>OY728125.1:288380415-290880415 GCA_963277665.1 Viscum album
CCTAAATTTATAAGAAATGAGACTAATCATTTACCATCCCTTTTTTCTCACACCGATCATAGCTCATGCAGTATTAGGGATCTACAATAATCATATCATCTATATTATAAACCTCTACGAAGGAAAGGGATGGCATCAGAGTGTAATACCAAATCAAGGGAACTAGAATGACTCTGATTCCATCCATAACCAGGATATGTAGGATTCCTTCCTAAGGCCTGAGTCTGAACACATATGGGTATCCACATCAGTGTAATTCCCACCATCTTTCCAACATTTCAACCATTGAGACCCAATCATTCCCATGGGCAGATCATCTTTCCTCATCCACCAGTGGACTAAGAACCTCCTAAACAATGAGAACTTTCATTATTGTGATAACCAGGATACGTAGGATTCCTTCCTAAGGCCTGATATCAAATAAAAAAATCCATTTTAATGTAATCCCTACATCTATGACATTTCAACCACCATGACTCAATAATTCCCATGGTATGACTACCCTACCTCATCCCTTAGTGTACTAAGAAATTAATCAAACTGTGATGAATCTAATTCCTTCCATAATCAGGATACATATGATGCATCTTTAAGGCCTAAACTCCATATTAAAACATCTTAGGAGTAGTCCCAGTACATAAGCCTACACACCCATACATCATGAGGTTGATCACTTGTCATCCCTTGTTTCTCACGCCGAGCATAGATCATGTGGGCTTAGGGTGCTGCAATGTACACCTCATTGGCATCATGAATCTCCACCAGCCATGGCGATCCCAGTATGTAAGCCCCAATGAGTGGCACGATATGAATACCCCTCGTATAAGGGTATCTACCTTGGGGCCAGTCCTAAGGGCATGATCATACTATGATGACTCCAATTCCTGCTGTAATTAGGATATGTAGGATGTTTCCTCGATACTTGAGCTCAAATATTCGTTGCCTCAGTACCCACACATATGCCCTCTCTGTATGATGTTAAGCTACATGGGTTTAATGAACTATGTGGGTTTTGATTCATGTAATAACCAGTATACGTAGGACACCTCATAATGGCTCAATCCACTCCTCATAATATTAAACTGCCTCCCTATGTGGTAGCATATTATAAAGTATCTGTTTATACAGCATTAGCATATAAAGAAGCTACCCATCATTTGGGAAATGGATGGTGAACCTCAAATACATACAGATGGATTCATTAATGAGATCTCATTTCCTTTGTTCATCAATGAGATCCCTTTTCTTTTGCATATAAGGAGAGCTAACTTATAATCATTTTTAAGGGTAACAGGTCCCGTATCGGGATTATGAAGAGATTCCCAAACAAATATTAAACTTATAAGAGAGTCCTTGAGTAGGCAATAATTCCCCCCATAAGGGTGCGATGAGCCTGACCTCCCATCCTCTCGACCAATGTGCATCCCTAAGTGTCTTTGGGTCTAAAACCCCAGCTAGCCACCTAACTTTGGAAAGTAGGTCCATACCCAGTTATGGATGAGGGAATTGTTGGGAGTTTCTGTTAAGAACAACAATGACCTGATGTTAATGATTTTGCAAGAAATCAAACCCCCCACAATCAACCATTAGGGTCAACCGAACCCACCTCAATGAGGGATTCCCTGGTCGTCACTTTCCTGTCAAAACATATACAATACAATAAATTGATATAATCTAGTATAAATTAATATAAATTAATATAAATTTCTATAATTAATATAAAATAGTATAAATTCATAAAAATTATTATAAATTCATAAAAAATAGTATAAATAAATATAAATTAGTATCATTTAGTATAGATTAATAAAAAATATACATTAATATAAATGAGTATAAATTTATAAAAGTTATTATACATCAGTATAAATTACTAAAAATTATTAAAAATTAGTATTAATCAATATAAATTGCTATAAATTCATATAATTTACTGAATATTGATATAATTTACAATAGTTTAGTATAATTTAGTATAAATTAAAATAAATTTCTATAAATTAGTATTAATTCCTTGAAAATTAGTATAAATTAATATATATTGATATAAATTGGTATAATTTAGTATAAATTAATATTAATTAATATTAATTAATATAAATTTTTATAAATTCAAAAAAAATAGTACAAATTAATATAAATTAGTATAAATTATTATCATTTAGTATTAATTAATGAAAATTGTTATAAAATATTATAAATGAGCATACATTTATAAAATTTATTATACATTAGTATAAATTAATAAAAATATGTATAAATTAATAAAACAATTATTGTATATTATTATAATTATTATAAATTAATATAAATTAATAAAAAAATTTATAAAATGTTTTTATTTAATAAATTTAATTTGTTTAGTATAAATTGTCACAGAAATATATAATTTACCATAAATCGTTATAATTTAATATAAATTGATATAATTTAATATAAATTGATATTAGTTACTATAAATTGATATAATTTACTATAAATTAGGATAATTTAGTATAAATATAAATTACTTTAAATTTATATAATTTAGTATAAATTGATATAATTTAGTAAAAATTGGTATAATTTAGTATAATTTAGTATAAATTAATATACAATATTATGAATTACTATAAATTAGTATAAATTAATAAAAAATGTATAATTTATTATAAATTAGTATAAATTAGCACACTTGTGTGTCGCATACAAAATTTTCATTGACGTGAAATGTGTATGCCCCTTTGTGTGTGATGTCAACCTCCCACACTCGCATGAGTGGATAATAATTTTCCCCTAAACTAATATTTTAAAATTTCTAAATTTATAATAACATTTAAAATGTAAAATGTTATGAAATATATTATAAAAAATAATTAATTGATCAAGTAGTGAAGATAATTTATGTAATACATTTTTAACATTTTATATAATAATTTAATTAATGATATTTTTTTAGAAAATTATAAACCTAACAAATAGAAATCATTTCTTACTATGAGATTTGTTATTGGATAAATCATCATAGAAATCCAAGTGGTTCTAGTATAAATCTTTTATACATCTAGGGTGTTGAATCATTTATATCATTCGCATTATCAAATTCAAAAAAACAAAAGGAATAATTATGTTCAATTGTAAGAAGTGTGTTCTTAAAAGAATTGAAATGTTTGATAATGTTGGGGTTTATCTTTTGTGTTTTTGTTTTTAGAATGATTATGAATTTTAGTATCAATATGGTGAATGAAATTCAGAAGTAATTACAAATAATTTTGTTCTAGAACCATAAAAGTTTTAAATTTTAGTATATAATGTTAATGGACTATCTTTTCAAGAAACAAAAACTTGGGATGATTATTTAAATGTCGAATTAAAACCATCTAGAATTTATGATTTTTTGAAATATTTTAAGGAAGCATTATATCCAAGATTAAAGATAAGAAAATTCAAAGTCATTACAAAATTTATGGCTATTAAATATAATTTTTTTAATTCCAAATATTTGATTTGATCAAATATTTTATTGAGTTAAATCATTGTTTCCTGGAGTGAATACATTTTCTGCAAATTTATATGAAAGAAAAAAATTGTTTCAAAATTTTTGTCTTAGTTATCAAAATATCCTTGGATGTTCAAATGAATGAATCATATATTATAGTGAATATTATTCATTGGTTAATTTTACAACATGTGAAAAATAAATTTATAAAGAGTTACATTAAAGAATGTCTAGATTTATTCAAGTTAAATAATTAATCTATTTTTCAATTACATTTAGATTGAAATGTCTATTTATATCTCACAGCATTATTGCATTGATGACATGGAATAAATCCAATGTTTCTATTGGTGAAGGCTTAAATCATAATTTTGATGGTGATTCTTGGAAAAAATTTGATTGGGTGTGTCTGTCTTGTGCTTCAGAACCATGCAACATATGGTTGGGTCTTTATATTGATGATTTCTGTCCATTTGATTCTTATGGCATTAAATATTATTATTAGTTCTTATAAATAGGAGTAAACATATTATGAAATATATATTTAAAATTTTTCCCAAATTTAAATTTATTTATTATTTCCTAATAAATAATTACTCGATTTTTAATCATAAGAATGAAATCACATAAGGTTAAGAATAGTAAGAGTCATTTTTCTATAAAAGTGGGGTTTCTATATATTTTGTGTTTTCATTTAAAAGAAAAATTTATGAATTTTAGAGTTTTAATTTTATTAAATGAACTTCATTTTTTAATTTAACATATTAAAATTTTCTTAGAATGAATTTTTTATATTTTTTGAAAATGGTTGATTTTTGTGTGAATAGTGAAAAATACTAATTTTACAAATAATGTCACTTTTATGACATTATCATGAAATAATAATGACTTGAAATTTTATAATAAAAAATTAATAGAATAAATATATATTTAATAAGTAATAAAATTAATTTAAAAATATAATTTTTTACTTAGGAATCTATGTTTGATGTTATGAAAATCTAAATAATGTTTTATTCAAATAAAAACTAGTTTTGGTTCTTCTATTTTAATCAAGTTTACAAAGAATTATTTTAGGTTTTTTGGGTTATAAATTGATATGTGTATGATTTTATTTAAAATTATTCAATTAATTCCATGGTAATAAATAATATACTTTATTTTAGTATAAAATCATTTTTATGCCTAAAATGCATTTTTCAAAAAATATCTTTCGTTGTGTTTTGCATATTATATTAAGATTAATTTCTTATATTTATAAAAAATTAGTATTTAAAAATGGAAATAATGTTTTTAACTACAAGGTTCAAATTTAGTAATAATGTTAATTTCATTTTTGGTCATAATGAATAGTAACCATTGTAAAAATTTGTTACTACGGTAAAGGTTAAAAGGGTTAACGAGGTGTTAAAATAAATAGATAAGGATTAAAATTTCATAAAGCTTGTATAAATACTATTGGTTGAATTTATTTTGACCTTATATTATTTTAATGTTTAGAATAATTACAAGTGTGTCACTCTGCTCACTTATAAAAGGGAACCTCATATCCTCTCTTATTTACACCTTCTTGAAACACTTAACATGAACAAAATCTACTCAAATACCTTCTAAATTTCCATATAAATATTCTAGTGATGAGGGTATTCTTAAAAGACCAACCCAAGAGTCCTTAAGAATATATCTAGAGAATGTTTATCAAAGAAGAGGTATAAGTCTTAACTAAGTGTTTTCTTGTTTATTTAATTATTCAAAAACATTTAAATATTATATATACATGTTGGTATAATAAATTAATTATCTTACCTATTTTTAAATTTTATTATATTTATTTCACAAACCTTTTTCATCTCCTTTTTCATCCAATGTAAAATGAACACTTTGCTCGTGCATATGTACGAACTACCATCTCTACGAAGAGATGTATTTCATTTTCCATCACCGACTTTCATTACTAATTTTTATGATGGGTTTAAGGTATATATATTATTTTTAGAAAGTAATTATTATTATTTAAATATAAAATTTTATACACCTTCTTACTTTACCATTCATTGGAAAATGATAACTTCGCTCGTGCATATGTGTAGACTACCACCTCCATGAAGCGATGTGATTCATTTTTCATTTCTACATCAAATGGATGGTAATATGGATATATTTAATGAATATACACAATATTTATGATATAATTATTATTATAGAATTTTGAATAATTATTTACCTTTCTTTTGTTTCATTCATCAAAAAATGGAAACATCACTCATGTGTATGTATGGACTACCATCCCCACAAATTGATGGATGGTTATAAAAGTGTATGTATTAAATAAATATGATATTTATTACACTATTTGTATTTTTGATATGGTGAAACCATTTCCAAGGTGCAAGGACTGGAACCGTCGAACCAAAATGTTCATAGAAAATAGACTGGTTTTTACCTGAATGTTAATTTTAATGAAAATTATTAATAAATGGGTAATTGGAAATTATAAGGGAATGATATATAGTAAGTTATATATTAATATAGTTATATAATATATTTATAATAAATCTATATTTATTACACATTAGGTTTGAATGCATATGAAGTAATATGGGACTTAAGGTAAGGGTTTCACATTGCACTTTTATTTTTGTGAAATATATGTAATATTCCCCAATTATTTCTTTTATGTGTTATATATACTTACCATTAATTTATTTTTTGATTATTTTAATGAAAATTATTGTGATTTAAATATCCATATAAGTTTATCTCTTTCATAAGTTTTTTATTTACAGATTACCAAAATGGTAAGGGTTCTTCATCTCAATATTATTTCATTGAGAGGTGATTCATGTTATGCACCTATTTGTGTTTAGATGGTGTATATACTACACCTTTGATATATTATATCATGTATATATTCATATTAATGGTATTTAATTTTTTTTAAATTTTTTTATTTCAATGTTTTTTTTATTCAAAGCGGTAAGGGTTTATGTTTCAATCTCATTTATTTTTACGATTGTCTATGTTAAATTTCCATTGAGAGAAACTATATGGTCATAATATTTAAAACCAAATATTCTTTCTTATAATTTTTTTATTTATAGTGTTTTTTATGTTTTCATTACATATTCCTCTCTTTGTTACATAAAATGGTCAAGAAAATATTTTTATGCAAAGCCATCCATGTTTCCTCTTTTCAGTCAGGGATCTTTATTTTCCATGTCCACGTTCTTTAAAATATTTTTAAGGGATGTTATTTTATATGATATAATGACTATTTATATTCATATTAAAGCATATTTTAATTTAATTTCAAATTTTTAAAAAATAATGATTTCCAGTTTTTTTAAACAGTATATTTATGACTTTTTACAAAAAGTGTGAAAAGAATCTTTGTTTTAACATTTACTGAAAGAGTAGAATTTCCCTCCATCATGGTAATTATTTTATTTTAGTATTTATTTAAATTATTCCATGGATATTTTAAAATAAAATATGTTTCTCAATATTCATAAAATTTTTAGTTTTTAAAGATACCATTAGAAAAGAATATTTTCATTTGTTTTCAAAGAAATGTTCAAAATTCTCTTTTAAAGATATTTATAATTAGTTTCAACATCCTTCAATGTTTATTATGATCAAATTAGGATATTTTAAAATGATATCATATATTTTATTTATATGGATGGATTATGATGATGATTTTTAAAGCATTATTCTATAATACCCATTACTTTCCCACAGGTCAATTAATTTATGATTAAATCTTTTTGAAGCCCGTTTCTTTTCCATGGGTTATGTTATGATGAATATTTTTATGATCTTATGGAACACTTATGTATAGTTTTAAATATGTTATGGGTGGACCCAAAATCATATATCCCTCAAATTCATTGAGTAAATATTGATATCTCATGAGATAATATGGACTAGAATGAGGAGTGAACCCAATTCAATGAGGGACTCTATCCATTATGATAATATTGATAGTAATTCATAACTAAGTAAAAAATGGAATGGGGAGTGAACCCAATACAATATGGTAATATATCCACTATTATAGTATTGTAAGTGATATTTAACTAAGTAAATGATTTTCTATGTTGATGTGTATTCTAAGAAATTATGTCTTATGTATATGATATGTTCTCATGGCTCATGATTGTTTATTGATGACTATTCACTCTTATGGATTATATGTTTTGTTATGACAAATCATTATTCCATGACTCATGATTAATGATATTTGATTGATTGGGTGTGAATTTCATAATTTATTATCATGTTATTATACCCTTATTATTATCTTTTTTCTTACATATGACTATTGATTGATATTCCCCATGTTTACCCCAACTGAGCATATGATCTCATCCTTTCTTATGTTTTCATTTCCCAAAGGTATAAATAATTATATTCTGTAAGATGTTTTTATAATGGTATCATGAGTAAAGAGTTTTTTGGAAGATGTTTAAGTCTTCTTGTGGAATAATAAAATCATATTATGATGGGAAAAATACCCATTTTATGAGAAAGACATGGGTTTTGTTACGTAAAGTTTTTTTACTATTCCTATAAAACTTTAAACCTAAAAGGTATTGGGTATGTAAGTGACTCAATGGTGGATATTTTTATTATAATTATGGATGGTTAAAAATGGGTCACTTTAGTTGGTATCAAAGCTGGTATTTAAGGATTATGTTTTTAGCAATGAATTTGGAGGTACAGATGTTGGGTTGTCTCAATTGGTATCAGAGAAGGGTTTAGATAAATTTAGAGGTTAGAAATTTATCATATGAGGTTAATTTAATATTTAAGGATACCATTATGGGTTTAAAGTTTTAATTATGATCATAATTTTAAGTAATAAATACCCTTTTGAGGTTTTAAGTGATAGGATTTTAAGGTGATTAAAGAAATTTTGGGAGATGTAATAGATGATTAAGGTATATTTATTCCTCAGGTTTAACATGTGATTTAGTTTGAAGTTATTCAGGAAGAATTTTATTGGGGACATAAGTTAAAATGAATATATATCCTTAGTTTAATACATTCTTTAATGATGAGGTTATTATTGTTAATAGGAATAAAGGGGTTATCATATTTTGGGGATACATGTTTAGATAACCATGAGATTGAAAAGTGATTTGGTGATTAATTTATTAAAGTTTTTTTTGAGTAAGTCCACTATATTGAGAAAATTATATGATTAAATTAAATATAATAGTATTTTCTATGATGTAATTTTATTTAAGGAATAAAGATTGAGTTTACTTATGGAAGAATAGATGTCATTGTTGCAGTTTTATGGTGATTCGGGTTATTTTAGGAAATGGTTAGTATATTTTGGAGAATATATAACTTTATGATTGATTAATATTATTTGGGGATAAATTTTATGTTGATGTTGGTAAAATATGTGATAAAATATTTTGGGTTTTGGTATTTTGAATTTGGTCATATATATTTTGGAAGAGTTTTAAGGCTAATTTTTTATGGAATGATTTAAGATAAACTTTGGTTGTTATTTATTAATTATTTTGAGATTAATTTAGTATTTCTTCATATTGAATATTATATTAACTTATTCTAACCATTTTTTTGGTTTTTGGATAGAAATGGTATAAATAATTATTCATTCTTTTGTTGATATTGTGATTCCTTGAATGTTAATTTAATTGCTTCAATCAAGGAAAATTCATCATGATAATTTATATGAGATGAAGCATAGGTGGAAAACTACTCGAAACACAACCAAATGATGAAATTATGGTAAGGATTAAAGTAAGTATATTCTATCACATTCACTATCTTAATGTTAAAATAATCCTTCAAACTCAAGAAAGAGGAAGATAAAGTCATTGATTCCTATGTGGAAGATATCACTTAGTTATCAAGGTATGCTTTTGGAAACCTATTCACAGGTATGAGTTTTATAATACATACATGGTTTGAGAAATATTTAGGAAATGATATTTTTCCTAGTATTAATATACAAATTGAAGTCATTTTTAAAATTAAATGGAATCTATATAGATTTAAAGGTATTTCTTTCAAATTAGGTATATTTATCATCCACTCTTAGGAATTGATTCTGAAATTTTTTTAAACCTTTATACCTTAAACATGAGATAAAAAATGTTAGTATGCAATTTATTTTAGTGGGGATAAATGTAACACCCCAAGATTATAGAATATATTTCTCTTTAATAAATTTTATTTACTTAATATCTTGTGATGCATGAAACATAGAGCTTAAATAACTATGATATACTATAGATATATTATTATTTAAGTATGGCTATTATAACCTAGTTATTTCTTTAACGAGTATGAATAGTAGTAACAAAATTATGAAATATCTGTTGAAAATTTTTACCTTATTCAAATTTATTTATTAGTTTCTAGTAAATAAGTAATCAATTTTTAAAGATAATAATGAAATCATATAAGGTTAAGAATAGTTAAAATAGTCATTTTTCTATAAATACATGTTTTTATTATATTTTTTATTTTCATTCAAAAGATAAATTTAAGAATTTTATTGTTTTACTTTTATAAAATGAACTTAATTTTTGAATTCATCATATCAAAATTTTATTTGGATCAATTTTTTAGATTTTCCTAAAATTGTTGATTTTTGTGTGAATAGAAAAAAAATAAAGATTTTACAAATAATGTCACTTTTATGATAGTATCATGATATAATAATGAATTGAAATTTTAAAAAAATTATAGACCAAATATATATTTAATATGTAATATAATTCATTAAATAATATAATGTTTAATTTAGAAATCTATGTTTGATGTTTTGTAAATCTAAGTAATGTTTTTATTCAAATAAAAACTATTTCCAGTCCTTCACTTTAAATCAACTTTTTAATAAGATTATTTTTTATTTTTACTTTGCTATAAATTTAAATAAGTATCCTTGTATTTATACTAATCAAATTAATTCAATGGGAATCAACATTATACTTGATTTTTGTATAAAATCATTTTTATGCTTAAAAAATCCATTTTAAAAAAACAGTTTTTATTGCATTTTCCATACTTGTATTAAGATTAATTTATTCCAATTATAAAAATTGAATCTTGAAAATGGATATCATATTTGAAATCATTAGTTTTAAATTTATTAATGAGTTTAATTTTATTATTTTTCATAATAAATAGTAACCATCATAAAAAAAGTTGTTATTGAGGTAAAGGTTAAAGGTGTTAATGTGGGGTTAAACTAAAGAGATAGGGGTTAAAATAACCCAAAAAAATGAATAAATCGTGTTGATTGAATTTATTTAAACCCTATATCATCCTAAATTTTATCCAATTTAGATAAACTCTTCCATGAAAGTGGCCTTATATTATTTTAAAGATTAGAATAATTACAAGTGTGTCACTCCCCTCACTTATAAAAGGAAACCATCACTCATCTCTTATTCACACATTCTTGAGTCACTTATCTCCACCAATTTAATGAATCTTATTTTTATTGTATTAGTAATTTTAATATTTCTTAAAATATATCTAGATTTCTCATCAAAGTTGGCGCTATGTTTGGGTGTCTCGAGACCCCGAAGTTAAAATACTAAAGATAATAATATATTTTAATGCACATGTGTGCATCGTTTCAATGTTTCTAGTTTTCCCATTTTTTATGAACTTAGATGAGAAATATGAGACCATGTTTGATTACAAAATTTGGGGTTTACCCTAGTCACAACCTAAGTTTGTTCAACATTGTATGTTTCATGGGAGGTGACTATTGGTGGGAGTGTTTAATAAAATAAATAATTTTTTATTTTTTTTATTTTAAATTCAAAACCTAATTCCCTCTTTAAATACCCTATTGTGGAAAATGTATAAGGTTACTCATGTAACCTGGGGATTATTTGAGATCAGGATGATCATTCTTTGTTGGTCGGTCGAGATCAGAGAATGATGGTGATCAGATCGAAGTGAATTGAGAGGTAGGAAGTGAACACAACATATCTTCTTCATCACTAGTGAATTCATTATTCAAAAACAATTGATCCTTAATAAAGGTAGGGAATGCTATTTATTTATTTCCAACTTTTTTTTAATTGATCAATCATGTATTATTTATCTTCTTTGATTTCAAGTGTTCCTCATTCTTGCATAAGCCCCAAAATTTGACAAATAATTCTTGATCCAGTTATTTTTTATTTTTTCACCTGATTACACCACCTTATTACCACATATTCATGGTAATTGGTCAAGATAGCACTGTCCAATGAAAATTTTCACTTCATTATTATGAATTTCTATTCACCATTCTTTTTGTTCTTCACGTTCTTCATCATTGGCCCATGGGGTCACGATTCAAAATTATCGGGGTAGGTTCGAGTGTTATCAAACCCCCGGATTAATGGTGGATGTGTGAAAGACATGTTGGATGGTTATTTTTGGATGTATAAGTATGTATTTTGGGTAGAGGGTGATTCCTCTTTGGATTTGGGATCTACAGCAGCGATAGGAGGTGCGATGACTTGTCGGCGGGTGAACAAATTCCCAATTTCCAACCATCGGAGGTCGGAGATCGATGGTTGGAGATGAACCCCCTTAAATTTTTGGTTTTCAAATAGTGGATGTTATGGTGGATAATGAGGATATGAAGTTTATGTGAGTTCTTACAAAAAAAACACTAACTACACATCGTGTATCCCGGAGGAACACACTCTATATAGTCCCCTAGCTACAATGTCTAGGGTTTGGGGCTAATAAAAATGTCACACATCGTGTATGGAATCTACATGTCATGTAACCCAATATTGGAGGCTTGGCATATACTTTGAGAATACCTGGGAATGAAAAAATCCATGAACATGGGAAAAAGAAAGATTACACGGGATCGGCCTGGTACTCATACACGACCAGGATACCTTAACATACACTACAAGAATTCTAGGTATTTGCAACAGGTTATTTTCTATGGGATCCCATCGAAAATAAGATTTAAAAATAGGGACCCATCAAAAATATCTCATTATAGAAAATGTCATTGCAAAAAGTATTATTTGTGACAGGCCCGTCATAAATAATACTTTTTTGCGACGGGCAGCCTCACTGTCGCAAATAAGTCTCCAATTATATACTTTATATATATAAACATTTTTGCGACAGGCCCATCGCAAATAATTTTTTGAAAATATTTATTTAGATTATTTGCGACGGGCTCATCACAAATAATATTTGCGATGGGCCCGTAAGCCCGTCGCATATACTTTTTTTAAAAAAAAAATATTTAGGCTATTTGCAACGGGAACCCATCGCAACAGATTCCGTCGCAAATAATAAATAAATTTTAAAAAAAATTAATAAAATTTTGATTATTGAAAAATTAATTTTAATATTATTAAAATAAAAAAAATATTAAAATTCTCAATATTCACAAAAAAAATAAAAAAATCATAAAATATTAACATTATTATTATTATTAGTAAAATAAACAAACATTAAAAAATATAATATTGAAAAAATATATTTAATAAAATTATGATTAATGAAACAATAATATTAATATTATTAAAATAATAAAAAAATAAAAATTATTAAAATTCTCAATATTCACAAAAAAATCATAAAATATTAAAAATTAAATTGTGTAATATTCGCACCGATATAAAAGACAAAAACTATAAATAGTTCATATTACAACAAATGTTAAATTCAAATGTTTTTAACATAAAAAATCACCTGGGGTCGTCTTCTAGATGAGGTGGAGGAGCTGAAAGAGATGGTGGAGGAAGTTTCATCCCTAAACTACGAGTAAGATGGCGCATGTACTACATCTGCTCGTGATGCTGCTGCAGCCATCGATGCATCTCATCCCCGTGTTGCTGCTTCTACTGTTGTTGCTGCTAACACATCTCTTATTGCTGCTTCTACAAACTCTTTATAAGGTCATTTTGAGCTCGGAACTACTCCTGATACTGTGAGGCAAAAGATGATGCCTCTCCACGAGCTCCTCTCAAGCTGGACACTGACATCATAGTAGTACCATAATAAGTACCAGGAGTCACATAAGTGTTGATACCAACTACTCGGCCCTTCTCAAAGCCATACTGAGTCGCATGCATCGATGTCGCCTTGTCGAAATGGTGGGCACTAGTCTGATCAGACGCCTCCTCCTAACCCTCAGCATGTTTATGAGAGGTCACAGCCTCATATGACTCATTAAATTCTAATTTTAAATTAAAATTGTGAAAATATTATATGTAGTTAATTGTAAAACTAAAAAAAATAAGACTAATCACAATCTGACACTGGCGATCACCTCTAATCTCTCCGGTGGATGGATCACTATACATCCTCTGATAAACATCGTACTCTATAATATCGGGATGCTCGAATGCCTATATGAATATAAAATAAACTATTTATATTTGAAGTTATATAAATATTTAAAAAAATACTTACCAGATGCTCTATATGTGTACTGAATGTACGGCCACCAGCTCGATGCGTCACCTCCTATCTCCCCCGGTTTTGCCGACCCAATGAAGACCTCCTCTTAAATCCACCACCCAACCAGTGTGCACATAATCCATCCCAAACCTGAGATGAAATGTACTCTGGTCGGTAGGCTCTACATGACTCATCAAATACTGTCACTCATGCTTTCTTAATGGCAGTCTTTCTCAAATTGTGCAAAAACTGACGCAAATGCTCACGCATAGCCACCTATCATGTTGCATGGATAGCGTCATGCATGATATCATTGATGGGATACCATAAACCCTACAAATAATTTATAATATCAATTTTTTAATAAAATAAATTTCAAAATAAGTATTATTTATTTATGTACTAGCTAATGATTGTACATATCGAGCTGCACATCAACTGGAATCTGTTCCCATGTGATCCATGACTGAGAAAAATAATTGCGCAAGACAGTGCTCCCCTGTCTAACAGCTACATGCGCAAAACTGTTAAAAAAGAATAAATAATAAAAAAATCAATATATATATAAATAAATTAATGAAAGCTAACTAAAATATACAGGTTACCATACCTCTGTATGCGTGGATCGAAGCCAATACGTGGACGTTGCTCAGGGATATGGTCAGGAATCATCAGTCACGCAAGACCGTTCCCCCTCCGCGTACCTCCTGAACCACCAGTTGGATGAGGGTCGATGATCCCACATCCCCCTCATACAAAGGTATATTAGCCTCCTCTAAATCACTAAATAGATCAGAGTCCATCTGAAACACAAAATGATTATTGTTAGCAGATAGTTAAAAATAACTATTATATATAGATATATATTATTTATGATCATAACCAATATTTAATTGTGTCAATGTTCACCTTCATCATCATCTTCATATCTGATGATGTCAATGTCTTTATATTCCTCCTCAATATCATCAGTATCCATATAAGTTTCACTTTTACCATCCCTTGTCATTTCAAATTCATTTTTAACATCATTAACATATTTTTCACCATCAACCCTTAATTGTGGGTTGTCATCATTGATATTCACGTTTATTTGTGAAAAAGATGGATTTTGATTAGTCTCTTGAAAAATTTCAATTCCTTACACTTCATTGGAACCACATTTAGTTTGAGTAAATTGGTTTTCCCTAGGTTTTATTTTTATTATGCTCCACTAATCACTCAGGTCTCTTAAAGTAGCACAGTACTTTGCATAATAAATTTGATGTGCCTATTGATCCAGTGAAAATGGTTCATTTACTACAAGAAGACTTTTATATTTAATATCGACAATTCCATGAGTCGGATGAACACGCAAGCCTCTCTTAGTATCCAACCACTGACATTTAAACATTGTTATGTAATTCTGTCCAAGATAACATAGCTCAATAATTTCATCCATAATTCCATAAAAGTCAACTTCAGTTTATCTATGATGCGATCCTCTCAAAAAAAACTTCACTGTTCATTGTTTTTTTATTCCCCATATGCATGTGTATGAAATCAAAAACCATTCACCACATATGCATTATAAGATTTAACAATTTTGGATAGTGGGTTACTCAATATACACAATCTGTTATCAATTTTATCAGCATGTTGAGACACCTAAAAATTTGTAAAACAATTATAAATATAATAAATAGTAAACTGAATTGATATTAAACCATCAATAATTTATGTTATCAGTTTTTGAAACCATTGAGCAAAGAAATTGTGTCTGTGTTCTTCAAGAGCAGCTGCTGTAATTTCTGGAAGTTGTTTCTTGATATGATTATCATATAACCTACAAATAAAATAAGTTTAAATACTAAAACAGAAATTATAGAATAAGTGATAGAAGCACTCACAGTAAAAATGTTGTCATTTCTTCACAGTTGAGAAAAACATATGTATGAGCTCTGTGATGCTCATCATCTGAAATCCATCGTTCTTGAACTCCACCAAAGCCAAGATTTGTCTGATTAAAAACTGAGAATTGATTTTCCATTTCATCATTAATATTCCCCTTATTCCGTCCCATGCAGTTTTGTTTTGAGGGATATTCAGATTCAAAATAGCGAGAGAAGAAAAAATCAATTTCCTCTTGAAAATAAGCTTCAGTAATTGATCCTTCAACTGATGCTTTGTTACGTAATTTTTTCTTTAATTTCTACATGCATCTCTTGAATGGGTACATCCATCGAAACTATACTGGATGTCTACATTTAGCTTCATGTGGAAAATGTAATATCAGATGTTCCATTGAGTCAAAGAAAGCAAGCGGAAAGATTTTTTCTAGTTTACATATAATTACAACAACATCTTCTTCCAGTTTTCTTACCGCATCATAGTCTGTTGTCACTACACAAATGTCTCAAAAAAATATTATATGTCTGTTATCGAATCCCAAATCATAGAATTCAACAAACCTCTAAATCCAATTGGTATAAGTCTTTCCATTATAACATGACAATCATGACTTTTTAATTCGGTAATATGACCATTCTTAACACACCTGCCCAAATTGGAAGCATAGCCATCTGGAAGTCTCAAATCTTCAATCTACTGACAAAATAATATTTGACTCTCTTTGGAAAATGTATAAGCTGTTTTTGACTTCATTAACCTCTGTGATCTGACATTTTCAAATAGTTCAAGTTCTGGAAACCTGCAAATTTGGGCAAGATCTAATCGTGCTTTTATAGTATCTTTGGTCTTACCTGGTGTATCCAAAACTGTATAAAATAAATTATCAAAATAGTTCTTCTCAATATGCATGACATCCAACATGTGGCGGACCAACAAATCAGACCAATATAGGAGATCCCAAAAAATGATTCATTTTATCCAATTATGTTCTTTCCCAAAGCCATGAATTTTATGTTGGTTTACTGTTGCCCTAAATGTGATGGGAGGCAATGAAAATACAACTGATTTTAACTCTGTACCTGAGATCATTTTTGGAGGTTCATCCCTTTCAATTGTGCCTTTTATGAAATAAGATTTTTTCCTTTGAAAAGGATGATCGGTTGGAAGAAATATGCGACGACAGTCAAAATAGCAAGGTTTTTTTCCATTGAAGAGCATAAAAGCTTTGTTGTCTTTCATACAGTAAGGAAAATATTTCGGACCATGTGTACTCCAGCTAGATAACATGCCATATGTCGGAAATTCACTAATCTTCCACATCAATGTAGCTTTTAACGTGAAATTTTTTTCGTAGAAACATCATATGTACCAACACCATTACTCCACAATGCATTTAACTCATCAATCAATGGTTTCAAATAAACATCAATATTCTTTTTCGGATATCCTGGGATTAATAAGGTCAAAAAGATATAGGTCTCCTTCATCAACATCCATGGAGGTAGATTTTACGATGTTATAAAGACATGCCAACATGAATACTAACTACCATAAGAACCAAACGGACATAAACCATCAGTAGAAAGACCCAATCACACGTTTCGGGCTTCTAAAGCAAAGGACGGATGTAGACGATCAAAATGTTTCCATGAATCACCATCAGATGGATTTTTCAATCTTTTACCAGTTGAAATAATGGTTTTGTGCCATGACATCATTAACGTTGTGTTATGAGACATAAATAAACATTGCAGCCTGGGTGTAAGGGGTAAATATCCCAATTGTTTTACAGGAATCGATCCAGACTTCCCTGGTTGAGCTTCTTTATACCTCGATTTTCCACATGTGGGACAACTATCCAATGACTCATTTTTACTAGAATATAAGATGCAATCATTTTCACATGAATGAATCTTCCGATAACTAAGGCCTAGATTACGAACCAACCTCTTGATCTCATAGTAATTTGCAGGAAACACATTTCTTTCAGGTAACAGTGTTTTAACCAAAGAAAATATCTGATCAAAACAATTGTTTGACATTGCATTATCTGATTTAATAGCTATAAATTTTGCAACTGCTTCTAATTTTCTTATCTTGCAACCAGGATATAATTCATCCTCAGCAGACCTCAACAACTCATAAAATTTGGATGGTGCCAACTTAGGAGTTAAATCAATATCATCATGAGTTTCAGTTTGTTGAACAGATGGACCTGTAACATCATGTACTAAATTCTGGAACTGTGATGGATCCGGAATCAAGTTATTAGTATCTTCTTTGGAACTGTGTTCACCGTGTTGATATCAAAAAACATAATCTGGTTAAAAACCAAACTGCAAGAGATGTCCCCCAACCTTATCAAATGTGTCAAATGTTCTTAGAGTACATTTTTTACAATGACACTTAATTGTGCCTTCTAAAACATATTCTGGTTTTGATGATGCAAATGCTAAGAAAGATTTAACACCCTCAATATATACAGGATTTAAACCAGAACCATTTGGATTTCTATACTGATTTATCCAAGCATGATCATTTAATAATGACTGATGTCGACTTCCTTGTTCCATATTTTTCTACAAAATATAAAATCATCACTTTTTTTGAATAATTTGAAATTATAAAAACACTATTTGAAAAAAGAAGATAACTAATTACTATTAATTCTTAATAATTACCATTAATTAAGGGAGACACAATTTCTAGTGGATTGACGGCTACTCTTTTGTCTGACGGCTCATTTACTTGCATCTTTCTCACACTGAAATCACAATGAAGAATCTGGTCGGAGGTATGCATATTCATATACAAGAATGAATATGCATATCTCTGGCCATATTCTTCATTGTGATTTTAGTTTGAGAAAGATGCAAGTAAATGAGTCATCGGACAAAAGAGCCCCCTTTTCATCGATGAATTGTCTTCTTCCAACTGTCACTACCTGAAAACATTATAAAAAATATGATCCTACAAATGTATATCCAATATCATGCATACGAGATTGAATATGCCTATGTAGCAGCACATTTTTCATAATGTTTTGAGTCGGTGAGAGTTGAAAGGAGAAAAGTCATCGAGCAAAAGGAGTGTTTTCAATCCACTGGAAATTGTGCCAAGTTCTTAAAATTTATTAAAAGTTCTTTCTAACTATTCCTAACTATTCCTAACTAATTATTCCTATTTATTACTAATTATTCATATTTATTACTAACTATTCCTATTTATTACTAACTATTTCTATTTATTACTAACTATTCATATTTATTACTAACTATTACTATTTATTACTAATTATTACTATTTATTACTAATTATTACTATTTATTACTAATTATTACTATTTATTACTAATTATTCCTATTTATTACTAATTATTCCTATTTATTAATAATTATTCATATTTATTACTAATTATTCATATTTATTACTAACTATTCATATTTATTACTAACTATTACTATTTATTCCTAACTATTCCTATTTATTACTAATTATTACTATTTATTACTAACTATTACTATTTATTCCTAACTATTACTATTTATACCTATTTATTCCTATTTATTTATATTTATTACTATTTATTTTTATTTATTCCTATTTATTTTTATTTATTCCTATTTATTCTTATTTATTCCTATTTATTTCTATTTATTTCTATTTATTCCTATTTATTACTAATTATTCTTATTTGTTACTAATTATTTCTATTTATTACTAATTATTACTAATTATTACTAATTATTACTAATTATTACTAATTATTACTAATTATTACTAATTATTACTAATTATTACTAATTATTACTAATTATTCCTAATTATTACTAATTATTCCTAATTATTCCTAATTATTACTAATTAATCCTAATTATTACTAATTATTCCTAAATATTCCTAATTATTACTATTTATTGCTATTTATTACTAATTATTTCTATTTATTACTAATTATTGCTATTTATTACTAATTATTGCTAATTATTTCTAATTATTACTAATTATTACTAATTATTATTAGTTATTCCTATTTATTACTAATTATTACCAATTATTCCTAATTATTACTAATTATTTATAATTATCCTTAATTATTCCTAATTATTGTTATTTATTACTAATTATTGCTAATTATTACTATTTATTGCTATTTATTACTAATTATTGCTAATTATTGCTAATTATTTTTAATTTATTTCTAATTATTACTAATTATTGCTAATTATTCCTAATTATTGCTAATTATTCCTAATTATTTCTAATTAATCCTATTATTGCTAATTATTTCTATTTATTTCTAATTATTATTAATTATTCCTAATTATTGCTAATTATTAGTATTTATTAGTAATTATTAGTGATTATTAGTGATTATTAGTATTTATTACAAATTATTACAATTTATTACTAATTATTATCAATTATTAATAATTATTAGGAATGATTCCTATTTATTACTAATTATTCCTATTTATTACTAGTTATTCCTAATTATTCATAATTATTTCTAAATATTCCTAAATATTCCTATTTATTACTAATTATTTCTATTTATTACTAATTATTGCAATTTATTACTAATTATTGCTATTTATTACTAATTATTGCTATTTATTACTAATTATTGCTATTTATGGCTATTTATTACTAATTGTTGCTAATTATTCCTAATTATTGATAATTATTGCTAATTATTAGTAATTATTACTAATTATTAGTATTTATTACTAATTATTAGTATTTAATACTAATTATTACAATTTATTGCTAATTATTACAATTTATTACTAATTATTACAATTTATTAGTAATTATTACTAATTATTACAATTTATTACTAATTTTTACAATTTATTACTAATTATTACAATTTATTACTAATTATTACAATTTATTACTAATTATTACAATTTATTACTAATTATTACAATTTATTACTAATTATTACAATTTATTACTAATTATTACAATTTGTTACTAATTATTACAATTTGTTACTAATTATTACAATTTATTACTAATTATTACGAATTATTACTAATTATTACTAACTATTACTAATTATTACTAATTATTACTAATTATTACTAATTATCTGTATTTATTACTAATTATTACAAATTTTTACAAATTATTAGTATTTATTAATAATTATTACTAATTATTACAATTTATTAGTAATTATTACAATTTATTACTAATTATTACTGTTTATTACTAATTATTACAATTTATTAATAATTATTACAATTTATTACTAATTATTAAAATTTATTACTAATTATTAGTAATTATTACAATTTATTAGTAATTATTTCAATTTATTAGTAAATATTACAATTTATTACAATTTATTACAATTTATTAGTAATTATTACAATTTATTTGTAATTATTAGAATTTATTACTAATTATTACAATTTATTACTAATTATTACAATTTATTACTAATTATTACAATTTATTGCTATTTATTACTCATTATTACTATTTACTACTCATTATTACAATTTATTACTAATTATTACAATTTGTTACAATTTATTACAATTTATTAGTAATTATTACAATTTATTACTAATTATTACAATTTATTACTAATTATTACTATTTATTACTATTTATGACAATTTATGACTATTTATTACTCATTATTACTATTTATTACATTTTATTAATATTTATTAATATTTATTACTAATTATTGGTATTTATTATTATTTATTACCAATTCTTATTAATTACTACAAATTAATTATGTATATAACTAATTATCGTTAATAATTATTAATTACTACTAATTATTTAAAATTAGTACTAAAAATTTCAATTTATTAGTACCAATAAATACTCATGAAAAAACAATTTAAATTTAATTTAATTACAACTAATCAACAATAATAAAAATTAACATAAAAATGAATTAAATAATGAATTAAATAAAACATAAATACCTTTAAGCTTGATTTTCAATTGACGTAGACGGCTTCACAACTTCTTGGTGAACAAAAAAATTAACGTAGAAAAATTTTCCCTCTAAAATCAGAGTTCAGAGAGAAACAGGATCTAAGAATTTAGAGGAATGAGAGGAAAAACGGATGGGGGTATATATAGGTTAGATTATTTATGACGGGACTATTTGCGACGGGTATCCCGTCGCAAATACCTACGCCCGCATTAATTACTATCGGCGGTTAAAAAGTTATTTGCGACGGGACCCGTCGCAAATAGTCCCTACAGACACACCTTTTGCAATGGGACAACATCTCGTCGCAAAAAGCTATTAACCGCAGCTGGGTATTTGCGACGGTGGGATCCCACCGTCGCAAATAACCTTCGTGCGGTTTGGCGTGCTACCTGCGCCAAACATTTTGCGATAGGAGATGAAATTCCGTCGCAAATAATTGGTTGTTTGTGACAGGTCATTACCCCCGTCGCAAATAACATCTTGGACGGACTTTTTGCGACAGGATTTATTCCCGTCGCAAAAAGTTCTTTTTCCCATTGTGATATCCATGTACACAGGCATGGGCCAATACACATTAGCATAGGATAAAAGGGAATGGGAAGGACCTAGGTGGCTAAGACATGTCGTGTACCACCAGTATTCTCCATGTAGTAGGACATGGATTCTAAAGACATGTACCAGGGAGAACATGCCCAGGCTACGAGGGGAGGTCACACGCCATGTGACCCAACATATACACCATGTACTTCTCCCAGAAACTTCTACCTTCCATATCTCATTCACCAGGACTCTGATTTTGTCTCACAAGTAGCCTATCTTGAATGTTTTTTCACATAGATTGTGGTGGAAGCCTTCATAGTGGATTTTTAGATATGATGGGAGGTGTTGTGAGCCTGATTCCTTTTCAGGTGATGCTTGACCGATAGTGGTGATCGGGTGGGACTATCAGATAGATGTCAAGTTTGGAAACCCCCTGTAAAACTAGGTTGTGGGTCCCCCATACCCATATGTCTACATAGTGGTTCCCCCTGACGCACTAGGGTGTGGGTCCTCTATCTACAGAGTGGCACCCCCTGACGCACTAGGGCACAGGTCCTCTAACTATTGAGTGGCACCCCTATGACATAGTAGATAATGATTCCTATAACTACTGAGTGGAAGCCCCCTGACATACTAGGTTGTGGGTCCTCTAACTACTAAGTTGTTCCCCCTCTAACTCACTAGGGTGTGGCTCCTATATCTACTGAGTGGATCCCCCTATCACACTAGGGCACGAGTCCTCTATTCATTGAGTGGCACCCCCAATCGTACTATGGTATAGGCCCTCTATTGGAGATTGTTCACCCTCAACTATGGAGCACAGTGGAAAGTTATGGGTCCTCCACACAACTTCCTTGTATAGACACGTGAAATATTGGGCATCATAGATGGTCTTTGGAGTTTCTAGTAGAATCATCATCCTTGGATGGGGTATGGAGATGTAGATCCTCTTTCTCTCTCATATGGGTTTATTTATGAGCATATATATGTTGGGTTTTGTTTCCCACTTACTTTGGGTTGAGCTAACTTCTATTTTATCTATCTATTACTCCCTTTTTGATTTTCATGAAATTCTATTGGGTAAGTAAAAACTCACCATTTTATGGGTTTTTCCCATATGTGTCATGTCTTATGTAGATGATAGGCAGATCAACAGTGACATTGATAAATCATAGTGATACTTGGGTGCACCAACCTTATTCAGTGGTTGGAATTGGAGATCAGGAGTCGGTATCTCTTTATATTTCCTTTTAATACAGCTATTTTTTAGTTTGAGACCAAAATTTTTTTGGGAATTTATTTTCCACTTTTTAGACTTTGTATTTATATTATCTTACACTGATGTATTCCCTAGAGTTTATTGCATGTATGGTTTTACTCATGATATTATAGTCTTTATTATATTTCTCTAAACATTTCATGAAGTTAGTTATGTGCATGTGTATAGGTACTTATTCTAAGGCCTATAATTTTATTTATACTTCTTGGTGCTTTTTTCCAGCCCCTACCATATTGTAGGTGGGATTGGGTGGTCACACCTAGCTTTCCATTGGCCAGGCAGGCCCCGGTGGGTCAAGTTGTGATGGAGTGGTATCAAAGGTGACTGTGTTGGGAACTTAGGGAAACTGTGTTGGAATTTCTCGAGTGCGGTTTTTAGGCTATGGAACCCAGTGTTTGTACGAAGGCTGATGTATCCATTCACCAGGACTCTCACTACCTACTTGTCAACTCGGCACACTAAGACATAGGTTGCAGGGAACTTTGGTACATGCATCATATAGGATTGAGTTTATTTTATATCCTTCTTGGGTCATATCCCCATATATATTCTCATCTAACCATGGTATGATTTGATCTCTTTTAGGATGCCTCTGCGAAGACATCCAACATGGTTATTGTTGTTGGATCATAATAACAATACATTGAGTGATAAGGCCTCAGTTTAGGGGCCATCTCATGAGGTGTTTCTTTCAGAAGGGCAGAGATATGTGACCACACTTATCAAGAAATAGATAGTACCAATAGGTAAGTTTGAGTATACACATAGAATTAGCGCACTACATGAGTTCCAGTGTTAGAGACTGTTAAGGTTCCATAGTGATCAAGATCCCCAAGAAGTAGAGAATTGGCTTAATTTGAGGTTATGGGTCTTCAGGCTTGTTTGGACCCTGACCGATCAAATGGTTACACTAGAAGCTAGTATTTTCCATGGATAAGTAAGGCATTGGTGGAGTCTGATGACACTGACCCATGATGAGATGATGCTCTCATGGTCAAACTTTCAAAAATTATTCTACTATAAATATTATGCTTTGTACTTGTGATCTATACAGATTTAGAAGATTATTTATCTACAACAGGATGATACAATGGTTGTTTAGTATGCTATAATGTTCACTAACCTCACATGTTACTCTCTTGATATGGTACGATATGGATTCTTCTAGCATGGAAGTTTGAGCAGGGTTATTGTAGATACATATATACCGGCATGGTATCCCTATGAATCCCCACATATACAAGACTGTTGGAGTGAGCTCTAGTTATAGAGATCTTCCTAGTAGAGGGATGTTGGCATCTAGATCCAGTGGTGGTCACCATGGGGATTATTCATCTGTACAACTATAAAGCATAATTTTTTCAGGGTCTCGGTGTAGGAGGCTATCCCATGGAAGGACTTATGTGTGTGGATCTACAATTAATGGTATGTGTAGAGGATATGTTCAGCTAGGGGAGGTTAGTTCTATACCTGTGATGGTTAAGGTCACATGGAATGTGATTGCCCAAAATTCCAACTAGGGTAAGTAGGAAATGGATGAACCACCATGTCAGAGGAAATTCCATGATCAAGGATCTCCTAGGAATGGTTTGGGTGGCCCTTAGGGAGGCGGTACTAGAAAATTAGTAGGTGGATCTCTAGAGGGAGGAGATACTGGTGGAGGGATAAGTTATGAGTAACTTCTACCACCGCCACCAAGTATCCCACACCAATCTCATAGAGTTGGAGGTCTAGGTCATGGAAAACTATAGGATATAAAGATATATGACTAGAAAGCTCAAAATATAATTCGAGGTATGATCTATTTCTAAACTACTCTTTATCCATTACTTATAGAAATAGGTTTGATTCATTACTTTATCTCATAGTTCCTCTTCTAAGAGATAGATCTCCTTATTGAGACCTTATCCCAGTAGCTTTTTCTAAAGGTTCTCACTAGGAGTGACTCTTTGATATCGCGTATATATCGTTAGTGTGAGATAGTTCTTAGTGGATATAGTTTATCATGGGACCTATTGGTAATCATGATGAAACCTTATGATATAATATTTGTTATGGAATGGATGTCCCCAGTTTGGGCCCAGATGGGATGTTTTCATAGATGATTTAGATTTCTTCAGATAGATGGGATGATATTATCCTTTGTGGGTGAGAGATATATCATGGCTAATCGAGTGGATCTTGTAAGATGGAAGCATCAACCCACCACCCATCAGATTGAGAGTTTATTCATTGGTTCAACAAGCACTTCAAGCATCTAGATTCTTTTAGTTCTGTAGGATTATATAGATGTATTCCCTGAGGATGTTATAAGACTACCTCTATGTTAGGAGATATACTTTTACATAAAATTACACCTTTGGATTGCATCAATTCCTTTTGAAGCACATCAGATAGCCCCTATCAAGCTCTGGGAGCTGAGGGTGCAGTTATAGGACCTTTGAGATATATAATTTATTAGACCCATTATGTCTCCTGAGGAATCTTCAATTCTGTTCATGAAAAGGTTGGACAATATCGTGAGGATTTGTGTTTATTATCATCACCTGAACCAAGTAATGATAAATAAAAAGTACCTCTTACCAAGAATCAATGAACTCTTCGACCAGTTGAGTGGCATTATTTGGTTCTTAAATATCAATATCATGTTTAGATACCATAATTTGAGGGTTCATAAGGATGATATTGATGTTTTTACAAACACTATGGGTTCCTAGTGGTGCCTTCTGGTGTGAGGAATTCCCCCACAATTTTTAAAGCTATTATGAACTAGATATTCCAACAATACATGGAATGAATTTTGGTTGTCTCCATTGATGACATACTCATTTACTCTACATCATAGGGTGATCATGAATAGAATTTGAATATGATCCACTACAGGAAAACTAACCTTTACCAACGGTTTGGAACCGTTGGTATAGGCCTCCAAACCGTTGGTATAGCCTATACCAACGGTTTGGAGAACCGTAGCCAAGTAAGCCGTTGGGATAGGTCTATACCAACGGTTTTCCAAAAACCGTTGGTATAGGTAATATGAAATCTATACCAACGGTAATGGAACCGTTGGTATATAAATTCCAAAAATAAAACATCCGCTGGGATTTGATCCCAGGACCCCTCGTTTATAATCGAACGACTTAACCACTAAGCTAACATCACTTTTGTAAACATAATTTCATAAATATATATATGTATTATCATAATTATTTAAAATTTTTATTTATATAATGTTCTCGGTTAGTAGATCTGGAAAAAAAAGTAAAGAACCTATCCCAACGGTTTTCAAAACCATTGGGATAGGGCTATCCCAACAGTTTTCAAAACCGTTGGGATAGGTTAGGGGTGGGTTGAGTTTTTTAGGCCGAAGGTCGGTTTTTTGGGTGTTTTTTCCCAACGGTTTTGCTGAACCGTTGGGAAAGGTCACTCTTTCCCAACGGTTTTGGTGAACCGTTGGGAAAGAGGCTCAAAACACACCCTTTCCCAATGGTTTTGCATAAACCGTTGGGAAAGGTCACTCTTTCCCAACGGTTTTGGTGAACCGTTGGGAAAGAGGCTCAAAACACACCCTTTCCCAATGGTTTTTCATAAACCGTTGGGAAAGAGTGACCCTTTCCCAACGGTTTGCCAAACCGTTGGGAAAGGTGGGGAAATCTATGGCTTTCCCAACGGTTTTGGTGAACCGTTGGGAAATGGTAGCTATACCAACGGTTTTTACAAACCGTTGGTATAAAAGTGTTGGGAAAGATCATCTTTCCAGTAGTGATCCTAGACTTAATTTGGGAGCATCGGCTTTTATGTAAGCTCTCAAAGTGCCGTTTTTTAATCCAAAAGGTGTATTTTTTTAGGCATGTGATTTTTTTATCATGTTTTAGATATAGACATGGTGAATATTGATTCATTTTTTTCTTGGAATCCATCCAACAATGTGTCACAGGTGTGGAGTTTTATTGGATTGGAGGGGTACTACAGGACATTTTTTCTAGACATATATAGGATTTCAGCCCCTTTAACCACCCTAATATGAAAAGGGAAGTTGTTTACCTAGAAAGATCAGTGTTAGGGATCCTTCAAGGAGTTGAGGCTAAGTATGAATAGTGATCTTGTGTTGAGACTACCATAGGAGGGAATGGATTGCATAGTGTTTTGTGATGCCTTTGGTGTTGGGCTTGGTTGCGTATTGATGAAACGATGGGTAGTTATCGCATATGGGTCTAGGTAGTTAAGACCCCGTGAGAATAACTATGAAAATTGTGACCTAGAGTTAGCAATGGTAGTCTTAATTCTGAATATGTGGATGAATTTTCTTATGGGTAAATGCTTTGTTGTCTACTCAAACCACTAGAGTCTCAATTATATCTTAACATAGAGGGATCTAAACCTGATATAGAGGCACTGGTTGGAATTCCTGTAGAACTATGACTTCAAAATAGTCTATACTCTTGATAAGGGAAATGTGGTGGAAGATTCCCATAGTAGGAATTATCCTTACCAACTAGAGGAGGAGGTGTCTAATCAGTTGGATTCATTGTAGTTGACCCTGGTGGAGGAGAGCGGTGCATTTTTTCTTTAGTCGATGGTGGTGAGTCCTCCACTTCTAAAGCAAGTGAAATAGGCCTAGTTGGGTGACATGAAAGTGAGGTTATACATGACCAGATATCCTCAAGAGATGTACTAGATGTAGTTTTTTAAGGAGGGGAGCATGACATCATTTTTTAGGGATGTACGGTGGTTCCAATCATGTTGTGATAGGAGGTATTGAAGGAATTTCTCACTTCCTTCTTATCTATACATCCTAGTGTGTTGAAGATGTACAAGGACCTTAAATGGATGTTTTAGTGGGCTATAATGAGTCAGAGTATCTCATGGTTTTTCTATTTTTGTCTCACATGTTAGAAAGTGAAGGTTGAGCACCAGTTTTTGGCAGGATTGACATAGCATCTTGAGATACTAAAGTAGAAATGAGGTGCCATATCGATGGACTTTGTGATAGGGCTTCCATAGACTGTGAAAGTCTATGATGTTATCTTGGTGATTTTTGAATGAATTACAAATTCTATACGCTTATTTTCCATTAGGTAGGAGATATTAGTTGAGATTTTAGGGTACTTTTATGTGTGGGAGATCATCCAACCTCATGGAGTACCCTCAATGATTGTCTCCAACCATGATGCTCAGTTCACATCATGGTTGTGGAGAGGATTTGAGGAAGCCTTTAGGACCTATTTGTGGATGAGAATAGTGTTTCACTCTGAGATAGATGTCCAGACTGAGTGGAATATACTGATATTTAAGGATATGTTAACAACTTGCATGTTAGAATTTAGGTGGAGCTGGGAGGATCACTTTCCATTGGTATAGTTTTTTATAATAATATTTATCACTCTACTATCATTATAGAACCTTTCAAGGCCCTATATGGGAGACCTTAAATGTCACCCTTACACTGGAATAAGATCAGATAGACTTCTCTAGTGGGGATATAGATAGTGCCAGAGAAAACGAAGAAGGTTCAAGTAATCAGTGATCATATGAGGATAGCCCATAGAAGACATAAATCATATAAAGATCGACATCATAGGCTCTTGTAGTTCAATAATGGGTACCATGTTTTTCTTAGAGTCTCCATGAGATGAGTATTTCATAGGTTTAGTTGGGGAATAAAGCTATCCCCAAGTTTCATCAGGACATTTTATATCTTATAGAGAGTTTTATAGGTTTCTTACTGCTTGGTATTTACCCCACAATTGGACCGAGGGCATGAAATCTTCTATGTGTCATAGTTGTAGAGATACATGCATGAACCTATGCACGTTATTGACTGGGGAGAGATGGAAATTGAGGATGGATTCACATTTGAGGAGTATCTAGTGGCTATATAGGATTGATAGGAGATGATCATGTGTGGAAAAACTATTCCATTTTTTCATGTGCTTTGGCATCATGGGAGCATGTAGGATATCTTCTAGGAGTATAACAGCCATATATGTTCTCATTACCCCTAACTTTTTATTTATCTTGATCTTTTTGGGGAGAAAATACTTGAAAGAGGGGATAATGTAATAAATCTAATTTTTATTGGATTATTACTTTGAATGTTTTTTTAAATATCTCAAGATTTATCATCAGATTTAGCATTGTGTTTGAGTACATCAGGACCCTAAAATTAATATATTAAAAATATTAATATATTTTAATACATGTGCATCCATCATTTCAATGTTTATAGTTATCTAGTTCTTCAAGACCTTGAATGATAAATCTAGGACCATGGTTGATTCTATAATGTAAGGTTTACCCTAGGCATGACCTAAGGTTGGTTGTCATCAGACATTCCATGGAAGGTGAACATTGGTGGATACATTTAATAAAATAAATAATTTTATTTATTTATTTTATTTTAAATGGAAAACGTAATTCCCTATTTAAATAACACATTATGTAAAATCACCAGGTTTATCTGTATAAACCTAATAGGATTTGGGAGTAGTAGAAGTGTTATTCATTGGCAGATTGAGATCAGAGAACGACGGTGATTGGATCGAGGTGAATCAAGAGGAAGTTAGTGAATGCAATATATCTTCTTTATCACTGGATAACATGATCTTCACCAATGATCAATCCTTAATTGAGGTTGGGAATTTTCTTTATTCATTTAAACACCTTTTTATTTGATATAGCATGTATTATTTATATTATTTGATTTCTGGCGTTTTCTATTCTTGTATGAGCCCTAAAATTTGTCAAATAATTATTAATCCAGTTAATTTTTATTCTTGGAAAAAATTACACCCCCTTATTACCATATATTAATGGTAATTGTTCTATATGACATATTCCAATGAAAATATTCACTTAATTATTCTGAAGTTCTACCAATTGTTCTTCACATTCTTTGCTATTGGCCCACAAGGTTGTGGTTCAACTTTGTCATGGTGGGTTTGAGCATGATCAAACCCCCAGATTCATGGTGGATGTGAAAAAGAAATATGTGATGGTGATTTATGTATGGATCATGATTTATTTTAGGTGGAAAGTGATGCCTCTATGTATTTGGGATCTAGAGCGATGATGGGAGGCACGATGTCTCATCGTCTAATGAACGGATTCCCTATTTCCGGCCATCAAAGTCTAGATATCAACGATCGGAGATGAACCCCATTCAATTTCAAGTGGTAAAATTGAAAAACATTCTATGGTTAGGTTGGATCTTGGATCCATGTTAAGAATCATGGATTCTATAAAAAACTGACTACACACTGTGTATCCCAGATAAACACATACCGTGTAGTCTATTAGCTGTGGTGGCTATGATTTCGAGCTGAGAAAAATATCACATTTCATGTATAGGCTCTATGAATCATGTGACCATGTGATTTAACCTTAGTTTTTAATCTAAGAGTACATGTTCATAGACATGGCCAGGAATATGGGAATGACCAGGGGTACATGGGAATGTCCCAGTACTCAGATACAACCAGGATACCCAGACACGACCATGTACATAGGTATGGGCCGATGTACATGAGTACGAGATGAAAGGGAATGAGTAGGGCCCAAGTGTACAAGACACATAATTTACCACTTGTATGCACCATGTAGTATGACATGGCTTCTCAATCCATGTCCATGGGAGAACATGTCTAAGCTATGAGGTGAGGTCACATGTTGTGTGACCCCACATACATGTTATGTACTTCTCTTAAAAACTTCTACCTTATATATATATTTATTCATGACTAGGATTTTGGACCAAAATTATCCAATAATAAGTGTTTTTTCACATATAACATGATGGTATAATTTTTAGTGGCTTTTGAGATATTATGGGAGGTGCTTTGATCATGATGCTTTTTTAGGTGATGCTTGACTGATAGCGATGATCGGGCAAGATCATTAGAGAGATGTCAAGGTTGGACCCCCCCCCCCCTCACACACACACAAATCAGTGAATGGGTACCCCATAATCCTCAATCTAGATAGTGGTACCCCATGAAACATTAGGGCATGATTCTTCTATATATAGACGGGTATCTCTTGATTCACTAGGGAATGAATACTCTAACTACTGAGTGGCACCCCTTGATGCACTAGAGCGTGGGTCCTTTGACTAATGAGTGGAACCCCCCCCCCCCTAATGAACTAGGTAATGGGTCCTATAAATATTGATTAGAACCCCATTAAACACTAGGTAAAGTTTACTCTATCTATTGAGTGTCACCCCCCACCCCCCGTGTCACACCAAGGAGTGGGTCTTCTATTCATCAAGTTGAACCCCCCATGTCACACTAGGGTGTGGGTCCTCTATTATAGATTGTTCCCCATTTACTATGGAACATAGTAGTGAGGTTTGGGTACTTCATACATCTACCTTATATAGACACATGAGATAATGAGCATCATAGATGGACCTTTGGAGCTACTGGCAGACTTATCACCCATGACTGGGCTATAGGGATGGAGATCCCATTTCTCTCTCATCTGGGTTTCTTTATGAGGGTATATATGTTGGGTTCCATTTATCTATTACTTTTGGTTGAGATGAATTATATTTTATCTATTGATTTTTTTCCTTTTGTGGTTTTCAATACATCCTACTAGGTATGTATATACTCACCCCTACATGATCTTTGCTCACATGCATCATGTCTTATGTAGATGATAGGCAGATCAGTGGTGAAATTAGTAGAGAATAGTGATACTTGGGTATATTGACCATGTTCATTGGTTATAATTATTTATTAGGATCCAATATCTCTTCAACTTTCCTTTTTATCCATTTTTTCAGGTTAGGACCACATTTATGGTTGGGTGTGTATTTTTCCCCTTTTTACACTTTGTCTTTATATTGTCACACACATATGTATTCCTTAGAGTTTATTGCATGCATGTTTTTACTCTATATGTTATAGTATATATTATATTACTTTATAATTTTCATGGATTTGGTTTTTTTTGTGCATATTGTTACTTAGTCTAAGGCCTCCCGTTTCATTTATTCCTTCTCGATACTTTTTTCTAGCCCCTTGCTTATTGGAGGCGGGCTTGGGTGGTCACACCCAACTTGATATTGGATAAGTTGTCCCTAGTGGGTTAGATTTTAACAATCAAACCCTATGAAATATATATTCTAAACTTTTATATAAATTTTATATAATTTCTATTATTCTTAAAAGCATAACCCAATATTCCTTAAGAATATATCTAAATGAGGTTTCTCAAAGAAGAGGTATAACTCTTAACCAAGTATTTTCATGTTTATTTCTTCTTCCAAATATTCTAAATAATATATAATCATGATGATATAATAACATAAATTTATTTAATATACTGAAGTTTTATTATTTTTATGTTAAAACCCATTTTTATCTCTTTTTCTATCCAATTTAAAATGAACAATTCTCTCGTGTGTACATGAGAACTACCGTTTCCACAAAGTGATGTATTTAATTTTCCATAACCACCTTTCATGAATAGTTATTATGATAGATTTAAGGTATAAATATCATGTTTATAAAATAATTATGATTCTTTAAATATAAAGTATAATATACCTTCTTACCTTCCAATCTGTTGGAAAATTATAAACTCACTCATGCATACATGTGGACCACCACCTCCACGAAGCGATATTACTCTTTTTTCATTTTTTATTAACATGGATGGTATTAAGGATAGATTTAATGAATATATAAGATATATATTAAATAATTATTATTCTGTAAATATGAATTATTATTTAACTTTCTTTCTTTTCATTCATCAAAAATTGGAAACATCTCTCGCGTGTGTGTGTGTGGACTATTGTACCCATGAAGTGATGTAATTCATTTATCATCACCATCCTATATGGATGGTTATAAAATTGTATATGATGAATAAATATTATATTTATGAAATTATTGATATTATAGGGATGATGAAACCATGTATGATGTGAAAGGACTGAAACCATCAAACCAAAAATGCGTGGAAAACGGACTAGTTTTCACCTAAATATTGATTTTAATAAAGAATTATTAAAAATGGGTAATTATAAATTATAAGATAATGATATATAGTATGTTATATATTAATATGGTTCTAATATATATATATATATATATATAATAAATAAATATTTATTATAAATGAGTTTTTAACACATACGAAGCAATACGGGGCTTGAGGTAATGGTTTTTCATCTCACTTTTATTTCTGTGAGACATATGTCATATTCACCACTTGTTTATTTTGGGTGGTGTATATAATGACCATTAATATATTTTATTATGGTTTTAATTAAAATTATGTGTATTTAAAAATAAATTTAAGGTTCTCTCTTTCATGAGGTTTTTATTCATAGATTACCAAAACTATAAGTGTTCTTTATCTCAATATTGTTTTGTTGAGACATGTTTCATGTTATGCACCTATTTGTGTTTTTATGATGTTTATAATGATAATTTGATATATTATATCATGAATATATTCATATTCATGTTATTTAATGTTCTATTTGAAGTTATTTATTTCAAGTGGTTCATGATTTAAAAGTTACCAAAGAGGTAAGGATTTATGTTATAATATCATTTATTTTTGGGATTGTCTATGTTAAATTTACAATAAGGGAAATAATATTATCCTTATATTTTAAAATACATATATTTTCTTATAAAAATATTATTTATGGATTTTTCTTATATTCCTTATATTTTCATCTCCTTGGTACTTAAAATGATCAAGAAATTTTTTTTATGAAAAGTTGCCCTTATTTCCTCTTTTCGATCAGGAATCTTTATATTCCATGTACATGTTATTTAAAATGTTTTTAAAAATAATGTTTTTTATATGATCTAGTGATTTTTTAATATAATATTCAACCATATTTGACGTTCATTTTAAAGGTTTAAAAAGTAAATTTTACAATTTTTTTCAAACAGAAAATTTATGACTTTTAAAAAAAAAGTGTGAAAGGGATATTTATTTTAAAATTTACTAAATGAATGGATTTTACCTCCAAAATTATTGTTATTTTCATTGAATATTCCTTTAAAATTTTATAGGGTTATTTTCAAAAAAAAATATTTCTCAATATTCTGGAAATTTTAGTTTTATAGTTACCAAAGGAAAATAATATTTATCCTTATTTTCAAAGAAATTATCAAATGCTATTTTAAAGGTATTTATCATATATATCAAAATCATTTTATGTTTATAATGATACAATGAGGATATTTTATAATTATACCAGCCATGTTCTTTATTTGGATGTCTTATTATGATTCTGTTAAGTATTGTTCTATGTAACCCATCACTTTCCCACTGGTTAATTAAGTTATAATGAAATAATTATGAAACCCATTTCTTTTACACAGGTTATGTTATGATGAATGTGTTTATGATCTTGTGGAACAATTATATATGGTTTTAATTATGTAATTGGTGGGCCTTGAATTATATATATCCCTCCAATTCATTGGGTGAATATTGATATTTCATGAGATAATATGTACCAGAATGGGGAGTGGACCTAGTTCTGTAAGGGACTATATCTGTTATGATAGTATTGGTAGTAATCCATGACTAAGGAAATGATATACTGGTGAGTTAACCCAATACACCATGGGAATCTATCCACTATTATAGTCTTGGTAGGTATATTTGACTTGGTAAACTATTTGATATGCTTATGTGTATACCAAAAAATTATGTCTTATGATTTTGATATGTTCTCATGACTTATGATTGTTCTTTTATGATTTCACACTCTTATGAATTGTGTATTTTGTTATGATAAATCCTTATTACATTAATTATGATTAATGATCTTTGACTAATTGGTTATAAATTTCATAATTTATGATAATGTTGTCATACCCTTATGATGATCATATACTTACATATGATCATCAATTGATATCTCTCATGTTTACCCTTACATAGCATCTGAGCTCAAATTTTCTTATATTTCCATTTCCCCATGTAATAAATAATGATATTATATAAGATATGTCTACAAGTTTGTCATTTGTGGATAATTTTTTTGAAGATGTTGAAGTATTCATATGGAATAATAAAATCATGGTATAATGTGAAAATACCCATTTGATGAGAAAGATATAGGTTTTGTTACATAAAGAGTTTTTTCTATTACTATAAAACTATAAACCTAAAAGATATTGGGTATGTAAATTAGTCAAAGTTAGATATTTTTATTTCAATTATGGATGGTTAAAAAGGGATCACTTCAGTTTGTATCAAATTCAGTATGTAAAGATTATGTTTTTATCACTAGATCTAGGTGTATGGGTCTCAAGCTATCTCATTGATGAAGGAACTTTCTATATTTTTGGAATTACTAATTCCAAGACATTTAAAAAATAATTTTTATTTTTATTTGAATCCATTGATTGATGAGTTAATTTCATTGTGGAACAATGATGTAACTACATATGATGTAGTTGCATATAATAATGTTATGCTCAAAGCTACATTAATGTGGACAATCAGTTACTTTTCATTGTATGTTACATTATCTAGATGGAGTACACGTGGTCCAAAATCTTATTCATACTACATGGATGAAAAAAAGTGTTTTTTCTTCTCAATGGAAGTAAGCCTTATTTTTTTGATTGTCATCAAATATTTTTCCTAAAGATTATCCATTCTAATAAAGTATAAGTAATTATAAAAAATATAGAATTTAAATATATGAACTTATAAAAAATCTCTGAAGAATTCAAATAAAATCTTTTGTATGTTCATTATAGCCTATTACTTTTTTAGAAACTGTGAACCAATAATAAATAGGTGGTTTTGTTAGAGATCACAATTGGATAAATCAAAATATTTTTTGGGATCTACTATATTGGTATAATTTTTTGATTTTTTACATGTTATATCTAATCTATATTGATAAGAATTATTTTGATAACATAATTTATACCATGTTGGAAACACCGGTCAAGACTAAATATTCTATGAAGACATGGTTATATCTTTTATAGATTTATAGGTATTCAAGAGTTGAGTTATTTTAAAATAAAAGATCACAAAAAATAATGAAACCAAAAGGAACTTATCCACTTTCTAAGTGAATTAAATTATTATTTTGTAAGTGGATTAAAAATTTAAGGTTACCATATGGTGATGCTTCTAATTTATCTCATTGTTTCATAAATAGACACATTATCGGGTTAAAAATCATGATTGTCAGGTCATCACGCAAAGATTACTATCTATTGGACTCAAGGGGGTGGGGTTGTTGAATTATTCAATATGGTATGTGTTGACTGAAATATCATATTTCTTCCAAGACATTTGTGTAAAAATAATATAATATTATTAACTAACTACATTGTAAAAATGAATTGTTCTAATTTTATGTAAATTGGAAAAAATATTTTCTCCAGTCTTATTTGAATCAATGGAACATTTAATATTACATTTTTTATATAAAGCTAAATATTGAGGGTTAGTAAAATTCAAATGTATACACCCATTCAATATATATGTACAAAAATTATAGAATAAGGTACCTAACAAGTCACTGATTTAAGGGTAAATTACTTAAGTAAACTTATATTAGAAAAATTAAAATTTATTCTCTTATCATTTTCAATATAAATATCCTTCAAAACATAATTGAATGGGTATAATGGGGAAAATATTGATGATTCCATAGACCATTGATTATCAGTATTCAATTAGCCTGATCTTGGCTTTAGTGGTCATCATGAACGATGCCTTTTAGATGAATAATTGCACATAGATCATACATATGTACTGCTCAATTTTTTATAAATGACACGATTTGTACAGTAAGTACCAATTTTACTTATATTTTTTAAACTAAGTGTTAAAAGTAAGTTTATATTAATTTTTTTAAAATTATATGATGATCATATCAGAAAATAACAATACAAATACCCCCACTGCTCTTGAATAATATCAATAGTGTAATTTTACCTATTGGTTTCAAAGAATGGAAAGTTAAATTGTTTATGATCAAACATATGAAATCAGTTTTTTATTTTTTATTTTATGAATTATTATTTTTATTTATATAGGTATCATAAAATGGAAATAAATTTGAAATTAAATTATATACATTGAGTAATCCACCATCCAAATTGGTTAAATATTATAGTCCTTATCTGGTAAATGGATTTCAATTTCATAAACATTCATATGGAGAATCCAAAAAAATGAGTAGTGGTTTTTTTAAAGTATATCAACATAATGAAAGCAAAGTTGGATTTTATGACATGATGGAAGAAATAATTGAGTTATGTAATCTATGGAAAATTATTTAACAATATTTAAATGTCATTGGTTTGATACTGGTTGAGGGATGCATGTTTATCCATGATATGGAATTGTTGATATTAAATATAAAAGTATTCTTGCAGTAAATGAAGAATTTTTACTGGAATATCAAACACTTCAAGTTTATTATGGAAATTATTGAATTTATTCAAAAGATTTAAATGACCAGTGAAGTGTAATAAAAATGAAATCTCATGAAAATCGGTTTATGGAAAATGAAATTGATTTTCTTGAACTGAAAAATATGGAATTTATTCAAGAAACTTCATTGAATATATCTCTTAATAGAAGAGGTACATGAGACCCCACAGTTAAGGTATGATGGTGTTGATAATGTTGATGATGTAACCAATGACTTTGATATTACAAGGGATGATGAAATTGAAGCTCATATGAAAACTGATGATGTTGAGGAGGAATATGAAGATATTGACACAAATGAAATTGAATATGAAGATGAAGATAAAGAGTGATATATTATTTTTTTCAACAAATATTTATTAGTTTTTTATATTTTATATTTGTATTAACAATTATTTATAGGTAACATTATTTTAACCCACAATCTTTAAAAAAAGTTTCTATAATTTTAAAATTATTTACATTTTTATAGAATAATTTTTTTTATAAAATTAATTATTTTTTCAGGTGGTTTAATAGAATTATGATATTATGATTCATTTTTTGACTAATTATTTTCTACCTAGTGATGTGGCTCCTGATTTTTTAGCCAAGGGTGTTGACACAACACCAACTACAGGGGGGGGTCAGATCCTTGCGTGATTGATGATTTAAAATCTACTTTCAAAGGGACATCTATCTCTTGATTTTGATCCTCTTTGGAATAAGTAAGTTTAAATATAGATTATATTTAGTTTTCATTTAATTTAATTTATTTATTTATTATTTTATTAATTATTCTTATTTCCATAGTTTTTAATATCTAGTTGTTGGTCAACCTAGTGTTATTTTGAAGAACTATTTTTATTCTTGATGGGTTTTATAGGATTAGGTTCCTAGTGAGTTATTTCATCATATATTTGATCACTAGTTGGTATGTATAAATAAAAAAAATTATGTTATTCTCAAAATTATTAATAAATAATGAAAAACATCCCTCTATATTTTATCTTTAACCATGACTTGTAAAAATACAAATCATATATCAAAAAAAGTTATTGAAATAAAGAGTTAAAAAACATAAGTCATGTCATATAAGTTTAAGTTTAAGGAATTAAAATCTTGAAAAAGAATTATCAAATTTCTCTATAAGAATAACTTAAATCCATAATTTGGATTGATTTCATTCCATTTTTATCATAAACATCATCATTTAATCTTTAATATATGTGAATTTTATATATTAATTAAAACCATGGAAGAAGTGGTATAATAACTAAATTTGAAGGCTTATAATTAGCATATACGGGATGTAAAAAATCAAAGAACCATACTCATTTCTCTATTGATTTCTCATTCTCTGTTGAATTTCTCCAACTCTAGTAGTTGTCGCCTTTTTAGAGATAAATAAAAATGAGGCTAGGCTTGTGTTAACACTTTTAAAATAGTGTATTTATATATTGAATCATGGTAAAATTAATTATTCAAATAAAATGATAATATTTTATTAAAAACAACTATGTCATAGAAAATACCAAAAGTGTTAGAATAGTTGTGAGTTATATAAATACTTTACTGGACTTACCTAAAAGAGTATTTTAGACACTACATATTAACATTGACCAAAAATATAAAACTATATACATTAATAAAATATGATAGGATAACCTAAATAAAATATGATTTTCTAAAGGTTAATAACATTATTATTGATTTTGATTAATGTGTATTTATTTTCCAATACGGTGATAATAAAGATATGTATAATGAAAAATAATAATAAACATGAGAAAAAAATACATTGATATGATTACCTAAATGTTAAACTTGTTGTTATATGGGCGTTGAGGTTGAAAATATATTGACTATGTTATAAATTAACCCCTTGGTCACACACGCACTTAATGTTGGTCCATGAGTAGGCCATAAGACCAGAATGAATTATGTTGTTATCTAGTCTGATAAAAGAATAAAATTATGGTAAAAAATTAAACATTCAACCAACATGTGGTTTTTTACATGGTTCAACCATAATTTGTTTATATCCAGTAAATTTTTAAAATATAGAGAATTTTTTATTTTAAAAACAATGATTTTTAATATTTTATAAAAAATAACTTGAAGGGAAAAGACACACCCAAGTACAAAAACCAAACAAAAAAAACACTTAAGATGATAAATAATATTTTATAAGTATTCCACAGTTTTCCTTGGACACATAGAATTCAAAATATTATTTTATTTTTTGAGTGGTAGATGATTTATACTCGATCTAAAGTCAACCCAAAATCACTCCATTCCAATAATTTTTTCTTCTTTTTTGACTTTATATCATTATAAAATGTGTTCAAAATATATTCTTATTTCCTCTTATCAATCATATCAAAATAATTTTGAACCAAAAAACTAAGAATATTGATCATTGATCTCTACTTATATAAGACGGGAAGGGTTGATAATCCCATATAATACCTTATTCACATTTGAACAATACTCCACTCTTGGTTTCACCACCAAATGAGCTACTTGAATATTGAATTTTTTATCCTTCATTACAATTACTTTTTTTGTGTGTAAAGGTTTTTGGTTTTATTTTTTATTAATTAGGTTTTTCAATTTTGTTTGTTAATATATTTCTATAAAGGTGAAATCATGGGTGAAGCATTGTGTATCCACCCATGAAAGAGGATGAAGTTATTTCCATTCTTTTTTCATTAAAATAGAGAAGAATAAAGTTCCTTGTAATATATGGATAATAATATTCCATGGAACAACATATATATGATGATTATTGAAATGATCATCATTTTAAATCAAGTTCCAAATATTAGATAAGTATTGTCTAAAACAGTCACTTTCAATGTTTAATAGCTGAGAGAAGATAAGAATGATTTTAACACTACCCCTATACTAGATATCTTAAAGAATATGTAATTTATAATCATTTAACAATCTTAAATTATTTTAATGCTTAAGTGGAGTTGAAGCTTTAGAATCCATCCTTAAGTGTTTGGGTATGAATGATAGTGTTTATAATGCTTAATATCTCTTAGATAAATAATGAATTTTATAAAGATATCTTGGTATTGATTTAAGAAAAACTACTCATGATCTAGTAGAGGATATCGTTGGAATAATCTAATTTGAATATCTTATTTTTCTACAAACCATCAAAGATATTCTTAAAGGATTTTAGGGTTATTTGAAAATTTTATATACTTATTTAAAGAAGTTCCAAGATGATTTGAGTTGAATGGAGAAGGTATGGAGCTGATTTGAAGAAACTCAGAGTTGATTTGAAGCATATATGGAATCATTATACCCAAGATAGAATTATGATATAGGTAAAAGAAACATATGCTACATGAGATTCCCATAAGATAATTTATCTATGCCAGAGAAAATTTCCTAAGGAATTTATCTTATGGAGTCACTGTGTAAGTAAATCAAGTTATGCACATAATGGTTGGTTAACACATAAGTAAAATTAGACCCGTGAGTTTGAAAAAATTTAAAGGAATTTTATCTTCCTATTAGATAATTTAGTTGTTAAAGCCGGTGTTTAATTAAATTCATCTACATGTTTGAAATTTAGAAAAGGTATTTCAAACTATGTAAGATAATTGAGACCTATGTAAAATAATTAAGTTACACAAATGTGAAATGTAACCCATGTAATATAATTCATTTACATGAAAGAGAAACTATTTACCCATGTGAGAAATGACTTAAAGAAAATTCAGTATAGCTAAAGACTAAAAAATCATGTTCCTTGACTTTTGAGGCTCTGAATAATGAGAAATATGATGATGTTGAAGGTGTGATAAAGTTATCAAAACATCATGAATCTTTCTAAATCCATGATCTATGCTGATAAATTATGAGATGTTGTTCTTCAATCCAAAGGAGAATAAGATCAAAGAATGAATAAAGACCATATCATTCAAATAATCTAAAATAAGTTTTCATGGTTTTCAAGAATAATTAAATTGTATTTAAATCAAAAATTAAACTGTTCTTGAAGGCTCGTATCATTTTTTTAAGTGACTTTTTTTATAATAATAATTAAATTAGAATTTTATTTCCATTCCATAGATATGAAGTATTTTATTATCTTTCTATACAGTTAAAGAGAATGCAAGTGTGGATCTTAAAGTGAAATATTTTTATAATATGAGTCAAACATGGATAATAAAAAAAGGATATTTTTTAAAATGAGTTTCTAAAATGATCTTAATTAATTAGGTGTGTTATTAGAACGTTCTTTGAGTTGGAAAAATCATCACATGATAATACATGTGATCCAAAAATGGGTATTATGTTATAGAGATTTTGGGATAGCAGCTAATTTTTCCCTTTAGTGTACTATTTATAGTAATTGAAAAATAAAGAAAGAATTTAATGATATTTTCATGCATGTGAGAAGTATATATATAAAGTATAGTGGAAATGAAATGTCCATGCATCTATAAAATAAAAGAAGAAAGAGTCACTACTATAAAAAATGAATGTTCTGAGAGAAGCTGAGAGAACTGGTGCTCTCAAAAAAGGAGGATAATCTACTATAATGTGTAGCAAGGAAGAAATAAATAAATAACTACTTTGATCTATATAGAAGAAGAAGAAAAAATAAGAAGTGGACAAACTATTACTATTACTTAGTTATAGTTGAGGTAATAAATAGAAAAAGTGAGTTCTTGAAACTGAGGTAGCTATTATATAAATATCATATATATTCAAAGTTCACAGTGTTAAGTTTGAGAGGTCGGCATTCAGTTTTAGTCAATCTAAAATCTAAGAAATGTACTAGTTCAAGTTTCATGTGTTTTTTTTGAAGTCTTTAAGGCAATTTAAGACAATGAGGTGAGGAATTATGTCATAATTTTATGAAGGAAAAGTCATCCCTAGATATATTTGTGTTCTAATTTAGAAGTAGGAAGAAAGTATAATACCAATGGAAGATAAAGACTTCGTAAATTAGTATAAATACCCATTCACTTAAGTAATATAGTAGAGGCCAATCACCTATTTAATATGGTGACTCCACCTATATATTATATTGGAAGGGGTTTTAGGATAATTCTTGGACACCCATTTTAATCAGTGATTTGATTATAGTATAGAATTCATGACTTGATGGGATTTGACATGGTAAGAAGTAGGTTTCCCATATTAGGGTGATCCTTATAAAAATAAAATGATATGATCTCTTGTTTATATTTTTTCATTGTATGTGGTTTTTTCTTATTTGGTAAAAAATAAAAGATCTATTTATATCCTAAAAAATTTTAGGGTTTAAAATACCAAAATGGGTTAAGTTAAAAAAGAATATTTGGAATTTGGTAAATGTTTTACAATGCCTAATTCACCCCCTCCCAAAGTGTGTCTGCACAGTCCACTAAGTACTATAATTGGTATCAGAATATAGGTTCCCTATGATTATAACTTTTTAATTCATATAATTAGTATCAGAGTAAGGGGTAACTTGTATAAGGACTAAAAAATTTCTCCCATTTGTTTTATCTTATATATATGAATTGTATATTTTAGATGTTTGAATAAGAGCCCTGGATATAGGTATCTAATACCATTCCTATCAGAAAATTTTTGGAGGTATCATCAAAGACATTGAGAAACATAAAGAAGAGAGAGTCCAAGAATAAAATAAAGAGCATAATGAAGAAATAGGAACAACTAGTAGTTGAAGGTATCCAAATTGGTAAGTATTAATAAATCTATTTGATTGAATAAATACCAAGTTGTGAAGAAGATGGTTCTGATGAGTCACCGAGTGACTTTTATTGGAAAATTAAGGATTACCTAAAAATATCCCTATAGAAGTTATTGTATATATGTTATTATACATAAATAGACTGATTGATGAAAAATCATAGTTGTAAAAAGAGGATAATGCAATGGATAATGAATTATAAAAGGAGATTAGTTTCTACAACACTCTTACAAAGATTTTAAAATATAAGGAATAATCTTCCACACTTTTTAATGAAATAGTTTCCTTAGTTGATAAATAATTTAAAAGTAGTCTATGTGATAAGGAATTATTTGAGAAGGTTTCTAAGGAGTTCATCCATGCATTAAAGAAACATAATAATATCTCAATGGATATCAAGTATTCCCATTAGAAAGTTAAATCAAAAAGGGGTAAAGATATATATAATTCTTTAGTAGGGACAATAAAAATGAATAATGATCAAATTTAGAAGTTGAAATATTATTGGGAAGAAAATATGAGATCATTAGAGGGTGATAAGTACACCCTCAATATAAAGTTCCTTGAAATGAAGATCAAGATGTAAAATTTTGAAACTGAAAATTTTATAATTCCACAATCTATTAGAATGAACAAATATGCAACCACAAAGATTTCATATGGGAGTATTATACCTAAAAATAATTTAAATGCTTTCAAGAATATCTGGAGATGATCTGTAGAAGCATCCACCTCCAGATCATACAAATAGACATTCCACAACTCTAAAAATTTAGTTTACTCTGAATAAATTTTTTATGTAAGTGAAAAATGGAAATAAAATATTGTACAAATGTGGAAGTGTAAAAATTCTAAAAAATGCACCAATATATCAAGGGTATAGGTTAGAAAGTGTATGAAGATCATCCCCCCAAAAAGATCCTAAAAGGTTGAGGTTCCATCCCGAAAATAGCAAGGTATGAAATCTTTAAATCTGGATAGATTTCACCTAAAGTGAAAAGAAATAGATTAATTGGGAGATGTTGGTATTTCTAGAGGTTTTGAAATATGGAAATTTATTTTTGACACAACATGTTATAGTTCATAAGTTCTAAAAGTCCTAAGTCAAGGGGGATTAAAGCTGAATTTTAAAAGAAACCTGGTAGATTAAATAAGTCATCGCATATGAAGAAGAATATGTCTACAAGAAAGATACATGAATCACTAAGGAACTTCTACGATCAGTGAAAGATAGGTAGTAAATACTATGATGAATGCTAATTTAATCCTACCAAGTATCATCCACTTACTAAAGAAGAAATAGAACCACCGCATATTTAGAAGTGGGTAAATAAAGAAAGTAATTATATCTTGGAATAAAAATAATATAAATCAGTGAATAATATTACTCCCATGATGACAGTGAAGAATGATCATAAGGATATTTGACCTTATGTTAAAATATGCTTCTATTATGGTAAGATAGGTTGCATCATGGAACTTTGTAAGATTTCTATGAATTTCAAAGTAAATGGGAGCAAGCTGAAAGTAAAAAATTGAATACTTCTCAAAGAAAGATTCAAGGATTGGATTAGTGGTTGATAATCCTTGTGAAGAAGTTGAAAATCTACCCAAAAATGTCAACATAATTGATGATAGTGAGTGTAAGTTTCAACCAACTAGAATATAAGTTTTTAACATTTATGAATATTTTTCTTGGATAAATGAGGAACAAAGGGAAGTTACCAATTTATTCTAGTGTTAAAAGTGTTTCTTCTAAAAATAAATCCACACCCAAAGAGAAATTAGATCATGATTCTAAATATATCTTAATCATGTGTCCTAACCAGTTGGAAGAGGCTAAAAGATTAGATAAAGATGAAAAGAATAAAATAAAGTAACATTCTCAAATAAAGAAGCTCATTACCACTAAGAATGAATTTGAAAATGAGGATAATTTCATTCTTCCAACATAGGTTCAAATCTGGAAAGTCAAAGAGGATGGTATCATAAAGTGGTTTAGACATTTTAGGCCTTCAAACAAAAGAGCGTTCAGGATAATAAATCTATTGAATCCCCATTGCTGAAATTGAGAAGCTGATGGATGATCCACCTCATTCCAATACTATTTTTGTTTTTAATTTAAAGTTGGGAATTAGAAATAATAAAGGTTGGAATGAATCTTTTGATGGAGATATTTAAAAGGGGTAAAGTTTCCAGAGTTTTATAATGTTTTGTTAAATCTATAAATCTAGTAATCCCTTTAAAAATATAAATGATAAGGTATGATTTAATTCTCCCATAATTATTTATAATAAGTATATATTATTTTTATCAAGGGGTGGTTATCTATCCAAGTGGGGGAATACCTTTCAATTGAAATGTTTTAATATGTGTGTTCAAGTGAGTGTAGGTTCCTAAAATTTCTTGAAAGTGTATTTGAACTTACCTAAGATGTTAAAAATAGAAACTGATATCACATGTGATGAAAATATAGATATACTTATTATTTAAACTTGTCACTCTTGTTTTCTAAAAAGGGTTGGCCCATGTTGACATAGAGTTGACTATTTGATGGATCATTTCTAAGAGAAATGTGATGCTAAGTTAAAATTAGATGATGATATTTTTCTGCATTTCATACAATCCCTTGCAATTAGTAAGTAGTGATTCTTTCTAAATTATTTCTCTCATGGAATTGATGGAAAAAAATTGAAGAATAAAAATGGAACACTGAGTGGTAATCTTAATTATTAGTTATTATCATGTTATTTTAAATAATAATTGGTATAGAAAAAGGACACCCTTATCTCAAGTAGAGAAAGCGCATAAAGAAAATATGAGTTTCTTCTAATTTAAAAGATTTTTTTGAGACCCCTCCCCCCCGAACACCCATGATGACAATAAATGGGAGAAGTTTTTATTGACTGCCTCCTAGATAGAAATCATAAGAGGGGAGGTAATTTGATAAAGAAACTTCCCTTAAACTACAACTAGTGTCCAATTGGTATCAAATTTTAAAGGGTGGTAAGAAATTAAAGCAACTCTATACTATGTTAATAAGGTTGTGAATATATTTCCCCTTTATATTTATTATCAATTTGGGGGAGAAAAATTACATTGAAACGTGGATCTTATTTTTAAGTGATAATAAACACAAAGGGGGAGATTTTTATGCCTAAATGTGTTTGGTTGTATTTGTTTTCAATTAGTTTTATCAATTTATTTCTATAATGGTGAAATAATGGGTGAAGCGGTGTGCATCCACCCATGAATGAAGATGAAGTTCCTTCTATTATGTTTTCATGGAAAAGTAGAAGAGATAAGGTACTTGGAATAACTAGCTAGATAGATTCCTTAGACCAATGTAGATCTGATGATTATTAAACCAGTCATCATATAAAAGACAAGTGTTGAATATTAGAGAATAATTGTCTAAAATAGTCACTTCCAAAGTTGAACAATTAATAGAAGCTAAGAAGGAGCTGACCACTACACCTATATTGGACAGCTTAAACAAGTTGTAGTTTACAATCATTTTATAGGTTAAAAGTTCGTGATGGATAAAGTGGAGTTGGCATTGGATAATCCATCCTTGTGTGGTTGCACATGATGGATGTTTTTTATAATGTTTAATATCTCTTGGATGAAGGATAAATTGTATAGAGATGGATGGGGATTGATTTATGAAAAGATTCACTTGAGATAGAAGAGAAGTTCATTGGAATACTCTAATTTGAGTATCTTATTTTGTTTCAAACCCTCTAAGATATGATTGAAGTGGTTTGGGGTTATTTGAAAAAATCTCATATATATTTGAAGAATTTATGAGATGATTTGAGGTGAATGTAGAATTCCTAGAGCTAATTTTTATTAATTTCAGGGTTTATTTTAAGTAGATCAATAATCACTATACTCAATATGAAATTAAGATAAATGGAAAAGAAATTTATACTATGTGAGATAAATATAAAAGGAACTTATACTATGTGAGCTACCCATAAGATAATTTATCTTCTCATTGGAAAATTTTAAATGGTATTTATCTTATAGAGCCACTATGTAAGTTAATCAAGTTACACAAATAATGGTTTTCTGGCATGTAAATAAAATGATAAATGAGAATTTGAAAAATGGAAAAGGAATTTTATCTACCAATAATATAATTTAGTTATGCAAGACAATATATAAGTAAATTCACCTATGTATTTAAAAATAGTAAAGGTATTTCAGACTGTGTAAGATAATTGAGACCCACATAAGAAAATTCAGTTTCACTAATGTGAAATTTGGCCCATGTAAGATAATTCATTTATTCAAAATATGTCTTAATGTAAGATAAATAACTTTAAATAACTAATAAGAGATATAGATATAAAAACAACATTTCTAGAATTTCAAGACTTTGAGGAATGATAAATATAATGATGGTGAAGATGTTCTCAAGTGATCAAATCATTATGAAGATTTATAAATCAATGATCCATGCCAAAAAAATAAGAGATGCTAATATTCAAGCCAAATTAGAAGATGTTCAAAGAATAAATAAAGATTTCATCATTCAAATGAGTTGATATCAACTTATTTGGTTTTCAAGAATAATGAATATGTTTTTAAATAAAAACTTGGTTGTCTCTTCATGGATTATATCATTTTTAAGTGATATATTTGAGAAGAATAATTAAATTAGAAGCTGAGTTCCATGCTTCAGATATGAAGCGTTGTGGATATTTTCACACAGCTAAAGATAATTCAAGTGTGAATCTTAAAGTGGAAGATTTTTAAAAGAATAGTTGAACCTGGAAAATAATAAAATAATGTTTTTGGTTGAGTTTCTAAAATGAGGTTTATTTATTAGGGGTATTCTTGGAATATTATTTTAGTTGAAAATTAGCGTACGGGGATACATGTGAACCCAAAATGGGTATCCTATTATGGTACTTTCGGGCTAGTGGATAATTTTTCGCCTTGTTTTACCATTTATTGTAATTTAGAAATAAATAATGAATTTAATTATCCACCCATGCATGTAAGAAGTTTGGGTCTCAATGTGATCAGAAAATAAGTGTTTATGCATCCATACAACAAAAAATAAATAGTTGATATTGAAAAAAATTATCATACTAAGAGAATATGGGAAAAATTGTTCTTTTAAAAAATTATAATATACTACAACTTTTAGAAAGGAAGAAAAGAAGAAATAACCACCAAAAACGATAGTGAATAAGAAGAAGAAGTGTCCTACCTATTACTACTGATCGATTACAATTAAGGAAGAAGATAGAAAAACTAAGAGATTAGAACTAAGGTAGCTATTATCTAAAGATTCTATGTAGCCTTATTTTATAGCACAGAGTTTGAGAGGTCACCATTCAGTTTTAGTAAATTTGAAATCTAGTAAAGATCAAAGGTCGAGTGTAAGTGTATTTTTTTAAATACTTTAATCCAATTGAATACTCTGAGGTGAGAAAGGAGGTCATTATTTTGTGAGTGTAGAGATATTACTGGACATATTTGTGATCTAATTCAGAAGGAGTAAGGGATAAAAATATTTTAGGGAGATAAAGAATGTGGAAATTAATATAAATACCCCTTTATTTTCATAATATAGTGGAGTCCTATCACCTTTGTAATATAGTGACTCCATATATGTATTATGGTGGAAAGAGTTTTATGATAATCCCTAGACACCCATTGTAACTGGTGATTCTATTATAGTGTAGAATTCATGTCTCAATGGGAGTTGACATAGAAAGGATTAAGTTTCTCACATCATGGTCATGACTTATAAAAATACCATGTGGTGATCACTAGTTTATATTTCTGAATTACATGTAGTCATGGCCTATTGATTAAAACATAAAATACCCATTAATATATCAAAAAAATTTAGGGGTTCAAATACCATAATGTTATAAGTTAAAAATAAGATTTGGAATTTGGTAAAAGTTGGGAAATGTATGTTTCACCCCCCCCCCCCCCACACACACACACACACATATGTGGCTCTGTATGGTCCCTTGTGCACTAAAATTGGTATTATGGAATATGTTGCCTCTAATTGGATCTTTTGAATTCTTAAAATTTATATCAGGGAAAAGGGTAATTCTGATAAGGACTGAAAATTTTCTCCCATATTTTTTATCTTATATATATGAAGTGAATATTTTATATGTTTGGAGAAGAGCCTCACATGGGCAATCTACTTCACTTTATATCAAAAAAGATTTATAGGTCTCAGCAAAAACTTTGAGAAATGGGTAGAAGATAGTGGAAAATAATAAAATAAAGAGCACAAGTAAGCAAGAGGAACAACCAATAGATAAAGTTAGTCAGAGTTGTAAGATTATTAATAAATCTATTGATAATGATCTCACTTGTGAATCAAGATCAAGCTATGAAGTAGATAATTTTGATAAGCCACTAAGTGTATTTTATTCTGAAATTAAGTATTACCTAAAAAAGGTCCCAAAAGAAGTTATTGTGTATATTTTATAATACATTAAAGTGCTAATTGATGAAAAATCATAGTTGGAAGAAAATACTGGTGCAATGGAGAATGAATTAGCAAAGAAGATTAGTTTTTACAACACTCCCACAAATCTTGTGAAATAAAAGGAATAATCTTTCACACTTTTCAATCAAAGAGTTTTCTTAACTGATAATGAATTTCTAAAGATTATTTTTGAGAATTAAGTATTTTAGATGTTTTTCAATGAGGTTATCCACACATTATATAATCTTTATAAAGTCTTTATGGATATCAAGTCTGTAAAAATAGAAGTTAAATAAAAAAGGGTGAAATAGTTGGATTATTCTTTATTAAAGATAATAAAATTGCATGAAGATAAAATTTAGATGTTAAAGTATGATTGGTAAGATTGGATGAGATAATTATATGATGAAAATTACACCCTCAACATGAAGTTCCTTGAGCTGGAAATCAAGATTAGATATTTGGAAACTACACCTTCTAGAATTCCCTAATTTTTTAGAATGAATAAATATGATGAAAGGAATATTTAAGATGTGATAATTACACCTAATAAGATTATAAATGGTGATAATAAGAGGTATAGATAATCTAGAGATGTATCCACCTCCAGATCATACAAATAGGTATCCTACAACTTTAAAAATTTAATTTACACTGAATCTATTTTTTCAAAAAGTACAGGAAAAAAGAAAAAATTGTATAAATATAGAAGATTAAAAATGATGAGAAACCCACAAATTTATCAAGGGTTTAGGTGATAAAGTTTATGGAGATCATCCCCCCAAAAAGATCCCAAAAGGTTGGGGTTTCATCCCAAAAACAAAAAGGTATCAAATCTAGAAAATCTTGATAGATTCCACCTAATGTGAAAATAAATCGATTAATTAGGATATGTTGGTGCTTCTATAGTTTTAAGCATGGGAAAATTGATTTCTGGTACAACATGTTAGTATACAAAAGTTCTAAAAGTCTTAAATCAATGTGGATAAAAGATGAATTTCAAAAGAAATGTGATTGAGTGAAGAAGACATCATATTTGAAGAAGAATCTATATATAAGGAACATACTTGAATTATTAGGTAACTTATATGATCATTGTAATATAGGTAGCCATTGTTATGATGAATGTTGGTATAATCCTACCAGGTATCATCCACTTACTGAAGAAGAAGTATAACCACTACAAACTGAAAATTAGGTAAATAAATAAAGTATACCTTGAGATATTGACAGGAGAAATCATTGAAGAAGACTACCCCCATGATAAAAGTGAATAATGATCAGTAGGATGTTCAACCTACTAGTAAAATATGTTTTTATTGTGATAAGAGAGGTCATATCATGGACCTTTTCAAGATGACGATGAATTTCAAAGTAAATGGGAGTAAGATGAAATAAAAAAAAGATAATCCATTCAAGAGATAGATTATATCATTGTATTAGTGGTTGAAACTTATTATAAAGAAGTTGAGAAGCCACCCAATAAGGGTAGGATAAAAGTTAATATAGTGTCTGGAAGGTGCAACCAGGAAGTACATGAGGTTGTAAAATTTATGACTATTTTTTTGGACTGATAAGAAACAAATGGAACACATCTATTTCTTCTAGTGCTAAAAGTATTTCTTCTAGAAATAAATCCATGTGAAAAGGAAAGTTGTGAATGAGCCTAAATATATCTTAATAATTTGGTTTGGCCAATTTAAGGAGTCTAAAAGGATGAAGAAAATTGAAAATAATAAATATCTAGTTTCTCAAATAAATAAACTCATTCCAACTAAGAAGTTATAAAAGAGGATAATCCCAAAATTCCAACATAGGTTTAGGTATGGAAAGTCAAATAGGATTTTAGCATGAAGAGTTTTAGACATTTAAGACCATCAAACAAAGGAGTGCATGGGTTGACAAAACTATCTAAGCCTTGTTGCTTAATCTAAGAAGCTTATAGATGATCCACCCCATTCAAATAATATGATTGTTTATTCTTTAAAGTTGGTAATTTTGAGTGATCAAGGTCGAAAGGCTTACCTTAAGGGGAGATTTCAAAATAGGTAAAGCTTCTAGAGTTTCATAAAGTTCTATTGAATCTGGAAATTTGGGAAACCCTTTCAAAATATGAAGGATGGTGTAAGATATAATTCTACCAAAATTGTTTGTAACGTGTATATATTATGTTTATAAAGGGGTGATTATATAACTAATTAGGGAAGACCTTGTACTTGAAATGATATGTGTGCTCAAGTGAGTACAGGTTCCTAAAATTTATTGAAAATTTATGTGAGTTCCCTCTATGATGTGAAAGGAAAAAGCTATTATTGCATATAGTGAAAATATATAAAACCTTATTATATAGACTTGTCACTATTTTTTTATAAAGTATTAGCACACATGGACTTAGATATGATTATTATATGGCCCATTTATAGTATAAATGTGATGTTAAGTTAAAATCATACGATGGTTTATTATTTTGTACATTTTATAATCACTTGAAATTAGTAAGTAGTGATTATTAATGAATTCCTTCTCTCATGGAATTGATGAATAAATTGTGAAGAAGAGAAAGTGTATATCATGTGTTAGTCTTGATTATATGTTGGTATCATGGCATTTTTAACAAAAAATGGTATTATAAAATTCCACCCTTATCTCAAGTAAAAAAATCACATTAAGAGAAGATAGGTTTCTTAAAATTTAAAAGAGTTTGTTGAGAAAAATATCCTAAACACTCATGATAACAATAGAGGGTATAAGTTGTTACTAACAACCTCTTGGATAGAAATTAGAAGAGGTATAGGAATTTGATGAATAAACTTTCATTAAACTACCACTAGTTTATAAGTTGTATAAAATTTTGAAGGGGGAGAAGAAACTAAAGCATGAACCTACTATGTCAATAAAGGGAAGACTACATTTCCCCTTTATATTAATTTTCAATTAAGGGGGACAAGTTACATTGACACATGGATCTTATTTTAAATTGAAAACAAACATAAAGGGGGGATTGTTTTACCCGAAGGTATTTATTTTTATTTGTTGTCAATTAGATTTTTCAATGTATTTCTATAATGGTGAAATCATAGGTGAAGTTGTGTGTATCCAAATATTAAAGAATATAAAGTTCCTACTATTATGTTTTCATCGAAAAGGAGAAGATCAAAGGTCCTTGTAATAATTGAAAATACATATTCCTTAGACCAATGTACATATAAAGATTATTGAAATGATCATCATGTAAAATACAAGTTCCAAAGCTTAGAGAAGAATTGTCTACAACATTTACTTATAAAGCTGAACTACTGAGAGAAGTTAAGAAGGATATGAATACTAAACATGTACTGGATAGCTTAAACAAGATATAATTTACAAGTGTTTAGAAGGTTTAAATTCTGTGATAGAAAAAATGGATTTGATATCAGAGAATCCATTCATGAGTGGTTTTTCATGAAGGTGGTTGTTTATAAGGTTTAACATCTCTTGGATTAAGTTTTGATTGTATAGAGATGGATTGAGATTTATTTATAAAACGTTACACATAAGGTGATAGAAGAGTTTATTAGAATGGTCAAATTTGAGTATTTTATTTTTTTGAAACCCTCAAAGATATGATTGAAGGGGTTTATGGATATTTAAAAAATTCATATAGTTAATTGAAGAAGTTATAAGATGATTTGAGGTGAATAGAGAAGGACCATAGATGATTTTAAGAAGCTCGGATTTGGTTTAAATTAAATATAGAATTGTTTTACTTGAGTTGGAATTCAAATAAATTGAAAAGAAACTTATTCTATATGAGATGACCATAACATAATTTATCTACATAGGAGAAAGTTGTCTAAGGGGTTTATCTTATAGATCCATTATGTAAGTAAATTGAGTTACACATAGAATGGTTGGATGCAGCATAAGTAAAATGAGAGATGTGAGTTTGAAAAATGGAAAAGGCATTTTATCTACCTGTAAGATAATTTAATTATATAAGCCAGTGCATAAGTAAATTCATCTACATGTTCAAAAAATGACAAACTGATTTCAAACCATGTAATATAATTGAGACCCACATAATAAAATTAAGTTATGTGAATGTGAAATGTGATCTCACCTAAGATAATTTATTTATGTGGAAGATAAATTGTATCCCTATAAGAGAAATAACTTAAAGAAAACCAATAAGATATGTAGACTAAAAAACTGAGTTTCTATAATTTTGAGATGTTGAGGAATGATAAATATGATGATGTTGAAGTTATTCTCAACTGATCAAAATATCATAAATCTTTCTAAATCCATTACACAAGCCATAAAATTATGAGATGATGATCTTTGATCTAAAGGAGAAAAAGATCAAATAATTAAGAATGGTTGCATCATTCAAATGAGCTAAAATGAGTTTATCTAGTTTTCAATAATAATGAATATTTTTTAAAATTAAAGCTCAACCTATTCTTTAAGAATCAAATCATTTATGAAGTGAGATATTTTATAATAATAATTTAAGTATAAGTTGAATTCCACACCACAGATATGAAGCGGGGTGTGATCTTTTCATACAACTAAATATAATGCAAGTGCAATAACAACCCGGTCTTAACATACATTAACATTAAATCGCTTTTGCAGAATAATTAAAACATTACACAAAAACACCCAAAGACCATAATATTTTAGTTCCTTGGGAAACATGGAAACATAAACACTGGTACATAAATTAGCTACATCATCTCCCACTAGGTTCTTCTTGACTAGAACCCTTATTAGACACATCAAACATAATACATATCTTCATAACTTAGGGCAAAGGAAACATAAAAATTGGTGATCTCATATGCTCGGTAAGGGTAAATAAGGGATATATATAAGCATAATCGTGATTATAAGGGTATGAGAACATGATCATAAAAATAGAATATCATACCCTACATATCAAAGATCATACACATGAATCATGGCATAAAGATTAGTAGTTTATAAGACATGAATTATGAGGAAATAAAGAAAATAATCCATGAAAGTATAGAATAGGAATAAAAAATGGAATTTTATAAGACACATAAGCATGTATATGACTCCCATAGTAGTCATGGCATCACTGCCAAGGCCATATTAGTGGAAAACTCCTTTATTAAATCGGGTTCACACCCCATTCCAGCCCTGTATTACTGAATCAAGTTCACTCCTTGTTCCAGCCCTATAATACTGAACCGAGTTCATTTCCCATTCTATCTATGTTTATCTCATGATATATAAATCTTTACCCAATGCATTGGAGGGAGATATAGGTCCCACCCATCTCATAATGAAATCATACATATATGTTCCACAAGATCATAAATAATCATATCATAAACCATGAAATGAAATGGGTATTATAAACATGTAATAATATCATAACCTATGGAAAAATACAGGTTTAATAATCATCTCATCATAAACGTAACCCATGAAAATGAGTTGGTTTCAAAAGTATATAACTCGTAAAAGAGAAACAGGTTTCATAAACATCATTCCATAAAAACATAATCCATTCATAGAAAGAATATGAATGGAAACATTGAATAATTTCCCCAAAAAGGTGTGAGTAACACCAAAATATGTTATCTTAGATGAGAAATAATTTTTAAAGATCTTATAAAAACATTTCTTGATGAAAATATCCTTTCTACATTGAAAACGCATTTTAAAACATAAAACCTTTTGAAAACCTTTTTCTTTAAAAATAAATTTTAAAACTTATATTAGAAGAAATAAAAACTATAAAACATTTTTAAAATCATTTTTCATTGAAAAAGGGATTCAAATATATTTTCAAAACATTTAAAAAAATTTAAAAATATAGTTTTTGAATACAATAGATTTCCGACTGAAGAGAGAGACGGTCCGATTTTACTTAAAAGAATTACCTTAAGAATCAAAGAGTATAAAAATGATACTTATACATAAGGATATATTGAAAAAAAATATTTTTAAGGAAACTCATGAATATTCATGAGATATGGATTATAAAATTTCATTAAAATGCATAATCATTAACAATCTCGAAAAGTGATGAGATTGTTTCAAAAGACTCTTACCACTTGGATACTTGGGATCATACTCTTCATGTAAGAAAATGAAATTACATGAAGCTTAAAATATCATTAAAATAATAATATTAATTATATAATATGTAAAATGGAAGTATATACACCTCAAAAAAGATTTTAGGTGCGTAACAAAGAATGAGTCTCAAAGAAGACAAATTGAGACAAAACATTTTTATTGATTTGGTAACTTTTGAAACTTAAACCACATGAAAAAAAGTTAATAAAATAGATATATTAATACCCATAAATTTAATTATAATATAAATAGAATAAAATCATGGTCAGTAAATACACCACACAAAATTAAAGAGTGGAAAACATAGCATGTATCTCACGGAAATAAAAAGTGAGATGAAATCATGTTACCTTGTGTCTTGACTCTTTTAGTGATCATTAAAACCACCTGTATAATCAATATAAATTTATTATATATATTTTAAAGAACCATATTATTATATATAATACCATATATGGTTTGATTATGACCTTATATTTCCCATTTGTTAACCATCCTATGTTAATGTTTCACTTCGGATAATATTCACTTTGTTCTTTGCATGTGTCTTAATTTGTAATATCATTGGTACTTATAATTATATCATGCTTCCCAAATGTAAACCATGATAAAAATATCATATATATACATTATATTTTTATTATAATAATCTATATAATATATAAGTATGAAATGGAATACACCATTTTTGGAAACAGTAAGTCATACGCACGCATGAACGATGTTTCCGTTTTTATTATCATGTTGAAAGAAAGAAAGAAAATGGTATATATGTATATATGTATATAATATAATTAAATTATAATTATAATGTTATATATATCATATAATTTCACTAAACCCATCCTTAATACATTCCATGTAGTGTATGAATGAATCACATCGCCTTGAGGGGGCGGTAGTCCACACTTCCTCAAATGAAGTTATCATTTTAACGCAAAATGGAAAGTATAAAGATATGTGTTGTAAAATAATTGCATAAGATTAAAGAAATAATAAATATTATATATAACATATATAAATATATTTTCCATCATAATTTCCACCATGAGAGGTGGTAAAGGAAAAATGAACAATCATCGTTTAGTGAGGCGGTAGTCTGTTGTACACATAAACAGTATGTTCGTTAGCCATTAGATGGAAGTGTGTGTAAGTTTAGGTCTTAAACTTAGTAGAAAAATATAATTGTATATTTAGGATACTTGTTTTTTATAAAATAATGGAATAATAATATTTTAGGGATTGGATAAAGAAAATAAAATAAAGGAGTTTGAGGGAGGGTGTTACCTCTTAATCGGGGAACTCCTTTTGGTTTGTGAAAAATGGATTCCTTGTAAGGATTTCTATCCAAATATGTATTAAAAGAGGAATTGAGGGATTTTTGGGAGATATTTTTTCAGATATCTATTGAGATAAATTATCTTTATAGGTGTGAGTAAGTGGGAAGAGAGGAGACCTTTTATAATGGATGAGGAGTGACACTCTTGTGATGTTTTAATAGAAAGGAACCCTGCCCACGCTTTTTTACTGAAATTGGATATATAATTTTTCAAAGTAGATAAAATGGAGGATGGGGTATAAATATGGATATAAAATGGATTTTTTACAAGTTTATAGGTTTTTTTGAGACATAAGGTTATGGTTTTGTCCCTTATTAAGCTTAATTTAACCTTAATCATTATAATTAATTTTAGTTACTTCACTAATATTTTTGGTAAAAACTAAGTTGAACTTATTATACATTATGAATTATTCTGATTATAAATATGGAATCCATTTTTATAAATTATAATCACATAAGTGTTAGAAATTAATTTAAATTTAATTTCGTAGTCTGGCTGACAATGCGGGCTTTTAAAGTAAAAACATTCAAAAGTTTTATATGTTTTTATACCCAAGTTCAAAGTGAAATTGATATAAATGACCTAAATTATACTAATTGATAAAATTATTATCTAATTAAAATTTTAAACCAATTTAAAATATAATTTATCCTTATAAATAAATTAGATGAAAAGGCAGTTTTGAATTAAAATCCGGTATTTTTCACTATTCATCCAAAAATGAAGTTTCTCAAAAAATCCAAAAAATTCACCCTAAGATAATTTAAACATTTTAAATTCAAAAAATAATTTTATTTTATAAAATTAAATTTCTAAATGTGTCTAAAATTAATTATATTATTTTTCACAAAAAGGACATTAAAAGTAGTTCATTTGAGAAAATGGTATTTTTAAACATATAAGGACTTTGCCAAAAATTATATCTTTCATTATAAATATGTTTTATTTATATAAAATAATTATAAATAATATTTTAAAAGTAATTATTACTATTCATAAAACTATTTTTAATATCTAGGTTATAATTATCTCATTTAAATAATTATAACAGTAAAATGATGTTTCGTTGAGACATCGGTGTTGCGTGTAACATACATCGAGTCAGTGTTGTGAGAAAGGAATGTTTGACTTAGTTAATTTCAAGAAATAAATGAAAATTTATTTTATTTGAGAAAAAAAATGTATATAAAAACTTAGGGTGTTACATTCTACCCCACTTAAAATGAATTTTTCCCTCAAAATTCATTACTCAAGTAAAAAAATGAGCATACTTCTACTTTATTATATCCTCAAGTTCCCATGTAGCTTCCTATAACTAGTTATTTCTCCAAAAAACATTGACCAGGTGAGTGGTATTATTTCATAGAACTTTTTATGTATGATCCATAATTTCAACTGGTTTCTCCTCGTAAGAAAGATCCTACTATAGCGGTATGACCTCTGAGTTTAGTACATGTGAAGGGTCAAGTATATACTTCCTTAGGAGAGATATATGGAACACATCATGGACTTGATAGAAATTTGGAGGAAGTTCCGAGTGATAGGATGTCGTCCTAATAGAATCAAGAACTTCAAAGGGACTGATATACCTAGGGCTTAGTTTCTCTTTCTTCCCGAACATCATAACCTTCTTCCAGGGAGAGATTTATAAAAACACATTTTCACCAATTTCAAATTCTATATCATGTTGATGGTTATCAGTATAACTTTTCTAATAACTTTGAGATGCCTTGATATGCTACAGAATGGACCTAACTTTCTCTTATATTTCTTCAGCAAGCTCAGGTCCCAATAGCTTTAATTATATAACATCATCCCAACATGTTAGAGCTCTATATTTGTTCCCATAGAGAGATTAATAAGGTTCCATATGAATTCTTGAGTGAAAGATATTGTTGTAAGAAAACTAAACTAGAGGAAGATGTTGATCCCAAATACCTTTAAAATATAGAGAAAAATATCTCAATATGTTCTTTAGGGTTTGAATTATTCTTTCATACTGACTATCTATATGAGGATAATATTTAGTGAATAAACTCAATTCTATGTCAAGTGCTTTCTGAAGACTTCATCAAAACTTTGAGGACAACCCCATATCCCGATTTGATATAATGGAATGTGGTACTCCATGCAACCTTACCAATTCCTTAATGTATATCTTGGAAATATAATCCAAATAGAAAGTATCTCTAATAGTGATGAAGTGTGCTGATTTAGTAAGGCGATTGACTACCACCCATATAGAATTAAACCCTTTAGAGGTTTTGGGTAGTCCAATGACAAAATCCATAGTGATGTTCTCCCATTTCCATTCTGGTATGGGTAATAGATTCAACATCCCCATTAAATTTTTTCTTTCATCCTTAAATTGTTGGAATACCAAGCATCAAGATAGAAAATATGTGATATCTTTCTTAATTCCATCCTAATATAAGTATTTTTTAAATCCCTATACATCTTCGTACTTCTACGATTAATAGAGAATGAAGAACTATGATATTCCTCTAACATCTCCTTCAAATCTGGTATGGAAGGAACACATATATAGTTTATAAACCTCATCATTCTGTCCTAATCAAGGTTAAACTCATGAACATATCTGACTTTCTTTTACATCTCTTCATATTCCATTAGTGCCTCCTTAATCTTAACTTGGACAGAGAGTTGAGCATTCATTTGATAAAGATAATTTTTCCCCCTTCCTTGAGGATTTCTAGATCCATACATTAAAAATCTCGAAATATTGGATCTTTTTTGATCCTCATCATGGATAAGCTATCATGATCCTTTCAACTTAAAGAATCGACCACCTTGTTCTCTTTCCTAGGGTGGTAATGTATTGAGCAATCATAATCCTTTATCAGCTCTAACTATCTTCTCTGGAGCATGTTCAACTCATTCTATGTGAATATATATTTCATAATTTTATGATTAGTATATATATCACACTTTTATCCATAAAGATAATTCCTCCATATCTTTAATGAAAAAATTTCCACTGCTAACTCCAAATCATGAGTTTGGTAATTTTTCTCATGAATCTTCAACTATCATGAGGCATAAGATATAACCATGTTATTCTGTATAAGAACACATACAAATATTTTATTGGATGCGTTGTTATAGATTACAAACCCTTCTCCACTACAGGGTAATGTATGCATGGGTTTACTTACTAACCTTTAGTTCCTTGAAATTTTCCTCACATTCATTTTTCCATAGGAACTTTACACCCTTCTGAGTTAACTTGGTCAAAGGATTAGACAGTCATGAGAAATCCTCAAAAAACCATATATAATATCCATCTAAACCAAGAAATTTATGGATCTCAGTCATTGTGGTTAGTCTAGGACAACATTCAATAGCCTCCGTCTGTGATGGATCTACTACTATACCATCTCTTGAGATTATGTGACCCAAAAATGAAACCTTTTGCAGCCAAAATTCACACTTTGTAAATTTTTCATATAGATTCTTCTTCCTTAGGGTTTTCAGTATTATTATAAACTAATCTTCATTATCTTCCTTACCCTTTGACTAGATAAGAATATCATCTATAAAGACTACCACAAACTGATTGAGGTAATCTATAATGTCTCTATTCATTAAATCCATGAATATAACGGGGGAATTAGTAAGACCAAAAGGCATTACTATATATTCATAGTGTCTATACCTTGTATGGAATTCCATCTTGGGTATATCCTCCTTCTTAAACCTCAATTTATGATATCCAAAATGAAGGTCAATCTTGGAAAAGTATTGAACTCTGTGAATTTGATCAAACAATTCATCAATATGAGGAATAGAATACCTATTCTTGATTGTGATCTTGTTAAAATCCTGATAATCAATGTAGATTCACATTGATCCAACTTACTTTTTCACAAAAATAATGGGTGCACCCCAAGGTGATACACTTGTCCAAATGAATCACTTGTCAATGTTTTCTTGGAGTTTCTTCTTTAATTCCTACAACTCAATCGGGGTCATTCTAGAGGGAGTCTTTGAAATTGGTTTGGAACTAGGTATGAGTTCTATTGAGAACTAAACTTTTCATTTTGGTGGAAGGATAGGAAAATCTTTTGGAAAGACATCCACAAAATCTTGAACAACAGGCATATCATCAATGTCGATTTTCTCCCTAACCATTTGAGATAAACAACCCTTTTTAATGGGAATTAAGACCCATACACTGGATGTAATCTCCATAGAAAGTTCGTGCTTATTATCACATTGATGGATGGTCATAGGAGGGTTTTAAATATCAAATGTAACTTCAATTACTTTATAATTTATGTGAGATTTATGAAAATAAATTCAATCCATACCTAAATGACATCAAATTCAATTAAAGTAAGAATGAAAAGATTTATAGGAAGCACATTCCCACAAACTTCAAATAGATAGGAATCATAGACTTGGGATGCAATCATCATACCATTAGGGGTTTGCACTGATAATTCCATATCTAATCATTTTGGTGGAATTTTAACCCCCTTAGAAAATTCTTTAGATATGAAATAGTGGTTAGATACGGAATCAAATAAGACATTATCAGTTCTAGAATGAATGGTAAGTGTAACTTTCATCAAATAATTATCACACCCCTCGTCATAAATAGTGATTGTATGAGATTTCCACTTGTCCCTAGGATTAAGATATTTCTCACATAGATCATCATAACCATCCCTTGGGTTTGAGAATTGGTTATCATAATGCTCATTATCCTTACATGTGTAGCATTGAATCGTGGGAGGTGCATTCTGTGTGGATTTTTCTCCATTATAATTTTGAACTAACTTCTTCCCATAATTTCAATAATCAATTTATCAGTGACCTTACTTTACACACTTAAAACATTTTCTAGACCCCTTAAGACAAATTCATCCATGCTTCTTCCCACATTTAGAGTATAAAGAAAAACTTGTCTTCTTTTCTCTATGGTTTTTAGTGTTTCCTTTGAACTCCATCATCCTTTTCTTATCAAAACCATGAGTTTAATTTGTGACTCCAACCTCCATTTCAACCTTGATTTCACAACACACAATCTCTTCATAGCTACTAAAGTCTCTTATGGATAGTTCCCTTATGAGACTTAGTATTAATACACTGAAGGACCTATCAAATTTACTTTCAGGTTGGATGATAATTCCTAAAGAGTATATCACAAGTCTTTTGAAATTATCCTTATAGGTACCAGCAGACTCATCATCCCTTCTCTTAAACTCAAAGAACTCTTTCTCCATCTTGGTATGAATAATTTTAGGAAATTACTTATTGGAAAATAATTTATTGAACTCATCCTAATCCATGGATTAAATCTCATCTTGTTGTCTCACATTCTTAATTAGATTCCACCACTGATATTCTTTTCCTTTTAATTGATAAATATCCAGACTGAATTTATCATACTCTGAACACTGAATAATGGAGAATATCTTTTCAATAGTATTGATCCATTATTCATCAACAAATGGATCAGAAGAACCTCTAAACGAAGGTGGGCGTTGCCTCATGAAAGACTCAACATAATTTTGTTCCCTCGTTTTCTCATTTGGAAGTCCACCATTATTTATGTCTTGATAAATCTGTGTGATAATAACAATGAGGTTTTTCATTACATCTCCCATACCATTCAGTTTTTTAGGAGGAAAATCATTACATTTTCCATAGAGTAAGAAATAGAGTAAGAAACCCTCTATAATCTATGACACCTTATGTTTATACTAGGTTATTAATAGACATATTCTATTCAAATCCTTTATTATGGTTCATGAAGAGTTTGTGAATTTCCAAATCATATCCCTTGGGAGTGTCAAACCAGGTTTGTAGCAAGTCCCATTATCATGTACCATACTACCTCAAGTCAGGCTCGAAACATATTGTCTGGGTTTTTAATCCTAAGTACATATGTGCCAGAGCCACATCAACTTATAGTATCTAGACAGGGATGTATTCCTATGAAACCACTAACTCTATCCTTTACTAAAATTCTAGGAAATTTTCCTATGCTTTCCATTATCATTAGACTTATCCTTATACATGTAGTTAGGGTTCTCACTAAGGTTTTCTTATCCTAGTTTCTAAAGGTTAACTAAACCTTCTCTCTGATACCTATTATAACAACTCGGTCCTGACATACAATAACATTACATCACTTTTGAAGAATACAAAAAACATTATACAAATAGATTCCGAAATACCATACTAGTCTAGTGCCTTTGGAAACATGGAAACATAAACACTAGTACATAAATGATCTACATCATCTCCCACTAGGTTATTCTTTACTAGTACCATTCTTAGACACATAAAATATAATACATATCATTATAATATGGGGGAAAAGAAACATAAAAAGGGGTGAGCTCACATGCTTAGTAAGGGTAAACAAGGGAGATATGTAAGAAAAATCTTGATCATAAGGGTATGAGAACATGATCATGAAAATATATGATCATACCCTTCATATAAAATATTATACATATGAATCATGGAATAAATCTTGTTAGTTCATAATACATGAATTATAAGGAAATAGAGAAAGTAATAAAATAATAACATAGTAATAAAACATGTAATTTTGGCAGACACATAATCATGTATAATGATTCCCAAATTATTCGAGGCATCACTGTAAAGGCCATATTAGTGTACAAAGTCCTTTTCTAAATCAGGTTCACACCCCGTTCCAGCCCTATATTACTAAACTGATTTAACTCTCTTTTCCAGACCTGTAATACTAAACTGAGTTCATTTCTCATTCCATCCATGTCTATCTCATGAGATATAAATCTTTACCCAATGCATTAGAGGGAGATATATGTTTTACCCATCTCATAATGAAATCATACATACATGTGTCACAAGATCATAAATAATCATATCATAACCCATGAAATGAAATGAGTATTATAAACATGTAATAATATTATAACCTATGGAAAAATATAGACTTCATAATAATTTCATCATAAACATAACCCATGAAAATAACTCAGTTTGAAAAACATATAACCTGTGAAAGAGAAATGGGTTTCATAAACATCATTCCATCAAAACATATTCCATTAAAAGAAATAATATTAATGGAAACATTGAATAATTTACCCAAAAAGGCATGAATAACACCAATAGATGTTATCTTATATAGAAAATAATTTTTAAATATCTTTTAAAAACATTTCTTGAGTAAAATATCCTTTCTTCATTGAAAACTATTTTTAAAACATAAAACATTTTGAAAATATTTTTCTTTTAAAATAGATTTGAAAAATTATAAAGGGAGCATTGAAAACTATGAAAATCTTTTAAAATACTTTTTCCTTGAAAAAGTCTTCAAAGATATTTTGAAAATATTTTTTTAAACCTTTTTTAAAACATGGTTTTTGAAAACAATGGATTTTCGACTGAAGAGAGAGATAGTCAGATTTTACTTAAAAACATTACCTTAAGCACCAAAGAGTGAAAAAATAGTACTTATACATGAGGATATATTTAAAAAAAATGTTAAGTAGACTAGTGAATTTTAATGAGATATGGATCATAATATTTCATCAAATATGCATAATCATTAACAATCTTGAAAAGTGATGAAATTGTTTCAATAGACTCTTTCCACTTGGTTACTTGAGGATCATACTCTTCATGTAAGAAAAGGAAATTAAATGAAGATTAAAATATCTTTAAAATAAGTATATTTGTAATATAACATGTAAAATGTAAGTATATACACTTCTAAATATATTTTAGGTGTATAACAAAACATGAGTCTCAAAGAAGGCAAATTGAGACAAAACATTTTTACTGATTTGGTAACTTTTTAAACTTAAACCTCATGAAAAAAATATCAAAAAATAGATATGTTATTACCCATAAATTTATGTATAATATACATATAATATAATCATGGGTAGTACATGCACCACATAAAAGTAAGGAGTGGTGAACATAACATGTATCTCATAAAAATAAAAAGTGAGATTAAATCCCCTTACCTTATGTCTTGACTCTCGCCGAACTTGTTCAAAACAACTTTATAATAAATATAAATTTATTATAAATATTTTAAAGAACCATATTATTACATATAATACCATATAATTTTTTATTATGACCATATATAACCCACTTTTTAACCATCATATGTTAAGGTTTTACTTTGGATAATATTCGCTTTGTTCTTCGCATGTGTCTTAATTTGTTATATTGTTAGTCCTTATACTTATATCATGATTCCAGAATATAAAACATGATATAAATATCATTTATATCCATTATATATGTATTTTAATAATATATATAATATATAAGTAAAAAATTAAATACATCATTCTTGGAGATGGTAAATCATACGTACGTATGTATGAACGATGTTTCCATTTTTATTATCATATTAAAAGAAAGAAATAGAATAAAATATATGTATATATGAATATAATATCATTAAAATATAATTATAATGTTATATATATCATATAATTTCACTAAACCCGTCCTTAATACTTTATATGTATTGTATGAACGAATCACATCACTTTGAGGGGCGGTAGTCCACACTTCCTCAAACGAAATTATCGTATTAACCCAAAATGGAAAGTATAAAGATATATGTTATAAAATAATTACATAAGATTAAAGACATAATAAATATTCTATATAATATATATATATATATAAACATATTTTCCATTATAATTTCCACCATGAGAGATGGTAAAGGAAAATTGAACAGTCATCGTTTAGTGAGGTGGTAGTCCGTCGTACACATAAATAGTATGTTCATTACACATTAGATGGAAGTGTGTTTAAGTGTAGGTAAAAAACTTAGTAAAAAAACATCCTAGAATACTGATGATATTTTATTTTTTTATAAAATCATGGAATAAGAATATTTTAGGGAGTGGATAAAGAAAATAAAAGAAAGGAGTTTGAGGGAGAGTGTTACCTCTTAATCAGGTAACTTCTTTTAGTTTTCATCAAAGGGATACATTGTAAGGATTTATGCAAAAATGGTGATTCAAGGATGAATTGAGGGATTTTTTGGATCTATTTGGGATGATTTTGGTCGAGCCAAAGTGTCTTTAGATGTGTAAGGAAGTGGGAGTAGATTAGGCCTTTTATAATGGATGAGGAGTGGCACTCTTGTAATATTTTAAAAGAACATAACCCCACCCACATTGTTTTATTGAAAGTGGATAAATAATGGTCTAAATTAGATATAAGTTAGTATATGGTCTAAATATATCCATCTAATTCCTTTTTTAAAAATGAATAGGTCGTTTTGGGACTTAAGGTTATGGTTTGGTCTCTTATTAACTTAATTTAACCTTAATCATTGTAATTAATTAAAATTACCTCACTAATATTTTTTGTAAAAAACTAAGTTGACTGATTAGAAATTATGAATTATTATAATTAAAAATATTTAATCCAATTTTCTAAATTCTAATCAAATAAGTGGTAGAAATTAATTTAAAATTAATCTCGTAGTCAGGTTGACAATGCAGGTTTTTAAAGTAAAAACATTCAAAAGTTTGCTAAGTTTTATACCCAAGTTCAAAGTGATATTGATATCATTGATCTACATTGTAATAATTGATAAAAAAATATTGTATAATTAAACTTTTAAACCAATTTAAAATATAATTTAACCATATAAATAAATTATATAAAAAAGAAGTTTTGAATTAAAATTCGGTATTTTTCACTATTCATCCATAAATGAAGTTTCTCTGAAAAATCCCAAACAAACAACCTAATCTAATTTCAACATTATAAATTAAAAAATTAATTTTATTTTATAAAATTAAATTTCTAAATGTTTCTAAAATTAATTTTATTATTTTTCATAGAAGGACATTAAAAGTAGTTCATTTTAGAAAATAGTATTTTTAAACATATAAGGACTTTACCAAAAATTATATCTTTCATTATAAATATGTTTTATTTATATAAAAATTTATAAAATATATTTTAAAATTAATTATTAATATTCATATAACTAAGATTAATATCTAGGTTAAAATTTTCTCATTTAAATAATTATAACGGTAAATTAATGTTTTGTAGAAACATTGGTGTTGTGTGTAACGTACATTGAGTCAATGCCATGTGAAATGAATTTTTGACTTAGTTCACTACAAGAAATAAATGAAAAATTAATTTATTTCAGAAAAAAAAGGCCTATAAATACTCAAGGTGTTACAAGTGCTGATCTTAAAGTGGAATATTTTGAGAAGAAGAGCCAAGCCTAAAGAAGAATAAAATGATATTTTATTCAGTTTAGTTTCTGAAATAAGGTGCATTTATTAAGGATATTATTAGAATACTCTTTGAGTTGAAAAATTAATTCATTAGAACACATGTAAACCCAAAATTGGTATTCTATTATGGTGATTTTGTGCTAGCAGCTATTTTTCCCCTCATTATACCATTTTTGATAATTGAAAAAGAAAGAATTCATTTAATGATTCATCCATTCATGTGAGAAAAGTGGGTATCTATGAGATAAAATAACAATATTCTATGCATCCATAAAATAAAAGAAAAATGAGTTGTTGTGGAAAAAAATTAATATGCTAAGAGAATCTAAGATAACTAGTGCTCTCAAAGAATAAGGATAATCCACTACAACTTTTTGTGAGGAATAAAATAAGAAAGAGCCTTTATAACCTATATAAAATAAGTATAAGAAGAATTGGTTGACCTTTAACTGCTTCCAAGTTATATTCAAGGAATAATATATAAGAATTGAGTGCCTAGAATCAAGGTATTTTTTATTTAAAGATCCACTACAGCGAGATCACAATGCTAAGTTTGAGAGGCCAACATTCAATTTCAGTAAATCTGAAAGCTAGGAAAGTATATAGTTTGAGTTTATTGTGTTTTGGTTGAATAATTTAAGGGTTTAATGACCCAAAAATTTCATAATACAATAAATCATATTTTGTATTGACAGTTTTATTATGAGCACATAGAAATTCTTTTACATTTCATAATAAAAGTACACATAATGCATATATATGGAATAATACAATGAAGAAAAGTACAGAGATATGCACTTGGAAGAATATCACATTCACTAAAACAAAATCCATAGGTTTTAATTCCACTAAGAAGATCTCCCATTCCATAAAGATCATAAAAATAAATGGAAATCTTAGGGAAAAAATAGACATTATCAATGAATGTGTAAGAACATTTCTAAGTTAAGTAGTGAATGATGAAGTTGGAATTATGATGTATTTATAGGTAAATTTGGTTGTTTTACATTATTATTTTTAGCCAATATTAATGATGTAAATTATGTCCATTATTCAATAAAACAGTTGTTCATTATTATTATTGGTTACATAGTCACAATTAAGTGACTGTCAAGATTATTTTATGAGATAACTAAAATTGTATTATTAGATAATATAAACACATTCCATTATTAATATGTTCTATTATAAATTTAGAAGTTTTAAACAAAATTTAAAATCTTATAAAAACTTTTTAAATGGTATTATATTTTAAAATGGTTCTAAGTAATTTTTATAATGGTCAAAATATTTATCATGATATAAAAATAATTAATTTTCAATAAATAAGTATTTTTATTTAAAAGTTAAAATTATCATATTTAGAGAACTATTATGATAAAATAAATTTCATTTTTGTACACATCACATCAAAATTATATTAGGGTAAATTTTTATGAATTTTCTGACAAAGTGGATTTTTTGCTGAAAATGTGAAAATTGTTGATTTAGGATTACTATGATTTTATGATATCATTATTATGTTAACATGATTAAAAATTTTATTAAACATTTTATTAAATAAAAATTTTATTTAATAAGTATAAAAATTAATTTAAAAATATTAATTTTAATTTTTAAATTTATACTTTACATTTTGGAACCAAAAATTGGATTTTTAAGATAAAAATTGTTTTTGTTTTCTGAACATTGAATGGGTTAGTTGGAAGGTTAGTTTTTATTTGGTAATAACTTTAACATCTAACCATGCTAACTCACTCATTAATAATCCATAAAATTTTCTATATTCCATTTCACCCACAAGTGGTTGGATTATATAATAAAATAACCAATATTTAATCCTTTATAACAACCCCTCCTCAAGTATAAATACCCCAATTCCCTTCTAACTGTCCAAACAAAATCCTTTTATAATGAATTATCTCTCAATATACATCTCAATAGTCTTTATAATTTGGTTCCAATATTCTAACGAGTCCCTCTCTAGCTTTAAGAAGGATCCTACCATTGTAAGGGTTCTCTTCCTCCACTTTTTTAATTCAAGAGCTTCTTTTGTATAAGTCATTTGAATCTCAATTTATTATTTTTTTCAACTATTTATAAACAATACCATTACTATGATTATGATGTATTAATAATTATATACTTCCTTTCACTCTCATTATACCCATTTCAAGAACCCTTTTGCATAGTTATTATGCTGCTGAAATCAATCCTTGATTTTTCATGCTATATTTTCATGTCATTAATACCCAACCCTGTTTTTTATTCAAGGGTGTTCATTTTTATATATAATTTTACTATTTATTTGGTACATCAATTTATGAAACCCTAATTTCCTACCCATGGGTTATAAATGATATGTACTTTTGATTCTTGATTGGTGTGGCACACATAATGTTAGACATATGAAGGGTGTGCCCTGATAGTGCTCTAATGAATTAGGTAAAGAATTAATCTCTAGAGATGGCATTTCTATGATACCTTGGAAGCATTAATTGGTATTTTTTATGATAACTTGGTCAAAATCCTTGGTAATATTTTTTATGATACCTTATTGATGAGTTATAGTGATATGTTTATGAATGACTCAACGTTTATATTGTTGCCATATTACCTTGTTATTCATTATGTTATCATGTTCATATACTTAAGTTATGCATCAAGTTATTATATACATGTTCTTATGTTATTCCTCATATTTCACCTATGGTGTCCTATTACATTGTTTATCCCTTATCGGGCTTTATGCTCACCACTTTTATTTGATAAATGTCCCCAGGAATTCCTATGCAATGATATGATCTTGGATGGGATAGTAAAGAAGACTTTCAAGAATATTTTAAATTATTTACATTTAAATTTATGTAACATGTTCATATTTTGATATGTACCTAGTTTATAATACCCTAAACCTAAAAAATACCATTCAAAGTTATTAATGTAATATTTCATCAAGTAATTATGGTTAAAATCAAGTAATTAAAAGGCAAATTTCAATAGTTGTTATCAAAGGATGGTTTAGTTATTTATGGAAATTAGGATTAGAAAACTTTAGTATTATACTTAGGTATAAATCCAAATATATGAAAACATGCTTAAATTTTGGTGAATTATAAATCAAGTGGTTTCCAAGTAATGAAAACTCATTTTGAATACTAAAAGTGGATATGACTCTAGCATAATTTTACCTTGGGGTAATAGCCCCAAAAAGGGTGCATTAAGATTTGACTTGATCATCACCTAGTGCATGAAAATGGGCCTTTTGTACACCTGGTTAGACACTCCTAGGGTAAATTCTTTGGTTATCATAAATTTTTTACAAACCAACATGAAAGGATATATAGAAAGTGTAACTTTGTCTCTTAAAGAAAGAAACAGCTAAAGTATATGATCCTAGAAACCCAATGTTATAAGAACAATAATATTAAACTCTCCTTTGGAATTTTTTATCCTAAATAGTCTTAATATTATCCTTATTATTTTTTAATAATTACTTTTTAGTCAATTGATGGAAATATGAGGTAATTAAATATGTTATAATTTAGTTCCAGGTAATTAATTTCATGTTTTATCTTTTTCATTTCAATATATCAATGATCATTTTTCATATAGAAGGAAGTAAATACCATAAAATATTTATATCTCTTACATATTATTTAATCATCAATATTATTACAAAATATAGCTTGAATTATTTCGAAAGTTTTTTAAATATTCAACTCGCCAGCAAGAGACTATTTGACCTATCCAAACCTTTCCATTTATTTAAACATTATATGGATCATGGACTCTTTGTGATATGATTTAAAAATCTCAATTATTTCATCTTTTTATATAAGGGAAACACCACCATTAACTTGACCATATATATAAATTGGAGTTACAGGATTCATACTAAAGGATGAAGGAAATATCAACAATGTTAAGAAATACCCTAATTATTTGAATTAAAGGTGTGAATTATAACGTATCGATCAATAATAGAAAATTTTAGGGATGAAATTTCATTACGGGGAGAATTTAATAACATAAAAATTCCATAATAGAAGAAATATTATTTTATATTGATTATTTTATTATGAACACGTAGAAATACTTTTATATTTCAAAATAATAGTACACATCAAGCATAGATATGGACTGATACAATGAGTAATGGTAAATTTATATACACTTGAAAGAATACTACATTCACTAAAAAAACTCCATAGGTTTTATTTCCCCTAATAATATCACCACTTTCAGAAAGATCATAAAATGAAAGAGAAGTGTTAGGAAAACAAGACATTATCAATGAATGTTTAAGAACATTTGTAAGTGATGTAGTGAATTATGAAGTGATGATTATGGTGTATTTACAGGGAAATATGGTCATTTTTCATTATTATCATTTTCCAACATGAACAATGGAAATTATGACCATTGGTTAATAAAATAGTTTATCATTATTATTGTTGGTTATATAGACATAATATAGTGATCGCAGGGATTATTTTATGATATAACTAAAATTATATTATTGGAGACTATAAATATATTCCATTAAGAATATGTTTTATGATAAATTTATGAGTTTTAAATAAAAATTTTAGTCTTATAAAATACTTTTTAAATGAATATATTTTAATGTATTCCTAAGTAATTTTTATAATGGAGAATGTTTATTACGCTATAAAAACATTAATTTTTAATAAATAAGAATTTCTATTTAAAAGTTAAAATTATAATATTTAGAGAATTATATTGATAAAATAAATTTCATTTTTTGACTCATCGCATTAAAATTATCTTAGGGTTAATATTTATGATTTTTATGAAAAAAAAATCATTTTTTGGTTAAAATGTGAAAATTTCCACTTTACGGGCACTGCAATTTTATGAAATAATTATTATGTCATCATGATTAAAAATTTTATAATGAATTTTTTTTCAATAAAAATTTAATTTAATAAGCATAAAAATTAATTTAAAAATATTAATTTTACATTAGAAATTTATTCTTTACATTTTGGAACCAGAAATTGGGTTTTTAATATAAAAAATTATTTTTGGTTTTTGCGCATTGAATGGGTTGGTTGGAAGGAGAGTTTCAATTTGGACATGCCTTGGACATCCTTACACCCTTATTAACTCATTAATAATCCATAAAAGTGGTTATAATTCATTTCACCCACAAGTAGTTGGCTTATATAATAAAATAACTTATATTTAATCCTTTAAAACCACCCCTCTTCAAGTATAAATACCCCCATTCTCTCCTCACTTTCCACACCAAATCCATTGAGAATTAATTATCTCTCAATAACTCTCTCAAGGGTCTTTGAAAGGTGTTTTAAAGTTTCTAAGGAGTCCCTCTCTAGCTTTAAGAAGCATCCTCCCAAGGTAAGGGTTCTCTTCCTCCACTTTTTTCAATTCAAATTCTTATTTTGTATAAGCCATTTGAATATCAATTTATTATGTTGTAAATTATTTATAAACAATCCCATTATTTTTACTATGATGAATTAATAATTATATACTTCTTCTCACTCTCATTATACCAATTTCAAGATCCATTTTTCATACTTGTTATGTTGCTGAAATCAATCCTTTGATTTTCCATCTTATATTTTCATGTCATTAATATCCAGCCCTATTTTTTATTCAAGGGTATTAATTTTGATTTATCATTTTACTATTTATTGGGTAAATCCATTTATTAAACCTATATTTCCTACTCTTGGGTTATAAATGATATGTATTTTTTATTCTTGATTGATGAGGCACACATAATGTTAGATATATGAAGGGGTTACCCAATAATGCTCCAATGCATTGGGTAAAGAGTAATATCTATATATGGAATGTTTATGATACCTTGGAATCATTCATTAGTAATGTTGTATGATAACTTGGTCAAAATCCATGGTAATATGTTTTATAACACCTTCGTGATGAGCTATGGTGATATGTTTATGAATATCTCAATATTTATGTTGTCTCCATATTTCCTTGATATGACTCATGTTATCATGTTCATTTACTTATGTTGTGTTGGTTTTGGTATCCTTGGACCAATTTTTTGTACCTTTATTACATGTATATTGTATGTATTTAATATTAATAAAACTTCTTATTACATATTTTTCATTGTTCTGCATACCTTTAATGCAATAATGTCCTAGAGTATACATCGCATTGATAAGGTCATAATAGTTCTCCACTATGATGATAACCTTGAAGTGTTATGTGTTGGATTTGGTTCCCTATAACTAACTTATTTGTACTTTATGATAACTCATATTCATATTTTTGAATATTAATAAACACCTTATCACATCATGATTGATCTTTTGTGTAACATAGTATGTAATAATGTCCTAAGAGTAGTTATCGCACTGAAAGGTCATAGTAGTTCCCCACTATGATGAGAACCCACAAGTGTCACAAAAGTATTATTAAATATATGTTATATGTCAGGACGAAATAATTTTAAGGAAATAAATAATTTAGGCTATCAGGGGTAGATACTCATATGACTTTGAGGAACCTTATTATGGTGTATGCCCTTGGTAATATCCAGTGTAAGATATTATAAGAACGAGACCTGGCAGTAGGAAATCTATATTTATATGTGTCATTAGATGTTCATATCTTCAGACATGTTTATTGATCCTTAAACTATAATATTTTTATTAATGAGTATTATAAGTTGCGTACATTGATTTATTGATAAAAACTGTAATGACATATGTTCGCAGTGAGGTAGGATACATTGGGTGTGTCATGAGTAATATTACATTAATGAATAATGCAATAAAGGATTTGTCCCTTCTATTTTTTAATGAAAGTTGATATCTTAGGCCCTTTTATGAAAGTGATTTATCCTAAATAAATCTATTTACATGGTATTCTCTAGGCAAGTTTGATTTCTATAAATTCAAAAAAAGAGACATCGAGCACATAGGTTGATGGCACTAACATGCAACTTGCTTGATTAGAGATATCATGATAAAGGGATTATATTACACAATGAGAATCTGTATGAGGTATTATTTCATTGAGGTATTAAATTATTTCTGTATTGGTTCCTTGGAGTGTTCCTAGATTCTATCCTTGGACTTTAGGTTGCTTCACCTAATGCCACTAGGAAAGAGGTTTATAGGGTCACATACTAAGTGTATCTAGAATCTCAGTTAAATAATATATTATTATTTATTATTTAAAAAGTTGAATAAATATTATTACTGTATGTGGTTTAATAATTATTCATTTTTTCTTGATCACATATATTTCATCACTAGTTATTCAAGAGAATATTATGTGAAAGGAATATTTAATAAATATTTATTTTCTATTTAGTGATATAATATTTATTTATTTATTAGAGAATAATGCAGTGATATTTATTTATTAAATATATAGTCATTATTCAAGGCTTGGTAAATATTATGTGGGAATAGTGGACCAAGTTTAATGGTTTGGTGAGAAATAATATATATTGAATATTATTTGATTAAATAATATTTAATTATAATTTTTGAGTTTAGTGCATGTTGAGAAATAATAATAATATTATTATTATGGACATGATATCCATAGGGATTAAATAAATAATAAAGGGAACTTGTGTAATTATTTATTTATAACCCTAGTGGTATATAAATCCAATTATATTATTTTTTAGGAGAGCCAATTCATTTATTTTTTATGTACAACAAATCTAGATAATCCCATCGAAGCCTCAAAGAGCTCCCTTCTCCATGAATACTCTCAATAATAGAGAAATATATTCATACAACTTACACTCTTGAGTCTAGATATATCAATAAGAATCATTTGGAAGTGATTCTTGAGGAGATAAAAGGTAAATGACGCAAGTATTGGGATCTACCATGCTAGCACATGGAGATTCATGTGGTGACATTCGAAGATTTGTAGAATGTGTGTGTATCGCTACTAGAGGGAATCAAACCTTGATTCCTAAAATGCAACAACATTAGGATATAGATTCATTTTTATATCCATCAACAAAGAAATAATTCTCTTGAGGTAATTAGTTAATTACTTAAATTAATTATAAATAACATGTGATGACCATGCACTCTGATTCTGACATTTTATCCATTATCTATATTCTTTGATTCAATTCTGTTGATCATGGTGCTTATCATTATGTAAATATCGAATTGATCATCAATAATGACAAGAATTAATGTTGGGAATGACCTATAACATGTTTCAGCTATGACTAGAACATTAAAGGGGTATCAGAGTGAGGTTACCTAATTATTTATAATATTTAAAGATCATTGATTGATTTACGCATAAGTAATTGGTTTTTAATTCTGGTTTAATCATTCTATAATTTGAATTGTGAGATATGATTTTTCTTCTTAATTTCTTGTAAATATAGTCGAATTAATTAATTTTATTAATGAAATAAATTTGAAGAACTCATTCAGAGGTGTTAAGGAATCTAGCAGTATAACAAAAGAGTACACGCCATGTAACCTAGAGGTACACATCGTGTACTAGTGTTTAATGCACCAAGAATTAATTAGGAATTAATTCAAGGAATATTCATTTATTACATGCAGTTCATTTAATTATACACTGCATATTGACTGAACCATCCCGGTATATGGTCAACCGTAGTACACGTCGTGTAATTGACATACATGGTGTGCAGTCCTTTAGTCGCAGACAGGTTGTGTATCTTCTTATACAGCCTACCAGACTGGTGACCATATAAATCAGAGACCACACACCGTGTAGACCATGTACACATCATGTACTTCAATATTTTTCATGGAATGGTTACATGCTGAGTCTTTAGGAGGGTGCCTCAGATAGATGGTGATAAAAGTACACTCCAAGTTGTTTGGTTATACACATCATGTAGTTATACCAAATTGCACAAAATTATAATTAATTTATTATAATGTGTAAACCTTAACAACATGTTCTTGTGTGTGGTCATTAAGTTTATAGGACATTCCATGTGATAGGTTTTAATATATATAAATGTTTAATTAATTTAATCATAATTTTCAAAACTACATATCATATATGAGTTTTATTATAGTTATTACTATATGTGCATTGAATCATAACATGTGACAAAAAAATCATGTGATCTATGTAATAATTAAGTTGATAGTACATGTCATAAAATTATGTGATAAGTCATGTATTCCACATGTCACAAGATTAAATAGTATATGAGTATAATACATGTTGGGTAGTTTGGATGGGTACTCACTGTGTTGCCTCTAAGGTACATTTTATTATAATACACAGTTAATTTTAAATAAATAAATTTAATTTATTTAAAATTATGATGGATTAGAATTTCAAGGAAATATGGATGATAATTAAGATAAAATAATTGATTAATTAAATAATATAATTAATTGATTTGAGCATGATTTATCTTAAATAAGAACGATCAGAATTGAATGCTAATTTTATTAAATGCATAATTTATTGAATGCATATGGATAATCATGATCTTATATTATTCCATTGTATGCGATTTGTTTCTTTTAATTTATTATTAAATTAAAATGTTGGTCTATGTGTCATCTCTCCTCTTATTATGTAAGGGTCTGCATGCCCATGATTTCTTTTATGTAAACCCCTTCCCCTCACCTGCATGTGAGTAAAATCATATGTAATGGATGTAGCTCCCAAGATAGTATAAAAGGTTCAAGTTTGGAGTTGAGGAGAAACCAATCCAAGATAGATACATAGGTGGATAAGTGGAAAACTATAACACAAACCATAAATGGTTCAAGGTGTTTTTCCCCTAGGTTGACAGTCAATTTATCATCTATTGGATAAACTAACCGTTAGTAAAATCTCATGATTATGCCGATTTATTATTTTAATTTTGTCAAGTTTCATGTTTATTTCATTATGGATGTTTTTTCGTGATCACGTGAATTAATGAATTAATAGGTATACAAGATACAACTAAAATAAAATAACTTATGTGTAAATATTATCTAAGAAATGGTTAATCACTTAAGTAAATCCACTAAATATTAAAAATCATGTAATAAATATAATAATTGTAAGTTTATGAATAAAAGATAAAATCCCCCAATTATATATTTTAAGTTAGTATAGGCTTCCACTACTTCAGTTGAAATCGAACCATAGTTCAATGTACTTAACCAACCAAAGTTGGGGTGATTTCAATTATCAGGTAATTCTAACATGAAGTTTTAGGTTGACTTAAATTAGTTCACATTAAAGGTTGAATTCCAAATAAGGAATTGGTGTAACTTAGAGGAAAGAGTTGAGTAAATCCAATTTAATGATTTTAGGATTAGGGAGTTCACTCAATAGATTAAGGAACTCTGAGTTAATGCAATTTGGATTTGGAATGCCTACCAAAAAACCCTTAAAATTTCTTGAAAAACCAAAGTTGGGGTAATGAGAAGGGAAATATGGATCCTTTCCACTAGAATTTCCAATCAATAGGATATTCTGAAAATAATGGTGAGGAATATTATAAAATAGTGGAAGATTTATAAATATTATATTTATTTATTTGTCCATATTTTATCAGATAAAGTTCAAAATTTATTATCATCTTATTTGTAGAAACAAGAATAAAATTACTTTAAACATATCACCATGATCCATACATGAGAAGGATAACCTTCTCACAGGCACAAATTTCCAAGGTTTGAAAAGTCACTTGCGCATTATCCTATGCTATAAAATTAAATTATATGTGCTAGAAGAACCTATTCCTGATGCGCTTGGTAATGAGGCTAGTGAGGAAGAGTTTTCTCTCTATGGGAAACATTTGAATGGTGCTACATATGTTCAATGCTTCATGTTATAATCCATGACCAATGATATTTTGAAGCAACATGGATACATGTATGTGTATAGCATGATGTCTCTCCTTCAGGATCTCTATCAAGAGAAGGTGAGATAAGAGAGATATGAGATCTCCAATGCTCTATTTACAACTAAGCTTAGAGATTTGGTGTCATCTAGGCCTCATGTAGTCAAGATTATTGGATATATTGAACACTTATACATATTAGGGATTAAATTATTAGATGAGTTGTGCATAGATCTCATAATTTCCTCACTACCCAAGACCTTCCCTAGTTTTATTATTAATTATAACATGAGAAATAATGATAAGAGTCTTTTGGAACTTCTTAATTTGATTCACCAAGTGGATAAGGACATGGGGAATGATAAACTTGTGGTCCTTATGGTGAATAAGAAAAGGAATAACAAGTTGAAGGGGGACAAGTCTCATAACAAGTCTAAAGCTCCCAAGAATCATCCTTCCAAGAAGAAAAAGATATAGAGGCAAGGAAAGGAAAATGAGGTAGTCTGTTTTTTATGTGGAAAGTAAGGTCACTGGAAGAAAAATTGCACCCATAAGCAAGGAGAAGCTAAAGGTGTGTTCGTTATCAAGTGTAATCTTTCAATATCTATACATTGAGTATTAAATACAACTTTTGATGATCACATCTACATCCAAATGTTGAACTAAGTATATTATAAAATATTTCTATAGGAGAGGTGGATTTGTGAGCTGCCAATGGTGCGAGGTTGGATGCTCTAGCCATTAGTGACTATCACCTTTCATTACCAATGATAATGATATTGGTTTTAAATTATTGTTATTATGTACCAACCATTATGAAGAACATAATTTGTGTATCATTCCTTGATAGAGATGGTTTTATTTTCAAGTTTGGAAATAAAAGATGTTTCTTTCATAAAGACAAAATATGTTATGGTATGACACATTTAAATAATGGACTTTATGTATTAAATTACAAAAACCAAGTATTGGAAATAGATAATGAATCATGTTCACACGACTCATATAGCACCCATCTATGACATCATCATCTTGGTCATGTAAACAAGAATCGTTTGATAAATCTCTATCAAGATGGTAATTTATAATCTTCTGAGCTAAAACCAATTGAAAGATGTCATGCTTCTTTACAAGTAAAAATGACCAAACTCCCATTCGGTGGACAGGGTGAACGGGTCACATGGATTCTAGTATTGGTACACACTAATGTGTGTGGAACATTTCTAATAGAAGCTAGATTTGGGTATTTTTACTTCATAACTTTTACTGATGATTTTGGTAGATATGGGTATGTCTACTTGGTGAGGTATAAGTCCATTCCCTTAAGAAACTCAAATAACTCAATAATGAATTAGAGAATAAATTTGGAAAGAAGATAAAGAAGCTTGAATTGTATTGAGGTGGTGAATATATTAAAAAAGAGTTTATTGAACTATTATGGGAGTTTTGGATTTTATCTCAACTCACTCCACCTTACACACTACAATAGAATAGTGTTAGTGAAATGAGGAATCGTGCCTTGTTATGCATGGTAAGGTTGATGATGATTTATGAAAATCTTTAATTATCCTTTTAAGGATATGAATTACAAACTATGTCATACACATTAAACTGAGTACCAATTAAAGAAGAAAATGGAATTCACTTCGAGATATAGAGTAAAAAGAAACTCATTTTGTTGCATACACATGTATGGTGTTGTGAGGAATTTTTAATTCCTTTTTAGGCAAGAAACTAACACCTTGGAGCACAAATTGTATCTTTACAAGATATCCTAAGGAAACAAATGGATACTAACTATACAACCCATTAGACAAGAAAGTGTTTATTGCCAAAAAAATCTATCTTTCTTGAGATGGAATGAATCCTAAAAAAGGATGGTGAGATCAAGATTGACTTCAATGAAGTTGATTCTCAAGATACACAATAGTTAGTATAAGAACAGATTCCATAGGTCCTCATGGAATAAGTAGTTCATAAAACACCAGTACTACATAGGAGAACAAGAGAGGTAAGATAACCAGAGAGATTTGGATTTTTAATCATCGAAGATGGTGAATCATTATTGGTTGACAATGATGAACCTTTATCTTATAAAGAGACAATGGATAACTCAAAAGCTTCAAGATGGAAAGAAGACATGAATTATGAAATAGATTCCATGTATTAGAACTAAGTTTGGGTTTTGGTTGATGCACCAGTTGATATAAATCCCATAGGTTTTAAATGGGTATTCAATAGAAAATTGGACATGGAAGGTAAAGTAAATGCCTATAAAGAAAGTCTATTGGCTAAAGGGTTTAAACAGGGTTGAGATATTGACTATGATGAAACATTTTCATCAATTTCTATGTTTAAATCCATCAGAATTCTACTTGATTTAGAAGCTTATCATGAATATGAAATTTGGAATATGGACCTTAAAACTAATTTCCTTAATGGGAACCTTCATGAAGATGTCTATATAACACAACCAGAAGGTTTCATAACTCCAGTTGATGCCAAAAATATTTTCAAGTTGCAAAGATACATTTATGGATTAAATCAATCATCTGGGTCATAGAACATTTGATTTTATGGAGCAATAAAAGAATTTGGTTTCATTAAGAATGAATGTGAGTCATTAGTTTACAAGAGTTTTAGTGGAAATTCAGTCATTATCCTAGTAGTATATGTTTATGAGATATTAATTATTATAAATGACATACTATTCTTATAGTATATTAAGGATTGGTTAAACAAGTGTTTCCCTATGAAGGAATTAAGTGAAGCAGTCTATATTCTATGGATCAAGATCATTCATGATAGATCTAAGAGGCTACTTGGATTAATTAAAATTACATGTATTGATCGGATACTAAAGATATTTAGTATGGAAAATCCAAAAGGGGGTTAGTTTTAGTGTCACATGGTATACATAATTCTAAGAAAATGTTTCCTCATAAATAATAGGATAAAGATAGAATGAGTAAGATATAATATGCTTCAGTGATAGGATTAATCATGTATGTCATGTTATGTACTAGACTTTATGTTGACTATACATTGAGAATGGTATATAGATATCAAGAAGATCTAGGAGAACATCATTGGTATTCTATTAAGGCTATCATCATGTATCTGAAGTCATAGACAGAATATGTTTTTTGTCTCAATGGAGGAGTTGTGATCTAGAAGAGTTCAAAGCATCTAGTTTTCATTGATTCTACAATGGAGTCAGAGTATATAGCAGCTTCTGATACAACTAAGGAAGTTTTTTCGAATATGTAAATTTATATAGGAGATTAATATAGTTACTAGAAGTAAATACCCTATCATATTTTATTGTGATAATACTGTAGTGGTGGCTCTTGAAAAAGAGCCAAGGTCACACTAATGTACAAAGTACATACTCCGGAAGTATCACCTCTTGAGGTATTTTTCTCATAGGGGTGAATCTTAAATAAATGGATTTCCCATGGAATAAAATGTGGAAGACACCATGAATAAAGTCCTATCTTATCAGAAGAATGAGTATCATATGAGATCTAGCGAACTAAATGTTCTTAGCAGTTGGCTCTAGTGAAACTGATAGTCTCTTGGAGTTGGTGCCCTATACCTAAATTTTGTGAACTTTATGATAAATCATATTCATATATTTGAATAGTAATGAACCCCTTACCACATCATGATTGTTCTTATACATAACATAGTATTTTATAATGTTCTAAGTGTATTTTTCGCACTGAAAGGTTATTATAATTCCCCGTTGATCGCACCGCGATTCACTATTTAATTTTCACCCTTACACCACTATGCTAAACTAATTTTGTATTGAAAATTATAAAAATAATAACAAATTTTACTTCATTTTTTATTCCATTATTTTGTGTTTATCACTGTTAAAAAGGTAAATGTTGCTTTTATTGATTAATTCATTGTAGGAGGAGGTGATTTGGAGGCCCCAAATATGATCTAGAAGAAAAATGGGCCAAATTCCATGGCATCCCATGGACATATGTCGACTGTTTTGAGAATTGCTATAATTATATGCATCCAAATGGGTTAAAAATTTGTGTTAATCTACAAAAAATCATGGGATACAACTCTTATCAAATAACCAAAGCCCAATTTGGCCATCTTGGGGCCCTTCCGAACCATTCTATCCAGGGGACAGAATATGCACGAATTCAAAAGTTTAGTTTGGTATTTTGACTATATCACCCAATCCAAATGTCTAATGGCCTCCAAATTTGATAGGGAGACATTAAATATGATGGTCAACAAATATTATCTTTTTTCCAAGTCTTGATAGGGATTTATACTATTCCAAAACCAAGACACAAAATGGTATCTCAAAAACAGGGTTCTCAAAACCATGTCCCATTTTGGATATAAAAAGGCACCATGGGAACCTCATTTAAAAGTTCAAATCAGGATCCAAGATCTACCATTTTGGAGTCCTATGTGAGTATCCTCATAATCCTAGAAGTTCTGGAGGCCCCTATCCTCATAGGTGGATCAAGGATGAATAAGGGGTTTGACCCAAGCCTCCTCCCCCTCTCGATGGTGAGATAAATGGTGGACAATCATTTCGAGGGAGCTACACAAACTTGGGAGGGAGTTCTGGCACTTGAACTTATACTGGTTTTCTATAATTTGTGTGATAAATATTTTACCTATTTTTAACTTTGATTTGATTCTCCTCTGAATACATTTATTTTGTTATAATTAAGTGGAACACTTTTTATCCCAACACTGATTGGGTTGAGATTTCAAGTGGGTATCATGTATTGTTATGATTGGACAAGACAAGAGTCCTATTTATCTCACACATACATAAGATTTCATTATGATTTGGTAGCCTTTATTTTCTATGTTTGATACTCAAACCTTGAAAAAATGATTTTTGTGTCAAGGGGTGGTTCTTTGAACATCGTTTTAAGAGGCAAGAGGAAAGTTGATATCTTGACAACCCTCAACCAAAGGATTCCATTAAACCATGTGTATTTTTTCAGAATAATGAACTTAAAAAGATTTGTAGTGAAATTGAAATGGTCTCCTTATCTCATAATTCTAAAACAACACTTTTATTTATCAACTATTAAACTCTTTAAATAAGTCATTTTATTTTTAAACCGTTTTCAAAACCACCCCTCTTTTTGTAATTTTTTTAAAAAATACACACTCCAAACCTATCAACGCTCCATGAGAGACAACCTAGGGCCTTCTCTAGACTATAAATCAATCTTAAAATTATAATCAATTTGACATGTCATGACAACACGATCAAATTTTGGCATCGTTTCCAGGTATCACTTCAGTTTTTAGTGCGTGTATTTGATAAGATTATTTATAAATTTTATGATTATTTACTTGTTTTATCTTCTACCTTTACATATCTGTTTGTGTTCTGGTTTATTTCTTGTGTAGGTTCTATGTATGATGCGTTATACTATGAGATATTTACCCCTTTTTGAACCTAAAGTGGAGAGGATCCTAAGTAAAATACATCAAGACACACAAGACAACCCTTTGAAGGAGGACACACCACAATTTGAGACTTTTCTAAACCCCTCTTCTTCTGGAACCAAATTAGAAACTGAAATTAACATGTATAATATGGATGAAAAAACTACTTCTATTTCCTTGGATCCCCTTTCTGATTTTTCATCCTTGATAGAAATTATAGGTATTGAATCATGCATTGAATGTTGTAGTAGTCTAGAAAAATGCCATGATTGTATGTTAATTAATGATTTCTTGAGCATCGAGGATCCCATGATAATCGATGATATTGATAACCTTATAAAAGATCATTCCTCATCTAGGGATGTTACCATAAATTAGTTAGATGAGATCGATGACCTCTCAATTTCACATTCACTTCATGAACATGTTGAACATTTATTTGAGGGAGTATAAGAGGATATCAAAGTGGCATTACTAAATGAGAACCAAGATGCCTGAATTGAAAGGGAAGACATTAATATTGATTCTTAATGTTTTAATTTTATTCAAATATAATTAAACTATAAAGTTCCATTTTACACCATTGATGTAACATATCTAAAGCAGGTACTGGAGAATGAAGAAGAGGTTGTGCAAGTGGAAACCAATAAATATGAGGACTCATTCTTTGTCCTACCCCCGCCATGTAAGTTATATCTCATTACAATGGGGGAGGATTTAGAAAACTATATCCATGAATTCTTAAAAAATAAATATTAATTGAAATCTAAAAATAATTGATGGTGGTTCCTATCAAAGAATCTCCACCCACCATCAGATTGGGGATAACCCACTGGAACTGCCCATCTAGAGGCAGTCAAAACCCAGGGCCCACTTGGGGGATTAATCCAAGATCAATCCATATTTTCTTATCCTTTCATGTTCTATTTCCCTTTCCTTTTCTTTTAATAAATTTCTTATGTTATCTTCTCTACTTTTCATGTAATTTTTTCAGTGAGAAAAATTTAAGAGATTAACTCAATGTTGCACTACTAATAAGTCAGGTCGCACCCCTCCATTACACTTACTTGCTTATTGTGATTCAATTATAAATCATATTACTTGTTATATCTACCTGAATACAATAAGAACATTGTGAACTTTAGGTGTGGGGGAATGGGTATATTCCTAGGTTAGTTAGAAATTTTCATCATCATCTTCTTTTTCTCTTTTTAGCTTGTTGAATTGTATTATTCATTTCCCCCCTTTCCCTCTCCCTCACTTTTGTACTAGAATTTTAATTTTATCATGGAAAAATATGTTCGCTTTAAAATAATTCCAAATCATTTTTCATTCTTGAGTCGATTGTGTGGAAAATTCCACTGTTTTTGGAAAAATGTTTTTCAAATGAGTGTTGATATGGAATATTTTTCTAGAATTTATATTTTCAAATCGTTCTTAGTTGTTTAATGTATTTTTGAAACCCATTCCTCATTAGCACAAACCAATATTTTAATCCCTTTCCTAAGAGACATTATAAGCCCTTTATTGCATATTCTTCCTTTTAATCACTTTCTTGAGAGTATCAGGTCATGTAGAGAAACTAGAACTTGCCTTGATTCTGTTTGAATCTATAAGATTAAAGTGTGCTACATTCATGATAGAGGCCATCATTCATTGAAAACCCTTTGTACAATTAACCTCTATTTTTTGCCACCGTTACATTTTACCCTTATTAAGCCTTAGAGACCATGAAATTCCCATTAGTTAGCCACATTACAAGATTATTTATCCCTACCTACCCATATCTTATGTACATTCTTGTTTTAATTTCAGCAAGTGTGGGGGAGAGGGTGTTTCCATGGGAATTATCAGGACTGAATAATTGTTATGGGTTGATATAAAGGGTTCCTATATTTTCCTTGGGAAGTGGGTTCACAAGACATATTGTATCATTATTTTACAAATTTTTCCTATTTATCTCCAAGGAAAATTATAAAAAATAAAATAGTTCTGTATATTGAAAAAAATAAAACAAAAAGAAAAAAACTAATAGAGAAAAGTGTAAGATTATTCGGTATTATTCACTGATCAGTTGTGACCCACACAAATGGACAATGGGGATAGTGAGTTGGAAGTGATACAATTTGTGAGGGGATGAGTATGTATATTCATTTTGAACACTTTCTGAATTTTGACATGTTTTGTACTTAAGAGATTAAACACTCCTCTTCAGCCTCAGATTTTTTTTATACATTAAATCCTACCAACCCTTGAACCTCAGAACAACCTATTTAAATTCCTCTTGAGTAGTACACTATTTTCTACCGGTGGAGAACATAGAATCTTGGAAAGAATGTGGTAAGATCACATGAACTCTAGTAAATGATAATAAATCCACTTTCATATGTTCCTTTAGTGAAGAGGGAAAATTTCTAAGTGAGCTAGGCTATGACATGTTGCATGGGTGAACAAATGAAGTTGAACAAATTAGAATGTAAGAAAAGAAAAATTATAGGAAAATCAATTTCATAAAAGAGACATGATGAATTTAATTTCAAAAGAATCTTGGAACTTTTCACACATTTGATTTAGGAATGATACTTAGTTAGGATATAAGACTTTGCCTAGGAGTTCAAATGTTTAGGTGTAGGGGTGTGATCACACCACAATTCACTGTTTCATTTTAACCCTTACACCACTATGTTAAACTAGTTTTGTATTGAAAATTATAAAAATAATAACAAATTTAACTTCATGTTTGATTCCATTATTTTTTTTATCACTGTTAAAACGTTAAATGTTACTTTTTTGATGAATTAATTGTAGGAGGAGGTGATTTGGAGGGCCCAAATATGATTTATAATAAAAATGGGTCAAATTGTATGGCATCTCATGAACATTTTTCCATTGTTTGGAGTATTAATTGAATTATGTGAATAAAAATGGGATAGAAAAAAAAATCCACTCCAAAACATCATGGGATACAACTATTCTCAAGGAACCTAAGCCCAATTCTTCCATCTGGTGGCTCGTCTGAACCATTCTGTTCAGGGGACAAAATCTGCCCAAATTCAAAAACTTGGTTCGGTATTTTGACCATATCGATCAATCTAGATGTCTAATGGATGCCAAATTTTACAGGGATACATTCAAGAGGTCTTTTAAAAACTCCTCACTTTTTTCCAAGTCATTATATAGCTTTCTACCATTCCAAAACTTAGACACAAGTGGTATCGCAAAAACATGGTGTTCAAAACCATGTCCCATTTTGGCTATAAAAGGGAAACATGGGAACCTCATTTGGAAGTTCACACCAGAAGACAAGATTTTCCATTTTGGAGTCCTAAGGGAGTATCCTCATCATCCTAGAATTTTTGGAGGCCCCTATCCTCATAATGGGATCAAGTATGAAGAAGGAGTTCCACCCGAGCCTCCTCCTCCTCTCGATGGCAATTTAAACAGTGGACGATCATTTCGATGGAGCTACACAAACTTGGGAGGGATTTCCAGCACTTAAAATTATACTAGTTTTCTATAATTTGTGTGATAAATATTTTACCTATGTTTAACTTTGATGTGATTCTCCTTTGAATACATTTATTTTGTTATAATTAAGTGGAACACGTTTTATCTCAACACCGATTGGGTTGAGATTTCAAGTGGGAATCTTGTATTGTTTTGATTGGACAAGACAAGAGTAATATTTATCTCACACAGACATAAGATTTCAGTATGTTTTGGTAGCCTTTATTTTCTATGTTTGATACCCAAACCTTGAAAACACGATTTTTGTGTCAAGGGGTGGTTCTTTGAGCATCGTTTTAAGAGGCAAGAGGAAAGTTGAGATCTTAATAACCCTCAACCAAAGGATTCTATTAAACCATGTGTATTTTTCAGAATGATGAACTCAAAAATATGTGTAGTGAACTTTAAATTATCTCCTTATCTCATAATTCTAAAACACCACTTTTATTTATCAACTATTAAACTCTTTAATTAAGTCGTTTTATTTTTAAAACAGTTTTCAAAACCACCCCCTCTTTTAGTAATTTTTATTAAAAATATACACTCAAAACCTATCAACGCTCCTTGAGAGATTACCTATGGTCTTCCCTATACTATAAATCAATCTTAAAATCATAATCAATTTGACATGTCACGACAACACGTTCACCCGCTATGATGAGACCCCACAAGTTTCATGACTGTGTTCTTAAATATGTGTTTTATGGCCAGATGAAATCATTTTAAGGAAAAAATGATTCAATCTGTCAGGGGTGGAGACTCATATTATGTTGAGGTACCTTCTTATGGTGTATTACCTTGTTAATATCCATTGTAGGATATTATGAGAATGAGACCCACTTGTATGAAATCCACATTTATATGTTTCAATGGATGTTTCTATATGCAGAAATATGTATTGATCCTTAGACTTTGATATTATTATTAATGGATATTATAAGTTATGTACTTTGATGTATTGATGAAAACTCTAATGAAATTTATTCATAGTGAGGTAGGATACATTGGGTGCATCATGGGTAATATTGCATTAATGAATAATTTAAGAAAGTATTTGTCCCTTCTATTATTTAACAAAATTTTATATCTCAGGCCCTTTGATGGAAATGATATTTCCTAAATAAATTCATGGTCATGGTGTTCTATAGGCAAGTTTGATTTTTTAAAAATTTATAGAAAGAGACATTGAGAACATAAGTTGATGGAACCAACAAGAAACCTGATTGATTAGAATATCGTAATAAAAGGATTATATTATATATTGAGGGTTTGTATAAGGTATTATGTCATTGTGGCATTAACTTGTTTCTCTATAGGTTCTTTGGCATGTTGTTAGATGATCTCCTTGGACTTTAGGCTACTTCGCCTAATGCCATTGAGAAAGAGGCCTAAAGGGTTACACACTATGTGTATCCAAAATCATAGTTAGATAATATATTATTATTTATTATTTAAAAAGTTTAATAAATATTATTCCTGCATGTGGTTTAATAATTACTCATTTTTTCTTAATCACATGTATTCTGTCACCAGTTATTTGAGAGAATATTATGTGAGTGGAATATTTAATAAATATTTATTTTCTATTTATTGAATATAATATTCATTTATTTATTGTTGAATAATGAAATGACATTTATTTATTAAATAAATAGTTATTATTCAAGGCTTGATAAATATTATGGAGTAATGTTGAACCGAGTTTAATGGTATGGTGAAAAATAATATATATTGAATATTATTTTATTAAATAATATTTAATTTTAATTTGTGAGTTTATCACATATCAAGAAATATTATTAATATTATTATTATTATGTAAATGGGGTTATGTGGGCATTAAATAAATTGTAACACCCCGAAATTCTAAAGTAAGAACCTTGTATTCGATAGCATGTATGACTCGTGACACCAAGCGCATAATAGAATATAATATCCAGATAATTTATAATATATTTACTATTTAAAATAGATTCTATATATTTCAATTCATGCATCACCAAGTTATCATGCATTACACACAAGAGTGGCCTTCTTCGATGGCTTGCGTTACAATCCAGACCGATTTTTACCGAACAATAATATATTATTAAAATATTATTATTTAATATGACATGATATAACCTAGACGTTATTTTAGTGGTTATGAATATTATTAACTAACTTATGAAAATTTATGCTTTATATAAATATAAAATTAATTCATTGGTTACCAATTAATAATAAATGAAAATAAGAACCACTTGGATATAAAAAGAAATATTATTATATTTATGATTCTAAAGGAGTTTTGTCTTAATAAAAACAATTAGTTACAATTAGTTAATTATTTTAATTAAATATTTATTTTATATATTCAAACAAATATTTTTTATATTCATCCATTAGTTTTTATAGGCATAAGATAAGAACAAACTCTATTTTACACATAAAAACCTATATTTTTTAAAAGGTAATTTTACCGCCTTTTAATGATGAACCCATATTAAATCTTATTTTTGACACTTTAATTGATTTAATAGGTCAAAATAAACTTAATATTTTAAATAAAAACATAATAATTAGGTTAGGGTGAATTTTTGATATTTTTCTAAAATATTTCATTTTGTAACGAATAGTTAAAAATACTGAATTTTAGTTCAAAATTGATTTTTCATCTAATTTATTTATAATGTTAAATTGTAATTTTAATTTATTTTAAAGTTTAATTAGATAATATTTTTATCAATTAATAAAATTTATGTCATTTTAATCAATTTCACTTTGAAATTGATTATAAAAACATAGCAAACTTTCAGATGTTTTTATTTTAAAAACTCGCATTGTCATCCCGCCTGTGGGATTAAATTTAAATCAATTTATACCACTTCTATGATTGGAATTTGGAAAAAGAGATTCCATATTTGTAATTATCAAAATTTATAATTTATAATAAGACCAAATTTGTTTTTGACCAAAAATATTAGTGAAAGTGATTAAAATTAATTATAACGATTAAGGTTAAATTAAGCTTAATAAAGGACTAAACCTTTAAATTAAGGGCCCAAATGACCTAGAAACTTTTCCATCACCGATTGGATGGCCATAATTAGGCCATTAACCTTCCATTATTTATTTGTTTTGTTTTTTAAGACTTTTTAGGTAAAACTGTGGTTACACCTAACTTCTTTTAAAAAATACCAAGTAAGTAAGTATGTATGTATGTATGTATGTATGTATGTATGTATGTATGTATGTATGTATGTATGTATGTATGTATGTATGTATGTATGTATGTATGTATGTATGTATGTATGTATGTATGTATGTATGTATGTATGTATGTATGTATGTATGTATGTATGTATGTATGTATGTATGTATGTATGTATGTATGTATGTATGTATGTATGTATGTATGTATGTATGTATGTATGTATGTATGTATGTATGTATGTATGTATGTATGTATGTATGTATGTATGTATGTATGTATGTATGTATGTATGTATGTATGTATGTATGTATGTATGTATGTATGTATGTATGTATGTATGTATGTATGTATGTATGTATGTATGTATGTATGTATGTATGTATGTATGTATGTATGTATGTATGTATGTATGTATGTATGTATGTATGTATGTATGTATGTATGTATGTATGTATGTATGTATGTATGTATGTATGTATGTATGTATGTATGTATGTATGTATGTATGTATGTATGTATGTATGTATGTATGTATGTATGTATGTATGTATGTATGTATGTATGTATGTATGTATGTATGTATGTATGTATGTATGTATGTATGTATGTATGTATGTATCATTTTCTTTATTACCCTTTCACACACTTAAAAAGTGATAATGTTATTCATGGACGTGTGGACTATCGCCTCCTCGATATGATTTGATTACTTTTTCATCAAAATAATTATATATATATATAAGTATATATGATTAAATAATATGGTATTTATGATATAATTACCATTAAATAAATATATGGTGTTACTTACCTTATTTCCATAATGATCATTGAAAAATAATAATGTTACTCATGCATACGTATGACCTACTGTCTCCATGATTGTAATGTTGATTCATTTTTCATAACTGCATGTAATTATTGTTTTTAAAAGTATAATTAATTTATAAATATGGTAATTATTTCATTATTATTATTCTGTAGATATTATATAATGACCCCTTTGACAATATTTGACCTACCAAAGTTGTTTTCAACACATAAACTGAATTTGGTCTAAACACCTAACATAAATAAAATTGTTTAAGTAGTTGTATACAACATAGTAAAGGGTGAAATAAAAGTAATTATAAATATAAAAAATTTTATCATAAAAGTAAATAGTTAACATAATTTTATTATACATGAATTTAAAGGATGTTCACCTGAAAGTAAATGCAAGGTAAGGGGTTTTCATCTCACTTTTTACTTCTATGAGATAAATGTCATGTTCGCCACTTACTTATTTTAAGTGGTGTATCTACTGAAAATTTTTATATATTATATCATTAATTAATTTATCTTCAAGATATTTAAAACTTTCATTTAATATTATTCCTTCATGAGGTTTATGATTTAAAATGTTTTAAAGTGGTATGGGACACTTTGGATTGTTTAAAGATTATTTCCTCAATAGTAACTTTAATGGTCTTTCAATGGTATTTCCATTTGAGGAAATTATATGAACATTGTTCAATAAAACCTTTAATTTTACTCTCCTCTGGTTATCCTTGACCTTTTTCAAGTATTAGTACCATTTTTCCGCTCCTTGGTACTTTAAATGTTTTAGAAAATGTTTTTCAGAAAACCCAACTTTATTTCTCTCTTTAGTCGGAGAACCTATTTTCTTATAAAAACCATGTTTTATTAAAATGTTTTTAAAATGTTTTTAAAATGATTTGGTAAATACTTTTTTACCTTTTTTTATTTTACCAATTTTTTCAAAAGAATCTTTTTATCGCTTCCCGACAAGGCATTTTTATAACCTTTAATCGTACAAAATGAATGTTCTTTTTACCTTATATGGATTGTACGGATCTACCCATAATCATTTCTTTGAAGATTCCTTTGCATGTTTAAAAGTTTTCTTTTTAAAGAAAATTTTTTCAAAAATGATTTTCAGAGAAAAGGGTTTTCAAAAGGTATTAAAAAACAAAGGGATATTTTCCTCAAGAATTTTTTTTAAAAGATCATTTTATAGTATTTATATTCATCAACAACAACAACCTTTTATTTTTACTCCACTTGGGATTATTGTATTGATACCATCCTTATTTTTCCTCTAGATGGTTTATTATTGATTTGGACAAGGATATTATTCACATTCACTTCCTTGAATCATTTTTTATTCCCTTTGAAATATTCAATCTCTTATGATCATTGAACATTGAATTTCCCCCTAATTATCCATTTCATTTATCATGGATATTTTTATTTCTTAAATAATATATAATTTTACATATGGTGTCTACTTTGATAGTTATTTTATTATTTAGGTAAATATATGTATTCTTTATTCAATATAGATATTTGATAATGTATATTATTTATTTTGATTATTCGATATGAGGAATGCTTTGGACTGGTAATGATGGGTGGAGCCCAGACTTTATATAGCTCCTTGATGCATAGATAGATTCTCATGAGACAAACTAGTTGCTCAAATTAAATGGGTTTTTATCTTTATTTTTAAACCTTTTTATGAAAGTTCTTAAAGGTATATGTTTTTATGTGCCTTTGGCATGACATCCATTAAAATAGTATTTCCTTCATTCAGTTTATGTTATTATTCATCCATGAGATTTTGCATCAACATATCTATGGTTAATTTTTATTTTTAGTTCATTTATTAAATGGTATGTGTTTTAGTTTCTCATCTTTCCATATTTATTTTTCCTTATCTAGTTATTTGAATGGAATGTGTTTCCATTTATTACCTTTCCATATTGTTTATGCACTTCCTTCTCAGTTTTTTTATTATATGTTATGTGTGTTATATTATTTACCATGCCATAATTATTTTTCTCATTAATTCATTATTTCTTCTGCTATATTTTTTCCTTACTGAGCATTTGATCTCACCCTTATTGTGTTTCTTTTCCCAGGAATCCAAGAAACATACTATGAAAGATTGGTGGGATTTACTAGATTAATTAGAGTTATTCTTCCAAAAGTTATTTATTTATAAGAAAAAAATATGTTTTAATTAGTTTATTCATTTGTAATACAATACTCATTTATATATCTAGTTTACCAAGACTACTAAACTCCCATTCCTTTGGGATGTGATTACTTGTAATCATGCCAAATGTAATTGATAGCATACATTGGCTCTCTGATTTCTAGGGTTGGTTCGCTACATAAATAATAAAGGGAACTTGTGCAATTATTTTTTTTCTAACCCTAGTAGTATATAAACCCAATTATATTATTTTTAAAGATAGCCAATTCATTTATTTGTTGTACACAATGAATCTAGAGAATCCTCTCGAAGCCCTATAGATATACCTTCTCCAAGAACACTCTCAATAATAGAGAGAGGTATTCCTTCACCTTCCACTCTCAATTCCAGAGAGATCAAGAAGAGCCCTTTGGAATTGATTCTTGAGGTGATAAAAGGAAAACAACACAAGTGTTAGGATCTTCTGCACTATCATTATGATATTTCTATAGCGATGTTTAGATATTTTTGGAACATGTGTGGATCATCGCTAGAGGTAATCTTTCCTTGATTCTTACAACGTAAAAATGGTACGACATAGATCCATTTTCATATCCATAAATAAAAAAGGAATTCTTATAAGGTAATTCTTTAATTGCTTAAATTAATTATAAATAATATGTGAGGATCATGTGCTCTGGTTCCAGGGTTTTATCTATTGTCTATATTATTTGATTTAATTCCTTTGATCATTATATTTATCATCAAGTAAATATGAGATTGATCATCAATCATTAAAAAAATAAATGTTGGGAGAGACCCATCACATGCTTCGGTTGTTCCTGAAACCTTCACTATGATGATATTATTAAATATAGTTTTGTGGTTGGATAATCTACTATGATAGGTTACATTGTATATAGACTTCTAGGTGTGAGTGTTCATAAGTGCATGGGGCTGATTCTCATGAACTTCACACTTGGTAATCTCTAAGATGGAATATTATGAGAATAGACCCTCCGATGTGAATTCTGCATGTTTTGGTTTCATCAGATATTCCTATTTGTGAGCGTGTGTAATGGTCTTTAGACTTTAAGATTATCATTAATTAATATCATGACTCACACACTTATATTTTCTAAAGAAAATAATGACGACATATGTTCATGGTGAGGTGGGGTATGTTGGGTGCGTCGCGATTGACATGTCGTTAATGGATAAGTTGAGGAAGGATTTTTACCTTTCATATTTATGGAAGTTGTTATCTCAGCCCTTTGAATAGAATAGAGTTGTCACATTAAATTCTATGGATATGGTGTAACAATGCGTTTATTTTAGATATTAATAGAAAGACGTATCGAGCATATAGGTTGGTGACACATATGTGCAATCTTCTTGATGAGATATTGTGAAAAAATGGATTATATTACACATTGAGAATTTATATGTTGTTGTCTTTATTATAATATTAATTTCTTTATCTTGGGTGTCTTGACCTGTTTCTAGACAGTAATCTTGTACTTTAGGCAATCCCACCTAATTCAAATGATAAAGAATCCAAGAGGGCCACACACTAATTGTTTCCATTGATCTCGATTAAATTCTATTTATATTAAATTAATAAAATAAATATTATTCTCAAGACTGAGAATAATTTTTTTCACATTTTACCAATCTCAAATATTTATTGATAAATAGAATATTTAATATATATTCAGGTGTTCAATAAATTCTAAAGAAGTTCGAATAGACTAAGACCATGTCCGGTGAAAATATTAATTAAACACAATTAAATTCTCTCTTTACCCCTTTTTATCTCTCCCTCTAAATAACAAGAAACAAAAGAGAGATTCCTTCAAGATCAAAGGATGGACGATCAACACGAACAACGCTAGATAATCTATTTTCTAAACTAGCACTTGGAAATCGATTAGAGTTTCTTGGAGATCAAAAGAGAAATTGTGGATCGACACTAGAGGGATTCTACCCTTAGATCCTCACATCGTAACAATGTCAATCTGAAAAGGGTCTTTTGGAAGATCAAAATGGTCAAATAAGAAAGGATCATAAGCTGAGGTATTTATTTTATTTATATATGAATAAATTAATTATAAATTTATCATGAAATATCATCTCTTGAGGTTTTAGAAAACTAAATATTGAAATAAATTTTAATATATCTCCCACCACTTCATTCTTATACTACACCTAAAACCATCAAGTTGTATCAAATTAGTCATTTTTTTAATTTATATTTATTTATTTGATTGTTGATCTAAACGCAATCATGGAAAAATGTTTCATTTCATGTTATCCATCCTTTAATCTAATTTGAATTAAGATTTTCTCAACATATTAATCATGTTCGTTCATTTATTCATTTTCTTGAAGGTTTAAGAATAGATGAAGAATGACCAGATGTGTCACGGGATACATGACATGTTGAGAATTTAATTACACATGGTGCATTTATTTCACACCGCATGTAGACTAAGCCAATTTGGAACACAACATGTCATATTACATAGTGTGTAGCTAGAATACATGTCTTGTAGTCTACACGGGTTAGCGGTATAAATCACACAACCTGTGAGGTCATTATACACAGTCAAACCATGTGATACAGACAGCCTAGAGCATTTAAGATATACATGACGTGTATGTGGTATACATGACACATATTTAATCATTTCCCATGTCTGAAATACATGTTGATCCATTCATTGAGTTATGCAGACACACGACATGTGGGATACATGGCGTGTAGCTGGCATGTACACATCGTATAGTTGTGACCAACGAACACGCCGAGTTATTCAGCGGGTTGCGTGGTCACATATAATTTAGACCACATGGGGTGTAGCTAGCTTTTACATGTTGTGTAGTCCAATCGAGATACACTCCTAAGAATAAGTGTTTATCCCAGGCACACAGAAAGTAGATAAATGGAGTGTAGCTAGAATGCACATGTCGTGTAGTTTGTCTGAGTCAACACGCCAATTCGCCGGGTATGTAAACCAGACACATAGAAACCAAGGTACTTATTGTGTAGCTAGATAGTACATGTTGTGTAGTCTCCCAATTACTAAAAAAATTAAATTACATTAAATTGAAATTTTTTCCATTAAAACCTTATGTTTTATTGATTGGCACCTGTTGTGTTTGACAATTTAATATTGGTTTTAAAGAATTTTAAATGCTCAATTAATTTATTATAATAAATCTATAATTATTTTTTATTTCATTTATTTTCTATTAATTTATTAATGATGGTTATCGATAAGAGGATTCATATGGTCATTAAGTTGAAATGGATTTAATTAATTAATTAATTAATTAATTCAAGATTGTTTATCTTAATAGTAAATAATGAATAAGAATTGAATGTTAAATGGTTTACTTTTGCATATATGTTGCATGTATGATTGTTCGTGAGTTTGAAAAAGACCGGTGTATGTGTTGGTTTTATTTAATTTAATTTATTGTATGACTTTTCAATTATTTAATATTAAATTAAATAATGGTCTACATTTCATCCCTCCCTCCATTATTATGTAGGATCTGTGTGTCCAAGTTTATTTATGTAATTCTCCTATAACCAATCCTTTGGTTCCCCTCACCGATGTGTGAGTTATAAATGATGTAATTAATAGAGTTTCTCAAGACGTGTTGAGGCAGTTCATGATGGAACCATAATTATGTCAACTCAGGTGATACATATGTGGATAGGTGGAATGTTTCAACTCATGCAAATATAAAAAATATGAGTTATTTCTCATATATCATAGGTTGATTTAATGTCTACTCATTAAATCAACCTTTATAAAATCTCAAGAACGGTTCATTTAATTATTTATTTATTTCTATCTATGCATTATTTATTTTATGGATGAAAGACTGAAATCACATAAATAAATGAATTAATGTGCAAAGACAGAATTTAAATAAATGGATTGTGTGTAAATTTTTTATTCAACATGGTTAATTAATTAATTTAAATCTGCTTAATATTAACAATACATGTAAAGGATAAAACAAGATAAAATTTATTCATAATAAATTAAAATCCCTCAATTAAATATTAAGTTGGACTTGGCCTTCCCTTACTTGATTGGGAATAAAATCCTTAGAACTAAGTGTTTGAAAAACCCTCATTGGGACACTTACTTTTAATGTGGATTTATTATGAAGGTTATGGGTTGACTTAACCATCTTAAATCAAGATAAGTATCCCTCACTATATTTGATGTGACTTGGAGGCAAGTGTTAAGGAAATCCAAGTTAGGATTTTAAGATTGAGGAGTCCACTCAATGGATCAAGGAGCTACAAGCTTGCAGTTGGAAAAAACTTTCCTACCTAAATACCTTCAAGTAGCTTGATCAACCCTAATTGGGGTTATGAGAAGGGGTCATATGGATCTTTTCCACTAGAATTTCCTAACAACTAGACATTCCAATTTCAATGGTGAGGGCTATTGGGACTTGGTAAAATAGTGGTAGGTTTAATAAAAACAATTAATTTATTATTTCTCACATAATTTTTAATCAATAAGAGTACGAATAATCTTCTATTTAAAATTTTAGAAACATATAGATTTCATCATCCATGCTATCCCTACAATCTATATTAGAGAAAGAACATCTCCTCACTAACAGTAACTTCTAGGAGTAGTTTAGATGCCTTCGAGTTTTGTTATGTCATGAATAAAGATCTTACATACTATAATCCTCAATATATGATCCACCTATCAAGGGGGAAAGTCATTAAGAGTTCCTTATCTATGAAAAACATATGAATGATGTGGTTGATTTTAGATGTTTGATGTTATCCTCTATGTCAAGTAAACCCATGAAGTCTCATGAAAACTTGGACACTTATAACATGCTTGAACACCTCTGTGGTCTTTACTAGGAGAGACCTTGATAGGAATTATTTGAGATTTCCAATGCACTCTTTTAGAGTAATCATGTGGAGGGTGTGTCAGCTGGGCCTCAAATAGTTAAGAACATTGGCTACATTGATCTCCTAGTGGTTCTCAGGTTTAAACTCCCTAATGATTTGCACACTAGTCTCATTCTTACATCAATCCCTTCAAGCTTCTCCATGTTTGTTTTAAAATTTAATATGAACAACATTGAGAAGTCTTTACTTGATCTTCTCGCACTTATTCTCCAAGTAGATAAGGAGATGAAGTGTGAAAATAATTATGTGATTTTGGTGAACAAACAAAAAGGGAAATAAAATATCTCTAAGACCAAAGCTTCTTCACGCCCTTCCAAGAAGAGGAATATTAAGGTGCAAGCTATGAAATATGATGTTTTTTCATGTGGCGAGAAGGACCACTGGAATAAAAATTACACCCATCCAAAGAAGCAAGTGGAATCTTTAGGTGAATTTTTTATCAAGTGTAATTAATCTATTTTTACAATTTTGGTATTAGATACAACTTGTGGTGCTCACATATGAATTCAAATATAGAAACCAAGTAGATTCCAAAGAATTGACCTAGGGGATATAGATATAAAATCATCCAATAGAGTTAAAATTACTATTGTAGATATTAGGTATTATCACCTCACATTGCTAACCATGATGATCTTGGTTTTGAATGATTATTATTTTGTGTCGTCTATTACCAAAAACATTATTTATGTAACCATACTTGATACATATGTATTTATTTTCAAATTTGGGAATAAATGTTTCCTCTTTTATAAAGATATCATTTTATGGTAAGGAACATTTAAATAAAGATTTTCATGTGTTAGATTACATGAAACAAGTATTAGAAATTGATAATTAAAAAACTTCACATAACTCATACCACACCCAACTTTTGAATCACTGACTAGGTCATGTAAACAAAAAGCATTTGACTTGATTATATGAATATGGATATTTAGATTATTTTGAACTAAAACCACTTGGTGTATGTCATGCATTTTTACAAGGAAAAATGACCAAATCCCTATTTAGTGGAAAATGTTAAAGGGAAAAAGAGCTTCTTAAATTATTTCATAATGATGTGTGTGGACCATTTCCTATTGGAGTAAGGGGTGGGTACTCATACTTCATAACTTTTACTGATGACTTTAGTATATATGGATATGTCTACTTGATGAGGTACAATTTGGATTCTTTTAATAAATTCAAAGAAAAAAATAATGAAGTTGAGAAGTATATTTGTAATAATATTAAGAAACTTCACTTAAAATGAGGTGGATAATATCTTAATCAAGACTTCATTGATTATTTACCGGATTTTGGGATTCTATCTCAATCTAATCCTCTATATGCACCTTAGTGGAATTGTATAAGTGAAAGGAGGAACCATACCTTTTTATATATGGTGAGATCAATGATGAGTCGTGTGAGTCTTCCATTATCCTTTTGGGGATACACGTTACAAAAAACAACACAAATACTAAACCAAGTGGAAACTAATGTAGTAGATGGTATACCATACCAATTATTTAATGTAAAGAAACCTATTTTATCACACTTACATGTGTGGGGTTGTGAATCATTTAGTAATACCTCTTAGGGTAACAAAATTTCACCCCAAGGCACAAAGTGAACCTTTATAGGATATCCCTAGGAAATAAGGGGTTATTAAATATAAAAATCCTTGGAAAAAAATATAATGGTGAAAATAAACTCTATATTCCTTAAGAGTGATCATATCTCTAAAATAGATAGTGGGAGTGAGATAAAATTCGATGAAGTTAAGTCTCAAGGTACATAAGAGTTTGCATATGAACTAATTCCATAAATACCCATGGAAGAAGAAGCTATTCTAGAGACAAAAGTATTGCTTAGGAGTAAAAGAGATGTTAGAGAATTAGAATGGTATGGTTTTCTAGTCATCGAGTATGGTGACTCATTATTAGTTAATAATAATGATCTTCTAACCTATAAGGAAGTAGTAAGTGGAATAGATGTTTCCAAGTGGCGAGAATTCATGAATTATAAAATGTTTTATATGTAACAAAACCAAGTATGGATTTTGGTAGATCATCCAGTGGATGTAAATCCCATTGGTTGTAAATGGGCATTTAAGAAGAAATTGGACTTGTAAGGACAAGTAAGTACCTATAATACCTGACTAGTTGTAAAAGGGTTTAAATGGATTCAAGGTATTGACTATGATGAAACCTTTTCACCATTTGAAATTCTAATATCCATCATAATTCTACTTGCCATTTCGTTTTACCATGACTATGAGATTTGGAAAATGTATGTCAAAATAGAATTCCTTAACAGGAACCTTCAAGATGATGTCTATATGACACAACCTAAAGGGTCTTTGATACCAAAGGATATCAATAAGATATAAAAATTACAAAAAACCATTTATGGATTAAATCAAGCATCTTGGTCATGGAATATTCATTTTGGAGAAGCTATAATGGAATTTGGTTTCATAAATAATGAATGTGATCCTTGTGTCTACAAATGGTTTAGTGGGAGTAAGGTCATTTTCATAATAGTATATATTGATGACATATTACTCATTAGAAATAAAATACTAGTATTACAGTCTTTTAAGTCCTAGTGGAATAGATATTTTCCATGAAGGAGTTAGTCGAGGCAACATATATTCTTGGGATCAAGATCCATCATGATAGATCGAAGAGACTACTCAACCTAAGTCAAGGTACATATATTGACAAAATACTATAGAGATTTGGTATAGAATAATCTAAGTGGGTATTGTTTCTAGTGTCACGTGGCATTCATCTTTCCAGGAAAATGTGTCCTCAGAAACATGAGGAATGAAATAGAATGGAAAGAATTCCATACGCATCAGTTATTGGGTTAGTCCTGTATGTTATGCTATGTACTAGGATAGATGTTGCCTACACATAAAGTGTAGTAGGAAGATATCAAGCTGACTCAGGTGATTTCCATTGGATGATAGTCAAGGCTATCCTTAAGTATTTGAGGTGTACTAAGGATATGTTCCTAGTTTATGGAGGATATGGTGAACTAGTCATCATAATATATATAGATTATGGTTTCTAAACATATCAATATGACATGAAATCACAAAATGTATACATATTCATGTTAAATAGAGGTGTTCTGATCTAGAAAAACTCAAAGTAGGTTGTGGTCATAAATTCAATAGTAGGTTTTGAGTATATTGTGGATTTTTGGGAAACTAAAGAAGCAGTATGGATGTGAAAATTTTTCCAAGATATTGATGTGGTTATTAGCAGTAAAAATCTTATCACACTCTATTGTGATAATACTATAGTAGTGTCTCTTGAAAAAGATCCAATGTTACATCAACGGAAGAAGCACATACTTCAAAAGTATCGTCTCTTGAAGTATTTCTCTCTGATGGGTGAGGTTGAAGTGAATAATATTTCCATGAAAGACAATAAGGTAGACCCCCTGACTAAAGGCTTAACTCAACAGAAATATGATTATCATGTGAGGTCTAGCAGACTGAAAGTAATAGGCGGTTGAATCTATTCCAAGTGAGAGTTTGTTAGATTTAGCATCCTAGGACCAACTATTTGTACTCTAATTACATGTATATTTGATATATTGAATATTAATAAAACTTTTTAATACATATTGTTCATTGTTCTTCATGAATTTAATGTAATAATGTCCTAGAGTATATATTTCATTGATAAGATCATTGAAGTTCCCCGTTATGATGAGAACTTTGAAGTATTATAACGGTATTCTTAAATATAGTTCTTCGGTTGGATAATGTACTATAATAGGGAACATAGTATGTAGACTGTCAGGTGTGACTGCTAGTAATCATATAAGGCTTCTTCTCATGAAGTTCACACTTATTAATCTCCAAGTTGGGAGATTATGAGAACATACCCACTGGTAGGAATTCTATATGTTTTGATGTCATCAGATGTTCCTATATGAGAACATGTGTAATGGTTCTTAGACTTTAATATTATCATTAATGCATGTCATAACTCATGCACTTAGATTTTTTGATGAAAACTATGATGCCATATGTTCTCGATGAGGTAGGTTATGTTGGGTGCATCACGATTGACATGTAATTAATGGATAAGTTGAGGCAGGATTTGTCTTTTCTATCTTTATGAAATTTGTTATCTTGGACCTTTAATTAGAATAGAACTCTCAAATTAAATACCATGGTCATGGTATAATGATATGTTTATTTTAAATAGTCAAAGAAAGACGTGTTGAGTATATAGGTTGGTGACACATATGTGTAGCTTTCTTGATGAGATATTATAACAAAGGGATTATATTACATAGTTTGTGTTTATATGTGGTTGTCATTATTGCAATATTAAGTTCTTTCTCTTGGGTGTTGTGACCTATTTCTATATAGTAATCTTGGACTTTAGGAAAGACCACCTAATACCATCAAGAAATAATCCTAAAGGGTCACACACTAAGTATTTCCGTTTATCTCGATTAAATTCTATTTGAATTTAATTAATAGAATAAATATTATTCTAAATACCAGGGAATAATTCTATTCACATTTTATCGATCACAAATATTTATTTATGAATAAAATATTTAATATTTATTCAGGTGTTCAATAAATGCTAGAGGAGTTTGAATGGACCAAGACTGTGTCCAGTGGAACATATTATTTAACAAGCTGGTTAAATAATATTTGTTATTATGCAAGTTGGTGAGCATCACAAAATAATAATAATAATAATATTATTATTATTATTATTATTATTATTATTATTATTATGTGACATGATGTTTATTAAATTTTATAATATTTTTTAAGATTCATCTTACAATTAAATAATATTTTAACATAAACCCTGGCTCTATAAATACATGGTTATATTTATTATGTGGTATAGTACGAATATAGAAAATCGTTGCACACAACGAAATTCTCTCTCGACCCCTCCTCCTCTCTCTACTTCTTAAGAACGAGGAATAAAAGAAAGATTCCTTCAAGACCAAAGGATGAGCGATCGACATGTATAGTGTAAGATAATAAATTTGTTGCTCTAGCACCCAAAAATCGATTGGTGTTTCTCAAAGATCAAAGGAGAAAGTGTGGATCATCGCTAGAGGGATTCTACCCTTGGATCCTCACATCGCAATGAAGGCAATCCAAAAAGGATCTTTCAGAAGATTAGCATTGTTAATGAAGAAGGGATCCTAAGCTGGGGTATTTATTTTCTTCATATCTAAATAATTTAATTATAAATTTAACATGAAATATCCTCACTCAAAGTTTCAGAAAAATTAATATTTAATTCTTAATATATCACCCACCACTACATGCTCTCGTTGTGCCAAAAACCTTCACGTTATGCCTCAAGTTCATATGGACATGTTCTTATGTTATTCTTCATGTTTCACCCATGGTGTCCTCTTACATTTTTTATCCTTTACTGGGCTTTATGCTCCTCCCTTTCATTTGATAAATGTCCCTAGGAATTTCTATGCAATGAGATGATCTTGGATGGGATAATAAGGAATCCTTTCAGGAAGATTTTAATTTTTTTTATGTTTACATTTATGTACTATGTACGTATTGTGATATGTACCTAGTTTCGAATACACCAAAGCTAAAAAGATCCCTTGAAGTTATTAATATAATATTTCATCGAGGAATTATGATTAAAATCATGTAATAAAAGGCGAGTTGTCATAGAGGCAGTTGAAGACTCTAATATGGGGAAGCAGATCATCATTTTGTGGGTTTAGAGACATCCCTAAACATACCCGTGATTTACTTCAAAAGGGGGAGGAAGAAGGATATCGGTGGGATCTGAAGACTGTGGAAAGAAATATAAAGACCCCTTTACTTGTGTAATATAGTGGAGTCCCGTCACTTGTGTAATATAGTGACTCCACCTATGTAATACGGTGGAACTGGTTTCAGGATAATCTCTTCCCACCCATTTTAATTGGTGATTCAATTATAGTAGAGAATACATGACTCAATGGGAGTTGACACGATAAGGAGCGGTTTCCCAGATCGGGGCCGAACCTTATAAAAATATTATGTGCTGATCTCTTATTTATATTTATGCATTGAATGTGGTTGTGGATTGTTGGATAAAACATAAAATATCCATTTATATACTAATAGATTCCAAGGGTTCAAATACCAAAAGGGGATAAGTTAAAAAGAAGTTTTGGAATTTGGTAAAAGTTTGACATCACTTGATCCACCCCCGCTCATGTGTGTCTGCATGGTCCACTAGATGCTACACCTTTCTGGGTGTTGAAATGAACCACTAAAGAAAATTAAGAACATGTGACTGTTATAAATGAATCTTAACCAATTCCTAATGGTGAGAATATAGGGGCATTGTTATTAAGGATGCTCAGATTTTGCTTCGCACCACCCAATACCGCCAACTCCCGTTTCTTAATACTAGAAATGAGAATCCCCGCCCCATCTTCAGTTCAAACTCCAAATGACTAGTGTTATTTGTAATTGAGCAGACAAACACCCATAAATTTCACAAACTTAGATATTTCTCCCTAGTTTCTTGAAGGGGGTTTGGTAGTTTTAGGCTGACGAATACCTCTAAAGCTAGATTTTCCCTACTTTGTTTTATGTTTCTTTTCCCTTGTCTTCAGCTCCTTTTGAAGATCTTGATTCACTACTGAAGTAAACACCTCCTCCTCAATATTGAGGGTTTGGTTTGCTATTGTGGCACAAATCTTCAACATGGATGAATGAGACTATCATTCCTCCACAATCAAAGAAGGCTCTATCATGACCCCACTCCCCTTGAGTTTGATTATCGGCACCCCCTCTTCATGAGTAATAAAAGGGAAGCTTATATCTTGGGGATGACATATCAATGATCAAAAGCCCTTCCTTCAACATCCAATGCCAGAAATAAAAGGGTATATTACTGGTTTCGAACTGTTGGTATATGCCTTCAAACCATTGGAATAACATATATCGATGATTTGATGAGTCGTTGGTAAATCTGTGGGGAAATACCTATATAATAGTTTGGTCAAACTGTCCGTATAAGTGGTTTATATCGACGGTTTGAGAATCATTCCTATAGGTCATAGGAAATAACTATACCAACAATTTGGTCAAACTGTTGGTATAAATATTTTGATGGAAAAAATTTCCAACATCGAGTATTTATCTCAGGACCTCGTCGTTATTTTCTAAAGACCACTAGGCTACAACAACTTTTGTGTTCATATATACATAGACAGATACATATACATACATGTATGTATGTATGTATGTATGTATGTATGTATGTATGTATGTATGTATGTATGTATGTATGTATGTATGTATGTATGTATGTATGTATGTATGTATGTATGTATGTATGTATGTATGTATGTATGTATGTATGTATGTATGTATGTATGTATGTATGTATGTATGTATGTATGTATGTATGTATCATTTTCTTTATTACCCTTTCACACACTTAAAAAGTGATAATGTTATTCATGGACGTGTGGACTATCGCCTCCTCGATATGATTTGATTACTTTTTCATCAAAATAATTATATATATATATAAGTATATATGATTAAATAATATGGTATTTATGATATAATTACCATTAAATAAATATATGGTGTTACTTACCTTATTTCCATAATGATCATTGAAAAATAATAATGTTACTCATGCATACGTATGACCTACTGTCTCCATGATTGTAATGTTGATTCATTTTTCATAACTGCATGTAATTATTGTTTTTAAAAGTATAATTAATTTATAAATATGGTAATTATTTCATTATTATTATTCTGTAGATATTATATAATGACCCCTTTGACAATATTTGACCTACCAAAGTTGTTTTCAACACATAAACTGAATTTGGTCTAAACACCTAACATAAATAAAATTGTTTAAGTAGTTGTATACAACATAGTAAAGGGTGAAATAAAAGTAATTATAAATATAAAAAATTTTATCATAAAAGTAAATAGTTAACATAATTTTATTATACATGAATTTAAAGGATGTTCACCTGAAAGTAAATGCAAGGTAAGGGGTTTTCATCTCACTTTTTACTTCTATGAGATAAATGTCATGTTCGCCACTTACTTATTTTAAGTGGTGTATCTACTGAAAATTTTTATATATTATATCATTAATTAATTTATCTTCAAGATATTTAAAACTTTCATTTAATATTATTCCTTCATGAGGTTTATGATTTAAAATGTTTTAAAGTGGTATGGGACACTTTGGATTGTTTAAAGATTATTTCCTCAATAGTAACTTTAATGGTCTTTCAATGGTATTTCCATTTGAGGAAATTATATGAACATTGTTCAATAAAACCTTTAATTTTACTCTCCTCTGGTTATCCTTGACCTTTTTCAAGTATTAGTACCATTTTTCCGCTCCTTGGTACTTTAAATGTTTTAGAAAATGTTTTTCAGAAAACCCAACTTTATTTCTCTCTTTAGTCGGAGAACCTATTTTCTTATAAAAACCATGTTTTATTAAAATGTTTTTAAAATGTTTTTAAAATGATTTGGTAAATACTTTTTTACCTTTTTTTATTTTACCAATTTTTTCAAAAGAATCTTTTTATCGCTTCCCGACAAGGCATTTTTATAACCTTTAATCGTACAAAATGAATGTTCTTTTTACCTTATATGGATTGTACGGATCTACCCATAATCATTTCTTTGAAGATTCCTTTGCATGTTTAAAAGTTTTCTTTTTAAAGAAAATTTTTTCAAAAATGATTTTCAGAGAAAAGGGTTTTCAAAAGGTATTAAAAAACAAAGGGATATTTTCCTCAAGAATTTTTTTTAAAAGATCATTTTATAGTATTTATATTCATCAACAACAACAACCTTTTATTTTTACTCCACTTGGGATTATTGTATTGATACCATCCTTATTTTTCCTCTAGATGGTTTATTATTGATTTGGACAAGGATATTATTCACATTCACTTCCTTGAATCATTTTTTATTCCCTTTGAAATATTCAATCTCTTATGATCATTGAACATTGAATTTCCCCCTAATTATCCATTTCATTTATCATGGATATTTTTATTTCTTAAATAATATATAATTTTACATATGGTGTCTACTTTGATAGTTATTTTATTATTTAGGTAAATATATGTATTCTTTATTCAATATAGATATTTGATAATGTATATTATTTATTTTGATTATTCGATATGAGGAATGCTTTGGACTGGTAATGATGGGTGGAGCCCAGACTTTATATAGCTCCTTGATGCATAGATAGATTCTCATGAGACAAACTAGTTGCTCAAATTAAATGGGTTTTTATCTTTATTTTTAAACCTTTTTATGAAAGTTCTTAAAGGTATATGTTTTTATGTGCCTTTGGCATGACATCCATTAAAATAGTATTTCCTTCATTCAGTTTATGTTATTATTCATCCATGAGATTTTGCATCAACATATCTATGGTTAATTTTTATTTTTAGTTCATTTATTAAATGGTATGTGTTTTAGTTTCTCATCTTTCCATATTTATTTTTCCTTATCTAGTTATTTGAATGGAATGTGTTTCCATTTATTACCTTTCCATATTGTTTATGCACTTCCTTCTCAGTTTTTTTATTATATGTTATGTGTGTTATATTATTTACCATGCCATAATTATTTTTCTCATTAATTCATTATTTCTTCTGCTATATTTTTTCCTTACTGAGCATTTGATCTCACCCTTATTATGTTTCTTTTCCCAGGAATCCAAGAAACATACTATGAAAGATTGGTGGGATTTACTAGATTAATTAGAGTTATTCTTCCAAAAGTTATTTATTTATAAGAAAAAAATATGTTTTAATTAGTTTATTCATTTGTAATACAATACTCATTTATATATCTAGTTTACCAAGACTACTAAACTCCCATTCCTTTGGGATGTGATTACTTGTAATCATGCCAAATGTAATTGATAGCATACATTGGCTCTCTGATTTCTAGGGTTGGTTCGCTACATAAATAATAAAGGGAACTTGTGCAATTATTTTTTTTCTAACCCTAGTAGTATATAAACCCAATTATATTATTTTTAAAGATAGCCAATTCATTTATTTGTTGTACACAATGAATCTAGAGAATCCTCTCGAAGCCCTATAGATATACCTTCTCCAAGAACACTCTCAATAATAGAGAGAGGTATTCCTTCACCTTCCACTCTCAATTCCAGAGAGATCAAGAAGAGCCCTTTGGAATTGATTCTTGAGGTGATAAAAGGAAAACAACACAAGTGTTAGGATCTTCTGCACTATCATTATGATATTTCTATAGCGATGTTTAGATATTTTTGGAACATGTGTGGATCATCGCTAGAGGTAATCTTTCCTTGATTCTTACAACGTAAAAATGGTACGACATAGATCCATTTTCATATCCATAAATAAAAAAGGAATTCTTATAAGGTAATTCTTTAATTGCTTAAATTAATTATAAATAATATGTGAGGATCATGTGCTCTGGTTCCAGGGTTTTATCTATTGTCTATATTATTTGATTTAATTCCTTTGATCATTATATTTATCATCAAGTAAATATGAGATTGATCATCAATCATTAAAAAAATAAATGTTGGGAGAGACCCATCACATGCTTCGGTTGTTCCTGAAACCTTCACTATGATGATATTATTAAATATAGTTTTGTGGTTGGATAATCTACTATGATAGGTTACATTGTATATAGACTTCTAGGTGTGAGTGTTCATAAGTGCATGGGGCTGATTCTCATGAACTTCACACTTGGTAATCTCTAAGATGGAATATTATGAGAATAGACCCTCCGATGTGAATTCTGCATGTTTTGGTTTCATCAGATATTCCTATTTGTGAGCGTGTGTAATGGTCTTTAGACTTTAAGATTATCATTAATTAATATCATGACTCACACACTTATATTTTCTAAAGAAAATAATGACGACATATGTTCATGGTGAGGTGGGGTATGTTGGGTGCGTCGCGATTGACATGTCGTTAATGGATAAGTTGAGGAAGGATTTTTACCTTTCATATTTATGGAAGTTGTTATCTCAGCCCTTTGAATAGAATAGAGTTGTCACATTAAATTCTATGGATATGGTGTAACAATGCGTTTATTTTAGATATTAATAGAAAGACGTATCGAGCATATAGGTTGGTGACACATATGTGCAATCTTCTTGATGAGATATTGTGAAAAAATGGATTATATTACACATTGAGAATTTATATGTTGTTGTCTTTATTATAATATTAATTTCTTTATCTTGGGTGTCTTGACCTGTTTCTAGACAGTAATCTTGTACTTTAGGCAATCCCACCTAATTCAAATGATAAAGAATCCAAGAGGGCCACACACTAATTGTTTCCATTGATCTCGATTAAATTCTATTTATATTAAATTAATAAAATAAATATTATTCTCAAGACTGAGAATAATTTTTTTCACATTTTATCAATCTCAAATATTTATTGATAAATAGAATATTTAATATATATTCAGGTGTTCAATAAATTCTAAAGAAGTTCGAATAGACTAAGACCATGTCCGGTGAAAATATTAATTAAACACAATTAAATTCTCTCTTTACCCCTTTTTATCTCTCCCTCTAAATAACAAGAAACAAAAGAGAGATTCCTTCAAGATCAAAGGATGGACGATCAACACGAACAACGCTAGATAATCTATTTTCTAAACTAGCACTTGGAAATCGATTAGAGTTTCTTGGAGATCAAAAGAGAAATTGTGGATCGACACTAGAGGGATTCTACCCTTAGATCCTCACATCGTAACAATGTCAATCTGAAAAGGGTCTTTTGGAAGATCAAAATGGTCAAATAAGAAAGGATCATAAGCTGAGGTATTTATTTTATTTATATATGAATAAATTAATTATAAATTTATCATGAAATATCATCGCTTGAGGTTTTAGAAAACTAAATATTGAAATAAATTTTAATATATCTCCCACCACTTCATTCTTATACTACACCTAAAACCATCAAGTTGTATCAAATTAGTCATTTTTTTAATTTATATTTATTTATTTGATTGTTGATCTAAACGCAATCATGGAAAAATGTTTCATTTCATGTTATCCATCCTTTAATCTAATTTGAATTAAGATTTTCTCAACATATTAATCATGTTCGTTCATTTATTCATTTTCTTGAAGGTTTAAGAATAGATGAAGAATGACCGGATGTGTCACGGGATACATGACATGTTGAGAATTTAATTACACATGGTGCATTTATTTCACACCGCATGTAGACTAAGCCAATTTGGAACACAACATGTCATATTACATAGTGTGTAGCTAGAATACATGTCTTGTAGTCTACACGGGTTAGCGGTATAAATCACACAACCTGTGAGGTCATTATACACAGTCAAACCATGTGATACAGACAGCCTAGAGCATTTAAGATATACATGACGTGTATGTGGTATACATGACACATATTTAATCATTTCCCATGTCTGAAATACATGTTGATCCATTCATTGAGTTATGCAGACACACGACATGTGGGATACATGGCGTGTAGCTGGCATGTACACATCGTATAGTTGTGACCAACGAACACGCCGAGTTATTCAGCGGGTTGCGTGGTCACATATAATTTAGACCACATGGGGTGTAGCTAGCTTTTACATGTTGTGTAGTCCAATCGAGATACACTCCTAAGAATAAGTGTTTATCCCAGGCACACAGAAAGTAGATAAATGGAGTGTAGCTAGAATGCACATGTCGTGTAGTTTGTCTGAGTCAACACGCCAATTCGCCGGGTATGTAAACCAGACACATAGAAACCAAGGTACTTATTGTGTAGCTAGATAGTACATGTTGTGTAGTCTCCCAATTACTAAAAAAATTAAATTACATTAAATTGAAATTTTTTCCATTAAAACCTTATGTTTTATTGATTGGCACCTGTTGTGTTTGACAATTTAATATTGGTTTTAAAGAATTTTAAATGCTCAATTAATTTATTATAATAAATCTATAATTATTTTTTATTTCATTTATTTTCTATTAATTTATTAATGATGGTTATCGATAAGAGGATTCATATGGTCATTAAGTTGAAATGGATTTAATTAATTAATTAATTAATTAATTCAAGATTGTTTATCTTAATAGTAAATAATGAATAAGAATTGAATGTTAAATGGTTTACTTTTGCATATATGTTGCATGTATGATTGTTCGTGAGTTTGAAAAAGACCGGTGTATGTGTTGGTTTTATTTAATTTAATTTATTGTATGACTTTTCAATTATTTAATATTAAATTAAATAATGGTCTACATTTCATCCCTCCCTCCATTATTATGTAGGATCTGTGTGTCCAAGTTTATTTATGTAATTCTCCTATAACCAATCCTTTGGTTCCCCTCACCGATGTGTGAGTTATAAATGATGTAATTAATAGAGTTTCTCAAGACGTGTTGAGGCAGTTCATGATGGAACCATAATTATGTCAACTCAGGTGATACATATGTGGATAGGTGGAATGTTTCAACTCATGCAAATATAAAAAATATGAGTTATTTCTCATATATCATAGGTTGATTTAATGTCTACTCATTAAATCAACCTTTATAAAATCTCAAGAACGGTTCATTTAATTATTTATTTATTTCTATCTATGCATTATTTATTTTATGGATGAAAGACTGAAATCACATAAATAAATGAATTAATGTGCAAAGACAGAATTTAAATAAATGGATTGTGTGTAAATTTTTTATTCAACATGGTTAATTAATTAATTTAAATCTGCTTAATATTAACAATACATGTAAAGGATAAAACAAGATAAAATTTATTCATAATAAATTAAAATCCCTCAATTAAATATTAAGTTGGACTTGGCCTTCCCTTACTTGATTGGGAATAAAATCCTTAGAACTAAGTGTTTGAAAAACCCTCATTGGGACACTTACTTTTAATGTGGATTTATTATGAAGGTTATGGGTTGACTTAACCATCTTAAATCAAGATAAGTATCCCTCACTATATTTGATGTGACTTGGAGGCAAGTGTTAAGGAAATCCAAGTTAGGATTTTAAGATTGAGGAGTCCACTCAATGGATCAAGGAGCTACAAGCTTGCAGTTGGAAAAAACTTTCCTACCTAAATACCTTCAAGTAGCTTGATCAACCCTAATTGGGGTTATGAGAAGGGGTCATATGGATCTTTTCCACTAGAATTTCCTAACAACTAGACATTCCAATTTCAATGGTGAGGGCTATTGGGACTTGGTAAAATAGTGGTAGGTTTAATAAAAACAATTAATTTATTATTTCTCACATAATTTTTAATCAATAAGAGTACGAATAATCTTCTATTTAAAATTTTAGAAACATATAGATTTCATCATCCATGCTATCCCTACAATCTATATTAGAGAAAGAACATCTCCTCACTAACAGTAACTTCTAGGAGTAGTTTAGATGCCTTCGAGTTTTGTTATGTCATGAATAAAGATCTTACATACTATAATCCTCAATATATGATCCACCTATCAAGGGGGAAAGTCATTAAGAGTTCCTTATCTATGAAAAACATATGAATGATGTGGTTGATTTTAGATGTTTGATGTTATCCTCTATGTCAAGTAAACCCATGAAGTCTCATGAAAACTTGGACACTTATAACATGCTTGAACACCTCTGTGGTCTTTACTAGGAGAGACCTTGATAGGAATTATTTGAGATTTCCAATGCACTCTTTTAGAGTAATCATGTGGAGGGTGTGTCAGCTGGGCCTCAAATAGTTAAGAACATTGGCTACATTGATCTCCTAGTGGTTCTCAGGTTTAAACTCCCTAATGATTTGCACACTAGTCTCATTCTTACATCAATCCCTTCAAGCTTCTCCATGTTTGTTTTAAAATTTAATATGAACAACATTGAGAAGTCTTTACTTGATCTTCTCGCACTTATTCTCCAAGTAGATAAGGAGATGAAGTGTGAAAATAATTATGTGATTTTGGTGAACAAACAAAAAGGGAAATAAAATATCTCTAAGACCAAAGCTTCTTCACGCCCTTCCAAGAAGAGGAATATTAAGGTGCAAGCTATGAAATATGATGTTTTTTCATGTGGCGAGAAGGACCACTGGAATAAAAATTACACCCATCCAAAGAAGCAAGTGGAATCTTTAGGTGAATTTTTTATCAAGTGTAATTAATCTATTTTTACAATTTTGGTATTAGATACAACTTGTGGTGCTCACATATGAATTCAAATATAGAAACCAAGTAGATTCCAAAGAATTGACCTAGGGGATATAGATATAAAATCATCCAATAGAGTTAAAATTACTATTGTAGATATTAGGTATTATCACCTCACATTGCTAACCATGATGATCTTGGTTTTGAATGATTATTATTTTGTGTCGTATATTACCAAAAACATTATTTATGTAACCATACTTGATACATATGTATTTATTTTCAAATTTGGGAATAAATGTTTCCTCTTTTATAAAGATATCATTTTTATGGTAAGGAACATTTAAATAAAGATTTTCATGTGTTAGATTACATGAAACAAGTATTAGAAATTGATAATTAAAAAACTTCACATAACTCATACCACACCCAACTTTTGAATCACTGACTAGGTCATGTAAACAAAAAGCATTTGACTTGATTATATGAATATGGATATTTAGATTATTTTGAACTAAAACCACTTGGTGTATGTCATGCATTTTTACAAGGAAAAATGACCAAATCCCTATTTAGTGGAAAATGTTAAAGGGAAAAAGAGCTTCTTAAATTATTTCATAATGATGTGTGTGGACCATTTCCTATTGGAGTAAGGGGTGGGTACTCATACTTCATAACTTTTACTGATGACTTTAGTATATATGGATATTTCTACTTGATGAGGTACAATTTGGATTCTTTTAATAAATTCAAAGAAAAAAATAATGAAGTTGAGAAGTATATTTGTAATAATATTAAGAAACTTCACTTAAAATGAGGTGGATAATATCTTAATCAAGACTTCATTGATTATTTACCGGATTTTGGGATTCTATCTCAATCTAATCCTCTATATGCACCTTAGTGGAATTGTATAAGTGAAAGGAGGAACCATACCTTTTTATATATGGTGAGATCAATGATGAGTCGTGTGAGTCTTCCATTATCCTTTTGGGGATACACGTTACAAAAAACAACACAAATACTAAACCAAGTGGAAACTAATGTAGTAGATGGTATACCATACCAATTATTTAATGTAAAGAAACCTATTTTATCACACTTACATGTGTGGGGTTGTGAATCATTTAGTAATACCTCTTAGGGTAACAAAATTTCACCCCAAGGCACAAAGTGAACCTTTATAGGATATCCCTAGGAAATAAGGGGTTATTAAATATAAAAATCCTTGGAAAAAAATATAATGGTGAAAATAAACTCTATATTCCTTAAGAGTGATCATATCTCTAAAATAGATAGTGGGAGTGAGATAAAATTCGATGAAGTTAAGTCTCAAGGTACATAAGAGTTTGCATATGAACTAATTCCATAAATACCCATGGAAGAAGAAGCTATTCTAGAGACAAAAGTATTGCTTAGGAGTAAAAGAGATGTTAGAGAATTAGAATGGTATGGTTTTCTAGTCATCGAGTATGGTGACTCATTATTAGTTAATAATAATGATCTTCTAACCTATAAGGAAGTAGTAAGTGGAATAGATGTTTCCAAGTGGCGAGAATTCATGAATTATAAAATGTTTTATATGTAACAAAACCAAGTATGGATTTTGGTAGATCATCCAGTGGATGTAAATCCCATTGGTTGTAAATGGGCATTTAAGAAGAAATTGGACTTGTAAGGACAAGTAAGTACCTATAATACCTGACTAGTTGTAAAAGGGTTTAAATGGATTCAAGGTATTGACTATGATGAAACCTTTTCACCATTTGAAATTCTAATATCCATCATAATTCTACTTGCCATTTCGTTTTACCATGACTATGAGATTTGGAAAATGTATGTCAAAATAGAATTCCTTAACAGGAACCTTCAAGATGATGTCTATATGACACAACCTAAAGGGTCTTTGATACCAAAGGATATCAATAAGATATAAAAATTACAAAAAACCATTTATGGATTAAATCAAGCATCTTGGTCATGGAATATTCATTTTGGAGAAGCTATAATGGAATTTGGTTTCATAAATAATGAATGTGATCCTTGTGTCTACAAATGGTTTAGTGGGAGTAAGGTCATTTTCATAATAGTATATATTGATGACATATTACTCATTAGAAATAAAATACTAGTATTACAGTCTTTTAAGTCCTAGTGGAATAGATATTTTCCATGAAGGAGTTAGTCGAGGCAACATATATTCTTGGGATCAAGATCCATCATGATAGATCGAAGAGACTACTCAACCTAAGTCAAGGTACATATATTGACAAAATACTATAGAGATTTGGTATAGAATAATCTAAGTGGGTATTGTTTCTAGTGTCACGTGGCATTCATCTTTCCAGGAAAATGTGTCCTCAGAAACATGAGGAATGAAATAGAATGGAAAGAATTCCATACGCATCAGTTATTGGGTTAGTCCTGTATGTTATGCTATGTACTAGGATAGATGTTGCCTACACATAAAGTGTAGTAGGAAGATATCAAGCTGACTCAGGTGATTTCCATTGGATGATAGTCAAGGCTATCCTTAAGTATTTGAGGTGTACTAAGGATATGTTCCTAGTTTATGGAGGATATGGTGAACTAGTCATCATAATATATATAGATTATGGTTTCTAAACATATCAATATGACATGAAATCACAAAATGTATACATATTCATGTTAAATAGAGGTGTTCTGATCTAGAAAAACTCAAAGTAGGTTGTGGTCATAAATTCAATAGTAGGTTTTGAGTATATTGTGGATTTTTGGGAAACTAAAGAAGCAGTATGGATGTGAAAATTTTTCCAAGATATTGATGTGGTTATTAGCAGTAAAAATCTTATCACACTCTATTGTGATAATACTATAGTAGTGTCTCTTGAAAAAGATCCAATGTTACATCAACGGAAGAAGCACATACTTCAAAAGTATCGTCTCTTGAAGTATTTCTCTCTGATGGGTGAGGTTGAAGTGAATAATATTTCCATGAAAGACAATAAGGTAGACCCCCTGACTAAAGGCTTAACTCAACAGAAATATGATTATCATGTGAGGTCTAGCAGACTGAAAGTAATAGGCGGTTGAATCTATTCCAAGTGAGAGTTTGTTAGATTTAGCATCCTAGGACCAACTATTTGTACTCTAATTACATGTATATTTGATATATTGAATATTAATAAAACTTTTTAATACATATTGTTCATTGTTCTTCATGAATTTAATGTAATAATGTCCTAGAGTATATATTTCATTGATAAGATCATTGAAGTTCCCCGTTATGATGAGAACTTTGAAGTATTATAACGGTATTCTTAAATATAGTTCTTCGGTTGGATAATGTACTATAATAGGGAACATAGTATGTAGACTGTCAGGTGTGACTGCTAGTAATCATATAAGGCTTCTTCTCATGAAGTTCACACTTATTAATCTCCAAGTTGGGAGATTATGAGAACATACCCACTGGTAGGAATTCTATATGTTTTGATGTCATCAGATGTTCCTATATGAGAACATGTGTAATGGTTCTTAGACTTTAATATTATCATTAATGCATGTCATAACTCATGCACTTAGATTTTTTGATGAAAACTATGATGCCATATGTTCTCGATGAGGTAGGTTATGTTGGGTGCATCACGATTGACATGTAATTAATGGATAAGTTGAGGCAGGATTTGTCTTTTCTATCTTTATGAAATTTGTTATCTTGGACCTTTAATTAGAATAGAACTCTCAAATTAAATACCATGGTCATGGTATAATGATATGTTTATTTTAAATAGTCAAAGAAAGACGTGTTGAGTATATAGGTTGGTGACACATATGTGTAGCTTTCTTGATGAGATATTATAACAAAGGGATTATATTACATAGTTTGTGTTTATATGTGGTTGTCATTATTGCAATATTAAGTTCTTTCTCTTGGGTGTTGTGACCTATTTCTATATAGTAATCTTGGACTTTAGGAAAGACCACCTAATACCATCAAGAAATAATCCTAAAGGGTCACACACTAAGTATTTCCGTTTATCTCGATTAAATTCTATTTGAATTTAATTAATAGAATAAATATTATTCTAAATACCAGGGAATAATTCTATTCACATTTTATCGATCACAAATATTTATTTATGAATAAAATATTTAATATTTATTCAGGTGTTCAATAAATGCTAGAGGAGTTTGAATGGACCAAGACTGTGTCCAGTGGAACATATTATTTAACAAGCTGGTTAAATAATATTTGTTATTATGCAAGTTGGTGAGCATCACAAAATAATAATAATAATAATATTATTATTATTATTATTATTATTATTATTATTATGTGACATGATGTTTATTAAATTTTATAATATTTTTTAAGATTCATCTTACAATTAAATAATATTTTAACATAAACCCTGGCTCTATAAATACATGGTTATATTTATTATGTGGTATAGTACGAATATAGAAAATCGTTGCACACAACGAAATTCTCTCTCGACCCCTCCTCCTCTCTCTACTTCTTAAGAACGAGGAATAAAAGAAAGATTCCTTCAAGACCAAAGGATGAGCGATCGACATGTATAGTGTAAGATAATAAATTTGTTGCTCTAGCACCCAAAAATCGATTGGTGTTTCTCAAAGATCAAAGGAGAAAGTGTGGATCATCGCTAGAGGGATTCTACCCTTGGATCCTCACATCGCAATGAAGGCAATCCAAAAAGGATCTTTCAGAAGATTAGCGTTGTTAATGAAGAAGGGATCCTAAGCTGGGGTATTTATTTTCTTCATATCTAAATAATTTAATTATAAATTTAACATGAAATATCCTCACTCAAAGTTTCAGAAAAATTAATATTTAATTCTTAATATATCACCCACCACTACATGCTCTCGTTGTGCCAAAAACCTTCACGTTATGCCTCAAGTTCATATGGACATGTTCTTATGTTATTCTTCATGTTTCACCCATGGTGTCCTCTTACATTTTTTATCCTTTACTGGGCTTTATGCTCCTCCCTTTCATTTGATAAATGTCCCTAGGAATTTCTATGCAATGAGATGATCTTGGATGGGATAATAAGGAATCCTTTCAGGAAGATTTTAATTTTTTTTATGTTTACATTTATGTACTATGTACGTATTGTGATATGTACCTAGTTTCGAATACACCAAAGCTAAAAAGATCCCTTGAAGTTATTAATATAATATTTCATCGAGGAATTATGATTAAAATCATGTAATAAAAGGCGAGTTGTCATAGAGGCAGTTGAAGACTCTAATATGGGGAAGCAGATCATCATTTTGTGGGTTTAGAGACATCCCCAAACATACCCGTGATTTACTTCAAAAGGGGGAGGAAGAAGGATATCGGTGGGATCTGAAGACTGTGGAAAGAAATATAAAGACCCCTTTACTTGTGTAATATAGTGGAGTCCCGTCACTTGTGTAATATAGTGACTCCACCTATGTAATACGGTGGAACTGGTTTCAGGATAATCTCTTCCCACCCATTTTAATTGGTGATTCAATTATAGTAGAGAATACATGACTCAATGGGAGTTGACACGATAAGGAGCGGTTTCCCAGATCGGGGCCGAACCTTATAAAAATATTATGTGCTGATCTCTTATTTATATTTATGCATTGAATGTGGTTGTGGATTGTTGGATAAAACATAAAATATCCATTTATATACTAATAGATTCCAAGGGTTCAAATACCAAAAGGGGATAAGTTAAAAAGAAGTTTTGGAATTTGGTAAAAGTTTGACATCACTTGATCCACCCCCGCTCATGTGTGTCTGCATGGTCCACTAGATGCTACACCTTTCTGGGTGTTGAAATGAACCACTAAAGAAAATTAAGAACATGTGACTGTTATAAATGAATCTTAACCAATTCCTAATGGTGAGAATATAGGGGCATTGTTATTAAGGATGCTCAGATTTTGCTTCGCACCACCCAATACCGCCAACTCCCGTTTCTTAATACTAGAAATGAGAATCCCCGCCCCATCTTCAGTTCAAACTCCAAATGACTAGTGTTATTTGTAATTGAGCAGACAAACACCCATAAATTTCACAAACTTAGATATTTCTCCCTAGTTTCTTGAAGGGGGTTTGGTAGTCTTAGGCTGACGAATACCTCTAAAGCTAGATTTTCCCTACTTTGTTTTATGTTTCTTTTCCCTTGTCTTCAGCTCCTTTTGAAGATCTTGATTCACTACTGAAGTAAACACCTCCTCCTCAATATTGAGGGTTTGGTTTGCTATTGTGGCACAAATCTTCAACATGGATGAATGAGACTATCATTCCTCCACAATCAAAGAAGGCTCTATCATGACCCCACTCCCCTTGAGTTTGATTATCGGCACCCCCTCTTCATGAGTAATAAAAGGGAAGCTTATATCTTGGGGATGACATATCAATGATCAAAAGCCCTTCCTTCAACATCCAATGCCAGAAATAAAAGGGTATATTACTGGTTTCGAACTGTTGGTATATGCCTTCAAACCATTGGAATAACATATATCGATGATTTGATGAGTCGTTGGTAAATCTGTGGGGAAATACCTATATAATAGTTTGGTCAAACTGTCCGTATAAGTGGTTTATATCGACGGTTTGAGAATCATTCCTATAGGTCATAGGAAATAACTATACCAACAATTTGGTCAAACTGTTGGTATAAATATTTTGATGGAAAAAATTTCCAACATCGAGTATTTATCTCAGGACCTCGTCGTTATTTTCTAAAGACCACTAGGCTACAACAACTTTTGTGTTCATATATACATAGACAGATACATATACATACATGTATGTATGTATGTATGTATGTATGTATGTATGTATGTATGTATGTATGTATGTATGCATGCATGTGTGTGCAAACGTAATTATTAATTTTGAAATATTTATTATTATTATTACACATAAACAATGGTGTCACCTATATCAATGGTTTGGTCAAATCATTGGTATAGGTGTCCCTAAGAAAAACCTATACCTATACCAATAGTTTTGGTCGAAGGTTGGTATAATTAGCCATAAATTGTACCTATATCAATGGTTTGACCAAATTGTTGGTATAGGCGACCAAAAAACCATACCCATACCAACTGTTTGGTCAAATCGTTGGTATAAGACAATTTTTCAGTAGAGAGCCTTCCTTAGATATTTGAGAAATTTATAAACAACTGGTTTTAGAAAATTTGGGCAAACAACCTCACTAACTTCAACTTGTATTAGCACCCATTTCTCGGTTCCTTTATGCCACCAAAGCATTAGAAATCTTCTCAAAAGCAAGACCGTTCATCACAGACTCACTACCCCTCTCACTTCAAATGATTTTTTTCACAATTGGGGGAGTTTGACTGACAATAAACAGACCAACCAAATCCAAATTCTTCATAAAGGTTGTCACAACCTAAGACTTCACTCTACCATTTCCCTAATACATCGAAGGGTTATCATCCGCATGTGTAGTCACAACGACTTGGGTCAAAGAGCCAGGATTAGAATTGATAAAGTGCTAGAAAAAAATTATGTGAACATCAACACGTGCTCACACGCGCGTGATTGTGTCATGTGACTCTATAATGACACACTTGTGTCATGTGACTCTATAATGACACACTTTACACAGTCACACACAAATGTTTTGGGGTGTCTATATTTTCATTCATAGTGGATGGTTATGGCCCGTACAGGTGCACCGATTATAAATTCACTGTCAAATATTGGGTGGGTTGACCCAGTTCATGTGTGATTCAACGGATGAGATTATCTGAACTGAGGTAGTTTTGGAGGAGTTGGATGCAATTTTCATTTGTTCCCTGGTTCAATCGATGTAATATATATAGATATATATATATACACACACACTTCACGTAACTACCCCTCGTTTCTTTCTCCGTCCTCGCCTTCCTCAGCCCTATCTTTTCCGACTCTATCCGCCCCTCCTCTTCTATGCTCTCCGTCTCTTGCTACTCACCCATGTCGGCTTCAGCGGTTCCGATGAAGCAGCTGTCATCTCCCGCGCATTGTTGTTTGAACTCGCTACGGACCGCGTTTACTGCGCAATCTTCGCTCCCATTTTTGTCCATCCCGTTGAGACCCATCAGAATCTTCTCCCGCACGTGCTTATCATCTTCATCGATTCACTGGCGAGCCTTTCTAAGAAGGAAAGATTCCGATTCCAAGGTGGTTCCCTTTGTAGCGCAGACCTCGGATTGGGCCCGGCAAAGCGAGGATCAGGAGGAGGAGCAAATCGATGAGAAAGTAGAAGCGGAGTTGGACTGGGAAAATCAACAACCGGGTGAAGATATTGAGGTCGATGAGAAAGTAGAAGCGGAGTTGGACTGGGAAAATCAACAACTGGGTGAAGATACTGAGGCCCGTGGCTCTGATGAGGGATGGGAAGAGACATCGGAGGGCGCGGTTGAAGATGGAAATGAGGTTTCGGCCGATGGACAGGTGTTGGAGGAGGGAGGCGGGGAGGTGTACAGCGAGCCACCGGAGGAGGCTAAGCTTTTTGTTGGAAACATCCCATACGACATTGACAGTGAGGGATTGGCCAAGGTCTTTGAACCTGCTGGCTTCGTTGAGATCGCCGAGGTATGACGTGCAGTTCTCACCCTGCCACCGAACTAGGGTTTATCTTTGAAAATTTGTTTGTACTGTGATGTGGGATTTCTTGCAGGTGATATACTCTCGGGGAACTGGTCAGAGCCGCGGGTTTGGGTTCATTACAATGAGCACTGTAGAAGAAGCTGAGAAGGCTGTGGAGATGTTCCACCGCTATGTAAGTTTTGGTTATCATGTTTATCATTTCATTGGAGAGCTGGCATTATCAGTTGCTTGAAAATTTAATGAATTTAAGCTGCGCTGATCATAAAAGCTAAGTGAGCTTATTAGCAATGATCGTGGGTATTATTGATCCAAGGCTTGCTGTTCTTGGCTGGCTGACCCTCCTAGGTGAAAGGGAACGAAATTTTTTTAATGCTGTAAATTTGACGAGCTTTGATAGACATCTGTGCTTATTCTCTTTTTGTTAGCTTAAATATACCTCATCAAATGTTTCTTTTCCTTGAATCATGAAGAAAGTGTTTTCTTCTGATGCTAATCTGTTTGTATATAGCATAATGAGGAGATTAGCTCACACTAGTGCTTAGTGTACCTGACACTAAATTTCGATATAGTAGTTACTTGTCTCACTATTCCAACTCCGATTGCGTGATAAACTATAAATTTTATAATATTTTTTCACAGCCTATATATATATATATATATTTGGTATTGTTACATTTTCTATTGAATCCCATGGAAACATGTCTAATAAATGCTGTTATTAGTGTTTTGCAAGCTTGAATCGCACGCTTGGGTTTGGTTTTTTTCCTTTTATCATGGAAACCTTAACATTTTTAGTTGAGCAATTCTGAAAATTATTGGAATTGTTTGGATCAGAGACTAAATTAAATCTCCTGCTCTTGCACACTTGCACACTTGCACACTTGCACACTTGCACAAACAACATATTGGAAATTTTTTTTGACCTTTTGATGTGCCCGATGAATTGGGTCACTTTTTGATTTTTTTGTTGAACTTTCGATGTGCTAGAAAAGTTTGGTCACTTTTGGGTTATGCTTTGATAATTGATCAACACATCTCTCTGTCTCACTCTCTCTCTATGCTACCCATGAACGCAATGATGTCCACACATGCACAGACGGTACATATTGGAAGTTTGGTTTGGCCTTTTGATGTGCCAGATCAATTTGGTCCTTTTTGTGTTACGTTTATGCCTATTCATTTGATAATTGATCTGTTTGTTGAAGGTCTTTTGAGAGTATCATGTATTCTTAACAGGATCTAAATGGAAGGCTTTTGACAGTAAACAAGGCTGCTCCAAGAGGAGCACAACCACCAGAACGCATTCCCCGTGCATCTGATCCGTCTCACAAAATCTATGTGGGCAATTTGCCTTGGGACGTCGATGATTCTCGCCTTGGAGAGGCGTTCAGGAAATATGGGGAGGTGGTAAATGCGAGGGTCATTTACGAACGAGAAACGAACCGCTCACGAGGCTTTGGCTTTGTAACAATGTCCAACGAGGAAGAAATGAATAAGGCCGTTTCTGCTCTTGATGGCCAGGTTATACCTTCGGTCCTTTTTTAATCTGTGGGTTCTGGATTTTATGGTTTCACCTTGTTTCTTTTATGCATTGATAAAATTTGGTGCGGCACATTTGTTTAATTTCATCGAACTTCACCCGATCCTATAGACTTGCAATGCTATGGTCGCGTTTGACAAAACTTATTGAAAACTCCCGATAACAGTTTTCACTTATGATGAGTGCTTCTGAACAAGGCTCTGTTTGATAGCAGTGATTGAAAACTGTTATCAACTGGTCTGTTATTTTATAATTGGCATGTTTGTGGTGCAGGATTTAGGAGGCAGACCATTGAGAGTGAGCGTTGCAGAGGAGCGGCCGAGGCCTGGTTCCTTCTTTTGAGAACCAAGCTGAAGCAGTTTTCTTCTTTTTTAATCTCTTATGTGGTAAACACAGTTTGCTCCTTTTTGAATCTACTATGGTAAACTTAGAGAATTATTTTTATGCCTTTGTTGGAGTGCCGCCTGTGTTGATTATGTTGTATTGTTCCACGGAACATGGGACATGTTCATTTATTTTTAGCATTTGTTTAATGTCCATCTTTCTCTTGCTTTCTTTGTGCCTTGTTTTGTGGCATGTGAGATAAGGCTGTGGTTACTCGAATCTTTTAAGTTATCTTTAATGGGTTTACACAATCAAAGTTCGTTTGAGGTGTGACAGATAGGTAATTGAAACGTTACCTTGAATAATGTTCAACTCACACTTGTCATAATGTTTATGAGAAGTTATAAATTCTTGGAGGCTTTGGGAGGCCATTGTGCTAATACGATCTTTAATGCAGTATTATACCAATTTTAATTTTATTTATTTTTCTGTTTACTCATTTTCCATCCTATTTTGATTTCATCGTTGCTTGATGTTTTATTTTGTTTATTTTTCTGTTTTCTTTCATTAATGACAGTTGAAACCGATCCACCTCCGGTTTACAAGGGGTGACTGGACCTGTACATAGGTTAGGGGATTTGTCCGAACCGATTTAGCCCGACCGGATAAAAAGATCTTACCGGTCCTGCTTTTTTTAACCTGAATATTAAACATGTCTATTTTTAAAGCTAGATTAAAAAAAAAACTATAATATGAAATGATTTTTATTTCAAATTAGTGATTATTATTTGTAGTTAATTTAATTTAATATTGTTTTATGGCTTGATTAATAAACGAGTCAAAAAAAATTAAACGGGTTTTTAATTGGGTTTTTTTTTTGAAGGTCTGGTTAATAAATTCGTCAGGCTTAAGTCGGTTAGACCTGATTAATAAATTGGTCGTTTTTTTCAAACTTGAACCCGATAGGCTTGGACCATGCACATGTCTAGGGACGAGGCCACTGTCCATGTTTCTTCTGATATTGTTGCTGCCTTTATGCCCTTTTATTTTGATGTTAGTCCTTTTTGGGAAGGAGCTATTTTTTGCACTCCCTAGAGATGACAGCAGATTTGAGCCATGACAAAGACATGAATGTGAAGGTAAGGATGGAGATGATAATGACTGAGTTGTTGTCTGTGATTCCCTTCTTGAAGCTGCAACTCACCCACCAATAGTTGGATACACTGCCCACATGCCATGGACCAAATGCTCTTTTCTCGCAAGCCAGTGGGGAAAAAAATTCATATCTGTATCCTGTTGACTACCTTTAATGTGTCACGACTCTTGCTAGAGGTTGTATATTGTTATTTGTATTATGCAAACTAAGATTAAGGCGGACTCGAAGCCAAAGCCAAAGTAAGACGACCACTCGTGCAAAGACTCCAACTCCAGTAGTTCAGAGTTGGTGGTTATTTTATTACATTGACATAAGATATAAAGAATCACATCTCGAAGGACCGAATAATTTAGTAGTCTTTGATAACTAAGATACATACATGATATCCTTATTACATAGGTAATTAAACATGGAACATTGCATCATTGAACTCATTCAAAGGATTCTCCTTCATATAGTGGGGAAATGAAATATAAGAAATGGACGAGTTCAGACGTTTAATAAAAGTTAGCGTACAATGAAAGTTATGAATAATTAAAGCATAATCATTATGACAATGTAAATAACTGAAACACATGACATTTAATCAATAATTTGAGTATAATATGATAGGAATAAATGGTGATCAAATGATGTCATATAAATAATCATGAGCATGAAACTTAGTCATGAATATTCTAACTAATCGAACAATCACATGGAATATAAATAACTGAATTCATAATGATGGAATGCATAATGTTGGACATCTGAAACATACCGTTGATGCTTCGTGTTAGGACATTTAATATCGTGGAGGCTTTGTGTCGACATCTAATACTATTGAGACTTCGTGCCAACATCTAATAAATGGGTAAGATCTCGATCAAAACCATATCTAGTTTGTCTCATTATACCTACTGATGCATCATAGGGCTTTAGCGAGCCTCACTCGTCACTTACTAAGTACAATGTATTCCTCATACGAATAAATAATACAACTGAATCAATGTGTCTTAACAAAATCAATGACTGTCAGTATTGGAAGACAGAATATCAATACTTTCCTTAGTTCAACTGGTCATAAACCATCCAAAGAAATGTGATGAATGATATCATTAGAGTACCTCATCAACATAAGATTCAACAAAGGATGTCAACATAAATGAAAATACTTTTAATTGACTAATGGAATATTTCTTTTGGAAAATGTTCTTTTTTACTTTGAAAATAATTTTTAAATTCTAAAAACTGCACACGTAATAAAGAAATCATTTTCTTTAAAAATAATTTTGTAACCTTTTAAACTTGTAAAGGAAACTTCAAAGCTTTAAGACATCATGACGGCGGGAAATTCCGTTTATGCCATATGAGTTAAAAAACATTTCTTTTCTATTTTTTATCGAAACAATCACAAATTATCTCGTTTGGAAAATGATAGGAAGATTCATTTTAAAACAATATGTAAAAAGTCAAATAAGGGTAAAAATGTCTTTAAACAATCATTGGAGAATAATAAAAACATTTTTGAAAACTTTTTTAGAAAACATAAATATGGAAGAGAAATATTCCTTAGCAGAGACTTAAAAATAAATAATCTCGAATAATGATGAGATTGTGAAATAAACTCTTACTACTTGAATATCTTTTAAATCATAAGTCCCATGAAAGAAATAACTTCAAATGAAACATTAAATATTAAGAAGATAAAGAGATTCATGATATAATATATAAGAGACAATATATATACCACACAAAAGAAATAAGTGTTGAATATAACGTCTCATAGAAGTAAAAGGGAGACGAGAAACTCTTACCTCAGGTTCAATGTCCTTTTTATGTATTTGAACCCTTCATATGTCTCACAGTTGGTGGTGGGGTGGTAAGGGTTTGGGGGGGTGAGGTGTAGGTCGCGGGGTCAAGTCCCTGAACTTGCAATTTAATGTAATTTTCTTCCTTGCGTTTTGTGCCGCTTTCGCGGTTGTACCCAATTTTTTTATTTGAACCCTTTATATAATAAATATAGATCACACACACACACACACACATTCCAGAATCATACTCATATATATAATACCATATATGATTTACTTAAAATATTTTATCACCATTTTATTATCAATTTATTGTTAAAACCACTATTTCAGGTGGTAACTGTTTCATTTTTCATATATGTTTTGATTCGGTATGTAAAGACCCGGAATTTTCATGTAATTTCTTTAAATATATGGAATTTTACGAGTCCGCGAAAATTGACGGCGCATGATTCCGAGACCCGGTGTGCCCGTAATGAATTTCTAAACTTTTTTTCGGGTACGTTCAGTAAACGTGCGAGCGAGTTTCTATAACTTTTGAACCGGTGCTCGGAATTAAAATCTGAGGGCACCGTTGAACTAACAACGCCGATATTCTCTTAAGGAGATCTTCACCTCGACCGTAGTGGGTCGAGAGTGAAAGATAATTTTTGTGCTTTTCGTGAAAGAATTAAATAAAATAAAAATGTCTAACATTTTTATTTTAGAAACCCCTCAACATGGGTAATGGTGGTGGGGACCACCCGAGCCTAAACCTCCCATGAAAATGTTAAGAGGTGAGGACCACCTGAACTAACCCCCATTTTGAATTTAGAGGCGAGGACCACTTAAACCCCCTTTAATGGGAGGAAACCTTTCAACTTCCTCCTTAATGAGGGGGGGGGGTGACCCTAGGTTTCCTCTAAATTAATTACGCCAACCACATCGTAATTAATTACGTCAATTTAATTTTGTGCCAACAATTAAATTGATGAAACACAACATATTGACTACTTTTCTTTTTGGGTAAAATTGAGAGAGAATCTTGGAGGAATTCTTCTTCTCCAATGAAGAACGCTCCTCCAATGAAGAACGACGACTTCGACTTCGACTTCTTCCTCGGGACATCCACCAACGAGGGACGTCTTCAATCGATAACCGTCCTTCCCTCCTCATCGACGTCAACAAATGAACGAGGTAGGGGTTTAGTTGTGTATGATTATAAATTCTCATGTTCTTCCCTTCTAAAACAAAGAACGCGGATCAACTCTTTAACTAGTTGATCCGCGAATGATTTCTTTTGCGGGTTTGAGAATAATAATTGCGGGAGGTTGTACGGTGGTTGTTTGAATTTCTTCCCCTTACTCGTCCTTGATAACTCATCGTAAAATCAGAAAGAGATTATAGCTGCTTGTTACCGCTCTAACACGGAGAGTGCGGGCCAAACAAACATGACACGACCTCTCCGCAAATCTTGTGTTTAATTGTTGCGATCTTCGCGATGGAGGAGGACGACAACCAACTTCGGTGGGGCATGAGAACGGCGGCTGGCACCTCCGCCGGCCACGACGAAGGCGACGACGCAACGGCGCCGCCCCGCGGCCACTGCACCACTCGCGACCTCCGGCGCCCCACGTCCCCGCGCTGCCCCGCGGCTTCGCGCCTTCCGCGGCCTCCGCCGCCCCGCGGCTTCGCGCCGTCCGCAGCCTCCGCCACCCATGGCCTAGTGCCGCCTGCGGCCACCACGCCACCTGCGGCCTTCGTCGCCCCGCGACTTCGTGCCGCCCGCGGCCTTCGTCGCCCCGCGACTTCGTGCCGCCCGCGGCCTCCGCCGCCCCGCGGCCACCGCGCCGCACGCGGCCTCCGCCGCCCCGCGGCCGCCGCGCCGCCCCGCGGCCCCGCGCCGCCCCGCGGCCGCCGCGCCGCCCCGCGGCCCCGCGCCGCCCCGCGGCCGCCGCGCCGCCCAACGCGGCCGGGCCGGGTCGACCGGGTCGGACTAGACGTGGGCCAACTTCGAACTTTTCGCTATATCGACCATAACTTTGGTACCGGGCGTCCGTTTGACGAACTGTCAGCGGCACTGGAAACCTTGGAGCGATGCGGTCCATTTGAGTATACCCCACTGGAGATTTGGATAAAGTTGGAGTACGATCAGGTTGAATCGAACACGAATCCAACCGGGCCCTCGGGACTAAAAAGCTAATAACTCACAGACCAGATGTCTGATTGACGCACCGTTTGTTGCATTGAGATCCCTATGGCATGACAGTCCTTTTTGATACTTTTTCGTGGGACTTCATGACAGTCGGAGTATTGACCAGTGGCTTGAGGAGCAGACTCTCCCGGAGACGAGTAAACTTAGTGCAGGAACCCAATAGCTAGCTGTGACGTGAAGAATGAATAGCGATCCTGTATGGGTCAGCACCTAGCGATCATGTGTGGGTCACCACCGAGCGATCCTGTGTGGGTCAGCACCGAGCGATCCTGTGTGGGTCAGCACCCAACGATCCTGTGTGGGTTAGCATCAGAGCCTCTTAACAGAGTAAGATGATTAGTAGTTACATCTAATCATCTCTACTACTATACTTAAGTTATACCTGATGTGAGCTGAGTCCGTACCTGTGTGGTACTTTCCTTCGTGGTAATACCTTGGTGGTATTCTTTTGTGTGACATACCTGTGTGGTACCTACCGTCGTGGTATTCCTTCCTTTGTGGAACAGTTGAGCTTTGGGCTTTGAGTTGGACTCTGTATTTTCCTCATGGTTGAGATGGGTATACTTGATAACTTGGGTACATGTATGGGCATATACCTAAGTAGGGTTGTCAGTTGATTTCATGCTTTGTGGTTTATCCTTTTTGGATTTTGTGAGACCATGAGGGCCTTGGGGTCCCCACTGAGTATCGTTATACTCACCCCTGCACGGGCTATGCCCGCACCTTATTGTGTTTGGTGCATACGATGGACAACGTTGATCGAGGCTGGGGGTACCAGGACTGGACGGTGCTCGGAGGTGGACCATATGGCGTGTTAGTATGCAGAGGAGACGGGCGGACATGTAGTGCTGAGGAGCCGATCTATACCTATCCTTTAGGTAGGAATCTCGGAGGACAACCCAGTAGCTGTCTTTCTCTTTCTTCAGTTGTATTGTATTTCAGTTGTACTTGTACCTTTACTGTTGGGCTTGTATTCCGGCCCCTCTTACTTTCAACACTCTTTTTGCTATACAGTTTTACTTGTGTTTGTATCTCGTTGTGTGCTTGGTTGCGTGTTTTTACAGGTTATAAAGGTAATGCCTTCCCAGTTTTAGGGAAATACGCCTTTCGGTGTTAATCGCCAGCCCCTGGCCTATGGAAGGCGGGTTTGGGGTAGTCACGGCACGAGCTCCGGGGGACAGGTCGTGACACGGTAGTTGCGGTCCTTATAATTGTATCATAGTTCTATCATCTCCAGAATATTATTTATGGTGTAAATATCATATATATTAAATATATAGATATTTAGAGTCATCCATAAAATAGCGATAAATAAATGAATTATACCGTTCATGGAGACGGTAGGTTGTACGTACGTATGAATGATATTTTCATTTTTCAATGGATGGAACGAAAGAAAAGTGAATAGTAATTAATCTTTCTAGAATCAGATTTATGTCATAAATAACATAAATACTCATTAGTTTCATTTTTATAACCATCCCAGTAAAGAGGTGATGAAAAAAAAATTACACCGCTACGTGGAGACGGTAAGCCGTACGTATGCACGAACGATGTTTTCAATTTTCATAGGATGGAGAAGAGATGAAAAATGGTTGTCCCATAAACGTAATAACATCTCAGTATATTGGTGATATTAGAGTTATTATTTTAGAATTGGTATAACCCATTAAGAGGAAGTAAAAGAAAAAATAAAATTGAAAGAGTTAGTAAAGACGATTACCTTCTCTTAAAGAATCCTCATTTGGATCTTCTCTTAGGGACACTAGAGTTGGTCTTTTTGGAAGACTAGGACCTCTATAATTTGGCTAAGGATGTTGGAAAAAGAAATGAGTAGAGGTTGGTCGAGCAAGATGACTCAATATTGTGTGAAAAAGTGAGGGAGGTTGTGCCATTTTATAGTTGAGGCAGGAGACACTTTTGGAATTTCTTAAAAGATTAAATTATAATAAATTAATTTATCATGCCAAATGCCTCCAAATGGCAAGGGATTCAAAAATAAGATAAGATAGACTTATAATCCCATCAACCAATAATATTTAGACAAGTTTTGATGCTATTTTAAACCTTATTATTTTGATTAACCCATTGATTGGTTATTTTTGACTTTAAGCACGATAATTGCTATTTTTGTCATAAAAGGTTAATAATGTTATTATGAATGGACAAACAGCTCATTAATGGAACATGTATGATGTGTTCAACTATATTCCATCCACATGGTCGAAGATAAGATTTTTATGAATTTTAAATAATTTAATAAAATATTATTTTGAAAAATTATTATTAATGTCAATTTTGACACTATTTGTTTAATTTGACTTCAAATACATCAATATAAATGGGGATTTTAAATTTAATGTTTTCAAACCTCTCTAATATGTCATAGGGATCTATAAAATTAGTCTCACACATTAAATCATTCAAATTATATCAAAATTAATATTTTTAAAATCATTTATTTTATTTTTCTGTAAATTAAATAAATATTGTACATGCATTTAAGGTAATTATGTAATTTATAAAAATTTAAAATAAATTTCTATAATGAAAATAATTTCATTAGGATCAAAATATACATTTAGGTTCGTTCATATCTTACTTATGTCCCTATGTGAACACAAAAAAATATATAAGAAACAAAGAGAGTAACATTTTGTAACTATCTTTGATTTAAATAATATATAAGTTATTTTCATAGAAAAATGTTCATTAAATAACTCAAATCCGAGCCTAAGATAATAAGGGTATAATCCTTTTCATTCAATAATTTTTTGACAATTTTAGTTCATGATTATACCTTTATCTTTTTTGTTTTAACTTCCCATTAACTCTTTTGACAATTATCGTACTATTAAAATTTTCTACTATATAAGGGCCAATAATGTTACTATAAAATTCCAAAATACCCTTAAATAGACTATGGTAGATGTAATTAACCATATCTCATTCATTTGGTTGGAATTAAGTTTTTTTTCGGATTTTTTAATTATTTAATAATATATTATTTACTATAAAATATTCATAATGTCATTTTTAGAACCATTTATTACTTTGACTTTAATAATATCAAGAAAACACTTAGAATTCAAACCAAATATTTTATTATATCCCTAACATGGCAAGATATTCTAGAAAATTTGTGGATCTCATTAATTATCTCAAATTATATTTATTTTAATATTTTAATATGATTTTTCTAATAATTGAATAATTATCGCATTAGCGTTGTGTAAGAATTTAATATAATTATTTATTAACTAAAAATTAATAATAAATTACCATGATGAAGATAAATCCTTTGAATTTAATAAGAATGTTTATAGTCGAATATATCCTCTAGATAATCATATATTAAAAATGTTATAGTTATTAAAAACTTGAGCGTGACATCTTTGATTTTTCTTTAAATAAAATATTATAAATATCATAATCACTTCCAAATGGAAACAAAAGGCCATATTTTTGAACCTTGAATAATTATGGATGAAAATTAATCATCTAATAAAACTGAAATAAGTGTTAAGATCATTTTATAGTCCTTACCATATCATCTTTACCCTTAATACTCGTTTTACCCTTTACCGTGGTAACAAAAATTACCAAGGTTATTATTCATATTGAACAACATTAAATGAGGTCTATTTACTAAATTTGTATTTCCTAATTCCAAATATGGAATACATTTTTTAAAATTCAATACACAAAAGTTGTAGAATTTAATTTAAAATTAAACCAGAAAAACACAACAACAAAAAAATTTTCAGAAAAATGTTTGTTTTAAGTATAAAATGTTTTTATACTAAATTCATGTATAAAATTCATTTCAAAGATCAAAATTAGATTAAAATGAACTAATTTTATTTTAAAACTAATCCAAAATAGAATTTGACTTTGTAAATGCTTTAAAAGAAAATATAGTTTTCAATGAAAATTAGTATTTTTCACTATTTATTAAAAATTCAATTTTTTCATAAAATTCTCAAAAATTCATCTTAAGATAATTTTGACACTTTGAATCCAAAAATGAAATTCAATTTTTTAAATTCAATTTTCTAAAATTTATATAAATTAATTATAATATTCTTATAAAATGTAAGAAAATCCATTTTTGAAGAATAAAATTTCTTTACTAAAAATCAAGTGCTTATTCATGAAGAATTAATTAATAAATTTGTACTGAGTAGGTCTTGTATATATATATTTCATAATTTGCTTAATACTATTTATACCCATCAATTTAATGACTAGGTTATAACGAACATATTTAAATAATAATATCTTGAGGTTCGTTTAAGCTTTGTGTTGCGCATTGTATACACTATTAAACATAGTGTTTTTTTATAATCTTAGGGTGTTACATTATCCCCTCATTCAATAAATCGCATCATCGTATTTTGAACTTGTGATTGGTAATCATGAGTCTGACATTTGGAAATACCTTTGAAGAAATCTCACATCGTAAAAAGGGTTAATAACTTTCTCTTAAAAAGTGGAAAAGAGAAATGCGAAGGTCACCAAAAAACTATGATTTCGAATAAAAGAACATTAGTGGGAAGTAAAGATATGGACATAAAAAAAAATTTATCTATCAAGGACTGAAAAAGAGTGATATAAAACATGATCATGAAAAAGTTAAACATCACAAAACTATAAATCTATGATGAGTTAAAAATCCATTGATTTCTTGGTAAGAAACGTAAACAAATAATGTTTTTGATCTAAAATCATTTTCCTAGAGTTGATGAATTCTTTTACTATTTAGATAAATCACTCAAAAAAATAAACTTATTTGATTTCATTCCATATCATAAGCACAATCTCATCCTTTGGCTATGCTTCAATCTATCTCCACTTCATTTCTTACACTAGAAGATGGATATTCATGATGATTTTTTATGTCTGAATCACTTTTAATGAATCATAATATTTTTTTTATCAACTATTATATTTATTAATTTAAAAGCTGACGACTGAGGGCATCACCCATTACAATAAGCTTGCAATTGCCCAGTAGTGAGCCAGTACAAAATTAGAGAATGATACTCTCACTAGGATCTCCTTTTTTAGCCAAAGTATTAGCTACATGGTTGCCTTCCCTCCTTGTGTGATGAATTTCAAGGCCCCGATCAAAGATAATCATGCACTTTCCTATTAAATAAACTAGGTCCCAGGGAGGTTTGATCTTACCGCGAATAAACTCAACTAACACTTTAGTATCTGATTCAACATCTGCAATGATACTGTTAAAGAATATTCACAACATGATCCCAAAAATCATTTCCCTCACCTCTACTCTAATTGAGTTACCTGGCCCATGAAAGGAGTTGAAATCAAAAATGACTGAGCCACGACTATCACGCACAAGACCTACGCTATGCATAACATCATATTGATAGGATCCGTTAATGTTTAGTTTTAGTCCCATCCTTAGTGGATTCCAACGTACCCACGACCCTTGGTTATTTCTTTCTCTTTTGTTAGAATTGAAAACCACTCTTGGAATGGATCGCCATAGTGAGTTCGAGGCCTCCCCATTATAAATGACATCCCCCAACTCCACTATTAGGGATTTCATACGCATCTGAAGGAAAATAAAAGAAAACTGTTTTTCATCCCTTGCCTTGTTATGGGCTTCCCAGATCACCCAACAAGCCACTGCGAATGCCATTCCTTGAGTCTTCTCCTCCGCATCAATTTGATCAGCCCCTTGGAACTAGGAAACAATAAACTACATCATGGAGTTCCCATGACCAAACAATCTCATGTCGCGATCGAGCATATTCCAAATATAAAATGTCCAGTTACTTTTGAAAAACAGATGCCAAGAAGATTCAATATTAGGATCAGCATAACACCAACAATGGGAAGCCATCCGCACCCCCTTCCTTTTCACATTATTGTTTGTTGGAAATGCATGGATTCTTAAACACCACACCAAAAAAAATTCATTTTTGGTGGTATCTATTTGCACTAGAGTTTCATCACCCACTCATCTACTCTGCGACTCGTGTATACCATATCAAATAATGCTTGGCCACTAAACACTTTAGAGGATGAGCCAATGAGAACGCGCCTATCAGGATCATCAGACATACAAATATTGTTATAGGTGATCCATTGTTGATTTTCGTGGGTATCATCAATAAAGCTTAGAAACATGCTATCTTCTCTGAAGGTAATCTCTAGAGCTTGGAAAGCTGGGAAGAGCAGAGGCTCACCTGCCCGGTTATCTCTCTAGTAACTGATATAACCTTGACCAACAACCCATCTTGAATTATCTTCCAATATATTCAGTAGATCGTTCATGTTTCTTGCAATTCCTGGGTGTCTCCCTACACCAACCACCCACTCTGTCCATTCTTCTCCATATATGTTTTTCATAAAATTTTCCCACAAATAATTTCCTTCCAGTATTTCCCATTCCAACTTAGATTACATGGCTTGCATGGTCTCCGTAATGTTACATAGGATGATATTGCCTTCCGAGACCGGTCTCACCATCCTCTTACAAGATGACCAGTGACATTTTCTATTTTGGTTCGCATCCCATATAAATTTTTTCATGGTTTTTTCAATCCTCTTAATGGTACCTTTCATAGCCTTGACAGTTGACAAAATATGCATCAGAATTGAAGTTAGTACACTATTTACCAGAGTAATGTGACCACCAAAGGAGAGAAACCATTTTTTCTAATTTTATAAATCATACTTTAATACCAATTAATAATATCCAAAGTTCAACTTAATCTATTCCATAAGTATTTAACCTTAAAACTCTTCCTAAATATTTCTGACCATATTCCAAATCCAAAAATTTGATCAAACATTTATCCCTTGAGAACATAAAGCAGTTCATAATGTCACATTCCTAACATGTGAATACTTTGATCACATATTCTCCTAAAACATGGTAATAAATTAAATTTCCATAAAACCTTAATGAAAACATGCATGCTTTTAAGAATTAACTCTCTCCTTATTCCTTAAATAAAATATTAGATTATTGATTATATTTCATAAATCCCAAAAAAATGTAGTAAACTCTATCATGAATTACTTTATTATCAAATCACTAGTCATTTTCATGGTCACCGATAATATCCCATGAACATCTCTTTATCATTATTATCCCAACATTGGACACAAATTTAGGGTTATCCTGCCCAAATCATGTGTTTTCCAAAAGATCAACTTGCCACACAATTTATTCTCTTGGTTATTGGTATTATTCATCACATGCTTCCAAATCCTTAAAGAAGAAGTAATGTAGTACAATCCTTATATATCTCATGATTCTTATAACCAAAATATCAATGATAAAATACTTTTACAACATAATTCTTGAATCCAAACACAAGAAAATTAATCATTCCACTACATTCTTAAGCCATTAACTAGGACTCATCATCTTATTCCTTAATACCTCCTTCCTTTCATATGTAATTTGTAGTATCTTCATCATCAAAAATATAACCATTACTCATACAACGAGATTTCCCCCTAGGACATCAATTTGCATAATGCCCATACTTTCCATATTTAGAACATTCAACCATCGATAATACCTTAGGGAGACCGTTATTCCCATCTATTTCATTAACCAAAATTTAAAATTTTCCTTAACAATTACTTTATACCATTTTTCCACACCTAAAATATCTTCTCATTTCTTTAAGACATTTAATTGGTTATTTCTTCTCACATTCTCGACATAGATGAAACTAAATCTTCTTTCATCTATCGTCTCCACCACCTGAGCTCTCATTGAACTCTATCCTTCTCTTCTTTTGTGAGTATGAGAGTTGGTTAAGGTGTAAGATTTTAATCATATATCATGATAAACGATTATGAATAATTACAATATCCATTACTCTAGTCATAATCCCATTTAGTTTCTCATCAAAACATTGTCTATCAGATTGAATGTTAACACAGTTCCTTCTAGTTCCCGCCATTGACTAAAACCAAAAAGCAAAGTGTAAGCATCAAACTACAATAATCAGAGTGAGATATCAAATAATCATGAAATATTATTCAAAGTTTGTCTAAATCATGACGTCTTCTTCCCAATTTACAAGTCCTTAGTTTTAACCTTGGTTATTAATGGTTATTACCAAATCTATATGATGTTATCCTATAATTAGAGTTATTCTCAAAGTCATTCATATGGTTATATTCTCTAATATATTTTCCCCTAAATCTAGTTCCCAAGGTTTATATTAAACTTCCTCTGACACCAACTGTTAAGACTTCAGCTCCAGTATCTGAGGCTGTTGATTACTTTATTACATTGGAATAAGATGCAAAGAATCACATCCCAAATGGAAAAATAGTTTAGTAGTCTTGAAGAACTAAATACATACATTATACCCTTATTACATAGGTAATTAAACATAAAACATAACTAAGGTAAGTAATTTGCATCCTCAAACTCATTTAAAGGATTCTCCTTTATATCCTGGGGTAAGGAAACATAAGAAAGGGGTGAGATCAAATGCTCAGTAAGAGTAAGCGTCCAGTGGAAGCTATGAATAAATAAGGCATAATCAATATGTAAAGGTAAATAACTCAAACATATATAATTTAATCAATAACTTGAGCATAATATTCCATGAATAGATGATAATCAAATAATTTTATATAAATAATAACATTAGCATGAAATTTAACCATGGATATCCTAACTAATTGAATAATCACATGGAATATAAATAACTGAATTCATAATGATGGAATGCATAATGTCAGACATATGAAACATACCATCGAGGATTCGTACCAAGACATCTAATATTTTTCAGGCTTCATGCCGATATCTAATACCATCGAGGCTTCGTGTCAACATCTAATAACTGGGTAAGGACCCGACCAAAACCACATCTAGTCTATATTACGAGACCTATCGATGCATCAAGGGGTTATAGCAGGCCCCGACCATCTCTTACTAAGTCCAATATATTCCTTATATAAATAAATGATACAACTGAATCAGCATGCCTTAACAAAATCAATAACTGTTTGTATTGGAAGAACTAATCATACGAAATATCAATACTTTTCCCAGTAAAACTTATCATAAACCATCCAAAAAAATATTTTGAATGATATCATTAGAGTACCTCCTCAATATAAGATTCAAAAAATGATGTTTACATAGATGAAAATACTTTAAATAGATTACTGAGATATTTCTTGTGGAAATACCCATTTTACTTTGAAAATAATTTTTAAAATCTTAAAACATTGCACGTAATAAACAAATCATTTTTTTGAAAATTACCTTGTAAACTTGTAAAGGAATATTCAAAGCATTAAGGTTTCATGAAAGTGGAAAATTATATTCATTCTATATAAGATAAAATTAAAACATTCCTTCTATATTTTTGTTGAAAAAGTCACAAATTTCCTCATTTATAAAACTATAGGAAGATTGAATTTAAAACAATTTGTAAAAAGTCAAACAAGGGTAAAAATGAATTTAAATAATCATTGGATAATAGTAAAATAAATTTTTAAAACATTTTTATAAAAAATGGATATGGAAGTGAAATTTTTCTTAGCCAATACTTGAAAATAAATAATCTCGAATAATGATGAGATTGTGAAATAAACCCTTACTACTTGAGTATTTTTTGAATTATGAGCCCCATGAAAGAAATAAAATCAAATTAAACTTTAAATAAAATGAATAAAAATATATCCATAATATAATATATCAAATTGTATATACACCACACAAAAGAAATAACTGGTGAATATGACATATGTCTCATAGAAGTAAAAGTGAGACGAGAAACCCTTAATTTAGGTTCAATTTACTTTGTATGTGTATAAACCTCATGTATAATAAATACAGATTATATATATATATATATTATAGAACCATGGTTATATATATCATATCATATATAATTTACTTATAATATTTTATCACTTGTTTATTATCAATTCATTTTTAAAATCACTATTTTGGGTGATAACTGCTTCATTTTTCATGTATGTTTTGATTCGGTAGTTCCGGTCCTTATACTTGTATCATTTTTCCATAATATTCATAATATTATTTATGGTTTAAATATAATATATATTAAATATTTAGATATTTATATTCATATGTAAAGATAAAGATAGAAAAATGAATTACACCGTTCATGGAGACGATAGGCCGTACGTATGCAGGAACGTTATTTCCATTTTCAACGGATAGAACAAAAGAAAGTTTAATAGTAATTAATATTTTAAGAATAATATTTATGTCATAAATACCATATATAACCATTAGTTCCATATTTATAACCATCTGATTAAAGAAGTGATGAAACACGAATTACACTGCTATGTGGAGACGGTAAGCCGTACGTATGCACAAGCAATGTTTTCTATTTTCATAGGATGGAGAATATATATAAAATGGTTGTACCATAAATTTAATGATGTATATTTATATTTTTTATACTATATTTATTACTTTATAATTGTAACAACACATTAAGAGGAAGTAGAAGAAGAAATAAAATTGAAATAATCAGTAAAGACAATTACCTTCCCTTAAAGAATCCTCCTTTGGATCTCCTTTTAAGAACACTAGGGTTGGTATTTTTGGAAGATCAAGACCTCCAAAATCTGGATAAGGATGTTGGTAAGATAAGTGTTTAGTTTTTGGTTGAGCTAAATGTCTCAATATGGTGTGAAGAAGTGAGAGAGGATGTGCCCTTTTATAGTTAAGGTGAGTGGCACTTTTGGGACTTCTCAAAAGATTAAATTATAATAAATTAATTTATCATGCCAAATGCCTCCAAATGGAAAGGGATTCAAATATAAGGTAGTATATGGTTTTAATACCATCAAAAAATATAATTTAGAAAAGTTTTGATGTTATTTTAAACCATATCCTTTTTATTAACCCCTTTGTTATTTTTGACCTTAACTATGATAACCACTATTTTTATCATAAAGGGTTAATAATGTTACTATAAATAGAAAAATGGATCATAAATGGAACATTTATGATGTGTTAAAATATATTCCATCCACATAAACTAAGATAATATTTTTATGAATTTTAAATAATTTAATAAAATATTATTTTGATAAATTATCATTAATATCAATTTTGACACTATTCATTTAATTTGACTTCAAATACATCAAGACAAAGGTATAATTCGAATATAATGTTTTCAAACCTCTCTAATATGTCATTTAGATTTATAAAATTAGTTTAAAATATTAAATCATTCAAATTATATCAAAATTAATATTTTTAAAATCATTTATATTATTTTTCTGTTAATTAAATAAAAACTGTACAAGCATTTAAGGTAATTATATAATTTATAAAATTAAAAATAAATTTATATAATGAAAATAATTTCATTAGGTTAAAAATAGATATTTATTTTCGTTCATATCTTACTTTTGTCCCTATGTGGACACATAAAAGATATTAAAAACAAAGAGAGACATTTTGTAATTTTCTTTGATTTAAATAATATATAAGTTATTTTTATGGATAAATGTCCATTAAACAAATAAAATTATAGAATAAGGTGATAAGGGTTGAATACTATTCATCCAATAATTTTTTTTTCAAGTTTAGGTCATGGTTATACCCTTATCTTTTTGTTTTAACCTCCCATTAACTCTTTTGACAATTATCATACTATTAAAATATTCTACTATATAAGGGTAAAGTATGTTACTATAAAATTTTAAAAAGACCCATAAATTGAATATGATAGATTTAATTAACTATATCTCATTAATTTGGCTGAAATTAAGAATTTTATCATTTAATAAAATATTATTTACTATAAACCATTCATAATGTCAATTTTTAAATCTATTTATTACTTTGAATTTAACAATATCCTGATAACACTTAGAATTCGAATATAATATTTTATTATATATTTAACATGTAAATTCCATATATAAAATTTTAGGATCTCATTAATTATCTCAAATTATATTTATTTTAATATTTTTAATATCATTTATTTGATTTTTCTAATAATTGAATAATTAGTCCATCAGTGTTGTGTAAGCATTTAAGATAATTATTTCTTGACTAAAAATTAAAAATAAATTACCATTACGAAGTTAAATATTTTATATTTTATATTAATATTTATAGTTGAACATATTCTCTAAATAATCCCATATTATAAATGTTATAGTTATTAACAATATGAGTGTGGCATCTTTGACTTTATTTAAATAAAATATTATAAATATCATAATCACTTCCAAATGAAAAAAGGCCATATATTTGAACCTTGAATAATTATGGATGAAAATTAATCATCCAATAAAATTGGAACAAGTGTTAGGGTAATTTTATAGTCCTTACCATATCATTTTTACCTTTAATTACCTGTTTTACCCTTTAGCATGGTAACAAAAATTATCAAGATTACTATTCATATTGTCCAAAATAAAGGGGGTATATTTATTAAATTTGGACCTCCTAATTCCAAATATTTAATTAATTTTTTAAAATTAAATACACAAAACTTGATGAATTTAATTTAAAATTACACCAGAAAAACACAATGAAAAACATTTTTTTAGAAAAATACCCTTTTAAGTATAAAATATTTTTATACTAAATTTATGAATAAAATTAATTTCAATGAAAAAAATAGATTATAATTAACTAATCAAATTTTAAAACTAAACCAAAATATAATTTTCCTTTGTAAATGCTTCAAAAGAAAATACAGTTTTCAATGAAAATTAGTATTTTCACTATTCATTAAAAATTCAAACTTTTTAGAAAATTCTCAAAAATTCATTCTAAGATAATTTTGACATGATAAATCCAAAAATTAAATTCAAATTTTCAAATAAATTTTCTAAATTTTCTAGAAATTAATTATAATATTCTTATAAAAATCAAGAAAACCCATTTATGAAGAAAACATATTTTTAAAGAATAAATTTTCTTTACTAAAATCTAGTGATTATTCATATAGAATTTATTAATACATTTTTCTGTGTAGGAATTATATATATATATATATGTTTCATAATTTGGTTAATAATATTTATAATTTCCAATTTAATAGCTTAGTTATAACAGACATATTTAAATAATAATATTTTGGGGTTCGTTTAAGATCGGTGTTGCGTGTTGTATACATTATTGAACATAGCATTCTTTTTAAAATCTCAGGGTGTTACAATGCGAACCCCAAATGTTTATGGGAAGAAACCACCAAGCCTAGTGATAGTGAAACAAGGAATTTTAAAGTAATGGATGTTTGATGAATATATAATCTTTAACAAGATCTATGATCATCATTGGAACTATTCCATTTTGATGGTGCATGTGAGTCAACTACCAACATGGAATGGGGGTCATAGGTTCCCTAGAAACTTTCCCAATAAGTTTCCTTCAAGACTTCCTCCATTATGAAACATTCATGACCACACCTTTCCATTCTATCAAGATGAAAATCTCAATCCAAATAGGACATGAGACAAGTATTTTTCAAATGAGGGCGAATGATGTAATACCATGCCAACTTTAATTTTATTTTTTATTTTCTCATTTTCATCCTAGTTTAGTGTCATTATTGTTTTTTTTTCATTTTATTTAATTTTTGGTTTTATTTTATTTAATTTAGTTTGATTCTTGTTTTATTTTGGATATAATTGTAAATATCCATGGATGGACACCTTGTGATGATTCTTGATTGTTATTCAATTTATTCTTTTGACATATTTTGAGACTCATTATTGTTTTCCCTTTGAATTTATATTGGTAAGGATTCAATTTACTCTTATGTTATATCAGTAATGAATCAATATCATACCAATTTTAATTTTATTTATTTCCCCATTTACTCATTTTACATCCTATTTTTATTTTATTATTATTTGATGTTTTGTTTTATTTTATTTATTTTTTATGTTTTCTTTTATTTAATTGAAATGAACTTCCATTTTATTTTGGAGATAATTTCAATGAGAGTTTCCTATCATTATGCATGGATGGAAACCTTGTAAGGATTCTCGATTATTATTGAATTTAGTCTTTTGATATATTTTGACTCATTCTCGTTTTTTATTCAAATTCCTGATGACAACTGCATCAATCTTAATAAAAGGCCTTAATGATTTCTCTTTCATTAAATATATTTTTTATGATTGGGCCTCTAATAATATATTAATGTGTAAATGAGGGGTAGGTCATGGGGTCTAAGTCCTGAATCTGTGTGTTTACTGCAGTTTTCTTTCCACACATTATGTCCCGTGATGATGGATGTAATCAAACTTATATAAGAGCAAGCCGATGAAACATTGGAAGCCTATATTTATGGTGGATCAGGTTTTTTATTGTTTCACATATGGTTGTTTTCCTAATTTGTTTTCACAAATAAATAAACTTTAAGAGCGGATGAATTTAAGATTTAAAAAATTTGAAGTTAAAAATCCTCAAAAATAAAACATGGTTATGAAAACAAATTGAAAAGTACAGAAGCTTTGGAATTTTTTTATCATAGTGGGAATAAAGTAAAGTTGAAAAATGATTGAAGAAGGAAAAAAATATAGGTGGAATTAGTTTTTCTAAAATAGAAAAAGTTGATATAACTTTGAAAAATAAAATGATAGAAATAAAGGAGTGCTTGTAAAGTCAAACATAAACAATAAAGTTTAACGTGAAAGAACACATTAGATGTTATAAGTTCACGATAAATAATCCTAACCCCTACTTATCAACTAGTAGGATAAAATCAGTTTCTATTCTTGATATTTCTTTACTTTTAACCCAAAATTACAAAAGGATATTATAATCAAATCTAGATGGTCCAGAAGCTAGTGAAAGCAATGATCACTTACAACTAAGTTTTTATAACCAAAACTTATTTAATAAAAAAATAAAAAAAAAATAAAAAGAAATTAGAATAAAAAAATATTGTACCATTTTGAAGTAATAGAAAAAATATGGATGGTAAAGCATATGATAAAAAACAAGCATAAATGCAATGAACCAGACCAAGTCGGTCTAACACATCACTCTGAATTCTCTGTCGCATGGCCTACATCATATTCTAGATTGTCATAGGCTAACAAATAGTGTTGGGGGTATCAAATGAAACCGGTGATGTAAAGACCCGTAAATTTCAAGGAAATTTATTTTCTTAATTTCTTTGGGATTTTACGATTACACAGTTTCTAATGGCACCTGATTCCGAGGCCCGATGTGCCCGAAATAATATTCCGAAGTTTAGCTCGGGTACGTTTAATGAACGAATGAGCGGATTTTTCTAACTTTTGAACCGGTGCTTGGAATCGAAATCCGAGGGCACCGATGAAACCACAGCGCCGGTAATTGCTTAAGAACACCTTTTCCGAAGGTGCCTTTACTCGGGAGGAGTTGTTAAAAATTGCGGTTTAAGTGAAGAATAAAATAAAATTATATTACAATTTTATTTCTTTTTCCTAAGTAGTTATATCATAAGTGTGGGAGTTGGGGTGGGACCCACTAAAATCCTAACCCCTCTTAATTGGGATATTAGTGAGGTGGGGCCCACATGAGCCCCACCCCTTCAAATTCCGTAACACCTCTAACCCCCCACATGAGTTAAGTAACTCTTCCACATTAATGCATGCCAACTAAACACCTAATTAATTTGACAACACAAGTTTAATTAATTAGGTGAATTCAACTTTTGAAATTTTAAAAATGTTGGCATGTGTAAATAAAATAAGGCAAAGCCTTATTTTATTTTGGGTTGATGTGTTGTGTGGAGAATTGAGAGAGGGAGAATTCTTTACTTTGGAGAACTTCATCTTCCTCGTTGAAGAACGCGAAGAACGCCATCACGCCTTCCATCTTCCCTCCGCGTCAAAGTAAGGGAGACGCCGCTTCTTCCACGGACATTCTCCGTCGACATATACGGAGCCCCACCCGCAACGCCGTATTCTGCGACGCTAGCTTCCTCGAACTTCTTTGAGGTAGGAGTTGATTATACAATTCAACAATATTTTGATGATTCTTCGTTAAATTATTGGCCGCCTGTTATCAATATAACGGGAGGAGGTCGGACCACAAAAACACGGCCGATCCTCCTCCCCTTTTGTTGTTGACCTTCATTGCGGATTGAAGCGGAGGCGACGCGGTGCCGTTGCACCGCGCAAGGACGATGAGGACCGCGACCGGAGTGGGCCCCGGCGGTGGAGTGCGGCGTCGTCACGCCGCGCCGATGAGACCAAAAGAGACCGCGACCAGGAGCGGGCCGCGGCGAAGGAACACGACACCATTGCGCCGCGCCGAAGCATCAAGGGGATGCGGCTGGGGCGGGCCGCGGCGGAGGGGTGCGGCGCCGTCGCGCCGCGCCGGCCGAAGAGGAGCCACGACTATGGCCGCGGCGGTTCAACAGAGGGGGTCGGGCTCGGCCGGCTGCCGACACCACCAGGAGGCGGGACCGGCAAGTCCCGCGACAGCCACACCGGCAGGCCAACATGGCTGACCATTCCGAGAAGTCCGGGGCTTCAAAACCCCCAGCCAGCTCAGCTAGGGCGGACCCCACCTGGGTCCGCCGTTTCTTTAACCAAGGGGGCAGCGCCCCCTTCGCATTCCGCTCGGCCGAAGGCCGAGCCGCTGACCACGCGGGCCGGGCCAGCCGCGCCGGGCTGGGCCGCCAGCGCCGGGCCGGGCCGCGCCAGTCGGTCCGGGCTGCGCCATTTGGGCCGGACCTGGACCCGGGTCGGGTCGACCCAGTTCGGGCCGACCCAGGGGGTTTTGGGCCGGGTCGGTCCGGGCCCAAACCCCCTAAATTCGGACAGTTTCGTTCAAAAGCCCATAACTTGGGCTACGTAACTCCGACCGACGCACCGTCAGTTGTGATGAGATCCTTGGATCGAGAAGGTTGTTTAGGTATGTTACACTCAAGGGTTCTGTGAACTTTTTGTACGGCCGGGTTGGTTCAAAAACGAAACCAACCGGGCCCTCGGAGTGGAAACACTTATAACTTGAACTTTGGACGTCCGATTGACGTGCCATTGACTTCATTGGATTCCTCTTAGTGAGATGGTTCTTTTGGATTACTCCGCTCGAGGTTTGGACATATCTGGAGTATGGCCGGGTTGGTTCGTACACGAAACCAACCGGGCCCCCGGGACTAAAAGACTAATAACTCACAGACCGGGCGTCCGATTGACGCGCCGTCTGTTGCGTTGAGACCCCTATGACAAGGCGGTACTTTGTGATACTTCTTCGTGGGACTTTGAGATACTTGGAGTATCGACCATTAACTCGTGGAGCGGACCCTTCTGAAGACGAACGTGCGGAGTGCGGAGACCTAGTAGGTGTGGACCTGATGACTGCTTGTCCGATTCGATTCGGAGTGACTTGTATAGCCTAGTGGGGAGCACTACTTTGTGAGATGGCAGACCCATGGTGGAAAAACTCTACTTTGTGAGGTGGCAGACCTGCGGTACTTGACAGGAGGAGTACCTCTGTGGGCTATGAGGGGGAGCACTACTGTGTGAGGTGGCAGACCTGTGGCAGAAATCACTACTTTGTGAGGTGGCAGACCCATGGTACTCGACAGGAGGAGTACCTCAGCAGTCTAAGGTTAGTGAGTAGCACCTCGGAGTCGAGACAGGGCTACTGTACTCGACAGAGGAGGAGTTCTCCAGCAGTTGTGGTTTCGGTATCATTAATGAAAATCCTGGTTTGAGTTGATCCGTTGACCTTTGTGTTTCCTCATGATTGAGATGAGTTACTTGATAACTTATGTATATGTATGGGAATATACATAAGTAGTGGTTATCCGTTGATTTCATAACCTTGGTGTTTCCTCATGATTGAGATGGGTTACTTGATAACTTAAGTATAAGTATGAACTTATACCTAAGTAAGGGTTATCTGTTGAGATCCTTCTTGTGGTTATCATTGTTGGATTTAGTGAGACCTTGATGGTCTCGGGGTCCCTACTGAGTATCGTTATACTCACCCCTGCACAGGCTATGCCTGCACCTCGTTGTGTTGGATGCAGACGACGGACAACGCTGACGGAGACCGAGTGTACAAGGACTGGACGACACCTAGAGGTGGACCTCACGACGAGTTGGTACCTGGAGGAGGTTGACGGATGAGGGTGCTAAGGAGGCTATCTGTACCTACCCTCCAGGTAGGATCCGTGGTGGACGATCTAGGAGCTGCGCTATCTGTACCTACCCTTCAGGTAGGATCCGTGGTGGACAATCCATGAGTTTCTTGTCACCTTCCATTTGTTTTGTCCATTTTCCTTGTACTTTACAGTTGGGATTGTATTTCCGACCCCTTTACTTTCAGCACTACTTTTGTATTCAGTTTTACTTAGTGTTTACTTTCGCTTTTACTCTGGTTGGGTGTGTTTATGTTTTATAAAGGAATGCCTTCCCTTTTATCAGGATTTACACCTTTGGTGCTAGTCGCCAGCCCCTGGCCTATGGAAGGCGGGCTTGGGGTAGTCACGGAACGGGCCCTGAGGACGGTTCATGACAAATTGGTATCAAAGGAGTCGGTTTTGCCGCAGAACATAAAACTATGATATTTTCTTTCAGTGAAGCAATAGTGTTAAGGGTATTAAGTGTGGTTTTCAGTTCAGGGAGTCCAGTGTTGGTGCGGGCGACCGACGTATCCATACATCAGGACCCCGACTTCTGATTTTTGACTTAGTACATGAAAACACTATTTGCGTGAGTGTTTTCAAATGTTTTCCCTTAAATCATCTCAAACCAGGTCATCTCACCAGGTATAGTCTTTTGACCATGTCGCATCTATTTCTTTCAGGATTCCTCCCTACGGATGACCAACTAGAGCCTCGAGAGTTGTACGTACTGACAGCCCACCAAGCGACGAGGCCTCAGTATAGGGCCCTCTTCCAGTTGAGGCACCAGCAGTACTACCACCCATTGGGCCACCGATGCCACCAGCCCCAGCAGTAGGCGATGCACGCCGCTTGAGCGCGCTGCGCGAGTTCCAGCACCAGAGCCCACCCAGGTTCATGGGAGAGACGGACCCACATACGGCTGAGGATTGGCTGGAGGCTGTGGTGAGAGTCTTCATGCTATTAGGTACACCAGCGGACTTCATGGTGATCCTTTCTGCCAACCTCCTCCAGGAAGAAGTAGGCAGATGGTGGAGCCTGATACTCCAGATGCATGACGAGACGTCACTTCTTTGGGCAGACTTCGAGAGCCTGTTCTGGGCAGAGTTTGTACCAGCCACCCTACGAGCGGTGCAGATACAGGAGTTACTTCATCTGCAGTAGGGCAGAATGAGTATAGCTCAGTACTCAGCGAGGTTCACAGACCTCTTGTGCTACTCCACAGACATGGTACAAGACCCGTTCTTCCGGGCCCAGACCTTCGAGCAGGGACTGAGGCACGAGATCAGAGCTTCGACGATCCCTCTTAGCATCCCAACTCAGGTAGGGGTGTTGGATCGAGCCCTCCTAGTGGAGAGTTTCCTTGCTGAGCAGACTCCATCAACGGGACCCACCACTAGTCGACTTGCAGCGGAGTCTTCTGCAGCTGGCAGTAGACAGATGACGCAGAGGTCCAGGAGGGCCAGACCTACAGGTGGCCGACCGCATGACTCAGGGTCGGTAGTGTGAGGCACCAAGTGTAGAGATAGAGCCAGACCTTCCATGATGTGTTACATATGCGGTGGACAGGGTCACATGGATCATGACTGTCCAAACCACCGCTCGGACGATCAACAGATAGATAAAGAACCCCCCCAGACAGAGGCAGATGTTCGATCAAGGCAGACTACAAGGAGCAGGAGGCAGAGGTAGAGAAGCAGGCCGTGCAGATAGAGGTGGACGACGCTTCGAGGTGTTTCCACCACCACCACCCGGAGGACCACCCCGACCGCAGGGAACAGGTGGACAGGGGAGAGCTCAGCTTCAGGCAGCTAAAGCATATGACTACAGAGCTCTGGAAGCAGGTGGACAAGAGCGGGTCAAGGCATGGAGGCCCTTGTTCTTGGTGTTTTTAGTTTCCATGTGATCGCTGTTGTATTTATATGTGTCTTTGTACTTTGAGCTGCAGTAATATAAGACCCCTTTCTTGTAAAGATTACTTTACTGTCCACTTCGTATGGTTGATACTGAGAGGTTCCAGTTAAAACTGTTGACTTGACCATCACTTTTGAGTTTTGTACTGGAGGAGACCCAGTAATCACACACTGATGCCGACAGTGTGACTCAACCCTTGGAGGCGAGAGTGACAGTTGGATCTCTTGGTAGTAGCGTCAAGGACTTACGACTTCATCCATGGCATGAATGTATCATTCATGTCAGGATTGACTGTATTAGGTGAAGAACATGGTTCATCCAGAGGATGAGACCAGATTTCACTTTTCGGAAAAGGAGAAATCTTAATAGCTCTTGTGGAATATAAGTAAAGAAGGGGAATGTTGTAGTTGATGCTCTTAGTAGGAGATCGAGCATTCAGCTGTTAGGAGTGGCGAGACAACAGATGGACATGTTTCATATATACTTTCTGAATAGTGTTGGAGGCAGCATGTATAGAACCAGAGATGGTTCAGGTCACGATAGAAAAGGTGAAGATCATCCAAGAGCGGATGAAGACTGCACGGAGCAGGCAGAAGTCTTATGCTGATAGGAGACAAGACCACTGGAGTTCGAGGGTGATGACCACGTCTTTATACGGGTCTCACCTCGATTAAGTCTATGGAGATGTGGTCGAGGAGGAAAGTTATCTCCAAGGTTCATCTGGCCCTTCCACCTCAGATGCACCGGGTGCTGGACATCATCCACGTATCTCAGCTGAGGAGATGTGAGGACGAACTTTCCATCATCATCGATGACGGTGCAACTTTCATGGGGTTCCAATAGAGGCTGAGGATCGACAGGAGTGGGTCCTATGAGGACGTTCGATTCTACTTGTGCGCTTTTGCTGGTAGCACGGGAACCTCCAGGAGGGCACATGGGAGCGGGAGGCTCAGTTGCGTGCTCGGTACCTCATTTTGTTTCCCTAGTTTATGATGTAGCTTTACGGGGACGTAAATCCCTGAGGTGGGAGTAATGTAAAGACCCGTAAATTTCAAGGAAATTTATTTTCTTAATTTCTTTGGGATTTTACAATTACACAGTTTCTAACGGCACCTGATTTCGAGGCCCGATGTGCCCGGAATAATTTTCCAAAGTTTAGCTCGGGTACGTTTAGTGAACGAACGAGCGGGTTTTTCTAACTTTTGAACCGGTGCTCAGAATCGAAATCCGAGGGCACCGATGAAACCGCAGTGCCAATAATTGCTTAAGAACACCTTTTCCAAAGGTGCGTTTTCTTGGGAGGAGTTGTTAAAAATTGCGGTTTAAGTGAAGAATAAAATAAAATTGTATTACAATTTTATTTCTTTTTCCTAAGTAGTTATATCCTAAGTGTGGGAGTTGGTGTGGGACCCACTAAAATCCTAACCCCTCTTAATTAGGATATTAGTGAGGTGGGGCCCACACGAGCCCCACCCCTTAAAATTCCCTAACACCTCTAACCCCCCACATGAGTTAAGTAACTCTTCCACATTAATGCATGCCAACTAAACACCTAATTAATTTGACAACACAAGTTTAATTAATTAGGTGAATTTAACTTTTGAAATTTCAAAAATGTTGGTTTGTGTAAATAAAATAAGGAAAAGCCTTATTTTATTTTGGGTTGATGTGTTGTGTGGAGAATTGAGAGAGGGAGAATTATTTACTTTGAAGAACTTCATCTTCATCGTTGAAGAACGTGAAGAACGCCGTCACGCCTTCCATCTTCCCTCCGCGTCAAAGTAAGGGAGACGCCGCTTCTTCCACGGACGTTCTCTGTCGACGTATACGGAGCCCCACCCGCGACGCCGTATTCCGCGATGCTAGCTTCCTCGAACTTCTTTGAGGTAGGGGTTGATTATACAATTCAAGAATATTTTGAAGATTCTTTGTTAAATTATTGGCCGCCTGTTATCAATATAACGGGAGGAGGTCGGACCGCACAAACACGACCGATCATCCTCCCCTTTTGTTGTTGACCTTTATTGCAGCTTGAAACGGAGGCGATGCATTGCCGTTGCACTGCGTGGGGACGACAAGGACCGTGACCGGAGTGGGCCGTGACGATGGAGCGTGGCGCCGTCGCGCCGTGCTGATGAGACCAAAAGAGGCCGCGACCAGGAGTGGGCTGCGGCGAAGGAGCGCGCCGCCGTCGCGCCGCGCCGGAGCATCAGGGGCCGCAACCGGGGTGGGCCGCGGCACCGTCGCGTCGTGCCGGCTGAAGAGGAGCCGCGCCTATGGCCACGGCGGTTCGACAGAGGCGGCCGGGCTTGGCCGGCCGCCGACACCACCAGGATGCGGGACCGGTGGGTCTCGCGGTAGCCACACCGGCCGACCAACATGGCCGGCCGTTTCGAGAAGTCTGGGGGTTCAAAACCCCCGACCAGCTCAACTAGGGCGGACCCCACCTGGGTCCACCGTTTCTTCAATCAAGGGGGCAACGCCCCCTTCACATTCCGCTTGGACGAAGGCCGAGCCGCTGGCCACGCGGGCCTGGCTGCCCGCGCCAGGCCGGGCCGAGCCAGCCGCACTGGGCCGGGCCAGCCGCGCCGGGCCGGGCCAGCCGCGCCGGGCCGGGCCAGCCGGGCCGGGCCGCGCCATTTGGGCCGAACCCTGACCTGGGTCGGGTCGACCCAGTTTGGGTTGACCCAGGGGGTTTGGGCCAGGTTGGTTCGAGCCCAAACCCCCTAAATTCAGACAATTTTTTTCAAACGTCCGTAACTTGGGCTACGGACCTCCGATCCGCGCACCGTTAGTTGAGATGCGATCCTTGGATCAAGATGGTCGTTTAGGTATATTACACTCAAGGTTTTGGTGAACTTTGGGTACGGCCGGGTTGGTCCGAACACGAAACCAACCGGGCTCTCGGAGTAGAAACACTTATAACTTGAACTCCGGACGTCCGATAGACGTGCCGTCGGCTTCATTGGATTACTATTAGTGAGAAGGTTCTTTTGGATTAATCCTATCTAGGTTTGGATGCATTTGGAGTACGGCCGGGTTGGTTTTTACACGAAACCAACCGGGCCCCCGGGACTAAAAGGCTAATAACTCACAGACCAGACGTCCGATTGATGCGCCGTCTGTTGCATTGAGACCCCTGTGACAAGGCGGTACTTTGTGATACTTCTTCATGGGACTTTGAGATACTTGGAGTACCGACCAGTAGCTCGTGGAGCAGACCCTCCTGAAGACGAGCGATCGGAGTGCGGAGACCTAGTAGCTGTGGACCTGATGACTTCTTGTCCGATTCGATTCGGAGTGACTTGTATTGCCCAGTGGGGAGCACTACTTTGTGAGGTGGCAGACCCATGGTAGAATATCACTACTTTGTGAGGTGTAAAACCTGCGGTACTCAACAGGAGGAGTACCTCTGTAGGCTATGAGGGGGAGCACTACTGTGTGAGGTGGCAGACCCATAGAGGAAAGCACTAATTTGTGAGGTGGCAGACCTGTGGTAATTGATAGGAGGAGTACCTCAGCAGTCTAAGGTTAGTGAGTAGCACCTCGGAGTCGAGACAGGGATACTGTACTCGACAGAGGAGGAGTTCTCCAGCAGTTGTGGTTTCGGTATCCTTAATGAAAATCCTGGTTTGAGCTGAGTCGTTGACCTTTGTGTTTCCTCATGATTAAGATGGGTTACTTGATAACTTAGGTATATGTATGGGCATATACCTAAGTAGTGGTTATCCGTTGATTTCATAACCTTGGTGTTTCTTCATGATTGAGATGGGTTACTTGATAACTTAGGTATAAATATGAACTTATACCTAAGTAAGGGTTATTTGTTGAGATCTTTCTTGTGGTTATCCTTGTTGGATTTAGTGAGACCTTGAGGGTATCGAGGTCCCTACTGAGTATCGTTATACTCACCCCTGAACGGGCTATTCCCGCACCTCATTATGTTGGATGCAGATGACAAACAACACTGACAGAGACCGAGTGTACGAGGACTGGACGACACCTGGAGGAGGACCTCACGATGAGTCGGTACCCAGAGGAGGTTGACGGACGAGGGCGCTGAGAAGGCTATCTGTACCTACCCTCCAGGTAGGATCCGTGGTGGATGATCCAGGAGCTGTGCTATCTGTACCTACCCTTCAGGTAGGATCCGTAGTGGACGATCTAGGAGCTGCTTGTCACCTTCCAGCTGTTTTGTCTATTTTACTTGTACTTTACAGTTGGGCTTGTATTTCCGCCCCCTTTACTTTCAGAACTACTTTTGTATTTAGTTTTACTTAGTGTTTACTTCCTCTTGTACTCTGGTTGGGTGTGTTTATGTTTTATAAAGTCAATGCCTTCCCTTTTATCGGGATTTACGCCTTTGGTGCTAGTCGCCAGCCCTTGGCCTATGGAAGGCGGGCTTGGGGTAGTCATGGCACGAGCCCCGAGGATGGGTCGTGACACGTGAGAATGGATTCACCTCTAAATAATAATAAATAAGTAGTGAAATCTACCTGAAATTCTTCATGGTACATCCATACATTGGACTTCCATGCATATCAAATAAATAGTCCCAAATAAAAGAACAACTAAAACATGGAATAATCATAATAAAAAACCAAACAAGTCATAACCAATTTAAATGATCCAAATCATCTTTACAAAAATACACCACATCATCCATAACAATACACAAACAAGTCCCAATATAAAAGAAGCCAAAATAAGAGTCAACCGTATACCAAATTGGCCGATACATCAATATTGATCCAAAAATAAATAAACAACCAAAACCACTACTTTAATATCTCCATGCGATCCATGTTCACTCAACACATGTCAACAAATCCATCAACATACCAACTCAAACCAAATCCACAAGAGAACCACAATTTGGACACCTGTAGGAAAACATAAGAGTTACATACACACATACATATGTGTATAAATGATGTGAACTAAAAAAACCAATATGATTTCCCTAGAGAGTCTATGTAATTCCTTTTCAAAAACATTTCATAAATTCTAGTTTGAAACATAATTTAATATAAGGTTTTTTAGTTGATAAGGAATAAATAAAATAAAATATCATGCCTATATCTATAAGGAAATAATAATTTTTTATATAAAACAAGTGGAATATTAAATTAGTAAATGTAAACACTTTGAAAACATGATGTTAAGACATTTAATTTTATGAAAATAAAATAAATCATTTCTCCTCATTTTAAAACCCTTTCTCAAAATATCATACATAAAACAATAATTTCCCCTTTTCCTTAGGAAGTTATACTTTCAAATCCACTTTTGAAAAACATTTATAAAACAAAAAAAACTATTAATGAAAGGAAATAAAACTCAAGTGGGCACCAAAACATCATTTAATTGTGAAAAATGTAAGAAATGATAGAACAAGTGGCACTACAAATCAATGTGATAATGAGGGTATACAAGTAATTATGAAATTAGAATCCCCTAAATAGAGTTATCAACTAAGAAATAAGTATCATTGGAAACTCACCATGTCTTAACATGAGACGATCCTAGATGATACTCATGTGGAATCGACTATTGGACTATGTTGCAGTTATAAACATATAGCCACTTGACTTACTCTCTCTAGTCTCATCATCCCCTGAACAAAGAATGAACTACACTATGGGTCATTATCTAGTTCAATAATCTAATCTAGTGTTTCATAAATCCAGAAATCTTGCTTAGCTACCTAGGGTTCCCATGAAATCAATCAAATGGATGTGAGAAAATAAGTTCATCTTGTGATAAACACCTAAATAAATAATAAAACATTATACAAAAATATCATCTCACCTCCTACACCCTAACACAAAACAATCACCTTCACATTTTCATAGGGAATCAACAAGTTATTAATAAATCTTTCCTATGTGGGAACAATCTTATATAAGGAATGACATGGAGGGGAATAAATGACCGCATCATGAAAATCATGTAAAACTCATTTATAAAGGGAAAAACATGACTTTATAAAACCAATTTTGAGATCAAATTTTTCATCAACATAAAACTCAACACATTATTTTGAAATTAATAATTTCATACCTTGAGAACCAATTTAAATAAAAGTATATTTTTAGTTGAAAAAATTCCTTGAAACCATGATTTTACTCTTTGAAAAAAATGGTTCCAAACACCCCTTTTTTTGGAAACTAACCCTTAAACCCAAACTTCACTCTTTGTAAATTAAAACAGGGTTAAAATCCATCTTAGTTATCAAATTCATTTGAAATAATCCTATAAAGAATCTATACAAACATTTAACATTCATAAAAATAAGGTTTTAGAAACCAAGAATTAGTAAACCATGAAAATCCATTTATACCAAGTCTATAAATTATGGGGAAAATTTTATAAAAACATTAAGGGAATAATATATAGGTGTATATTGATATTAAATTCATTTATAAATGAAACAATTTCACGAAATTTCCAAACAAATAATTACACAAAGCACTTACCTTAATCAAGCAGAAACCACTCACATTCGAAGGTAAAATCACAACCTCATCAAGAAATTCCCACTACAAGCCCTGAACAACCAAATCTACATGATTAGGCCAATAAAAATCCTATAATTGACCACCATAGTCATTATAGTTCAAGAGAGAAAAATAAAACCAAAAATAATGGAAGTAGGGATAAGAGGAGAGAAAGAGTGAGGACTTTATCTTGGAGAATCACTTGATATTGATAGAGGAGAAACTTAGAATCAAAATGAAAGCAAGGGAAGGATGCATAGAGATCTCCTCCAGTTTGGATGAAATAAATGAAGTAGAGGGGAGGTTCAATTGGCATAAAAATAACTAGGGTAAAAAGTTTGAAATCACCTTTTAATGAATATGAGAACCTCACACGGTTTGGCAGCATGATTTACTAAACCATGCACTAACCATACAGCTCACACTGAATTGATGTTCTAACCTCACACAGTTTAAAAAAATATTTTCCAACAGTTTATCCCACACTTAAATTGAGTTAAAATAACCTATTTAATTTTCTCACACGGTTCTCCCTAATCATGCATAAGTTTTGCACCAACACCCCATATGTAATATTTTCTACATGGTTCTCCCTAAAACATGAACTAACCATGCTCCATCACATGTAAATTTTCTCATATAATTTCCCATTTTACAAAATTCATATGTATAGTTACCTCTTGAATGCATAGTTTTCTACATGGTTTCCTCTAACTGTGTGGTAACCATTAAATAGAGTAAATATTCAAAAAAATTGAAGTAAAATTTAAAAAACTCATATTTTTTTAAAAAAAATAGAAAATATATAATATGTACTACCATAGTCACAGAGGGGTTTCATAATTCTCCCCACCATGCCACTTTATTCCCCTATAAAGACTTTGATAAGATTAGAATCAATATAAAATCAAAACCTCCACACCTAACATAAGAGGCACATAGGTTGGGGAAAAATCAAGGTTCTATGAAAAGTAAATTACCAAACATCAGTCATCATAAAAAGATTCTATCATAAATGCTTGAGATCAATCAAATTGATTCCCCAATAACATGAAATATCTCCAAACATACCCAAAATCACCATCAAGAGACACAAATATCTTAGAATATATAACCCATGACAAACATCCCCTAATATTTTTAATTTATAGAAAATGGTGAGATAAAAGATATATACTGCTATAAATATATTGTTACAAAAATAAACACATTTCCAAAAAAACATTAGAGGCGATGATAATTATCTACTGAGCTACCAAAAACCATTAAGAAACCAATATAGAATGCCCAAAATAAAATATAATCTAAAGGAATACCCAAGGACCATAAGATCAGGTCACACAAAATCATCAACATCTTATGAAACATGTATGGAAGAGATACTTCAAACAAAACATGCATCGATATGAACAATATGGGATTTCAACTTGGTTCATGAAGGTGAAACAAAAATTAACCTGTGAACTATATAGAAGAACACCAATCCATGATGAACATAAAAAAATAAATTGGTCACCGGTCAGTTCATAATCTAATCTGGTGTAGAACTCATCCCATACATCTAGGAACCTACCCAAGGTTTCCCATGAAAAAATCATCAAAATCTAACTTTCATCCCATGGAGAACATCCCATATAAAACTCAAGGATAAAAGAATAAATTAATCATGAATCAAAAACAAAAATAACCAACACCTCAAGAAAAACATAAATAGAGTAGATACCTATTGAATTCATCAAGTAAGAATTACCTCAAAAGCTTCAAATACTATAAACTCACCGAGCATGTATCAAAAATCAGTCCTTCATCCAAAACCAAATTACACCCAAGAATTATTATTCTAATAATTCAATTTATGAATCCTATGAAGATATCCCAAACAACCATATTAGAGTCAAGTATTCATAACTTTCAAACAAGAGGGATTATAATGCCCGTGTTTCACACACTAGAAACCCACAAGAGGTTTCTTCTTATCATAAGAAACAAAAAGGATTGGAGGAGACTGAATCTCAACAACCTAACTTCAAAGATCAGGATTATCCTTATTCTAATTAAATTTCACCACAGTGGCCTCCCTGACTACTTCCTTATAAGAGGTTAGGCCAAATATCAAAACCACTTATTTGAGGTTCGGGAGAATACCAATCTTAGAGAAATGATATTTTCAAAATTCATTAATGAATAACTCAGTATAAAAAATATAGAATCGAAGAAACAAGTCCATAGTAGCCTTCACCAATGAAGTTTTAGGGGTTTTTAGGGAATTGAAATTTCCCTCAGTTTTCTCTAACCACTTCATCATCTCAAGTGGACCTAGACCAATTTAATAAGTAGATGGTGATAATTCAAAAATTCAAAGAGAAAGGAAGGTTCCAACTCTACCACTCTATTCTGGGTTTGGGCCTAACTGAAAATCAGAAGGGTTATGCTTAAAAAACATGAGGAATCACCCTAAGGATTATACCTAGAAGTAAAATTTCTATATTCTATGGATTTTTAAGGAGGAATAATCTAAATGACATGAAACATGAACCCAATCCATTCATGCTTCCTAAATCAAATCACACAATCTCAATATAAACTAAGGAAAAAAAATACAAAATCACAAGATCAATTTGAAAAAACCCATCCTATTTTGAAAACATCCATATTTCTTTATAAAACCAAAGAAAATTCATTTTGAAACTTTACCATAAATTGAAATCTCAATTCACTATTAGAGAACCCAAAACATTACATTGTCTTTGAAAACTATTAACCTATTTTGAAAATTAAGATCTAATTGAACATCATAAATTTATCCCTTCACTTAAAAACATGTTCTAAATTAATTGATGAAATCATCCACCTTTGAAAACACCCACTTTATTTAGAAATATCAAGAAAAATAAAATTTATTTTCAAAAAACTAGTCAAATTTCATTATAAAATCAACCACTTTTGAAAACAAATCACTAGAATCAAATTTTTTTTAAACTATTTATAAAACTTCTATATAAAATAAGATATTTTCATAAAATCACCACTTCTTACTAAAAAATCCATCATAACTCAAAACAAAACAACATAATGCATAAAATATCAATCATAATATAACCCAAAAATATTAATGAATAATGAAAACTGCCTTTAATTATTTTCAAATGAATAAAAAACCTCATTAGGATCAATTTTAGGGTCAAAGGAGGTCAAAAAACAAATTCAGAAAGGATAACAAGCTATGAACGGTTTGAAAAACCATGCACTAACTTTGTGACATCACTTGTAAGGACTGAAGACCTAATCACATAGGTTCCCCATGGTTTTACAAACTATTTGAGCTAACTATATAGCTCTGGTACTTCCTCTATTTCCCCCCTAAAATCAAGAAACCTCCAAAGTATCAGATATAACTAAATGGGGATCAAAATACCATTATACCAGATAAAAATCCATAAAATAATTAAAATGGAATTAAAATTCAAGACTCAAATCCCTAAAACCTAGGTTAACTCATATTTTTTCATGAATGGTGGTGATCAAGAACCCAATTATAACCTACCTCCTGATTTTTAATGATCATAGTCTCCATTCTACCATGATGATCATAGTTCCCAAGTATCAATTGAAACAGCCAATGGGAATGATTTCAACCCTAAATAATAATTAAGAAGTAGAATAATCTACCAAGAATATGGAATGGTATATCCATACATTGGACTTCCATGCATATAACACCATGTAACTTAAATAACCAATAATTAAATGATTTATAAAAATGGTTTCATTTTATTACATTTCAAGGATATTTTTGGTTTAGAGTTTTAGAGAATAGGGAAAAATATTACATATAAACCCCTTAACATAAAAGTGGACACTTACACTCAATATCCATTTTTAGGACCCTGGAACACCCTGAGAGGGGAGGGGTGAATCAGGGTGTCAAATTTTTCTTCTAAAGTGAAAAATCTTATACCCACAATGGTAGGAACATGTTAAACCTATTTTATGGTAATGTGTAATAATTAAACATTCAAATACAGAGAGACAACACAATAATTTTACTTGGATCACCACTAAGGTCTAGTCCAAGAAGCATAAGATGATGGTGTTTCGGTCATATCTAAATCCATTAATCTTCACTAGATGTGGAATACAAAAATTCAGATAAAATCACTATGTTCCAGGAACACTACCTTTATAATATTTTAGGGATAATACACTACTTTTTTTTGAATAATTCTATCGACTCCCCCTAGATCACTACTTTGGATGAAGTCTCACTCAGTTTACCGAATTGAAGGTCACTTCATTATATTGGAATTTAATTCTTTGTACCTGACTATCATGAGACTCTTATTGCACCATAGTTTTGAGTTTATGCATATTGAAAGTATTGTTCACTAAAAACTGATATTCAAAACATCCTTTTGCAAATATCCTTTGTGAATCTCAATACCTTCATGAAGAAAACTACCTTCGTGGAACAAACAACTTTCATGAAGCTGAATAAGTAATTATAGAATACTTATTCATCAAGAAGAACCCATTACTCAAGAAGCATTGGCATCAGTCAAGACTTAACTAGTCTATTCATGATTATCAATCTCATATAGAAATCCAGATTTGTGAAGCTCCAAACCTTCATGAAATTAGATAGATTCTAGATTTTCTCTGATTATTTTCACTTAGAAAGAATTGGGGGCAGCCATATATATATAGGCTTGGCCCTTTTCAATGATCCTATGCCTCCAGTTCATTTGTCAAAAACCTTAAAAAACATCTTCTTGAAGCTCCTCAATTCGTAAAGCACTAGTGAGATTTTTCATAATTGTGGAAATTACCATTAACTCATCATGCATTCGTGATGCTCTACTTCTCATAGTAGCAGAGAACACCATCAACTCACCGCGCACTCACGAAGGTCCATACCTTTGTGAAACTCAACCTTTGTGAAATCTATTCTTTGAAAAATCCATACCTTTACCATATTAATGAAGAGTTGATTCTAGAAAACAACCTTTCATGATGCTAGCCTCTTCATCCAGATTTTCACCCCAAAAATTTGGAAAACACTGGAAAATGATGTCACCTTCAATATTGTAGTCATATTGTACTGTAAGATCACTTTACTTGAAAAATAACTGAACAAAAAAGTGTGGATCGATAAAAAACACAAACTAGACTTCATTTCTAGCAAAAAACAACCTTGTTTCCAATAATCTCCCCTTTGGGTTTATTGAAAATTTGTATAAAAATTCAATAAAATACCAACCACTATCAGGAAATGATACCTGAGAAACAAATCATCCAACACTCTAAGTCTATGTAACAAAAACTCGGTGTAGAAAACAAGAGGAGAAGAATTAATTGGGTTCTTATGTTTTAGAATGGTTAAAGATGTCCAAGTTAAGATCTAATCATCTCATAAAAGCATTACATTCCCTGAACTATTTCCTCATGAAACCTGATTCTCATGAACTATTTCCTCATGAAAATTGATTCTCATCATGTCACAGAAGAATTTCATGGTTTTTCAAAAATCTAAAACCAACACACTTTTATAACATTGAATTTTTCCATAATTTCTCTATTTCCCCCCTTTAGTAATAAACCCGAAGGACTGTATTTTTACCTGTAGAGATCAAAACACACTTCCCCTAGATCACATCTCCCCCATAAAACTGCATCACTTCCACAAATAGATTAAAATAGTTAACATGAATGGGGAGAGGGGAACAACCATAACCTCTTCATGTATTGGGGGTGGCTGAACACTGAGGTTAAACCACTGTTTATCGAATATATGTGCTACCAATGGCTTAGTCAGAATGTCAGCCACTTGGTCACCCGTTCCAACATGATCCATTTACATCATTACTTGTTCAAATTTTTCTTTGATGAAGTGATATATGATATTAGTATGTTTTGTACAAGAGTGCTGAACCAGATTCTTCATAAAATCGATCATGATCTTATTATCATAGTGAATCACCACTAGCTATTTCACATCATCACTAATTTCATTCAGTTGTTGCTTCATCCATAATAACTGAGTGCAATCCTTTGTAGTAGAGATATACTCTGCTTCAGCAGTACTAAGAGAAGCACTATCCTATTTCTTACTCAAATAGACAACACATTTCTTTCTAAAAAAGAATGATCCTCTACTTGTGAAATTTCTATTAAGCATATCTCTAACCCAGTAAACATAAAAAAATGTTGATAGTTCATTATCTCTTCCCACAACAAAGTATAATCCATAATCGTGACTACCTTGAATGTACCTCATGATTATTTTAACAGCCACTAAATGTTCTTCCTTTAGATTAATTTTAAAGTAGGAAGCTAAGAATGTTGCAAAGACAATATTTATCCATGTTGTAGTTAAGTATAATAATATTCTGATGAATCTCGTATACATGGTGGGATCCATAGAAATCCTATTGTCATGCTTTCTAGGTTTTGTCCCAACTATAATCGGAGTTGATATTAGTTTGGAATCATTCATGTTGAATTTCTTCAGAGGATATCTTGCATATTTTTCTTGAGAAATAAAGGTGTAATCCGTATTCTAAATCACCTGCATCCCTAAGAAGTATGTGATTTCACCAATCATAGACATTTCAAATTATGATTTCATGTGATTTAAAAATTCTTCCACTAATCCAGGCCTACTTCCCCCAAATATGATATCATCCACATACACAATAACAATAAATTGATCTTCCTTTTAATTTTTTACTTAGAGATTATGATCAGAACCTCCTCTTTTGAATTGAGTCTTATTCAAATAGGCATCCAGTTGAGAATACCATGCACGCGGTGCCTTCTTTAGACCATAGAGAGCCTTCTTTAAACTAAAAACCTTTGCTTAACCATTTATAATAAAAAATACCACTGGTTGATCAATGTATACTTCTTATTCAATAAATCCATTTAATAAATCTGTTTTAACATCCATTTGATAAACTTTTCATCCTTTTTGGATTGTTATAGTAAGGAAAATCCTGATCAAATCCAGTATCACTACTGGAGAAAATGTTTCTTTAACACTAATTCCTTTAATCTATGCATAGACTTTACACACTAATCATGAATTATTTCTGATAAAATTTCTATGATCCTCAAATTTGTTTTTAAAGATCCACTTTGTTCCAATCACATTATGATTTTCAGCTCTCAACAAGATCCCATGTCTAGTTCTTGTTAATCTGATATAGTTCTTCATTCATGGATTTAATCCATGATTCATCCTTTGTTGCTTATTCAAATTAGGTTGGTTCCACAATTGACAAGAATATAGATTGTGAATCATTCCTTATTCTCCTTGTCTGTGTGGCTATGGTCCAATCCCCAATGATATTGAATTGATCAATTTCTACTCTTCTATTTCTCCTGTGAGGTTCAAAATATTTTTCTCCAGCCATGGTTTCCTCTTATGATTATTCTTCCAAATAATCATCATTTTGTGAGACTTTAATGTTTTTCACACATTCTTCTACTTATAAATTTGAATCTCTTTCATGTCCACTTTCTTTTTCACCCTCTATCAGATCAGTATATGAGATCCTTGAGGCATTTGTGGTTTTATCTTCAATGATCTTGAATCAATTATTTCCACAAATCTTCTAAGATGAATATTGAAACATTTTTAGGCTTTTATCTTCATTGAATATCCAAGGATTATTCCTTCATCTGCAGCATCACCATACTTTCCTTGATTGTCTTCTTTGTTTCAGATTAAAAATTTACTTCCGAAAACATAGAAATACTTCAGGGAGGGATTCCTTCCATGACACAATTCATATGGTGTCTTTGATTCTCCCATATAAATTCCTATTTGATTTTGAGTGTACACTAATTCTTAAATAAATTCTTTCTATTAATGATGATAGATATGACTCTCAATCATCATTTTTCTAGCCATATTGTTTACCTGTCGATTTCTATGTTCAACAACTACATTTTTCTATGGAGTTATCACTATATACAACTCATGATTTATTCCATTTTTTTCTAGGTAATTTTACAATTCAGTAGATGTGTATTCCCCTCCATTTTTAGATCGTATAACTTTGATTGTGTGGCCAATATCATTCTCATTAATTTGGTGATAACTTTTCATATAATCAATAACTTGCTATTTCCTATGTATAATCATCACACAATCCATTATACTATAACAATTAATAAAAAAAAATGAAGTACCATTCTCTATATGTCCCAACCACATTTATTAGACCACATACGTCTTTGTGGATGATATTAATAAGATTTTATTCCCTTTTCTTCTTTTTCCTATATGAGTTGTAGTCCAACTTCCCTTGTATGAAAGTATCACATGTATTTTACCATTCACGCTTTAGATTGGGGATAACCATGACTATCTTCAAATTGGATATCTTTTCTATTCATTATTGATTAATGGGACCCAACCTCTAATGCCACGATTTGTTTTATTCTTAAACTATCAAGTATAAAATGTTCACTCTATTGTCAACCTGATATAAGTTTCTCTATGTTATGCATCCTTTTATGAGATAATTTCCCACCCTTACTTTTATTATGAACCCATTTTGATTAAATTTCACTATTATTCACGAGTTACAAATTTGACTCACAATCTGAAGATTGTGACACAGACCATCAACAAAGATAACTCCAATTTTCTTCATCTCGTCATTTTCCAGTTTTGTACTTCCACTTCCTTTGATCTTTAAATCACCATCATTGCTAAAAATTATAGTTCCATAAAAAAATTTATTAACATTATTCAATAAATATTCATTCCCCACCATATGGGATCAAATCCCCTATCAAGAATCCAGGTGATATTTTTCTTTATAGCCTTGAGATATATTTCTGTAAGGTTGGATTTCTTGATTTTCTTCTTTTCCTTTCATAAGATATTTGATTGAGTGTAGGCTATCGAAGGCCCTTCCAATCTATTTTAAATGTGCATTGGTTCATTATAATCATATTATTATTATAGAGTATAATACCTATTTGTAAGAGATACTCTACCTGGTTGGTGGGTATTGAATTTTCTTTGAGTTTTGTAGGTAAAGTTCCCACCTTTCCTCTACCTGCAATGAATAGCTTTATGGACATAGTTAGAGCATTAAAAAAAATATCCATAGAAACTATTTATTCTATTTAATGAAGTATATGGTTTAATTATTATTTTTTAGATTTACAACACTTCCCCATTCAAGTAGCTTCTTGCCTCCTCACAATATGAAATGGTATGGCCCATATAACCACCAAATTGAAATTTCATATGAGGAAATGTATTCTCACCTATATTCCTCCTTCTTTCCATTTCTTTTGAAAGAGTGTTTTATTTTTAAGTCTCATTTAGTTTATTAACTTGAAGTTCAATTTAGTATATTTGAATTTAAGTATTTTTTCCTAACTAGTAAGTAACTCCTCTTTCACCATAGTTCTGAGTTGATGCACTTTGAAAATTTTTATTCACTAAAAACTGATGTTCAAAACTGCCTTTTGTGAATATCCTTCATGAATCTCAACACCTTTGTGAAGAAAATTTACTCCTTAGAACAAAATGAATTTGCAAAGCTCACTGAGTCATCATATAATACCTAGTCATTGCGAGTTACCCATTATACAGAAGCATTGATATTAGTCAAGACTTAACTAGTCTTTTCACAATGCTCAATCTCATATAGAAATACAGATTCGTGAATCCCACAACCTTCAAAAAATTAGAGCAATTTCAGATTTTCTTTGATTATTTTTATATATAAAGAAGTGGGGGTAGCCTCATATATATAAGCTTGGACATTTTTGAAGCTCACACGCCTCCAGCTCATTTTTTTAACCTTTAAAAAAATATTTTCGAAGCTCCTCCATTCATGAAGCACCAGTGAGAATTTTCTTAGTCCTTGAGATTATTGTCAACTCATTGTGCATTTATGATGCTCCACTTCTCATAGTTGTGAAGAAAACCATTAATTCATCACACACTCACAAAGATCTATAGATTTGTGAAGATCATCTGTTGTGAAACTTAATCTTGTTGAGACCCATGAATTTACCACATTTATGAAGAGTTTATTTCAGAAAACAACCTTTCACGATTCTAGCCTCTTTCTCCATATTTTGACCCCACAAATTTTTCAAACACTGGGAAATGATGCCACCTTCAATAATGTAGTCATATTGTACTGTAAGATCACTTTCCTGGAAAAATACTTGATCAACCAAGTTTATATTGAAAAAAACACAAATCAGACTCCATTTAAAACAAAGAATAGCCTCAGTTCAAATAATTTTTTCCACAAAAACAAGATTCATAAAATTAAACACTATTTTTATTCAAAAATTGTTCGCTTCTTTTAATAAGAATCCTCATAATAGAATGATAGGCCTTGATATAGTTCTTACTCATCCTTAGTCCCTATGAAAAACATTTTGAAACTTGGGATGATCACAAAAATCTTAGTAAGAGATATAAAAATAAAGGAAAACTATTAATCAATTTTAAATTCATGAAAACCTATACAAAAGTTTTCCTTTTTTTCATAATAAACATTTGAGTGAAAAATAAGAATTTACTTACTCATGAAGTCAACTTAAAAACCTATAGTTTTCATAAATATTTTTGTATGAAATAATAAAGGAAAAATTATAGTCATAAAATTTACTTAAGAAAACATGAGAACTCATGAAAAAAAAACCTTTCACCTTTAGAATATTATAACATTTTCTTAAATCATTATTTTGTTTTCTTACCTTATGAAATCAAAATATTTCCTTTAAAACCCATAAAAAGAATTGAAAATTCATGTATTAAACTTGGGAAATTATCCTTAAAATATCCCTTACAATGGAATCACCTAACAGGATAATTCTCACATATCTTAGGAGTAACCTATCACTAGTAAACTCTATCACTTTACCCAATGCATTAGAGAGCTATATCAGGCTCACTTGTCATTAGAGCTATTTTGGGATCACCCTTCATTCATATAAAATTTCAAATAACCATATAATGAATAAGACACATATATATTAAAATTTAACCATAAAAATCATTTGAATTACCATTCAATACTATAATAAATAATAATTTCATTCATCTCATAAAAACGAGAAGAAATTTCCATTTCCTTAGAAAAATTTTTAAAAATAAAAAATTAAAGAATATCAAGAAAAATATTTTCATTGAAAATAACCATGGAAATTTTTAAGGGAATTATAAAAAAAATAGAGGTCATGATGGTGAGAAAATAAATTCATTTGATAATCATTAAAACAAATATTCATTTCACACATTTGTAAAAAAATAAAAAAAAGACTTGTATAGAAAGCATAAAAAATATTCTTTTTTAATCCTTTTTAAATAATGTAAAAAATATCCGAAAATTACCTTTATCAACATTTGAATCATAAATAATAAAATTTTTGAAAAAATTTAAAAGAAACTTGGTATGGATGAAAAATAGTTGGAAGGAAAACTTTAAAAAAGTATTTTTAATATAAAGTCCCTTACCTCAAGTTCGACTTGCCACACACATACTTTAAATCTTATATAATAACCTTATATTAAATTTTTACTTTATTAAGAACCATTTTAAATTTTATTACCTTATTATCATCCCTTTTATTTCATTCATTTCCATGTATTACATAGTTATTAAACCAATAAGTTGATGTTAGATGTTTTGAGGACATTCAATTCATAATCCCAAAACAACTTAGTAGGTTTACCATGGTCAAATGGTTCATTTTTACATCATATACAGAATATTAATAAATACATAATTATTATTTTTATTCATTAAATATATTTTTATAATTATTTATGAAATGAATACATGAAAAACAAATCACATCGCTTCGTGGAGGTGGTAGTCCACACGCACGCACGAGTGAAGTTATCATTCTCCAACAGATGGAAGGGTAAAAAGAAAAGTAACATATTATATTTAAAAAATTATAATTATGTAATTAATATAATATATATTAATAAAATACATAATAATAACCAGACTTGTGAGGTGGTGATTAAAAACAAAACACATCACTTCGTGGAGGTGGTAGTCCACATGTACGCACAATCGTGTTTTCATTTCCCATAGGATGGAAAAGGGTTGGATTCCTTAGCAGTTCAGCCGGTGGGGTTCTCCTACCTCATTCCCCCTAGTATCTTAAAACCAGAGACGATGAACTTAATTAGAGGGGATTCCCTCGGATTACATTATTTTAGACCGCCTTAGTTTGGGGGCATTTTGTGTATGCTTTTGGCTTCTCTCTTAATAAAAAATATATCTTGGATGGATGTATAGGATGGAAAAGGGGATGAAAAAATGTTATAACATAAATATAATAAAATTTAAATATTTTTAAGGTACTAATGTTATTATTTCATAATAGTTAAAGATGATTTGAATTAGGTAGAAGAAGAAATAATCATGAAAACACTTGGTTAATAGTTATACATCTTCTTTGAGAAACCACATTTGACACACACCTTAAGTATTCTAGGTTGGTATTTTGGTGAGATTAGAAGATCTAGATAATTTGGATGAATATTTTTAATATATTTAAGTAGATATTGGTTGATCTAAATGTCTTAAGATATCATGTAAGGGAGGATAGGATATTCCCTTTTACAGGTGAGGTGGGTGAAAATTCTATAAATACATAAACTATTAATATATAATAAATGTGTAACTCATTTAAAATGATTCCAATGTTCCATAAATTAGAATAAAAAGAGAATTATGTTAAAATATAATCAACCAATAAAATTTATATAGGTTTATAAATTATTTGAAACTATATCTTTTGGTTTTACCACCTTGTTAACCTTGTTTAAGCTTCACCATTGTAATAAAATTTTCAAACTTAAGGGTCAAGAAAGTAATTTTAAAAATGAAAAGTAACAAATAAATGGAACATTAATGATATCCTAGAAAATTTACCATAAAATAGAGTTATGAGATTATTTTTATGATTTTAAAATGTTTTAAAAATTGTTTTTAAACATTAAATTCCATTTAAATCCATTTTCGAGATTATTCACAAAATTATACTTTAAATCCATCAAGATAACAATGTAATTCGAATTAAAACACTAAAATAATTAATTATTATTTAAAAGTATCTATAAAATTATTTAAATACTATAAATCATCTATATATTACCACCTTTAATATTTCTAAGACCATTTATTTGATTTCTTCTATGCTTGTATAAGCATTTCATCGACGTTGCATAAGAATTTTAAATAATTATATTATATTTAAATATTTAAAATAAAGTATTAACATAAAATTAAATTATTAAACATAAATATTTTTATCTTAGTTCATTCATAAAATATATTTACTCTTATTGTAATCATGGCAACTTATTTGTGATATAAAATGAGAGAAAATGACATTTATTAAATATAACATTTCCTTCTCTTGGAAGCCAACCAATATTTCAAATAAAGCCACAAAAAATAGTCCAATAACGAGTATAGGTTTATACACATCTCATTATCACAAATAATTGATAATGTTTTAGTTTTTTTTGGCATTTTATACTCTATTTTAATTTTTACCTTAATTTACCTTTTCCGAGATAACTCATTTTTTTAATTCGGTAACTTATTTTTATGGAAAAAAATTAAATTAAACTTATAAAAAAATTTAGGAATAATGTTTAAAATTTTAAATCAATTTTTAAATATTTAATTATTATAATTGGTAGAAATAAATTTTAATATTATTGCATAAAGCGCAACAAAAATTGTTTTTAGAAAACTGTGTTTTTGAGCCTAAAAATAAAATTACAAAAAAAAATATATAACGATTATTAATATAGAATTAATTAGATTATAAGGGATATTATGTTACTTTAAAACCAAATCCCAAACAAAATTTGTATTTTAAATAACTTTATTTAAAGAAAAGAAATGACAGTTCTATAAAAATCAGTATTTTCCACCATTCACTCAAAAATCAACATTCTCAACAAATACAAAAAAATCATCCTAAGACTATTATGAAATTATAAATTCTAAAATTATTTATTTTTTTAAAATAATTTATAATATTTTAAGAAATTAATTATAATATCCATGCACAAAATGCAATGAAAACCATTTTTGAAGAAAATGTATTTTTGAAGCATCAAATAAATTTATTCTCATTTATTGCATAATAAAAATAATTATATGAATAATAATTCATTAAATTGGATATATTATCTACTTATATCATTATAATCATTTATCAATAGTGATAAATTTATTATATTAAGATAACAATACATAATACATATAAAAAACTATTTAATGAAAAATATCTCTTTTATATTCAAAATATTTTATCTTTAATTAAAACCAATTGATAATAAATGAATGATTTATTATTAATCTTATTAAAGAAAAAATTATATATATATTTCATGATAAGGTTATTCCTATTCATACCTGCTAAACCAAAAACTAGGTCATAACGGTCATAATTAAATAATAATATTTATTTAGTATATTGCGGTTTATTTAATCTCAATGTTGTGTATACCACATGATATCAAATATATTATTTAATGAAAATAAATTCTGAAATAATTGGGTGTTATAATGCATATCAAATAAATATTTCCAAATAAAATAATAATCCAAACATGGCATAAGAAAAATAAACAACCAAATGAGTTTTAATCGATGGAAATGATCCAACTCATCTTTATAAAGATACACTAAATCATCCATAGTAATAAACAACCAAGTTACAATATAATGTAAACCATAATAAGAGTCAACATAAGGCTGAATTGGATAATACATCAATATTCTAAAAATAAATAAATAATCTTAACCATATCTCAAACATCTCTATGTGACCCATGCTCACTCACCACATCCCAACATGTCCATAAATGGACTAAAAAATCCACAAGAGAATCAAAACTTGGATATCTTTATGAAAACATAAGAGATATATACACACATATAGGTGTGTATATAAAGTGTAATCCAAACAATACCAGTAGGTTTTTACCAAAGAGTCTATATAATTACTTTTATAAAATATTTCATGAATACTGGTTTGAACTATAATTGAAAATTATATTTTCTATATGATAATGTGTAAAGAAAACCAATTATCATACTTCTATATATAAATAAATTATCACTTATTTTTATATAAAACATGTGGAATATCTACTTAGTAGATGAAAACACTTTGAAACCCCTATGTGAGGACCTTTTATTTTATAAAAATAAAACAAATCCTTTATCCTCATTTCAAATAACCTTTCTCAAAATCCCATACATAAAACAAGCATTTCTCTTTTCCCTTTGAAATTATTATTTCAAATACACTTTTGAAAATAATTTTGAAAACACACGAAATAATGAATAAAATAAAATAAAACTCAATTATGAACCAAAAACTCATAGAAGTATAGAAAAATTAAGCAATGAAAGAAAATGTGGTTCCATAAATCGAAGTGATAATGAGGGGATACAAGTAGGTATGGAATGTGAATCCCCTAAATAGAGTCATCAACCAAGGAATAAATATCATGGGAAACTCACTAGGTCTTGAAATGATGCAATCATATATGATACTCAAGAAGAATAAATTTTTGGGTTATGTTACATTTCTAAACATAAAACCACCTGACTTACTCTCTTTAGTCTCATTAGGGTAACTACCAAAGCCAGAGCATGAACTACACTTGGGGTCACTAGCGAGTGTAGTAATCCAAGATAATGTAATATAAATATGGAACTATCACTTAGATACCTAGGGATCCCATGCAATCAAATATAGGTGATAAAATAAGTACATCATGTTATCAATGCATAAATAAATAATAAAACATAATACAAACATCCCATCTCACCTCCAACACCCTGACATAAAATAACCCCTTTCATATTTTTATAAAAAATCACAAAATCAATGATTCAATCCTTACCATAAGGGAAAAATCCTATATAAGGTATCACACAAAGAGGCATAAATGAGGTTATCACAAATATCATGAAAAAATCTTTTATAAAGTTCCAAATAGGCCTTTCCCAAACTAACTTGGAATGCCAAGTCATTTTTCATCCTTTGAAAAACTCAATCATGAAAACATACTTTAGAAATCATTTGAAAATAATTTTTTTTCTCAATATGAAACTCAAAAAATTATTTTAAAATCAATAATTTTTTACCTTTAAAATCAATTGAAAATCAAACCACCTTTTTAGTTGAAAAAATCCTCAAAACCGCGATATTCCTCTTTTAAAACAAAATGGTGATAAACTCCCCCTTTTTTGTTGAAAACCAACCCTTAAACCCAGGTTTTACTCTTTATAAATAAAAAATGTTAAAAAAACCTATTAGTTATTAAATTAATTTTAAATAATCCTCTAAGTAATTTTGAAAAACACTTGGCATGCATAGAAATAAGGTTTTAGAAACCATGAATTGGAAAACCATTGAAATCCCTATATTCCAAGTCTAGAAATAATGGGAAAAATTTTATAAACCCATTAATTGAATCATATATAGGAATATATTTATAATAATAGTATTTATAAACTTAATAATTTCATGAAATGTCTAAAAAATGAACTACATAGAAACACCTAACTTGATCAAGAAGAAACCACTCACTTTTGAAGGAAAAAGCACAAACTCACAAGGAAATGTCCTCTACAAGACCTAAATGACTAAATTACCATGATTAGGTCAAAACAAACCTTAAAATAAACCACCATAACCATTAAGGTTCATAGGATAAAAATTAAACCAAGGATAATGGAAGGAGGTATAAGAGGATAGAAACAACGAGGACTTTACCATAGAGAATTTCTCTAAATCGAAGGGGGAGGAGTTCAAAATCCAAAGGGAAGAAAGTAGGAGATTCCTATAGATATAATATAGTTTGAACAACTATAATGAGGTATGTTTTTAGTGGGGGGGGGGGTGTAATAGGAACAAAAATACAAAGTATAAAAGCATAAAGTCTCCTTTTAATTAATCTTGGAAGCTCACATAGTTTGGCCACATGGTTTACCAAACTATGTTCTAACCATATAGATTCTAATGGATTAAAGATACAAAATTAAATGGTTTGGATGAAGGTTTTATTAAACCATTCACAAAATATTCTATCCCCACTTTAATTTAGGTAGATAACCTCATATGGTTCTCCCTAACTATGTTCAAGACGTGCGCCAACACCCCATATATATGTTTTTTTACAAAATTCTCCCTACACTATGAACTAACCTTGATCCGTCATACATAAGGTTTCTCAATTGGTTTCCTCTTAGACAAAATCTATATGCACAGTCACCTCTTAAACATAAGGCTTTCTTCATATTTTCCCCTAACTATACAATAATCATTCAATAGAAGAAATATTCAAAAAAAATTGAAGAAAAAGGTTCAAAACACCCAAAAAAATAAAATAAAACCCAAAATATAATATATAATATCACAATGACATGGAGGTGTCATAATAAATAATTATGAATACAAAAATATTATTCATAAAAACTGATGATATCTTGACAGAAATATTATCTTTTCACTTTGTGCATTAGCACCCATGGGAGATCAATCTCTCATATCTATTTATAAAAGTAAAAAATATGACCATTAAGGTAGTTGGATATTATATTATCATTACATGAAGATTTATGATGGTCTTATGATAATGATAAGGATCATTATTGACTTTACTCATATTCTATCATTGAAATTAGTTATCAAGATATTAAATACTTTGGAGTAAATCTCATCTTGAACTATATATTTATTAGATAATAAATAATTCATGTCATCATATGTTTTCCATGTAAGTTTATCTTCCATCATTAGATAGTGAAGCCTTTTTGAATGTATTCAATATGACTTAATTAACTTTGTTATTTTTTAATTATTTAATTATATAACATTAATGGATAAAAAAGGAAGGTATGTATCCCAGAAGATGAGAAGTCATAAATTCTAAAAGGAATATAATACTTTACATATTTTTATATTTTAAAAAATTCACTATAAAATCATCTAATTAAAAAAATTAGTAAAATATGAATGTGAATTATGATTAATAAAAAAACAAGGATCCCTAAGTTATCATTAATAGAATTACCCAACAATATCCCCTATTTTTTATAATCACAATACACAACAATTTAAATTAAAATAAATACAATTTATCAAAAATAATTTCATTGTGTAAAATTATTATTAAAGATAATATATATAAAACTGTCTTAAAATAATATTATTGTTCATTTCCTATTTTTATGATTTTAAAAAATGGATTTTTATTTATGATATATTGTAATAAAATTTAATGATCAATAAATAAATGAAGTTAGAGTAAACTTTTATTTATAAAATAAAAACACTAGTTCAAAAGAAAAGAAATAAAAATCATTATTTATCCATTTTCTCTAAGGCCTCAATGTATTTTTCTAGACCTTTATGGGGATCTATTAATTTATCCATTAAGTATATGGAAACTATCAATCATTCAAAACCAAAAATATATTAATACATCTTCAATATAAATTTCTTTTATTCTTTTTAATATTCCTTTTGGTGAAAAAAATATTATTATAAATAATTTGTGTATTATATAAATATTTTTCAATAAAATTACTAAAAATGTTAGTACATTGGTAGTCATATTTATATTACATGATGTCTATTTTTGAAATCAATTTTAAAATTAATTCTAAAAATTTAATCATTAATTCAATATGATCAATCTTATTTTCTAAATTTTTATCAATCATTTACAACTATGAAAAAAACTCATTTTAAACAAAATTTTTCATATTTATATGTTCTTAAGTAATATATCCAACTATTGAAATATTACTAAGCATAATATAAGTTTTATTCATGACTTTATCTATAAAAAACAATAAATTCCCAATAATTGAAAATTTTATAATCAAAATTTCATTTAGAGTCACTTGTGAAGAATTCTTAGTGGTAGGAGAAACTTCAAGTGAAACATGATGAGTGAATTTTTCAATAGATAGTTGGGAAACATGTGAGGATTTTGTAGTTGATTTATTAGTAGGTACGAGACCTGGTGGTGGGGAAAATTAACAATAAATTCAAGGAGAGGATTTCTCAAGCGAATCAGTAGTAGGAGCATATTTTTTTCCTTTCTCAGCAACTTCAATAGGTGAATATTAACTCCAAACATTTGTATGGATCTCATCATTTTATGAAGAAAAATAATACTCCTTATCAAATGAAGAATATATATTCAATTATTCAATGAATTTTACTCTTACCTTTCCTACAGGAGGAGTGCAATGAAATATATTCTTTGGTAAGTCATCAAGTGTTTTATCTAATGAAGGATCATCAATTTAGATTTAATCCAATGGAATATTAACATTATTTTTATGAACATCTAGAATGTATTATCAATTAATTTTTTCTTATATTAATGGTTTTTTCCTTTTCATTGATTTTATAATGGATTTTTATCCACATTAATTTTTATGAATTAACTCACCTTACTATTCTTTATTATGCTTAGAATTTTTTAAACTAGAATTTCAGTAAAAACCACATCTTTTTCTTCTCTTAATTATTTTTGTGTGGAAAAAATAACTTATTAAATCTTCCATCTCCTTTTTTTAGTTCCTTTAGATATTTTTTTAATGATTATATTATATAGTTTTTGGGAGACCCATTATTTTTTCTTTTTGTTGATAGGTCTATTATTTGATACTTTTTCAATACCTTCATCTATAGAGAAGAAAATTCCTACTTAATTGAATTCTATATGAATGTATTTATGGATTTAGTTAAAGTTTTAGGTAATCCGACATGAGTTTTTGTATACATTTTTGGTTTTACATGATACTTTCACTTTATATCATATAAAAGTTTTTAATTCAAAATTTTTACCTCATTTATAAGTCCATCCTTTACTAGTATTAGATTTCATATATTAACACCTTCTTCCTGAAGCATCATTTTGTAATAGAGAGAGAAGAGATGAATAAACTAAATAGAAGAATATTAATCTTCACTATTCTAATATGAACTACCTCTATGTCATCCCATATAAAATGGACTAAGTTAAAGTGCCACATATAAAAACGTTTAATGTACAAATATCCCAAATCTTAATCGTTTCTATATATTATTTTCTTGAAATGAAAAAATTTTGAATCCATCCATGACAATACATTGTTTTATCAGTAATTTTTTCATCTTCTATTCTATTTTAGATATAAGAAACAGATAAACCAAATATTTATCTTTCTGGAATGATCCTCTTCTTTATATTGAATATGAAGTGTGATTTTTACATGGAAGTGTGATTATTTTCCATTTCTAAAACTTAATTAACTCCTTTAGTAAAATATGAATATCATGGAACCAATTACAATTTATAAATCTTCCATAACTTACTTATCACTTTGAATATCATCTAGATAGGATCAATTTCTTTTTCCATTTAAATGAGAAAGGTCACAAAATCTTGGTTAGTGAGAGAGGATCCATAAAAAGTGAAAATTAAATATAGATCTTATAGAGGATATTATTATTTTTTATATTCAATTCATTTTATTCCCTCACATTTATTAATAAATGGAGTTTTAAGAAGTATTTGAATTAAAGTATCATTTCATTGTATTTTGTGAATATTGGTTAAAATGGAAAAAATCGTGGATTTAATTACATTTATTAATTTATAGAATAAAATTAATGGACATATATTCATAATAAATTAATTTTTTGTTTTAAAGGAGAAGAAGAATATGGTTGATGTATTGAAGAAGGCGAGTTTAATAAAGGAATAGATATATAGGATAAGTTCTATGGTATGAATAAATCATTTCATAATGAGTTGCATAAGAATAAATCCTTAAATGAAAAAGAATCAATTGGCTAGATGAGTACCTAAAAAAGATTAAATTAATGCTATATAAGATTAAAGAGAACCAATGTTAGAATAAATAATGGATTCGAAAGAACAAAACTGATCTTGTATAAGATAAAATCAGATTCACAACTGGCTATGTATATGTAATCAGAACCTAAATAAGAGTAATCTAAAGTTTATTGAGATAAATAATATTAAATTGAACTCATATAAGAATAACCAACACTTACATAAGAGTAAATTGGTTCTCAGGACACTTATGTAAGGTTTATTACTTTTATAAATCTATATTAGTTGCATAAATATGAATGACTATAATGTCATGTAAGAGTAAAATGCTTTTTACTCATGAATAACTATATCCGTTAAGATCATATCAATTCTATGTATATACCCATGCATGATTAAGTGATCAATGTGTGATATTCATATGAAATACTTAATTTAATTTAGAAAGAAATATGATTACATGGTATGTGCCATCTGATCTAGGAAAAGGAATATTCAAAGTGAATATCTGTAGGGAAACAAAAATCTTAAATAAACATTTTAAAATCCATGTGGAGGGAATATTAGATGATTAAACATGGAATTATCACTAAAATCAAGGATGGAATAGAGAATCTATTTAAGGAGTTTGAGGCTATGAGGGAAGGGAGTTTAGTTTAAGGTTATTTTTGCTATATTTTCTACTTTGTTATTAGATCTTTGATGACTGAAACCATTCACATGGAGGGATAAAATCCTTTTGGTGATTTAGGAAGTGGGGAGGAGAACTTTTTTTTATTATTGAGTCTAAACATCATTTATAAATTCTTCTTATATTATTTCATCTCAGTTTTCATTAATATGATATTTTTATTAGATGTGATTGTATTTAGTTTTATAATTTTTTGTAATTTTTATAGTTTGGGTTGATAAACTCCCTACATCAAATCTTTATTGTTTTTATAATGGAATTGATATGGTTGGGTGGTAAAGTATGAAATTATTACAGATAAATTTATGTAAGTAATTGAATCACAATTTAGTTTCTTAGGGAAACCTTGATCCAATTAGGATTTTCCTAAGTAATTAAGGGATAGTTTATTATTGATATGTCATGGAAATTTTTTGATATATTCCCACACATACATGATGATGGATAGATCATCAATGTTAATTTATTTAATGAGACTCACATTCACTATTAATTCTTTATGAGAGATATACAATTATGGATTCTATCATTGATGATTGAAACCATAAAAGGATTAGTCAATTTAAGACTAGTATAACATAATAATTGGTGATCCAACCCCTAAACCAATCACCAAACCACATCTTAATAATATCAACTTGTTTAAATTTATCTTTAATTATATCAAAATAAAAAAAATTAAAACCCCATATAATTAATTGCGACACTCGTGATTTTGTAAACCTATTTAGAGAAAACATTAGGACTCTACTATACTATATTTTAAACTTAGAATATTAATTAATTTTTTCACACCTATGATAGACTTGTGTCAAAATCTTGGTGTCTTTCCAACGATTTTGTGCCAATTTCATAACACCTAACTAGTTTGTATAACCTAATCTCACTTTAACCATATATTTCCTCATGATCTAGAAATAGAGAGAAAACTTTTGTCAAGAGTTTGGGATTTATTTAATTTTGCAAATTTATAATCCAAATATAGTGATTCAAGTGAAACTCAAATTGTTTACTCCAAATCTAACCTTGCAAAAATGACAGGGAATACTGACCAAAATATTATAGATCTTTGTGCACCTCATTTTATAAATCAAAAAACTATATTTTTATTTGAGAATTACAAGATTATTTTGAACTCAAAAATTATATATTTAAAATATTTTTTAAGTTTCATAACCTTACAAAATAAGAACCTAACAAACACATTAAGGAGTTCACCATTGTGTGTGAAAAATTGAATCAAATAGGAGTGGATAAATAACAAGTAGGGAGAATTTACCTTATCCCTTGAATGGGAAACTAGGGAGTGGCTATTCTATCTACAACCTGAAGAAATAAAAAGTTTAGATAAAATTTATTGGATTTTTCTCTAAATTTTATTTCCAAATTCAAGAATAAATACTTTATGGAATGAGATCTATGTAACTATAAAGTCTTAGGGAAACTTTGTATGAGTACTGGGAAAGATTTAAGAAGTTTCTTGTAGGATGACCACATCAAGAAATTGTTGACAATCACTTCCTAGTATTATTATTTCAAGATATTCTTGACAGTGATAGGAATATGATGGATGAATCAATGAGAGAATTTTTTATTAACAAATCACCATTTGAGGCTGAAGTATTAATTGAGAAACAAACTCAAAATTATTAGAAATTCAGTATAAAAGTTATTCGAACAAGAGGAGTGTATGAGGTAAAGTATTTTGAATCACTTTTACTATAATTTAAATTTAAGGAACTAAACACCATGGTTATATAGATATCTCTTAAAAAATTAAGTGATTAACTCACATAAGTGAAGGTATGTGGTCTTTGTTATTATTAAAATCATTATGATTCTGAGTGCCATGATTCTAATTATCATTAAATACCATTTAAATAATAAAATCAAGGATGTGGAGACAATTATTGAATCTAATATAGATTTGGAAATCAAAATTATCAGATATGAACACTCTTTTATAAACAGTCGCATCAACCCCCAACTTTCTAATAAAATTTCAAAAAATCATATAACCAAACTTCTCTACCACCACCATTTCAAAATAAATTTCAAAAAAAAAACTTCGACTAGTTCTCAAACAAAAATAATGAATAAAATAGATCTAAGTAATTAAGTGTTAAAAAATGAGATGAAAGAACTAAAAAATAAATTAGGAAGTCTTGATGAATTGATGGCCAAAAAACATGAAAAAAATACACCTATAGACACTTCCTAATCTAAAAGGTAATATAAGCATGGTAACAAATAGGAGTAGAAAAGAAGTTCACCCAACACCCAAACATGATTCCAAATAGAACAATCTAAAAACTAATTTAAATGGGGAAAACAATTTTGAAAAGAGTGATAGAAAAATAGAAATACAATCCGAGAAATAATCCAAGTCAAAGTAAAAAATTCCATTTCCATTTCTCTCAATAATGATACAATCAAAGAAAATTCAAGAGGTGGAAATTCAAAAATAAATTCTAGATACTTTTAAAAAGGTTGAAATCAATATACCCCCTATTTAAGCTCTAAAAAGACTCCTAATTATGCTAAGTTACTAAAATAATTATGAACCAAGAAAAGAAGGCTTCAGGGGAATGAATGAGTGAATTTTGGGAGGACCTTTTTTAGCATTAATCATATTATAACTTAACATCATATTTCAAGATCTAGGGAAAATATTATTAGAACAGGATGGAGATGATGAAGAAAAAGACACAAGAGGGGGTGGGGGGTGAATTATGTACTTCAAAAACTTTGATGGATTCAGAAAAACTCTCTTATTATGCAGAAAACTTTCCTTTTCTCTCAAATATGAGTGAGAAATGAAAATAAATAAAGGAAAAGAACACAATGATATATAGTGGTTCAGGGTGAAAAGATCCCTTAGTCCACTCCACCTACACTCAACTCCATGATTTTGGTGATTTTGGATATTAGGATCTCTTATCTGGAGACCTCTACAAAAACAATAGAGTTCATGCAGTTAATACCTTACAAGGATTTTACAGGGCCTTATGGTTCCTTTACAAGGAACCGTAAATCCAAATATTTATACAAGAAGCTGACACTTCACCATAAATGAGTCTAAGCAACTGAAACTCTACAAAATCAAAAGATTTTGTTTTTTTGAAAACGTTTATTAAACTTCACAATTCCAACAACAAATGACACATGCAATCTATATTAAATAATGCACAACAATAAATAAATGTTCAAAATTGCACATGCTTTCTTAAAAAATCAGCAAAGAAAACACCCAAAAAATGTTTAAACATGTATTTCTCCAAATTTAATCTCCAAACAATGCTTCTTCAATCTTTTAGAAGAATATGTAACAATAAAATTAAGTAGCAACGAAAACAACAATAGTGAGTTGATTAGATAGATTGGAAAATATATGTCTCCAAAGTGTAGCTCTGAAGGCAACGACACACTTGTTGTTTTACAACAAAAACTTTTCCTTATGAAATATCCCACATATATATATATATTTCAATGAAGAAAACCTCTATATTTATACTATAGGTCAAAAAGATCTAGGTCAAACCAACTCTATAAATATCACACAATAAATTATTAATATTTGAATTAAAAATCATTCAAGATTCATAAATTACCATAAGAATAGAAATGATTTACTCTAGTGAATATGAGAATTTAAATCAATTATAACAAGCCTTTGAATCTTCCATAATGAGACTTTAAATATATCTTTACTTCCATCAAAACCATTGTATAAATCTCAGATAATATCGCAGATTTAAAACTCCGTCGTTGAATAGTCAAATGTAGGGTTCCTTCATGTGATGAAAAAAACTTCAACGTAGGGTTGAAAATGTACGATTGATCAAAAAATAATGGTTGATGTATCATATGTTTGTTTTCTCAAATGTAGGTTTCCATCCAAACATAGGGTTTATAAACACTAATTTTCCAACAATGTGGGATACATGATCCATACATGCTATTTCAAATGTAGGGTTGTCGAACCATATGTTTTTATTACAAATGTAGGGTATGAATAATGTTTCTAGAATACATTTAAAACATGTACAAAATACTTCAAAAACATTTCCCCATGGATCATGACATATATATATTTCTAGAATAAATATTCTAAAGTATATTATTTTCATGAAATTCACTTAAAATAAAATTCATTAGTAACATAAATTTAGACATTTGTGAGCATCAAAACCAAAAATAAATTAATGAAATTATTGAATCAACATATGATAAATAATCTCACCCTTTTTTATGGTCACAAAACCTCTAAAAAAATACATAAAATGATTTTTTATTATGATAATTAAATTAAAACCCACTTCTCTTGAAACAAACATTTCTCATATAAATTTCTCCCCCATTATATCTTTATATATTTTTTATTACAGAAAAATTATTATCCATTATAAGGATAAAAAAATCTCCCCATTTTAAGGATGATAATAAACATATAAACTAAAACTAACATATAAACTAATACTATCAACTTATCCCCATTTTTGTGACATCAAAAAAGATAAGAGTTAAAAAATTACAGTTAAAATAAACTCCCCCTAAATTCATAATTTAAAAAGATATATTTGTAATCAATGAATAAAATGACCACTTTCTAAACATTATCATTAATTAATAAAATATAGGATATTCAATGAATTAAAATATATTAAAGAAATAAATATTTTAAACTAATTTTTTTGAGCAAGTAATATTTAAAACAAAATTATTTACTTACAACAATAAACTAATTTATGTAATGATATAATAAAATATTAAGTTCATTATTATGTAATATAAATTCATAAAAGTTTTAAAAGAAATTATGAAACAACTTATAGAACATATTTTCACTAAATAATAAAAAAATAGTATATATTGACTTTTAAATAAATAATAGAAAATAAAATCAGAGGGTTAGGATGGAATAAATGGTTTATCTAAACTTTTAAAACTTCTAACTTTTTCACTTAAATTAGTTAAAACTATTTATAGTTATTATAATCTATTTTTAAAATATTCTATTCTTTGATATGAATAATATGAAAACTATTAAACTAAGAACAATTTCATCTTATCAAAATCTATCATAGTAACAACTTCTCTTCTTAGTAAATATAGTTGACTTAGCATTTCTACTTTAAAATATTCAAATTATTATTTTGAGATTGAACTATATTTTACATTTTTATATTAATTTTTTAATGAATCAAAAAATATTTTCGATACATATTCTTTCTATAGTTATTCATATGGATTTCTAGACGCATCTAGATCAATTTTTATGTTTAAATTTTCTTCATTCAAGGTGTTGACTTTGAGAAGAAGGTTTTCATAAGACATTGGAGATTTAGAGACTTCTGGTTCTTTATGACTATGATCTTAATTATTTCTTTTATAAGTATTTTAAAATTAATCTCCAATATATGAAACTGAATGTTCTTTTAACAAATCATAAGGATTACCTTTTTTCATCTTATGATAAATATTTTATTGTAACTTGAATTACTTGACTTATTAATCTTTCTATGACTGTTTTTAATAAGACTTTGAACAAGATATTTTGAAGAAGATATATTCAAAATTTAAAAGGTTTTAAGAAGAAGGTTATAGGGTTTTAAAGAGAAAATGATACGCTTTGTTCTAACACAATGTAGACGATTCTTAACATTCTCAAGTTGAAGAGTAGGGAATAATTATTATTGATTTTAAATTTTGAAAAGAAATGTTATGTGATAATTTTTTTTCTAGTTATGTAAACAAATAAAATTTTAAATACATAAAATATAAATATTTCAATTGGTTTAAAGATTAAAAATATAAAATTTTCATAATTTTACTAATTACTTTATTATTTAAATATTAGAATGATATTTAGAGATATTCAATGTTTTTAGAAAATAAATTATACAAAAATAGACCAAGATTTTATTCAAAGAGTGAATAAAAAATATCTCCCCCCTGTATAAAAATATTTAATTCACTACAAGCATATAGATAAATAAAACTTCCTGGATCAGAGAATTTATTATTGAGGATTTTTTTGATAATTAACTACTTTAGATTTGATCACTTCTCTAAGATCAAGATTTAAACAAACAACCAATTCTTGATTTAATAATATATATTAGTGGTGTATTCTTTTAAATCATCAAATATAAGTTTATTTTGGTAACCATATACTTTTAGGTCCAATAGTGTTAGAAATTAAATTTTTAGGTAACCAAACTTGTTTATTTTGAGTATAAATTATATTATTCAAGTAAAATAATTATTTCAAACAATAAATATTTTTAATACAAAAAATTTGATTTTTTCAAAAGTAGAAATCATTCTCATAATTTCCATTAATACCACAATAACAACATTTAACAACAGAAATGTTTTTTCTATTTAAACCAGGAACAAAATATTTTTTATATAATTCTGGTCTTTAACCATTACTTTATATTCAAAATTTTCCTTTTTTAATTTTATTTTTACCAAGAATTTTATTTAAATAATTTTCTAATTTTATCAGTATAATTTAATATATTTTTAAACTATCAACATCAGCCAATAAATCCTTAATCTGAGTTTCATGCAGATTATAAGAAATATTATAATAATTAGAGTTCAAATATATAATTTTTTTGATAATTTTCCTTTATCTAATAGAACAATATCATAAGATTTTCTAATTTTCTATGGTATTTATTTACAAATTCATATTTATCTTGTAGTATAAAGAAATACCTATTTAATTAATCACAATAATTTTTTTTCAAAACTAGAGTTTTGAGAGCAGGAAAATTGTACCTCATCAGTATGATCTATAAGACATACCATTTGCCTTTTATGATTAGTCTCATAATCTGTAGAAGTTTCATCATATGAACCATAATAATTACTCTAGTTAGAATTTATAATGCTATTTCCCTTTCTCTTATAATAAAATTTCCTTTGAGCTTTCAGTAAAGGAAAGTTATACTTTGTACGACCTTTTCCTTAAATTTACAGCATTTATTTTCTTTAGTTCCTTTATTTTTATTTTTTTATATTTTTTCAAATCTTTTATAAAGATATAATAATTCTTTATCCAAATATAAATGACTTGAATCAAATGATTCATCCATACTAGTTTTGAGAGCATCTTATTCATGTTTGATATGTTTTTTACCTTATCCTTCATCTTATCTTTATACATTAATAAAGTCCTAATAAATTCCTTCATAGCTATTTTTTACTAGTGTAGATTGTAGTATATCTATAGATAGTCCATTCCATTTAGAGGATAGTACTCTAAGTAATTTTAATTCTTGATATGGTTGTGAAATTGGATGTCCCAAAGTAGCAACATTATTGACAATCTCTGTCAATATTCCATTCATTTGAGTGATAGTTTCATATTCAAACATTATAAAAGTATCAAACTTGAGTTTTATAATAGTGTTACTTAATTGTATGATATTGTTTGTTCCTTAACAGGCAAAAAAAAGTCATACAAATATCATATGTAGTAGGATATTGAGATACTCGATTGAATTCATCAGTTCCTAAACCACACATAATAACATTCATGGATTTTAAATTGATATCATCATTATTTCAATCTTCCAATCTTCCAATATTCATTAGGGATCACATAAGTCTTAAAAAACCTTAAATAAAACCTTATTCCAAGATCTTTCAAATAAATAATCATACAGGTTTTCCAATATCCATAATTATCACCATTAAATTAAGGAGCACGAGTCATCGATATACCTTCTCTAGAATCAATCATTTCAAGATGTATTCATCCGAATCTTTAACTCAAGCTTGTTAAAACCATGAAATATTATTGATTATGCATAGAAGTACCACATTTGATATTACTTGTTGATATTGGATAAGAAAAACAGAATATTCAAGGATTTACAAAATAAAAAATATCTATAATAGAGTCTAACCTTTGATACCACTTGTTAGGTCGGTATAGATATGACGAAGACAAAGACACAAGAGGGAGGGGTGAATTTTTTACTTCAAAAAAATTTATGGATTTAGAAAACCTCCCTTGTTATGCAGTGAACCTTTCACTTTCTCTCAAAGATGAGTGGGAATCAGAAATAAATAAATAAAAATAACACATCGATATATATTGGGTCAGGGAACAAATATCCCTTAATCCACTCCACCAACAATCAAATCCATGAGATTAGTGATTTTCACTAGTAGGTCCTCTTATTCCGGTAACTCTACAAAAACAATTGAGTGTAGGAATTTGATAACTTACAAGGATTTTACAAGGCCTTTTATTTTTTTTACAAGGAACCATAAATCCATAGCTTAGTATAAGAATAGGAAACTCCACCATGATTGAGTCCTCTAAAGGCTCAAAGGCCTTCAATGTTTTATTATAATAAAACCCACTTTTAAGGGAATAATGGGGGAACCCAAACAAACTTCATGAAATTAAGACATATCACAAATCAAAGGTCTTAGAGAGTAAAAACAGACTGACCACATGGAGATTCCCCTCCCCAATATTTGGTCATTATAAATCTCTCCACCATTGCATGGATGTTCAGCTGTAAAGTGTCCTGTGTCAAAGCACAAGCCCGATCCGATGGATGACACTATAACCACTCAAATATCTAAGTTCGTAAAGCTCTATAATTATGAACAACCAGCTATGAAACCTCCTATGTGGATTATTTCATGTAGTCGAGTCCAGGTGCATTACCATTCCAAAAACCACACAAAAACCATTCTATAAAATATAGGATTGTTGAACCATATGTTACGCTTAAAAACATAGGGTATGAACAATGTTTCTAGAATATATTTAAAACACATCCAAAATTCTTCAAAAAATATTTCTCTATGGATCAATGACTTGTATATATTTCTAGAATAAATATTCTAATGAATATTATTTTCTTGAAATTCACTTAAAATAAAATTCATTAGTAACATAATTGTGGACGTTTGTGAGAATCAAAACCAAAAATAAATTAACGAAATTGTTGAATGAATATATTCTCAACAATTCTCTATTCCATTCACCATTAGAGAAATATAATTTATAGATTCCTTATGTAATCTTGGATCTTATATTAATGTTATGACTCAATCTATGTAAAATTAATTCATAAGGGGGATAGATCATGTACAATATATCCATGTGAATACTTCTAGGTCATGTAGATTAATTTAGATTCACTGCTAGCTATGTAAGATTAGAATAAACAGGCTCATGTTATATTAAAACACATAGATTAGAGATCATGCATGAATAACTCAGACCTGAGAAAGATATGATATCATAATAAAAGAGCATTGATAGTGATCATGTGTGATTAAATAAACCTGAAATTACCTATGTAATATAAATTTTAAATCAAGAATCCATATGAGATTAAGTTAAAGTCATACATTAGATTAACTAGAGAGACTTGTGAGATATCACTTTAGAAAATAAATAAAGAAGAAGATCTACCACACTATGACCCAAAACCCCTATTCTACTAGGTATTTTCATGGACTGAATTCTTTGATAATGTTTTTCTATAATTATAGAGGATAAAATCTAATGAAGAAGAATATTTTTGATAGCGGGAAACATAAAAATCATAGGGAATATCCTTGAACCATGAGAGAGTTTTTTTGTGGTGAGTGAAGGTTGGGTATATTATGGTTGAATTTGAGGAAGGTTGGTTACAATGTGGTGATCCCATTGTGCCATGAGAATCTAAGAGTAAGAAGAAAAGAAATTCATGGGTTTTATCTAGTATTACCTCAACCTAAATTGTTGTTCCATGATTTATATATCTGTTGCAAATACAAATATACATTGGTCACCTATCTTTTAGAAGTTATAAAGATATATTTTCTGGAGATATGGGTGGATTTGGGCTTGATTTTAAGGATATTTTCAAATTAATTTTAGTTCAAGATGAAGAGGAAATTAATAGAGGATTGGTAGATATATTTAAATATATCAAAGTGGGTGAATTTTTTTCTATGAATAAAATTCAATGATACACTTTAAAATCAATCTCTCTAGAAGGTTCATTACAGGTAATTTAATATAGGTTACAAGTCTTGCTGATAATCAATTTAGATAGAGTTTTTTTGCTCTCTCGTGGTTATAATAAGGGATTAATTTATTTATATCAATTTTCGTAATGAAGGGGGATTGAATATCATGGTATTTTATTTTAAATAGTATTTTTTTCATTCAATAATTTTTCTATATGTTTTGTTCTTTATTTAAAGAATGAACATTATTTATTGATTGAGGATATGCTTTTTAATATGTTAACTAGCTCATAGATTCTTTCTCGATCAAAGGATACCTTAAGGGTTATGTTTAAACAAGGTTTTAGATCACCTGATTTCTAAATAAACTAGAGTACCTAATCATAAAAAAGGGGAGTTTAGTGATTAGAGGGTGAATTCCTAACCATGTATTTGATTCCCAATTAGAAAATAAAATGACCACCTATTATATCTTTTATGCTTCAATATTTAATAATCCAAGATTTTAAAAGCCTCAATACACTTTTCATTCACATTCTTTCAATGTAGTTTTAGATTTATCTTAAATTGTTATAATTTGTTCATCATAACTATTGGATTGGTGTTTTCATGCATAATACTTTTTCTTGTGGGTTCAATGTCATACTTGAGCTATAGTATGACTTAATAGTATTAGTTTTGAAGAAGAGTATTATCAATCTCTAAAATTTATTCTATGTGAAAATTAATGTCACCTCATAGGCAGTCAAAGTTTTTGATTCCATTATTTGGGACTTAGAACTTAGTAGGATACTTTGGTTTGATATATCAATATTTTTTCCACCTATTTCTTTTTCCTAATTTTAATTTAGTATTTTATTTTATTTTTATGCACTTAGTTATTTATGATTGTGATTAAAGGTTTCAAATTCATTAGGAGTGACCAAATATTATTTTATATACAAGTTATGGATATTTCACATTAAATTGATAAACTCAAGGATACGATAAAAAGAGAAGTATTTGGCCCACAACCATACCCAAGTTAAAATGAGGCACTCCTCAATGATCTGGAGAATTTTTTCAAATAGCCATGTAAATACCTGAAGGAATGAAAAAAATATTCTTATGAATTAGAATAATTACCCAAATAGGAAGTTGAATTTGAGGTAAAAATTGAGGATAAATCTGAAAGTGATGCCTAGTTTTAGGTTGAAATTGAATTTTTTTTCAATAATACATCCAAATATAATATATAACATGGGGAATTCACCCTCACATGTACTATGTTTTTGAAGAAAATGAAAGAGAAGAATTAATATAAGAATAAAATAGATAATAATAGGTGATGTATACTGAAACAAAGAGGAACATTTCATATTTTAAAGAGAAGCAGAAAATTACTTATGGTAGAAAACCATAATTTTTTCAGAATTAAATTTTAAGGATTTATTTTTTGGGTTTTTAGTATGTAGATTTAATAACCTTATAATTTTTATCTTTACTGGAATGGATCCTATACTTTCACATGTTATTTTAATTTTTTAGTTTTATGATGATGATATAGGATGACATAAAATGAATAAAAAAAGAATAAATAAATCATTTCAATGGATAGTGGAGTATTTATTTTAAATTTATTATAAATATTAATTTCTATATTTTTATCTTATGATATTTTTGTTTGAGAATTTTCATACCACAAACATATTTCTTGATACATTTTTTATCTAAGATGAAATAATTTCTCTATAATAATATCATACCAAGTTTTAAATGTCATTTTTATGTAATTGAATGAGTAATATGTGTGGTGGATGAGTAAAGATAAACACGAGAGTATTTATTTGATGAGTCATGATTTGTGAAGATTGGTTGATTCTTATAGATAAAATTTCTTAAAAAAAATTTGATTTGGTTTTTTATTCATGTTTATTGGTTTATTATTATTTTTCATGTTATGAATGATTATCCAATCTCATACTTCCCATTACTGAGAGTTTTTTAAACCATTTTTTAATATTCTTTATAATACCCTATTTATTGAGAGATTCCTGGATCATTAATACTAATAGAACATGAATTGATATCTTTTCAAATATATAAAATAAAAAAGGGATATTATTATGATTAAGGAATTTTTTATTTGACCCCTTTATACATTTAAAACACACCGTTACATTTGAACATTATCTTAAGCTCGTAGAATCCACAAATTACCTTGATAAGAAATCCATATTATGAGATCATTTATCTTTCCTACCCTACTCTTGGTATTGTTTCATAATTTATAGTGGAATTAATGACAAGGAATATGTTATTTCATAATGTGTAGTGGATGATTTGTATTGAAAAAGTTAATGATGAAATGAGTTATCATTGGTTTTGGGGAGAGATTCATTAATTTATTTTCTTTATACTTTCATAATTTCCTCTACAAAAAGATCAATGAAATAAAAATAAAAATAAAAATGAATGAAATATTATTCTAAAAGATAGGGTGAATATTTCATTATGTTTTCTATCATGATTTGTGAGCCTATGAGCTCAAGATGGAGGAGTTATTCTGTATTATCAGTTTGAGTTATATTTTTGAAGAAGGAGATTTTTTGAGCTTTATATTGTATGTATTTCATTATAATTTAGAGTTGAAACTCCTCTTTTAACCTAATAATTTTCTATATTGATCACCAAAAAACCCTTATCCTTAGATTTAGTTGAAACTTTATTGAAATCCCTTACTATTAACGATGATTTTGTCTTTATGGGGTGAAGATTTAGATTCCTTTTAAGCCTTTTGTTAGGATTAATATACTCAAGGTTTGAGAATAACTCTAGTAAAATATTCCTTGAGTAATGAAAATTGTTTTTCTAGTAAGGTAGAAAAAATGGGCATATTTATTAATAATAATTTGAACGATATGAATGGATGTTAAGAGAGGAATCACCATTTTAAAAGGAAAATACAATTACAAGAGCTGATTGGTTTTATTGAAGAGTGAGGAGTTGAAAAATATTTATTGTGTGATACTTAAAGTTTATTTTTTATTGATAATTATTTTATTATTTTGATTATTTTATTTAAACCTTGATAGGATGTGTTACATTTTAAATGATGGATATATTTCATGCTTGAGTAAACGCAGGTGTTTAAGTATGGGGGGACTTGATAGCTTAATTTCATGAATTGTTTTTTTTTAATTTTTTGTCTACTTTTATCAGGTAAAGGTTAAATTGATAATAATTTATTTATTTTGAATTTTGGGATAATTTTAGAAATAAATACAAATGAAATTCAAATAAATGTTATTAAAAATATTAAAATAAATATAATTTTAAATAATTAATGTGATTAAAAATTTTTATAGTTGATATTTACCTCTTATGGATATAATAAAATATTTTGTTCGAATTTAACTTGTTATTTTTATATTTTTAAAAGTCCAAGTAATGAATAGTGTCAAAATTGACACTATTGATATTTTATCAAAATAATATTTTATTAAATTTTTTAAAAATCATAAAACATATTTAAAAATAAAAAATAATTATAATATGGTATAAAATTTTATAAATTGTTCATTTATATTCTAATTTACATCACATAAGAAAAAAAATACAACCTTTTAATGTTGAAAAAGTTGTTACCTTAGATAAAATTAAAATAGGTTAACTAAGGGTTAATCAAAATGATAGGGTTTAAAATAATATAAAAACTTGTCTAAAATTTATTAGTTGATGATATTAAAACCTTATATCATATTATATTCTAAAAAATGGCCTTTTAAGTTATTTTTATTGATATTTAATTTATTATAAATTAATATTTTGAGGAAATTCCAAAAGTTCCACTCACCTACATTATAAAAGGACACATCCTCCATCACTTCTTCACATCACATTGATCCTTCAAGATCATCCATACCATGAAAATTTCTCTTTTAAAATTCCTTAGAAAATTTCTAGAGGTTATTTTATTCTCAAAAGACCAACCCTATTGCCCCTAAGAGGATATCTAAAGGAAGTTCTCCAAAGAAGAGGTTATCGTCTTTACTGACACTTTCAAGATTATTTATTCTTATACTTCCTCTCCATGTGTTGTTTCCTTTATAAAGTAATAAATCCAGTATAATATATATTTTTATATGTTATTATGATTATGGAAAAACCATATTGCACCTTTTATCCATTCTACAAAAATGAAAGCACTTCGTGTGCGTATGTACGACTTACAGTCTCCATGTCGTGGTGTAATATGTTTTTTCATCACCACATTATTTAGATGGGTATAAGGATGGAAATAATATATATATATATATATGATAATTATAACATTATATTGATTCTATAAATAAAATTAATACACCATCCTCTTCCTTTCTATCTCACCATTAAGGGAATGATACCATCACTCGTGCGTACGTACGACCTACCATCTCCACAAAGCGATGCAATTAATTTTCCATGTTTACCAATAAAGAATTATTATATAAATGTATATAATGAATAAATATGATATATATTACCTTAATATCATTCTTTATATGATGGAACTATATCCTACACACAATAACTAGGATTTATACGACAAACTATGCATAGGAAAATGAAGCAGTTAACACCCAAAAGAAGGGTAATAATGAAATGTTATTAACAAATGGGTGATAAGATGATATAATAGGACCATATATAATATCATAAATATGAATATGGTTCAGTTATAAATTAATAAAATTATTTAAAACATTATATAAGATATTCAGATACATACGAAGTTAATCAGACCTAAGGTAAGGTATTTTCGTCTCACTTTTATTTATATGGGACACATGCCTTATACACTACCTTTTTATTTTAAGTGGTGTATATACTGAACATGAATGTATTTAATGAGTATTATTCTTAATATTATGGTATTTTCATATCCATATTATTTTCTTTATTTCATGGGGCATAAGATTCTACTGATTATAAAGTGGTAAGGGTTAATTTCAAAATTTCATTATTATTCAGTATTGTTTATATGTAAGTATGTACTTTTGAATATTTCTCTTCCATGTTCATGTTTCTTAAAAATAATTTCCAAAAATATTTTTACTATTCTATATTTTTTTAAATTCATTTTTTACACATGTTTTAATTTTTACTAAATGGTTTGAAAGGAATATTTTTGTTGTTTTCCAAACAAGGTAATTTGTGCCTTTTTCAGAAAAAGTATGAAAAGAATGTTTTTTAACTTATATAAAATGAATGGATTTATCTACATTAATTATTACTTAAATCCTTGAAGCTTCCCTTACAATCTTACAAGGTTATTTTCAAATAAAATTTTTTCTTTTAAAATTTCATGACATTTTACGATAAGAAAACATTTATAAAGAATAAAAGATATTTTCCTCAAGAAGTATTTTCTAGTTATCTCTAAAAATTATTTTCCATTTATGATAACATTATTTGAAGATAATTATTCTTAATTGGGGGTATTTTTTAAGGATATTGTCCCTATTATTTCTATGGTTAGATTAGTTTTATGATGAAAATGATATTTATGAATCCCATTTCTTTTCCATGAGTTATGTTATGATGGAATGATATTTATGAAACCCATTTCTTTTTATGGGTTCTGATATGATGAATGAATTATGTTATTATGTCACACATATGTGTGGTTTTTATTATGTGATGTTTGGTACCTATATCTCCCTCCAATGCATTGGTTAAATATTTATATCTCATGAGATAATGATGGGAAATAAGTCTATGATCTTGATCCACTATGGGAAGAAGGGGAAACCTGATCCCTTAAAAGGAAAGCACTGTGACAGGGGATGGTGGTGTATCTCTCCCAGTAGGTGTAGTATCTATGTAGTGACTTGATAAGTTTTGAAAATGTGCCTTTACTTATAAGGAATGATATTATATTTTTATTTTTCTTCCACAATTCCATGTCTTATTTTTTTGTTATGATTTCATGGTTTAAGATTTTTACTCCCTTATAATTCATTTCTTATGAACTTCCAATCTTTATGACATGACTCATGTATATGATCCTTGATACGTAGGTTATTATCTTCAAATGATATGATTATTTTCTCATACCCTTATGTTTATGTAATGATTATATATCTACCTGGTTTATCCTTACTAAGCATCTGAGCTCACTATTTCTTATTGTTTCATCCTGATTCGCATTGCACTAGGTATTGATAGGCCGAGATGGTCCCACCAAGATTGGGTAGTGTATCATTTTTTATAATATTAAGGAGGTTATACATTTTCATTATCCCATAAGGTGATTGAAAAGGGGGTTATGTGTCCGTGAAATCAACCTATGTTGGGTACAATGTCCTTTAATGGACTCTAATGAGTTTATTCGTGGAGTCAGAAACACCCAATGGCCCTAGTATCTATGATTCATGGACCTGCTTTCCAAATGTAGGCACTCTTTGGGTGATGATTTGGCCAATGAAACTTCAAGACTCCATCGGTCGAGAGGATGGGAGGTCGGGCTCATCACAACTTTTTGGGGGGAATTATTGCCTACTCCGAGACTCTCTTATAGATTTAAGAAATGTTCATATGTTCGTGAATCCTTGGTTCTTTCTCAAGGAGTGTGTCTATAGATTACCCCTAGGTTTCAAGATGAATCATGGATACACATAGATTAGGAATTATTGAGACAATACTAGTTTAAGCCTCATGATGAGGCGCTCTGAAGTTTATAGTCATACAGGGGGGATGAAAGTTGCTTCGATATCAGGATTGAACCCATGAGATGGGTTTCCTACATATACTATTGAGATGAATCAAAACCTATGTAGTTCGGTGTCACTTAATTGGATACATCACCATTTAAAGTCATGTAATGAGGACCAATACGTTCAGTTTAATGTCATGCAACAAGGAAGTCTAGGAAAAAGGTTCCCAGTCAAGATCCAATGCGGGGCTTATACCGAGGTGGCCCGAGATGCCTAGGAATGATATGGTCTCCTGGATGAATATGACCCCACTGAGAATATGGACCAGAGAATTATAGGGTGCTTTGGGTATCAGGTTTGGAGCTCAGAGAGGCTTCCTACATATCCTAGTTGACTAGAAATAAAATCCATTATAGTTCATTTCAAGTTGTGACTTGATTGGGGCTTACGCTTGGGAGATTCCCATTTGAAGGGGGGATGTGATCTCTCATTTCATGGAGGAGATGATATAAATCTCAGGCCAAGATAAAGGCTTCTTACATGTAACACCACGAGATTTTATAAGAAATATATATATATATATATTTTATGTCTTATGTTATACGAAACACCAAAGGAATATTTCAATACACACAACACTGGCTTGGCTTGCGTTACATGCAAGAGCAACCTTCCTCGATAGCTTGTGTTGTACGCAATACTGAGTTTCACTAAACAATGATATATTATTATAATATTATGAACTAGTTATTATTAATAGTATTAACCAAAATTTTAATTTTATAACATTATAATTCATTTTACACATTTTATAGAATGAGATATTAAAACAAAATCAATTTTTCGGATAAAAGAAGTATTTTTCAAAAAATGCAATTTTACCACCTTTTGATGGCGTACCCATTTTAAATATAATTTTTGATAAGTTTATAAGTTAAATTTTACAAAATAAACTTATTCTTTTAAATTATGATATAAAAATTTACATTGGATAAATTTTTGATACTTTTCTAATAACTTTCATATTTTGATGAATAGTAAAAATACGCTAAATTTTTCTTAAATACAACTTTTTTCACCAAGATAATTTATATGGTTAAATGATAAAATTTAATGGTTTAAAATTACAAATAGAATATATTTTTACCATTTAATATAATTTATGCCATTACCATTAATTTTACATTGAATTCATATGTAAAAACATTTCAATCTTTGACAATGTTTTAACTTTTAAAACCCATTTTCTTAACAACGAGATTAATTTTAAATTAATTACTGCAACTTCTGTGTTTTGAATTTTAAAAAATGGATTCCATATTTGGATTAATTGGGTCCAAATTATTTTAATAGGTTACTTTATTTTTTTGATATTATGAATAGTAACTATGGTAATTTTTATTTACTACAATTAAAGATAAATCGGGTAATTAAGGGTAAAAATAAGATTATAAAATTACCCTAATACCTTCCAAAATTCTATTAGATGAATAAAAGTCGACCCATATCACTTAAGGGTATTAATAGATTCATTTCATGGACTTTTGACCATGAAAATGATATAATTATTATTAAAACCAAAGAAAGTGACAACATGTCACTCTCTTATATCTTATAAGTGTAATAATTTTAATTTAGTGATAAAACTCATAAAACTTAAAATATAAATAATTTAAAAAATATAATAAAATTATCTACATCATGAAAATTTATTTATAATTTTTAAGTATTAAATAATTATGATTAATGATGACACAATAGTGATGTAGAAATTATTTTATTGATTGAAATATCAAATAAATGGTTTTAAAAATATTAAAATAAATATTAAATGAACTAATTAATGTTCTCCACAAATTTTCTATATGAATATGACATGTTATAAATCTATTAAATATTTTTTTTCGAATATATCCTATGTGTGGATTTTATTTAAATTCAAATAAATGAATAATGTCAAAATTGACAGTATTGTTATTTTATAAAAATAACATATTATAAAATTGTTTAAAAATTACAAAAATATTTAAAAATTATAAATTTAAATTTATATGGTCTAAAATGTGACAAATTATCCAATTATGGACAATTCACAACATATAAGTAATTATTTATAACAATTTAAAATTTAGAATATTATTACCAAAAATAAAATTAAATAGATTAAATAAGGATAAATCGAGTTGATAAGGTTTAAAATAAATTCCAAAAAATGTCTAAATTTTATTGGTTGATGATATTACAACCCTATATCATCTAATATTCTGATTTGAGTCATTTTTGGAGGTTTTTAAGTTGGGTTTGAGTTTATTATAAATTAATATTTTAGAGGTTTCCAAAAGTGCCCCTCTCCTCTCTTATAAAAGGGCACCTCCTCCCTCTCCTCCTCAAAACATTTTGAGCCTTTATGCTCAGAAAAAACCTGTCCATTTCACTTATCCACTTTCCTATAAACATACTAGAGGTCCTTGTCTTCTTCAAAGATCAAATTTAGTGCCCTAAGAGGAGGTTTAGAAGAGGCACGTTGAAGTAGAGGTAATATCCTTTACCGATTCTTTCAAATTTATTTCTTCTTCTACTTAATCTTATTTATTTGTTTGATGATAAAGTAATAACATAAGTATAAATAATATAATGATATGTTATTATAAATATGAAACAACCCTATTTCACCTTCTATCCATCCTACAGAAAATGAAATCACCGCGCGTGCGTACGTACGGAATACCGTCTCCACGTCGTGGTGTAATCTATTTTCCACCACCACCTTACTTGGATGGGTATAATGGTCTAAATAATAACTATATATGATTATTATAACATGATACTAATTATGATATATTCTATCATCCACTCCAATACCATTAAATAATTATGGGAACGATATCGTCGCTCGTGCAAACGTACAGCTTACCGTCTCCACGGTGCGATGTGATTCGTTCTACATGATCTTCATTAAACCATGATTATATAAATGAATTTAATGAATAAATATGACATATATTATACTAATACCATTCTATAAATTATGTAGCTATAACCTAAAAATATAAATAATAATTTATTCGACAAAACACGCATAAAAACATAAAGCAATGGACACCCGAATAACAAGTAGCAATGAAATATTACTAATAAGAAGATAAGAATATGACAATATATGATATTATAAAAATTTATATGATTCTTTAATAAGTAAATGACATTATTTATATCATTATACAGGAGGTTCAGATACATACATAGCATATCAGACCTAAGGTAAGGGAAAATCTCGCAATCTCATTTTTATCCGAGATTGTTTATACTTCAGAATTTACTGGGGAACATTTATCATCCACATCCATGTTTCATCAATATGTAATATTATTTATATCTTCATACAATTTTTTAAATCAAATTTTACCTATTGGTTAATTTTTAATAAAAGATATGAAAGGAATCTTTTGTCGTTTTCAGTACGAGATACTTTTTGACTTTTCCGGCCAAAGTGCGAGAAGAATGTTTTTTTAACTTATACGACATGAATAGTTTTTTATGATTTCATAGAAAATTATTTCCATGAATCTTCCTTTACAAGTTTTCAAGTTTATTTTCAATTAACTTCTTTTAGTTTAAAATATTATGACATGTTGAGAAAGGAAAAATGTTTTTGAAGTAGAAAGGATATTTTCCTCAGGAATGGAGTTCAAGTGTTTTATCAAAATTATTTTCCATATAAGATAATAAAGTGTTCTATTTATATCCCTATTATTACATTTATTTGATTATGTTATGATGTAATTATTTTTATGAAGTCCTTTTATCTTATACGGATTATGTTATGATGGCATGATGTTTAAGAATCCCATTTTTATTACATGGGTTATGCTATGATGTATGATTTATGATTTTGTGGAACACATAAGAATGGTTTTATTATGATATGTGTGGGACCTATATCTCCCTCCAATTCATTGGATAAAGATTTATATCTCATGAGATAGACATGACTGGAATGACAAGTTAATCCGGTTTAGTGATATAGGACTGAAATGAGGAGTGAACTCGATTCAGTAATGGACTTTGTCTTCTATGATAGTCTTAGAAATGAGTCTTTACTAATATGAAATGACTTTCTATGATTATGTGTGTATGCTACAAAGTTTCATGTCTTATTTTATGAATATTGGGATTACATTTCACTACTATGATTTATCCCATGTCATGATATTATAATCTCTTTTGTAGGATAATATTTTCAAAATGTTATGTTCTTTTGAATATGATATGATTGATATTTCCTTTGTTTTCCCTTACTGAGTATTTGAGCTCACCCTTTGTATGTCTTCTTTTCCCTAGGCCAGGAATAAGGTTATTAAGTAGGATATGTCAAAAGCGACTCTAGATATGATGAAATAAACAGGAGACAATGTAGATGATTTATGAACCAGTTGTTTATGTTTCTTGGTTTCTAAAGACACTATACCTATACGATCCTATCATGGTTTTGTTATATGTTGTAATAAGTATGCTTCAATTCTGAATTAATAACAATGTATGTAACATATGGGTTGTTATACTACTTATCAAAGTAAAGGTATAATCAAACTTTGGAAACTAGGATGTGAAATCCTTAGTAAGAACCCTAAGGGTATGTCTAAGCATATGACACAATCTTAGTATTTTAGAAATGACCATGAATAACCTATGATAAGACCTAAAGTGTGAAATTTTATTCCTGATTATTTGGTTTTTCTGTTGTAATTAGTGTTTCTCACAATATGCTTCTTGATTTTAGTCAATGGATAGAACCCAAAGGAACCATGTTAATGCTAAATGCGACGGGCAATGTAATGATTGTCCCCCTGAGTAACTAAATGTTATGGGAGATGGAATACTAAATCTTATAGCCGTGATCACACAACTTTATCAAGCTATGAATCATGCAGGACTTCCAAACGAGTACAGGATGGAGCAACATTCTGTTGAATCCTTCATGTGGCAGCGTCCACCTTCATTCAGTGGTTCTTTTGATCCATTAGTGGCTAAAAAATGGATCAGTACCACTAAAAAGATATTTTTAGTCATTCAATGTTCTAAACATGATAAAGTCATCTTAACAGTATATTTTTTGGAAGGTGAAGCTGATAAATGGTGGAATATTATCCAGAATACAAGGCAAAGGGATGAAATTGAGTCCATGGAATGGGACGAGTTCAAGAACTTATTTTTCAATAAGTACTTCCCTCGTATTCTTCGAATAAAGATGGAGAAGGATTTTCTTGAACTGAAGCAAAAGGATGATGAATCCGTTGGTACCAACGAAGAAAATTTTACAAGGCTTGCAAGGTACACTTCTGGGATTATTATCCAACCTAAGAGTAAGATCGATTGATTCTTTAGTGGATTAAAACCAAGTCTCCGAAGGAAATTAGCTATAAGGGACTTCAATAGCTATGAGGAAATTGTTCAATGTGCTCTCAAGGTTAAGATGAATATTGGAGTAACCCATCTGTCATATGGGTTTGATAAGAAGAGGAAAATGGAATTCAAAGGAAAATATAAAGACCACACTGAAAAGAAGATGAGTTTTCCCTTATGCTCAAAGTGTAGAAAGAAACATGGAGGGAATTGTCTTAAAGGGACAAGTAAATGTTTTAAGTGTGGAAAATAAGGTCATCGGGAAATTGAATGCCGCGGTGATGGGAAAAAGATTTCTAGTGATGCGAACAAAGAAAAGGATACACAGAATGCACCTCCTACACTTCAATGTTACAAGTGCAAGGAAATGGGGCATTATGCCAATCAATTCCCTAATCCAAGGGTTGTTGATGATGATCGATGTCAAAAAACTCTTAAGGAAAAAGACAAAGGAAAGTCACATGCAATTTCTATCGGCGATGTGGAGTATGATAACGAAGTGGTGAAAGGTACACTTACCATCCACTCTAAAGTAGCAAATGTTTTATTTGATTCTGGATCCACCCACTCTTTTACTTTTGAATAATTTTCTAAGGGTATCATCGTAATACCCAAACAATTAGCTATTGAGTTAGTTGTGACAACTCCTAATGGCACAACAGTCACATCAAAAGTTTACAATTATTCTCTGATTGAAGTTTGTGGGAAAGTGCTTCTTGCAAATCTTGTGATCTTTCCTATAGTGTAATTTGATGTGATTCTTGGCATGGATTGGATTTCTTTATATGGATATCATATCAATTTCCAAAGAAGGGAAGTCACATTTCGTATTCCTGATCAATCTATGATCATCTATCGATGCAAGGATGAATATAACCTTCCAGTGGAAATTTCTTCCAACTTATGGGTCTTGATTAAAATAAATGAAGGTTATTTATCTCAAATGGTTGGAGAGAAACTCACAATTAAGAATATGCCCATTGTATGAGAGTTTGATGATGTCTTTCCATAGGAATTTCCAGCTCTTCCACCAAATCATGAAGTTGAGTTTTTAATAGAACTCATACCGAGTGCTATGCCCATTTCAAAGACACCTTATAGAATGGACCTAATTGAGTTGTAGGAATTGAAGAAGAAACTCCAAGAGAATCTTAATATGGGATTTATATTCCCTAGTGCATCACCTTGGGGAGCACCTGTTTTGTTTGTTAATAAGAAAGATGGATCAATGAGACTCTGCATTGATTATCGAGAACTTAACAAGATCACTATCAAGAAAAAATATCCTCTCCCACACATTCATGACTTATTTGAACAACTACGCAGTGCTCAATACTTTTCCAAGATTGATCTTCATTCAGGGTATCGTCAATTAAGGGTCAAAAAGGAGGATATACCAAAGATGACTTTCCGTACAAGGTATGGACACTATGAATTTATAGTGATGCCATTTGGTCTTACTAATACCCCTCCTATCTTCATGGATCTAATTAATAGAGTCTTTAGAGACTATCTTGATCAATTTTTCGTAGTCTTTATAGATGATATTATTGTTTATTCAAATATAAATGAAGAACATGAATATCATTTAAGAATTGTATTGAAGACCCAAGCTTTATGCCAAATTTACCAAGTGTGAATTTTGGCTTAAAAAAGTTTCATTTTTGGGTCACATAATCTCAAAAGAGGGGATATCTGTGGATCCGACAAAAACAGAGGTTATTGAAAGATGGTCAAGACCAACAAATAACTGAAATCTGAAGTTTTCTTGGTTTATATGGGTATTATCGACATTTTGTGAAAGATTTTTAAAGATTATCTAACCCACTCACCAAATTGACTTGGAAAGGAGTTAAGTTTGTTTGGATAGAGGAATGTGAAGAGAATTTCAAAGAGCTAAAAAGAAGGTTATCCAGTGCACCTGTGGTCACACTGCCTTGTAGTGGAGAAAGGTTTGTGATCTACAGTGATGCATCCAAGAAGGGGATGGGGTGTGTTCTCATGAAAAATGATATTGTGATAGCTTATGCCTCACGACAGTTGAAAATCCATGAGAAAAATTACCCAACTCATGATATGGAGTTAGGTGTGGTAATCTTTGAATTAAATATTTGGAGGAATTATATTTATAGTTAAAGGTGTGATATTTATACTAATCATAAAAGTTTAAAGTATATTTTCACACAAAAGGAGCTGAATATGCGCTAAAGAAGATGGTTGGAGATGATTAAGGATTACGACTGCTCAATTCATTACCACCTTGGGAAAGAAAACAAGGTGGAAGACACATTAAGTTGACAAGACCATGCTAGCTTATCCATGATGAGGATCACAAAGGATCCAATATTTATGGATTTACAAAGGATGGATCTTGAAATTTTAATGAAAATGGAGATATCTTATCTTTATCAAATGAATGTTCAACCATCTATACAAGTGAAGATTAAAGAGGCGCAGAAGGAGGATGTAGGGCTTCAAAAGAAGGTGAGAAATGTTCCTAAATTCAACCTTAATTGTGATGGGAGAATAAGGTTTAGGAACCCTATCTGTATTCCTACCATAAAATAATTAAAGAAGGAGCTGCTAGATGAGGCTCATAGTTCTTCATTCTCTATTCATCCTGGAAGTACAAAGATGTATAGGGACCTGGAAGAGTACTTTTGGTGGGATGTCATGAAAAGAGATATCGCCGAATATGTCTCTCGATGCTTGGTTTTTAAGCAAGTTAAAGTTGAGAGACAGAAGTCAAAAGGGCTGTTACAACCATTACTCACACCAGAATGGAAATGGGAAAACATCACTATGGACTTTGTCATCGGACTTCCCAAAACATCCAAAGGCAATAATGCTATTTGGGTTATAGTTGATCGTCTTACGAAGTTGGCACACTTAATTTCTATTAGAGAGGATTTCTCTCTTGATCAGCTTGCCATGATATATGTAAAATAAGTGGTAAGATTGCGTGGAGTAACACTTTCCATTATATCTGATCGGGATCCGAGGTTTACCTCAAAGTTTTGGAAAAATCTTCACCATGCTCTAGATACAAAGTTGAGTTTCAACACTGCATATCATCCTCAGATAGAAGGTCAGTCTAAGAGGAAAATTCAAAATTTGGAAGACATGTTGAGAGCTTTATCTATGGATTTCAAAGGTGGTTGGGATCAACACCTACCTTTGGTGGAATTTTCTTATAATAATAACTTTCACTCCAGTATTCAGATGTCTCCTTATGAAGATCTCTATGGAATGAAATGCAGAACTCCAACTTACTGGGATGAAGTTGGGGAAAGAAAGCTATTAGGACCTGATCTTGTTGATGAGATGGAAAAAAAGGTCAGATCTATTCAACAACACATAAGAGCAGCTCAAAGTCAACAAAAAATTTATGCTGACAGTCGAAGAAAAGACCTAGAGTTTGAAGTGGGTGATAAAGTGTTCTTATGAATATCTCCTTGGAATAGAGTAATGAGATTTGGAAAGAAGGGCAAGCTGAGCCCTAGGTATATCGGTCCTTTCGAAATACTAGATCATATTGGGAAGGTAGCTTACTAATTGGAACTTCCACCAAATCTCTCTCAAGTTCATGATGTGTTCCATGTATCTCTCCATAGAAAGTACATACCTGATCCTTCACATGTACTAAGCTCAGAAGTTGTACCGCTGGAGCAAGATCTTTCTTATGAAGAACAACCGATAGAGATTCTAGATCGTAGTGAAAAAGTTCTATGAAATAAGACCACTTGCTTGGTTAAAGTTTTATGGAGGAACAACCAATTATAAGAAGCTACATGAGAACTTGAGGATATGATGAGGGAGAGGTATCCTCATCTGTTTGTTATGAAGTGACGAATTTCAAGGGAGAAATTCATTTTAAGGGGGGTAGAATGTAACACCCTGATATTTTATGAGAAATATATATATATATATATTTATGTCTTATGTTATACGAAAAACCAAAGGAATCTTTCACTATACACAACACTGTCTTGGTTTGTGTTACACGCAATAACAACCTTCCTCGATAGTTTGCGTTGTATGCAATATCGAGTTTCACTAAACAATGATATATTATTATAATATTATGAACTAGCCGTTATGAATAGTATTAACCTAATTTTGAATTTTATAACATTATAATTCATCATACACATTTTCTAGAATGAGATATGAAAACAAAATCAATTTTTCAGATAAAAGAAGTATTTTTCAAAAAATGCAGTTTTACCGCCATTTGATGGCACACCCATTTTAAATATAATTTTCGACAAGTTTATAAGTTGAATTTTACAAAATAAACTTCTTATTTTGAATCAGGATATAAAAATTTACATTGGATAAATTTTTGATACTTTTCTAATAACTTTCATATTTTGATGAATAGTAAAAATACGCTAAATTTTTCTTAAAAACAACTTTTTTCATCAAGATAATTTATATGGTTAAATGATAAACATTAATGGTTTTAAAGTATAAATATAATATATTTTTACCATTTAATATAATGTATTTAATTACCATTAATTTTACATTGAATTCATAGGTAAAAACATTTCAATCTTTGACAATGTTTTAACTTTTAAAACCCATTTTCTTAAAAATGGGATTAATTTTAAATTAATTAATGCAACTTCTGTGTTTTGAATTTTGAAAAATTGATTCTATATTTGGATTAATTGGATCCAAATTATTTTAATAGGGTACTTTTATTTTTTTGATATTATGAATAGTAACTATGGTAATTTTTATTTACTACAATTAAAGGTAAATCAGGCAATTAAGGGTAAAAATAAGATTATAAAATTACTCTAAGACCTTCCAAAATTCTATTGGATGAATAAAAGTTTACCCATATCACTTAATTCTTAGAATAGATTCATTTCATGGACTTTTGACCATGAAAATCATATAATTATTATTAAAACCAAAGAAAGTGACAACATGTCACTCTCTTATATCTTATAAGTGTAATAATTTTAATTTAGTGATAAACCACATAAAACTTCGAATATAAATAGTCTGTAGAAAGATAATAAAATTATACACATCATGATAATTTATTTAAATTTTTTAAGGATTAAATAATTATCATTAATGATGACACAATAGTGATGTAGAAATTATTTTACTGATTGAAATATCAAATAAATAGTTTTAAAAATATTAAAATAAATATTTTATGAACTAATTAATGTTCTCCACAAATTTTCTAGAAGAATATAAAATTTTAGGAATCTATTAAATATTTTTTTTGAATATATCCTCTCTATGGATTTTATTAAAATTCAAATAAATGAATAGTGTCAAAATTGACACTATTATTATTTTATAAAAATAACATATTATAAAATTGTTTAAAAATCACAAAAATATTTAAAAATTATAAATTGAAACTTATATGGTCTAAAATGTCATAAATTATCCAATTATGGAAAATTCAAAACACATAAGTAATTATTTATAACAATTTAAAATTTAGAATATTATTACCACAAATTAAATTAAATAGATTAAATAAGGATAAATCAAGTTGATAAGGTTTAAAATAAATTTCCACCATGTCTAAATTTTATTGGTTGATGATATTACAACCCTATATCATATAATATTTGGATTTGAGTCATTTTTGGAGGGTTTTAAGTGGGGTTTGATTTTATTATAAATTAAAATTTTAGAGGTTTCCAAAAGTGCCCCTCTCCTCTCTTATAAAAGGGCACCTCCTCCCTCTCCTCCTCACAAAATTTTGAGCCTTCAAGATCAGACAAAACCTGTCCATTTCTATTCTCCACTTCCCTAGAAACATACTAAAGGTCCTGGTCTTCTTCAAAGACCAACTTTAATGCCCTAAGAGGAGGTTTAGAAGAGGCGCTTCGAAGAAGAGGTAATATCCTTTACCGATTCTTTCAAATTTATTTCTTCTTATACTTCCTCTTAATTATTTGTTTTATTATTAATTAATAACATCAGTATCACTCATATACTGATAAGTTATTATAAATATTAAACAACCCTATTTTAGCTTTTATCTATCCTACAGAAAACGAAATCACTGCACGTGTGTACGTACAGAATACCGTCTCCACGCCGTGGTGTAATCTGTTTTCCACCACCACCTTACTTTGATGGGTAGAATGGTGTAATGAATTACTATATATTATTATTATAACATGATACTAATTCTTAGATATTCTATTATCCACTCCAATACCATTCAATAATTATGGGAACAATATCGTCACTCGTGCCTACGTACGACTTACCGTCTCCACGGTGCGATGTGATTATTTATACACGATCTTCATTAAAACATGATTATATAAACGAATTGAATGAATAAATATGATATATATTATACTAATACCATTCTTTAAATAATGTATCTATAACCTAAAAAGATGAATAAGAATTTATTCGACAAAACACGCATAAGAACATAAAGCAATGAACACCAGAATAACAAGTAGCAATGAAATATTACTAATAATAAGATAAGAATATGACCATATATGATATCATAAAAATGTATATGATTCTATAATAAGTAAATCACATTATTTAAATCATTATACAGTAGGTTCGGATATGTAAATAGCATATCAGACCTAAGGTAAGGGAAAATCTGGCAATCTCATTTTTATCCGAGATTGTTTATACTTCAGAATTTACCGGGGCATATTTATCATCCAAATTCATGTTTACTAAATATTTAATATTATTTCTATCCTCATACAATTTTTTAAATCCAATTTTACATATTGGTTAATTTTTAGTAAAATATATGAAATGAATCTTTTGTTGTTTTCAGTACGAGATACTTTTTGACTTTTTCGGCCAAAGTATGAAAAGATTGTTTTTTTAACTTATACGGCATGAATGGTTTTTTATGATTTCATAGAAAATTATTTCCATGAAGATTACTTTACAAGTTTTTAAGTTTATTTTCAATTAACTTCTTTTAGTTTAAAATTTTATGACATGTTGATAAAGGAAAAATGTTTTCGAAGTAGAAATGATATTTTCCTCAGGAATGGAGTTCAAGTGTTTTATCAAAATTATTTTCCATCTAAGATAATATAGGGTTATGTTTCTATCCCTATTATTAAATTGATTTGATTATGTTATTATGGAATTATTTTCATGAATTACTTTTATCTTATATGTGTTATGTTATAATGGAAAGATGTTTAAGAATCCCATTTTTATTACATGGGTTATGCTATGATGTATGATTTATGATTTTGTGGCACACATAAGAATGGTTTCATTATGAGATGGGTGGGACCAATATCTCCCTCCAATGCATCGGGTAAAGATTTATATCTCATGAGATAGACACGGCTGGAATGGAAAGTTAATCCGGTTCAGTGATACAGGACTGGAACGAGGAGTGAACTCGGTTCAGTAATGGACTTTGTCCACTATGATGGTCTTGGAAATGAGTCTTGAATAATAGGAAATGATTTTCTATGATTATGTGTGTATTCCAAAAAGTTTCATGTCTTATTTTATGAATATTGGGATTACATTTCACTAATATGATTTATCCCATGTCATGATATTATCACCTATTTTGCAGGATAAGATTTTCAAAATGTTATGTTCTTATGAATATGATATGATTGATATTTCTTTTGTTTGAACATACTGAGCATTTGTGCTCACCCTTTGTATATTTTCTTTTACCCAGGTTAGGACGAAGGGTATTAAGTAGTATATGCCAAAAGGGACTCTAGATATGATGAAATAAATGAGAGACAATGTAGATGAATTATAAACCAGTTGTTTATGTTTCCCAGTTTCTAAAGACACTATACCTATATGGTACTATCATGGTTTTTTTATATTATATGTTGTAATAAGTATGATTCAATTCTGAAGTAATAAAAATGTATGTAAAGTATGGGTCATTATACTACATATCCCGATTTTTTTGGGAATCAAAGTTCTCATAGTTCATTATGGGTTGTGACAATGTCATATTACCACAAACCTCTAAGCCCATAGGAGTCATGTTCAGCCTGAGAAACAGGAGAATGTGAAAGATTCAACAAAGGCACACTTTATTTTATCTACTGAGGGAAAAGGAAGATCCCAAAGTGAAATATATCGGGACAACGGTGGAAGAAGGCATGAAGCAATGAACCCTTTAATGTGAAATGAAAGTGAAGGTCATTAGGTCTGTCCTGAAAGGCAAAGGGATTACTACAAGATGGATGCCCTATAATGGGTTCGGGAAAGGGGAGGAATGTTTCTTCTCATCAAAAGTAAAAGTGAATGTAATTCCTCTGGCTTATCACCATCAATCATTGAATGGGAAATCAAGTGATTACCCTTGATCCCTAGAAAAGAGAGATCCATGTTAGTATCCCAAGGTTGGACTCCAGGTTACCATGGGAATATAGAATTGAGTACATTCTTAGTGTCCACACTAATGTGGGGATTACCTTTGTGACTCATCTTACCATGGAAATGTAGACTCATAAGGGTGCGTTGATGCACATGATGATTCATTCATACAGGTCCAGTGGATTTGGAAGAATATTTGGCCTAATGTCTATAGACTAGTTCATGGATCAGATTCATAGGATGGGATAGAAATGGAAGGTCATGATTGTTATTGGAATGTGGAGAGACCAAAGGTACCCTACTCTGTGTACCATTTGTTCATGCAGGGTGGGGTACCTTCCATATAGCGTTTTTCTATGCGGGTGGAAGGGTCGTCCCCATACCGTGGTGGTACTATAGATTCCAAGTGTAGTGAAATCACGTTGATGGGTGTACCCAACTTTAATTTTTTCCATTAACAACAATCAATCCGAGATCCGTCACAATAATAAAACGCTGGATCTTTGTAATAGAATGAAGAATGAAATAAAATAAGGGAGTCCCGAAACCATATAGAGGATCATCATATGTTGGTTATAATTAATTTAATTAAAAGACAAGAATTACCTTGATGGAATTATCTCTCTATTTATGTTTCCTGTCATGATCCGATGTGATCTATCATTTTGTTGTAGAATTCAAGTGTAGGATTCCTATAGTGGTGATCCAAACATGCTCCACGTATCTCTGGATGTCGCCGAAGGGATCTCCAGGTGCTAGCACGGAAGAGCCTTCACTTGTGATGTCTGCCTTCGATCGCTTTGAGAGCTGCTTGCAAAGCGCTCTCCTTGATCCGGTGGAGGTGGATCTCTCTCGTAACTTGAGAGCATTATTTGAAGAAAATAATTATATCTTGGATTGAGAGCTTTCTCTATATCCATTGTGCACAACCACAAAAAATTTCTAGGCTAATGAGAATAATATAATTGGGATTTTAATTACTTAGAATAATAAAATGAATTAATTACCTGAAAGAATTTATTCATTTTATTTAATTATTAGTAATACCCCATGTCTATTAATAATAGTTTACTATTATTATTACTTTAAATGCACCCAATGAATTACACATAATATTATTTAATTAAATAAATAATATTATTTATCACAAATCCCCATAAAAACTACACGACATGTACTTTTGTTTTTCATTTTTCTTTATTTCCTCCACTACATTTATTAGACATTAAATAATGGTATTTATTTCATAAATAAATATAACTGCATTAATCTCTAATAAATATATTATTTCACCCACAATATATTATCTCGAATAATTAGTGTTAAAATAAATGCGATCAGGCATCCATGAATAATTATTAAACCACAATCAAGAATAATCTTTATTCAACTTGTTAAATGAATATTTAACTGAGATACTTGGACACACTTAGTGTGTGACTCTCTAGGCCTCTTTCTCAGTGGCATTAGGCAGAGCCTGCCTAAAGTCCAAGGTTAGCATCTAGCAACATGCCAAGGCACCCATAGAGAAAGAAGTTAATGCTGCAATGACATGTCTCCTCCTATGAACGCTTATCGTGTAATGTAATCCCTTTGTCTCGATATCTCGAATCAAGTGGGTTTTATGCTAGTGCCATCAACCCATGTGATCGATTATTCTTTATTTGACTTCCCTAAAATTGAACTTGTCCATTTATCACCATGGAAATGAATTTATTTAGGATATATCAATTCCATAAAAGGGCCTAAGATATCAACTACCGTTATGGAACAGAAGGGACAAATCATTTGTCACATTATCTATTAATGCAGTATTACTCGTGATGCACCCAACACATCCTACCTCACTACAAATAGTGTGTCATCAAAGTTTTCATCAATACATCTAAGTATGTGAGTTATAATACCTATTAATAATAATCTTAACGTCTAAGGACCAATACACACATCATCAGATAGGAATATCCAATGACACTATGAAATGTGGATTTCCCACTGGCAGGTCTCATTCTTATAATATCCTCCTGGATATTACCAAGGGAGGGCACTATGAGAAGATGACTCAAAGTTTTATGAGTCCTCACCTCTAATGTCCTATATTATTTGTGTCCCTCGAATAACATCATTCGGCCATAAAACATATATTCAAGAATAGTGTTATGGCACTTCTGAGTTCTCATCATAGAAGGGATCCGCTATGACCCTTTGGTGTAACAACTATCCTTAGGACATTATCACATGCATTTTCACACAGAAGAAAAATCAATATGTAATAAGTTATTTATTAATGAATAAAGTAAAATGTAGTTTTTTTCTATTCCACCAACTCCAACAGAATCCCACTTGCATTAGATCCAACTACTAACAACCTTTAACCCGCTAGCTCTCACACGATATTCATGATTCTGCTTAGATATGCCTTTAGTTATAGGGTCCTCCACGTTCTATTCCATGGACACTCTGCTCACTACCACTTCACCTCTTTAATATTAATCCCTCAAGAGGTGATATTTCTAGAGAATGTTCTTTGTCTGTTGATGTGATCCTGGTTCTTTTGCAAGAGCCACCGATGTAGTATTATCACAATACAATGTGATAGGATCTTTATTAATAGGAACCACATCAATCTCCTGGACAAATTTCAGAATCTAGATGGCTTCCTTGGCTGCAATAGAAGCCACTATATATTCGGACTCCACTGTAGAATCGGTAAAAACTAGCTGCTTTGAACTCTTCCAGCTCACATCTCCTCCGTTGAGATAGAAAACATATCTTAATTGAGACTTCAAATCATTATAATCTTTAGGAAAACTAGCATCAACATACCCTCTGATGAAAAGCTCCTATTCACCCCCTACACCAGTAACACATCCTTAGTTCTTCTCAAATAATTAAGGATAGTCTTAAAAATAATCCAATGTTGTTCTCCTGGATCTTCTTGATTCCTCCCTACCATGCTCAATGCATAGGAAACATTAATCCTGGTACATAACATGACATACATGATGGATCCTATAGCTGAAGCGTATGGGATCTTACTCATCCCATCTTTCTCCTGTTGTATATGAGGACATATTTTCTTAGAAATATGTAGGCCATGTGACACTGGAACCAATCTTCTCTTGGATTGTTCCATATTAAATCTCTTTAGTATCTGGTCAATGTATGTACCCTGACTTAGCCGAAGAAGCCTCTTGGATCTATCACGAATGATCTTGATACCTAGAATATAGGATGCTTTACCTAAGTCCTTCATGGACAAACAATTGTTAAACTAGTCCTTAACTGACTGTAATACTGGTACATCGTTTCCAATGAGTAATATGTCATCAACATATACTACTAGGATAAAGACCACATTCCCATTAAACCGCTTATAAAAACATGTCTCACATTCATTATTAATGAAACAAAATTATTTTATGGATTCATCAAATTGAATGTTCCATGACCTGGATGCTTGATTTAATCCATAAATGGATTTCTGTAACTTGAAAACCTATTTGGATTCGACTAGTGTCAAAAACCCTTTTGGTTGCATCATATAGACATCTTCCTGAAGGTTCCCATTAAGGAATATTGTTTTGAAATTCATCTTCCAAATCTTTTAGTCATGGTAAGCTATTATGGAAATTATGATTCTTATGGATTTAAACATGGAAACTAGAGATAAGGTTTAATTATAGTCAATTCCTTGACGTTTTATGAATCCTTTAGACACTATCCTTGCTTTATAGTTGCTAACTTGACCTTCCATGTCCATATTTCTCTTGAATACCCATTTGCATCCAACATGCTTTACATCAACTGACTCATTAACCAGAACCCAGACTTGGTTCTGATACATGGAATCCATCTTAGATTTCATAGCTTCTAGCTATCTTGCAGCTTTTGATCTCTATACTTATTCCTTGTAGGAGAGAGGTTAATCATTGTCCAACAATAATGATTCACCATCCTCAGTGACTATGAAACCAAATATCTCTGGTTCCCTTAACTATCTTGAGCTCCTACGCAGTACTTGTGTTTTTGGAACCTCTTTTATGGGGACCTGTGGAACTTGTTCCTGTACCAACTCATGTGTATCTTGAGCATCAACTTTATCTAAGTCAATCTTGCTCCCACCATCCTTTTTGAGGATGTTCACCCTCTCAATAAATATGGATTGTTTGGCAACAATGTCTTTCTTTTCTAAAGGGTTATATAGGTAATATCCTTTCATTTCCTTGGGATATCCTATAAAGATACACATCATGACCCGTGGTGCTAGTTTGTTACCTGAGAAAGAATTAAAAAATTCCTCACATCCCCATACACGTGTGTGTGACAAAATGGGTTTCTTTCCATTCAATATCTCATATATAATTCCATTTTCCTCCTTAGTTGGTACTTAGTTTAATGTATATGCTCTAGTTTTTAATGCATATCCCCAAAAGGATAATGGAAGATCTGCATGACTCATCATCGAACTCACCATGTCCAACAAGGTGTGGTTCCTCCTTTTACTAACACCATTACATTGTGGTGTGTAAGTAGGAGTGAGTTGAGATAAAATCCCATACTCCCATAGAATATTGATGAACTCTTGGTTCATATATTCTCCACCTCTATCTGATCAAAGCTTCTTTATCTTCTTACCAAACTAATTCTCTACTTCATTCTTGAATTCCTTAAATTTCTCTAAGGACTATGACTTATACCTCATTAAGTAGACATATCCATATCTACTCAAATCATCAGTAAATGTAATTAAGTAATAATATCCACCTTTAGATTATATTGTAAATGGTCTACACACATCCATGTGTACCAATCCTAGAAGCTCTCTGTCCCTTTTACACTGTCCACCGAAATGTGGCTTGGTCATTTTACCTTGTAAACAAGCATGAAATCTATCATGTGGTTTAGATAAGTAGAGTCTAAATAACCATATTGGTAGAGATTTGTTAAGTGATTCTCATTTAGATGACCAAGATGGTGATGCCACAACTAGGTGTTGTATGAGTCATGTGAGTTTGTTTCGTTATCGATTTCCAACACATGGTTTTCGTAATTTAACACATACAAACTATTATTTAAATGAACCATACTATAACATATATTGTTCTTATAAAAGAAAAAACCCTTATTTCAAAACTTGAAAATAAATCCATCCATATCTAAACATGATAAATAAATTATGTTCTTGGTAGCACTAGGCACATAATAACAGTTATGTAAAACCAAAAGCATCCGAGTTGGAAATGAGAGATGGTAATCGCTAATATCCAACACATCCATCCTTGCGCCATTTTCAGCTCTAAGATCCACCTCTCCTTTGGAAATATTTATAAATATACTTGGTTCTTTCATTTAAATATAGATGTGAGCCTCAAAAGCTGTATCTAATACCCAATTTGTAGAAATGGAAAGATTAAACTCGATAATGAATGCACCTTTAGCATCCCCACGCTTCTGGGTGCAGTTCCTCTTACAGTGGCCTGGCTTTCCACAAGAAAAACATACCGCCTCTCGTTCCTTTCCCTGCCTTTAGATCTTTCCCTTCTTGGAGGGATGATGCTCAAGGGCTTCAGACCGTTTATGAATCCTTGGCCCCTTTGCCTTGTCCTTCCTTTTCTTATTCACTATAAGAACTGTGGGTTTGTCACGCCCCATATCCTTATCTACCTGGATAATTAAGGTCAGAAGTTCTGATAGACTCTTCTCATTTTTTCTCATGTTGTAGTTTACAATAAATCTAGATAAGGTCTTGGGAAGTGATGATAGGATGTGATCTGTACGCAACTCATCCGGGAATTTAATCCCTAAGATGTCCAGGCATTCAATGTAGCCAATAAGCTTGACTACATGAGGCCCAACTAGTGTAGAATCTCCAATCATAGTTGTAAACAAAGCATTGGAGATCTCATATCTCTCCTCTCTCGACTTCTCTTGGTATATATCCTTAAGGTGATACATCTTTCTATACGCATCCATGTTTTCATGTTACTTCAGGATATCATTAGACATGGATGATAACATGAAAAATTGGACATCTTTGGAATCATATATATGTTTCATATAGAGAGATAGTTCCTCATCACTAGCCTCTTTTCTAGGAGCAACTAGAATAGGCTCCTCCAGCACATACAATTTCTTCTTGTGGAAAAGGATGACGTGTAAACGCCTCTTCCACTCCTGGAAATTAGTATCGTTGAGAAGGTTTTTCTTATCGAGTATAGTTCACAATGATATGTTTGAAGTCATTTTTCTTGTCATTTCTAAAAATTAAGATGAGAAAAGGTTTAGTACTTTATCATGATAAAACTGATACAAATAAATAAATTAATACTTATTAGTCTCCCACTATTTTATCGAAATCCAATATCCCTCACCATTGATTTCAGAATATTCTGTTGCTTTAATATTCTAGTGGAAAGGATCCATATTCCCCTTTTAATTACCCCAATAGGGTTGGTCATGTAACTTTAAGGGTTTTAGGTAGGCATTCCAAATGCCAACTGCATTAACTCACAGTTCCTTGATCCGTTGAGTGGACTCCCCAATCCTGAAATCCTTTTATTTTTGGATTTCCTCATCCTTTTCCTCTTGGTCACACCAAGTACTATTGTGGAAGTCAACCCTTGATGTGAACCAAGTCAAGTCAACCCAAAACATTGAATTATAATTCCCCAATAATTGAAAGCACCCAACTAGGGTTGGTCAAACACTTTGAACTATGGATTAATTCTAACCAAGATTATGGAAGGCTATACCAACTTAATATTTATTTGAGGGATTTTATCCTTATACATAAATTTCTATTTTATTATCATTATTACATGATTGTTAATATTAAGTGGGATATACTTAAGTGATTAACCACGTCTAAGATAATATTTACGCATAATCCAGTCTTATTTTAGTTCCATCTTGAATGCTTCTTTAATTCATTAATTGTGTGATTGTGACAACACACCCACAATAAATAAACCATGAAACTGATAGAAATAAAATAAATGGTATGATCATGAGCTTTTTCTATTGGTTAATTTATCTAGAGGTTGATAAACTAACTCAAGACCTAGGGGAGAAACACCTTGAACCTTTTTGGGTTCGTGTTTACAACTTTCCACCTATCCACCTTTGTATCTCCTTAGATTAGTTTCACCCTGGATCCTAACTTGAGCCTCCTGGGAGTTCCATCCATTACATTTGCTTTTATCTCATATGTAGGTGAGGGGTAAAAGGGGTTTTCCATAAAAAACCTTGGGCATGCAGGCCCTACATATTATTGAGGATAAGGCTTGCAGGCCATCAAATTTAATTTAAATAAATAAATTAAAAGAACCATCCACATACAAAGGTCCTGGTCCATCTCATGATCATCCATGCATGCAATGATATTTACGCATAAATAAAACTAGCATTCAATTATTTAATCATTATTGTTTAAGATAAATTATGCTCGAATCAATTAATAATATTTAATTAATCAATCCTTTTATCTTAAACTATCTTTTGAATTTTCTTGAGATTATCATCCATCATAATTTTAAACAAATAAATTCATTTAAAATTATCTTTTTACGTAACTTGTACGTTGGATTTAAATCGGTGAATTCCCGTTCATAACTACCCAATGAGTAGAAATAAACATTATGCATATGTTAAATTAAACACATATTTATAAAACACCTATCACATGTTGTGCCTCTGCTTTACGCCCACACCGTGGTACACATCTCAAGGGTTTTTATAATATAATAATAAATTTTAATAAATCTATGTAATTTGGAAGAGTACAAGGCATGTAGTTCTGACTACATGGAGTGTACTATCTTTCACTGTCCATCCGAAGTACATGCCCATAGACATGGCATGCAGATGTAATTCAGAAATCTTCGAAGTACACAACGTGTCCAATGGGACACACACCATGTAGTATCCGCGTTACATGGTCTCCATCCAGGTAAGCCATGTACGGGGTACACAATCTAACCCTAACCTGAAGGGACTACACTCAGTGTCCAGTAGGACACACAACATATAATCTGGAAACCATGTTCCACCTGTTCTGGGTCAACACACAGAGTCTTAAAGACTTAGATAGAATCCAATGACACGACCTAGTTTGGCGGACCAGTCTGATGCATTGAACCTTGACTAAATGGAGTGTACTTCCAAATACACACCGTTTGTTCTACTGTTGTATGACTATGAACCTTTGGAACCTTTGTATGAGATCCTCTATTTTATTTTAATCAAAATTAAAAGAAAAGATTATTTCTGTAAAGTGAATGAGAAAATAATAAGAGGAATAGATCTCAAGATTTAGATTTGCAGAATGATTAACTTAAATTGAAATAACTAAATTGTTAAATGCATAAATCATCAATGAAAAACTAAATAATTATAATCAACAATATGACCCTTTGATACCACTTGTAGGTTCCAGATGCAGCAGAAGTGCATTGATGGGTGTACCAAACTTTAATTTTTCCATTAACAACGATAAATTCGAGATCCATTATGATAATAAAATTCCGGATCTTCAAAATAGAATGAAGAACAAAATAAAGGAAGGGACTCCTAGAACCATAGAGAGGATCATCATATCTGTTGGGTACCTGGACGACGCAGTAGAAGCTGGTGGGCCGGGAAATTAAATTTTTTTGCTTCACCGGAGTGACATAACCCTATCAACTCCGATGATCTTGTCCTGGTCCAGTCCAAGGATCACACAAGATTTAAGCAGAGCACAAAAATAAATTAAACATGTAACTTGTTCAGAATTAGCATGTGAAAGTCCACTGCAGGACGCCGACGATCATTGCTCGAAGAATCCGATGTCGAATCCCTCTAGATCATCCACACATGCCTCTCGAATCTACTCACGCACCGTTCGCCAAGATCTGGGTGCTAGCATGGATCTTCGACGATCACTTCAGTGCAATGACAATCACCGCAAAGGAAGAAGCTTCAATCCGAGAAGGATGAACTTGAAGATCTTCCTTCGCTTGAGAGACTCTCTCTCTAAATTTTAGGAGGAGAGATATTCTCTAAATCTTGACACATGAATAATATACATGGGAGAGCCTCTCTCTCACTCATATAGGGAGTGTTTAAAACACGTGGTATGGATTCCCAACCCCATGTAATAGACATACGCTATATAAGTGATATAAATAATTATTTATGACAAATAAAATTATGCCATAATTAATATTTATAATTTATCACTTACTTGTAATATATAAATATATTACGTGATAAATTTGAGTCTTTAACTCGAATTATTTCTCCTGCTAATATTAAACGAACCTAGGATATTTAAATCCATTCGAATAATATTAATACATGTATTTACTATATAACTTCTAAATACATGTTATAAATAAATTCAACAAATTATTCTAAACTTGAATAATTAATGAATTTATTTATTCTTTGGTGATCCATAGAACTTGGATACTGCTCGGACCCTTTGGCGGGGTCCACCAAGTTCTAAATTACTATTCCCAGAATAGGACAGATTCTCAAGGCGCTATTGTGTGTGACCCTCTAGGCCCTTATCTCAATAGTAGTGAATAATATCACCGACCAAGAGCGGGGTCTAGCAACCCATCGAGGCCCCTATAGAGATAAGGCAAAGTCAAAGCAACAACTGCCTTCCTACGAACACGGTCCGTGTAAAATAATCTCTTCGTCATCGATATCTCAATAAAGTAGAATGCATACTAGTGTCATCATTATTTATTTTGATTTATTTTATTTGTTGATTTGTCTAGACAGTCTTACTTTTGACTACCATGGCCATGGATTTGTTGAAGGTGCAACTATCCTAATCAACCAAGCCCGAAATATCTCTTCCTGAAATTAGAAGTGACAAATCCTTTCTCGATCACTCAATCAATGCCATGACATTAATGACATACCTGATACAAACTACCTCACCACGACTTTGTAACCATGATTTTCACCTTACATAAAATGTACGTAGTTAAATGACATTCATTGATAATGATCTCAATTCAGGAGAAAATTACACATGTCCGTAGATAGGAACGACCAATGACACCTGAAACATGTGGTGTTCCTATTAAGCGGGTCTGTCCTCATGATCTCAATTACTAGAGATCATCAAGTGAAAAATTCATGAGAAGAAGTCTCAATGCTTATAAGCTCCCATCACCTGATGGTCACACATCATCTGTGTCCTTTCAGAATTATGTAACTGGACCATAGGACATTACTTTAATATTACTGTCATGGAATCTCAGGGTTCTTATTATAGCATGGGACCTACTATAACCCTTTGATGAGACATGTAATCTAAGGATATTTCCATAAAAAAAGTGGATGCATAAGTATCTACACTATCATGGAAAGATAAACACATGTATAAAAACAAACTGAATACATGTAACAGTAATGAAAGTACAATACTAGTTGGGTCTAGGGAACCCACTTTCAACACTCCCACTTGCACTAGATCCAGCTGCTAATAGGTTTCAATCCACTAGCTCTCACATGTGAATCATTCTTCTACTAAGTAATGGATTTAGTCAGGGGGTATGCCACATTGTCCTCTATGGCTACTCTGCTAACTATCACTTCAACTCTTTGAGTAAAATCCCTCAAGAGATGAAACTTCCGAAGAATATGATTTGTCCTCTGGTGAGAACTAGGCTCCTTGGAAAGCACCACTGCAACCGTATTATCACAATATACTGAAAAAGGGTCTGCACTGCTAGGTACAACACCAATGTCTGAGATAAAGCTACGTATCCAAACTGCTTCCTTTGCTGCATCAAAAGCTACAATATATTCAGAATCTGCTATAGAATCAGCAACCACAACTTGCTTTAAGCTTCTCCTGCTCACTGCACCACCATTCAGGCAAAAGATGTATCCTGACTACGATTTCATATCATCATGATCTATCTGGAAACTAACATCAGTTTATCCCCCCACAACTAGTTCATCATCTCCTCCATACACCAGGAACATATCCTTAGTACGCCTTAAGTACTTTAGGATAGTTTTAACAATTGTCCAGTGTAGCTCTCCTGAATTGTCTTGATATCTACCCACCATGCTTAAAGCAATGGCAACATAAAACCTAGTACATAGAATGGAATGCATGATAGAACCCACTGCCGAAGCATAAGGGACTCTACTCATTCTATCAATCTCCTCCTGTGTTTTTGGACACATTTTCTTGGAGAGATTTACACCATGTGACATATGTAACAATCCTCTATTGGATTGTTCTATATTATACCTTTTGAGTACCTTGTCAATATATGTACTTTGACTTAGGCCAAGCAGCCTTTGAGATCTATCTCGATAGATCTTGATCCCAAGAATGTAGGATTCTTCACCTAAGTCTTTCATGGAGAATCATTCATTTAACCAAGTATTAACTGACTGTAAGACTTGCACCTCATTTCCCATGATTAATATGTTGTCAACATATAAAAATAGGAAAACAATAGAATTACCTTCATCCTTATTATAAACACAAGGCTCGCTTTCATTTTTGACAAAACCAAAATCTCTTATGGCCTCATCAAATTGAACATTCCATGATCTTGATGCCTGCTTCAATCCATAAATGGATCTTTTCAATTTTCATACTTTATTGGCATTCTTTGACTTAACAAACCCTCCAGGTTGAGTCATATAGACATCTTCAACCAACTTACCATTTAGAAAATTAGTTTTCACATCCATTTTCCAAATTTTATAATCATGAAAGGCTGCTATTGCAAGCAATATTCTGATGGATTTCAGCATTGCCACTAGTGAGAAGGTTTCATCATAGTCAATGCATTGAAGTTGTCTGAAACCCTTTGCAACCAGTCTTTCTTTAAAGGTATTAAACTCACCATCAATGTCCAACTTCTTCTTGAATACCCATTTGCATCCAATGGTCTTTACATCAGCTGGAGGGTCTACCAAAATACAAACTTGATTTTGGTACATGGATTCCATCTCAGAATTCATGGCTTCTTTCCATTTAGCAGCTTCTTTGCCTTCTACTTCTTCCTTGTAGGTTAGAGGTTCATCATCCTCAAGGACTATTGTGTCACCTGAATCGGTGAAAAGAAAACCATAACGCTCTGGTTATCTAACCTCTCGCGTAGACCTACGCAGTATCTGTGTCTCAGGAACAATTTCTTCTTCTACTTTCTCTTGTAGAGATTTTTCCTCTACCAACTCTTGTGCATCTAGAGCATTAACTTCATCGAAGTCAATATTTCTCCCACCATTTACAATAGAAATGTGATCCCTTTATAGAAATGTGGCGTATCTTGCCACAATGACTTTTCTATCTGAAGGTTTATATAGGTAGTATCCTCTAGTTTCCTTAGGATAACCTATAAAGATGCATTTAGTGCTTCTGGATGCTAATTTTTCACTTGGTAAAGTATTGAAAAATGACTCGCACCCCCACACACGCATGTGTGTTAGATTGGGTTTCTTTCCATACCATAACTGATATGGAATCCCATCTGCAGCTTTAGTTGGTACTCAATTAAGGGTATATACTACTGTCTGCAAGGCGTATCCCTAAAAGGATAATGGAAGAGTTATATGACTCATCATTAATCTGACAATGTCAAGCAAGGTCCTATTCCTCCTTTCACTAACACCATTTCATTGTGGTGTATAAGGAGTAGTGAGTTGGGATACTATCCCACACTCCTTCAAGTGATCAATGAAATCTTGGTTAATATATTCTCCGCCTCAGTCTGAGCGAAGTGATTTTATCTTCTTACCAAGTTGGTTTTCTACTTAATTTTGGTATTCCTTAAAGAAACTAAAGTAATCAGACTTATACCGCATTAAGTAGATATAGCCATACCTACTATAATCATCAATAAAAGTAATGAAGTATAGAAAACCACCCCTTTCCTCTACTGGAAATGGACCACATACATCAGTATGTATTAATTACAACACTGCATTGTCTCTTTCTCCCTTTCCTAAGAAGGGTGCTTTGGTCATCTTTCCTTGTAAACAAGCCTGACATACGTCTAAGGGTTCTAACTGTTCCGAGTCTAGATACCCTTCTTGATGTAATCTACGTAATCGATTCTCGTTTACATGCCCAAGTCTGAAGTTCCATAGGCGGGTTTTATTTGATTCATGTTGGTTGTTTTTGTCATTGATTTCCATTACTGAGTTTTCTAGTTCTAGAATATATAAACCATTGTTAAGATGTTCCATACCATAACATATGTTATCCCTATAAAAGTGACAAATTTTATTTCCAAACTTGAAATAAAAACCCATAGTGTCTAAACTTGACACAGAGATAATGTTCCTGGTAACAGACGGTACATAATAGCAATTGTTTAAAACATGAACCAAAACAGTTGGTAAAGTCAAGTGATAGTCTCCCACTGCCAAGGCCGCCAGACTTGCACCATTTTCAGCTCAGAGATCCACTTGACATTTTGAAATTTTCTTGAACCTACTTGGTTCCTGTATGTGAATAAAAATGTGTAATCCCCATGCCATATCCAATACCCAACTTGTAGATAAAGATATATTTCATTCAATGACATAAATACCTGAATTAGAAGCATCAACTTGATTCTTCTTCCCAGCTCTGCAATTATTCTTACAATGACATTTCTTGCCACATCCAAAGCAGATAGCTTCCTGCTCATTACTTTTCCTTTGAATCTTTGTCTTCTTTGGAGGACGATGCATTGGTGTCTTTGGCCTCAGCTTGGCCTTAGACCCCTTTTCCCTGACCTTGTTTTTCTTGTTCACCATAAGGATAGTTGAATTGGTGTCTTTCATGTCCTTATCATCTTGGCGAACTAAATCCAAGAGATCTGGGAGCGACTTTGTCATATCATTCATATTATAATTGACAAAAAAAGTTGAGAATCTTGACGGTATAGAGGCAATAATGAGATCCACTGCTAGTTCTTGGTTCGGTTTGAACCCAAGGGATTCAAGCCTCTCAATATACCCAACCATCTTGAGTACGTGATAACTGACTTGGTGCCCTTATTCTAGCCTGTATTTATAAAGTGCACTTGAGATCTCATACCTTTCTTGCTTAGTCCTCTCCTCATATAGTTCTTGGAGATGTGAAATCATCTTGTAGGCATCCTCTTCCTCATGCATATTTTTCAATTGGCTGGACATGGATGAAAATATGATGCATTGTACATCAAGCGCATAATCTACATGCTTTCTCCACTTATCTTTTTCCATATTTCTTGCTCCCTGAGGAGGCTCTGCAGGAATTGGGGATTCTAGCACATATAACTTCCTTTCTTGGCATAGTACTATGCGCAAGCACCTGCATAAGGATCCAGACTTAAAAATTACATAATATTGAATTAAATGAATAATTCACATTGAGGATCTTTTCAGGTTTAGAGTTTTAGAGAATTAGGACATAACTATTACATCTCAAATGATTACAAAGTATACACTACTACTCAGTATCCATTTTTTCATAAAATAAAAACTCTTAAAAAGAAACATGTCTAGTTCCATGTTTTAGATAGCATGACTTGTCCTTAATCCCATCCTTTACACTATTCATATTTAAGTCATGTGGAAAAAATTTCAAAAAAACTTGGGATGAGAATAAAAAGCTCAGTAAGGGATACACAAAGAAGGAAACTGTTAGTTTTTCAAAATAACAAGTAAAACATGAATATCATGAGTAATACTTTTAACCTTTATGAAGTAGTAAATACTCTTCACAGAATAAAAGATAATTGCTTACCATTTTATAACCAAAAGATTACCATAAAACCCATATAAAGAACACATAACATATAAAGGTAACTTGGGACATACACATACTTAAATTGAATAACCATACGGTCGACTTCCACACATATCACTAAATGGAATAGCCATACGGCCGACTTCCATACCCAATGCATTGGAGGTTATAATGTAACCACCCGTCTTGGTATTCACGGCACCACCCGTCATTTGGTTAATCACGTAACCACCCATCAAATGTTCAAGTACCATTATGAAATCATAGCACATAAAATATTGCAAACATAAATATTTCACTATTAAAATTTCATTTGCAATCACAAAATATAATTTCAAGATATTGGCAAAATCAATGCTTTATCAAACCATTTTCAAAACCATTTAATAAAGATAATTTTTTAAATCAAAGTGTCCCATACCACTTTGAATCTTTTAAAGGAATTAACATTTTAAAACAATAATGTACATATAAATAAATCCATAAAGCCATTTTTAAAACATGAAAATTAATGATAAATATTTAGAAGAATAAATCTTTAAAACATTTAAAATGATATTTTAGTTAAAGAGTTTTTAACAAAATGAGAGACCCTTGAATAAAAATAATTGAGGAATAAAATTTAATAATAACTTTATAATATCATGAGAATAAAGGTATTCATGATATAATATGTCCAAGGACACTATATACACCATATAAGAGGGAATTGGTGCATAACAAAAATGAAGTCTCAATGGAAATGTAAATTGAGATGAAATCCCTTATAAAGATGGTATCCTTAAATTAAGGATAAATCAATCACATAATTATGTGTGAAAAATATAAATACACCCAATATAAGTTGATATTAATTGTAAAACAATCATAGGTCATTCACACATATTCATAGGATGACATATTCAAGAAGTATAATTTTAACCCAAAGAATCGAAATTGGGTTAAGAAGTTCCCCTGTAAAAATTTGACAGCCTAACGACGTCTCTTTAAAATTCAGAAAATGAGTTGATGAGATAAAAAGGGTACCTCAAAACTTGGACATAATGTTTACATCAATAAGGATATATAAGAACATATCCAAACATAATAAGATGTAAATTAAAAGACATAACAAAAAGAAGTCTTTTAAAAAAAAGGAGGGTGAAAGGTTCCCTTACCGATTTGGTAACTTACAAAACATACGCCACATGAAAGTAAGATCATACAATGAATATGTAAATACTCATAAATTAAAGTATATTACACAAAGAGTACAATAATTGGTAGTACATACACCATACAAAAGGAAATAGTGGCAAATATAGCACGAATCTCACGAGAATAAAAAGTGAGATGAAACCCTTTACCACGTTGTAATCAACTGAGTCGTATGACCAAAAGTTAATAACCACAAAATGATTCACAGAATAACATGAATATAAATAGAATCATGATAATATATATCAATTGTCAGTACAAAATACACCACATTCAATAAATTAGTGGCGAACAATGGAAATCTCACAGAATTGAAAGTGAGATAAGAAAATCCCTTACCACATGTCCGACTTGACTCGATCGTTCTTTAATCTCCTGAATAATAAAATAAAGTTAATTTATAATTAATTAATAACCTTTTTAAAGTTTATTATTCTCATTATATCACTTATTACCATGTTATAAACATTATGCAATCATTTAAGTTAATAACTTCCGTTTTGTCGATATTTGGCACTTGAGTCAAAAATGGACTTCTTATAATTACATGTTGTTAATGTGGTAAAAGGTTCAGTATATCCAGAATTATATTCATGATATGGATATCATATATATCATATATATCTAGAATATACATGTATTTATAATAGTACATAACATTTAGAGGTAATAAATGAAATGCGCCGTTCATGGAGACGGTAAGCCGTACGCACGCATGAACGCTACTTCCATTTCTATTTCATATTTAATGGAATTAAAACATAATTATAAATAGGTATATTATAGTTATAGTATAATATCATATATAATATCATTAACTCCATTCTTTATACATCCCACATAAGGCATTAACGAATCAAATCACTTTGAGGGGGCGGTAGTCCGCACTTCCTCAAATGAGATTATCGTATTTACCCACTATGGAAACCATAAAGGCGTTCTATAAATGGGAATTACAGAATCATAAGGAAATAATAAACATAATATATATCATACATAAATACAGTTCCATCCTAATGTTCACCATGATAGGGGGTAAGATGTAATTGAACAATCATCATTTCGTGAGGCGTTAATTTTCTATCCACAGAAACATTATCTTCTTCATCCATTAGATGGAGGTGTGTGTAAGTGTAGTTCCAATAATTCTCATAAAAAAATATTAGTATATTTAGGATACTGGTTTTGTTACAAAATAAAAGAATAAAAAGAGTTTAGGGGTTGGAGAAGTAAAATAAAATAAAACAAATTAAGAGAAACCATTACCTTTAATTTGGGTAACTTTCTTTGGTTTGAACCAAAAGGACTTCTTTAAGTGCCTTATGCCTAAGGTAAGGATTATAGGGGGAGGAGAGGGACATATTGAGCTTAATTGGGTAGAGGTTGGACCAGAAAAATGGATTGAGATGTGTGAGGAATTGGTTAGAAGTGGTATCCTTTTATAAGGGAGAGGACAGACTCTTTAAGAAAGTGTGAAACTATTATTTTATTATATAATGATATTCGGTTTCTAAGGGTCCAAAAATAATTATATTCGAAGATAAGAGAACTCATGGTCGAAATAAAATTATCCAATAATAATTGGACAGGTTTTGGATAATAGTTTAATCATTATAATCTTATTTATTTAAATCATTTATTAATGAGGTAAACACTGCATCATTATTGTGTCATAAATAATTTAATTTATTTGTTGTCTAAAAATTATAACAAAAATACCATGATATAGTAAATCTTTTTATCTTTCCAATTAATATTTATAGTCGAAATTATAATTTATATAACCCCTTCTAAAAATTAATTTACTAAAAGATATCTGCTTTTGTCATTTTTGCCTTTACTTTAAGTTAATTAATCTAAATTATCATTATCACTCCCAAGTGGATCAAAGGGGTCCCAAAATCGACCCAAATATGATCAGGGTCATAAATGACTCAACCAATAAGGTTTGGAAAAGTGTTAAGGTAATTTTTAATTATTATAATATTCTTTTAACCTTGAATTACCCTATTTACCTTTAACCGTGGTAAATAAAAGTCAAAAGTTACTATTCACCAAAAATTATTTTCATATTAATGAACCAAATTTTACTTCATGATAACAACAATGTATGTCGGATTTTTGAAATTCAATTCACAGAAGTGGTAAAATTTCATTTAAATGAAAAAGTCAGTTTTTTTAACTACCACTAAGTGGTTTCAGTATTCATCAAAAATTGAAGTTTTTCAGAAAAATACCAAAAATTCAGCCTAAGATAAATTTGATATTCTGAATTAAAAAATGATTTCTATTTTTCCAAATTAAAAACATAGAAGTGGCATTAATTAATTTTAAAATTAATTATCGTTATCAAAACAAATAGCGTGTTTTTAAGAAACAATAACTATCAAAAGATTGATACTTGTTTATGTCCAATTTCAAAGTGAAATTATTTCCAATGACCAAAATTGGATTAAATGGTAAAAATATATTTTAGTTTCACTTTAAAACCAGTTAAAAAGATAATCTAACCATATAAATAAATTATATTAAACGGCACTTTTGAATTAAAATAAAATATTTTTCACTATTCGTTAAAAAATGAACTTAATCAGTAAAATACCAAAAAAATACCCAAAGTAAAATTTGATGTCCCCATTCTAAAGAAGGATTTTATTTGGTAATATATAATGTATTAAAGTAAAAAAAACTAGATTTAAAAAGGGTTCTCTATTAAAATGCCATAAATTGGCCTTTTAATGTAAATTATGCTTAAAATTAGATTCATTCACATTTTAAGCCTCTAAATTTTATTGGATAAATGTAAATACATTTAACAAACATGTATAATCACATTGTAGTTAGTTTTGTTCATTTTCGTCAATATAATGGCTAGGAGTTAACTACCATTTAAAATAATAATATTATATTATTAATGTGCAATGTAAGATTCCAAAGAAACCAGTTGTTGAGAATCTGGTACGCTATCGAACATAGAAACCCTTTTAAAGTAAAATTAATATTTAATTCACAAATTTTAATAAATATGAAATATGTCTTATTCTTTATTTACCTGGGATGTTACATCCTTCCCCCCTTTTGGGAATTATGTCCTCGCAATTTTTATTCACTTATCAAAATAAGTGGGGGTATTTATCCCTTATAGCATTTTTAGATTCCCACGTTGCCTCTTAAACTATATGGTTTTTACACAAAACCTTTACCTGGTGAATTACCTTATTCCACAACACTTTCTCTCTATGGTTAAGAATCTGGGTTGGTTGTTCTTCATAAGAGAGATTCTCTTCCAACTGAATTACCTCTGAGCTCAAAACATGAGATGGATATGCCATATACTTTCTCAACATAAAAACATGAAAAACATTGTGTACCTGGGATAAAATTGGAGGTAAAGCCACTCTGTATGAAACTGATCCAACTTTCTCCAGAATTTCATAAGGTCCAATGAACCTCGGGCTCAACTTTCCTTTCTTACCAAAACGCATCACACTTTTCCATGGATAAACTTTGAGAAAGACATGATCACCTACCTCAAAAGAAAGATCCTTCCTTTGGTTATCTACTTAACTTTTCTGTCTGCTCTGAGCTATTCTCATGAGCTTCTGAATCAGCTGAACTTTCTCTGCCATCTCTTCTACCAATTCTGGTCCCATCAGCTTCCTTTCACCTATATCATCCCAAAAATCCAGAGTTCGACAATGCTTTCCATATAATGCCTCAAATGGAGCCATCTATATACTGGAATGAAAATTGCTATTATATGAAAATTCAACCAAAGAAAGATGTTGGTTCCAACTTCCCTGATAATCCATCAAGCAAGAACATAACATATCCTCCAAGGTCTGAATTGTTCGTTCTGACTGCCCATCTAATTGAGGATGAAAAGTTGTAATAAAATTTAATTCCATACCCAATGAATTCTGAAGGCCCTTCCAAAAGTTAGAAGTGAACCTTGGATCACGATCAGATACAATGGAGAGGGGAACTCCATGCAACCTGACTATCTCTTTAACATACAATCGAGAAAGTTGATCTAGAGACAAAGTATCTCGAATAGGAAGGAAATGAGAAAATTCAGTCAATCGATCTACTATAAACTAGATTGCATTATTACCTTGAGATGTCTTTGGTAATCCCACAATGAAGTCTATGTTTATATTTTCTCATTTCCAATCTGGCACCGGTAAAGGCTGAAGCATTCTTTTTGGTAACTACCCCTCTACTTTAACCTACTGACAAGTCGAACACTTCACAGTAAAATAAGAAATATCACTTTTCATTCCATCCCACCAGTAATATTCCTGAAGATCTCTATACAACTTAGTACTTCTAGGATAAACTAAAAACGGGGAACTATGAGCTTCACATAACAACTCATTCATCAACTGTGAATCACAAGGCATACATAATCTCTTCCCAAACCTCAAAACACAATAATTATCAACATTAAAATCCGGAAACTTACCCTTATGAACCAATTCTACCTTTTTCTACAACTAACTGTCTTCTTTCTGTGCTTAATTTATTCTGTCTGATTGAGATGATCCCACTAACACCTGATACAAATCAGAATAATTTCCTGCACCAACAACTTCTATGCCAAAGTTCATCAAATCAAAAACTAAAGGATCTCATTCCAAATGTATCATGGAAAATGAGACATTACCTTTTAGACTTAAAGCATCAACCACTTTATTTGATTTTCCCAGATGGTAATGGATCGTGAAATCATAATCTTTGATTAATTCCAGCCATCTCCTCTATCTCATGTTCAATTATTATTGAGTGAATATATACTTCAAACTTTTGTGATCAGTACATATTTCACACTTTACTCCATACAAATGATGCCTCCAAATTTTTAAAGCAAAAACAACAGCAGCTAATTCCAAATCATGTGTAGGGTAATTTAACTCATGAGGTTTCAACTGACGTGAAGCATAAGAAATTACCCGATCATTTTGCATAAGGACACATCCAAGTCCTTTTAATGAAGCATCACTGTATATAACAAACTCACCATTTCTAGATGGTAGTGCCAAAATGGGATCATTCACCAATATTCTATTCAATTCCTAAAAACAATCATCACATTATTTTATCCAAATGAACTTAACACCTTTTCTAGTTAACTTATTCATTGGACTAGATAACCGTGAAAAATTCTCAACAAACATCCAGTAATAACCTACCAAACCAAGAAAACTACGGATCTCGGTTATATTTGTGGGTCTTGGCCATTCTTTAACAAATTTTGTTTTAGCAGGATCAATAGTTATGCCATATTTTGAAACAATGTGACCAAGGAAAGAAATTTGATGCAACCAAAACTCACACTTGCTGAATTTCCCATAAAGTTTCTTTTCTTTTAAGGTTTGCAAGACAACCCTGAAATTATTTTCATGTTCCTCTTTACTTTTGGAATAAACCAAAAAGTCATCAATGAACAAAACCACCATTTATCACCTGAGTCAACTGATCCATCACTGCAACAAACTATTCAATTCTGATTCTAACCATCTCAAGATGCTAATTTGGAAGGTCATTTACCTTTGTATTACTCCCATCACAACTGCTCTGTTTCCTCTACAAAAAACCATTCTGAACACAGAAATATTTTGGCAAAGCAACATGGTAATCTGTAAATGCTATATCATTTCAATATTACCATAAATTAATTTATGGACATTAATTTAACAATACCCTAACTCCTAAATTATTCTAAACTGACCTCTGATACCAACTATAAGGACATGACCTTAAACATTACATAATATTGAATTAAATTAATAATTCACATTGAGGATCTTTTCAGGTTTAGAGTTGTAGAGAATTAGGAAATAACTATTACATCTCAAATGATTACAAAGTAGACACTACTACTCAGTATCCATTTTTTCATAAAATAAAAACTCTTAAAAAGAAACATGTATAGTTCCATGTTTTAGATAACATGACTTTTCCTTTATCCCATCCTTGAACCTATTCATCTTTAAGTCCTGTGGAAAACATTTCAAAAAAACTTTGGATGAGCATAAAAAGATCAATAAGGGATACACAAAGAAGGAAACTGTTAGTTTTTAAAAACAACAAGTAAACCATGAATATCATGAGTAATACTTTTAACCTTTATGAAGTAGTAAATACTCTTCACTAAATAAAATATCATTGCTTACCATTTTTTAACCAAAAGATTACCATAAAACACATATAAAGAACACATAACATATAAAGGTAACTTGGGACACACACATACTTAAATGGAATAACCATACGGTCGACTTACACACATATCGCTAAATGGAATAGCCATACGGCTGACTTCTATACCCAATGCATTGGAGGTTATAACGTAACCACCCGTCTTGGTATTCACAACACCACCCATCATTTGGTTAATCATGTAACCACCCGTCAAATGTCCAAGTACCATTATAAAATCATAGCACATAAAATATTGCAAATATAAACATTTCACTATTAAAATTTCATTTGAAATCACAAAATATCATTTCAAGATATTGGAAAAATCAATTCTTTATCAAACCATTTTCAAAACCATTTAATAAAGAGATTGTTTTAAATCAAAGTGTCCCATACCACTTTGAAGATTTTAAAGGAATTAATATTTTAAAACAATAATGTCCATATAAATAAATCCATAAAACTATTTTTAAAACATGAAAATTAATGATAAATATTTAGAAGAATAAATCTTTAAAACATTTAAAATGATATTTTAGTTAAAGAGTTTTTAACAAAATGAGAGACGCTTGAATAAAAATAATTGAGGAATAAAATTTAATCATAACTTTATAATATCATGAGAATAAATGGATTCATGATATAATATATAAAAGGATAGTATATATACCATATAAGAGGGAATTGGTGCATAACAAAAATGAAGTCTCAATGGAAATGTAAATTGAGATGAAATCTTTTATAAAGATGGTATCCTTAAATTAAGGATAAATCAATCACATAATTATGTGTGAAAAATATAAATACACCCAATATAATTTGATATTAATTGTAAAACAATAATAGGTCATTCACACATATTCATAGGACGACATATTCAAGAAGTACAAGTTTAACCCAAAGAATCGAAATTAGGGTAAGAAGTTCCCCTGTAAAAATCCGACAGCCTAATGACGTCTCTTTAAAATTAAGAAAATGAGTTGATGAGATAAAAATTTTACCTCAACACTTTTACATAATGTTTAAATCAATAAGGATATATAAGAACATATCCCAACATAATAAGATGTAAATTAAAATACATAACAAAAAGAAGTCTTTTAGAAAAAGGAGGGTGAAAGGTTCCCTTACCGATTTGGTAACTTACAAAACATACACCACATGAAAGTAAGATCATACAATGAATATGTATATACTCATAAATTAAAGTATATTACACAAATATTACAATAATTGGCATTACATACACCACACAAAAGGAAATAGCGGCAAATATAGCATGAATCTCACGAGAATAAAAAGTGAGATGAAACCCTTTACCACGTTGTAATCAACTGAGTCATATGAAAAAAAGTTAATAACAACCAAATGATTCATAGAATAACATGAATATAAATAGAATCATGATAATATATATCAATTTTCAGTACAAAATACACCACATTCAATAAATTAGTGGCGGACAATGGAAATCTCACAGAATTGAAAGTGAGATAAGAAAATCCCTTACCACATGTCCGACTTGACTCGATCGTTCTTTAATCTCCTGAATAATAAAATAAATTTAATTTATAATTGATTAAGAACCTTTTTCAAGTTTATTATTCCTATTATATCACTTATTACAATGTTATAAATATTATGTAATCATTTAAGTTAATAACTTCTGTTTTGTCGATATTTGGCACTTGAGTCAAAAATGGACTTCTTATAATTACATGTTGTTCATGTGTTAAATGGTTCACTATTTCCAGAATTATATTCATGATTTTGATATCATATATATCATATATATCCAGAATATACATGTATTTATAATAGTACATAACATTTAGAGGTAAGAAATGAAATGCACCATTCATGGAGACGGTAAGCCGTACGCACGCATGAACGCTACTTACATTTCTATTTCATATTTAATGGAATTAAAACATAATGATACATAGGTATATTATAATTACAGTATAATATCATATATAATATCATTAACTCCATTCTTTATACATCCAACATAAGGTATTAACGAATCAAATCACTTTGAGGTGGCGGTAGTCCGAACTTCCTCAAATGAGATTATCGTATTTACCCACTATGGAAACCATAAAGGCGTGATATAAATAGAAATTACAGAATCATAAGGAAAGAATAAACATAATATATATCATATATAAATATAGTTCCATCATAATGGCCACCATGAGTGGGGGTAAGATGTAATTGAACAATCATCATTTCCTGAGGCGTTAGTTTTCCATCCACAGAAACATTATCTTCTTCATCCATTAGATGGAGGTGTGTGTAAGTGTAGTTATAATAATTCTCATAAAAACATATTAGTATATTGAGGATACTGGTGTTGTTAAAAAATAAAGGAATAAAAAGAGTTTAGGGGTTGTAGAAGAAAAATAAAAGAAAACAAATTAAGAGAAACTGTTACCTTTAATTTGGGTAACTTCCTTTGGTTTGAACCAAAAGGACTTATTTAAGTGCCTTATGCCTAAGGTAAGGATTCTAGGGGGAGGAGAGGTATGTATGGAGATTAATTGGGAAGAGTTTGGAACAGAAAAATGGCTTGAGAGGTGTGAGGAATTGGTTATAAGTGGTCTCCTTTTATAAGGGAGAGGAGGGGCTCTTTAGGAAAGTGTGAAACTATTATTTTATTATATAATGATATTCGGTTTATAATGGTCCAAAAATCATTATATTATAATATAATATGACTCATGGTCGAAATAAAATCATCCAATAAGAATTGGACAGGTTTTGAATAATAGTTTAATCATTATAATCATATTTATTTAAATCATTTATTAATGAGGTAAACACTGTATCATTATTGTGTCATAAATAATTTAATTTATTTGTTGTCTAAAAATTATAAAAAAAATACCATGATATATGAAATATTTTTATATTTACAATTAATATTTATATTCTAAATGATAATTTATATAACCCCTTCTAAAAATTAACTTACTAAAAGATATTTGCCTTTGTCATTTTTGCCTTTAAGTTAATTAATCTAAATTGTCATTATCACTCCCAAGTGGATCAAAGGGGTCCCAAAATCGACCAAAATATGCTCATGGTCATAAATGACTCAACCAATAAGGTTTGAAAAAGTGTTAAGGTAATTTTTAATTATTTTAATATTCTTTTAACCTTGAATTACCCAATTTACCTTTAACCGTGGTAAATAAAATTCAAAATTTACTATTCACCAAAAATTATTTTCATCTTAATGAACCAAATTTTACTTCTTGATAACAACAATGTATGTAATATTTTTGAAATTCAATTCACAGAATTGGTAAAATTTCATTTAAATGAAAAAGTCCGTTTTTTAACTACCACTAAGTGGTTTCACTATTCATCAAAAATTGAAGTTTTTCAGAAAAATACAAAAAATTCAGCCTAAGATATATTTGATATTCTGAATTCAAAAATGATTTCTCTTTATCCAAATTAAAAACATAGAAGTTTCATTAATTAATTTTAAAATTAATTCTCGTTAAAAAAGCAAATAGCGTGTTTTTAAGAAACAATAACTATCAAAAGATTGATACTTGTTTATGTACAATTTCAAAGTGAAATTATTTCCAATGACCAACATTGTATTAAATGGTAAATATATATTTTAGTTTCACTTTAAAACCAATTAAAAAGATAATCTAACCATATAAATAAATTAGATTAAAATGCACTTTTGAATTAAAATACAATATTTTTCACTATTTGTTAAAAAATGAACTTAATCAGTAAAATACCAAAAAAATACCCAAAGTAAAATTTGATGTACCCATTATAAAGAAGTATTTTATTTGGTAATATATAATGTATTAAAGTAAAAAAACTAGATTTAAAAAGGTTTCTCCATTAAAAGGCGATAAATCGGCCTTTTAATGCAAATTATGCTTAAAATTAGATTCATTCAAATTTTAAGCCTCTAACTTTTATTGGATAAATGTAAATACATTTAAAAAACATGTATAATCAAATTGTAGTTAGTTTTGTTCATTCCCGTAAATACAATGTCTAGGAGTTAACTACCATTTAAAATAATAATATTATATTATTAGTGTGCAATGTAAGATTCCAAAGAAACCCGTTGTTGCGTATCGGGTACGCTATCGAACGTAGAAACCATTTTAAAGTAAAATTAATATTTAATTCACAAATTTTAATAAATATGAAATATGTCTTATTCTTTATTTACCTGGGATGTTATATCCTTCCCCCTTTTGGGAATTGCGTCCTCACAATTTTTATTCACTTATCAAAATAAGTGGGGGTATTTATCCCTCATAGAATTTTCAGATTCCCACGTTGCCTTGTCAACTATATGGTTTTTCCAAAAAACCTTTACCTGGTGAATTAACTTATTCTGCAACACTTTCTCTCTATGGTTAAGAATCTGGGCTGGTTGTTCTTCATAAGAGAGATTCTCTTCCAACTAAACTACCTCTGGGCTCAAAACATGAGATGGATCTGGCATATACTTTCTCAACATAAAAACATGAAAAAAATTGTGTACCTGGGATAAAATTGGAGGTAAAGCCACTATGTATGCAACTGATCCAACTTTCTCCAGAATTTCATAAGGTCCAATGAACCTCATACTCAACTTTCCTTTCTTACCAGAACACATCACCGTTTTCCTTGGAGAAACTTTGAGAAAGACATGATCAGCTACCTCAAAAGAAAGATCCTTCCTTTGGTTATCTGCTTAACTTTTCTGTCTGCTATGAGCTATTCTCATGAGCTTCTGAATTAGATGAACTTTCTCTGCCATCTCTTCTACCAATTATGGTCCCATCAGCTTCCTTTCACCTAGATCATCCCAAAAATCCAGAGTTCGACAAGGCTTTCCATATAATGCCTCAAATGGATCCATCTATATACTGGAATGAAAACTGTTATTATATGAAAATTCAACCAAAGAAAGATGTTGGTTCCAACTTCCCTAATAATCCATCGATCAAGCATGTAACATATCCTCCAAGGTCAGAATTTTTTGTTCTGACTGCCCATCTAATTGAGGATGAAAAGCTGTACTAAAATTTAATTCATTACCCAATGAATTCTGAAGGCCTTTCCAAAAGTTAGAAGTGAACCTGGGATCACGATCAGATACAATGGAGAGGGGAACTCCATGAAACCTGACTATATCTTTAACATACAATTGAGAAAGTTGATCTAGAGACAAAGTATCTCGAATAGGAAGGAAATGAGCAAATTTAGTCAATCGATCAACTATAAACCCGATTGCATTATTACCTTGAGATGTCTTTGGTAATCCCACAATGAAGTCTATGTTTATATTTTCCCATTTACACTCTGGAACCGGTAAAGGATAAAGCATTATTTTGGGTAACTACCCCTCTGCTTTAACCTACTGAAAAGTCAAACACTTCACAGTAAAATCAGAAATATCGCTTTTCATTCCATCCCACCAGTAATACTCCCGAAGATCTCTGTACATCTTAGTACTTCCAGGATGAACTGAAAACGAGGAACTATGAGCTTCACATAACAACTCATTCTTCAATTGTGAATCACAAGGCACACATAATCTCTTCCCAAAAATCAAAACACAATAATTATCAATATTAAAATCAGGCAACTTACCCTTCTGAACCATTTCTACCTTTTTCTGCAACTAACTGTCTTCTTTATGTGCTTGATTTATTCTGTCTGATTGAGATGATCCCACTAACACCTGATACAAAACAGAATAATTTCCTACACCAACAACTTCTATGCCAAAGTTCATCAAATTAAAAACCAAAGGATCTCATTCCAAATGTAGCATGGAAAATGAGACATTACTTTTTTGACTTAAAGCATCAACCACTTTATTTGATTTTCCCAGATGGTAATGGATCGTGAAATCATAATCATTGATTAATTCTAGCCATCTCCTCTGTCTCATGTTCAATTCTTTCTGAGTGAATATATACTTCAAACTTTTTTGATCAGTATATATTTCACACTTTACTACATATAAATGATGCCTCCAAATTTTTAAAGCAAAAACAACATGAGCTAATTCCAAATCATGTGTAGGGTAATTTAACTCATGATGATTCAACTAACGTGAAGCATAAGAAATTACATGATCATTCTGCATAAGGACACATCCAAGTCCTTTCAACAAAGCATCACTGTAGATAAAAAACTCACCATTTCTAGATGGTATTTCCAAAATTGAATCATTCACCAATCTTCTATTCAATTCCTAAAAACAATCATCACATTATTTTGTCCAAATGAAATTAACACCTTTTCGAGTTAACTTAGTCATTGGACTAGATAACCGTGAAAAATTATCAACAAACCTCTGGTAATAACCTGCCAAACCAAGAAAACTACGGATCTCGGTCATATTTGTGGGTCTTGGACACTCTTTAACAACTTTTGTTTTAGCAGGATCAATAGTTATGCCATTTTTTGAAACAATGTGACCAAGGAAAGAGATTTGTTGCAACCAAAACTCACACTTGCTGAATTTCCCATAAAGTTTATTTTTCTTTTAAGGTTAGAAAGATAACCCTGAAATTACTTTCATGTTCCTCTTTACTTTTGGGATAAACCAAAATATAATCAATGAAAACAAACACCATTTATCACCTGAGTCAAATGATCCATCACTGCAACAAACTGTTCAATTATAATTCTAACCATCTCAGGATGCTGATTTGGAAGGTCATTTCCCTTTGTATTCCTCCCATCACAACTACCCTATTTCCTCTACAAAAAACCATTCTGAACACAGAAATATCTTAGGCGAAGCAACATGGTAATCTGTAAATGCTATATCATTTCAATATTACCATAAATTAATTTATGGACATTAATTTAACAATACCCTAACTCCTAAAGTTATCTAAACTGACCTCTGATACCAACTATAAGGACCTGACCTTAAACATTACATAATATTGAATTAAATGAATAATTCACATTGAGGATATTTTCAGGTTTAGATTTTTAGAGAATTAGGACATAAATATTACATCTCAAATGATTACAAAGTAGACACTACTACTTAGTATCCATTTTTTCATAAAATAAAAACTCTTAAAAAGAAACAAGTATAGTTCCATTTTTAGATAGCATGACTTTTCCTTGATCCCATCCTTGACCCTATTCATCTTTAAGTCCTGTGGAAAACATTTCAAAAAAACTTGGGATGAGCATAAAAAGCTCAGTAAGGGATACACAAAGAAGGAAACTGTTAGTTTTTCAAAACAACAAGTAAACCATGAATATCATGAGTAATACTTTTAACCTTTAAGAAGTAGTAACTACTCTTGACTGAATAAAATATCATTGCTTACCATTTTGTAACCAAAAGATTACCATAAAACACATATAAAGAACACATAACATATAAAGGTAACTTGGGACAGACACATACTTAAATGGAATAACCATACGGTCGACTTACACACATATCTCTAAATGGAATATCCATACGGCTGACTTCTATACCCAATGCATTGGAGGTTATAACGTAACCACCAGTCTTGGTATTCACAGCACCACCCGTCATTTGGTTAATCACGTAACCACCCGTCAAATATCCAAATACCATTATAAAATCATAGCACATAAAATATTGCAAATATAAACATTTCACTATTAACATTTTATTTGAAATCACAAAATATCATTTCAAGATATTGGAAAAATCAATGCTTTATCAAACCATTTTCAAAACCATTTAATAAAGATATTTTTTTAAATCAAAGTGTCACATACCACTTTGAAGCTTTTAAAAGAATTAATATTTTAAAACAATAATGTCCATATAAATAAATCCATAAAACTATTTTTAAAACATGAAAATTAATGATAAATATTTAGAAGAATAAATCTTTAAAACATTTAAAATGATATTTTAGTTAAAGAATTTTTAACAAAATGAGAGACACTTGAATAAAAATAATTGAGGAATAACATTTAATTAGAACTTTATAATATCATGAGAATAAAGGGATTCATGATATAATATGTCAAAGGATAGTATATACACCATATAAGAGGGAATTGGTGCATAAAAAAAATGAAGTCTCAATGGAAATGTAAATTGAGATGAAATCCCTTATAAAGATGGTATCCTTAAATTAAGGATAAATCAATCACATAATTATGTGTGAAAAATATAAATACACCAAATATAATTTGATATTAATTTTAAAACAATCATATGTCATTCACAAATATTCATAGGATGACATATTCAAAATTACAAGTTTAACCCAAAGAATCAAAATTGGGTTAAGAAGTTCCCCTGTAAAAATTCGACAGCCTAACGACATCTCTTTAAAATTCATAAAATGAGTTGATGAGATAAAAAGGGTACCTCAACACTTTGACATAATGTTTACATCAATAAGGATATATAAGAACATATCCCAACATAATAAGATGTAAATTAAAATACATAACAAAAAGAAGTCTTTAAAAAAAAGGAGGGTGAAAGGTTCCCTTACCGATTTGGTAACTTACAAAACATACACCACATGAAAGTAATATCATGCAATTAATATGTAAATACTAATAAATTAAAGTATATTACAAAAATATTACAATCATTGGAAGTACATACACCACACAAAAGGAAATAGTGGTAAATATAGCATGCATCTCACGAGAATAAAAAGTGAGATGAAACCCTTTACAACGTTCTAATCAACTGAGTCGTATGACCAAAAGTTAATAACCACCAAATGATTCATAGAATAACATGAATATAAATAGAATCATGATAATATATATCATTTTTCAGTAAAAAATACCCCACATTCAATAAATTAGTGGCGAACAATGGAAATCTCACAGAATTGAAAGTGAGATAAGAAAATCCCGTACCACATGTCCGACTTGACTCGATCGTTCTTTAATCTACTTAATAATAAAATAAAGTTAATTTATAATTTCTTAATAACCTTTTCCAAGTTTATTATTCCTATTATATCACTTATTACCATGTTATAAACATTATGTAATCATTTAAGTTAATAACTTTCGTTTTGTCGATATTTTTGCACCTGAGTAAAAAATGGACTTCTTATAATTACATATTGTTCATTTGGTAAAAGGTTCATTATATACAGAATTATATTCATAATTTGGATATCATATATATCATATATATCCAGAATATACATGTATTTATAATAGTACATAACATTTTGAGGTAAGAAATGAAATGCACCGTTCATGGAGACGGTAAGACGTACGCACGCATGAACGCTACTTCCATTTCTATTTCATATTTAATGGAATTAAAACATAATGATACATAGGTATATTATAATTACAGTATAATATCATATATAATATCATTAACTCCATTCTTTATACATCCCACATAAGGTATTAACGAATCAAATCACTTTGAGGGGGCGGTAGTCCGCACTTCCTCAAATTAGATTATCGTATTTACCCACTATGGAAACCATAAAGGCGTGATATAAATGGGAAGTAAAGAATCATAAGGAAATAATAAAAATAATATATATAATATATAAATTAAGTTCCATCATAATGGACACCATGATAGTGGGTAATATGTAATTGAACAATCATCATTTCGTGAGGCGTTAGTTTGTCATCCCCAGAAACATTATGTTCTTTATCCATTAGATGGAGGTGTGTGTATGTGTAGTTATAATACTTATAATAACAAAATATTAGTATATTGAGGATAATTTTGTTGTTACAAAATAAAGGAATAAAAAGAGTTTAGGTGTTGGAGAAGTAAAATAAAAGAAAACAAATTAAGAGAAACTGTTACCTTTAATTTGGGTAACTTCTTTTGGTTTGAACCAAAAGGACTTCTTTAAGTGCCTTATGCCTAAGGTAAGGATTATAGGGGGAGGATAGGGATGTAGGAAGATTAATTTGGTATAGTTTGGACCAGAAAAATGGTTCGAGAGGTGTGAGGAATTGGTTATAAGTGGTCTCCTTTTATAGGGGAGAGGAGGGGCTCTTTAGGAAAGTGTGAAACTATTATTTTATTATATAATGATATTCAGTTTCTAATGGTCCAAAAATCATTATATTTGAATATAAGATGACTCGTGGTCGAAATAAAATAATCCAATAAGAATTGTACAGGTTTTGGATAATAGTTTAATCATTATAATCTTATTTATTTAAATCATTTATTAATGAGGTAAACAATGCATCATTATTGTGTCATAAATAATTTAATTTATTTGTTGTCTAAAAATTATAACAAAAATACCATGATAAAGTAAATATTTTTATATTTCCAATTAATATTTATAGTAAAAAAGATAATTTATATAACCCCTTCTAAAAATTAATTTACTAAAAGATATTTGCTTTTGTCATTTTTGCCATTACTTTAAGTTAATTAATCTAAATTGTCATCATCACTCCCAAGTAGATCAAAGGGGTCCCAAAATAGACCCAAAGATAATAATGGTCGTAAATGACTCAAACAATAAGGTTTGGACAAGTGTTAAGGTAATTTTTAATTATTATAATATTCTTTTAACCTTGAATTACCCTATATACCTTTAACCATAGTAAATAAATGTCAAAAGTTACTATTCACCAAAAATTATTTTCATCTTAATGAACCAAATTTTACTTCTTGATAATAACAATGTATATCGGATTTTTGAAATTCAATTCACAGAAGTGGTAAAATTTCATTTAAATGAAAAAGTCAGTTTTTTTAACTACCACCAAGTGGTTTCACTTTTCATTAAAAATTGAAGTTTTTCAGAAAAATACAAAAAATTCAGCCTAAGTTATATTTGAAATTCCGAATTCAAAAATGATTTCTATTTTTCAAAATTCAAAATATAAAAGTGGCAGTAATTAATTTTAAAATTAGTTCTCGTTATCAAAATAAATAGCGTGTTTTTAAGAAACAATAACTATAAAAAGATTGATACTTGTTTATATCCAATTTCAAAGTGAAATTATTTCCAATGAAAAAAATTGGATTAAATGGTAAAAATATATTTTAGTTTCACTTTAAAACCAATTAAAAATATAATCTAACCATATAAATAAATTATATTAAAAGGCACTTTTGAATTAAAATACAATATTTCTCACTATTCATTAAAAAATGAACTTAATCAGTAAAATACCAAAAAAATACCCAAAGTAAAATTTGATGTCCCCATTATAAAGAAGGTTTTATTTGGTCATATATAATGTATTAAAATAAGAAAACTAGATTTAAAAAGGATTCTCCATTAAAAGGCGATAAATCGCCCTTTTAATGTAAATTATGCTTAAAATTAGATTCATTCACATTTTAAGCCTCTAAATTTTATTGGATAAATGTAAATACATTTAACAAACAAGTATAATCAAATTTTAGTTAGTTTTGTTCATTCCCACCAATACAATGGCTATGAGTTAAATACCATTTAAAATAATAATATTATATTATTAGTGTGTAATGTAAGATTTCAAAGAAACCCGTTGTTGCGTATCGGGTACACTATCGAACATAGAAACCCTTTTAAAGTAAAATTAATATTTAATTCACAAATATTAATAAATATGAAATATTTCTTATTATTTCTTTAACTGGGATGTTACATCCTCCACCCCTTTTGGGAATTGCGTCCTCGCAATTTTTATTCACTTATCAAAATAAGTGGGGGTATTTATCCCTCATAGCATTTTCAGATTCCCACGTTGCCTCTTCAACCATATGGTTTTTCCACAAAACCTTTACCTGGTGAATTACCTTATTCCGCAACAATTTCTCTCTACGGTTAAGAATCTGGACTGGTTTTTCTTCATAAGAGAGATTCTCTTCTAACTGAACTACCTCTGGGCTCAAAACATGAGATGGATCTGGAATATACTTTATCAACATCAAAACATGAAAAACAATGTGTACCTGGGATAAAATTAGAGGTAAATCCACTCTGTATGCAACTGATCCAACTTTCTCTAGAATTTCATAAGGTCCAATGAACCTCGGACTCAACTTTCCTTTCTTACCAAAACGCATCACACTTTTCCATTGAGAAACTTTGAGAAAGAAATGATCACCTAACTTAAAAAAAAGATCCTTCCTTCGGTTATCTGCATAACCTTTCTGTCTACTTTGATCTATTCTCATGTGATTCTGAATCAACTGAACTTTCTCTGCCATCTCTTCTACCAATTCTAGTCCCATCAGCTTCCTTTAACCTACATCATCCCAAAAATCCGGAGTTCGACAACGCTTTCCATATAATGCATCAAATGGAGCCATCTATATACTGTAATGAAAACTGTTATTATATGAAAATTCAACCAAAGAAAGATGTTGGTTCCAACTTCCCTGATAATCTATCGAGAAAGCACATAACATATCCTCCAAGGTCTAAATTGTTCGTTATGACTGCCCATCTGATTGAAGATGAAAAGCTAGACTAAAATTTAATTTAGTACCCAATGAATTTTGAAGGCCTTTCCAAAAGTTAGAAGTGAACCTAGGATCACGATCAGATACAATGGAGAGGGGAACTCCATGAAACCTGACTATCTCTTTAACATACAATCGAGAAAGTTGATCTAGAGACAAAGTATATCTAATAGGAAGGAAATGAGCAAATTTAGTCAATCGATCAACTATAAACCAGATTTCATTATTAACTCGAGATGTCTTTGGTAATCCCACAAAGAAGTCCATGGATATATTTTCCCATTTCCACTCTGGCATCGGTAAAGGCTGAAGCATTCTTTTTGGTAACTACGGCTCTGCTTTAATCTGCTGACAAGTCAAACACTTCACAGTAAAATCCGCAATATCTCTTTTCATTTCATCCCGCTAGTAATACTCCCAAAGATCTCTGTACATCTTAGTACTTCCAGGATGAACTGAAAACGAGGAACTATGAGCTTCACATAACAACTCATTCTTCAAATGTTAATCACAAGGCACACACAATCTCTTCCCAAACCTCAAAACACAATCATTATCAACATTAAAATTAGGAAACTTACCCTTCTGAACCAATTATACCTTTTTCTACAACTAAATGTCTTCTTTCTGTGGTTGATTTATTCTGTCTGATTGAGATGATCTCACTGACACCTGATATAAAATAGAATAATTTCCTGCACCAACAACTTCTATTCCAAAGTTCATCAAATCAAAAACCAAAGGATCTCGTTCCAAATGTAGCATGGAAAATGAGGCATTACTTTTCGACTTAAAGCATCAACCACTTTATTTTCTTTTCCGAGATGGTAATGGATTGTGAAATCATAATCCTTGATTAATTCCATCCATCTCCTCTATCTCATGTTCAATTATTTTTAAGTGAATATATACTTCAAACTTTTGTGATTAGTATATATTTCACACTTTACTCCATACAAATGATGCCTCCAAATTTTTAAAGCAAAAACAACAAAAGATAATTCCAAATCATGTGTAGGGTAATTTAACTCATGAGGTTTCAACTGACATGAAGCATAAGAAATTACCTGATCATTCTGCATAAGGACACATCCAAGTCCTTTCAACGAAGCATCACTGTAGATAACAAACTCACCATTTCTAGATGGTAGTGCCAAAACTAGAGCATTCACCAATCTTCTATTCAATTCCTGAAAACAATCATCACATTCTTTTGTCCAAATGAACTTAACACCTTTTCGAGTTAACTTAGTCATTGGACTAGATAACTGTGCAAAATTCTCAACAAACCTCCAGTAATAACCTGCCAAACCAAGAAAACTATGGATATCGATTATATTTGTGGGTCTCGGCCATTCTTTAACAACTTTTGTTTTAGCAGGATCAATAGTTATGCCATTTTTTGAAACAATGTTACCAAGGAAAGAAATCTGTTGCAACCAAAACTCACACTTTCTGAATTTCCCATAAAGTTTCTTTTCTTTTAAGGTTTGCAAGACATCCCTGAAATTACTTTCATGTTCCTCATTACTTTTGGAATAAACCAAAGTATCATCAATGAACACAACCACCATTTATCACCTGAGTCAACTGATCCATCACTGCAACAAACTATTCAATTATGATTCTAACCATCTCAAGATGCTAATTTGGAAAGTCATTTCCCTTTGTATTCCTCCCATCACAACTGCCCTGTTTCCTCTACAAAAAATCATTCTGAACACAGAAATATCTTAGGTGAAGCAACATGGTAATCTTTAACTGCTATATCATTTCAATATTACCAAAAAATTAATTTATGGACATTAATTTAACAATACCCTAACTCCTAAAGTTATCTAAACCGACCTCTGATACCAACTATAAGGACCCGAACTTAAACATTACATAATATTGAATTAAATGAATAATTCACATTAAGGATATTTTCAGGTTTAGAGTTTTAGAGAATTAGGATATAACTATTACATCACAAATGATTACAAAGTAGACACTACTACTCAGTATCCATTTTTTTCATAAAATAAAAACTCTTAAAAAGAAACATGTCTAGTTCCATGTTTTAGATAGCATGACTTTTCCTTGATCCCATCCTTGAACCTATTCATCTTTAAGTCTTGTGGAAAACATTTCAAAAAAACATGGGATGAGCATAAAAATCTTAGTAAGGGATACACAAATAAGAAAACTGTTAGTTTTTCAAAACAACAAGTAAACCATGAATATCATGGGTAATACTTTTAACCTTTATGAAGTAGTAAATACTCTTTACTAAATAAAAGATCATTTCTTACCATTTTGTAACCAAAAGATTACCATAAAACCCATATAAAGAACACATAACATATAAAGGTAACTTGGGACATACACATACTTAAATGGAATAACCATACAATCGACTTCCACACATATCACTAAATGGAATAGCCATACGACTGACTTCCATACCCAATGTATTGGAGGTTATAACGTAACCACCCGTCTTGGTATTCACGACACCACCCGTCATTTGGTTAATCACGTAACCACCCGTCAAATGTACAAGTACCATTATAAAATCACAACACATAAAATATTGAAAATATAAAAATTTCACTATTAACATTTCATTTGCAATCAAAAAATATCATTTCAAGATATTGTAAAAATCAATGCTTTATCAAACCATTTTCAAAACCATTTAATAAAGAGATTTTTTTGAATCAAAGTGTCCCATACCACTTTGAAGATTTTAAAGGAATTAACATTTTAAAACAATAATGTCCATATAAATAAATCCATAAAACCATTTTTAAAACATGTACATTAATGATAAATATTTATAAGAATAAATCTTTAAATCATTTAAAATTATTTTTTAGTTAAAGAGTTTTTAACAAAATGAGAGACGCTTGAATAAAAATAATTGAGGAATAACATTTAATCAAAACTTTATAATATCATGATAATAAATGGATTCATGATATAATATGTCAAAGGATAGTATATACACCATATAATAGTGAATTGGTGCATAACAAAAATGAAGTCTCAATGGAAATGTAAATTGAGATGAAATCCCTTATAAAGATGGTATCCTTAAATTAAGGATAAATCAATCACATAATTATGTGTGAAAAATATAAATACACCCAATATAAGTTTATATTAAGTGTAAAACAATCAAAGGTCATTCACACATATTCATAAGATGACATATTCAAGAAGTACAAGTTTAACCCAAAGAATTGAAATTGGGTTAAGAAGTTCCCCTGTAAAAATTCGACACCTAACAACATATCTTTAAAATTAAGAAAATGGGTTGATGAGATAAAAAGGGTACCTAAACACTTGGACATAATGTTTACATAAATAGGGATATATAAGAACATATCCCAACATAATAAGATTTAAATTAAGAGACACAACAAAAAGAAGTCTTTAAAAAAAAGGAGGGTGAAAGGTCCCCTTACCGATTTGGTAACTTAAAAAACATATTCCACATTAAAGTAGGATCATACAATGAATATGTAAATACTCATAAATTAAATTATATTACACAAAGTGTACAATAATTTTCAGCACACACACCACACAAAATAAAATAGTGGCAAATATAGCATGAATCTCACGAGAATAAAAACTGAGATGAAACCCTTTACCACGTTGCAATCAACTGAGTCGTATGAACAAAAGTTAATAACCACCAAATTATTCACATAATAACATGAATATAAATAGAATTATGATAATATATATCAATTTTCAGTACACAATACACCACGTTCAATAAATTAGTGGCAAACAATGGAAATCTCACGGAATTGAAAGTGAGATAAGAAAATCCCTTACCACATGTCCGACTTGACTCAATCGTTCTTTAACCTCCTGAATAATAAACTAAAGTTAATTTATAATTGATTAAGAAACTTTTTAAAGTTTATTATTCCTATTATATCACTTATTACCATGTTATAAACATTATGTAATCATTTAAGTTAATAACTTTCATTTTGTCGATATTTGGCACTTGAGTCAAAAATGGACTTCTTATAATTACATGTTGTTCATGTGGTCAAAGTTTCATTATATCCAGAATGATATTAATTATTTGTATATCATATATATCATATATATCCAGCATATACATGTATTTATAATAGTACATAACATTTAGAGGTAAGAAATGAAATGCACCGTTCATGGAGACGATAAGTCGTACGTACGCATGAACGCTACTTCCATTTCTATTTCATATTTAATGGAATTTAAACATAATTATACACAGTTATATTATAATTACAGTATAATATCATATATAATATCATTAACTCTGTCCTTTATACATCCCACATAAGGCATTAACGAATCAAATCACTTTGAGGGGGCGGTAGTCCGCACTTCCTCAAATGAGATTATCATATTTACCCACTATGGAAACCATAATGATGTTCTATAAATATGAATTAAATAAGTATAATAAAATCATAAACATAATATATATCATATATAAATGCAGTTCCATCATAATGGCCACCATGATAGGCGGTAAGATGTAATTGAACAGTCATCGTTTCGTGAGGCGTTAGTTTGCCATCCACAAAAACATTATGTTCTTCATCCATTAGATGGAGGTGTATGTAAGTGTAGTTATAATCCTTATCATAACAACATCCTAGTATATTTAGGATACTGTTTTTGTTACAAAATAAAGGAATAAAAAGAGTTTAGGGGTTAGAGAAGTAAAATAAAAGAAAACAAATTAAGAGAAACTGTTACCTTTAATTTGGGTAACTTCCTTTGGTTTGAAAAAAAGGACTTCTTTAAGTGCCTTATGCCTAAGGTAAGGCTTCTAGGGGTAGGAGAGGGATGTAGGAAGCTTAATTGGGCAGAGGTTGGACGAGCCAAGTAGCTTGGGATGTGTGAGGAATTGGTTATAAGTGGTCTCCTTTTATAAGGGAGAGGAGGGGCTCTTTAGGAAAGTGTGAAACTATTATTTTATTATATAATGATTTTAGGTTTATAATGGTCCAAAAATCATTATATTCGAATATAAGATGACTCATGGTCGAAGTAAAATCATCCAATAAGAATTGGACTGATTTTGGATAATATTTTAATCATTATAATATTATTTATTTAAATTATTTATTAATGAGGTAAACACTGCATCATTATTGTGTCATAAATAATTTAATTTATTTTTTGTCTAAAAATTATAACAAAAATACCATGAAATAGGAAATATTATTATCTTTATAATTAATATTTATAGTCTAAAATATAATTTCTATAAACCTTTATAAAAATTAATTTACTAAAAGATATTTTCTTTTGTCATTTTTGCCTTTACTTTAAGTTAATTAATCTAAATTGTCATTATCACTCCCAAGTGGATCAAAGGGGTCCCAAAATCGACCCAAAGATGATCATGGTCGTAAATGACTCAACCAATAAGTTTTGGACAAGTGTTAAGGTAATTTTGAATTATTATAATATTCTTTTAACCTTGAATTACCCTATTTACCTTTAACCGTGACAAATAAAAGTCAAAAGTTACTATTCACCAAAAATTATTTTCATCTTAATGAACCAAATTTTAGTTCTTGATAAAAAAAATGTATGTCGGATTTTTGAAATTCAATTGACAGAAGTGGTAAAATTTCATTTAAATGAAAAAGTCAGTTTTTTTAACTACCACTAAGTGGTTTCACTATTCATCAAAAATTTAAGTTTTTCAGAAAAATACCAAAATTTAAGCCTAATCTATATTTGATATTCTGAATTGAAAAATGATGTCTATTTTTCCAAATTAAAAACAAAGAAGTGGCATTAATTAATTTTAAAATTAATTCTTGTTATCAAAACAAATAGCGTGTTTTTAAGAAACAATAACTATCAAAAGATTGATACGTGTTTATGTCCAATTTCAAAGTGAAATTATTTCCAATGACCAACATTGGATTAAATGGTAAAAATATATTTTATTTTCAATTTAAAACCAATTAAAAATATAATCCAACCATATAAATAAATTAGATTAAAAGGCACTTTTGAATTAAAATACAATATTTTTCACTATTCATTAAAAAATGAACTTTATCAGTAAAATACCAAAAAAATACCCAAAGTAAAATTTGATGTCCCCATTCTGAAGAAGGATTTTATTTGGTCATATAGAATGTATTAAATTAAAAAAAATTATATTTAAAAAGGGTTCCCCATTAAAAGGTGATAAATCAGCCTTTTAATGTAAATTATTCTTAAAATTATATTCATTCACATTTTGAGCCTCTAACTTTTATTGGATAAATGTAAATACATTTATCAAACATGTATAATCATATTTTAGTTAGTTTTGTTCATTCCCGGCAGTACAATGGCTAGGAGTTAACTACCATTTAAAATAATAATATTATATTATTAGTGTGCAACGTAAGATTCCAAAGAAACCCATTGTTGCGTATCAGGTACGCTATCAAACATAGAAACCCTTTTAAAGTAAAATTAATATTTAATTCACAAATATTAATAAATATGAAATATGTCTTATTCTTTATTTACCTGGGATGTTACAGCCTGTACCACTCCTGGAAGTTCTTGCCGTTCATGATATTTTCTTTATCCAAGATCGATCGTAGGGATAAAGTACTTGTGGTGTTGGTGATTGCCATTTTGAATCAACATCAGATAAACATTTGGCAGTTAGTACTTTGTATTGATTACATTTTTTCATTTTATGATCAATAAATTGTTATATCATTTAATGTCTCCCACTATTTTAACGAACCTTAATAGCCCTCACTATTAGATTTAGAATACTATATCGCTTGAGAATTCTAGCGGCAAGGATCCTCAAAACCTTCCTTGTAGTCTACAAGCTAGGGCTACGCCACTACTTGGAGGGTTTCAAGGTAGGCGCTATGCTGGCCAACCACTTGTTCTTGTGGTTCCTTGTGTTGTTGAGTAAAGTCCCAGCTTTTTGGAATATGAACTTGATCCCCTCAACCTCTTGCCTCTAAAGTGATAGAAAGTTAGCTAAGGCTAATCCTTGACTACTCACTTTAGTTAAGTCGACCCATTTCTCTCATTAAAACACCCCGGTAGTAAGAGGCACTCTCAACTAAGGCCGACGAGCACCCAAACAACCAGTTTTGCTTAGATGTGAGAAATGGAAGGCATTTAGACTTAATATATATTTGAGGGATTTTTAATATTTATTGACGAATATAATTCTTTTCTATTTATTATGTTCAAACTGGGTTGTCGGGCTCACAACTGAACATTCAATAGAATATTATTTGTCACAACTTTATGCATTTAATCTTGTTTACTATTCTATGTGATCACACAATAATCATGAAGACGCATAAAATAATAAACTATACATAAAGTAAATCATGCATTCCAACTAGTCTTGATCATTCTATAATGATCGATCGATAACTGATCAATCATCACCTAGGGGCATCCATACCTGAGTTGATACATGACTCGTGTCACTGCTTGCCCCAGTGCAAAGCACCCAACTCCTGTCTGGACTACCGCCTCACCATGGCGGGGTCTACCTCTCAGATCATCACCGTATAATTACAAATATACTCGCACGCAGGCAAGGGGGTCTGGGGTACAAAATACAACTAGTGCAATGGACACGCAGGACCTTATACATATTTGAATTAAAACACGATTCGCAAACCGTCATTTATCTAATTAAATATTACAATCATCGCACACATTGAATAAATAAATTAATAAATAAAGAAATGCCAAGCATACACAGTTCAGTCACTTGCTCAAGACCAGTCGGGGTAAATACGCAATAAAATTAAATTGCCAAATATTTAAATAATGTGAGGGTGTTATAATAAATTAAATGAATTTGATTAAATTCAAACAATTTATTTTATCAGTTATATTTTTTTAATTTAATTTTAATTCCAAAAATTAAATTAAACCATCAATTTAATTATAATCTTAATTTAAATTAATATTTCAGATTAAAATAAAAATTAAACCCCTAAATTAATTCCAATTAATTTAATTTAAAAAACTAAATTAATTAAAATTAATTTAATGTAGAGTTACCTCTAGCCGGAGAGGAGTCCGGCAGGACTACGTACCGTCGCGGGATGTCATCCTGGAACAGGGTACCACGGCTTGACCGCGGCGTGACCGCGCCATCCAACGACTCCCGCGACTGCTGCATCTTCTAGCGTGGTCCGAGGGGAGTGGGATGAGGCTGGAAAAGAAGCCGGATAGCCACATGGTCGGTATCCCGCTGCTCTGGCGAGCTGGAGAGGCGATAGCCCGGTCCGGTATGGCCTGGACCGGCGCGACTTAGACCGACGGTGGCCGATGCGGTTTGGTCTGGCGTAGCCCAGGGCAGCGAAGGCAAGCAGGAAGGGGATCGACTTTGGTAGGGGAGGCTATCCGAGGCGGCCGACGGGCTCAGGGCGGCGGGTCTGAGGGGACGCGGCGCGAGGCAGGAGGTCCGCGGGAGGCGGTGCGGTCCGGCGCGGGGTTCCGGCGCGGGTTCGGCTGACGAGCTCAGGTGGAGGACGTCCGATGCGGGCTCGGGGCTACCGGATGGAGGCGGTCCATCCAGTCGGGAGGCTGGCGCCGGGTCGGGGCGGCCAGATGGAGGAGGTCCAATGGGAGGGGAGTCCGGCTTGGGTTTGGCCTCCCCTGTGTGCCGCGTCAGAGGAGACCCCAAAGGGGGTATTCTTCCTTCCCTTTTTTTATTTTTTTTATTTCTTTTGTCCAAAGGGAGTCCACTTTTATTTTTTTTAATTTCTTAAAAAACAAAATAGGAAGACCCCTAAATTGGGGTCTTGGTACTCCCTTTTTTTAATATCTATAAATTAAAACAAGACTTGAATTCAAGTCTTGAAAATAATATTTTACAATAAAATAAAATATTATAATTTATAATAATAAAAATAAAATTTAATTTTATCTCAATAAAATTGAGATTAACATCAAATGAATGAGATAAAAAAAAGAAAACTTGCGACGTCGATCCATTTAAAATTTTTAAATGACCGTAACTCAATCATTCGAAAATGAAACGACGCGTGGTCGAATCCGAATGAACCTCTTTAACACCCCGCACTTAAATTTAATGCATTTTATTTTTTTTACTCAGAAAAACCTTGCGCTCCCTCTGATACCACTGTTGGGTACCGGGACGGCGCAGCGGAAGCTGGTGGGCCGGGAAAATAAAATTTTCTGCTTCACTGGAGTGACATAACCCTGTCAACTCTGGTGATCTTGTCCCAGTTCTGTCTTAGGATCACACAAGATTTAAGCAGAGCACAAAAATAAATTAAACATGTACCTTGTTCGGAATTAGCGTGTGCAAGTCCGCCGCAGGACGCCGATGATCATTGCTCGAAGACTCTGATGTCGAAGTCCTCTAGATCGTCCACACACACCTCTCGAATCTACTCGCACACCATTCTCCAAGATCCGGGTGCTAGTGCGGATCTTCTATGATCACTTTAGCGCAACGAGAATCACCGCAAAGGAAGAAGCTTCAATCTGAGAAGGATGAACTTGAAGATCTTCCTTTGCTTGAGAGACTCTCTCTCTAAATTCCAGGAGGAGAGAGATTCTCTCAATCTTGACACATGAATAGTATACATAGGAGAGCCTCTATCTCACTTATATAGGGAGTGTTTAAAACACGCGGTATGGATTTCCAGCCCTTTGTAATAGACGTCCGCTATATAAGTGATATAAATAATTATTTATGACAAATAAAACTATGCCATAAATAATATTTTTAATTTATCACTTACTTGTAATATATAAATATATTACGTGATAAATTTGAGTCTTTAACTCGACTCATTTCTCCTGCTAATATTAAACGAACCTAGAATATTTAAATCCATTTGAATAATATTAATACTTGTATTTACTATATAACTTGTAAATACATGTTATAAATAAATTCAACAAATTATTCTAAACTTGAATAATTAATGAATTTATTTATTCTTTGGTGATCCATAGAACTTGGATAGTGCTCGGAACCCTTGGCGGGGCCCACCAAGTTCTAAATTCCTATTCCCAGAATAGGGAAGATTCTCAAGGCGCTATTGTGTGTGACCCTCTAGGCCCTTATCTCAATAACAGTGAATAATACCACCGACCTAGAGCGGGGTCTAGCAACCCATCGAGGCCCCTATAGAGATAAGGCAAAGTCAAAGCAATGACTGACTTCCTATGAACACGGTCCGTGTAATATAATCTCTTCATCATCGATATCTCAATAAAGCAGAATGCATACTAGTGTCATCATTCTTTATTTTGATTTATTTTATTTATTGATTTGTCTGGATGGTCTTACCTTCGACTACCATGGCCATGGATTTGTTGAATGTGCAACCATCCTAATCAACCAAGCTCGAGATATCTCTTCCTGAACTCGGAAGTGACAAATCCTTTCTCGATCATTCAATCAATGCCATTCCATTAATGATGTACCCGATACAAACTACCTCACCTCGACTTTGTCACCATGGTTTTTTCCTTACATAAAATGTACGTAATTAAATGACATTCATTGATAACGATCTCAAGTCAGGAGACCATTACACATGTCCATAGATAGGAACGACCAATGACACCTGAAACATGTGGTGTTCCTATTAAGCGGTACTGTCCTCATGATCTCAAAGACTAGAGATCATCAAGTGCAAACTTCATGAGAAGAAGTCTCAATGCTTATGAGCCCCCAACACCTAATGGTCACACATCATCTGTGTCCTTTCAGAATGATGTAACTGGACCATAGGACATTACTTTAAGATTAATGTCATGGAATCTCAGGGTTCTCATTATATCCTGGGACCTGCTATAACCCTTTGATGCGACAGGTAATCTAAGGACATTTCCATAAACAAATTGGATGCGGAAGTATCTACACTATCATGGAAATACAAACACATGTATAAAATCAAACTGAATAAATGTAACATTAATCAAAGTACAATACAAGTTGGGTCTAGGGAACCCACTTTCAACAATATGTTGTTTATAATTAATTTAATTAAAATATAATAATTACCTCGATGGAATTATATCTCTATTGATGTTTCCAGTCATGATCTGATGTGATCATTCATTGCATTGTAGAATCCAAGTGTAATATTTCTCTAGTGGTGATCCACATGTACTCCATGTATCTCTGGATGTTTCCAAATAGATCTCTAAGTTCTAGTACAGAAGAGATTTCTCTTGCGATGTCCGCCCTCGATCACTTTGAGAGCCACTTGGAAAGTGATCTCCTTGATCCAGTGGAGGAGGATCTCTCTCGTAACTTGAGAGCGTTCTTAGAAGAAAATAATTATCTCTTGGCTTGAGAGCTTTCTCTAGATCCATTGTGCACAACCATAAAAAATGTCTAGGCTAATGAGAATAATATAATTGAGATTTTAATTACTTAAAATAATAAAATGAATTAATTACCCAAAAGAATTTATTTATTTCTTTTAATTATTAGTAAGACAACATGTCTAATAATAATATCTGACTATTATTATTACTTTACATGCACCCAGCGAATTACACCTAATATTTTTTAATTAAATAAATAATATTATTTCTCACAAATCCCTAGAAAAACTAAATGCAGTTTATATTAATATACATGGAGTGTACTTTTTTTCCCTTTTTCTTTATTTCCTCCACCATATTTATTAGACATTCAATAATGGCTATTTATTTCATCAATAAATATCACTATATTAATCACTCATAAATATATTATTTCTCCCACAATATATTCTCTCGAATAACTAGTGTCGAAATAAATGTGATCATGCATCCTTGAATAATTATTAAACCACAATTGAGAATAATCTTTATTCAACTTGTTAAATGAATATTTAACAGATATACTTAGACACACTTAGTGTGTGACCCTCTAGGCCTCTTTCTCAGTGTCATTAGGAGGACCCTACCTAAAGTCCAAGGTTAGTGTCTATAAACATGCCAAGTCACCCATATATAAAGAAGTTAATGCCGTAATGATGTGTCACCTACTACGAACGCTTACCGTGTAATGTAATCCCTTTGTCTTGATATCTCAAATCAAGTGGGTTGCATGCTAGTTCCATCACCTATGTGCTCGATTATTCTTTCTTTGACTTCCCAGAATTGAAATCACCCATTCCTTACTATGGACATGGATTTTTTTAGGCTATATCTATTCCATAAAAGGGCCTAAGATATCATCTTCCGTTATGGAACAGAAGGGACAAATCCTTTCTTGTGTTATCTATTAATGCGATATTACTCGTGACACACCCAACATATCCTACCTCACTGTGAAAAGTGTTTCATCATAGTTTTCATCAATATATCTAAGTGCACAAGTTGTAATACCTATTAATAATAATCTTAAAGTCTAAGGACCAATACACACGTCCACAGATAGGAATATCCAATAACGCTATGAAATGTGGATTTCCCACTAGCGGGTCTCATTATTATAATATCCTTTTGGATATTACCAATGGTGCACACCATGAAAAGGTGCCTCAAAGTTTTATGAGTCCTCACCCCTAATGTACTATATTATTTGTGTTCCTCAAATAACATCATCCGACCATAGAACATATATTCAATAATAGTGTTATGGCACTTTCAGGTTCTCATCATAGAAGGGATCTTCTATTACCCTTTGGTGAAAAAACTATCCTTAGAACATTATCACGTGAATTGTCACATAGAAGAACAATCAATATGTGATAAGGTATTTATTAATGAATAAAGTACAATCTAGTTGGTTCTAGCCCACCAATTCCAATAGGTACAAGGATCTGGATGTGGTCTACGTACCATGGTGGTAAGTGGATCTGGGTGTAGACCTCATACCATGGATTTTTTCACATAACATGGTGGTATGCAATGCTGGAGTCAATCCGTGTAGAGGAATACTACACTAGGTAGGGTTTCATCCACATATAGTTGTCCTACATAGTACTCCAGATTGGAGAAGGTGCATTAGTATCACAGTTCTTGGGAAGTTCACCTTTGAATAGAGTATGGTTCACAGTTCTCCTTTTAGGTCTGTGTTTTCCCATCTTATTATACTTTTTTGTGTTTATAGTTTGTGGTATGTTTATACCTGATGGAAACTATTCGCAGTTCCATACTTCGCTGATTTTTTCCTTTGAAGTCTTTCGTCCATAGACTCCTAGATCTCCCAAAATACAATCCTCTTCACGGATCCCCTTTGGGTCCTTTTATAGAGTTTTGAGGAGGCCGTATCTATGGAAACATGACACCTTTTGAGGAAGACCATGGAGGGATCATCTAACCTAAGGATGACTCGGTCAACCAAGGCTCGTAGTTTTGTGGTTTGTGGTGGCAGAAATCATTGCCTCAATTCCGCGAATGACATGGTTCATGGGGCACTGTCAGCCTTGCCTCATCTATGAACTACTCAGTCTACAAGGATGGTATGCAGGGATGTACCTCTCTATCATATTTTTTCCAACGACGTGGTTTTCGGGTGGAATTTCTCTGCCTCTATTCTTCCAACAATGTAGTTCACGGTTGACCGAATCCTTTCCTAATTCATTCTGTGAATAGCCTAGTTCGCTGGACAACACTTTGTGGGCAAGCATTTCGCAGACCACCCGCATACCACTCGGTTCATAGTCTGTGCCTTTCAAGGACCTTTCTTGGTAACCAGTATGTAGACTAGTTTGGGTAATTTTCCAAACTGGATTCCTTCATTCTTTTCCTCCAATTTTTATCCCTAGATTAATCCCTTTCCTTTATAAATTTTATGGGAGTTTTTGATTTCCATTTGCATATATTTTGGGACCCAAAAAAACCCCCCATCAGAATGGGGTCTGGTCAAAATAAAGGTTAGGCTATTCTGATGTAGAAAATGGTCCAGGACTGAACTAGTTTGTGGTAGAAAGGTGGGTCTGTTGGGGGAGAACACCTATATATAGGGGGCCTAGTTCATTTATCTTTTACCTGGTTTCTAAATGAAAATTACTCCACAAAGCACTCTTGACTTTCCTTGCTTCTGTGTACCAGATCCTTCCTAAAATTCGTTGTCTGTGAATTGTACCTTTCATTCCGTGAACTGCTTACTCTTCACAGTTTCCTTAGCTGTGAACCATCCATTGAATCTGTAACCAAACTGTGGAATTTTAAAATGTACGTCTAAAATTTTACATAGTAAGACACTACATGACTTCCTTGCCTTGCAAAATTAACTTCAAAGATGTAGAATAAAAATTTAAATTTCCAAATCAGATTTTAAATCTGAAAATTGTGAGCTCTGAATATCCACATAGTGGGGCTTGGTATGCGGCTTTCCCATTTCATGAACCGATCGATCCGTTGGCCAATGCTTCGTAGGACATCGTCTTGTGGGGAATTTTGCGTACTTCTGGTTCACTGGTATGAATGCCCATTCTGATGTTGGGGTAAGAGTTTTTTCCTGATCCGGTCCTCCATGGGTTTCTAGGGGGTACTAGCGGTTCTCCTATATCGGGGAAACGAAATGAGTTTTTTGTTGACTATTTTCTCTGGTTTCCACTGTATTTGGCTAGTGGGATTTTTATTTGTGATGATGAATTTGCGTCTGCTCATTTACTGCTATATTTTTTTCATATGATTGATTTGAATCCACAAGAATTTAACTCTTCTCATATTTAATTTCCACTATATTTGTATGGTGGGATTTATATGTGCTGACAGTGTTGTATAATTTCCCATAATTTTCCACCCTATTTAGACAGTGGGCTTGTTTTGCATCATCAGGGATTTATTCATTCTTATAGATGGGTGTCATCCTATTTGGATGACGGGATTATTGACCATTGGCAGCAATTTTCATCTTCCTGTAATTTTTCACTCTGTCTGTGCGGTGAGACCGGTGAGCACTGGTAGGAATGTTCATTTGCTCTTATTGTGCCACCTTATTTCTATGGTGGGATTCAGCAGGAGGGGTATGATTGTATGTATGCCTGTTACATTCCACTTTATTTGTGTCGTGGACCTTCTCCTTAGGAACCAGGGTGATAACATGTTCCTAATTATGCATTTTCACCCTCATCAGGCAACCCAAGGGGCCCGTGTCCCTTGGACTTTAGTAGGTTCCCTCAACATGGGATCCTCTTTAGAGTGAGGATATCGAGTTATACACTGCTAATGGGAACATCCTCCAACAGGATCCCTTGAGCAGGGTTCCTGTGCATCTAGGATGAATTCATTATCACCGACTTCATCTGCCACCCAAAGATATGGGAGGTACTTATTATCGTGCTCTAGGGAAAGACTCCCGAATTATTTGGAGATGGTCAGCAGGGTCTTCCTGTGTTGGATCTTCATCCATGAATGAAGAGGTGGCTAACGAGATTTCACCGATTGGAGGGTCTGCCTTGCATCCTCTATTATAGGGAGAGTACCATTTTGATGGTACTCTTGGATCAGTGCATTCGAAACCCAGTGTTGAAGGCATTGGGTAGGTGAGGGGGTCATGTTATTTTTTGGGGATTCCCCCACCCATGTGGTCACTGACATACATGTCTGATCAGTTTATTGAGATGTCATTTGGATTGAAGAGAGCTTTGATAAATTCCTATTATATATATATGACATACACAAACAAAAAAACCCTTTCAAAGTTGCATATGATGATCATATGTGAAATTGATGATCTTTCTTGGACCTCTTTCTTTTGAATGTAAAAGGTGATTGAGGTGGGGTAATCTGCCACCTTGGTGAAGGATTCACATTGGGTTCACCATTTTTGTTTTGTCCCTATTCGCGCCACATTGAGAGTTGATAGGGAAAGATGGTCTCACTAGGATTGGGCAGTGTATCCTTTTTTATGTTATTAAGGCGGTGTCACATTTTCATGATCCCGAAGAGTGATTGTTAAGGGGGTTATGTGTCCGTATAATCAACCTATGTTGGGTACTATGTCCTAATATGGTCTCCAATGGGTTTATTCATGGATCCAAAACACCAAATGGGACTGGTATCCATGATTCATGGACCTATTTTCCAAAGGCAGGCGCTCGTTGGGTGATTATTTGGACAACGACACATCAAGACTCCATTGGTCAAGAGGATAAGAGGAAGGACTCATCACACCCAATTGGGGGGAATTATTCCCTACTCTGAGACTCTCTTATAGATTTAAGAAGTTTTCATATGTTCATGAATTCTTGGTTCTTTTTCAAAGAGTGTGTCTATAGATTACCCCTAGGTTGTAAGATCAATCATGGATATGCATAGATTAAGAATTACTAAGACAATGCTAGTTTAAGCCTTTGTGATGAGGCACTTTAGAGTTTATAGTCATCCAGGGGGGACAAAAGTTTCTTTGATATTGGGATCAAACCCATGAGATGAGTTTTCTATGTATCCTCTTAAGAGGAATCAAAACCTACGTAGTTCGGTGTCACTTAACTAGACACATTAACTTTTAATGTTGTGTGATGAGGAACCATCTGTGTAGTTTAACATCATGCATCAAAGATGCCTACTAGTCAAGATCCAATGTGGGGCTTATTGCAAGGAAGCCCAGGATTTTCAAGAATGACATGATCTCCTAGATGAATATGACCCCACCATAAATATGGCTTGAAGAATGTTAGGGTGTTTTGGGTATCAAGTTTGGACCTTAGGGAGGCTTCTTACATATCCCAATTGAACAAGAATCAAATCCCTTGTAGTTTGATTCTAGTTGTGACTTGATTGGGGATTATGTGTGGGAGTTACCCATTTGAATGGGGGATGTGATCTCTTATTTCATAGAAAATATTATATAGTGCTCGGGCCTAGATAAAGGCTTATTATGTATCCTGGTTATGTTGGGAATCATAGTTCTCGTAGTTCATTATGGTTTGTTCCAAAGCCATATTATTACAGAACTATAAGCCCACGGGAGTCATGCTCGGTGTGAGAAAAAAAAGGATGTGAAAGATTTAAGAAAGGCCCCCTTTCTTTTCTCTATTGAGGTAAAAGGAGGATACAATGGTGGATGAGGGCACAAATAAATGAAACCTTCAATGTGAAATGAAATTGAAGGTCATTAGGTCCATCCTAAAAGGCTAATGGCTTACTCTATGAGGTATTCCCTAGAATGGGTTCTGGTAAAGGGGAGGAATGTTACTTCTCGTCAAAAGGAAAAGCGAGTGTAATTCCTTTTACTTATCACCATCCCTCATTAAATGGAAAATCAAGTGATTACCATTGATCCCTAGAACGGGGAGATCCACATTATTTTTCCATGGTTGGACTCTCGGTTACCATGGGAATGTAGATTTAAGAAAATTCCTAGAGTCCACACCGATGTGGGGATTGCCTTCATGACTCCGCTTACTATGGGTATGTAGACTCAAAAGGGTGCACTGATGAGCCTGATGGATCGTTCATATAGGTCTAGTGGCTTTGTAAGAGGATTTGGCTTGATGCTGATGGACTGGTTCATAGAGGGGATTCATAGGATGGGATGGAAATGGAAGGGCATGATCGGTATTGAAAGGTGGAGAGCCTAGAGGTACCCTACTCAACGTACCATTTGTTCATGCATTGTGGGGTACCTTCCACATAGAATTTTTCTATCTGGGTGGAAGGTTCATATGTGTACCGGGGTGGTACATAGATCTAGATGTGGTTCACATACCTTGGCGGTATGCAGATCTGGGCATAGAACACATACTGTTGTGGTACGCGGCCTCAGGCTCCATTCACATACCTTGGTGGTATGCGGAACTAGTGTCCCTCCATGCGGAAGAATGCTACGTCAGGCAGTGTTTCATCCTTATAGAGTTTTTCTACACGGTACACAGGATTGAAGAAGGGGAATTAGTCTTGTAGTTCATGGGAAGTTTACCTGTGAAGGGATTATGGTTTGTGGTTTGACTTTTAGGTTTGTGGTTTTCCCATATTATTACAATTTCTTATGTTTATGGTTTGAATCATGTTTATACCTGCTGGAAACCATTCATGGTTCCATACTTTGTTGTTTTTTTCCTTTGAAGTCTTCCATCCGTAGACTCCCAGCTCTCCCAAAATATGATCCTCTTCACGGATCCCCTCGGGGTCCTTTTATAGTGTACCAAGGGGGCCATATCTATGATCACACTATAACTTTTGTAGAATCCCATGGAAGGATCATCCGACCCACTGATGACTCGGTCAATGGAGGCTCATGGTGTTGCGGTTTGTGGTGGCAAAAATCACCACCTCAATTATGTAAACGGCGCAGTTCATAGAGCACCGTCATCTTTACCTCATCCTTGAATTCATCTATTTGCAGGGATAATATGTGAGGGTGTACCTATTTGTCTTTTTTTCCAATGATGTGGTTCGCAGATGAAATTTATCCACCTCTATTACTCCAACGATGTATTTCACATTTGAACGATGACTTTCCTCATTCATTCTATGAACAACCTGGTTCGTTGTCCAAGTCTTTGCAAGCCCGCATTTCACAGACTACCTACGTACCACTCGGTTCATGGTCTATGCCTTTCATGCACCTTTCCTGGTAACCATTATGCAGATTAGTTTGGTTGCTTTTCCAATATGGATTCCTTCATTCTTTTCCTCCAATTTTTACCCCACATGCAGCCCTTTCCTTTATCAATTTTATGGGAGTATTTTCTTTCCCTTTACAGATTTTTCAGGACCCTACACTTATGTTATCTTTTACCCATGTTATAAATAAAGGTTTTTAAGTAGAATTACTAAAGAGAAGATATTTATGGGATATTTTTATAGTATTTCACCATATTATAAGAATGTATTCCAAGTTTCCAAACTCACTAAACTATTACGGTCCTTGGGAATTTGTTTGTGTAATGTAGTGAATATTCATCTAAAAAGATGTAATGTCCATGTATGAAAAGCCTGGGTTATTGTAGATATGGGTTATGAAATTAAAATAATAATATCTAAGTATATTTTAGATAATGATGTTATTATATTATCATGGTTGAAGAATATTTGAAGGAGGTGTAAGAAGAAATAAAATAAAAACCTTTGGTTAAAGACTATACCACTTCTTCTCACAATATCTTTTTATTTACACATTAAGCCCTCTAAGGTTGGTATTATTCCTAAAACAAGACCTCTAGAATTAGGGTAGGGGTTATAGGAAGGTATTTTTTTAGTTATTAGTTAAATCAAATGGTTCTTGAAGTGTGAATATATGAGAATAAGAGGATCCCTTTTATAACAGATGAGAGGGCCACTCTTGGAATTTCTTAAAGTATTAAATTAATATAAATATATTTTCATGTTTAAATGGATAAAAATTGATACTATTATATTATAATATGAGTATAAATTTAAAACCTTTCATAAAATAAAAGTTTTACAAGTTTAGATAAGTTTTTTTCCCTTATATAATTATTTTGACATACTTTAACCATTTTTGACAATTATCATGATAAAAAAGTTTTTACTCTTTAGGGGTTAATATAGTTACTACAAAAGAAAAATTGACCCATAAATGGAAAATGCTTGATATTTTCAACCATATCCCAAAAACTTGGTAGAATAAAGGATTTTTAGTAATTTTAAATCATTTGATAAAATATTATTTATTATAAAATATCATTAATGTAAATTCTAAAAATATTCATTTACTTTAACTTAAATAACATCAAGAAAAGAAAGGAATTTGAATATAATAAATTAAAATATACATAAATGTTATATTTATTTAAAAAATAAATTGAAAAAAATAATTATTTCAAATTATATTAATTTTAATATTTTTAAAATAATTTATTTTATTTTTTTATTAATTGAATAATTACGGTGTCCGTGTTGAGTAAGTATTTAAGTTAATTATTTCTTTAGTAAAAATAAGAAATAAATTACCATGGTAAAAAATAATTTTTAATGTCAAATAAATATTTATAATCAAACATATCCACTCTTTATCCCTATATTAAAAATATTACTGTTATTAAAAGTAAGAGTGTGACATTTTTTACTTTATATTCACTTAAATATTATAATGGTCAGAATCAACAAAATGTGGCACCAAGTTTCCATATTTTAGAATATTTAATAAAAATTTCCAAACAAATATCATAAAATAGGATAAATAAAAGTGTTAAGGTTATTTTTAGTCCTTATCATATTATTTTTAACCCTCAATTACCAGATTTACTCTTATCGTGGTAACAAAATTTACTATGTTTTCTCTTCTTAATAAATAATAAAAAGGGAACTGTTTAAAAAATTTGTACACCATGATTCCAAAATTTTAATTAATTTTTAAAGATTAAAATCATATAAGTGGTGGAATTTAATTTAACATTAAACTGAAAAAACACAATGAAAAATATTTTTTAATAAAAATTCCCTTTTAAGTACAAACATGTTTTTATACTAAATTTAAGTATAAAATTAAATAAAAATACTATAAATGAATTATATTTTATATAAATTAACTAATAGAATTTTAAAACTTATCCAATATATAATTTTACTTTGTAAATACTTTAGAAGAAAATACATCTCTCAATAAAAATTAATATTTTCACTATTTATTGAAAAATCAAACTTTTCATAAAAATATCCAAATTTCCCCATAATATATTTTTGATATGATAATTTCAAAAATGATATCCTTTTAATAAAATAAAATTTCTATAAGTTTCATAAATTAATTATAATATTTTCTCATAAAAAATAGTAGAAACCATTTTTAAAGAACATATATTTTTGATGAATAAAATGAATTTACTAAAAATTGAGTGATTATTTTATTAAAATTAATCAATAAATTTGAATTTAATTAAGAAATTTAAATATATTTCATAATTAGGTTAATCTTCTTCATTCCCACCAATTCAATGGCTAGGTTATAACAGTCATATTTAAATAATAATATTTTATGGTTAGTTTTCTATGGATTTTGCGTTTCATATATGATATCAAACATAGATTTATTTTTTAAATATCAGGGTGTTACATTATTCCTCCCCACCCTTAATAAATTGGATCATTTTAATTTTAACTTGATTCTGGAAATCAAATGTTTGACATTTGAAAATACCTTTCATGAAATCCCATATCATAAAAAGGTTTTATAAAACTTACTATTGATAAGAGATAAAAGGATGTATGAAGGTAGTATATAATAACACATAAATAGGTTTTCAATTAGGAAAACATAGGTAGGAATTGAAAATATAGACATGGAAGAAACTTTTAATGGCCAAATAATGATGGAGAGTGAGGGAGATGTTTGATCACAAAAAAGTGAATGATCATGATAAAGTTAATAGCCACAAAACCATAATCTAAAGAGGTGTAAAAATGACCATTGATTCATCAAAAATGAAATTAATAGGATAAAATTTTCATTTCAAGATCTTATTCCTCAAGTTGAATAATTCCTTACCATCTAAACAAAGAACATAAGTAAATATACTTTCTTGACAAGTATAATTTCTTTATCTAATTGATTTCCACCACAATCTCATCCTTTTTCCAAATGATCAGTATTCAAGATTATTTTTTATACATGAATCACTAAAATTAACTTATAATGGATCACATAATATACAAAAGGATTAAAATATATTTCTCATGCCTTTAAACATTAACCAGAACCAAAAATGGTTAGTAAAAGATAAGATAATTCTGAAAATTAATAAACCTTCAAATGATGAAATACAACATTAATCTATAAATCCTATACAATAACACCTAAAGTACAACTTAGATCATTAGATAAATAAATATACTTAAAATTATTCAAAATATACCTGACTGGGATTTAAATAAAAATATTAGAATGACTTGATCACATATTCTTCTAAGATAAATTTAACATTTATATCCAAATAACATAAATCACTCTTAAAGTCTCATACAAAAAATGCATATTCAATAGTAATATAATCTATAATATATGCTAATTATTTCCATAAATTACTTTAATTTCTATAAATCCACATTAAAATCATATATTCCTCCAAATATAATTTACAACACCCTCTAAACTTTCTGTCAGGTATGTTTTTAACCTTTGTTTTTCCCCTTTTTCATTGGTTGAGTAATACCAAGAAGGAATTGGGATGATACCTGTAATGGTGAAGTTAGGGGTTTACTAGATTTTTTGGCATAAAACTTGTAGTTTATAATGTTCACTGGGAAATTACATGATGTGTAATGAGAATACACCATGTGTAATGGCCTCAAGATAGAACCTGTGAAATGAATACACAGTGTGAGAATTTTACATGTTATGTAAGGGTTACACATTGTGTAATGAAAAATATAGGGTTTTTAATAAAAATTCAATGGGTTTTTTCTATGTATATGGGACTCGAGGATTACACAACGTGTAATGGGGTTTCACACCATGTAAATTCCCATGCTTTGGATTTAAGTAAGAGACTATGATGAAATTCTTATTTCCATTCATACAAGCTTCATTGCTCTTGACCTAGTGCATCTTCCTAGGAAATTTTGGGTGATTCCCTCCCATCTAGATCACTTAATTCATCAATTTATTACTGTTTTGGTTGGATTTATACTCTTCAGGTATGTAATCCTTCAAATTCTTCTTTGGTTTTCGTTGCGGCTATGGTTTGGATACATATTTATGATTGGATAATATTTTATATTGAACCTTTTTAGTTTCTTCACATTCCTTGTCTTTAGAAGGAAATTATCTTGGTTTCTAATCACTATTATAGAAATAATCTAGGTTTCTACCATGTTGAGTTAGGTGTTTCTATAAAATAGGTTAATTTGTTTAATTTCATGTCATTATTGATAAATTTCATTGGGTTGTTCATTGATTGTATGTGATAAATTATATCAGATGGTTTCTTGGAAAGGGAAATGTTTTAAAAAAGGTTTTTTACTTTAAAAATGGATTTTCTTGATTTTGAAATTAGTTTTCAAACTCCAAAGTGGATTAGATTGGATTTGAAAACTTTTTATGAAATTGTGAGCATATTTTAAAAAATTTATTGGACAATTTCACATTAGTAACCTTGGGTGCATTTAGATAGAGACATGGGTAGCCTTAGTGTGTGTTTCACCACTAGGAGGTAACTTTTTGTGATATCAACTGGAAGTACTTGATATCTATTGGATCCAACTTATGACTATTTAGGATTCTGATTTTCTATTATGCCATTTCCTATAGGCTAGATCACAATACAAAGTTCTTTTTTATTTGGCTTTTATGGTTATTTATTGAATAATTGTTTTTTATCATAAAATTATTCTCATATATTTTTATATATGAGTTTGTTTCATAAATATTATTATGATAGGTTGTTTCATGGATATGTGTATACATGTTTAACTCTTTATAAATGAACACTCTTTCCTTTTTTTAACACTTCTACTTGTCACATTTTTTTCTTGAGAATATGAAAGGCTTTTCTGAAAACCAAAGAAATAAAAAGAGAAAATGATTTTAAAATGGATTTATTTTATGAAAATGATTTGAAAAACTATTTCATTTTAAAATATATAATTGTTTCATTCTTGATATTAGACCTTGTATAGAAACTATGGTGGTATCCTACTGGGATTTTTCTCACACCCTACTTGTGCCTTTAGATGTTTGCAGATGTTGTATTGTAGGATTCAGGTAATGGTAATAGCATCTTGTAGTATGTTGGCTTCTCTTTTTTTTTGGTTTTGATCTGGGTTGGTCTGGAGGTGACTATTGGTCACATGGGGACTCGACTTTATTTTTTAGCCTATTTTGGAATGGATTATATGTATTTTGTGGTATCATGTCTATTTTTTTTTGTACTCTGGTAGTATGTCTTGTTTTTATTATATTCAAGACTGTTTTTTATTATCATATTTTACCTATATCATGTGATGGGTCAGTTTTGGTGGTTTGTCTAGTTGACCTAGGTTGGTTCATTATATAATTCATCCTTTATTCCTAAAATTAAATCCCATAATATTATGTTTTCCTTAACCATATAATGTTCAAAAAATTATATAGAACTTATTTCGAAATAAAATTAATCACTTAATCCTTAAATAAATTTTCAGAACAATGGATATCTATATGTTTCCAACATAAACTTAATCTTTATATTTCATGTATTATAAGTATAAAAACAATGACATATGAAACAAAAAATCACATAGGATAGTGGTAATTGATAAACCCTTGTCTCCCTTCAATTGTGGGTTTTATCCTTATGACCTTATCAGAAGTGACAAGTTGTCCTTTTTCACTAAGACTATATTAATATAATTCCTATAACATTCCAAAAAATATAACCTTAATCATAAAAGATCATATAAACAAAAAAGGTTATCTATAGATTTAAACATATTTCCACAAAATTTAAAGAGAATTATTCCTCAAATAACATTTTCACAAGTGAAACTTAAGGGTTACATATACCTCAAACATCTACCAAAACTCAATAAATTTATCCCAAAGTATTCCTATCATCTAAAACCTCAAAAAGTGGTGTGTGATAATTTGAACTTATAATCAAACTTAAATTTACCACTATATCATAAATCCTGAATCCCTATATGAATAAACCTTAATAATTCAACTTTATTTGTAATCCATTAACCATTATTTTCCATCTTATTCCTTAATAATTATTTCTTTCAAAAAAATATGAATCGTATCCTAATATTCAATAATATAAAACATTATCCAAGATATAATATATATAATTCATATGTTATTTTCTGTTTCATCATCTTTAATAATAATAGCATTAGAAATTTATAAACATTCATATGTATAGTCATTATGATCTCGTTCTTGAGCTTTCCCCCTAAGACATTGATTTTTATAATTCTTATATTCCCCACATTTAAAACATTCAATTAATAATTATGGAATAATTTTTAACCTTTCATGGTATTAACTGATCGATTTCATTTTCATTCATAAACTATTTCTTTATTCCATCCTCTACCATATGAAAAATAACTTCTTGTTCTTGGAAGACATTTACCTTGGTTATTTTTCCTATATTCTTGACACATATGTCATTGAATATATTTACCTTTATAATATGTTTCACATGAACTTCCAAGAAATTTCATTTCTATCTCATTTGATAAGGTAGGTAACTCACCTAGTTTTAAGTTGTTAATCAAAACTCATAATAGCTAGTTAAGAATAACTACATGAGTTTTCACTATATATCCAATTCTGTTCAGTTTCTCATTTATACAATAAAAACATTTTCCTTCAAACCCATTGTTACTTTGGTTCCTACTATATATATCCATTTAATAACAAAAAAATGTTAGCGTGATTATATTAATAAAATCATAATAAAACATATTATAAGTAATATAAATACTAAGATATATTTAACTAAGTTATCTTCAACTCTTTCCATTTATCCAAAATAACTATAATTATCCCTAACATACTAAGCATTGTGATCATATAATACTTTTAACTTATACTCAAATGATAGCATATCCTCTAAAGTTATATAAACCCCCCTTTAGATACCAAATATAAGGACCCAACCTTTAAATAATCCTAATTTTTTAGTCAATAATTCATTTTATTTCTTTTTAAGTATCTTTACAGTATATAGTTTTAGACAATTAGGTCATAACTCATATATAATAATCTCATACATTACAAGTTGACACTTATACTCACTATTTTCCCAATAATATAAAATTTTAAAATAAAACACATTTTATTTTCTTGAAAAATATTCATGAATTCCAACTTGGATTCTTCATTTCCATTACCCATTCTTAAACCCTATGAATTTTTTTAAAAAATGTGGGATGAGCACAAAAATTTCACTAGGGGTCATAAAAATAAGAAAAAAACTTGTTAGTCCATTTTAAAACCATGACATCAAAAATGAGAGTTTGCTTTTAAAATAATAAACCTTGAGATAAAATAATCTTTTAATTATACCTGAAACAAGTTTTCTACCCGAATTTTATATAAAATACTTTATAATAAAACATAATGGAAAAATCATAATCATGGGGGTTTCTTATAAAAAATAATAACCCAAGAAAAAAAATATTGAAAACATCCCTTTTTAACCCTAAAAGGTAATAATCATTTCTTTGAAAATAGGATAATTATCTTAACTTTTTAAATCAAATGATTTCTATAAAAACTCATTAACAAGAATATAAAATTCATGCAGGTTATATGGGACATCGTCTTTATAGAACCCTTACAAGAAACCTTATAATTGGAATAACCATATGGTTGAAATCCCATATAATTCTTTAGAGAACATAATTATTACCCAATGAATTGGAGAAATATCTAGGAGAACCCATAATATAAGCTGTATTAGGTTCCCCAATTATCATAAAGAATTTCAAAGGACTATATCATATATAAAACTCTTTAAAAACTATTTTAAACCCATATGCAATTTTTTTTGGATATAGACGTACCCTTTAAAAAAAACCATTTTCAAAACATGAATACCTAGAATAAGGGAATAAGGGTTTTTATTGAAATAAAACATGAAATATTTTAAATTATTAAAAAAATAAAATAAGGGTTATGGAGGTGGGAAAATTTGTTGTCACTGTATACGTTAAAATAGAATATTTATTTTGGCTATTGTAAAGAAAGTCAAAAAATTATGTAAAAATATTCCTTTTAAAAACATTAAAAAAGGAAAAAGAGACATAAAATGTCCATTATAATTATTTTATTTCTATATTAAAATATCCATAAATATTTTTTAAGAATATGGACATGTAAGATAAATATTTGGAAAGGGATACTTTAAACGAGGATATTCAAAAGAAAGTCCCTTACCTTGAGTCTGACTCATAATTTATGTTACTTATATTTCTCAATTATAAAATTATGTAAATTATTTAAAGTATTAAGAACTTTTTTCAAGTTTATTATTCAATTTACCATGTTATAATCAATTACTTAATCAATTAAGTTTACATCGTACATTTTGATGATATTCTGCTTACATGTCCAAAAATGACTTCGATAGATTGACTATATTCAAAGAGGTCATTATTATATCATGTACCGTAATAATGAATTTATTATCATTTTTATATATAAATTATACTTTTAAAATCAACCATGAATGTTGGTTATTAAAAATGAACTACGTTACAATCAGGGAGATGGTAGGTGGTATTTACGAATGAGTAACGTTTCCATTTTTCAAAAATAATTATGGAAAGAAGGTAGGTATTATTTTATATTTATATAATTATAATTATATAATATATACTTGTATATATCATCCATATGATGTGATGGTTAAAAATGAATCACATCGCTTCATGGAGGTGGTAGTAGACACATACGCATGAATGGTGTTATTATTTTTCAGTGAATGGAAATGTGAGAATGTGAATGATATATTATATTTTCAAAATTATAAATATTTCATTTATATACTATATATTTATTAAATACATCATTGTAACCATTATTATCAGTTTGTGAGATGTTATTTTTTTGTACACACAAATGATAGATTTGTTTCCCTTTTAATGGAAGAAGGAGATGGATATAGATTATAAAATTAACATAATAACATATAAGTATATGTAAGATACTTATATTATTATATTATCATGGTTTAATAATATTTTAAGGAGGTGGAGGAATAAATAAAATGTAAAATCTTGGTTAAAGACTATACCTCTTCTTCGGACAATCTCATTTTCTTTACACCTTAAGCCCTCTAAGGTTGGTATTATTCTAAAAACATGACCTCTAGAATGAGGGTAGATATTATAGTAAATTATTTTTATAGTGATTGGCCTAGAAAAATGGTTCTTTAAGTGTGAATAAATTAGAAGATATTCCCTATTATAATAGAGGGGAGGAGAACTCTTGGAATTTATTAATTTACTAAATTAATATATTTTTATTTTCATGTTAAAATGACTTAAAATTGATAATATTAGAGTATAATCTGAGTATGAGTCTAAATAATATCATAAATTAAAATTTTGAGAATTTTATATTAGTTTTTTAACCTTATCTCTTTTTTTTAATTTACTATAACCCTTTTTGACAATTATCACGATAACAAAGATTTTACTCTTTAGGGGACGATATAGTTACTATAAAAGCAATACTAGCCCATAAATTTATCATGGTTTGTATTTTAAACCATATACCAATAAAATATCATAATATATAATTTTAGGAAATTTAAATCATTTAATAAAATATTATTTATTATAAAATATCATTATTGTAAATTTTATAACTATTCATTTACTTTGAATTTAATAACATTGATAAAACAAGGGAATTAAAATATAACTAATTCATATATACCTTTCGTGTTATAGGTGTCTAAAAAAACAATTAAGTAAATAAATCATTCAAATTATATTAATTTTAATATTTTTAAAATTATTTATTATATTTTTCTATTAATTGAATAATTATTGTGTCAGTGTTGAGTAAGAATTTAAGATAATTATTTATCTAAAAAAAAATAAAAAATAAATTAACATGGTAAAAAAATAATTTATATATCAAATAAATATTTATAAATGAACATATCCTCTATTTATCAGTATGTTAAAAATATTATAGTTATTAAAAATAAGAGTGTGATATTTTTGGCTTTATATTCCCTTAAATATTATAAAGGTCAAAATCAATGAAATATGGCAACAAGTTTCCATATTTTTTATAATTGGATGGAAAAGGATACAAAATAATCATAAAATTGGATAAATTAAAGTGTTAAGATTAGTTTTAGTCTTTATAATATTATTTTTAACCCTTAATTACCCTATTTACCCTTACTATGATAAATTGTTTTACTATATTTACTATTATTAATGACTGTAAATAAGAGGGAAATATTTACAAAATTTTCAACCCATGATTTTAAATATGGAATAAATTTTTCAAGATTCAAAACACATAAGTTGAAGAATTTAATTTAAAATAAAACTGACAAAAAGCAATTAAAAATATCTTTTTATAAAAAATGTCTTTTTAAGTACAAAAATGTTTTTATACTAAATTCAAGTATAAAATCCATTCAAAATAATATAATTGAATTATATCTAATAAAAAATAACCAAATAAAATTTTAAAATAACATAAAATATAATTGTTATTTATAAATACTTTAAAATAAAATATAATTTTCATTAAAAATTAGTATTTATTCACTATTCATTGAAAAATTAATCTTTTCAGAAAAATGTCCAAATTTCACCATAAAATAATTTTGATATAATAAATTTAAAAATGATTTAATTTTTATAAAATAAAATTTATAATATTTTTATAAATTAATTATATGATTTTCTTACAAAAAACAATGGAAAGAACTTTTGAAGAAAACACATTTTTAATGAATAAAATAACTTTTCTGAAAATCAAGTGATTATTTCCTAAGAATTAATCAATAAATTTGAATTGATTTATGACATTTATATATATTTCATAATTTTTAAATATTATTTATTCCTTCTTATTGAATGGATAGGTTATAATGGTCATATTAAAATAACAATATTTTTTTATTCATTTAAGCTTGTTGTTGTGTGTTGTATACGCTATTGAACAAAGTTTTTTTTAAAAATATTAGGATGTTATAGACATAATTTGAAATTAAACATAAAATACCATTAATTATTAAGGATTCATGATATAACATGTAAAATGGGTGTTATATAAACCATATGAAATAAATTAGGTGTATAACATTAAAATATGCCTCAATGAAGTGAAATTGAGACGAAATCCCATACCTTAAGTCCAGACTTGCTATGTATGTCCTTTAACACCTATATAATAAAACTATATAAATTATTTTATTTCTTAATTTTTTTTAGGGTTAATACCTTATCCTTAAACAATTTATTTCATTTATTTTAATGAAATATTCAATTACTTGATCGATTATGTCTACATCAGGTGTTTTGAAGATGTTTGGTTCATAATTTCAAAATGGATTCAGTGTGTTGACCATGATCAATTTTATTATTATTACATAATATCTAGAATAATAATAATGAAATAATTATCTTTTTTATACATCAATTTCACTTTTAAAACTAGCCATGAAATATGGTTATGAAAATTGAACTACGTTACACTCATGGGGATGGTAGGTCATATATACGCATAAGTAACATTTCCATTTTTTAATGAACATGATGGAAAAAAGGTAAGTATTATTTTTTATATTAATGATGATTATTATATCATATATATCATATCTTTCTTTAAATATACTCATATATAACATCCATGTGAGTGGTTAAGAAAAATGAATCACATCACTTCATGGGGGTGGTAGTCCACACGTACACATGAACAACGTTATCACTTTTCAATGGATTGTAATGTAAAAAATAGATGATATATTATCTTTAAATAATGTTAATTATGTTATTAATACCATATATATATATATACATAAAATCCATCATTATAACCCGCCTTGAGAGGTAGTGATGGAGAAGGAATTACGTTGGTTCGCGAGGTGGTAATCCTCTATACACATGAACAATTGTTTCATTTCAAATTTGATGGAAGAGGAGATAGATATAGATACTAAATTAACATTAAAACATATTAGTACATGTAATATACCGTTTTTATTATTTAATCATGTTTGAATAAGATTTGAAGGAGGTGTAAAAATAAATAAAACTAAAACATTTGGTTAAAGTTATAAATCTTATTTGGACAACCTCATTTTATGTACATGTTAAGCCCTATAAGGATGAAATTATGAAAAAAATAAGACATATATGATGAAGGTAGGTATATTATGAATTTATTTTTGTAGGTATTGGATGAACCAAATAGATCTTAAGCGTGTATAGGAGAGAATACATGACACCCTTTTATAATTGAGGGGAGGGGAATTCTTGAAATTTTATAAAGTATTAAATTAATATAAATTCATTTTGATGGGAAAATGGATAAAATGGATATAATTATAATATGGTACGATTATATGTAAAAAAATATCATATAATAAATTTTTTACAATTTTATGTGATGTTTTCACCCTTATCACTTTATTTTAACCCTCATTAACCCTTTTGATAATTACTGTGATTTCAATACTTTATACTCTTTAGGGGTTAAGAAACTTATAATAAAAGGAAAATTAACACATAAATTAACCATGTTTGATATTTTAAACCATATCTCATTCACTTGACCAATTATACAATTTTTATGAATTTTAAATCATTTAATAAAATATTGTTTATTATAAAATATCAGTAATGTCATTTTTGAAAATAGATGAAATATTATAAAATAATATGTGTCTGAATCATGAAAAATGGTTCCAAAATTACATTTATTAGAATATAGGTAGGATATTATATTAATATAATAATCCAATAAATTTTTTATAGGTTTATATATAATTTAAACCTTATCTTTTGGTTTAACCCCAATTTTAACCTTACTAATGGTAATGAATTTTTGAGTATTAGAGGGTTATAATTTTACTTATAAGGTAACAATTAGATCAAAAATGGAAATGGGATGAAAGTTTTGACCGTTAATAATCCTAGTTTTCCTCTTTAAATATTTTATTATTTTTAAATAATTTAACAAAATATATTTAACATAAAATACTTTTAATTCCATTTTAAGAACTATTCACATAATATGACTTTGAAAAAAATGACACCAATATAATTTTAATGTAAACCATTAAAACATATAAAATATTTTATATTTATCTTTATTGTTATTGGGAAACTTTAAATCTCCCAAAAATTATTTCTTTTATATTTTTTAAAATAATTTTCTTGATTTTTCTACTACTTACACAAGAACTGCATCAACATTTCATAAGCATTTAAGGTAATTATTTTATAACAAAAAAATAAAAATAAATTACCATGATAAAAAAATTAAATTATTATTCAAAATAACCATTTATAAAGTAAAATAAGTTTTGAAACCAGAAAATGAATTCCCAAAATTTTCCAAATGCTCCCATAAATGATCCAAGAGCATACCCTGTTTCGTAAGATTCAATTTGATAGGTCGTAGAGCCCGAACGAAGTTACAGATTAGGAGTTATGGGCATTTGAAGTTAGGCTGGAAAACTGGTTCGTGAAGCCCATTTGTGAAGCTCCCTCCGCGATCATGGAGTGCCGTCATATTTCAAGGAGGCAGGATGCTTTTCAAACCCCCACTACTGGAATGGGAGGTTTTCCCCTTGCTTCTTTACCAACTGTTTGCTTAAACTGTTGGTAAAGAAGGGACAAGACACCCTTTACCAACAGTTCACTAGAACCATTGGTAAAGGGTACCCCTTTACCAATGGTTTTAGGAAACCGTTGGTAAAGGGGTGTTTAACCCACCCTTTAACAACGATTTTTAAAAACCGTTGGTAAAGTTTTACCCTACATACACTCAGCCGCTCCTCTCCCACATTCGCGAGACAAAACCCTAAATCTACAACGCTCCTCTCTCGACTTCCCCCATACGAACCGCTGAAACTCCATACCATTCATCTCAAATCAGGTATTTTCTTCTTTATACACATAAAATATTTAAGTGCTACTTTTTTTTTATTTTTATTCATATAATATTTTAGTTTTATGTTTTGATTTTGATGTATATATCTTTTTTTATGTTTTGATTTAACCTATAATTTCTCCATTCCAATCCATTTAATTAATTAAATATTTAACCCTCCATCGAAGATGAAACATCTCAAATTCATTGTGGTTGGATTCTAGATTTTATAAGTATGTGTTTTTATGATTTTTCTTCATCTTGTAATTAATTGTTACTTGGAAATATATTTATACATGTTTATTAATTTTTAGCAAAGTTTCTATGAATGTTTTCCTTGAAATTCCTTATAAAATATTATTTAACCCTATTCTCATTGAATTGAACAAGTCATGAATTCGATGACTATAATTTTGACATCTTTCAAGTATTTATCAATTATTCAATTTCATGACTGTTTAGATTTATTTTTTAAGAATATTTAATGAATGAACTGGTGAAATTGAGTCTTTATCTCTAGTTTTTATTCAAAGAATGAAATAAATTTATTTTCATGAAATGAGTTGACCTATTTAATGTTTTCTAAGTAGTTTCGAATGATTTAATTTGTGAAATGACAATGAAGCCTCTTGGAATGATTTTTTTTTGAAATGAGATTTCTTTGGTAATTTTAAATTAGATATTTATTCATGTGGAAATAGGTTGTAATCCCATGTTTTGAATTAATATTGAGAATTTTTAATTGTAAAACATCCTTTAATGCCTTTGGGATGTTTTGAAATAAAGGATTTATTAAATGTCTGTTTAGAATTACATGTTAGTTTTTGTAAGAAAGTTGGTATAGATAACCTTTCTAAATATTGAATTAAATAAGGGGTTTTGAATTGAATTGAAGATTTTTACCACTCATTTGGAACTTTATGAATATCCTCAATTGTAATAATTCATTAATGTAACTTACTCAATTCTTGTAATTACAATTGATGGATGTTGAAAATGGGATTATTCACATTGATGGAGATTGGGGTGAGATTGCGATATGATTTGAGGTCTGAATAATATGATTTATATTGATAAGGATCCTCATTGTGATCCTCAAAACTTCATTATCTTACTCAACTCTTTTGACTAGTCATGGTGACTTAGATAGTCAGATGGGAAAATCTAGATTTATGATTCACTAGTGGACTCATACCTCATCTAGTGGAATCCAATACTGGAAATCTGGGTTTTCCCAATGCTCCTATACAAATGGTTCATCAAAACTATTGGTATATGAGGCATTTACCAACAGTTTCATAAAACCTTTGGTAAAGGCAGACATAGGTGATGATTTCCCAATGGTTTTATGAAAACCGTTGGGAAATAATTCCCTTTATCATTTAATTAAATGTATTTTCTATTAATGTTTAGTCATATTGAATTGTTTATAACAAAATGACTTATATAAATTCTTTTTACAGAATGGACAGAAGTTGGATGTATGAAACCGATCAGATCTCAAGCGATTTTCAAAACAAATTGGAGAGATTTATAGATTTTTCATTTAACAATGCTTCAGATAGTGGTCGTATATACTGCCTATGTTCTAATTATGCTGGTAGACCTTGGTTGAGTCATGAATAAGTCCACTACCAGATAACCAAATATGGTTTTCAAGAAAACTACTTTGTGTGGTATCAAAATGGGGAGAAAATGAAATCTCAAATTGGTGATGATCGAAATGAAAGGAATGGAATGGAGAATTTGTTAGATGACCAGTTTCCATTTATTCTTGATCATGAAAAAGAAAGGATTTCGACTCAAGAAGACTTCGATATGAGGACAGATGATGCATCTAGTGAAAATGATGATATTGATAGGGTGAAAATATTGAATGATGCTGCCACGACTCCAGTATATCGACAATGCGATAAAATGAAAAGTCTATAATTTTTAATCTGATTGTTTCAAGGGAAAACTATGTATGGGATTTCTAATACAACAATCGATTACATTCTTACCCTCTTAAAGGATTTACTTCTAGATGATGCAGATATTCCCTCAAACCACTATATAGTATGGAAGTTAGTTGAGGAACTTGGTTTTTCAAGAAACAAAATTCATGCTTGCCCGAAAGATTGCAGTTTATTCTGGGAGGAAACCGCTGAATGAAATGATTGTATAAAATGTGGCACATCCCGCTGGAAGTCAAAATCTAATGGAACATCATCCCGCATTCCACAGAAAGTAATGTGGCACTTTCTATTGATCCCCAAACTCCAGAATCTTTTTATGTCTGATGACATATCAATAAAAATGATATGGCATGATACCGAGAGAAATAAGACTAATAATGAGTTGGTTCATCCTACAGATGGATTTGCATGGAAAAGATTTGATTCTCGACATCCTGATTTTGTAGCTGATAGGCGTAATGTGAGGCTGGGTCTTTTATGTGATAGTTTTAATCCGTTTGGGCAGATGCTTACTTAGCACAACACATGGCCAATTTTTATACACATTTATAATCTTCCCCCATGGTTGTGTATGAAAAAACCTTTCACTTTCATGAGTATACTCATATCTGGCCCTTCTGATCCCATCATTGATATTGATGTATACATGAAACCTTTAATAAAAGAGTTGAAACTTCTTTGGGATGTGGGTGTGTGCACATACGATGCATGTTCGAAAGACATATTTCAGATGCGTGCTGCGTTTATGTGGACAATCAATGATTTTTCGGCTTATGCAATGATGTCTGGATGGAGCACGAAGGGAAAACTATGATGTCTAGTTTGTATAATTAATACATGTTCCAGAATACTGAAACATCGCTGTAGTTTCAGTTTAATGGGACATCGATGATTCTTTCCAAAGGATCATCCATATAGAATGAATCGTCGAAGATTTGATAATACTATAGAGACCGATGATCCACCTCAGTGTATGTCTGGAACTGATGTTATTAATGAATTAAAAGATTTTAGTTTTTTCATTTGGGAAGGGTCAAATGAAATCTGGAAATAGAAAGAATGTTTCCACTGAAACATGTTACAATTAGAGAAAGACGAGTATCTTTTTTGATTTGCCTTATTGGTCAACATTTTAAGTGAAAATAATAACTGGCATATGTAAAACCGACCAAAAACATTAGGATTGTGTTGATAATTTATCACAACAATCCATGGGTCATATGTGACATGTACGAGTCAACCTTGCCTCAATCCGAGGAACGGTGTTGCAGGCACCACTCAAAGTGTCTTTCTTTTGTTTAAAATGGAAATCATTTTAAGTGAAAACAACAACTGACATAAAGAAAACTGGCCAAATGCATTAGGAATGTGTTGAAGATTTCAGAAAACGATGCATGAGTCATATATGACGTGTACGAGTCAACCTCATCTCAATACAAGATGCGGTGTGGCCGACACCCCTCAAAGTGTCTCTCTTTAGTTTAAAATGGACTTCATGTTAAGTGAAAACAACAACTAACATAAGGAAAACTGACCAAACATATTCGGCTTCTGTTGAAACTTTAGGAAAATGTTCTATGAGTCATTTGTGATGTGTACGAGTCAACCCCTCCTCAATCCGAGGCCCGGTGTGGCCGACAACACTCAAAGTGTCTCAGGTTTATTTGAAATGGACAACATTTGAAGTGAAAATAACAACTAGCATACAGAAAACTAGCCAAACACATTCAGATTGTGTTGATACATTAACACAATGATCCATGGTTCATATTGGACATGTACGAGTCAACCCCACCTCAATCCGAGGCACGATGTTGCTGGCACCACTCAAAGTGTCTTTCTTTTGTTTAAAATAGACATCATTTTAAGTGAAAACAACAACTGACATAAAGAAAACCAACCAAACACATTTGTAATGTGTTGATACTTTAGTAAAATGATGCATGAGTCATATGTGATGTGTACGAGTCAACCCCATCTAAATCCAAGACGCGGTGTGGCCGGCACCACTCAAAGTGTCTCTCTTTAGTTTAAAATGGGCTTCATGTTAAGTGAAAACAACAACTGACAAACAGAAAACTGACCAAACGCATTCGGATTCTGTTGAAACATTAAGAAAATTCTCCATGGGTCATATGTGATGTGTAAGACTCAACTACGCCTCAATCCGAGTTGCAGTGTGGCCGGAACCACCCAAAGTGTCTCTTATGTTTAAAATAGACAACATTTTAAGTACATATGGAAAACTGACCAAATGGATTCTGATTGTGTTTATACTTTAGAAAACAAATCCATGGGTTATATGTGATCTGTACGAGTCAACCCCGCCTCAATCTGAGGCATGGTGTGGCCCGCACCACTCAAAGTGTCTCTCTTTTGTTTAAAATGGACTTAATTTTAAGTGAAAACAAAAACTGACATAAAACAAACTGACAAAATTCATTCATAATGTGTTGTTTCTTTAGGAAAACGATCCATGAGTCATATATGACATGTAAGAGTCAACCTATCCTCAATCCGAGACCCGGTTTGGCTGACACCACTAAAAGTGTCTCTCTTTTGTTTCAAAAGGACATCATTTTAAGTGAAAACAACAACTGACATACGGAAAACTGAACAAATGCATTCGGATTCCGTTAAAAATTTAGGGAAAATATCCATGAGTCATATGTGATGTGTACGAGTCAACACAACCTCAATCCAAGGAGTGGTGTGGCCGACACCACTTTAACTGTCTCTCTATAATTTAAAATGGACAACATTTTAAGTGAAAACAACAACTGACATACAAAAAACTGAACAAACACATTCAGATTCTGTTGAAACTTTAGGAAAAAGTTACATGAGTCATTTGTGATGTGTAAGAGTCAAACCCGCCTCAATCTGAGGCCCGGTGTGGCCAGAACCACTCAAAGTGTCTCAGGTTTATTTGAAATGGACAACATTTTAAGTGATAACAACAACTGACATACATAAAACTGACCAAACACATTCAGATTCTGTTGAAACTTTAGGAAAATGATACATGGGTCATATGTGACGTGTAAATGTCAACCTAGCCTCAATACTAGGTGCGGAGTGTCCTACTCCACTCGAAGTGTCTCTCTATAGTTTAAAATGGACTTCATTTTAATTGAAAACAACAACTTACATACGGTAAACCAACCAAACACATTATGATTCTATTTAAACTTTAGTAAAAAGATCCATGGGTCATATGTGACGTGTACAAGTCAATCGCGCCTCAATTCGAGTCGCAGTGTGGCCGATATCACTCTATGTGTCTCTCTTTTGTTTAAAATGGACAACATTTTAAGTACATATGGAAAACTGACCAAAAGGATTCTGATTGTGTTGATACTTTATCACAACAATCCACGGGTCATATATGACATTCAAAAGTCAACCCTGCCTCAATCTGAGGCTTGGTGTGGCCGGCACCACTCAAAGTGTCTCTCTTTCTTTTGAAATGGACATGATTTTAAGTGAAAACAACAACTAACACACGGAAAACTGACCAAAAAAATTCAGTTTCTGTTGAAACTTTAGGAAAACGATCCATGGGTCATATGTGTCATGTATGAGTCAACCCTGCCTCAATCCGAGGCATGGTGTGGCCAGAACCCCACAAAGTGTCCCTTTTTTGTTTCAAAAGGACATCATTTTAAGTGAAAACAACAACTGACATACAGAAAACTGAACTAATGCATTAGGATTCCATTGAAACATTAGGAAAATGATCCATGGGTCATATGTGATGTGTATGATTCAACCCCTCCTCAATATAAGGTGCGGAGTGGCTGACACCACTCGAAGTGTCTCACTTTTATTTGAAATGGATAACATTTTAAGTGAAAAGTACAACTGGGATACGAAAAACCAACCAAACGTATTCGGATTTTGTTGATAGTTTAGAAAAATGATCCATGGGTCATATGTGACATGTATGAGTCAACCCCGGCTCAATATGAGGCCCGATGTGGCCGACACCACTCAAAGTGTCACATTTATTTGAAATGGACAACATTTTAATTAAAAACTAATGGCTTACGGAAAAATGACCAAACAGATTCATAATGTGTTGAAACTTTAGAACAACGATCAATGCATCATATGTGATGTGTACAAGTTTACCCCGCTTTAATCCAAGTCACGGTGTGGCCGACACCACTCAAAGTGTCTCATTTGTTTTTGAAATGAACAACATTTTAAGTGACAATAAATGACATATGGAAAACTGACCAAATGCTTTCAGAATATGTTTATACATTAGGAAAATGATCCATGGTTCATTTGTGACGTGTAAGAGTCAACCTCTCCTCAATCCGAGGCACAATGTAGTTAGTATCACTCCAAGTGTATGTATTCTATTTAAAATGGACATCATTTCTAGAAAAAACACATTTAAATGTGTATGTTTAAATGAATTATGTATGTTTATAATTAAGTTATGAATTATGATTTAATTCTGGATGTGTATAGTTCCAAATGCATTATATGTTAAATGTGTATGAATTTGTTCTGTATATGTATGTGTTAGTTGGTTATTGCTGGTACATTAATCCGAGAGGAGATCAGAGAATTACCTGAATGGATGGGTGAATGGATGGACACCCTGCCAGTGCTGTGCAAATTGCAGGCTGCTGTGCAATTTACAAAGCATAGCCTATGCCAAAAGTTTCAAACCATTGGCATAGGGTTCATTGAAAGTTTTTAACAACAGTTCAAAGGGAACCATTGGTAAAAATACATTCCCAACGGTTTTAGAAACCATTGGGAACCATGGGAAAATGTTGATTTTCCCAACAGTTCAGAGGAAACCGTTGTGAAAAACTTTTCCCAAAGGTTCCCAAAACCATTGGGATAGGATAATTTTTCTAACCTATCCCAACAGTTCTATGTAAACCGTTGGGAAAAGCTATCCCAATGGCTTACTTACCAATGGTTCACAGAACCGTTTGTATAAGGTATAACAACGGTTCTGTGGCCTTTCCCAATGGTTCATAACCACTGGTAAATCCTCCTTTTCTAGTAGTTCCCTTTGACGTTCGTGAACTTACTGCGGAGAGAGGATGCATGATACTCCACGAACCCATTTGACGTTCGTGATCCACCGCGGAGCGAGATCTTGCTTCGTGCCAAGCTGGATTTACTTCATGGAGCCTCTTGCCTATAAATACCCGGATCACCCCCTTCATGGCGACAATCACGCCGCCCCTTGGGAGGATGATCTCCCATTTGAAGGAGCTCCACTTTCCTTCATGAAGTAGCTCCACGGGTCCATGCTCTGCCAGTAGCTTCCTTCATGAAACTACTCTATGAGTCCATGCTCTGTAAGTAGCTTCCTTCGCGAAGCTACTCTGCGAGTCCATGCTACGCTAGTATCTTCCATCACGAAGCTGCTCCATGAGTCCATGCTCCACAAGAAGCTTTCCTTAGAGAAACTATTTCACGAGTCCATGCTCTGTGAGCACCTTTCCTTTGTGAAGCTTCTCCATGAGACCCCATGCTCCACGAGCCCCTTTGCTCTGCGAAGCTACTTTGCGAAGACCTATCCTTTGCAAGGCTCCTACCTTCGCACCCACTGGTCCATACCATAGGGGTTGCACCCCCACACCCTCACTCAGGGTCAGTGCTGAGCTACAGTCTCAACCCTCTGGGCTGGTTCCTTCACTACCGTCACTGAGCCCCATGAAATATGGGGAGTCACACTATGAACTTTTCGAGCCCGGATGTTGTCATTTTCCATTGCGCCCTTATGCGCACCCACCTTCCACCTATGGAATACCATGATTTGAGATACTCCTCTGCAGACCATGAAACACCTTGAGTCAGCATATTCCTCTTGGTCTGTTTCCTATGTCGTGAGTTGAGATTCTTGTCATCAATTCCCCCTGAGTACTTTGAGTTGAACCATTCCTCAATAAACTCATCCAAACCCCATCACCTGAATCCCATGCCAGGTTGAACCAGAAAGGGCCGCTCTTGCGTAAGTCCCAAAACCATCCATTGCTATGCGCCTTATGCCTAATAGTCCTATCTACACGACTTTAAACTGTAGTAATCCCTATATGACAAACATAGGATGCTTCTTACTCAATATAATAGATGCCTTGTGTGCCAAGCATAAGATGCCAACAGTCCTCTCTACATGACTATAAACTGTAGTATTCCCTATATTCCAAATATAGGATGCCTCTTGCTCCAAACAAGGTATGCCTTATGCTCTAAGCATGAGATGCCAATAGTCCTATCTACATGACTATAAACTTTAGTGCACCCTATGTTCCAAACATAGGACGCCTCTTGATCAAAACAAGAGATGCCTTATGCTCCAATCATAAGATGCCTAATTCCATGATTACAGTGGCATAATTTCAAGAGTGTTGGAATCTGTTCAAACATCCCATCACTCCACCTCATGCTTTTCATGTCATTCATTCAGATCTTCATCCACTTCCATGTCTGAAGGGACCCCCTAATGGCTTGGTCCCATGCCGCATTAACTCACCTACCATCCTAGGCCAATGCCCTGTAAGACTTTGGACAACACTTCGAGTCAGGTCCTGTGTTTCGAACACGGTCAGTAGTCGACCTTCATTTTTTTGTCCCCATTTCAGGCTAACACGATATGGATGCTGTGTTTCGAACACGATCAACAGTTATCCTCCATCGCCATGCCACCCTCATTGCATTTCAAATGTCGGGAATGTGAAGGCCTCAACCCACCACTAACTTCCTTGCTTAAGCCCCATTCACCATTGCCACTCCATAGAGGCACACAAGAATCTTTCTTGCGTAAGCCCCATGCACCACTTCCGCTCCATAGTGGCACCCGGGAAACTTCCTTGCATAAGCCCCATCCATTCTTTCCACTCCATAGAGGCACCTAGGCAGTTTTCTTGCATAATCCTCATGCACCATTGCTGCTCCATAGCGGCACCTGAGAAGATTCCTTGCATAATCCTTATTCTCCATTGCTGCTTCATAGGGGCACCCGGGAAACTTCCTTGCGTAAGCCCCATTCACCATTGCCGCTCCATAGCGGCACCTGGGCAACTTCCTTGCATAAGACCCATACACCATTACCGCTCCATAGAGGAACCTAGGCCCCCACCTTGGATTAAGTCCCAATATCCATCTCCCTAGGATGCTAACCATGCGTAAGCCCTTGTTTCCTCTTTGGGTTGTTAACCATGCGTAAGCCCCTATTTCCTCTTTGGGATTCTAACCACGCGTAAGCCCCTGTTTCCTCTTTGGGCCGCCAAATACATGTAGCCCAAGTCCACTTCCCACAGACGCACCTTTCACAACGTGATCATCAGGTCTTTGCTGCCTCTTGTTTCTCACACCGAGCATGAATCACATAGGCTTAGAGTAAGCATCAACCATGAAATCCACCCAGGCAGCCTAGAGTGTAAGCCCCAAACCCAACCTAAAATATGAGGTCTTTAATCCTTGCCAAGGCGAGGTACGTAGGAAGCCTCCTTGAGGTTCAAGCCTGACACCCGGTCGCTCCGACCCCCTTCACGTCGGTTCACCAAAACCCATTCCGAACTACGTGGAATTTGATCCTTACCAAGGATATGTATGTAGGAAGCCTCTCTGAGGTTCAATCCCAACACCCATTGGTCCTGAACATCTTCACATCAGCTCACTAAAATCCAACCCGAACTACGAGGTTTTGATCCTTACCAAGGTAAGGTACGTAGGAAGCCTCCCTGAGGTTGAAGCCCACCATCCATTGGTTCTAACCCCCTTCACGTTGGACTTCCTTCATCCCACATGATGTTAAACTGTATTCCCCCTTTTTGTCCTTCATGACGCTAAACTATATCCACCATCAAGAACTACATGGGCTTTAATCCCTGTCTCCTATACAGGATATGTAGGAAGCCTGCCTGAGGTTCATCCCCATCCAGTGGTAAGTCGTTGTGATGATATCCAATAGTAAACCATTGTGACCTCATACAGCGGTAAGTCATTGTGACCCCATCCAGTGGTAAGCTATTGTTCCCCCCAATCGACGATAAGCTGTTGAAGTCCCCAATCGATGGTAAGCCATCTTTAGATAAACTACATGGACTTTGATTCCTTGCCACATGGATACATAGGAATCCTCCCTGAGGTTCAATCCCATCCCTCATGTCTCATCCTAATCTATCCCTTGATCCTATGTGTTTTGGACAGGTCATGCCTTAACCTGGAGGTTCCACTTCCTCCGAGTCCCATCCATGAGTCCATCCTCATTGTCCGCCTCCTCAGGTGTCCCATCATCCCATCGAACTATGCAGACTTTGATTCCCTACCACAGAGATATGTAGGAAGTCTCTTCAAGCCTCAAGCCCAACATCACCATCATCCTCACATAGGTTCCATCTCATTCTCTCTCCACTTAATTCAACTCTCCATCATGAAACCCGATTATTACCCGGGCTGCCACATCCTAGTGGGATCATGTCATCCATTTCCTCACTGATCCTAGCAGTACCTGGGCTGATATACATGCATAAGCCCTAGAATGTATTTAGGTTTCTGTCCTCTGTGTAAACCCTATTTCATCACCCCATAGAACTACATGGGTTTTGATCCCTGTTGTCTATACAGGGTATGTAGGAAACCTCCATGAGGTTTAATCCCACCCAATGGTAATCCTTGGTGCTCCCCCATTCTGGGGTGCACTCTTTATGATCCACCCTCAGTGGTGTCCAAATCATCCTTCACGGTGTGACATCTTCCCTTTATGGGACACACCATGTAGAGACCCAAAGATTGACTTACATGTACATTACATTACTTTTGCGGAATACTTAATACATAAAAAAACATACACCTAAGGACCGTAATAGTTTATTGTCTTTGAAAACTCGAAACATAATATTCTAATCATGGTGAAGGATCTTCAACATCTCCCATAAAGATCTTTCCCTTTTGTTTTCTTAACTAAAACCTTTCTTTATTTCCTAGGGAAAAGAAAACATAAAAAGGGTGAGCTCAAATGCTCAGTAAGGGTATGCATGGAAAAAATAAAACAAACCATATACATTTGAACGTAAAAAAAACATGAACATAAAGTTTAAATATCAAAATCTTAAGGTTTGAAATAAATATTGGTAGTACGTAAGGCATAGATCATAGTGGAACATAAATCATGATAAAATAGCATGGGAATAAAACATGTAATTGTGGAATCCATTAATAACATGATATGATTTCCATAGTATCCAAGGCATTACTGCCAAGACCATCATAGTGGACAAATTCCATTACTGAATCGGGTTTACTTGTCGTTCTATCCATGTATTACTGAACCAGATTCACTTTCCGTTCCGGCCATGTTTATCTCATGAGATATAAATATTTTCCCAATGCATTTGAGGGATATATAGGTCCCACCCATCTCATAATGAAATCATTCTTACTTGTGCCACAAAATAAACATAAATCATTCATCATAACCCAAAGAATAAAATGGGTTTCATAAACATCATCCCATCATAACGTAATCCATATAAAACAAATGGATATAATTTCATCATAAGAAATTAAACCATGTAAATAATAGAGACATTTTAATTGAAACATAATCATACAAAATAATGTCATCTTAGATGTAAAATAGTTTTGACAAAACACTTGAAATGAATTCTTGAGGAAAATATCCTTTCTTCTTCAAAATCATTTTCTTTTCACAAAATGTCATTAAATTTTAAAATAAAAGGATTTTGTTGAAAATAATAATAAAATATTGTAGAGGAAGATTCATGAAAATAAGGCGTTATGAAACCGTAAAAATCCTTTCACGCTGTATAAGTTAGAAAAACATTCTTCTCCTACTTTTGCCGGAAAAGTCAAAATGTAACTTATATGGTAACCAAAGGAAAGATTCCTTCCATACAATGTGGTAAAAAGTCAACAAAGGGTAAAAATGACTTTAAATATACATGGAAGAATAGTAATTTTTTTTAGAAAACACAGACTTGGATGATAAACACAACCCCAGTAAATACTTACGTATAAGCAATCTCAGATAAAAATGAGATTTGCATAATTATCCCTTACCTTATGTCTGATATGCTTTGTACGTATCTGAACCTCCTGTATAATGATTTAAATAATGTCATTGAATTATTCTAGAATCATATTAATTCTTATGATATCATATATGATTCACTTATGTCTTTATACTACCCGTTCATTTTTCAATTCCATGTTAAAGCAATGTTTTGGGTAATATTCGTTTCATTTATCGTACGTGTTTGGACTTGCTGTTCTTGATATTATTATTACTTATATCAGGATTTACTTACTTCCAGAATGTAAAAAATTATTTATATATCATTTATATTCAGTATATATATATATATAATAGGTAGATAAATGAAATGAAACACACCGTTCATGGAGACGGTAGGTCATACGTACGCATGAACGCTGTTTTCCTTTCATTATTGACTTGAATGGAAGTAAGTAGATGAAATATATATATAAATAAATCCAGTAGAATTATTATTTCATATATATCATTATTATTCATTATATATACTTTATAATCATTCTTGAATGGTTAATATGGAGAATGAATCTCATCGCGTCGTGGAGACGGTAATCCGTACGTATGCACGAGCGATGATATCGTTCCCATTATTATTTAATGGAATTAGTGTGGATGATATAATATCACCTAATCAGTATGATTTTATAATAACCATATATAGTTATTCTTTACACCATTATACCCATCCAAGTAAGGTGGTGGTGGAAAAACAGATTACACTACGATGTGGAGACGGTATTCCGTACGTACACACGCGCGGTGATTTCATTTTCTGTAGGATGGATAGAAGGTGAAATGGGGTTGTTTAATATTTATAATAACATATAAGTATGTTAGTTATACTGATGTTATTACTTTATAATGAAACAACTAAAGAAGAGGAAGTATAAGAATAAATAAACATGAAATAATCGGTAGAAGAGATTACATCTTTTTTGACACGCATCCTCTTAACCTCCTCTTAGGGTACTAAAGTTGGTCTTTGAAGAATACCAGGACATCTAGTAGGTTTATATGGAAGTAGAGAAGTGAAAATGTCAGGGTTTTCTGATCTTTAAGGCTCAAATTTGTGTGAAGAGGAGAGGGATGAGGTTCCCTTTTATAAGTGAGTAGAGGGGCACCTTTGGAAACATAAGAAATATTAATTTAGAATAAATTCCAACCCCACTTAAAAACCTCAAAAAATGACTCAATTAGAAGATGAGATGATATAGGGTTGTAATATCATCAACCAATAAAATTTAGACATGTTTTGAATTTATTTTAAACCCTATCAAATTGATTTATCCTTATTTAATCTATGTAATTTTATTTGTGGTAATAATATTATAAATTTTAAATTATTATAAATAATTACTTATGTGTTGTGAATTGTCCATAATTGGATAATTTATGACATTGTAAACCATATAAATTTAAATTTATAATTTTTAAATATTTTTTTGATTTTTAAACAATTCTATAATATGTTATTTTTATAAAATAACAATAGTGTCAATTTTGGCACTATTCATTTATTTGAATTTAAATAAAATATATACAGAAGATATATTCAAAATTTTTTTTAATAGATTCCTAATATGTCATATTAATCTATAAAATTAGTGTATCACATTAAATAGTTCATATAATATTTATTTTAATATTTTTAAAACCATTTATTTGATATTTCAATCAATAAAATAATTTCAACATCACTATTGTTTCATCATTAATGATACATATTTAATCCCTAAAAATTCTAAATAAATTCAAATGATGTAGATAATTTTATTATATTTATGAAGACTATTCATTTTATAAGTTTTATGAAGTTTATTACTAAATTAAAATTATTACACTTATAAGATATAAGAGAGTGACATGTTGTCACTTTCCTTGGTTTTAATTATAATTATATCATTTTCATGGTCAATAGTCCATGAAACGAATCTATTATGACCCTTAGGTTATATGGGTATACTTTTATTAATCCAATAGAATTTTTCTAGGTGTTAGGATAATTTTATAATCTTATTTGTACCCTTAATTACCCGATTTACCTTTAATTGTAGTAAATAAAAATTACCATAGTTACTATTCATAACGTCAAAAAAATAAAAGTAACTTATTAACATAATTTGGACCCACTGAATCCAAATATGGAATCCATTTTTCAAAATTTAAAATACAAAAGTCGCAGTAATTAATTTAAAATTAATCACGTTGTTAAGAAAATGGGTTTTAAAAGTTAAAACATTGTCAAAGATTGAAATGTTTTTACCAATGAATTTAATATAAAATTAATGGTAATGACATGAATTATATTAAATGGTAAAAATATATTCTATTTATACTTTAAAACCATTCAATATTATAATTTAACCATATAAATTATCTCGATGAAAAAAGTTGTTTTAATTAAAATTTAGCGTATTTTTACTATTCATCAAAATAAGAAACTTATCAGAAAAATATCAAAAATTTATCCAAAGTAAATTTTTATATCTTGATTCTAAATAAGAATTTTATATTGTCAAATTGAACATATAAACATGTAAAAAACTAGATTTAAAGTGGGTGTGCCATCAAAAGGCGACAAAACTGCATTTTTTTGAAAAATACTTATTTTACCCAAAAAATTTATTTTGTTCTCATACCATGTTCTAGAAAATGTGTAAGATGAATTATAATGTAATAAAATGAAAAATTTAGTTACTACTATTTATAAAGTCTAGTTCATAATAATATTATTACAATATATCATTGTTTAGTGAAATTTAGTATTGCGTACAACACACGCTATTGAGGAAGGTTTCTCTTGCGTGCAACACAAGCCAAGAATAGTGTATAATACAAGATAATACGGTGTTGTGTATAAAACAAGCTAATTTTGGTGTGGCGTACAAAAAAATACATCAATGAAATTAAAAGAATATTTTTCATAAAATCTCGGGGTGTTACATTCTACCCCCCTTAAAATGAATTTCGCCCTTGAAAGTCTTCGGGTTTATAAATGGTTTTTCTACATGAAAGTTTATTTAATAGAAACCCACATCGTAAAAAGGAATACTAAATCATCATTTTAAAAAGGAACATTAGAAACATAATAGATACCCAAATTAACTCATCACTGGGTTTCCACATAGGATAATATAGGTGAAAATATGGATATGGAAGAGAAATCTAACCATCATGTTTGGATGAATAGTGGTAGAGAACATGGTTATGAAAAATCCAATAATCACAAATCCATAAATTTGTGATGATCTAAGGTACCATATGATTCATCGGATATGAGGGTACTAGGACAACCGTTTTGGTTTTCAATATCATTTCCCTAAAGTTAAAAATTTTGAATTAGAAGAAATACTTACTTGATTTTGGTACAATATCGCCGTTGGTCATTCCATGAACAATTTACACTTCATATATTAAATAAATGAAGTTGAATTTGTCATTAGTGAAGTGTTATCAGATCATGTGATAGAATGATGGGTCATTCCATCTGTCTCAAACAAAAGGTTAACAAAAGTTATCAAATATACATAAGTCCATCTATGGTGAGGTTAATTGTATATGATTCAAAAAATGGACTTATACTTCAACTATCATACTAGTTAATAAAATAAAACTAATTTCTACTAACTGGGGACTTCCTGTAGGCAAGTGGTAGGTGATAAAGGCATATCGTACTTCGGTTGTGGGTTTGATTCCCGCAACCTTGTCCGACGCGACGGGTTGTCGCCCGTCCTGCAGGTTGTCCTTTTTCTAAAACTATACTATTATAACATTCCAGAAATAATATCAAAAAAAGTTCTAGCCTTAAATAGTAATATTTGATATCCAAAATAATCCATTCCAATCTCTATACTTATCCAAAATACATCTGTCCAATATCATAGCATAAAGAAAATGGTTACTTGAAAGGTCACATAACAGGCACGTGAATACCATCATTTATCTCCCCTATATCATAAGATATATCATGTTGATCGCATTACAAACATGTGAATACCTTAATCATGTATTCTCTTGAAACACGAATTACCATAGAACCTTAGTGAAAACATGAATGCTATTAAAAGTTAACTCTTTCCACATACCAAAATCCTAAAATTTCGATATAGTCAAACCATGATATCACTTTGTCCTTATATCAGTCATGAGCTCATAAATACTATCATACATATTATTTTCTCCTTATACCTTCATTATGAGCATATCATCTTCTTTCCAAAAATATTTCAATCACTTTTCATGGTTACTGGTACCATATAATTATTGAAAAACACAATAAACCAATACATAGATATTCAAATATTCCACAATACTATAAATGAGATTCCACAACATTATTTTGGGATCCCATTACATAAACACACAATCATTCCACCACATCATTTTCATACTCAACATCACTAATAGTGATCGCATGTGACTTCCCTTTGTCATTTTCCTTAAGAGGTTGTTGATGTCGATCATCATTAACCCTTGGATTAGGGAATTGGTTAGAATAATACCCCATTTCCTTGCACTTGTAGCATTGAAGTGTTGGTGGTGCGTTCTCTGCAGTGTTTTCTTTATTCACATTATTAACTACCCTTTTTCTATTACTTCTACAATCAGATGCTCGATTACCTTCTTTTACACACTTAAAAAATTTTATAGTCCCTTTAATAAAATCTCCACCATGCTTCTTTCCACACTTTGAGCATAAAGAAACATTTACCTTCTTTTCACCATTGTTTTGATATTTTTCATTGACCTCCATCTTTTGTTTCTTGTCAAAACCATGAGATGGATATGTAACACCAAGTTCTAGTTATACCTTGATAGCACAATGCACAATTTCTTCATAGGTACTAAAGAAACTTATAGATAATGCTCTTCGAAGAATTGGTTTTAGGTCACTGAAGAATCGATCAACTTTACTTTCAGGTTGGATGCTAAAGCTAGATGCATACCTTGCAAGACTTGTAAAATTCACTTCGTATATACCAATAGATTAATAATCCTTCTGATTAATCTCAAGGAACTCCTTTTCCATCTTTGTTTGAAGAATACGAGGGAAGTACTTACTGAAAAAAAAGTTCTTGAACTCATCCCATTACATGGGTTCAATTCATCTTGGGGACTTGTATACTTAATTAGAGTCCACCACTGGTCTGCTTCACCTTCTAACCAGTAAACAGCTAAAATGACTTTTTCATGTTATGTACAATGAAGTATGGAAAATATCTTTTCAATGGTATTGATCCATTTTTCAGCAACAAGTGGATCATAAGACCCACTGAAAGAAGGTGGACGTTTCCTCATGAAGGACTCAATAGAATATTGTTCCTTTCTCTGCTCATTTGGAAGTCTAGAATGATTCATAGCTTGTGTAAGTATAGAAATAATATTTTTCACTCCATCTCCCATCACATTTGGTTGTTCGATAGGACAATAATTTCATTGTCCATTACATTGATCAACACGGTTCCTTCGGGTTCCAGCCATCATCTAAAACCCAAAAAGAATAGCGTGAGAGGAAAAAATCATTCTAGGAAAACAACATAATAAAGGGGGAGTACCTTCAATATATAACATCTTAGGTTTAATTTTAATATTGTTACCATAATTCTAGGACTATAAACTATACGTATACTTATCCTTAGGGACATCCCTTGACATACCTTAGAAATATCTCTAGGGATCTCACTGAAGTTTTCACATCCTAGTTTCCAAAGGTTAACTAAACCTTTCCTCTGATACCAACGGTAGAGACCCAAAGCTTGACGTACATGGAAATTACATTAGTTTTTGTGGAATAATTAATACATAAAAAAACAGACACTTAAGGACCGTAATAGTTTAGTGTCTTTGGAAACTCGAAACATAATCTTCTAATCATTGTGAAAGATCTTCACCATCTCCCATAAATATCTTCCCCTTTTTTTTCTTACCTTAAACCTTTCTTTATATCCTAGGGAAAAGAAAACATAAAAAGGGTGAGCTAAAATTCTCAGTAAGGGTATGCATGGAGAAAATAAAACAAACCATATACATTTGAACTTAAAAAAAACATGAACATAAAGTTTAAATATCAAAATCTTGAGGTGTGAAATAAATCCTGGTAGTACGTAAGGAATAGATTGTAGTTGAACATAAATCATGATAAAATAGCATGGGAATAAAACATGTAATTGTGGCATCCATTAAGCACATGATATGATTTCTATAGTAGCCAAGGCATTGCTACCAAGACCATCATAGTGGACAAATTCCATTACTGAACCGGGTTTACTTGTCATTCCATCCCTGTATTACTAAACCAGATTCACTTTCCGTTCCAGCCATGTGAATATCATGAGATATAAAACTTTGCCCAATTCATAGGAGGGAGATATAGGTCCCACCAATCTCATAATAAAATCATTCTTACTTGTGCCACAAAATAAACATAAATCATTCATCATAACCTAAAGAATAAAATGGGTTTCATAAACATCATCCCATCATAACATAATCCATATAAAACAAATGGATATCATTTCATCATAAGAATTCAAACCATGTAAATAATAGAGAAATTATACTTGAAACATAATCATACAAAATAATGTCATCTTTTATGGAAAATAGTTTTGATAAAACACTTTAAATTAATTCTTGAGGAAAATATCCTTTCTTCTTCAAAATCATTTTCTTTTCACAAAATGCCATTCAATTTTAAAAGAAAATGATTTTGTTGAAAATAATAATGAAATATTGTAGAGGAAGCTTTATGAAAATAAGGCTTTATGAAACCGTAAAAATCTGTTCATGCCTTATAAGTTAAAAAAACATTCTTCTCGTACTTTTTTCGGAAAAGTCAAAATGTAGCTTATATGGTAACCAAAGGAAAGATTCCTTCTATACAATGTGGTAAAAATTCAAAAAAGGGTAAAAATGACTTTAAAAATACATGGAAGAATAGTAACCATTTTATTGAAACATTTTTAGAAAACATGGACATAGATTATAAACACAACCCTAGTAAATACTTACATATAAGCAATCTCGGATAAAAATGAGATTTGAAAAATTATCCCTTAAATTAGGTCCGATATGCTTTGTACATATCTGAACCTCCTATATAATGATTTAAATAATGTAATTTACTTATTCCAGAATCATAGTCACCTTTATGATATCATATATGATTCAATTAGGTCTTTATATTACCTGTTCATTTATCAATTCCATGTTAAAGCAATGTTTTGGGTAATATTCATTTCATTTATCATATGTGTTTGGACATGTTGTTCTTGATATTATTATTACTTATATCATGATTTACTTACTTCCAGAATGTAAAACATGATTTATATATCATTTATATTTAGTATATATATATATATATATAATATCGATAAATGAAATGAAACACACCGTTCATGGAGACGGTAGACCGTACGTACGCATGAACACTGTTTTCCTTTCCGTATTGACTTGAATGGAAGTAATTAGATGAAAAATATATATATATAAAAATACAGTAGAATTATTATGTCATATATATCATTATTATTCATTATATATACTTTATAATCATTCTTGAGTGGTTAACATGGAGAATGAATCTCATCGCGTCGTGGAAACGGTAATCCGTACGTACGCACGAGCGATGATATCATTCCCATTATTGTTGAATGGAATTGGAGTGAATGATATAATATATAAGAATAAGTATTATGTTATAATAACCATATATAGTTAATATTTACACCATTATACCCATCCAAGTAAGGTGGTGGTGGAAAAAAATATTACACCACGGTGTGGAGACGGTATTCCGTACGTACGCACGCGCAGTGATTTCATTTTCTATAGGATGGATAAAAGGTGAAATGGGGTTGTTTCATATTTATAATAACATATCAGTATTTTAGTTACACTTATGTTATTACTTTATAATGAAACAACTAAATAAGAGTAAGTAGAAGAATAAAGAAACTTGAAAGAATCGGTAGAAGAGATTACCTCTTCTTCGACGCGCCTCCTCTTAACCTCCTATTAGGGTACTAATGTTGGTCTTTGAAGAAGACCAGGACCTCTAGTAGGTTTATATGGAAGTGGATAAGTGAAATGGGCATGGGTTGTCTGAGCTTGAAGGCTCAAATTTGTGTGAAGAGGAGAGGGAGGATGTGTCCTTTTATAAGGGAGGAGATGGGAACCTTTGGAAACATAAGAAATATTAATTTATAACAAATTCCAACCCACTTAAAAACTTAAAAAAATGGATCAATTAGAAGATGAGATGCTATAGGGTTGTAATCTCATCAACAAATAAAATTTATACATGTTTTAAATTTATTTTAAACCTTGTCAAATTGATTTATCCTTATTTAATCTATGTAATTTTATTTGTGGTAATAATATTCTAAATTTTAAATTGTTATAAATAATTACTTATGTGTTGTGAATTGTCCATAATTGGATAATATATGACATTTTAGACCATATAACTTTAAATTTATAATTTTTAAATATTTTGTGATTTTTAAACAATTTTATAATATGTTATTTTTATAAAATAACAATAGTGTCAATTTTGACACTATTCATTTATTTGAATTTAAATAAAATCTACACAGAGGATATATTCGAGTAAAAATATTTAATAGATTCCTAATATGTTATATTCATCTATAAAATTTGTGTATCACATTAAATAGTTCATATAATATTTATTTTAATATTTTTAAAACCATTTATTTGATATTTCAGTCAATAAAATAATTTCAACATCACTACTGTGTCATCATTAATGATAATTATTTAATCCATAACAATTCTAAATAAATTCACATGATGTATATAATTTTATTAGATTTATGAATACTATTCATGTTCTAAGTTTTATGAAGTTTATCACTAAATTAAAATTATTACATTTATAAGATATAAGAGAGTGACATGTTGTCACTTTCTTTGGTTTTAATTATAATTATATCATTTTCATTTTCAATAGTTCATGAAACGAATCTATTCTGACCCTTAGGTGATATGGGTCGACTTTTATTCATCCAATAGAATTTTTTCAGGTGTTAGGGTAATTTTATAATCTTATTTTTACCCTTAATTACCAGATTTGTCTTTAATTGTAGTAAATAAAAATTACCGTAGTTACTATTCATAATGTCAAAAAAATAAAAGTAACCTATTAAAATACTTTGGACCCAATTAATCCAAATATGGAATCCATTTTTAAAAATTTAAAACATAGAATTTTCAGTAATAAATTTAAAATTAATCCCGTTGTTAAGAAAACGAGTTTTAAAAGTTAAAACATTTTCAATGATTGAAATGTTTTTACCTATGAATTCAATATAAAATTAATGGTAATGAAATGAATTATATTAAATGGTAAAAATATATTCTATTTATACTTTAAAACCATTCAATATTATAATTTAACCATATAAATTATCTTGATGATAAAATTTGTTTTTAATTAAAATTTAGCGTATTTTTACTATTTGTCAAAATAAGAAACTTATCTGAAAAATATCAAAAAGTTATCCAAAGTAAATTTTTATATCCTGATTCCAAGTAATAATCTTATATTGTCAAATTGAAGTTATAAACATGTAAAAAACTAGATATAAAGTGGGTGCGTCATCAAAAGGCGACAAAACTGCATTTTTGAAAAATACTTATTTTACCCGAAACATTTATTTTGTTCTCTTACCATGTTCTAGAAAATGTGTAAGATGAATTATAATTTCATAAAATTAAAAATATAGTTACTACTACTCATAACGGCTAGTTTATAATAATATTATAACAATATATTATTGTTTAGTGAAACTCAGTATTGCGTACAACACACGCTATTGAGGAAGGTTTCTCTTGCATACAACACAAGCCAAGAATAGCGTATAATACAAGCTAATACAATGTTGCTTATAGCACAAAATAATTTTGGTGTGGAATACAACACAAGACATTAATTAAATTAAAAGAATATTTTTCATAAAATCTCAGGGTGTTATACACCATCTTGGGTCTGCTCTTATTGAGTGTTCTGATCCATCCACCTGGTAAACACTCTTGACACTCCCTCCTAGGGATATACCAATATGATCCGTCTCTATGGGATGTTCTGATCACCCTCATTCTGTATCTGCAAGACATTAAACTCATGACCTACCTCTTTTTAAACATGAGATGCCTGAGGAAAACCTCATAAGACAAACCTTTGGCGTAACCATCTCTGCTAGACATTAAAATCGCAGCATACCCCGTGTTAAACATAAGAAGCTGATGAAAACCTCATAGACATGCCTCTGGTACAAGATACCCCATGAACGATGTAAGATGCCTTGGGTTTTTCACCCTTGAGATGATCTTTTATGAGGAATAATAAAGATTTCCCAATGTCCACGCATCCAGAGATGCCCCGACATGCCTGATGTTGTCATCTACTCCGACCAAAGGTTGCAACCATGTCAAGACCCCATGGAATGTCCTGAAGGAAGTAGTGTAATTAACCAGCGTCCACAAAGATATGGAAATGGTAATGAGATTCACGAACCATGACTTAATCTTTAAGGGAGACCTGGACTAGGTAACGAGTTCTGAGGAGGAATCCACAGAAGGAAGAACCGACATCCCATCACGCCATTTCAATCAAGGAGCAAACGTCCCTAAAGAAGGAATGGATTCCACCCGCCTTTGGAAAGCGGGAATGCGGGGCAACAACTACACGTCCTCCACCGACGGATGCGCGTGCCCCGGCGAAAGCATCAGGAAAAATAAGTTTTTATAAATTCTATCAAAAAATATTATCGATATTAAAATAATGAAAGTGACATGTTTCACTTTATCTTTTACTTAAGTATTATAGATTTCAAAATCAAAGTTAAAGGGAAATTAAATGTTATATATTCTAAGTTTTTATGATTATAGATGAAATATACTCATAAAATTAAATAAATAAAAGTTTTTAAATAAAAATTAAGCCTTATCACATTAGTTTTAACCCTAATTAACTCATTTTACCTTTACCTTGGTAATAAAACTTTATTATGGTTACTATTCATAATGACAAAAACAAAAGGGACCTGTTTACCAAATTTGGACCTCCTTATTAAAAATATAAATTCTAATTTTCTAAATTAAATTTATAGAATTGGAAGAAATTAATTTAAGATAAAAAACAAAATGAAATAAAAATATTTTTTTTAGAAAAAATGACTTTCTATCTGTAAAAATGTTTTTATACCAAATTTGACCGTAAAATTAATTAAAATGAACATAATTAGATTATTAATAATATAATAGAATTAATTTTACTTGGAAACCATTTTAAAAAAAAGTTATTTTTTAAATTCTTGAAATAAAAATACATTTTTGAATAAAAATTAGTATTTTTTGCTATTCATTGAAAAATAAAAATTTTCAAAAAACTCTAAAAATTTAATTATAATATAATTTTGAAATGATGGATTAAAAAATGATATCATTTTTACCAAACACAATTTCTAAAATTTTCAGAAATTAATTATAATATTCTCTCAAAAGGATAAATAAAAACCATTTATGAAGAAAACATATTTTCAAAGTATAAAATAAATTTACTAAAAAATAGATTACTTATTTACTTAGAATTAATACAAAAATCTCAAAGTAAATCATTACATAAATAACTATCCTTAAAATTATTTAAAATATTTATGACTAATATTGAAACCCAAATATTATAATGATTTGATAACATATTTTTCCAATATAAATTTAATATTTATCTTTAAATAACACCAATCACTATTCAAGTATCATACCCAAAAATAACATTCCATAATCATATAATTTACAATATATGATAATAAACTAAATCAATATAAATCCACATTAAAATCATACATTTTTATAAAAGATAATTCAGCATTTATTCCTCAAATAAAATAACATCTTATCAAAAAATATTTCCATTTACCTTAATCATATAAGGTTCAAAAAATAGAGAACTTATTCCAAAATAAAATTTATTACTTAATCAAAAAATCTCTTTTAAAACCCATGGTTATCTATATGATAAAACAAATGTTCCCAAATTATAATGACCCATAATTACCTTAACATCAAAGATAATATAAACCATAATGGTTATCGATACCTTTAAACTTATGTCCACAAAATATTAAGGCACTATTCCTCAAATAAAAGTTTCACTAAAACCCATACTAAACCCAAGGGTTATATTAACATAAAAATATTCCAAAATACACTTAATATACTTAGACTTACATCACTTAAAACACCAAAAGGGGGTGTCTATGACTTTGAACAAATGATCATCCTTAAACTTATAAACCCGTGATGGTATTTTTAACACTTAAGTTAACTTATCGTGAAAATATAATATTCTTCAAATTTATCTAATATTTTCTCTGATGCCAACTATAAAAGCACAATACCCACACTCTGGGATATAGTACTAAAAGAATAAACTTTACATTTATATATTTTTTACCAATAAATGTTTCCTAATTTAAACCATATAAAACCTACAATATCAAAATGAAATATTTGATCACAATATACCCGAGGACCTTTTATGATTATAGTTTTAAATAATTAGGAAAAACTATAACATAACAACACCCATGTAATTAAATGATCATTTATTTCCACTTATAACCATCTTTTCATATTCCATATTAAGTCTCCAATATTTCTCATAACATTATCCATAAATGAAACCTTTCTAGAAACAAATAATTTAATACAATTCTTCATAAACTAAGAAAAAAGAAACATATGAAGTGTGCTCTCAAACACTCAGTAAGGGTAAACATAAGCATTAACAATTGAATTTTATCAATGAAAATATGATGAGAATAAGGATATTATGACATAATCATAGTGCATGATCATATCATATGATAATTCATACCCATCAAAACTTATATCATTAAAAATGTGACATGGAATAAAGATTTTAAAAAATAAAGAGTCATAAGAATCAGTAATAATGAGCCATGTGATATCAATATTGATCAATGGAAACATTAAAAACACATAAAAAACATAAATAAAATATTTTGATATCTTATAAAATTATCTTCATAGAACCCTTACGAGTGGAATAACCAATACAATCAACTTCCAACATAATTATCTAGAGAACATAATCATTACCCAATGCATTACAGATATATATCAAGATAACCCGTCATCATGATACATATCAAGCTCACCTATCATCATGAGTTGTATCAAGATCACCCATCATTGTAACATCTCATCCCTCCTCATTGGATTGAGTTGAGGCGGAATAGCTACTTGGACTTGAGAGACACCCCCAAGGCACTAAAGGCTAGAAATAAATGATTAGGGATTTATTAACAGATGGGGTATATTTTCTATTTGAATATAAAACAACCGAACCTAACATTCTATAACAAAATAACCACTACATTATGCATGATAAAAATATAAAACAATAAAAAGTGATACCATTGATATCAAAACCAAACTACACAAAGTACCACAACTGAAGACAACTAACATAAAAGTAAACAACAAAATACAAATCCAAAAAAACTCAACAAAAACCCACGTAACACCAAATATCTAACATGATGCATGCTCCAACTCCACAAAAAGCCTAAGTATCTTGATGTACCACCAAAGAAGTCTGATACTTTACATTTTCCTGTGTCCCGATAAATGATATCTGAAAAATCTCCAAAGTTACAAAGAAGGGGTGAGTAATAAAACTTAGTAATATTTTCCCAAATGACTTAACTAATCATGCCACTAGTATTGAACAAGTTAGAACATTTATATAAAAAATTTATATACAAACCATTTAAAAAAGTTCAATAATTTATAACATGACAAAAAATTCCATACCAAAATAGTTTTATCAAATAAACCAATTTCCAAGTAAAGAAACCAAACAAGTAATTCAACTATTTATAAATTTCCATATTGTCATAACCCATTATATTTCCCATAATCACACACACACACTTAACCACACAACCACACAAACTTGGTGTTACCATTGATGGAGGAACTTCACATCCATACTCTATCCCTTTGATGGTGGTACTTCATAGCCATTTTCCATCTCATTCCATCCATTCATAACCATTTAGGCAAAAAAAATTCCAAATCAACCTTTTCCAAACCAATTTAACCATTTCAATGAAACTACACTTTTATTGGAAACCATACCAATGAACCATTTCAATAAAACCAACACTTTATTGAAAAACATATTCCAACAAACCATTACAATAAAACCAAACCTTTATTGAAAAAACTTTTCCATGCATTAAAACCAAATAACCATTTTAAAATCATCATTTTAAAATCAAGTTACCAATTTCACTTTCCACCAAAACACCAAATTTGCACAATTCCACAAACCACCACCAAAGGAGGTTTCCATTAAGAATTTTACAAGAATTTAACAATAAATATCAATAAATATAATGTATTTTAAATAAATACTTTTAGTTCTAGCAAGATGAGTCAAGAGTAAGTCCACCTACCTCTGGATTTATGGAAAAAATGAAGAATGACACTAAAACACCCTCAAAACTGGGTTAAATCTCCAAAAAACAGCCTTAGATCTCTTCCCCTATAATAATAAAATCCAAATCTAACCATTATTAGAAACAAATAATTTATATCTATCTATAGTGGACTAAATCTAAGAAATCGGGAGATATAAAGAGAGGTAGATCTAAGAAAACCACCAAAACTTCCTTAAACGAGGACTTATCAAGGGAATCAGGCTTTAACACACCAAGAAACGTCTCTAAATAACTTATAATTTGATGGGTAAGGGGTTCAAAGCCTTTGGGAGGCAGAAATATTGAGTTGGGTTTGATTTAGAGAAAAAAGGGTTAAAAAATAATCCCAACCCAGATCCATTTTTTAAGATCTTTTTTTTAAACCATGCATGATTTGTCAAATAGTTAATAGATAGTGTACACTAACCATGTGCCAACCAATTCCTCAAGTAGGACCTCGCATGGTTGGAATGCATGGTTAGATAGACCATGAACCAACTATGAAAAATCTCATTGTCCCACTTTTCATGGTTTCTCCTCGATAGCCACAAGGTTTGGATAAACTGTGTGCCTTCTTGTGCGACTTTCCCTTAGTCCCTATCTCACCATGCACGATTTCCTATAGGAGTTTCATGGTTTCCAAAAACCGTAATCAAACCCTGAACCTATCCCCAAAAAAATTCTAAAAGGTTTCAAAACCCTACCAAACTTCACCCAAATACTTCATATAAATAAAAAGAATAAATTAAGGGTTACTTAATTGAAACCTAGGATTCTAAATTCTCCCCATAATTGGAATTTATAACCCCTAAAATTAGAAAACCATTGATATCTCGAAAGAGTTCGAACCATTACTCAATCATTTCCTTCTCCCATTCCCAAGTCTCTTCTTGAATCTGACCATGTTGCCGCAAAAATCACACTATACTAATTCTTTTCCCATGCAATACTTTCTCTTTCATATCCACAATATGCATTTTCATGTGCACCAATGAAGAATCCAACTCTATATCAACATGATCTCATCAAATCACATGGTCAGGATCAGACTAATACTTTTTGAATTGAGATACATGAAATAAAGTATGCACAACACTAAACCGTGGTGGAAAAGACAACCGATATGCCACCTCAACAACCCGTTCAAGTATCTCAACAGGGTTTATGTATCTAGGAGATAAATTACCCTTCTTCTCAAAACTATGACGTCCAAGTCTTAGAGAGATATTCAAGAAAACATGATAACTCACCTTAAATGACAATGGCCATCAATGATGATATGCATATGATTTCTGATGACTCTATGTCATCTTCATGCATTTCTTGATCAAACAAATCTTCTCTATTGCTTCTTGGACAAGTCTTGACCCAACCAGTGAAGTCTCGCCTGTTTCCACCCAACAAAGTAGAGAACAACAAGGAATCACATACAAATCTTCAAAAGGATCCATATGTATCGAGGATTGGTAACTGTTGTTATATGATAACTCCAATAATAGTATATGATTATCCCACGAGCCACCAAAATCTATTACAAAATCCCACAACATGTCTTCCAAAGTTTATATTTTCCTTTTAGATTTCCCATCCGCCTTAGGGTGATACGTTGTACTGAAATTCAATTAAGTACTAAGGGAATTCTGTAAGTATTTCTAGAAACGATACATAAAACTTGGATCTCTATATGATACTGTCGAAACTAGTATGTCATGCCTCTTTACCACTTCTTGAATATAGATTTTTGAAATGTCCTCCACCATATGATATTCAGGAATTGTGATGAAATGGACCAACTTTTTGAGTCGATCAACTATCACCCATATGGAATCATGTTTCTAAACCGTTCTTGAGAGACCTGTTACAAAATCCATAGCTATCTACTCCCATTTCCACATAGGAATTGGTAAATACTACAACATACCTGTTGGTCACTAATGCTCTACATTAATCTACTAACAATCTAAGCATATCGAAACAAATTCATCCAACTTTGTTTTCATACCGACCCACCAAAACTGTGTTTTAAATTCGTTATATATCTTTTTTATTCCAGGATGAACAACCCGTCTCAAATGGTGGTAAGCATGAAGAATTTGTTCCTAAAAATACATAGGTACGACCATCTGATTTCTAAACCATAACATTGAACTCTCATCTAATCTTCAGTCTTTAATGGTCTCCCCACCATTGAGTTTTGACCTAATTGCAATGAATTATGAATTAGAAACCTGTACCTATTTAACTGTCTCAACCAAATTAGGAACAAAATAATCTAAGAAGAAAACCAAAACATCACCTTGCTTTTCACATTCCAAGTGCATGTCATCTATGACCGACATTAACTACCACTGGTCTAAAGCTTCTTTTTCCTATTGAGAATATCAATCTATGATTAATACATATGCCACCATATTAAATTTACCCAGTGTATACATCAAGTCAAATTCAAACATTTGGAGATACTACATCTGTATTCTTTGTCTTGAATTCAAATCCATTTGTGAGAAAATATGATCCAATATCTTATGATCTATAAACACTATAAATTTATCACCAAATAGGTAATGATAACAGGTCTTCAAAGCATGGACTATAGAAAATAACTAAAAATTGTGAGTTGGGTAGTTCTTCTCATGAAACTGTAATTATATCAATCCATAATCAACAATATGATCTCACTGCATGAAAGAACATATCAACCTGAATCCCGAAGAATCACAATACACCATGTAAGCTTGTACTGATTCTAGAAAAAACAAGATTGGTGCTGATGTAAGGTGAAATTTCAACTCTTGAAAACATTTATGACTTTCCTTGTTCCATTTTAATGGAAAATTTTCCCATGTTAAAGATTTCATAGGTGAATATAGTCATGAAAAATCACAAACAAAGCATCAGTAATAACCATCCAGACCAAGGAAACTATGTATCTCGAAGAATTTTTTTGGCGGTTTCAAGGAGATAACATCCTCTATTTTCTATAGATCAAAAAAACACATATTTTAGATATTACATGGCCAATAAATCATACATATTGTATCCAAAAATTCCATTTTTATAGTTTGGCATATAGACAATGATCCCTCAAGATTATCAATATTTTCGCCAAGTGTTTCTCATGCTCATCCCTTGTCCTTGAATACACCAATATGTCATCCATATATAACACCCAAAAATAATCCAAATACCCCTAAAATATCTGATTAATCAATTCCATAAATACATATGGTGCATTCATAAGACCAAAAGGCATAATGACATATTCATAATGGTCATATCTACTCTTGAAAGCTATCTTTGGAATATCCTCCTTTAAAACCCGCAATTGGTGATATCTCAATCACAATTCAATGTTAGATAAACACTGATATCCTATCAATTGATTGAATAGATCATCAATACATGGAAGTGGATAATGATTATTTATTTTAACTTATTTAAGATTATGATAATCCACACACATCCTTAGAGTTTCATCCACCTTTTTCACAAACAAGACTAGTGCTACCCACGAAGACATTCTAGGCCAAATAAACCCTTTTATTTATAGTTATGCTAAATGAACTTTTATTTCCATTATTTTTTGGTGTCATCTAGTAATGTGGAAGGGAAATAAGATTGTTCCTTAGGAGGAGATTAATCGTAAACTACACTTTTCTTGTGGGTTGAAACCCTGAGAAATTTTCGGGAAATACATCCTAAAACTAATCAACCACTTCTGAAAAAATGTCATCCTCAATATCATCCATTTATGACAAATTCAATGCTTCCAACTGGTATGAGATCACTCTAAATACTGGTGCTGACTATCCCTTTTCACTTGCCTTTTCATTTTAGTCTCCTCTAAAAAGATGCTCGATACCATCTTCAGTTGTAAAATTGTCCCTTCAGGTTTAACAATCGATGTGAGCCTTGAACATTTTCAACCAATCCATACCCATAATTATATCATAGACATCCATCTCAAGCACATATAAGTCCCATATTAGTTCAACTCCATCAACAGTTATAGAACATTCTCTATACATAAAAGCTCAACATTCTCTTTGACCAAGAATTTTTTTCATTTTTAGCACAGAGGGAATAATTTCAACTTTTAAACTTACAAAATCAACAGTATAAGAAGAAATTAAATAATGGGATGCACCTATATCAAACAAATATTTCATAAGGGTATAATTCAAAAGAATCATACCTCTCACAGTTTATGGTCCTGACTGATCATCCACAATCACTTTCTCAGCTCCATATCACTACTTACTCACTACAATTTATTCCTTATTACCTTGTTGATATTTCCCCTATTGAGGATAAATAGTATTCTTGGAATCACCATGGATATATCTGTTCTTTTGATGAGATTTATTCTATTTCCATCATCCCGTCGAAGCATACGATGTTTGAGACACTTGAGACGTGTCCCGAACACCCAACCTTGGAGCACTGTGACAATTACACTGAAGATTCCATATATGATTTCAATTATAGAATTCTCTAGGTGGTGTCGTACACTCTCACATCATGTGACTAAGAGAACCACATTAGAAACATCTTGGCTTACTCTTGGGCCTTGGGGGAAGATTCACTGATCCATTTGTCTGATTCAGATTCATAATCCCACCTTAGAAATACATTTCCCTCTTTCTATTTCTCCTAGAATCACAGATCCCACCGTTTCCCATAGTAATCAACATAATTCCTCCACCCATATCTCCTAATATATATATTTCTTCCACAATATTTATATTGACCATCTCTATAAAATCCAAATCTTCGAGCGAATATCCTTCCTCAACCCCAATTTAAATATGCATGCCTTCAAGGATGCAATAGTAGAAAATTCGGGTGATAAGTAAACTAAATTCATAAATTTATCCACATAGTCTATCAGTCTGAGGATATCCTATTTCAAGATAAAGAATTATTCCATTCTTACAATTATGAATGTATAAGGATAGAATTATATGTTGAAAAATTATTCAAAATCCTTCCAAACAATGACTTGGTCTAATTTATCATGATCTACTAAATCCCACAATTGTCATGCAATATCCTCCAGCATATATATAGCTAGCTTGAATTTCAGCTCTGCAAGTGCTCTAATGAAATAAAAGATATGATTCATCCTATTCAGCCACACCTCCACCTTCTCTATTTCAGAATCACCTCGAAATATGGGTGGATTATGCTTCTAGAATTGAAAATAATGAACCACTTTCCTTGGTTCATCCCTCATATTTCCTCTGTCCATGGCCTAAAAGGATTGGACTATACTCTGAACCATATTTTGGTTCACCTGTGTATTAGGTGAAACCAAGTTCTTAGAAGCTTCTTTCATTTGGTTTCTTCGATGACTACTAGGTGACAATTTCTATAATCACAACAAACTCTATAAGTCTCACTATCTATCGATTAAAGGATTAAAAATTTCAAACTTTATCACATCATACTATCACAACATTTCTTTCCCAAATTCAAAAATTTCCACATTCAAACGTTTTTGAAAATTTTACTATGCTTTTGAAAATCATACCATTTTCAAATTAACCATTTCATGCCTTTTCAAAATATCAAATTTGAAAACAACTTTAACAATTTTCAGAAATCTACACTTTTTCACCAAATAATAAATCATTACTCATAATAAAATATACAATCCTTGTGGGAAGTAATTTCTATGATGAATGTCATACTCATCTCATTAGATAAAACCATGAAAATAAGATTCCAATTCATATAAGTGTATCTAATACACTTATATACCTAACTACTTGGTAACTTGAAGTTTAACATAAAAAGGTTAACTATGTATTTTTATGATCTAAATTTCAATTCCTAAGAATCCTACTCTTTTCTACCAACCCGACATAAGGAATAGACTAGAATTAATTTCAACTCTAAGACTGAAATAACTGATGACCATTTGTTAGTCAAGGACTGAACAAGCTAATACCACTTGTAACATCTCATCCCTCCTCATTGGCTTAAGTCAAGGCAGAATTTTTAATTGGCCTTATGTGACATCCCCAAGGTTCCAAAGGTTAGAAATAAATTCCAAGGGTTTTATTAACAGATGGTGGATGGTTTTCTCTTCAAATATAAAACAACCAGCAAAACATTTCATAACCAAATAACCACTATATAATGCATGATAACAATGTAAAACAATACAAAGTGATACCATTGATATCAAAACCAAACTATACAAAGTACCATAGAAGAAGAAAACTAACATCAAAGTACAAAGTAGAATACAAATCCAACAAAAATCAATGGAAACCCACATAACTCCAAATCTCCAACATGATCCATGATTCAATTCTACAAAACAACCCAAGTATCGTGATGCACCACTAAATTAGTGTGATACTTTACCTTTTCCCGTGTACTGATAAATGATATCTACAAAAACATCAAATTTCCAAAGTAGGGGTGAGTAATGAAAGTTGGTAGGCTTTCCCCATATGACTTCCCTACTCATTCCACTAGGATAGAACAATTTAGCACATTTATATAAAAAAATTATATAAAAACCATTTAAAACAGTTCAACAATTTATGACAAGGCAAACAATTCCAGACCAAAAAAGTTTTCTCATATAAACCAATTTTCAAGGAAAGAAATAAAAGAAGTCATTTAACTATTTCTAAATTTTTATGTTGGAATAACCCATTCTATTTCCCATAATCACACACACACACACACTTAACCACACTTCCATGCTAGCTTTGTCCATTGACGGTGAAACTTTACATTTATACTCTATACCTTTGATTGTGGTACTTAAGGACCATTTCCACCCCATTCCATCCATTTTTAACCATTTAATCCAACCATATACCAAATCAACCTTTTCCAAACCAATTCAACCATTTTAATAAAACCACACTTTTATTGAAAACCATAGTAACAAACCATTTCAATAAAACCAACCATTTATTGAAAACACTTTTCCAATAAAAAATTCCAATAAAACCAACCTTTTATTTAAAAAACTTTTCCATGAATCAAAATCAAATAACCATTTTAAAATCATCATTTTAAAATCAAGTTTTAAAATCAATTCACCATTTTCACTTTCCAACAAAACACCCAATCTGTATAATTTCACAAACCACCACAAAAGGAGGTTTACATCAATCATTTACCAACAATTTCATAATCAATATCAAGAAAAATAATCAATTTAAAATAAATCATTCTAGTTCTATCCAAAGGTGTTGAGAGTTAAGCCACCTACCTTAGGATTTATGGAGAAAACAATGAACAATATAAAAACACCAATAAAACCGGGTTAAATCTCTAAAACCCACCTTAGATCTCTTCCTCTATTATCAAAAAATCCAAATCTAACCATGATTAGCATAAAAAAACTTTGATATATCCAAAGTGTACCAGATCTAATAAACTAAGAAAGAGAGAAGAGGGAAGTAAATCTAAGAAAAACCACTAAAAATTATCATAAATGAGGACTTACCAAGGGAATCAGTCTTCAATGCACCAATAAATGCCTCCAGATCACTTCTAGTTCTATGGGTAAGGGTTCCACAACATTTTAGGGGAATAAATATCAAGTTAGGTTTGATTTGATGTAAAAAATAGGGGTTAAAACATAATCTCGATCCAGATCCACATTTTTGGGATATTGTTTTTAAATCGTGCATAGTTTGTCGCACGGTTAGGAAAAACTGTATGCAAACCATGCACCATCCACTGCTTTAAAGAGGACCTCGTATGGTTGTTATAAACAATTATAAAAATCATGTGCCAACCATAGAAAATCCCACTATCCCACTATGTATGGTTTCTCTTAGGAGGCCGCATGGTTTGGATAAACTGTGCGTCTTCCCGTGCGCCTTCCCCTCAACCCCTATTTTACTGTTCATGGTTTACTATAGGAGTTTTATATTTTCCACAAACCGTTCACCTATAGAAAAGCCTCAAAACATTCCAAAATGTTTCCAAACCCTCCCAAACTTCACCCAAACACTTTATACACTTAAAAATCATAAATGAAGGGTTAATTGAAACCGTGATGCTACAATCACCATACTAAAATTTCCAGCAACCATAATATAATTATAACACATGAAATATTTAATTTTCTTATATAATAACAACCATTATTCTTTTATATATGGATTTACCCCTGGAAATGAAGTGGGTTCAATGATAATATCTTTAAAAAACATAATCTACCCAAATAAATAATAAGGATGGTATCATTAGAACATGTCCCCAATATATAATAACTGAAATAAAGGTTTTTTTAGTGATGAATATAATTACCATGAAAAAAAATTTAACACCATGCTTGATGAAAATACACTTTCCACTTTAAAAATAACTTTTAAAAACTAAAAATTTATAGAATATTAGTAGAAAAAATTTATTTGAAAAGTAAAATTGGAACTTATAAAGGAATCTTCAAATCATTGAGTGGTCATGAGGGAGGGAAACTTTTTTCAAGTCATAATTGTTAAAAATAATATTTTATTCACAACTTTGGTAAAAAGAACCTTGTTCAAAAAATGACAAGAAGATTCCTTTTAATTTTTTTGTAAAATGTAAAAAATGGTAAGCATGAATTTAAAAAACTAATAATATTAAAAAAAATATTGATAATATTTTAGAAAACATCGATATGGAAGCAAATTTTTTTTTTACTAAAAGAGAAAAATTAAGGTTATCTTTTCTTAAAAACATTTTCGGAACCATTTTGAGTACCAACGAGATAAAATGGTATTTAAACTTAAAAATTATAGAAATATAAAAAGGATAATAAAAAATAAATGGGTTTCTAAAATAAGGATTATATAATTTTCTTAAAGGAAATTTAAGTATAAAAAATCCTGATTAAAATGACATTGAAACATAAACCCCTTACCACTTTGGTAACTTTTACATCATAAGTCTTATGAAATAATAAATTCAAATTAAACATTAAATATCATGAAAATAATTATATTCATGAAATAACATGTAAAATGGGTAGTATATACACCTCATAAAGGAAAATAGGTTCATAACATAAATATAAGTCTCAAAGAAAAAAAAATTGAGATGAATAACAATTACAAAGATTATATCATTTAATAACCCAATTAAAGGAAATTGAGTTAAGAAATATCTTACCACTTGGTAACTTTCAAGTCAAATTGCCTTGTATTAAATAATTTTAATTGAAATTTAAAATACCATAAAGTATGATTTATTCATTATATAACATGTAAAATAGGTTTTATATAAGCCATATAAAATAATTTTGGTGTATAACATTAAAATATGCCTTAATGAAGGGAAATTGAGAGGAAATATTTTACCTAGATTCTAGACTTGATATGTATGTCCTTTTAACAAAAATATAATAAAATTATATCAATTATTTGATTTTTTAAGAAGATTTTATAATATTAATATATTATAATTAAACCATTTATTTCATTTATTTTAGTCACACATTTAATTACTTAATCAATCATGTCCATGTCAGGTGTTTTGAAGATGCTCGGTTCATAATTTAAAAATGGATTCAGTGTGTTGATCGTGGTCAAATGGGTAATTATTATGTAATATATAGAATAATAATCATGAAATAGTTATAGTTTTTATACATCAATTATACTTTTAAAACTAACCATGAAATATAACATAGAAAAATTGAACTATGTTATAATCATGGAGATGGTTGGTCGTACATACACATATGTAAAATTTCCATTTTTCAACGAACATGATGGAAATAAGGCAATTAATATTTTATCTTTAAAATACTATTATTATATAATTAATATTATATAATTCATTTAAATTCACTAATATATATAATCCATGTGATTTGGTTATTAAAAATGAATCACATCACTTTGTGGAGGTAGTAATCCACATATACGCACGAACGACATTATCATTTTTCAATAGATGGAAATGTATGAAAATAGATGATATATTATATTTCAATAATTATAATCATTTAATGTGTATAATATATATATATATCAAATACATCACTATAACCATCTGTGAGAGGTGGTTATGGAGAACAAATTACATCAGCTCGCGAGGCGGTAATCCACCATACACATGAATGATGGTTTCGTTTCCCATTTTATGTAAGAGGAGATGAATATAGGTTATTAAATTAACATATAAACATATTATTACATGGAATATATAGGTTTTATTATTTCATCATGTTTGAAGAATATTTTAAGGAGGTATAAGAAGAAATAAAACTAAAACATTCGATTAAAATATATACCTCTTCTTCAGACAACTTCATTTTCTTTACACCTTAATCTATATAAGGTTAGTATTATAAAAAAATAAGAAATATAGAATGTGGGGAGCGATTTTTTTAATGAATTTAATTAAGTATTGGATGATTAAAATGGCTCTTGAAGAGTGTATAGGATAAGAGAGGGGTGTCCTTTTATAAGTGAGGGGAGGGGAATTCTTGGAATTTCTTAAAGTATTAAATTAATATAAATTAAATTTCTTAGGAAAATGGATCCAAATTGATATAATTATAATATATTATTATTATGTGTCTAAATTATCTCATATAATAAAATTTTTACAATTTTATGTGATGTTTTCACCCTTATATCCTTATATTAATCACTGTTAACCCTTCTGATAATTCCCATGATATCAATGTTTTTACTATTTAGGGAGAAGGAAAGTTATTATAAAAGAAAAAGTGACACATTAAGGGATAATTTTTGATATCTTAAACCATATATTAATAAATTTTCCAAGTATAGTATTTTTATAAATTTTAAATCACTTAATAAAATATTATTTATTATAAAATACAATTAATTCCATTTTTGGAAATAATGAAATATTATAAAATAATATGTGTCTAACTCCGGAAAAATTATTTAAAATGAAATTTATTATAATATAAAGAGGATATGGTCTTACTAAAATCATAAAATCAAAATTTGATAGGTTTAGATTTCATTTTAAACCTGATATTTTGGTTTAACCCCAATTTTAATCTTAACTATGTGAGTGACTTTTTCAATATTAAAGGATTCTAATTTTACTTATTAGGTAAAAATTGGATCATAAATATAAAATAGATGAAATTTTCAACCATATATAATACTAATTGTATTATTTAATTATTTTTATGATTTTTAAATAATTTAATAAAATATATTTAATATAAAATACTATTAATGCCAGTTTAAGAACTATTCACATAATTTGACTTTGAAAACAACATGAAAGAAATTAAATTTAAATATAAAACTTTAACATATCTATAAAATGTTATTTTTATCTTTAAAAATCATGGGACACTTAAACTCACCTAAAAAATTTAAGTTATTATTTTTAAAATTGTTTACTTGATTTTTCTACGGCTTGCAAGAGCACTGTTTCGGCATCGCGCAAGCATTTAAGACATTTATTTCACCACTAAAAATAAAAAAAAATGATAAAAAAATTCATTAATATTAAAAATAAACATTTATAACTGAACATAGGTTTATTTATCTTTTTTATAAAATATTATATATATTAAAATTAAGAAAGTGACATATTTGACTTTATATTTTACTTAAATATTATAAATGTCAAAAAAAAGTTATATGGAAAAAATGTCATATATTAATTTTTTTTTTCTGATTTTGTATTCAATAGTATCATACAATGAAATAAAGGAAAGTTTTTGAATGAAAATAAAGCTTTATCACATTATTTTTAACCATAAATGACCAATTTTACCATTATCTTGGTAATAAAAATTCACTATGGTTATTAGTCATAATGAGAAAAAATAAAAGAGAAATGTTTTACAAATTTAGAATCATTATTATAAATACGAAATTAATGATTCAAGATTCAATTTCTAGAAGTGGTAGAAACTAATTTAAGGTAAAACATGAAAAACATAATGAAAAACTATTTTTTTGAAAAAAATGTCATTCTATGTATAAAAATGATTTTATACCAAATTTTACCATAAAATTGATTACAATGAACTTAATTGGATATTCATAACATAATAAAAATAATTATACTTTTAAATCATTTTAAAACCAAATGATACCTTGTAAATTCTTGAAACAAAAATACTGTTTTTAATAAAAATTGGTATTTTTCATTATTCATTAAAAAATAAAACTTTTCATAAAATTATTAAACATTCATCATATGCTAATTTTAAAATTTTGAATTTTAAAATAAAGTTATTTTTTAAAAACAATTTTTTTAAAAGTTCTAGAAATTTATTAAAATATTACCTCACAAAAGAGAAATAAAAACTATTTTTGAAAAAAAACATATTTTTGAAGCATAAAATGACTTTAAAAAAATTGAGTGCTTATTTACTAATAATTAATCAATATATTTTCATTGAATATTATTTTTTATCTATATTTAATAATGAAGTTAATCTTATTCATGTCTACCAATTTAACGGCTAGGTTATAACTATAACATTAAAATAACATGATAATATTCTATGGTTTTTTAAGCGTGATGTTGCATGTTGTATATGCTATCAAAAATATTGTTCTTTTAAAATATTATTATATTAAATTTATAACATTTTAATACTAGTTTATTGACAATTATTTATTAAAATTGTTTTTTTATTGTTAACTGTATCATTTTTCATGTAAGTTTCAGTTTGGTAGTTTCAAACCTTTCATATTTATCATGATTCCACCATCTCTAGAATTATAATCATGATATAAATATCATATATATATATATATTTATAATCATCGTTGAAATCAATTCCTCCATTAACCTCAACTCTTTACTTTTCCTTAAGGATAACACACAAAAGAAAATTTTCAAATCTAAATGGATTGAGGATGGTGATAGAAATACAAAGTTCTATAACTCACTCCAAAGAATCAGAAAAGTATATAGACCTCTTGATTTTATTAGAGATGAAGAAAAACTCATTAACACTGAGGAGTCTATTGCTAACCATGTGGTCTCTTACATTCAAAATTTGTTCAATGGCCCTGATGTCAAAAAAGATCTCCTTCCTAATATCATTCCAACATTGGTGACTGAGGAGGAAAATAATTTTCTATTAATCACCCCTCTTGATCATGAAATCAGAGACACTATTTTTAGTCTTAATCCTGATAGTGCCCTGGGTCCATATGGCTTCAATAATATTTTTTCCAGCTCTACTGGGATATTATTCATATGGATGTATGAAAACTTGTCAAAAATTTATTTTCCAATGGTGTTCTCCCTTATGGTTTAAATGTACAATTCTCACTTTAATTCCTAAAGTGGAAAATGCCTCAAAAATTCATTTTTCTGTCATATTTCTCTGATTAACACCCTTTATAAAATTATTTCAAAACTTCTTACTAGTAGACATAGTAACATTTTTAGTATAATTGTATCTTGGAATAAATTTTGTTTTATCAAGGGTAGGTCTATTCAAGACTGTATTTGTCTCGCCTCTGAATATACCGATATCCTTAACAAATCCACAAGAGGAGGTAATGTTGCCATTAAACTTGTCATTAGGAAATCTTTTGATACAATTGATTGGAGTTTCATATTCAAAGTTCTCAAAAGTTTTGTCTTTAATGAATCTTTCATTAGTATGATAAACTATTTATTCAACTTGGATTTCATCTATGTCCTTTTCAATGGTGCCCCAAGGGCTTCTTTAAATGCACCAAGGGGGTTAGACAAGGGGATCCTCTTTCTGCCATTATTTTTGCAATTTCGTAAGATTGCTTAAGAATAAATCTCACTTGCATTGTGGATCAAAACAAGATTAAACCTATTTAGAATTAAAAGAACTTAAATATGCCCACACATATTTTATATGATGATGAAATCATCCTGTTCTTACAAGGGGATAAAAGGAACATCCAAAGTCTTAAAAATGCTTTGTCTCATTATAAAGAAATTTCTAATAAAACTATAAGCTGGGAAAAATCTTTTGTGTTCTTTGGTAATTTTTTTTCTATCATAAAATGTAATATCATCAATTATTTAGGAATCAAGGAAGGATCCTTCCCTTTCACCTATCTTGGTGTACCTATCTTTTGGGGAAGACCTAAATCTAGCTATTTCTCCACCATTGTTGACCAAATTATAAATTATCTTTCCACTTGGAAGGGTAAATCATTCTCTATGGTAGGAAGAATCTATCTTTTCAAACCTACTATTGTCTCTAAAATGGTCTACTCGATGATGGTTTGAAAATGTCCTTTTGGTCTACTTAAAAAAAATTAATGTTTTCATTAAATTTTTTGTTTGGACAGGAAGCACACTTGAAAGGAAGGTTGTGACCATACCTTGGGCCACATGTTGTAAACATTTAGAAAAGTGTGGTTTTTGAATGAAAAATCTGAATCTATTTAATGATTCTCTTTAATTGAGTCTCACTTGGATTTTTCTTTTTATCAATTTTGACTGTATTTATTCCCTCAAAAAAAGATTTGATACTAAGCTAAAGAATGGAAATTTGAACTATATAACATATTTCATCTAGCCGTTCATTAGACAATCCTACACCAACATTTTAAAAAAATCTAGATGGATGGTCATCTCTAATTCATCCATGAACTTTAGGTTTGATAACTGGATGGGTGCTCCTTTAATTTTCATGTTGCCTCTCAATTCCTTTCCTAACAACAAAAATTCCACTATAATGGATGCTCTAAATTCCAATAACATATCCCTTCCCAAAAACATAAAAAGTTTCATTGATAACTATCCATATTCCAAATTTGAAGATTTTCTCATCTGGGAACCCACTTGTAATGGTATCCTTTATTCCAAGAGTTTTTATAATCATAATTTCATAGATTCTGATTCTAGCTTATATTGGTTTAAATCCTTTAGCAAACCTCGGATTAAGCCCTAGAGACTTACTCTTATTTGGTGTATTGCATATAACATAGTCCCCACTGAGATTTGTCTGCAATATTTTAGGATCGAACTTTTCTCTAAATGTCACCTATGCAACCAACATAGAGAAGATACTAACCATTTATTTCTGTCTTTTTCTACACCTTCAGCTCTTTGGAACTTTATTTTTGACATCTTTGGTTGCAAATGGTTACTCCTTAATTCCATTATCTCCCAGTTGCAGCATTGTGTTGTTTTTGAATCCTCTCAACAAATTAAAAATCTCTTCTTGACCATTATTTCTAATCTTCTACATGTGATCTCGTATGATAGAAATAATATTCTTCATAATAATTTCTCATTTAAGTTTAATGCTGGAAGGGTGCGGATTCTCATTGCCATTAATGATGCTGCCTCGATTCAAAAATCTTACTGTGACAAAACCATTGGAGACTTTAAAATCCTACATCGAATTTAGATTTCTGGTCTTTATAGATATCCTAGATGCACTTTTTAGGTATTCTGGTAAGCCCCGCTTCCAGGATGGATCAAAGTGAATGTCGACGGTGCCCCCAAAGGCAATCCGGGACCTGAAGTATGTGGTGCTATATTCAAAGATATTCTTGGCTATTTTCACATATTATTCTTTAGAAGATGTGGTATAACCTCATCTCTGGAAGAGGAAATGATGGGGGTCATACATGCTATTGAATTTTCCAAGCAAAAGGTTGGAAAAATATTTGGATTGAAAGTGATTCAACCACTATTGTCCAAGCTATTTGGAAGGGTGTGGTAAATCTTGCCTGACCGCTTACTTCCCATTGGATAAATTTTATCACTTTTCTTTTGGAAACCAACTAAATTATAACAAATTCTTTCTATGAAACAAATATGGTAGCGGATGGTCTTGTCAATAAGGGAGTCAACCGAGGCATTACTTGGCAGGATGATTTTTTCCGGTGATTTGCTTCTTTTTTATGAGAAAAATTGTAATAAGATTCTGTTATTCAGACTCATTTAATCCTTCCTTTTTCTCTATTAAATAAATTGTGACTTTTTATTTGACTAAGGCACCACCTTTTCAAAAAAAAATATAGAAAAATGAATTGGAATGTTCATGGAGACTGTGGGTCGTACATACACATGAATAATGTTTTCACTTTTTGACAAATGAAATGAAAGAAAATTAAACAATAATTCAACTTTTAGATTCATTTTTATATCATATATATTTATTAAATCTATCCTCATTACCATATATGTAAATAGGAAATAAAAAACGAATCACATCGCTTCGTGAAGGTGATAGTCCACACATACACACAAGCGATGTTATCGTTTTCCAACAGATAAAAGGTAAGAAGGTAAATGATATATTATATTTATATAACCCTAATTATATCATAAATATCATATATATATTCATTAGGTCCATAATTATGACTATCCATGTGATTCAGTGATTGAAAAAAATTACATCGGTTCGTGAGGCAGTAGTCTGTACACACGAGTGATGATTTTGTTTTCCATTTGATAGAGAAGGAGATTGATAAATATTATTCCAAAAACATAATTCAATCTTATTATATGGGAGATAATTTTTTCATGATATTGGAATTTTTAGGGAAAAATTAAAGCTGATAAAATAAATAATTAAAAAAGAAAGAGTTTCTTAAAGATGATTACCTTCTCTTAGAGAAACCTCTTTTGGCTTACGCCTTAAGCCTTAAAAGGATGGTCTTTTGGAAAGAATAGAAGATATAGGACATGGGGAAGAAATCTAAGAAGGTATTATTCAAATTCATGGATGATTTATAAGGCTTATGAAGCATGGATAAGAGAGGGGAGGTGGTATCCTTTTATAGAGGAGGGAAATGACACACTTGGAATTACTTAAAAGATTAAATACGACACACACACACACACATTATAATCATGTCCAGATGCACCAAAGAAACCCAAATTCAAAAATAATATGTTATAGGGTATAAATAAACTCAAAAAATCACATTTTGGAAATTTTTTGATACATTTAAATCCTTATCTTCTAGTTCAACCACTTTAAACTCATTTTAACCTTAGCCGTGATAATTTAACTTTTTTACGATGATAACTTAATTGTATGAACAAACATAAAAGGGTCCTTATACTAAAATTTTGAAATTATAATTAAAAATTTTGAATCAATTTTATCATATTTCATTTCTATAGATAGTAGAAATTTCTTTTAATATAAGAACACAAAAACTATGGAAATATTAATTAGGAAAATACCTGATTTAAGAGTAAAAATAATTTTTCGTTGAAATAATGTTATAAATTGGTTTCCAATTTTTTTTAATAAATAATAAAAAATTAAGGTTTTTATAATTTTTTATCAATAAAAAACCAAATGGAACCTTCCAAACCAACCATTAAATGAAAATACTTAAAATAGTTTTTAATTGAATAAAATATAACTCATCTTTTACAAAAGTAAAACTTAGATTCCTAAATTCAACATAATGATTTAAATTACATTATTTATCTCCTTAAAAATATATTTGGTTGAAAACCTCTCATACAATAGGATAATTTCATGTGTTATAAATATTCTAAAGCTTTAACCCATAGTTTTAAACTTTCTTTAATCGATTTACCTTTACTGAGGTGAGAAATTTATACTATTTATACTATTCATTATAAAAAAATAAGTTAACCATATTAAATAATATAAATTGGGATTATTACAAATATTTAATCCATTTTTTTATAAATTCATTTCCTATAATTGAAAAAATGCATTTTATGATAACCCACAAAGCGCAAAAAAATACAATTTTCCAAAAAAGAATATTTTATCCACTATAAAAAGTTTTTATATCAAAATCCAACATAAAATTGATTAAAATGACATGATTATACATAATATAATTAAAACAATGAAAATTTTAAATGAATTTTAAATTATAATGCAACTTTTAAATTATTTAAACAAAAAGACAGTTTTTAATGAAAATCATTATTTTTTACTATTAATTAGAAAGTCAAATTGCTCAAAAAAATATCAAAATTTCACTCTAAAATAATTTTCACATCCTTATTGAAAAATTAAGATTCATTATATAGAATACATTTTCTAATTCATAAAAATTAATTATAATATTTTTCACAAAAAAATAATAAAAACCATTTTTAAGAAAAAATGTATTTTTTTAATTATATAATGAATACATAAAAAATTGAGTACTTATTTATCAATATATTTTATTTATCCAAAATCTTTATTGAAGATATTTAAAAATTGGTTATTTTTATACATTCTTCCAATTTAATGATAAATTTTAATTGTACATTATGTTACAATTTATTTATACTCAGGGTTGTGTGTCACAATCTATAGAGAAAATTAAATTTATTTGAAGAAAAATATATCATAAAATCTCAGGATTTTACATGAAATATTTTCCTATTATCGTTAAACTTATGATATTTTCAAAATTCTACAACAACAGTTAATAATCGTGTTAAAAATTTCGAACGAGATAACAATTTTGAAAGGGGAAACAAATCGGGTTGTCCATAAAATCATGAATTATTAAATTGAAATCTATGAGTGTTTTAGAAATGTTGGGAGTTGCAATGACAGAAACAAAAAAACAGAGATGATTAAAAGGGAAAAAAGAAGAACAATAACATGAAGATTTATGTTGTTCAGGAATAATCCCTAGGTCCACAGAGAGGTAGAAAATCACTATATTCGAGAGCACAATTACAGAGTGTCTCAGTAAGAAACCCTAGCCTGAAATGGGATAAAAATGGAGAAGAAGATCCATTTTTCCACCAACTATACGGGAAGTCCATGTTGCTATAGTGAAAGGCAGCCACCCAAGTCAAAAGTGCTATATTGGCTGCCGGCTGGAAGTCTGAAAGGCTACAGTAAAGTTGACTCCAAAGTTTTCACTATTGCAATGCTCTGTCGGTGTTGGTCGGTCATCTCTGCTATAGTGTCAGAGATTCTACAGTCCCCAAAAAATTTGGACCGAGAGCCTTCGACCCCTGGACCCCCTAAGTAGGGACGCATTGCCCCTGCACCCCTGAACGAGCTCACCGCGGAGCTCAACCCGTGAAATTTGTGGGCCACAAGCATTCATCCCAACCAAATAGGGCTACACCAATCCACAAATGAGATGATTCTAGGAATCAATTATGACACATAAACACTATTTTCTATTATAAGGTAGGATTTTAAAATTAAAATCAAAGTTACAAATTGTACATGTCATACCAGTATGAGTATTCCAACCAGAAAAAATCCAAAGTCATGGAAATTCACTAATGGTCCATATGAGAGAAGCATGCATTATAAACATTTTACTAATTTAGGTTTCATATTTATCCACACCATTGTACCAAAACTATTACAATTATTGCATAAGAGGCTAAATATATACAATGATATAATTTCTAAGAATCTATTTTCCTAGAATAATCATTTTTTTAAATGAAATGAGATATGGGTTGATCACCCAAACCATACCCCTAGAATTTATTAAATAAATCAAGATTTATAGTTAACATGTGATGTGTAATGATATTACACCAATAGAAAAATAAAATAAAATAAAACACTTTAATGAAAACATTTGAAAAAATAATGGAAATTGCACACCCGAATCTTGAGCTCAGTCTTCATTTTGTCCAATTTGATTAAAAAACCTCAACTAATCTTGTAGAAAATAAACTCTTGAGAGTAGATCATTTAAGTATCCTTCAAGGTATCATCTCCAGTCTCTGCTAAAAAATTACACAAACAAAATTGAGAAAAAAAGTACCATAGAAAGTAGACAAAAAGTATGTAGTTGGGAAGTGTCGACCTCAAATAGAAGGTTCTCATTTTGATAGGTATTGTTTACCAAAACCTTTACCAAGAAATATGATTAAATGAAGGAATTCCCATGACTGGAATTCATTTCTCGTAGAGTCATCTTTGTCAGCCACATAAAATTCACAAAATAAAGTGCATCAAAAATGTTGAGTGGAAAAATCATCTTTAAAGACTAGATTCATATAAAGCCTAATATGAATAAACTCTAAGTTTTACCTATCCAACACCACAAAAAAATATCAAATCACAACATTAGATAAAACATTTATCCCATATTCCTCAAAAATAGGTGCATTAAATGGGTCCCAAACAACTTTCTATTATCCAAGATTCACTATAACATGCTATTTCAAAGTTCATCAAAACAGATATCAATAACTTCAAGCATTGAGCCATCCCATTCAGGTAGAAAGATGAAATTCTCTTAGGGCATGTAGAGCATCCACAAATCAACTCAAGGAAGAAAAATGATCAATATAAACCAAATGTTGAGCACCAAAGAAACACTTCCAAATAAGGTTGCTTCAATTAACCATATAGTGGTCCATAAAAGAAATTATCCACATTTAGAAAGTAGAAATGGAAAAAAAGAAAATTCATTTCCATAGAATGTATTTGTACTTAAAGCTAGGATTTCTTTTGAATTCTTCCTCTATTTTAGAAATCATTTGATTTCTAGTTTGAAGATAAGTTTCCATAGTGACTTCACCATCATTGTATTTTTATAAAGAAGCCACATCTTTTTCCTCCAAAAAATTTAACATATCCTCTCCCAGATCTGTTGTAACCCTATATGAACCTTTCAAATAAAGATCAATATCTTCATAAAAAATGATACCATTTTAATAATCACCATATGTAGGAGTGAAATAAGTTTCAACATCAATAGGTTTTAGAGAGGAATCAATTTTTTGTTGCTTAGTGGCATCAAAGGATCTAGTGAAAATTTTTCATTTTGTGTTAGAGTAATCTCTTTGATTTTGAGTTTTCTTGGGGTTTTGTGTGATGTAAGCATCTGAGTCAATCATTGGGTTTGTTCCTTTCCTAGAGCTTGAATTCAAATACACCTCCTCAATCTAACAATATTGATCACTAGCCTTATGAGAAGACTCATTGGAATTGTAGTGGGTGATTTTATCCTCCTCCTCTTTCAAGTCTTCATAAGATTTATTATGATCCTCTTGATCCCTCACATAAGTATTATCATCAATTCTAACACCGACCATACTATAAATAGAATTAAAAAATTCAAAAGATTATTTACCTCTGATATAAGACTCACATGTTTTCTATTTTGGTTATTGTTCACAAATATTCTTTACATCATTGTTTTTTTCAATGACAACGTTTTTCCTTCAAATATTGTCTTGAAACCCAGAAGTACCAGGAGCAACAGCGTTGTTACTCTCTTATAGATCAATATTTTTCTTACCCTTTTCAACCTATGTTATTTTTCAATCTAGATGTTGAATTTCATTATCATCACAATCCTTCTAGGAGTGTCCTAGCTTAATATAATTACCACAATAATCAATAAGATTTTCATATATCACTTCTTGAAAGAATAAAAAAATATCCATTTTGAATCAAAATTTTAGAAGGAAGATCTTATGAAACATCAACCTCAACACAAACCCTATAAAGTGAGGATATTGATAGGTCTTTTTCACTAAGTATAACATTAGAGGATTTATAATAATGATGGAAATTAGGAATAGGGAAACTTATTTAAACAAGTGAAGCATTAGTCTAGGGAAACCAATCCAAACTAGGATAATAGGGGACTCAGAGAAAGGATCAAAGTCTGGGGTCCATTTAATAACTTTTATAGAATAAAATCCAAAATACCAAAAGCATATCTCCGAAATTATGTAATACTCATCTTTAGATTAGAGGAAAAAATGATGTTGGAATAGTTTAATAAATTGATATAGAAGCCCAAAAAACCAATTACTTCAAGGTATTTACTTAATAAGTTCAATGAAGGACTATGTTTGAAGAATTTCCCAACAAGAACAAAACATAGATCTGATAAAAGGAGATTTACATCATTTTATGAGAAAGAGATTGTGGGATGTCCTCCGTGACAAAAGTTCTTTAGCTCAATGCATGAAATGACATCCATGAAAACACCCACACTGGTCTCCATCGACTTGAGAGATATTTTGATAGAAACATTATAAAAATATTGAACTTTTGAGTTAGGGTTTCTTAGTTGATCACTAAGGAGTGGGCTCAGTATTCGCAGCTTCAGAGACATCATCTTCAATTAATAACATTATCTCCTAGAATAATCATCCAAATAATAAAAAAAGTTTTTTCATAAATTTCCATGCATGAAAATTTGAAGTGATCATAATATTTTTACCTATTATATAACTGGTAATTAAAGTCCCAAATGGATTAAATCCATCAGAACCCATCTCAAACCCACATTCCTTGGATCTTCTGAGAAATTTGGATGTAAATAATCAAAATATTTCTATGTTGATTAATGTATTGGATGACACATAAACACTTCACTATTGTTTTTCATATAATTTTACATAATATGATATATGGTTTTAGAAGATATGAATAATATTTGTAATCAAGGTTTTTTAGGAAAGTAATATAAAACCTTCACAAGAATTTTATTTATCTAATTCTTTGAATTATCATGTTTATTCAAAGTTGAATCATTATTAATTAATTTCCATATATAAGTATGATAACTTTTACTCTCCAATTTATCTAAATATTCTTCCTAATATAACATAAAGTCATTGGGACATTCATGTATCTTCATATAATTTAAAAACAACTTGTTAATAAGTTGTTTCATATCATAAAATGATTCAAGGATCATAGAATTTCCAAAAGAATCATTCAAAAACTCTAATATCATAGAAATTGATTTATTTGTAATTTATCAAAAACATTTGATGTGGTATAATTTTAATAGAAAGGAAAATTTTTAATATTTTTCACACCCCTCATATAAATCTTGATTTCCATCTTCTACAAGTTTTTAAAATCATTTGAATACTCAGTTGGGTTTTCCTCTATATTAATCTCTAAAAAATCAACCTAAAAAACTACTGACATGTTATGATATTAATATTATTATACTATTGTTACCAAAGAATCATGAATTATGTTTTTAATTTTATTCTCTATTACTAGGGAAGTACCTTAGTGATTATGATTTTGAAAAAATATAGACATTTCTGTACTGTTCGATTCACCGTATCAAACCCATTGCACATATCCAATAGAAAATTGTTTTAATATCAAGTGTTCATACACATCATATCTTTTCAAACATCATCTAAAATTAAAAGTAGGACATATAAATTTAATTCTTATATCGATATCACCATTTTCAATAAAAAAATATTAAAATGTATCCAACCCTTTAAGATATTAAGGTGTATTTCAAGGTAAAATAATCCAAGTTTTATCCATTATTGTAATAATGTAACTAACAACAAAAAATAAACAACATATTATTGAAATGAAATATTTTTTAAAATATAACATATGATTAATATAAATTTCTTATGAAACTAATAAAAAAATATAAAATCACAATATGTTTTAAAATATAATAAAATTTGTTTATGGTATCTATTTTATTTCCCAAAGATAACATATAACTTCAAATATTTTCTTTTTAAATTAAATAAATATTAATTATACTATCATTAAATTCTAAAACATTAAAATTAAAAACCAATAATTCAATGATTCAATAATAAAGGAATTTAGCATAGTAAAACCTACCTCAAATATAATGGAAAACTCATCAAGGTTAATCAATGAGAGAGAGAGGAGATATAGAGGGGGGGGGGAGTTATGGATGAGTTGTGGTTGAGGAAAGAGGAATGATCCATATTTGTGTTGTTTTGTGAGTTTATTAGTGAGGGGTTTTATTAACCAAAACTAAATTAGTGGTGGTTTTTAAAAAAATATTGCTAATAATTTGTGAATTATGATTTTTGAAAAGAACCTCTAACTCTGGGAAATATATGAAATATTCTATTATTCACTATGGTTATTAGAAAACACCATGAATAAACTATTGTTATTATCATATTTTACTTTAGTGATGATATTATCATTTCATTATTATATGGCCATACACATCGTTGATTAATCTCATACAAATTTGGTTTAATCTCATGTAGGTCCTTAAAATCTCTAAGACATATTCTTATGTTACCTTTGAGAAACTTAAATTAATCTTACAAAGGCCTTTGACTTCCTAGATTATTTTTACATGTATCTATATTACTCTTACGAAAGATTTAATATTTTCAAAGTTCTCTTACATGAGATTCATCTTAATCTTATATAGCACCTTTTTTGAAATTCTATTATTATATAACTTCATGAAATGAAACACTATTCCTATATAGATAGTGATAATCCTAGACTAATCTCACACATCTTTATAAATTTAGATCAATGTTACACATCCCTTTATAAATTTGGAGATACTCCTATAACACATTGGTTTAATCTCACATGGCCTCCTTGTTCCAAGTTAATGGTATAGAGGCCTAAATATTCTGATTTATTCATAAGTACACCTTAAAAAATATTTTTAATATTACACCACTCTATATTTTTAAAAATTTATTTCTATCCTTCTCTAAATATCATAAATCATGCTCACACCTATTCTAAATCCATATTAGTCAGAAATAAAATAATCAGGTCCTATTGTAAACTCTATCAATTCCAAATCAACCCATTATTCTTTAATAAAGTTTTATTTATTTACTTTGAACCTTTATAAAATCCATAAAAAAATCTAACACTTAATCTAGAGACAATATGAGATAAAATTATACATCTTCAAAAGCATTCATCTCTTCTATAGTAATACCTCATGTCTTTCATGATGATTCTTGCAGCTCTATAATGAATATCTATGTGGAGATATTCCATGTATAAACAAATATTTCCATGTCATCCATTTTCACCAAATGATATAATGTCATACAACTCTCACAAAGTAAGACTCCAAGTAGAATAATTATCTTTTCCATGTCCATATTCCCGTAAATAAGATTAAATACATTTTCATGTATGTCTATGCCCTTCTTCCTTCTACATTTTTATTTTTCTCCTAGATTATCACCATTAATTATCAACAAATAAAATAATCAATTCCTATAATGAAACAAATATAGACATTATGAATTTATAACCACACTACCACATCATTCACCCCCACATTGATGATCATCAAAACTATAACACATACACAATCATATTGACCTTTAAATACATGATGCATAAAACCACACCCATCTAGTTACCCTATAGTAAGAATACCATTACTTAGGTATTGATCCATTGGTTATATATTCCTCACTTAGATTACAAGGTACCATTATGTATCAAGATGGGTTTCCTAGTATACTTTACATACTAGGTTCAAGCAATACTATTGTCTTACAATCCATACAATAATCACTAGTGTATACTCTAAAATTTATCATAAAAAACATTATATGATACAATTTTGTCATGAACCACCCCCATTAGGACTCCACCTAATCTAGAAATGATTTAGTATGACCTATAAATCTCACCTTCAATTGGCCATAGTTTGGAATTTAGCACAAAGGGTATATCATCACACATATATGAAAGGAATTTCTCTTAAAAATGAAAAATATATATCACCATGATTAATATAATGAATTTCACAACCATAGTACATGAATAATGTATATAAATTAATGTAAATTCTTATAAAAACAAACCACAAATTAAAAAAACCACATTGTCGATCAACTTATATATGCTTTATGAAAGGTATAATTCACACTTCCTCGACCAATAATTCTTTTGAGTCTAAAGTTAAGGTCACTAAACACTACCATTAGCATTATAAATATAATATGAAAAGAAATATATATAAAGTATGGGTGAGAATATAAATATACTTATTAGGTTCCTACTTGAAACTATCACGTGTTCATATGAATAAAACAAGATAATGCATTTGTGTATGGAATAAAAAAAATCAATAAATAAATCTCTAAAGAGATCTGATGATCAACTACTTCCATTCAATGTCACTCAACCATCACTTTTTTGTAGCCCTATCAAATTTATAATCACATGTGCCCATGAAACCACCACTAAAACACATCCCAAACTAGGTATTTTGTCTACTCATAATGACCTCACTAAATACCTATAACACCTATTAGATATCCACTCATAGAGAACTCATTTAATATCTACCTCACTATTATCGAGTGGTGATCCACCTATAGGGAAATCATTATAGCATCTCAATCATTAAGAAGTTATCCACCTATAGGTAACTCTCTAAGTACATTTCCATCAATAAATAGTTATCCACCCATGAACTTGTTATTGAATCCATATCCATTAGTTGGGTCTTTATCCACCCATATGGACTCTAAATAGTTTTTTTGGGTGTCCTCCCTTAGGGAATCCCCCCACCACAATCCACATCATCTTGGTAGTTGTCCGCCTTTAGGGAATCCCACTGTATTACTGGGTGTCCACCCTATGGGACTCTCCTCTCCTCAACCTATGTCATCATTACCACAAATTATGTAACTATTATGGATAATAATATTATCCATACCATCATCACTATCATCCTCATCATCATCATCATCATTATTATCATTATTATGTATTACAATCCATCACATCATAATGGGTCACAACTTCTACCTCACTATCAAGTATTACAATTAGATTTAGACCTCCATCTTCTTTTTTTATACCACCTTGGATATAATACATATAAAGGCACTATGAAAGATTATAATTATATTTAGATTGAACACACTCCCACCTAGGTTCACCATAATTTTTATCCTATGGATTATAATCAAATCACATCCTTAATATTTTTCATATCCTAAGTATATGCAATCTTTACAACTTCATCACAAAGATAACATATCTCAAAATAACCCTTTAAATAAAGAAATATCATCCACCACACTATTCAAAAATTTTATCTCCATTACTCACATTAGATATTTAATCTCATGGTTCATGTTATATTCGAGTTCCACCATAACCATCAACAAATTCCACAACCAAATTTTCTAAAACCATAAAACCAAATGGTCCATCATTGAAATGGCATGGATTCATGCTAATGTGTTGCAGCCCTTCAGAATTTACACCACCCTGTATAACTCACAACTAAAAATATCTTACAAGTCCAGAATGATTCATATCCCCATGCATATATGGTATAACACCATGTGACTCCCTTACACCTCATCCCTCATCTCTGACCGTCTCTTCTGTATACTATTCCAAAAAGTGTCCTAGCCCCATTCTGAATCAGAACTACCTATTCCATTGTTTAAAAATTCACCCATCTCCCCTATTAAAGTATTTATTTACAATTATAACTATTCCATGCTCTAATTTTTTTAATTTGGGTTCTTTATCTAATATCTCAAAAATATTCAACATTAATTACCAAAAAAATTCCCCATAAACATCATATCAAATAATTGAAATATGATTTATAATCATAAACGAAATCAATTCATCTTTTGAAATTAATATCCTTCATTATTTATTTTCCACCATTCATCTACATCCATATATATTAATTCAAATTATATTACCATGAAATTTATATTTTCAACAATATTCAAATTTTAATTCAATTATTATCAATTTTAAATTAATAATCTACAATAAAATTACTCCAATTTCAATTATTAATCAAGAATAATATTTTCACAAATGCATATCCTGTATCATTTAAATTATTTAATAAGAATAATAATTCCTTAAATTTCATTTCCATTAACCCTTTCCAATCATAATTTTCATCACATATTCTTCTTTATAGGTTATTATGAATTATCTACCCAATATGGAAAATAAAAACCATGGTATATTAATTAGGATTTTAGAAGAAATTAAAATTTTAAGTCGCCTATCATGATTCAATGATGAATGTTATTCCAATATCCTCTAATTATTTCCACACACATTCTTCGATTGTCACTCATTGATATGAAATGAAACACAATTCAAAGATCTCTCTTATTCCCTTGAGAAAATAAAGAATAGAGTATTTTTCAAGATATAAAAATGGTGGAAAATGAATTCACCCCTCATCAATCAATCCCTCTAAATAAAACTATTAGTTCTAGATCCAATTATTATTAGTAACTCACATTATTCAAGAGGATGGGAGGTCGGGATCATCACACCCTTTTGGGGGGAATTTTCACCTACTCCAAGTATCTCTTATAGATTTAAGAAATGTTTGAGAATCTATTAATAATCCTAATATGGTATTGTTTACCCTAACAGAATGATCATAGGTTAAGTATATTTATATATAGAGAGAATGGGGGTCTTGTTTGTGAATCTATATGTATGTATATAAGGTTATTCAACCATTTCCCTTTGATGGGTAACTGCTTATATGCTGAAGCCATATAATGAGGCACCCCAGAGTTTGTTGTTATCTAGGGAGGTGGTTAATATTTTGAGGATGGGATTGATCAATTATTAGGAATCCTACGCATCATGTTTTATAACAATAATCAAAACCATGTAGTTCATTAAACTCGTGAAGTTTAACATTGTATAGAAAGGAATTATATGAGGGGACTGGGGCACCAGATAATTGAGATCAAACCTCAAGGATGCATCCTATGTATCCTAGTTAAGGTATGAATTAGAGTTATCTTGGTTCATTCACGCCATTGGGACTTTCTCTAAGGTAGATACCCTTGTATGTTGGGTAGTTATATCATTCCACTGATCAAGGATTACACACTAAAGTTTCCCTGGCTGGTGGAGATTCATGATGCCAATGAGGTGATCATTATGACTCCCTAATCCCAACTAAACTATGCTCAGTGTGAGAAACAAGGGATAAAAAATAATCTTCCTCATTTTATATGGATTTGGGGATTACATGTTGGGACATCCCATTGGATTCTTAATGTAAAGGTGGTCCTTAGGAAGGTATTCTTCATATCCTTATTATAATAAGAATTAGATCCATCATAGTTCAGAGACTTCTCAATTCACTAGAGGATGAGGAAGGATGATCATCCCATGAGAGAGATTTGGTCTTGATGGTTATAATTTTAGAGGCATGGAGGGACTTACATCTAAGTGGATTACCATTTGATATCATGACTTATAAAGGATTCCTATATATCCTAGTTATGGTAGGAATCTGATTCATCATATTTCATTGACTTATCAATCTTCTAGTGGATGAGTAAGGATGATCATCCCATGGGAGAGATTTCATCCTGGTGGTTATAATGTTGGAGACATGGTGGGAATTACACTGAAGTGGATGCCCATTTGAGCTTGAGCCTTAGGAAGACATCCTATGTATCTTGGTTAAGGTAGGAATCAGAGTCATCATAGTTCATTGATGTCTCAATCCACTGGTGGATGAGGAAGGATGATCAAACCATGGGAGACATTGGGTCCATATGTTTAGAATGTCATAGACATGGTGGGAATTACACTGAACTAGATGACCATTTGAGATTAGGCCTTAGGAAGGTGTCCTACATATCATGGTTAAGGTAGAAATCAGAGTCATAACAGTTCATTAAGTCAGGGCTTACACACTGACATTTCCCTTATATGCGGTACATATCATATTATTCCACTGGTTGGGGATTATATGCTAAGGTTTCCCTTGTCTTTATGGAGTATTATGACATGAATGATGCAATTATTACATCTACCAAATCCCACATGAGCTATGATTGGTGTGAGAAACAATGGATATAGAATAATAAGTCTCACTGATTATGGATGCAGGACTCATGCAATAGGACAACCCTTTGGAGGTTTAATATAGATCTTGATCCTTATGAAGGCATCCTACGTATCCTAGTTATGGTATGAACCAGAGTTCTTGTAGTTTGTTAAGTTAGGTATTACACACTGAGGCTTCCATTATATGTAGGCTAGGCAAGATTATCAAGTCCCTAGATTCCCGCTTGACCTAGTCTTCTTGTCTTCCTGACATACATCAATTTTATTCTTGACATGCATTAATTGTCTACTTGAAATGTAAGAGGATTTATACCTAACATTTCCAAGGACAATCACATGATCCAGTTGACTTGTTTGGGGGTCACATAATCTAGTTGGAATGTCTAAAGGTCGTCACATGAACAAGGATAATTTTTTTTAAGGAAATCACAAGACCTGGCTGGCTGATCCTATAATCTATCGCATGATCTTATCTAACATGCTTGGAGGGAGTCGCATTATCCAGCTGACTTGCCTTGGTGTCATTGTGGAAGCTGGTTGGCATGATTGGAGAGCATCACGAGATTCAATGTGACATGTCTAGAGGATGATGCATGATCCAGAATGACATGTCTGGAGGGCTCCACAAAAGCTAGTTGGCATATTCGTTGGACATCAATAGATCAAGTTGGTGTGATCGAAGGACGTCACAAGAGCTAGTTGAAATGATTTGGTTATATCGTACGAATCAAATGACACATACTGGTGTCTCTATATGATTAAGGAGACATGTATGAGCAGAATAAAAATGTTTGGATGGAGATCCCAGAGGACGTTGCAAGACTTGGGAGGCATTCTCGGGGGGGGGGGGGGGCATGCGAATTTCTCTGACATGTCCATAGGACCTCTCATGATCCAAAATAGTGCTAAATAAGCAACATGAGAATTGGGTGACATGTTCCGGTGTTATCATGTGACCTGAGTGGTTCACGCGAAGTGCATGAGGATTAGAATGTATGTTCTTTTGATAAGTCTCCCAACTTTTTAGTATTTTTTTCATCTTTTTATTGCATATTCTATATTTTTTTAGTGGTAGTTTATTTTAAGTCTCTATTGATCTATCAGGTATGTGGGATGTTCTTCGTGTGACCCACCAGAATTCCTTCATGTGGTATATAAGTGATCCCATGAAGTGACTTATGCATGTTGCATGATTGATATGGTTTTTCTCTAGATCTTGCATGATGAAAAAATTTACTGGTTGCGAGATCATCCATTTCAAGAAATCCACTATAATGTATGGGTGAACCGATGTGAGGTTCCAAAGAAAAGTAAGTGCATTTTTCATGCTAGGGTGTGGGATTTATAGGCCTTTCCACCTTGATTATTCTTCTCTTTGTGCGACACGTATCGAACAAATCCAAAATAGAGTCAGTGGAGGGATTTAATGTCATTCATTTCATGAGATCCTGCTGCAAGTCATTCGGAGGGTGTCATATGATTTTCATTGACCATAAGACCATCCCATAAAAACCTCATCTATTGGATTAAAGGGGTATTTCTGAATCATTTGGACATGCTGGGGGACTTTAAAATTATCGGGCTAACATCTCTATAGACTTTTGTGAGATTACGATTCCTACTAAAGGCTTTTGTGTGATATAAGAAAACATGTCTAGGATCTTTTGTGAGACTAGTATGGCTTTCCTAGGGTCCTTCGCAAAGTCTTGTAGAGTGCATGAGTGTGTTTAATGAAGTTTACAAATGCAAGAGGCTCCCTACTTTTCTATTTTATTTCTTTCTTTTATTTTTCAAAGGCTTTGGGATTTTTCAAGCTTGTATGAGTATTGTCGAAGACAATCACTTTCCCCATCAGTGATGTTCTACGTGACCAAAAACATTCTTTTGGCGATGCGTGATTATTAGCATGGGTGAGCCCTTGTACTTATTTTTTGATCCAAAGGGAGAGTGTGAGACTTCCTGGACATGTTTGAATCCCTTTTCATGGAGAGGGTGACATTCTATAAATATATTGAACGGAGAGGCAAACATATCACTAGGGGATTGCAATGTCTTTTGAACCACTTGGGGAACATCACATGATTTTTACGACTGTAAGAGGCTCCCATATTTTCCATTTTATTTCCTTTGTTTAGTTTAAAAAGGTTGGGGGATATCATGACAACAAGAGGTAGACATATCACTAGGGGATTGCAATGTATTTTGAACCACTTGGGGAACATCGCATGATTTTTACGACTGTAAGAGGCTCCCATATTTTCCATTTTATTTCCTTTGTTTAGTTTAAAAAGGTTGGGGGATATCATGGGGTTCTATAAGTTTTGTCAAAGACAATCACTCTACCTATCAGTGATGCATCGCATGATAGTCATGACAACAAGAGTTTCCCATCCTTTGTACATTTCCCTCCTATTTTCTAAATATTTTGGGATGGCTTGTCAGGCGCTTGCCACCTAACAATTCGTGTGACTAGGGGGTGATTTTATGGATACCACCGAATGATCAATGAATGTCTAGGATGACTTTTCAAGAGCATAAGGACTTATCAAATGGGGCTCCATAGGATCTTGTTAGGTCTACATGGCTAAATACCCTTATAGGGGGGGGGGGGGTGAATCAGGGTATGACTAATTTAAAATTAATGCCCGTTCTGATCTTGTTTCACTGTTAAGAAAAACACTCTTCTCTCTCTTTCCCATTACACAATATAAACAAAAAGTAAAGCATGCACATGACACAACAATTTTTACTTGGTTCACCCTCACTGGGCTACGTCTAAGGAGCATACACTGAAAGTGTGCCGATGTACCAAATCCACTAAAAGCACACTGCTGTTTACAAGGTTCGGGATAGATCACTTCTATTCCTAGGATCACTACCTTTACAATGTTTAGGGTCAACTCACTTCTTTCCTAATGGTCACTCCCTGTCTCTCTCTCTCTCGATCACTTCCAGTGGAGAGGATCAACTTTTTCCTCTTCTTTTTCTCACTGCTTTAGAAAGGATCCACTCATAGTTTATAGACCTATATCTCTCTTCATTATCACTAATGAATGCATCCTCTGTTGTATGTAGATGATCTGTTGAAGTTCACCTTTCACCCGTAGATGAATCTCACTTTGCCCCGAAGGTATCGGGAAATTTTCTAGCTTTCACGCAGCCTTGAATCTCTGCCGTGAATCAAACTTACTTGGTGCCCTTCTTTAAGCTGGCGCGCAAGTCTCAGCATGCAAGTGAAAACTGGTGAACAATTACACCTCAACTACTTGCACGACACAAGCTTCTCCAACTCCAAACTTGCGTGATGCACACCCTTTTACGCCCAAACCAATATTGGCACGCAACCAACAATCTTCACGCTTCTTCAAAACTTGGCACGCAATTGTCACCAAACCACTTGCACGACACTTCCTTCTTCAACTCAGAACCTACACAACTCTCTTCCTTCCTCGCCCAGACCACCTTGGATGCGCAACTATCACCTGGCACGCAACCTCTACTTGTGCGACCACACACCACTTGCGCGACCACCACACCTGCGCAACGAGAGATCTAATTTTTATAAGTGTTTAACTCTACACCAAATGAAGAGGGATAGACCTGTATTTATATGCATTTGGACACCCTTCATGACAGTGCACAAGTATCCCCTCAGTACGCATGTTTTGGTGCGCAAGTCTCCTACCGCACAAATCACTTGCGCGACCAAACCCAAAACTTGCGCGACCCTTATCCATTTGCCATATTTTGATGTTTTTATCTTGAAAAACATATGGCGCACAAGTTTCCTCTCCTTCAAGTACACGGTGCGCAAGTCCCTTTTCCAAAAATCACATTTCCTCATTTGTCGATTTTCAGGCCCAAAAATTTGGCAAACACTAGAAAACTACGCCACCTTGTATCTGCTCTTTTTTTACCTCCTCCAGATCATCCATTCCTTTTTTGATGTTCTTGAATCAAGCATGGATCGTTAAACACATCCCTTGAACTTGACATGTGACCATGAAATCTCCTTTTTCAACAAGTTTGTATGTCATGGTTTGCTTTTTGAACAATCACAACACACATGTACACTTTCCCAACAAACACAGTCACCTCAAAAATGATTCAATGATACCTTGAGAGATTTCTTCCCAACAGATCTTCCTCAAGACATGAATTGTGTGTGACCATGCACAAGACCTTCCACAAGACATGTAATTGTGTGTCTCTTATAGGTCCACACAATCTGTGTGATCATGGACACCTTCTTCTTCCTTTGTTTTGTAGGAGAGAATAATACCCATATTAAGGTATTTATTCTTTCATGTATTTTTCGATGCTCATTTGACAGGCGTCAACAAATACCCCCCCCCTCAAGAGCATTGTCTGCTGGAGCACGGGATCAGTTCAAAGGAAAGTAAATTCTCGACTAAGGCTTTTCCATTATCACTAATCGGTGTCTTGGGTGATGTTTAGTTTCTAAATAGATGTTTGGTATTCCATGGAATTCCCTATAAATATGATAGAAGAGAGCATTTCAATCAATGGATACTCGATTCTCAAAGATCTTATGCCCTACTCTCATCACATTACCTCATCGCAAGACCTTCCCACAAGAACACAATGCGAGACCTCACCACGAGTCTGTTTTGTGATAAATTATTCAAAAGAATTCATTTTAACAAGAACCCCCTAGAATCAATCCATATATTTATCTTCAGTTGTTGTTTGAACTATTTCCATGTGGATGAATGATTGTTTTGAGGATTTTGTGGGATCTGCTGGCTTGATCGCATGATCCTTTTGCTATTATGTGGCTCACATGACCATGTCAATGTCATGTGATCACGAGTCTTTTGAGGGGTCATGCGGTTTTGTGATGCCTTGCGGGTTTATGAGCGATTTGTGAGTCCTTTATACAATTCAAAAATATATTTGATGATTTATGCGATGCGCATGATGGTTCTGGTTTTATGCCTTTACTTTGTCAATATTTTATTTCATCTGTTTGGAATAAACTGCTTAATTTTGTTCAAATGGCTTCTGGCTCTCATCATAGTTCCTATGTTGCGGATAATAAAAGGGACATGATTATAGAAAATACAACGCTGGTCCTCGATATAACATTAATTCTGATAACGAGGTTCTGAAATGGCTTATACTATCTGAGATCCAAAATTATCCTTTATCACACCGGCTTCCCCAATATGGATTTGGATTGTTGGATGATGTTTGTATTCCTTATTTGGACTAAAATATGTCATCTTTCTAGATTTAAACTTCTCTTGACTGTATTCAGATGAAAATTGCTGAAGATGGCCTACTGGTAGTAGCTCGATCCTAGGGGTTGTATTATATGTTGGAAAACACTCCCTTGGGTCTATAAAGTTGTGATTTTTCTCACCATCTCATCAATAAGATCTATTTGAATATAGTCATCTCTTCTTTGAACAACCCGGGTGGTGGATGGTGCTCGAAATGGGATCTTCATCCTGGTGGAAACTTTTCTAATAAATGGGTGTGGTCATTCTAGTTCAGTCAAATCCGCTTAGATTTTGTTGACTAGTTATATTTTGTCCATCATTATGAAGTGGTATGGATTTCCTAATTTATTATTTATCACCAGTACGATCTTCTTTAAGAACTGGCTAGTTGCTGGTGTCCTGACTATTGGAGTTGGTGACCTAGAACCAATTTTTTTGTACTTTATGATAAACATATATTCATTGGATGGATATCAATAAAATCCTTATTATATCATGATTATTCTTCTGTATGACATTGCATGTGATAATATCCTAAGAGTAGCTATCATACTAAAAGGTCATAGCGAATCCCTGATATGATGAGAACTGAAAGTTCCATGAAACTATTCTTGACCATATGTTCTCTAGCTGGATGATATAATTTTAAGGGACATAAATGATACATGATATTAGGGGTGGAGACTCATAGTAATTTGAGGAACATTCTCATGGTGTACGTCCTTGGTAATGTCTAGAATGATATTATGAGAACGAGACCCTCCAGTAAGAAATCCTCATTTATAAGTTTCATTGGATGTTCCTATTTGCAGATGTGTGTATTGGTCCTTGGAATTTAAGATTATTATTAATGGGTATTATGACTCATGCACTTATATGTGTTGGCGAAAACCCTGACAATATATGTTCATGCCGAAGTTGGATATATTGGGTGTGTCACTAGTAATACGACATTAATGAATAATTCGAGGATGGATTTGTCCCTTATGTTCCATAATAGAAGTTGATATCTCAGTCCCTTTGATGAAAATGATATATCCTAAATAAATCCATGGACATGGTGTTCTATAGACAGGTTCAATTTCTGGGAAGTCAAAGAATGAGAAATTGAGCACATGGGTTGATGGCACTTGCATGCAACCCACTTGATTGGAGATATCAAGACAAAGGGATTATATTATATGGTAAGCAATCATATGAGGTGACATGTTGTTACAAAATTAATATATTTCTATATGAGTGTCTTGGAATGTTTCTAGAAACTAATATAAAAATTTAGGCTACTCTGCCTAATGTCACTGAGAAAGAGGCATAGAGGGTCACACACTAAGTGTATCCGGTATCTCAGTTAAATAATATATTATTTATTATTTAACAAGTCGAATAAATATTATTTCTGGTTGTGGTTTAATAATTATTCATAAATGTATGATCACATTTATTTCAACATTAGTTATTCGAAAGAACATAATGTGGGTGGAATAATTACTAAATATTTATTTTCTATTCAGTGAATATAATATATATATATATATATATTTATTGAAAAATAACACAGTGATATTTATTTAATAAATAAATAGTCATTATTCAAGGTTCAATAAATATAGTGGATAATTGGCGGACCAAGTTAAGGGTCTTGTGAGGAATAATAATATTTAATATTATTTTATTAAATAATGTTTAATTATAACTCATAAGTTAAATGCATGTCTGAAAATAATAATTTTGCAGTTATTATTTGACATGGGGATTTATCTAGGATTAATAAAATAATTGAGACACTTGTGAAAATTATTACTCTAGTGAATTAAATGTCTGGTTATATTATTATCTTATTAGTCAAGTGCTAGCCAATCGACAAAAATTGGTGTTGTGCACAATGAATTGGAGAAAAGATATCAAGACAAGAGAGTTATTTCTTCTTCAAGAATGATCTCAACAACTATAGTGATCCTCCTCCACTGGATCAAGAATAACACTTTGGAAGCGATTCTTAAGGTGATCGAAGGGGAACATCGCAAGCACAAGGATTTTCCATGCCAGCACCCGGAGACTCCTTCGGTGACATATGGAGATACATGGAACATGTTTGGATCACCACTAAAGGTGATCTACTCTTGATCTCTACAATGAAATGACGATACACCTATAGATCTATGGTCGGATGCATCAACAAAGAAATAATTGCCTTGGAGGTAATTATTTGATTAAATTAAATTAATTATAAACAAAATATGTTCATTCTATCTCCTGGTTCTTGGTTTCTATTCCTTTTTCTAAATCCTTAATTCAATTCCATGGATACTGGAATTCATTGTCGTATTGATCCTTAATTGGTCATAGAATATGGAAAAAAATAAATTTGGGCATTGTCCCTCCTGTGCTTTCTCTACACCCGGAACCTACAAGTGGTATTAGAGTGGGAATATTATAGTTTATAATTATTTAAATGATTTGTTAATGATTTAATATTTAATAATTTAATTTTTCAATTGAAGTTTAATCATTATTTTTTAATATGAATTATGAGATATTTTCTTCCTCTATCGTTACTCACATATCTAACAGAAATGATTAATTTTTTGATTAAAATTAAATTGAGGAACTCATCCGGAGGTGCCAAGGGTTCTGTCCAGGTAACACAGTAGTATAAACCATGTAGTCAGATCTACATGCTATGTATTTGTGTTCAATTCATCATGAGTAGTTCAGTAATTACTCAACCCATGTGCATTAATGACACACAATGTAGTTAATTCTTACACTACGTGTTGACTAAGACGGACTGACACACGGTCAGTCGGACTACACGCTGTGTGGCCCACTAGACACGGTGTGTAGTCTTTTTTGGGTTGTGGTCGGGCCGTGTATTTCATATATGACCTACCTGATCATTGATCATGTAACACAGAGTCAACATGGTGTGTAGCTCACTGGACACGCCGTATACTCTAAGATTTACAAAATATTCCTCACACGCCGAGTCCCTAGGTGTGTATATGTGGTGAAAAATGTACATACTATGAAGATCAGATCTACACACCGTATTATTTTTCCATATTAAGAAGATTTAAAATTTATTATTATATTATGGAACCCTTGAGACATGTACCTTTATGTGGGTGTAAATCTTAGACACACCATGTGATAGGTGTTTGATATATATATGTTTAATTAACATCTGCATATTGTTCAAAGATCTGCACATTATGTATGAGTTGTATTACAATTATAATTCTACGTGCATGCTACATGTCAAAAAGAATAAAATATATAGACGTATAATACATGTTGGGTAGTTTTGGATAGGTATTCACTGGGTTACCTCCAAGGTACAAGTTATGTACACAATTAATTTTAAATGAATTTATTAATTTATTTAAAACTATAATGGATGAGAATCTCAAGAAAATTTAGAAAGAGGTTTAATATAAAAGAATTGATTAATTAAAGATAACAATTAATCAATTCGAGCATGATTTATCTTAAATAAGAATGATTAAATAATTTAATGCTAGTTTTATTAAATGTGTAATTCGTTGCATGCATAGGAATGATCATGAGCTAGACCAGACCTTTGTATGTGATTGGTTTCCCTTTTAATTTTATTATTAAATTAAGTTGTTGGCCTGTGTGCCTTCTCTCCTCATTAATATTTAGGTTTGTGTGCCCATGGTTTCTTTTATGTAAACACCCTTTTACCCCTCACCTGCATGTGAGAAAAATCATATCTATGGATGGAGCTCCCAAGCTAGTGGAGGTGGTTCAAGTTAGGAACTGAGGTGAAACCAATCCAAGGAGATACAAAGGTGGACATGTGGAAAGCTGTAAACACGAACCTAATTGGTTCAAGATGTTTCTCTCCTAGGTCAATAGTTCTGTTTATCAACCGCTAGATAAACTAACCATTAGAAAAAGTTCATAATCATACCCTTTATTTTATTTCTATCAGTTGTATGGTTATTCATTATGGATTTTTTTTTCATGATTACAAAATTAATGAATTAACAATAATTCAAGATGAAACTAAAATAAACTGGATTATGGATAAATATTATCTAATACATGGTTAATCACTTAATCTTATCCCACTTAATATTAACATGCATGTGAAAAGATAAGAAATGAAAATTTACACATAAAAGATAAAATACCCCAATAAAATATTAAGTTGGTATAGCCTTCCTTTACTTTGGTTAGAGTCAAACCATAGTTCAAAGTTCTTGACCATCCCAAGTTGGGGTGATTTCAATTATTAGAGAATTCTAATTTGAGGTTTTGGGTTGACTTGATTTAGTTTACATCAAGGGTTGACTGTGAAAGTAGGACTTCGTGTAACTGAGAGACAAAGGTTGAAGAAATCCAAAATTAAGGATTTCAAGATTGGGGAGTCCACTCAACAGATCAAGGAGCGGAAAGTTAATGTAGTTGGAATTTAGAATTCCTACCTAAAACCTTTCAAATTGCTTGACTAGCCAAATTTGGGGTAATATGAAGGGAAATATGGATCCTTGCTGCTAGAATGTCCATGAAATAGGATATTATGAAGCCAATGGGGAGGGATATTGGGTTTCGATAAAATAGTGGAATACTAATGAATATTTATTTATTTATTTGTCTTAATTTTATCAAAAAAGTAATAAAAATTTGTTTATCTTATTTGTAGAAATGGAATTATAAATTACATCAAACGTATTGTTGTGATCCATAATCGAGAAGAAAAACCTTCTCACTGGAACTAATTTCCAAGAGTGTAAAAGGTTCTTTTAGGCCATCCTTCACCATGAAAGGAAAGTATATGTTATAGAAGAACATTTACCAGTTGCGTCTGGAAATGATTCGAGTGATGAGGAGCTCTCTATTACGAGAAACATAAGAATGATGCTACAGATGTTCAGTGCCTCATGTTATCATTCTTGACCAATGAGCTCTTGAAGCAACATGAGGAAATGAATGATTATAGCATGATGTCTCACCTTTGGGATCTCTATCAAGAGAAGGTGAGACAAGAGAGGTATGAGATATCCAATTCTTTGTTCACCACTAATCTTGGAGAGTTTGCGCCAGCTGAGCCACATGTAGTCGATTTTATTGGCTGTAGTGAGTGCCTAGACGTCTTAGGGATTAAATTACCTAATGAGTTGCATATAGATCTCACATTATCATCACTTCCCAAGACCTTATCTAGTTTTATTGTGAATTATAATATGAGCAATAATGAGAAGAGTCTATCAAAACTTATTACTTTAATTTGTAAAGTGGATAAGGACATGGTGCATGAAAAACCCATAGTTCTTATGGTGAATAAGAAGAGAAAGGAAAAAAGGGTAATAAGACTTATAAATAGTTTAAACCCTCGAGCACCATCCGACCAAGAAGAAGAAGATCCAAATACAGTGCAAGGAAAAAGAGGAAGTGTATTTTTCACGTGGAAAGTCAGGACATTGGAAGAGTTACTGCACCCAGAGGTAAGGGGAAACCAAAGGTGTGTTCATTATCAAGTTCAATCTTTCCATTTCTACACATTGGGTATTAGATACATTTTTTTGGTGCTCACATTTGTATTCAAATGTCGGAACCAAGTAGATTTTGGAAACTTCCAAGAGGAGAGGTGGATCTATGAGCTTCCAATGGTTCGAGGCTAGCTACTCTTGGCACTAGTGACTACCACCTTTCATTATTGACTGGGATGATTTTAGTTTTACATGAATGTTATTATGTTCCAAGTGTTACCAAGAACATAATTTATGTATCAAGTTTATATACATATGGATTTATTTTAAAATTTATAAATAAGAGTTTTTTGTTTTATAAGGACAACATATGTTATAGCATGAAACATTTAAATAATGGTTTGTATATATTAAATTACAAAAACCAAGTGCTAGAAATCAATAACTAATAAAGTTCACATGAATCATATAACACCCAATTTTGGAATCACCATCTTGGTCATGTAAACAATAAGTGCTTGAAAAATTTCTGTCAAGATGGTTATTTTGACTCTTCTAAAATAAAACCACTTGATAGATGTCACGCTTATTTACAAAGGAAAATGTCCAAACCACCATTTGGTGGATAGGGTGAAAGGGCCACAAAGCTTCTAGGATTGGTACACACTGATGTGTGTGGATCATTTCTAGTAGAAGATATAGGTGGATATTCTTACTTTATAACTTTTACTAATGACTTGAGTATATATGGATATATTTACTTGAGGAGGTTTAAGTCTGAGTCCTTTGAGAAATTCAAGGAATTGAAGAATGAAGTAGAGAATCATCTTGGTAAGAAGATAAATAAGCTTCGATTGGATCGAGGTGGAGAATATCTTAACAAAGAGTTCATTGAATTTTTTATGAGATTTTGGGATTCTATCTCAAATCTCTCCACCTTATACACCACAGTGGAATGATGTTACTAAAAGGAGGAACCATACCTTATTGGACATGGTAAGGTTGATACTGATTCAGGTAGATATTCCATTATCCTTTTGGGGATATTCATTAAAAACTATGACATACACATTAAACCGAGTACCAACTAAGGTGGAAAATGGAATTACCTTCAAGTTATAGAGTTGAAAGAAACTCATTTTTTCGCATACACGTGTATGGGGATGTGAGGCATTTGTTAAGGATTTATCAGGAAACAAACTATCACCCCATGACATGAGGTGTATCTTTATAGGGTATCCTAAGGAAACAAAAGGATACTACCTATAGAACCCCTTATATAAGAAATTGATTGTTTCCAGACAAACATTCTTTCTTGAGAGGGAGCACATCCTCAAAAAGGATAGTGGGAGAAAAATTGGCTTTGATGAAGTTGATTCTCTAAATATACAGGAGTTGGTAAAGGAACAAGTTCTATAGATCCCCATGGAAGAATTAGTTCCTGAAACACAAGTACTGCGTATGATCTTAAGAGAGATAATGGAACCAGAGAGATATGGTTTTCTTTTCACTAAGGACGGTGATTCATTATTGTTGGATGATGATGAATCTATCTCCTATAAGAAGGTAGTAGAGAGATCAGAAGTTGCAAGATAAGTAGAAGCTATTAATTATGAGATGGATTCCATGTATCAGAACCAAGTCTGGATTATGGTCGATGCTCCAGTTAATGTAAATCATGTTGGATGTAAATGGATATTCAAGAAGAAACTGGACATGGAAGTTAAAGTAAGTACTTATAAATAAAGGATAGTGGCTAAAGGTTTTAAATAACATCAAGGAATTGACTACGATGAAAACTTTTTGCTAGTTTTCATGTTTAATTCCATAAGAATCATACTTTCCATAACAGCTTACCATGACTATGAGATTTGAAAGATGGATGTCAAAACTGAATTCCTTAATAGGAACATTTAAGAAGATGTCTATATGACACAACTATAAGGGTTTGTGACTCCAGGTGATTTCAAACATATTTTCAAGTTGCAGAGATCCATTTATTGATTAAAGCAAGCATCTAGGTCATGTGGTTACAAAAGGTTTAATGGAAATTAATTCTTTATCATAATAGTATATATTGATGACATATTACTTATTGGAAATGACATACCAGTCTTACAATCTATTAAGGACTGGTTGAACAAGTGATTCTCCATGAAAGACTTAGGTGAAGCAGCCTATATTCTAGGGTTCGATATCATTCATGATACATCTAAGAGGATTCTTGGACTAAGTCAATGTACTTATATTGATCAGATACTAATGAGATTTATTATGAAACAATCCAAGAGGGGATTAGTTCCAGTTTCACATGCCTTACATGATTATAAGAAAATTTGTCCCTTGAAACAACAAGAGAAATATAGAATGAGTAAGATATCATAAAATTCCATGATATGATCTATCATATATGTCATGTTATGTACTAGACTTGATGTTACCTATGCACTGATCATGGTAGACATATATCAAGAAGATCCCAGAGAACAACTTTAGACTACTATTAAGACTATCCTTAAGTATCTGATAAGAAGTAATGATATGTTCCTGGTGTTTGGAGGAGACAGGGACCTTGTCATCAAAGGGTATGTTAATGATAGTTTTCAGATAGATTAAAATGATTTGAAATCACAATCAGGATATTTTTTCTATGTCAATGGAGGAGTTGTGAGCTAGAAGAGTTCAAAAAAACTAGTTGTAGCTAATTCTATAGCAGAGTCTAAGTACATATCATCTTTTTATGCAACCAAGGAAAATGTCTGGATTCAGAACATTGTCCTAGATCTTGATGTTGTACCTAGAAGTAAATACTCTATCACATTTTATTGTGATAATACTACATGGATCTTGCAAAAGAGTCAAGGTCACATCAACGGAAAAAGCACATAATCTGAAAGTATCACCTATTGTGGATTTTTTATCAAAGGGGTGAAGTTTCAGTGATCAGAGTATCCACATAAGATAACATGATGGACCCCTTGACTAAAGGATTATATCAACAGAAGCATAAGCATCATGTGAGAGATAGCAGACTGAAGGTCATTAGTAGTTGGCTCTAGTGCAAGTGGGAGTTCATTGGAGTTGGTGCCCTAGAACCAGCTTCTTTTGTAATTTGTGATAAAATATATTCATTGGATGAATATTAATAAACTCTTTATCACATCAATAATGTTATTCTGCATGAAATTTTTTGTGATAATGTACTAATAGTAGCTGTCACGCTAAAAGGTCATAGCAGATCCATGTTATGATGAGAACTTGGAAGTGCCATGACCATATTCTTCAATATATGTTCTATAAACCGATGATATCATTTGAAGGGACACAAATGATATAGGCTATCAGGGGTGGATACTCATAGGACTTTGAGGCACCTTCTTTGGGTGTACGCCCTTGGTAATGTCTAGGAGGATATTATGACAACCAGACCCGCCAGTAGGAAATACACATTTATAAGTGTCATTGGATGTTCCTATTTACGAACATGTGTATTGGTCCATAGAATTTAATATTATTATTATTGGGTATTATGAATCACACACTTAGATTTATTGGTGAAAATCGTGACGATATATGTTCACGGTGAAATAGAATATGTCAGGTGCGTCATGAGTAATACTACATTAATGAATAATGCGAGGAAGGATTTTTCCCTTCTATTACATAAAGAAAGTCGATATCTCAAACCCTTTTATGGAAATGATATCGCCTAAATAAATCCATGGTCATGGTGTTCTATTGGAAAGTTCAATTTTTGGGAAGTCAAAGAATGAGAAATCGAGCACATGGGTTGATGACACTTGCATACAACCCGCTTGATTAGAGACATCGAAACAAAGGGATTATATTACACAATAATCATTTGTATGAGGTGACATGTCATTGTGGCATTAACTTCTTTCTCTATGGGTGCCTTTAGTAATGTGAAATGGGCGGGTTGGGGCGGGGTGGGCCAAGCCCTCATGGGTTTGATCCCACGCGGGTTTGTCTGCAAAATCCCATATATAATGTGAACAAAAAAATCCAAACCTGCCCTGCCCCGCATAAGCCCATGGGCTGCCCGCATTTGTTTTAAAAACACTATTTATAATCATTGAAATATTGTATTTCTTTATCATTATTAATTTTATTTGTTGGGAGAATTATGTATTTACAATAGCTTTCATTTTAATAGATGTGATGGAATATTTTTCGATGGGTTATTGGTGTCATGTGCCAACACCGATGTGGTGGTGAACTGTTGCAATGAAAATTAGGAGAGTGATCAATAAGTGACAAAAAATGATGATGTTGATTGTGTGGTGATGTGAATGGCCATACCTATAATTGAACAAAAACACTTCAAGCAATGATTGGTTTTAGAGGACTCTATTAGGGTCTCATGAGGTCCTTTCATGTTTTCTTAATAAAAAAATAGAATTAAGTAATAACAAAATTAAATCATTCCAAAAAATATTATAATTATAATAACTCTTTTAGAATTGAAACCAAGTATAGGAGATATAAGTTCCATTTTTTGAGAGGTGGAATGACACACCATGTGAATATGGTTAATAATTACCATATATATATATATATATTATAATATCATATTGAAACAATAAATATAGACCTATTTAATATTCACATTTAAATGAATGGTGAATTAGTATGACCATTATAGTGAGAAATCATATGTCATGGTTTAATCATGTTTAAAAAAACTAAAATTCCAAAGAAGAATATATTGTAAAAAAAATTAAATTAGGCCCGCGGGTCAGTCCGCACCCGCACAGGCTCAACCCGCTTTAGCCCGAACCTGTGCGGGCTCAACCTGCATTGGCCTGCCCTCTTAGCAGTCAAAATTTTTAGGCCCACCCCACCCTGCATCTGCCCCATACTCACAAATCCCATGGGCCGCTATCCCATTTTGCATTACTAGGTGCCTTGACATGTTTCTAGATTCTAACCTTGGACTTTAGGCTACTCCGCCTAATGCCACTAAGAAAAAGGCCTAGAGGGTCACACACTAAGTGTGTCATATATCTCAGTTAAATAATATATTATTTATTATTTAACAATTTGAATAAAGATTATTACCAGTTTTGGTTTAATAATTATTCATGGATGTTTGATCGCATTTATTTCAACACTAGTTATTCAAAAGAATATAACATGAGTGGAATAATTAATAAATATTTATTTTTCTATTTAGTGAATATAATATTTATATATTTATTGGAAAATAATGCAGTGATATTTATTGAATAATTAAATAGTCATTATTCATGGTTCAATAAAAATGGTGGAAGATTGGCAGACCGAGTTAAGGGTTTGGTGAGGAATAATATTATTGAATATTATTTTATTAAATAATATTTAATTATAACTCACAATTTAAGCACATCTCAGGATATAATAATGTTCCTATTATTATTATTTGACATGGGGGTTCACTAGTATTAATAAAATAATTAAGGCACTTGTGAAAATTATTTATTATCACCCTAGTGAATTAAAATGTCTGGTTATATTATTCTCTTATTATCTAAGCACTAGCCAAGCGATGCAAATTGGTGTTGTGCACAAAAAATTGGAGAAAATATCTCAAACCTAGAGATTCCTTTTCTCCAAAAATTCTCTCAAGAATGAGAGTGATCCTCCTCTACCAGATCAAAGAGAATGCTTTGGAATCGATTCTCAAGGCAATCAAAGACGAACATCGCAAGCGCAAGGATCTTCAGTGCTGGCACCCGAATACTCCTTCAACAACTTCGGAGATACATGGAACACAAGTGGATCACCTCTATAGGATATCTACTCTTTATCTATAAAATACAATGATAATACACCTGTAAATATGTGGACAAACACATCAATGAAGAAAGAATCACCCTGGAGGTAATTCTTTAATTTAATTTAATTAATTATAAACAAAATATATTGATCCTATCTCTTGGTACTAGGTTTATTTTCTTTTTTCTAAATCCTTGATTCAATTCCCTGGATACTAGCATTCATCATCGTATTGATCCCAGACTATTCATAGAACATGGAAAAAATTAAAGTTAGGCATCACCCATCCCATGCTTCCACTACACCCAGAACCTACACTTGGAACTAACTCAATCCATTTGTACCATGGAAAGATGAGAATTATCCTACGAGATATCTACCAACTAGGTGGGATATACTCTCTCAAAGAGATACACAATTAATTCCTTCCCACCACAAATGTGTAGGGCGACCCTTTGCAGAATCCAATCTTGGTGAGAGACATGCTCATCATTGTGGAGGAAAAGTTAAGAAATGATATTGTTATGAACTCTCTTATCTATTTCAAATATTGGATCCAAAATTTCCTCTATTGCAGCGGATTTAGGCCAACTTCTATACTCCCTCCCATCAGTTACATTCCTGATAGGTTTGTGATAGTTCTGGTTCGTATTGGGTCATTTGGAAGTAGGGGATCATACTTTATGTGGATATTGAGTGAAGATATATATTTATCCAAGACTTAGGTTGGTAGGAATCATGACCATGTTTTTGAATGGGTGAATGTTCCTTGTTGGGGATGCACATTCAGAAAATTAGGTCAGTACGCTAGTAATGACCGCACAACTAGTGAAGGGACTGCGCCTTAATCTAGTAGTGTTGACCCTTGCACATCTTTACCATCTCTTGATCCGCATTAAGAAAGGAAGAATACCTTCTAGTATTAGTGGTCCTTTCCAATTTTTATTTGGCTAGATAGGGGATCATTTCCATTATTACGAATATTAAAGTGCCACTAGGATCCCCATTACTTTATCTCATCCTAGGTTTCTGAACATATCTAGGGTTGGGACCATGTCACTAGGCTTTTATGAGGTAACTGATGTGTTGAGTTTATTAAATAGCTTTGATTTTACCCCTTATTCTGCACTAACTGGGCCAATAATTGATAATGGAAATTACTCTATCGACTAAATTATATACAATACCTCCCTTTGTGGTGGGGTTCTTGCAACTAGGATGGATGAGTTGATCATCTGTGAGACATATACACCTTATCGATTTGCTATTCATTTTATCTACAACCAAAGGGTACCCCATCTTCCTTCTTCCGACATATAAGGAGAGTGACACCCTGGGATCATCCACCAGTTTTGGATGATGATGGCGCATAAAGACACTGATACTGAGTTTTTATTCTATCAACTGATGATCCTATTTTTCTTGACCAGGATTATGCCCAGTCTTGGGTAGCATCCTATTTGGGAAGTGTGTCAAGATGACTAGTTTGTCATGTGGACAATCCATTTGTCTCATCGACCCCTCTGTTTATAGCAATGATGGAGTTGATTCAGGACTTGGGCAAGACATAGAGGAAGCACCCTCATCCTGGATATGACCATCCTGATAGCGAGATAGAAACTGTCGAGGAAATGAGCCCTCCATAATAAGAAAGGGATGATTCCAATATTTATGGGAGGATATATGGAGCCTCCTCTCCCATTTTATTTCCATCTCAGCTGGCTATTCCTCCTTTTTCCATGCCCATCTCACTAGTCACAGAAGATCGGACATGACATAGGCTGATCTGGCAGAATATTCATGCCTTGATTAATGAGGCTCCTTTGGAAAAATTTTATGACCAAGGTGAATGCCTTGATTTTATATTTAATGAATTGGGGGGAATATGTCTTTGATCTCCAACCACTATACAAAATCATGAGACAAATTATCTTGAATTAGAAAGATTTAGCCATTAATGAGAGGAGATTATGTGATCTTAAAGATGAGGCTCCCCTTATCGAATAGATGAAGGAGGATTTGGAGGCATTGGAGCAGAGTATCTAGTTTATATCTAATTTTCAATCCCAGATGGATGCCCAAACTATGAAAATATGGAGATATGAGGAAATAATAGCTCTCCTGAGGTCCAACCTTATAGAATCATCATCATCATTGTAAAACAATCAAAAACGAGTTGAGGTGCTAACTACTTTAGTCAAGACTCTATCATTGAGAAGAAGAAGAAGAAGATGGGTGAGTGGCACTTCAACATTCAATTGAAACTTCTTGTCAGACTCTTTCTAGATTGGCTAGCTCAGTTGATCGAATCTTATTATAGTTTGATCATTGACATGCATTCTGTTTTTTATGAGATTCTTAGAGAGACTTTGAAGTGTTGATATTCCTCCTATTGTATGTTATCAATGAATGGATTTTCTAAACCTTTCATATTGGTTTCCAGTTTTCTTTAATTCATGATGTGCATAACACCTCACTGATATGATGTTATTTGAATCTCCAATGAAACCCATCCTTTTCTTAACAACAAATAAACATGAATGTTTGGGTCTGAATATTTAAATCATAACATATTCTTCTTGAGAAGTGCTCATGAATTCCCCCTAATCACGAGGTTACTCATTGATGTTTATGTTCTAGTTATCTTGAGATTACTTATTTCACAAAAGGAAAATTGGGTAGAATATATGTCTCAGAATGATAGTTCTCTATATTTTGTTGAAGATGATAGGATTTTCGAACGTAGATTAATTTTTACCAAGGCCATACAGTGGGCCTTACAAGATTTTCCATTCTTGCAGACTAAATCATTGTTTTTTTGTAGTTTAGGTTCTTTTATCTTGGACCTTTTATTGTTTTAGTTTAGTTTAATTTATCTCAGACCTTCTATTACTTTAATTTAGGGTCTTTTAGCTCGGACCTTCTATCGTTGTTGTATAGGGTGTTTTAGCTCAGACCTTCTATCATTATAGTTTATGGTATTTTATCTTGGACCTTCTGTCATTGTAGTTTATGGTATTTTATATCTGGCCATGATGATTAAATTATTACTACCTTGACTTGATCGATGATCATGTAATATGGTGCAGACATACCAAGAATGACTCAAAACGCATTAGGTTATTGAGTTCTGTAGTGGCTTCATAGAGGATCATGAGGACTAGATCTCCTTTCTTGTAAGGAGGAGATGACTCTGGTTGGTAGGCCAAATACCTTATGCATTTCTATAATTGTCAAACAAATATGTATCCACTCTTTTCCAAGGGACAAGGAAGATATATAGAGGTAATATTAGTTGAGGGTGAAATATTAGGGAAGCCAAACCCACATGGATAGTTGGAATATGGGTGATATAAGTCATAACCCAACAGTTTGATTCTATGAATATGGGATGGCACATACATACTGGGGATGACACATAACACCTTGAGATTCCAGGTTCTTCCATGGTGTTTCCAAGGCTCATAAGGTTCAGTGTTCCTTTACTATGAGTAGGATATGTCTTTAGTTGGTAGGTCAAAGACCTTATGTATTGATATAATGGTCAATAAATGATTATCTCTACTTTTTTTCGAGGGCCATGAATGATTCATGAAGACTCAAATGTTCAAATGATGAGGTTGGGTATGAAAAAAATTCTATCTAGGAAAGGATCTGGCACCCTAGGGCTGTTTAACTCTTAATTGTGAAGCTCGATCTCTACACCCTATGGTTTCAAATCATGAGGTGTGGTCCATAAAAGGTTTGGTAAAGGAGTGTCACATTTCTACCTTGATAAATAGTAAAAAACACGGTGATGAAACGTAGAGGATTTTAAATTCTCTTGAATGGTTTGGTTATGGGGATTGTAAATTATGGTTAAAAGTACTCAAGACATGAGGATGGTATGGGAAAATCATACCAGTAATGGACCAGAATACACCGAGGTGATGAGTTCTTCCATGGTGACATCAAGCCTCACAAGGATCTAAAAGCCCTTTTTTCAGAGTGATGTATTTGGTTGACAAACATAGGCACATATGCAAGAGCCATAAGCATACATACATAGTAAAAAAAGGGTCCCTTGAATCCAAGCATCCTATCCCAAGGGCTATGGAAGGTTTATGATGATTTTAGAAAATTAAATAATGAATTTTGATTTGTGGAAAGTGTGATATGAAAGAAGGGTTTGAGCACCCTAAATGTTGTTTCACCACCTAGCGAACATGTTCTTACAGTGAGGAGATCTGAAAAATCATTAATATAACTTTTTCCTGAACCAGGGGTCCAGAGAGCATGGATTTTATTTTACTATGGATTTATAGTAGGCCCTATAGGATTAATGCCTTATTTATTTTCACCCTAATTTTCAACTTAACTCTGAAGATGAATAGTCTAGTGAGAGAATACTTGATTTTTTCTCTGGATTCCCTTTACGAGTTTTCAACCTAACAAGTTCTGTATCTGTTTCTCCAGAAGTTTAAGGTCTTCCAATTTGGACCATTATGGACTAGAGTTTAAGGTTGTACAACTTTGACCAAAGTACATATAGTTTAAGGTCATGAAACACATGGACCTAATATGGGGGATGACACAAAAGTTCTCAATTAGGATACCCTGGTTCAAGAGAACTCCTATATCCTTCTAAGTAGGAGATGAAAATATTGTAAGTCACCGCTCAAGGTTCTCTATTCATGATAAATGATATAAATAAATCATATCGGGGATTGAACAGAACACACTAAGGTGCTGAGTTCTGCCATAGTGATGTTAGGATAACAAGGATTAGAAAGACATCCTAACAGAGCCAAGATTTCTCTGGTTGGTAGTTCTAAACCATTATGCATCAATAACATGTTCAAAAATATAGATCTCTTTTCCTTTAAAAGGGCTATGAAAGGTTTTCAGAAACTTGAGTTAATTGAGACATGGAGTGTGATTTATGAATTAAGGTGCTTAAAAGATGGTGGAAGCATACCGTACTCTGAATTACCAGGGTAAAGCTATTGTGGTCCTTTGATACGAGATGATAATGGATTATGGTTTTTATAGTTTAAAATCATGTATAAGGGACATACTTGATTCTGTATAGTTTAACATCCTGCGGTAAGGACATTTGTCTTGAAGTTTAACATCATGAGTTAAGAATATATTTGTTGTTCATTTTTAATTTCATGTGACCAGGACTTTTATCTTGCAGTTTAATCATCATGCAATAAAGATGTGGGAACCAATGTGAAACATTGTATAAGAAATATTATATGCACAAGTAGTCCACATGTATATCTAACTCATATGTAGGAAAAATGGTCTTTTATGGATTATCCCCTATGAATTTGGGGCTCATTTGTTTATTTTTTGTTGTATATGAGCCAAATATTGGAGATCCAGGTGTCACTATTGAAGGCACCAGGGCCCAAAGCAGATGCTTGTGGACTGGAGATTTTAAAATTTTCATTGAAGAGATGGTGAAACTTGTTTTTGCGGATGATCTGAACCCTGTTATGGTATGAGGATCTCATGTAAATCAAAAGAGTGGAAAAATTAAAACTGAAAACATACCTGTTTAGATCTAAAGATACATTCAACTAAAACTCATCACTGGAGATCATTTCTTGAAGGATCCATAGAAGTATCCCTCTAGTTTGTCCACACACACTTCAAAAATACATGAGAGAGCCAATCATCAAATTATAGGTTCTAGCGTGGTGATCCAACGATATCTTCAACGTCCGGATGTTTACTGCGATCCTCTGCCTTCGATACTTGAATGCATTCTTGGATCACCACTTAAATATAGAGACTCTATCTCTAGGTTGTGGGAGTATAGAGAGGATCTCATTTATAAATTAATGAATAGTTGGTTAGAAGAGAGCATATCTCTCTATCTATAGTGGAGGTTCTAAATACCTGGTAGGGTTCCCCGACCCCCATTTATTTAACATCCACTAAATAAATAATTATGACAAACTAAATCGTGCCAATATTATTTATTATTTTATCAGTTAACTATAATATATATTTAAAATATATTACATTATAAACTCGAGTCATTTAAATCAGCTCATAATCCCACTTAATATTAAACAAACCTGGAATATTAAAATAATATTCCTTCAATTAATATTTTTCTCATATTTACTTAACTTGTAAATACTTTAAATAAACTCACTCCCAATTATTCATAACTGGAATAATATGAATTTATTTAATTATCAGTGATCAATACCTTGGAAAACACTCAGATCTCATGGTGGGGCCCACCATGTCCAATATATCTATTCAATTGAATAGGATGGATTCTTGAATATGATACTATGTGTTACCCTCTAGGACCTTATCTCGATAGCAATGAAAAAAAAACCACAGACCATGAGGGGAGTCTTAAAACCCATCAAGACCCCTAAAAAGATAATGATTGTCACAGCAAAGATAACCAACCTAAGAACACATGCTTTGTAATATAATCTCTTTGTATTTAATATCTCATAAAGAATGATTCAAACTTGTGTCATCACCCATTTCTTGCTTTATTATTTGTTGATCTAACTAGATATATTGACATTTCCACTACCTTTGACAAGGATTTATAAAGTTATTACCATCCTTATCAATAATTCCCGAGATATATTACTTCAAAAAACCCAAAAGCAAAAAATCCTTTCTTGACCATTCAACCAATGTCATACCACCAATGATGCACCCAACACAAGCTACCTCACCACAATTTCAATATCATGGTTTTTTCCTTGAATCCAAGTACATGATCAAATGGAACACACTGGTAATGATCTCAAGTCAGGAGACCAATACACATGTACGTGGATAGAAACAACCAATGACACCTGAAACATGTGGTGTTCCTAATGGCGGGTGTGTCCTCATTATCTCACTACTAGAGATCACCAAGTGTTAACTTCATGAAAATAATTCTCAATACTTATGATCCCCCAGCACTTGATAGTCAAACATCAACTGTTTCCAATTGGTATGATGTATCCAGAGTATAGGACCTTTGTTTAAGATTAATTTCATAGTTTCTCGAGGTTCTCATTATAGCCTGGGACCTGCTATAACCTTTTGATATGACAATTAATTTATATAAATTACCATTAAATAGTAGATACAGAAATATATGAACTATAATGGTAATTATACATCATGTATATCTAATTGTATACACAATAAGGTAATCCAAAGTAATGAATAGTTGGGTCTAAGGCACCCACTATTTCAACAACTATGTATCCTATGATGACAGGAATCACAACACACATATTTCTTGAATGGGAAACTCTTTACACAGGTTTTAACCATACACATGTGGGAATTTTTTCCATTTATTATTATAGCTGGGCCTAGGATTAGAGATCTAGATGTCACTACATATCATGTGATGACATGAATCAATCCACACATAGTTCTCAAGGAATCATGCTATTAAATGTCATATGGAAAAAGACATAGTCTTGCCAATGTAAAAGGGGTATTGTTGTTAGACCTAAGGATGGAAATATGGTCATCAATACATATCTTATATTAATAGGAATCAAGTCATATGTAGTTGTTGAAACATATGCTTTCTGTGCAAGACTGATCTATACTCATGGAGGGGGCATTATTATGTTTATTTTTTGTGACAGGACCTAAGGATGGAGATTCAGTCATCACTACATATCCTATGATTTCAGGAATCAAGTCACACTTAGTTATTAAATGGATACATGGTAGGAGAACAACAGCAACAATAGTGGTCCTCTCAAGTGAGGTCCATAGGAATGCATAATTGTTTTGTCATGAAAAGAACATCAACTGTGCAGTTTAACATCATACAATAAGGACTTATGGTATGAATTTTATGGTATTGTATTCAGGGTCATGATAACCTTTACCTAAGATGATATACCCTTTTCATATAGGGAAACCCTTATGGAAATTACTAAGATCATGTGAGCTATGATCAATGTGATAAACAAGGAATGGCAGGGATTCCTCTCACCATGCAGACGTGATTATGGATAGAACGGGGGAATTTTTTATCATGTGGTGGATAAACCAAGATATAGGATTAAGGCATACCTAAATATATCATTGAAATGAAAATCAAGTCATACATAGTTCTAAAAACCCATACAGTTTAATGTCATGAGGCAAGGAAATCAACCATGTAGTTTTATGTCTTATGGTGAGGATGAGGGTCACCCGATGTGAAAGGGAAGTAACACTGCGGATGGACCCAAAAATAGAGGTTCAGGAATCACTATGTATCCCATGATGGTAGGAATAAAACCATATATAGTTATTAAAAGGAGGGAATCCCTATATGGAGTTGACTCTCACATGGGGATGGGAGAATTTCATCCTTATTTCACATAGATCTAGCTTGTGTGTGGTGAGTCATTAGTGAGATGGTGCTTCCCATGCAGTTTAATGTCATGCTATGAGGCATATTCCATGCAGTTTATTTTCATATGATAAGGACCCGTTTCATACAGTTTAGCATCATGTGGTTGGGACATGAGACACTGGACAATTTAAAGTCTTGTTTCTATGACATGGTTCACCCAATATTAAGGAAGACGAATCATTGGGAGATATATAAAATTTAACATCATGTGGTGAGGATGTTCTCCATATATTTTAGCATTATGTGGTTAGGACATGAGAAGTTGTTTAGTTTAAAGTCTTGAAACCATGACTTGAGATGTTTTGCAGTTTAATATCTTGCTTCTAGGATGAGGAAAACTTGAAAATAGTTATGCAAAGTATTTCTTAAGAAACCTCACATTGGTGGGGTGGGGGGTGTGACATGTTCCACATCCATTTTGACCAGTAATTAAGTTCTATTGTGATAGACGCTATGTATGATGTAAGGCCCTTCCCATTTTGGTACCTACTTGGGAGGCTTGTTTCCTAGTATTATTGGGGTCTTGAGACCCAACACTAGTTCTACTTATAGGAATGAATGAAGGAGAACCTTCTTATTAAAGGATCATGAAATCTGATTCTGATGGACTTCAAGGTTGTGTAATGTAAGCAACCTGTTCTCATCGATCCACTCCAATTCATCAATATTTTTTTTGATTACTTGACATTAAAGAGTTTTTCACAAAATCATATTTGTAGTGAAGTAAATTTGAATTCTATAGGTAAACCTTCCTTGGTCCTATACACTAATGATTATGAATTTGCTTGTGTGTAAGTATGTGTAGTGGTTTGGTAGGCCCCTAGAGCATGAAAGAGCTTATTAGGCCAAGATTTCTTATCCTTTTTCACCATCTTCCAGAGTATATTTGACAAAGTCTTATTGAAGGAATCTATCTATCTATTTTCCACTGCATAATAGAGAGATGATTTATTGTACTCGATATTGTAATCTTGGTATAGTTTCTTTAACTATATAGAACAAAATTTAGTCTTGTTTTCCATTAATATTGTGTGAGGGACACTGAAATTAGTGATGATATGGGTCGTTATGAAGTTGATGAAATTCTTCATCCCAAATTCCTTGATGGGTATTGTCTCATCCCATTTGGACAGGAAGTCGATATCAATAAGGATGTATTTGAACTGCTTATCTTTGGTTGGGGGATATGGCCCCACAACATCTATTCCTCAAACAACAAGCAACAAGGAATATTTAGCTATATGTAACAATTTTGTGGGCTTATGGATGAAGTTTTCATGGATATGTAATTCGTGACATTTCCTAGTGAATTACACATTATCTCATATCATGGTTTTCTAGTAATATCTTAGTATTCATATTTGGGGGGAGAGCCCGATCCTAGACTTATGAGCATTGTAGGATCCTACATGGACTTATTTAATGATGGAATATATCTCTAATTCTTCTATGCATCTGAGTAAGATTCTATCAAAGCCTAACTTGTAGAGGTATTTTTGTTTATTTGGGTTATTAAGTAGGGTAAAGTTCACCACAAGGGGCCGAATCTATTCCCTTCTAGCTCGATATGTCGATAGAGTCCCATTTTAGAGATAACTGATTATGTGATCCATCAATCCAAGGGTGTGTACCGGTTTATCCCACTATAGGGAAGTGTTGAACTGATTGATTTCTTCCATAATTCAGATGATGATCGACAAGACCATTCTTTGGTGCATGATATGAAAGATTGTTTCCTCCTGATCAGGGTCGATTAGGATTGTGGTTGCATTATCCATTGCATCAGTACGAGCATTCTGTGATCAGAGAACATGATGCAATGTGAACTCAAAATGGATTTTTTCCATTAGTCCCCAAACATATCCAGTGAGAGGGGTCAATTATTCCTTTTTGATGGCATATTCTCCATTGATGTACTTTATTGCTAGTTCTGAATCCCCTTTGATATTCAGGTAGACTATCTAAAACTGTAAGGCTAGTTCTAATCTAGTAATGAGGGCCTGGTATTCTACCTCATTATTTATGATGCCATATGATAACAAGAAAGAGTCGGAAAAAATTTCTTTATCTAGAGAAACAAATACAATCCCTAATCCAACCCAATTTAGCTTTGGATTTCCATCATTTTTTCAATAAGAATTCAGAAGTGTCATCAAAATACATCTCCCATGTACGGGGAGTTTCATGGGCATAGAAAACTTCCTCATTTGGGAGTTCAGTGCCTACTGGTGTACTTTATAGTGTGGTATGTGCCATGAGGAAATCAACTAGGGCTTTACCTTTCATTGCCTTGTGCGACATGAATTGGATGTCATATTGTTGCAGAATGACCGCCCATAGGGCCAAACGCCTTGTTAGCATGGGGTGGACAAAGATGTACTTGAGCAGATCAATATGAGAGACCATATGGAACTTGTGGTGTTGCAATTAATGCCTCATATTCTTCACAACAAAGATGAGTGTGAGGTAGTTCTTCTTGACATCTGAGTATCGGGTCTCAGTACCTTGCATTGTTTTGCTAAGTTAATAGAGATTGTTCTCACTCCATACATCATTATTCTATCGGAGGAGGGTTCCAAGTGAGTGTTCCATGGTGGGAAAATATAATATGAGTGGATTTCCCTCTACTAGCGGCATCTGAACTTGTGGGTGAAGTATATACTACTTGAGACTTTTTAAGGCTTCTTGGAAGTCCCTTTCCCATTGGTAGGTTATTTCGTTCTTCATTATCCTAGTGAAAATGAGGTATTTTCCGACCAATTTTTCCATGAATCACCAAATATAGGTTAGGTTATTTGGGATTACCCTTAGTTATTTGAGATTTATAGGGGGTGACATTTCTAAAATAGCACTGGTCTTCTCCAGGTCGACCTTGATGTCGTGGTGGCATACCACAAATCCATGGAACTTTCCTATTGTTACCCAAAAGTGCACTTTAGCGAATTTATTTTTATACTATAATGAAATAGCTTGTCAAAGTCTATTTGAAGATCCATGAAGTGATTACACCAGTGTTTGAATTTGATCACCAGGTCTTCAATATAACATTCATTTATTCTTCACAGGATTGGATTAAAGATATGATGCATGTGACATTGACAAGTGGATCCAGTGTTCTTTAAGACAAAGAGCATGACTTGATAGAAAAATATCGCCTGGGGTGCTTTGAAGGCAATGGATTATTCATCTTATAGGGACATATTTATATGATTATACCCTGAATATTCATCCATGAAGGAAATATCTTAGAAGACAGTAGTTGTATCGATCAAGAGTTTAGTGATTGGAAACAGGGAGTCATATTTTGTATACTGGCAATTAAGGTATCTAAAGTTAATGAAGACCCTAATATTCCTATTAGTTTTCTTGTAGGTGGAAATATTAGCAAGCCATCTTGGGTATTGCAATTCTCAGAAAAATTTGGATTTGATCAATTTTCCAACTTCTGACACTATATTGGTAGCACGAGAGGGGTGCATCCTCTTAGTTTCTTTCTTGAAGCCTTGATGGTCATCAGACAATTTGAGATAGTGCATATCCACACCTAGATTCAGACCGTGCATTTTTTATAGTTCCATGTAAACAAATATTGTCGTTCTTTTATAAATTCAATATATATCTCTCACTATTTGAGGGGTCATGGTATAAATAATCAGTGTAGGCGAAATGTATTATTCTATTATAATATTTACCTACCTGATATCATTGATGTTGGTGGACAAACCTTCCTCAAATGCTGGAGGGGCATTACCAAGGTCATCCTATTCTTTTTAAACATCTGAGTCTGTGGAGGCATTCTCAGATGGGGATGGAAATCTGGGAGAATCTATGTCACTATCAAGGTGAGAGATTCCCTAAGAAGAGACATTATCATACCCTACTGCCAAATTCATTGTAGAGAGATGGAAAATCTAACTGGATTTTACACTTTCACTAGGGAAAAAAGAGGATTGAACCTCTAGGACCGGGTCTATTACCTCAACCAGATTTATGGGGAGAACATAGTCACTGTCAAGCATAGTACAAGTATTTGTAGGGGTGGTCCCCAAGCCTTTGGGGGCTGAAACCTGTATATCATCATCCACCATTGGTTGTTTTCCTCCCCTTTTTGAGAAACATACTTCATCATATGTGGCTTCGAAAGTCTCAAAAGGGGTACTATCAGCATGTAGTATGTTGAACTTTCCATCAGTGGGGTATTTTAGAAATTTATAGAATGTTGAAGGTACCACAATGTGACTGTGGATTCAGGTCCTTATGAGTAGGAAATTGTATGCAGTGTCTTGATAAATAACCATAAACTCCGTATCAAATTTGAGATCCTCAAACCGAGCTTTAAGTTTGATCTTCTTGAGAAGTATTTTCTCTCATTTATCATACCCTTGAATGGTTATATTTGTTGGAGAAAAATCCCCTTTTCTATATCGTAAATATCATAGGGTTTGAATCAGGATGAGATTGATCCCAAATCCATTATCAATCAGATCCCTTCAGATATAGACATTATTGCATCTACCTGAAACATATAGTGGTATAATGTGTCTCCGGATGAATTCTTCCTAATCAAGCTCTGTGAATGAGATGCATGGTATTCTTCTAACATGGTCTCTATTCGATAAACCTCAGTTGCAATGACTTATGTCTCAAATTCCTATGGGATTTGGAAGGATTTAATGAGTGACACTATGAGTTCTTTTGAAAGATGGGTCACATAAAGGATTGATATCATGGTTGGGACAACCGCCATCTATTTCATAATTTCATACTTTTATACCAAAGGTCGACACTTCTTGAGGTGGGGTTTCTCATTGACATATAGATCAAGATTTTATTCATTTGAGGTAGATGGGGATGGTTCTTGTGAAGATGTTGAGGGATCATCTATTGCTAGTGGCATGAGTCACACCAGTCTTCCCCGTTTCCTAGGCTGATTAGGTAATAAACACCCCTCTAAGCATTTATGAAAGACAACTAAGTGTGGAAGACTTCTAGAGGGTTTTGAGACACCTTGATGTATTTTTTGGGCTTGATGGAGTAATTTCCCATGGGTATCATCTGGTTATATGTTCTCTATGGGGAAGTTACCAAAATATTGGGTCTGACCATGCCCATGTTGTCCCCTGTATCCTCTCTTCTTATGCATGCGGCCTTCTATTCCACAATTTTTTTATAGGGAACTCATACTTGAGGCATATTAATCATCAAATAAGGGGTCTATAAAGTGTATCACATTGAAAAAACCAATTATTAGCTCTTTGTCTAATAAGGGTTCCATTTGGTGGGGCAGTTCCAGTGTTTAGAATGTTGTAGGGAAGAAATCTGTAAGAGTCAGAGCTTGTGTTGGAGTAGAATATGACTCTTCATCTTATGTATCTTCCTATATCTGATGGTCTCATCCAACTTCAGAAGACATATTTTATTTTAACTTCTTGGGTGGTGAAGCTATTGTGGGTTTGGGCAGCTATGCTCTCAAGGTGGTATGAGCTCAGTCAACTATTTTCCAAGTCATCCAGTTGTTTAACTTTTATCCATGCATGGACGGAACTTTTTGTCAATCAACCTCTTCTTCTGATTGGGAGAAGATTATGTAGACCACATACTCTGAGGAGATATCTAACACCACATGTATAAAGTCAAACATTGCATGAAGGTCATCTTTAAAGATAAATCAATCCTAGATATTATGACCTAGCCTTCTATGGAAAGGGAAGTGTTTGGGACAACTAGTGAGGTTTACCTCATTTTGTTTCTTGGGCTATGGTATCTTGAGTAGGTTATTTTCCATGGTAGTTAAGAAATAACTGGGGACTTGTTCATTTCTGAAGGAGTAAGCATTATTCATCATCTCCTCAAATCCCAGACGAACCATATTTCTATATGATTTTGAATGAGGGAGATTTTGTGGTTGTTTTCACTCAACATGAGTCTTTGGGTGTTTTATGCCCTTATCAAGTGCTTGAATGTGAATAAATTCTAGTTTGAGGGAAATAGAGGCAAATTATTCCTTGTAGAGTCTTTTCCCCTGTTCTGAAGGCATGATTCAAGATTTAGCTTGGGTTCATTGAATGGAATCCTATAGATGTTGTGCTATTTTGTGAACTCATGAAACCCAACTAGATACTTCATTAGGATTAGAACTATCTGCAACTCATCCCATATATTTTTATCATGGAGTTCCAATAATTTTTCCTGCAAGATAAGAATGTTGAGTTAATAGGTTAAACCTTTCCACCTAGCTATGAATTCATACACCCTCTCATTTTCATGTCTCTTGCAGTTCGTTAGGTCTAAAATTTTCATTTTCCTTAGTGTGGAGTTGAACTGATAAATGAATTGATGATGACGGTCTTCCCATCCTATAACTAATCCTACTGGAAGGCTACTATACCAATAAAAGGTTGGCCCTATCAGAGTCCACACAAAAAACCTCATCTTGGTCGCCTCCTATAGATCTTGAGGGCCTCTCATCTGACCACATCGAGATATGAATTGTGTGAGATGTTGTTTGGGTTCACCTGCACCGAAAAAGGTAGAGAAGGTAGGATTTTTGAAATTCGGTGGGGGAAAAGTGTCATCCACCCATTCGGGATATGGATTCCTCTCAGGATGCATATGTGCATGTTTCCCTTACATCGATTTCATTTGAGTAGTCAGGGACTTGATGACGTTAAGAAGCTCTGGAGGTACTGCTTTTTGAGTCGCCTTCAATCTATAGGGAGCGGGTGGGGGTCTATGAGGTGGTCCTGCCTTCATATATAATTGATTATAGATTTTTCCTAATATTGAAAGATCTCCATGGTGAGAGATAGGTTATCATCACAACAGAGGGAAGTCAAGATCCTTTTCAACTTCCTCATTTATATAAATTAGATACCTAGATCTAGAGCTGATCTAATGCTCAAATGCTGCTTTTTCAGGTTGATAGGATATGGGAGGAAGTATATTACTATCTTTCTAAAGATGATACTCAATGGGAATATGTCCTCTGAGTAGTTTCTCATTGAGTTGTCTGAGAGTTTATATCTCATTCTCATATTGTGACAATTATTCCTCCGTGGAAGTAACTTCAACTCTTATGGGAAGTGATTGAGATGCATCCACACCTTTCCCTTTATCTTTTACAGTGTTCCATAATATAGGTGGAAAATCGATATTCAAAAGTTCAGGATTTTGGAGCCTTCTTTGGTTCCGGGTGCAGGCAGCCTTAGTGGGTGTATCCAATTCACCCTCCTCTTAGGGTATGTTTTCCATGTTTCGGTCCTCTACATTGTCATATTGATCCACCATATATATTGTGTTGAAAGTGACAACATTCATAGAAGTATATCAGGAAATAGTGGTTGTCCCATTACTTTCAATACAATAAGATGATTTTTTCACTACCTATATTAGGGTCGTTCCTTAAACCCTTGACCATATTGGGTCATTTTTTTCTTGTGACCCCGATGGGGTATGATTTCCTTTTTCATACCCTCCTTATATCTTGGCCTATGATTAATGACATTGAGGGAGATTTTGGTCATGGTTTCTGAACAGGCCCTGAATTGAAGAGGTTTGTCTTGCTGTAGGAGAAACTGATGGGATGCTGACCATCAATATTTACCTCCTAACTTGTAGAAGAATGATTTCCTCTGTGGTGATGATGATGATAAAAATGACCCAAAATCTGTGGGTTGGGGGTTATCTAGGGCCACAACTGGCATTTATTGATCCTATTCTTGAGTATCTGACACTTACATCCACAGATTTGTTGATTCCTGGGATATGAATTGAGATATAAATTCCCCCAAGATATCGGCCTGGTGTTGATCTGGAATCACTATTGATTTCCCTAGGACCCTATCGGAGGATGATGAACCTGGTGATGGAAATTTAGATATAAATTCCACCAGCCCAGTGGACTGGGTTTTGTTTATATCTCCTGATGATATATCCTGAATCCTCTCAAGAATTGAAAATCCAAGAGGTGGAGGTGGTGGTAGATATTCCCCCAGCCTAGTGAGCTAAGTTCACTCCTAGATGCCTACTATGGTAGCATCTACTATGGTTTGTTTAATATGGCACCATTGTGCTTGCATAGGAGTTGGGTGCAATGGAAACCCATGATGAGAGTCAGTTTCTATAGGATGTCATCGGGTTGATTGAAACCTTGGCTTCTGTGTCTAAATTGAATTCCTGTTAATTCGAGGGGCCCAATTCAAGTAATTTTTGGCTATCCTCTTTCTATGCTTGTGGTGACTTGGCACCGTTTAAGTGAAGGTATTTTTTTGTAGTGACCAACTGGCCTGAGCGTTACTCTAACCTCTGATTTCATCGGAGGCTATGACATTACAGCACGTCTTATCTAAGGTGTACTGTTGTTCTAGGGGTGAGGAAAAGTGTAATGCTCCATACATTCCACATACTCGAATACATATACATGATGTGGATTTGAATATTATCTTATAAAGGTTTTTAATGCAATGATAGAAATCAAGTTGCGGATTTGCTCTATGCTTTTCTTATTTTGGATCCTAATCCATGGAGACAGTGGTAAGGTCTAGCTAAAAATAGAGTATCTTGATGGTCTTAAAGTGACCCTCATATCTTGGTTAAGGGAGGTTTCTATTCATCAGTTTTTGATGTGATTCCCACATATTTTTGGGTAGAAAAGCCATGCACTCCTTTTCTATCTCATCTGGGATCTCATAGTTAGAAGTGTCAAGAGGCCCAAACATGATGAGGAGGTTGTTTATAGTTAACTCTCTTCATATATCAATGTTGGATTAGTATTCATCAAACTTAAATGCCTCAATCTGATCAGACCATAGAAGATGATTCTTGGGGTCACCTATAAATTTTAGTGGAGTGCTACTGGAAGTAGATGGGGAACCATATGTAGTTGACCCTGATGTTTTGAGCACCTCTCTCTACAAAGGCATCTGAGTTTTGAACACCTCTCTATATAGAGGTGTTTAGGAAAGTGGAGGATTTCCTTGTCTATGAGATATATCATTGTGTGGAGGTTAATAACAGTAGATGTCAGGAGTAGAGTCTATGTGATCCATCTACACACTACCATGAGGAGGAATATCATGGTAATGATCGACTTCTATATTGGTTGAAGAGTTGATAGACTCTTGGGGCGTTGAGAAAGTGTCTCGAATAACCTCAAGGAAACTAAAATTGATCATATTAGGGATATGATACTCATTATGCATCATGGATGGAATATTCCAACCTACCTTCTATAATTATGCAGGGATATGAGCCTGTTGTATGACGGTTATTAGACCATGTTTATAACTATCTAGTGCTACCATATTATGAGCCTACTGCTGAGAAGCTTCTAGAATATGTCAATGAGATTCTTCATTATTGATAAGAATATGATCATGTCTCGAGGAATGTTTCATTATCACTTTATGATCCTCAGTTAGAATGTGAGTATGAGAGCGATCCTGATCCTTTTGGATATGTCATTGGTCTTTTCTGGTGTGTATATGAGCCTGCCCCAAGGCATGTGTTGCTCTCACTTAGTGATCCCCAATTGGAACATGAATATGATCTCAGTATGAATATGCATTCCTCACCAAAATATGTGGAAAAATCTCTACAATGGGAAAAGGAATATGATCCTACCCCTGTATTGCCTCAGAAGGATGTTGGTACATTCATTCATCGGTGAAAGTAGGAATATGTGCCTAACTTTCATGATCTACTAGAATATATCAGGTAGATTCATTGATAGTAATATGAGTCAGTCTTAAGGAATGTACCATTATTACTTGGTGATCCCCAACCGGAACGAGGATATGAGACTGATCCTAGGCCTTTGGAGTATGCCACTAGTTTTTTTGATGGGAATATGAGCCTTTCCTAAGGCATGCGACCCTCTCACTTGGTGAGCCTTTACCAGAATGGGGATATGAGCCTAATACTAGGCCTTTTGGAATATGTCATAGGTCTTTTTCAAGAGGCATGTTCCTCTATCCCAAGTTATGTGCTGCTCTCATTTGGTGAGCCCTATATGGAATGAGAATAAGAGCCTAGTTGGATGTCTCGTCCTTTACCAGAGTATGCTGATAATCCTCATGGATAGGAGCAAGAATGTGCACTTTCTCCAGAGCAATAATTGTTCATAATGATCATAGTTTTGATCTTACATGGATTTAGGGATAGGAATATGTTCATGTCCCTGTATCTGTACCAGTGCTGGAATATGCTGGCAGAGTTATTTAGTTGTTTCTATGATGAAATGGCATTTTAGCAAAGTGTGAATAGGGATATAAGCATGCAAATTTTTCATCTCCACTACATACCGACATATATCTTTGATTTAAGTAGGGGATATGATCCCACTTTAGTTCTCCTTATGCCATCAGAATATGTTGATGGACTTCATGCATGGGGATAGGGATATGCCCCTCCCACATTCCGACTGTGGGAATATTCCCACAAACTTGTTTTGAGTGAACGAGGATATGATCATGCTCGTTGGTTACCACCAGAATATATTGGTAGAAATCATTGAATAGAGTGGGAATATGACCCCACTCATGATTATCCAGAGCCTTCCTTGCTCGACATGTCTTTTTTATTGACCATGCATGTGTATCATAGGTGGAAGTGTGTTGGGTGGTACCCTTAGCAGGAAACCGATGGGTACAAGTGGGATGGTGTTGGAAAAAACGATTGACATGAGTCCTCCTCGACGACTCATGAATTGGAAGGGATTCATAGTTGGACCCTTGATCCACCTTCATCAGATATTGAAGGTGGTTATTATCAAACTTTGAGGATAAACTTCTGAAGTGATTGGATGTGGAAACAAGGGTCACTAGCTTTACTACAACTTTATTTGGACGATACCGACTCATCAGTTTAAGTACTTGGATACCCTTGTGGGCAGCCTTGATGGTCGGGATCATACCATGTCGATGATATTCCCAGAAAATTTCATTCTCCACCCTACGCTGAAAATATCCAGTGGGTGAGGTCATTTTGAGGCCCACATGGGTTACAATTGCAGCCGATTTTCCAAAACTGCTATTAGATGAAGACATCATCTCATATTGGGGTGTTTTTGATGAGATCAGTATATTCAACCATTTAGGAAACAAGGAACAAGGTCACTGATTAGTACACCATTGTAGGGATGATATTTACTCAAATGAGACATGCATGGGTAACACAATTTTCCTTTTATTCATGATCTGGACATTCTTCTCATGTGTACTTGTCAAAGTGAGGATGGAATTATTTCATGATAAACTCAACTACATAGGATCAGTCATAAGATCCTTGTCATGGTCAACCGATCATCTTTTTATTTGAGATTTTCACATTGAGTTCACCATTTTTTGCATATATTATGGAATAAAAATGGTCCAACACATGATTAACCAATAATCCTATTATATGAGAGATTCATATCAGGTTCACCATTTTTGTTTGTGTATATTATGCAAGAAAAAATGATCTGACACATGATTAATCAATCATCTTGTTATTTGAGATATTCACATTGAGTTCACCAATTTTTTTCTATATACTATGAAAGAAAAAATAGACCAAATCACAATTAACTAATTATCCTGTTATTTGATAGATTCACATCAAGTTCACCATTTTTGTTTCATTAGAAAGTTGTGGGTGGCTTTTGTATGGTGGTCTGATTACGACGGGTTCAATGTTTTGCACAATCATTCACATCAAGCTCACAATTTGTTAACTATTCATAGAAACTCTCAATGGATACTGCATCCATAACTGGGTATGGAATTACTTTCTAAAGGTAAGAAGCTAGTTGGGGTTTCAGACCTAATGATGCTTAGGAACTCACATTGGTCGAAAGGATGGGAGGTCGGGCTCATCACACCCTTTTGTAGGGAAATTTTTCCTACTCCGGGACTCTCTTATAGATTTAATACATGTTCAAGAATCTCTTCCTAATATCGATATGAGACTGGTTACCCTAACATAATGATCATAGGTTTAGTCTATTTATATAAAAATAGAAAGGGGGTTTGTTTTTGAATCCATCTATATTTATCCAAGGTTCTTCATCCACCTCCCTTTGGTGGGTAGCTGCTTAAATGTTGAATCCATATAACCATGAACTCCGGAGATTGTTGTTATCCAGGGAGGCGGTTAATATTTCAAGGATGGGATCGAGCCATTATGAGGTATCCTACATATCCTGTTTTATAAAAGGAATCAAAACCCATGTAGTTTATTAAACCTATGTAGTTTAACATCGTATGTAAAGTACTTATATGAAGGTATTGAGGAATCATATATTTGAGCTCGAACCTCGAGAAGGCATTCTACATATCTCGATTATGGCAGTAATCAGAGTTATTACAGTTCATTCATGCCCTTGGGAATTTCCCAAGGTATATAGCCTTGTATGTTGGGTATTTATATCATGCCATTGATCGAGTCTTACACACTGATGTGGACCTCGGTGGTGGAGATTCATGATGCCAATGAGGTGATCACCATGACTCCCTAAGCCCATGTGATCTATGCTTGGTGTGAGAAACAAGGGATAGAAAATAATCTGCCTCAATACGTATGGATGTAGGGTTTACATGCTGGAATTGCCCATTGTATGCTTAATATAGAGATCATATCTTAGGAAGGAATCATGCATATCCTAGTTTTGGTAGGAATCAGATTCATTGTATTTTAGTTACTTATCAATCTACTTGTAGATGAGAAAGGATGATCAGCCCATGGGAGAGATTGAGCCCCAATGGTTAGAATGTTAGATACATGGTGTGACTTACACTAAGGTGGATGCCTATTTGAGTTTGGGCCTTAGGAAGGCATCTTACGTATCCTGGTTAAGATAGGAATCAGAGTCTATAGGGCCCTAAGACACCCTGAGAGGGGAGGGGTGAATCAGGGTGTTAACTTTTTCTTTAAAAAAAAAGGATCTTGTTCCCATGTTGGTAGGAACTTGCTAAACCTGTATGATGGATATGATCAGCAATGAAACATTCACATGCAAAGAGATGACACAACAATTTTTACTTGGTTCACCGCTAAGGGCTACGTCCAAGGATCAAACACTGATAAGTTGTCGGTCATACAAAATTCAACTATTCTTCACTAGTTGTGGATTACAAAGGTTTGAGAACAGTCACTCTATCCCAGGCTCACTACCTTTACAACTGTTCAGAGATAGCCCACAGTGTCCCTCGTGTCACTCCCATTGACTTCCCCTGGCTCACTACCTTTGGTGAAGTCACAATCAGTTTATAGACGTAAAGGTATCTTCATCATCGCTAAAGAATGCATCCTCAGTTGTATGTAGATGCTCTGTTGAAGTTCAACTTCCACCCGTAGACTAAACTCACTTTTTCACCAAAGGTATCAGGAAAAATTCCAGCTTTCGTGCAACTCCCAAAACGACCGGCGTACATCAACCACACCTGGCACGCTTCTCCAAGCCCAATGCACAAGTTTCAAGACGGCGCATAAGTTCACCTCTCCCACTTGTGCGACACTAACTTTTTCAACTTCAAACTTATGCGACTCAATTCCTTTTATGCCTAAACTGATTTTTTCACGCAACTATGGACTGACGCACTTCTTCAAATCTTGGTGCGCAAGTTTCACCAAACCACCTCCGCGACACCTCCTTTACTAACTCCAAACTTGGGTGACTTAACCCCCTTCTTTCCTAAACCACCTTGGACACGCATCAAAAAATTGCCGTGCAACTTCAACTTGCGCGACCCATCACCACTTGCACAACCACTACACCTGCGCGATGGGAGCTTTGAATTTATCTAAGTCTGAACTTTATGCCGAATGAGGAGGGATCGACCTATATTTATAGGCATTTGGACACCCTATGTGACGACATGCAAGTCTCCCCTCGATGTGCAAGTCTTTGCACACAAGTATCGGTGCACATGTCACTTGCACGGCCAACCATAAAACGTGGGTGCCCTTCTTCCTTTTCCATATTTTGATGTTCTAATCTTGAATATCATTAGGCACACAAGTTTACTCTCCTTAAAGAAAATGGCGCACAAGTCTCTACCACTTTTCTCCATTTGTCAATTTTCAGGCCCAAAAATTTGGCAAACACTGGAAAATGGTGCCTCCTTCAATATTGTTATCTGCTTATTTTATATGATCACTTTACTGGCACACATTCTGAACTTTCACTGAGGATTGACAACAAACACAAACCATACTCCAATTCATGCATAGAATAGCCATGGTTCCAACAATCTCCCCCTTTGGGTTTGTTGGAAATCCCCAAATAAATTCAATAGATCACCATCCATATACAAAAAAAAAATGCAAGAATCAACTCAGCCAACACTCTAAGTCTACGTGAGCAATTCTTGGTGTAGAAAACAAGAGATGAAACTTGAATTGGGTTCCTGTATTTTGGAATTCTCAATGACACCCAAGTAATTTTCTTACAGTGTCACAGAAGCATTACATTTCCAATGAATTCCATCTCATCCTATCATCGACGCTGAATACTCATCGTGTCACAGAATCATTATCTTTCAATGACATGCCTAAATTTATTCATTTCTCCCCCATTGGAAAGAAACCCAAAGCCTGGTAATTGTTCATTGTTTAGCTCAAAACTCACCCCCTGGATAGTATCTCCCCCACAAACCTGCATCACAGCCATAAACAGATAAAAACTAGTTAACATAACCGGGGAGAGGGGTATTGCATAACCTCCTTATGCACTGGGAGGTGGCTGAACACCGAGCTTCAACAGATGATTCTCAAACACAGCCGCCGACAGTGGCTTGGTCAGGATATCAGCCACTTGCTCATCAGTTCCCACATGATCCATTCTAATCATGCCTTGCTCAACTTTTTCTTTGATAAAGTGATACCTGATTTCAATATGTTTTGTATGAGAATTCTGAACATAATTATTTGTAAGATCAATTGCGCTCTTGTTATCATAATAAATTACCATTGGTTTCTTCACCTCATCACCAATATCTATTAGTTGTTGCTTTATCCATAGAAGTTGCGTGCATGCCTTTTTGGCGGAGATATACTCATATTTAGTAGTACTAAGAGAAGTACTTTCTTGTTTCTTGATCAACCAACCAACACATTTATTACCAATATAGAATGATCCACCACTGGTCGACTTTCTGTCCACTACATCGCCAGCCCAGTCAGCATCAGAAAATGCTGATAATTCACTGTCCCTTCCTACATAAAAGTATAAGCCACAATTGTGAGTACCTTGGATATACCTCATGATTATTTTTACTGATGTCATATATTCCTCCTTTGGATTACTCTGAAATTGGGCCACTAGATAGGTTTCAAAGACAATATCTGGTTGTGTCGCTGTTAGGTACAGTAGGCTCCCAATTATCATCCTGTACATGGTGGGGTCTACAGATTCCCCATCCTCATGCTTTCCAAGTTTGGTTCCAAATGCAATCAGAGTTGATATTGGTTTGGAGTCTTGCATATTATACTTCTTCAGCAGCTCTCTTGCATACTTTTCTTGATAAATGAAAGTGTAATCCTGCCTTTGAATAACCTGCAGCCCTAAGAAATATGTGAGCTCCCCCATCATAGACATTTCAAATCCTGATTTCATGTGATTGGAAAATTCATCCACTAATTTCTGCCTGCTGCCACCAAATATAATTTCAACAACATAGACTAGAACCATGAACTGGTCTTTTGGAGAATTCTTCAAATATAGATTGTGGTCTACTCCTCCTCTTTTGAATTCTAGCTTCTTGAGATATGAGTCCAACCGGGAATACCATGCTTGTGGTGCCTGCTTCAAACCATATAGAGCTTTCTTCAGTTTGTAGACCTTTGTTTCATCAGTACCAAGAACAAAACCCACTGGTTGTTCAATGTAGACTTCTTCTTCAAGTACACCATTCAAGAATGCTGTCTTGACATCCATTTGATACACTTTATATCCTATTTGGAGTTCCATGGAAAGGAAAAGCCTGATTGACTCCAGTCTAGCCACTGGAGAAAAGGTTTCTTCAACATCAACGCCTTCAATCTGGGAGTATACTTTACATACCAGTCGTTCCTTTTTTCTAATAACACTTCCATGCTCATCAAACTTATTCTTGAAGATCCATTTTGTACCAATCAAATTGTAACCATTGGGTCTCTGAACAAGATCCCATGTCTGATTCTTGTCAATCTGATCTAACTCTTCATTCATGGATTTCACCCAAGATGCATCCTTTGTAGCTTCTTAAAATGAAGATGGCTCCACAACTAACAGAAATTAAGATTGTGTGTTATTCCTCATCCTCCTTGTTTGTGTGGGTGCACTCCTATCCCCAATTATGTTAGATGGATCAATCTCAGCTCTTCGATTTATCCTATGTGGTTCTATTGTATTATCTCCAACCAAAGTTTCTTATTCAGATTATTCTTCTGAGTCAACATCATGATGTGACTAATGAGTGTTTTTCACACCTTCCTCAATTTCTGTATTTGTATTTTCTCTACATTCACTTTCTTCCCCACTTTCTATCACATCAGCATATGAAATCCTTTAGGAATTTTTGGTTTTCTCTTCAATGATCTTAACATCACTACTCTCCAAAATCCTTCCTAAGCGTTTATTGAAACACTCGTGGGATTTACTATTCATTGGATACCCAAGAAAAATTCCTTCATCAGCATTGTCACCAAACTTCCCTGGATTTCATTCTTTATTTCGAATGAAACATTTGCTTCTGAAAACACGAAAGTATTTCGACGAAGGCTTCCTTCCATGACACAATTTATATGGTGTCTTTGTTTCTCCCATATAAATCCCCGTTCGATTATGAATGTGCACTATAGATTCAACAACTTCTTTCTAGTAATGGAAAGAGATACAACTCTCAATCAGCATAGTCCTGGCCATATTGTTAACCTGTCGATTCCAGTGCTCAATAACTCCATTTTGCTGTGGAGTTCTCACAGCAGCTACCTCATGTTGTATTCCATGTTTTTCTAGGTAATTATCAAACTCAATGGACGTGTATTCCCCTCCATTATCAGATCGCAAGACTTTTATTGTCCGTCCAGTATCATTCTCATCAATCTAGTGATAAGTTTTCATGCAATCAAGTACTTGTATCTTCCTGTGAATAACCATTACACAAGACATTCTACTATAATCACCAATGAAAAGGACGAAGTACCTATCTCCATGAGTTCCAACAACATTTATCGGGCCACATACATTTGTATGGATGATATCAAGAAGGTTTGATGCCCTTTTCTTCTTTGGTCGATATGAATTACATACGAGCTTCCCCCGTATGCAAGCATCACAAGTCTTTTCTTGTTCATGTTTCAGAATGGGGATATCCATGATGATCTTAAGCTTAGATATCTTTTCCCTGACTTGTTGGTTAATGTATCCCAGCCTTCGATTCCATAGGTTGTTTTCTTCTTCAATAGACAAATAGAAAGAGTTTTCTTTGCTATCAACCTGATATAAGTTTGCATTTGTTCTACAACCTTTAATAAGAGAATTCCCTATTTTTATCTTTATAGTGAAGCCTTTTTGATTGAAAGTTACAATGAGCCTTGATCACAGAGTTGACTCACACTGAGGAGATTTTGGCATAGACCGTCCATATAAAGAACTTCAGTCTTCTTTAGCTCTCCATTGGCGAGAGCAGTATTCCCACTGCCTTTAATCTTCAAAGCACCATCATTACCAAACATCACTGTTCCATAAACATTCTTTTCAATGTTCTTTAAAAGGTTAGAATTTCTTGTCATATGTAAAGAGCATCCACTATCAAGAATCCAGGTGCTGCTGCTCTTTGTAGATTTGAAGGCTACTTCTGCAAGATTGGATTTCTCGATCTTCTTATTTTATTTACAAGAGATATTGGATTGAGTATAAGATACTGGTGGCCTTCTAATTATTTCTTCCACATAATCAGATTATTCATACCCAAAATATTCTTCTAGAGGAGAAAACTTGTTTGTGAGATCAACACCATCAGGAGGGGGAATATTGACCCATCTCTGGGTGTTGTATGAATCTTTCCTATCGCATCTCTGCCTACAATACATCACCTTATGAACAAAGTTAGAACAATTAAAATAGTATCCATAGAAACTATTTCTTCTATAAGATGGAGTATATGAAGTTAGTCTCCTTTGTTGAAGTCCCAAATCTTCCCCATTCAAGTAGATCCTTTTTTCTTCACAATATGACATGGTATGGCCCAGATAGCCATAGAACTGACACTTCATGAGAGGAAATGTCTTCTCACTTGAATTTCTCATCATTTCTTTTTTCCTTGGGAGAATAGTTGAACTTCCTGTCATTTCTAAAATTTTGAGGATAATTTTCAGTTCTTCCTTTAGTTTGGATTGAGGGTTTCTTTTTCAGCACTTCAGGTAATGTTTCAACATGTCCAACTTTCATCTTGTATTTCTTTTGGATCTCTTTACTTCCAACAGTTGATGGCTCAGCTTCACATCCGATTCCACTCTTTTCCATGCAAGCGGGACTTTGATCACTCAAGATTTTTCCAACCCCATTTGAACCACACTTGGCTCTTTCTAGTAATTCTCCATCTGAGAATCTTCCAAAATGAATTTTCGTCTTACCCTCATTTGTGGTTGGTTGACATTCAATTTTACTCCTAAGAGTAACAACTTCTTCCTCAAGACTCTCAATAGTCTTGGACTTCTCTTCTAGTTTGGATGAAAGGTCATTTATGACCTTTTATTGTTCTTAAATTTTAAGCTTTAGCTCCACAATGTCATCTGTGCTTTCAAGGATTTAAAACTGAACTCTCAGTAGTTCTAGTCGTTCAATTTCTACTTCAAGATCATCAACATATTATGATGATTCTTCCACCATTTCCTTCCACTTATTTCATCTCTTAAATTTATTCTCAAGCTTGGAAAATTCATCCTTAATTTGAATATTTGGATCAATATTAGGGGTAATCTTGTTATCTCTTCCTTTACTAATTGAGGGTTCTGACTTTTCAATGGTAGCTATCATAGAAGCATGGTTTCCTATTTTAAATTCTGGTTCTTCTTCTTCACAAAATTCAATATCATCATCTTCCTCTTCATAGACAAAACTATTCCTATGTATTTTCTTTCCATATTTGAAGTCTCCCTTTTTGAAAAACCTTTTTCGTGGCATCTCGATGTCTTTTTCTTCACTCTCATCATCATAAAAATTTCTTTGGCACTGAGAGGCAATGTGCCCAACTCTTCTACGACGAAAAACATTCCAGAGGAAGCTTACCTTTAAAATTACCTTTTCCCTTATTCATCTTCTTGGTGTTGAGAGATAGAAGTTCTTTTTACCCATTATCTTCACCACCACTATCTTTTGAAATTTTCAGTTTGTCCATGGATTTGAATGCCATTTCCTTGCTTACCCGAGTCGTGGAATCATTAGGTTTGACTCTCATCTCATATGCCACTAGACTAATTAACAGATCATCCAGAGAGAGTTTAGATAGATATCTTTCTTCAAGGGCCGACACCTTTTCATTGTACATAGGAGGAAGTATTCTCAAGATTTTATTTACGATATCAATGTCTTTGATTTCCTCTCCAAGACCTCGAATTTCTCCCACTACTTCAGTAATTCGATTGAAGAATGAATCTGCATTCTCGTTAGGATGCATCTTTAGATCATCAAACCTGTTTTGTAAGACTTGAAGTTTCACCTCCTTCACTTTGTTGTCTCCTTCATAATTTTTTTCATGTTTATCCCACATTGAATTTTATGAGGTGCAACTCATCACCTTTAGATAGATCTGATCTGAAAGAGCCGTAGTGATAACATTATAAGCTTTAGCATCTATGTCAAGAACTTTCTTATTTGTATTAGTCATAGCCAGCCCAGTTGGATCAGTAACTTGTATTCCTTGCATAGTAGCAAAAAGGACTTGCATTACAAGGGATCTTAAATGAGATTTCATTTTGTTCTTCCAAATCTGAAAATTACTTCCATCGAAGAGAGGTATTCCCCTAGCTTTGACTGCAGTCTCAATAACAACAAAGGAAAAATCTTACACTAGCAACCTCCCTCTAATACCACTTGTAGGACACCGGGACACCCTAAGAGGGGAGGGGTGAATCAGGGTGTCAACTTTTTCTTTTAAAAACAAGGATCTTCTTCCCACATTGGTAGGAACTAGTTAAACCTGTATGATGGATATGATTAGCAATGAAACATTCCCATGCAAATAGATGACACAACAATTTTTACTTGGTTTATCGCTAAGGGCTACGTCCAAGGAGCATACGCCGAAAAGTTATCAGTCATACCAAATTTTACTATTCTTCACTAGTTGTGGATTACAAAGGTTCGAGAACATTCACTCTATACCAGGCTCACTGCCTTTACAACTATTTAGGGATAGCCCACTGCGTCCCTCGGGTCACTCCCGTTGACTCCCCCTAGCTCACTGCCTTTGGTGAAGTCACAATCACTTTATAGATGTAAAGGTCTCTTCATCATCGCTAATGAATACATCCTCAGTTGTATGTAGATGCTCTGTTGAAGTTAAACTTCCACCCATAGACTAAACCCACTTTCACCAAAGGTATCGGGCAAACTTCCAGCTTTCGTGCAGCTCCCAAAACGACTGGCGTACATCAACCACACCTGGTGCGCTTCTCCAAGCCCGATGTGAAAGTTTCAAGATAGCACACAATTTCACCTCTCCAACTTGCATGACACTCAATTTTTCATCTTCAAACTTGCGTGACTCAATTACTTTTATGCCCAAACCGATTTTGGCATGCAACTATGGACTGTTGCGCTTCTTCAAATCCTGGTGTGCAAGTGTCACCAAACCACCTACGTGACACCTCCTTTACTAACTCCAAAAGTGGGAAACTTAACCCCTTTCTCGCCCAAACCACCTTGGATGTGCAACGAACAACTTTCGTGCAACTTCAACTTGTGCGACCCACCACCACTTGTGCGACCAGTACACCTGCGCGACAGGAGCTCTGAATTTCTCTAAGTCTGAACTTCATGTCGAATGAGGAGGGATCGACCTGTATTTATAGGCATTTGGATACCCTGTGTGACAGTCTGCAAGTCTCTCCTCGATGTGCAAGTCTCGACGCGCATGTCTCGGCACGCAAGTCACTTGCACGACCAACCATAAAACTTGGGTGCCCTTCTCCATTTTCTTTATTTTGATGTTATGATCTTGAAAAACATTATGTGTGCAAGTCTCTACCACTTTTCTCCATTTTTCAATTTTTAGGCCCAAAAATTTGGCAAACACTGGAAAATGGTGCCTCCTTCAATACTGTTATCTACTTGTTCTGTATGATCACTTTGCTGGCACACATTCTGAACTTCCACTGAGGATTGACAACAATCACAAAACATACTCCAATTCATGCATAGAATATCCATGGTTCCAATAGAGTCATCATAGTTCACTGACTTCTCAAACTGCTATTGGCTGAGGAAGGATGACCAGACCATGAGAGATATTGGGTATTCATGGTTAGAATTTCAGAGACATGGTGGTACTTACACTAAAGTGGATTTCTATTTGAGATCATGCCTTAGGAAGTCATCCTACATATCCTAGTTAAGTAAGGAATCATAGTCATCGTACTTCATTGAATTCTCAATCCATTAGTAAATGAGGAATGATGATCATCCCATGGGAGAGATTGGGCCCTAATTGTCAGAATTTTGGAGACATGGAAGGACTTACACTAAAGTGGGTGCCCATTTGAGATCAGACCTTAGGAAGGCATCCTATGTATCTTGGGGTAGGAATCAAAGTCATCGTAGTTCATTAATTCAGGGCTTACACACTAATGTTTCCCTTATATGTGGGACATGTCATATTATGCCATTGGTTAGGGATTATACGATAAGGTTTCCCTAGTATTTACAGAGGATTATGACATGAATTATGTTATTATTGAAACTCCCTAATCCCATGTGATCTATCTCGGTGTGAGAAATAAGGGATCTTGAATAATCAGATTCACTACATATGGATGTGGGACTCACGCAATAGGACATAACTTTGAGGTTTGATTTAGAGTTTTATTCTTGGGAAGGAATCCAACATATCCTAGTTATGGTAGGAATCAAAGTTCTTTTAGTTCATTATTTCAGTGCTTACACACTGAGGCTGCCCTTATATGTAGGATGGACAAGGTTATCAAGTCCTGGGATGCCCGTTTGACCTGGCCTGCTTGTCTGCCTGACATATGTCGATTGTTTGCTCAACATGCCTTGATTTTCTACTCAACATGTCAGAGGATGTATTATTGACATGTCCAAGGAAAATCACATGATCCAGTTGACCTATCTGAGGGACATCACATAATGTGGATAGCATGTATGAAGGTCATCACATGACCGAGACTGACTTATCTAGATAACATTGCAAGACCTGACTATAAGATCCTGGAAGTTATTGCATGATCTCAGCTCACATTATTGGAGGGTGTCTCATGATCCAACTGACTTGCCTTGCTATCATCATGGAAGTTGGCTGACATTCTTGGAGGGAATCACGAGAGTAAATGTGACATGTCTAGACGGTGATGCATGATCCAGGATGACATGTTTGGATGGCATTGTGAAATCTAGATGACATGTCTAGATTACATCGTGAGGTCTGGATGGCGTGACCAGAAGACGTCGTGAGAGCGAGTTGACATGCCCTAGTTCTATTGAGAGACTCAGCTGACATGTACCGATTTTTCCATATGATTAAGAATAAATATATGAGGGGCATCCCAAGGCCTGGATGGTGATCCCGAAGGGTTTCACGAGACTTGGAAGGCATGCCCAGGGGGGCACCATGTGACTTTATTTAACATGTCTTGAGGACTTCACATTATCCAAAATAGTGCCAAAGGAGCATCATGAGATCTGGGTGACATGTCCTGGTGTTATTGTGTGACCTGGGTGGTTAATGTGAAGTACGTGAGGATTAGTGTGTATGTTCTTCACATAAGTCACCCTCATTTTTATTCTTTGTTCCAATATTTTATTTCATATTTCTTATATTTGTTCAGTGTTACCTTATTTTAAGTCTCGCATGATCTAGAAGGTATGTGGTATGTTCTTTCCATGACCCATGAGAAGTCCTTCTCGTGATCTATGGGTGATCACATGAATTTTCTTATGCATTATTCATGATCGCTCTGGTTGTTTTCTAGAAATGACCTGGCAAAAAACATTCCCAATCATGAGATCAACCACTCTGAGAAATCTGTTCTGATGCTTGGGTGTTCCCATGCGAGGTTTGAAGGAAAATTTTGTGATTTGTTCATGTTGGGAAGGGGAATTTAAAGGCCTTTCCACCCCAATTATTCACCTATTTGTGTGGTGTGTATTGTGAAAATCTAGTCTAGAGTCGGTGGAGGGGTTCGATGTTATGCATTTCATGAGATACTATTGTAGTCCATTCTGGGGGATTCAAATGATTTTCAAAAACCACAAGACCATATCATCAATGTCTTGTCTATTGAATTATGGACAATTAAATGGGTCTTTCCAAATCATGCGGACATGCCAAGGGACTTTAATATTATCAGGTCAACATGTCTAAGGACATTTGCGAGATTAGGATGCCTTCTGAAAGGATTTCGTGTGATCTAAGACAACTTTTTTAGGAGATTTTGTGAGATAATGATGGATTTATAAGGTTCTTTCACAAAGTCTTATGGAGAACAAGATCATGTCAAATGAATTTTATGACCAAAAGAGGCTCCCACATTTTCTCTTTTATTTCCTTTTTTTATTTATCAAAGTCTAGGAGATTTTGCAAGATTGTGAAATTATTGTCGAAGAAAATCACTTTCCCCACCCGTGATATGTCGTGTGACCAAAAAAAGGTCTTATGGTGATGCGTGAGAATTATCATGGGAGAACCCTTCTACTTATTTTTTTATCCAAAGGGTGAGTGTGTGACTTCCTAGATATGTCTGGAGCTCTTCACGTGGCAAAGGTGACATTCTAGCGAGCTCTCGCATGGTGAAGTCGATATGTTGCTAGGGGCTTGAAGTGTCTTGAGAACCACTTGGGGTGCATTGCATGATTTTTATAGCTGTAAGAGGCTCCCATCTTTCCCCTTTTTATTTCCTTTGTTCAGTTTACAAAGGTTGGGGGATCTCTCAAGGTTGTATGAGTGTTGTCGAAGATAATCACTATACTTATCTGTGACGCGTCGCATGGTATTTACAACCACAAGAGGCTCCCTCCTTTTGGATATTTCCCTCATAATTTCCAATGAATTTTGGATGGATTTTTAGGCATCTATCCCCTGGAAATTCACATGACCTGGGGGTTCTTGTTTGGACACCGCCGCGTGATCAGCGAGTGTCTGGGATGACTTTGAAAGAGTAGACGAACTTGTTAAAAGGTTCCATGAGGGATCTTCTACAAGATATGTGTTACATGTGGTCGTCTATATGACCTTTTGTAGGTCATGCAATCATGAGTCTCCTGAAGGGTCACATGATACTTCTGATCATGGCCACCTTATTCTTCATTTGTTTTTAGGGTGGAAATAAAAGTCATATTCAGGTATTTCTTCCTTTTTGGATTTGTCGATACTCATTTGGCAGACATCAACAAATACCACCATAGAAACCATCTCATATAAAACATTATTTATTTAATAATAGTAATATATAAAATACAAATTACGTGAATAAATAATAAATTACACTATCTTCATACATCTACAAGATAAATCAATCATCATAGAAAATTTCCAAATTACCACTCCAGGGTAAATAATGTGTCTCGAGCCTAACAGAGCACTCAAAATTTCATTCTTAGAACTATAAAATTATTTTTTACCCTTACATTAAAACCAATAACATTTCATAAACTCTAAAATTTCAAAGTCCACAGTATATACAAGATCTATGGGGGAGAAACCACAGTTATATTGTGCATCTTCTTCCACTTCAATCCCAGAAATATGGGAGAGAAATGGAGAAATATTAGGTGAATCATTATCTATATCAATCTTGTATAGTGTCAATATCTTTTAAACCAGTGTCAGGGGTGAGTAGGAACTGATACACATTTAGGTCATCATCTACCTCTTCCTATAATAATGGGTGAGAAGAGTATATACATTAATTTCATAGTCCAACAAAACCCATAATAGTGGGCGGGTATCATACTAAACATAGTGGTACTCCTCTGTTAATATCAACCAGTCATTATACTACATCATGTGTTAAAATAAGATAAGTAGAAAAAAATCAGACAGTTAAATCCGAAATATATCTATCAATCAAAAGAAACTTCTATACTATAATTCATAATCCCTTTATAAATTCCTCCACCAATTTTCATATCCTTATCTCATCAAAAAACCAAGAACAATTAAATTTTAGTTATTGGATTATTTAGAGAGCAACATCATAGAAACCCAAATATTAATTTCTATATTATGAGTTTTATACACTTCATAATAAGTGACTCAAATTAATACCAATATATTTTATAACATTCTCATATTTCAACTAAATATTTTACAAAAATATTTCACTGCATTAATTTACATGGTTTGTTTTATCATTTATATTATCTCTATAAGAATTACAAGTTGATCTTAAAATACTCATAAATTTATTAAGTAAAAAATTCCCTCATCCTTAAGATATACCTTTATTATTAGTAATAACATTACTATTTTATTTTCAGTTTCATACCATTGGTAATTAAATTATTCTTTTTAAAATTTATATTTCTTATTTTAAAAAAAAACATATATAAATATAACTGGTAACAATATTACTCTATGGATTTCAATCTTAATAACACTGTTAAAAATAAAAATTCCAATAGAATACTTAATTTTACTTCGATAAGTAATTCATATCTATTATACACTTTAATATTTTCAAAAAAGTCATGTTAACTCCCTTTATAATCCATTAATTAATAAATATATTCTCTTTAAATTCAAACAACTATTATAATCACTTCTATAAACTGAATTCCATCACATAATAATATTTTATTTTATTTTTTGAATATCTATTAAAAGGATATTATCTTGAATTTATTGAAAATTTTATTTATTATATATTTTGTTAAACACATCCTAGTTACACATCTCATTCATCACCATAAATGTTATGATAATTTATCCTCAATTTCCATTAATAATTTAAATGAAACTTATATAATACCAAATATCATTACTTTCATTATTTACAAATATTAAATTTAGTCACATAAAATTTATTTCACTATAATTGAATAATAATTACTTTTAATGTTGTCAAAATGACAGAGTGAAAATAATTAAATGTTTTAATTAATTTTTCCTTTTATTACCAACCATATGTATTTCCCATATATGGTACAATTTTAAATTTAATAACGATCCAATTAATTATTATCATAACTTTTAAATTAAATAATATACTCGACCAAATTCCATTTTAATTATTTTTTTATCATTAAGATCATCCTCCAATGATAACTCATAATATCACAGTAATTTAATTCTTTCAAATTTATCAATAAATAAATAATAATTAGTAATAATAATTTTACCTTTATTATTTTGTGCATCCATTCATACTGATACAAAATACTTATCATTGATACTTTAAGGATTCAAGCTCTCCAAAATAGTTTAACTTTCCCAACAAAAAAAACAATTTTTTCAAAGATTTGAATGAGTAAAAGTCAACACAGGATCCCAACACATCATTAATGTTAATTAGATAAATTTGTCACAAAATATTCTCTAAAATGGACCTAAAATGTTCCATTTGATACAAGGTCTTGATATGAGTCTGAAAAAAATTTCAATGAAAAATTTAGATTCCCTATTCACCCCCACACACATCCTCTCGTTTCAGACAACTAGGGGGTTCCACATGGAACCCCCACATGACCCTTGGATTTTCCATTACATTTATATGCTGCAAAACTAGATTGGAGCCCTCCTCTCCATCCAATAAGATATTGTACAATTTTTGTTTCATATCACAGCTCCAACTGAGCTTGTTTTCATGTAGCCATGTAGTGTGTCATCCAATCAACAGGATCATAAAATCATGTGAGTCCCACATCACACCATACAAACTCACACCCCTAACCCCATATAGGGAATCATAACACCCTTACTACTAATCAATCAATGATTGAATGTAACTACTATCACGGTCACTATCTCGTCACGCTACTACAGTCATTATCATTATCCACCATTAAACCAATTCAAAATCTTTAATTATTAATGGCACAAAAAATCAAATGTTCCAAAAACTAGATTTTTTAATTTTAAAATAGAAGTAAATCAGGGTTATATAATTCGATATAGGTCACTGTGTTTGTGTTTTCCAAGTGTTTTTGTGGAATTCAAAGTGTTTTCTATCACTATGATTCAAGAATGTTGTAACCTCATTGGTCTGGTGGGTTACAAATAAGTTAATTCAAATTGATTTCTTAGTATGATAATCAATTATTAAATATTTATAAGAATACAATCTAAGGTGAAAATGAATTCGTCCAATGCTCATGGATTAGTTTATTTTAATAAATTTAGAGATCCCAAGATACATCTTTCTCAGTCTGATACAATGTATATAGTGAATGATTAAGAGTTGACATGAAGAAATTATAAAACATGGATATGAATTCTACAAAAAAATAATGAAAATTAAATCATAACCATGGTTTTCCATCAATATATTCAACCTAAACATAAGAGGGAAATGGGGTGCTCATAGTGAGAATTATAATGATGTAAATATACTCACAACAATTTGACAACAAAACTAAAATAAGAATAAGAACATAAAGAAAAATAAAATTACTCTCACTCGATGGATCTTAAGTCCTTCCCCAAGACAAGTTCCTTATTTTAGGGTTCGCGCCTTCTAAATTTGTATTAAAAGTGATTCATTACCCAACACCCTATGTTCCCAAGTGGTTAGGGGCATTGATTCAAAGTCGAAGGGTGATTGGTAGGTGGATGAGAAGTGGTTGGTTGGATTTTAAAATATGTATAATTGAGGTTCACCATTAAAAGAATTGTTCACCAACTATGCATAAGATTCTGTCTATATTTTCTTTAGATGCATAGTTTGGAAATGGTTTGAAAAATTATTCACTGACCATGTAGTGGTTTATATCTCATTTATATTGAGTTTTGTCTTTTGTTCATGGTTTTTATAACTATTAAAACATGTTTTTTTTATTTTGGGTACTTCCAAGTCCCACATCAGAATACTCATTTATGTATTCCATTTTATCAATCTATAAAAGAAGGTCTCCACCTTACCTTGAGGAAAGAAGATTTACTATTCTACATGGTATCAGAGGGAAACTGATCCCCCCCACCCCGTATGATTTTTTTCCTATGACACATCTCCTTGACAGCGCCCCACCCTCTCACAGCATAGCTCTCCCCACAACTGCCTATATAGTGGCTTCTCGGTGAAGCCCGACATAGCCTACCTCCATGTCCATCAAGGATCCATGCCTCTGTCATGGTGCCCAGTGTCCTGCTCATCCTGGCAGCATCCATCCATGCTGGCCTCCTCACCTACGACCTTCCTCGGTGATCCAGCTCCTGCGGTGATTCCTCCTCCTGGCACCCTCCTCATCAAGGCACAATCTTCCCACCCTCCCTTTGCAACCACACCTCTTCATCTATCATCCATAACCTACCTAGTCCAGGTGATCCCGACATCCTCCAGCACCGAACAGACGCCTCTCCCGGTGCCTACTAGTTCCTCCATTGTCTCCCGACGCTGCCTACCCCTGATGCTTCCTGACTTCAACCGACTCTACCTTCTTGCAGCCTCTCATCGGGGAATCTTACTCTCCGTGGTGCACTGCTAATATTGTCATCTTCTATAGATTTCCAATGCCTCCATGGAAACCTCTTATACTCTGCCCTAGATAATCACAACCTTCACCTGCCTCGCAGATGAGAAAATCAACTCTACCAACTTCTCTATTTGGTGGAAGACTGTGTTGATGTCCCTAACGGGAATGGAACTTGACGCTCACCTCGAGGATCCTCCACCATCATGTAATAATCCCAAATATCATCCTTAGAAGCTTGTTGATAGTAAGATATTCACTTTTATCATCAATTCCATGGATTTCTCAGTCAAGGACGTCACCCGAACTGCAAATAAAGTCAAGGAACTTTGGGATTCCTTGAACATCATGTATTATGAGACTAATAATTTGGATCGGGTCTCCGATGTTCTTTAATAGATGTTGTAGATATGACAAAAAGACCATTATTTCCCAACATATTTCATGCAATGGAAAGATCTTCATGATGAGTTACAAGATTTGTGGCCCGTTCCCCAGACACCAAAGGAAGCTCAGAACTTGCATGACCAACTGTGCATCTTTAATCTTCTCAATGGTCTTGCTCCTGAGTATGCAGTGATGGCTACTGAGATGTTCTCCATACCATCTACACTGAAGATTCCCTAGGTGTATCATTAACTGGGCAATGCCCATTGGGATCTTCCCCCACCTACCCCCATCATCAATCACTCTTTTCTCTTCGGTCGTGGTGGTGGACTCTCTTTGGGAACTCGTGGACGTGGCCATGTAGAGGGTCTTCCTCATCCCCTTTCTCAGCACAATGGAAAACTTAGACACCTGATCGACTGTTCTTGGGTTCTTCATGGATGCCCATCTCAATAACTGCGATAGGGTCAGGCAGCGGTCCATGATGCTTCCTCACCAGCAACGAATCTTCCATCATATCTATACCTTTCCATGATAGAACTCTAGATGATTCATGATCCTTAGATCCCCTCAAAACCAGGTCCGTCTTCAGCTTCTCTTTCCCACTCTGTTGGTTCCGCTGCCTTCTTCTGTCATCCTATCTGGATGATCAACTTAGGTGCCTCTGACCACCTCACTGGTGATGCTGATATGTTTACCTCCTACTTTCCTTATGTTGGTTCATCATCCATCACCACCACTGATGGCTCCATTATCCCCATTGCGGGATTTGGTGCATGCTCCCTGAATTCATCACTTCACCTTCCCTCTATGGAACATTTTCCCCACAGTACTTTAAACCTTATATCCATAAGTAGGATTATAAAGGATTTCAACTATGCTGCAATATTTACATTCTCTATTGTTGTCTTTCAAGAGAAGATAATAAACCAAGAACTTGGTAGAGGCCAGCTTCGGGACGAGGCCTACATGTTCAATGGACTGACAACCATTGCCTACACATCTATCTCTACTCAGGAATTGGACCTCCATTATTGATTGGGACATCCAACTTCCTCCACCATTCATCAGCTATTTCCAAATATTAGTCAGCATATTTATTTTCAATGTGAGTCTTGTACATTTATAAAACATCATCGCACTTCATACATTCCTCGAGTGGATACACGGGCCTCAAAACCTTTTGATATGGTTCATTCAGACGTTTGGGGTCCTTGTGCCATCTCGACTTATTTGGGGTATAAGTATTATATATCTTTCATTTATTATTTTTCATGAATCACTTGGTTGTACCTCCTACGATAACGGTATGAAGTTTTTCCTTCCTTTTAGACTTTTTACAATGAAATTTATAACTATTTCTCTATATTTGTAAAATGTCTCCGCTCAGACAATGGGAGGGTGTATCTATCCAGTCCCTTTTGGCAGTTTCTCTTGGTGAAAGGAATCATTCATCATACCTCTTGTCCTGATACACCCTAGCAGAATGGAGTAGCAGAACGGAAACACAAACATATTCTAGAGACTGCTCGCACCCTCCTATTCCAAAAATAGGTGTGATGTTATTAATATTTTCATAACTTATTATATACTCCCTTTACTGATTTTATATGAAAATTTCATAATTTTTGTGAAATATTAATGTTTTAATACTAAGTGTAATTTTTGATCATTTTTAGAAGTATTCCAATTGAGTTAGTTTACTATTTTTTTTATAAATATCACTATACTGATTCATATTGTGTTATTATTGTTTTTTATGATTCCCTATTAAATTTAGAACATTTCATTAGAAGGGATAATGTGCCAATTCTTCCATTTTAAGGGTCATACAGACTATACAAGAAGACACAAATAATTTGTGATGAAACTAGACCAGCTATGAAGATTGAATTACTGGCCTCAATAGAGAATTCCAAATTCATATATTCTTGTAAAATGTTCTGGGGACAATTTAAGGATTCTTGGATAAATATTTCAAGGCCCAACTCTAAAGAAAAGGGGCCCAACTGATGCTTTGAAGTCCATCCCACCATTCTGGATGGGAATTAAAATACGTACACTATCAATTAAACAGTTCATGATTTAATCATAAAATAAATCTGATATTTTTCAGTGTGAAGTAAGAGATATAGGTGGCTGAATTTTTTGAATAATGTGTTCATATTTGAAGGCATCTTCCTATTCCAAAACCCATTCACATTTTGACTTTCTGAAAAGTCTGGATTGAAATGGACAGATTACAATTTTTTACTCCAACCGCCATAACATTGGTTCCCTAAGTCAAAATGACTCCAAATTTTGAGAGAGGTCATCCAAAATTATTATCTACAACTTTCAAGAAGAGAATATCTCTATATTAATTTGTATGAATAGTCAAATTGGCAATGCAATTGGAGAGACAAATTGGGAATGCAAATAGTCCACCACCATGGGCTATAAATACATCCCCTCCTCTTCTTTCAAAAGAGTTGGCATTTCAGTAGATAGGAGCACACATTGGTATGAACAAATCCTTGAAAAAGGCTTGGGAGGAATTTCAATACTCAAGTTTTTACTTGAGAGACCTTTCCTCCTCTCTTTGTTTTCATTTACTTTTGTGTTCTTTATTTTTGAAATCTTGTAAGTCTCTTTCTTTTTAATTCTATTTTAATGAAAGTTTCTTATTCAATATCTCTTATTCTCATCCACATTCTATAGTTTAATATTAATGTTATTAAAAATATTTTAAATACAGTTGAATCCTCTTCCATTCTTTTTATTTCCCATTCAATCTAATGTTTGTTTCTAATTATCATCATCGTTTGTGTGTGTGTTCGACACACCTCTCTTTTCTTATCCCTTTCTTTTTATTCTCTTATTAATTCATCATCATAGAAATAATAAACCAGATTACTAATAATTTAAATGGCTGAGTAAATCTCTCATTGAGGTGAGTTATAAGTTAGGTATGTTAAGTGATTGAGATCTTTTGCTTGACGAGTATTCTTTGAATTAACATTTTTTATGTTAGAATTAACATGTCATGGATTAATGACTTGTTTGGTTTAATTTGTGGTTTACATGGACTATTGGAACCATAAATACACTACCATCAACAAGATATGATTGATATTATAACCTTAAGTTATGTTAAGGCTTGGATTAAGGCCTTAACACTTAGGAATTTCAATCAACGTTATCTTGTGAAGTGGGTGTTAATTTAATGAAACATAAAGCAAATATCAAGGATATCACAAGCCTAACTACCTAATAATGAACTCACCCCAATATTTATCAATTTTCTAAATCAATATTAATCAATAAGTCATTTCATATACTTTTCAAACAAACCCCCCAATCAGAATACAATCAACTAAAAACAATAGACTGTTAAAAAGTATCATCACCGAGGATTTGACCCGAGTGCTGGTATACACGTTAGCAGAGCACCAGAACCTTGACCGGTCGATAGGCGACAATCAGCAATGCTTTCAAATGGAACCATTGCCATGTATGGTGCTTTAATTATTCATTAGTTTTTAATTATTGTAAAAAATAAGAAAAAACAAAATTAATTTTTTTTTGAAAAAAACACAAAGAAAAACCCGCCTTCCCATAAAAATCATAAATAGAAAACACACAAAGAAAAAACCATATTCCTCCTTCTTCCAAAATATCTCTGAATGCCCCATATCCTCCCAAACAATCCCTTTGATTTTTTTGACCCTGAAATTGAGCGAACACTTCACCAACTTAGGAGAAACATAAGAGATAATCAACTCATTCAAGAACCTATCCTTGTCCAACCAGTTGAATTAGATATGACCAATCCTAGGGAACAAACACTTAAAGAACTTGCTTTCACTGATATGAATTACCAACCTCTTGGTATTCAATATCCAAACATAGAGGCTGAATTAAAAATCAAATTGGGTTTGATTCAACTTCTTCCTCATTTCCACGGGCTTGCCGGTGAGGATCCATATCTCCACCTTAAAGAGTTACAAGTGGTGTGCTATACCATGAAGCCTTAAGGGGTTTCTGAGGAATAAATCAAACTCTGAGCATTCAATTTCTCCCTAGTTGAAACTACTAAGTCATGGATCTACTACCTTACTCCTGGTTTCATAACCACATGGAATGTCATGAAGTGACTCTTTTTAGATAAATTCTTTCCTGCTTCTCGTATTGCTTCTATCCGAAAGGAAATAAGTGGTATATGTCAAATTCCAAATGTATCACTCCATGAGTACTGGTAGAGGTTCAAAAATCTTGTTGAAACTTTCCCATGCCACCAAATCTATATGAAACTCTTGATGTAATACTTCTATGAGGGGCTATTGGCTATGGAGAGAACCCTCATTGATGTCTCAAGTGGCAGTGCTTTTGTTGATAAAACTCCTGCAGCTGCAAGAGATATCATAAGTAACATGGATGAAAACACACAAAAATTCCATACTTGATCACATTCTCAAGTAAAACAAGCCCAATATAGTGAATCTATAGATCCCAACAAGATGACAGAGTGTATAAGTGAACTTATAGGTCTTGTGAGACAACTATATGTGGATACCAAAGCCCCAACCTAATCTTCTCTACAATCTCTATTCCCTAGATCTATCAAGAACTTTGGAATCTGTAGCTCCCCATATCATCCAACTAACACATGCCCACAACTTCAAGAGGATCAATATGATTCATCTGGACCAATGGAGCTTAATGCGGCATATGCTAAGTAGAACCCCAACCCTCAACAATCAGGTCAGTTTGTTAGAAACTTCAACCAACCTCACTCTGATCCCTTATCTTCTTCCTATAACCAAGGAACGAGGTATGGTAATCCCATCTCTCATCCCCCTCAGTTCCCTCATCAAAACCCAAACCAATTCCAATATGGTCAAAGTGTTGGTAACTTCTAGAAACCTTACCCTTTTGTTCCTCAACATCAAAGGATCAATCCTCCTCTTCCTCCCCCAGGCTTCTACTATCCTAGTGAGCCTTCCCATTTCCCAAACCAATACAATCGATTTCCCAAGAACCAAAATCAAGGAAATCCCAATCTAGGACAAGCCTCTTCTTCCAAGAAACCATGGGAAAGTGTAGTAGAAGATCTTGCCTCCTCCACCCGTTCTAGCCTCAAAAGCATTGAAACCCAAATTGGTCAACTTGCATCCCACCTGAGCTAGAAACAACAATAAAATTCTTCCAAACTCCCAGCTCAACCATTACCCAACCCTAAGGGTAATGTAAGTGAAATTTCACTTAGATCGGGAAAGAAAGTTGCTATGCCTCATGATAAGTCCTCCAACCCCCCTTTGAATGTTGACCTAGAAAATGAAAAGAAAAAGAAACTTGAAAAGGAACCTGAAGCCATTCCTTCACCTCCTTCTATTCCACTTAGGAATCCAATTCTTTTTCCTCAAGACATTTCTAATCCAAATAATTCCTTTGAACCCAATCCTGAAATGCACGACATGTTTAGATGTGTTGAAGTCAACATACCCCTCTTAGATGCCATAAAACAAATCCCTAAGTATGACAAGTTTCTTAAGTAATTGTGCAACTATAAGAGGAAAACTTGGGCCTTCAAGAATGTTTTCACCCAATAGTCTATTTCCATAAAGTGCAAGGATCTAGGGACCTTTACATTTCTATTCCAAATTGAAAGTTACAACTTTGATGATGCACTCATAGATCTAGGAGACTCAATAAATTTCATGCCCAAATCCATATTCTCCAACCTTGGTATATGTCCTTTACACCCAACAGGTGTTGCCACCTGGTTAGCCAATCGAAGCACAGATAGTTTTGAGGGAATAATTGAGGATGTAATTGTCCGAGTTAATGATCTTATCTTCCCAGCTGACTTCTATGTCCTTGATATGGAAGGTGATATAACTTCTTGACAATATCCTCTGATTTTAGGAAGACCTTTCCTTATGAAATCTAAAACCAAAATTGATGTACATGATGGCATCTTATCCATGGAATTTGTTGACCAACTAGTCATGTTCAATATTTTTAAATCCACGCGATACCCATCAGAGAATCAATCTGTATTCTCTATCCATGCTTTTGGAATTCTATATGAGAGTGTGTTAAACCCCAATCCATCATGCCATTCATGTTATAATGATAAAGAATATTGTGAATTTTGTATCCTAATCAGCCAAGTAATAAATGGAGAAGTTGATGTTTATATTACAAATGTAAACTCCATTGATCAAAAGTATCTTGAAAAGTCTTTAGAATCTCATCTTGCCTCTGAAATCTACTACTCCAAATTGGACGGTAATGGGGAAAATCAACATGCATGTTCATTTTTTGATTCAAATATAATTATCCAACATTCATCATTTTCTATCCATGATTCTGAAAATTCTATTATATGTGAGGTGAACAATAAACCAATGTGTTTATATTGTCCCGATGGTAGTGATTTTTGTGATATTTTTCTTTAATTAATAAAGTGATCACTGGTGAGGTTGAAATTGACCATTCTTTGGAAAACAACATTGATATAAAGGATATTGAAAAACTTATTCAGTATTATGAATCCATCTATTCTCATTACTCTACATCAGTAAGTGATGAAATAAATGAGGAAAAACAATTAGGATCTCGTACTCTGGTTTCAGGTTATATGAACCTTACATAAATGAACCATCAAAATTGAGACATCTTTCTGAACTTCCAAGAATAGAAAAACAACACTAGGTTGGATTCATAATACCTCAAGTCGAAGACAAAAGGAAGGATAGTCATATTATCCTTCCACCCCATTTAATTTCTAGCACCACATCAAGGAAGGGGAGAAATTATAAAATGAACAATCAGGTAACCCAGAGGAAAAGTTTTTCTGGAAGCACACTGGAGTTGAGAAAATATGATGGCCACCATCAGACTATGGGTAGTCCACTACAATTGTCCATCTATAGAAAAATAAATGCAGTGCTTCTTGGGAGGCAACCCATGTTTACTTTTAATTTTATGAAATTTTAATTTCTTTTTAGTTTTTTATTATATGAATAATTATTTTTCTTTTTCAAGTAACATCCCATATGAGGCACATCAACTTCTATTGACCCACCACTGGATGGAGATGTCAACCCACCAAATCAAAACCAGGGGTACCTCTTTCCCTTTAACTCATCTTCTCTCTATATCTCTCCCTCTCTTTCTTCTTTTTCCTCCCTCATTCTAATTTTTTTACCACTTTCCTCATCACATTTTTTATTTACTCTTTCTCTTTTGTTGGGCGTCTCTTTATAAAAAAATAAAAAAACCTAAAAAAAAAAAACAAAAAAAAATCATAAAAAAATATGAAAATTCAAGATTCATGCTTACTCACTTTCTAATTTTCAAATTTTGTCCAAGCATTTTTGGGATTAAAAAGACATATTTTCATCATGACCTTGGAATAAGAATATTGTATCAAAACCAACAAATTTTGAATACTCAATTTTTTGATTTGAAAAATGATTCTCCATTCCTGTGAGGAACAACATTTCTTTCATGCCAAGGCCACCTCTATCCATCTTTTAAAAATGTGTGTTTTTCACCCCCATTTTTGAATCCTATGTTTGTAGAACTTCTAGTTGAATTTTCTACTTTAGTGTCCATTAAAATTATAGAGGAATTTTCTAAACCACATGAGAATTATAATAGCCAAATAGCCTCCCATTAACCAAAAATTAATCCTACTTTTGAAAGACCCTTTAACCCTATGAAAACCTTTTCCTTAATAGCCACATTAAAATCCCAATTCCTTATCCCACCCAATATCAACATGGATTTTCATTGCATAATTTTTTTTGAAATTTAAGTGTGGGTGGAATAGATTTAATTTTGGGTACCCTTTGTTGGTTTCATTATGTTATCATATACTTGAGGGAAAGAGTTAATTTTATTATGGGAGATAGGTTTTCATTCACTGAGTTTTGGTAATGTATATATGTTTGTCTTGTATAATTGAAAAGTGTTAAAAATATATCAAAAACAAAAATTCAAAAAAAAATCAAAATAATGAAAATAAGAATGGGTTGTGTCTTGGGTGGGTCAAAAATAACTCTTCCTCAACTTTTTATCTTGTTATAACTATTACAATTAGTGTCATGAGGAGATCAATCATGGGTTGGAAGATGAGTGTGAGATCTATTTCAAGTTTAACTTTATAAAAAATACAAAAAAGAAAAAGAAAAATAATGAACACTTATGTCATTGGGAAAAGTTTTGTGGTTTTTAAATATTTCATCTTCTCATCCTCTTTAAATTTTCTTCCTCTTTTGTGTCTTATTTAACATTTTTATTCTCTCGTAAATATATGTTTCCATTTCCTTTCATGTCTCATTTCAAAACAAATGTGCATTGTTTTTTCCATGATGGTGTTTTACCCCCTTTTCCCTATCTTTTGGATATCATATTTCTACCATCCCATAGCCACAAAAAACCCCCTAAAAAGACCTCTTTATTTTTGAGCACTTTATTATAAGGAGTGGAAGTTGAGAGCTCTTATAAAATCTAAGATATTCACTTTTGGTTGGTGAATGGGTGAAGCTCCATAAATTAATTTTATCATCTTGAGAGAAGTAAGTTTTGTGTGCCACCATTTTCTATTTCTAAATTTGAGCATGAAAAAATGAATTGTTTTTGGAACATTGTTTTTGTAACAACTTCTAGTTGAATTAAATATGGATAATTGAAATTGTCTAAACCTCCCCTGAGTGGGGAAAACAAGATTCTAATATTTTTTGGTGAGTAAAAATTATTTTTTCAGGTTTTTATATTTGTTTCACATGATGAAATGCACAAGACTAAGTGTGGGGGAGTTTATGTTATTAATATTTTAATAACTTATTATATACTCCCTTTACTGATTTTATATGAGATGTGTATATTTTTTGTGAAATATTAATGTTTTAATACTAAGTATAATTTTTGAGCATTTTTAGAAGTAGTCCAATTAAGTCAGTTTACTATTTTATTTATAAATATCACCATAATAATCCAAATTGTGTGATTCTTGTTTTTTAGGATACTTTATTCAATTTAAAACATTTCATTAGAAGGGATTATGTTCCAATTCTACCATTTGAAGGGCCATATGAACCACACAAGAAGACACAAATAATTTGTGATGAAACTGAACCAGATATGAAGATTGAATTACTAGGATCAATTGAGAATTACAAATTCCTTTATTCTCCTAAAATCTTTTGGGGACAATTTAAGGAGTCTTGGATAAAAATTTCAAGGACCAAATCTAAATAAAAGGCGCCCAAATGATGCTTTGAAGTCCAGCCCATCATTCTGGACGAGAATTAAAATACATAAACTATTCATTAACTAGATCATGATTTAATCATCAAATAAATATGAGATTTTTCAGTGTGAAAGAGAAGATATAGGTGGCTGACTTTTTTGAAGAAGGTGTTCGGATTTTAAGGCATATTCCAATTATAAAACCCATTCACATTTTGACTTTCTAAAAAGTCTGGATTGAAATGGACAGATTAAAATTTTTTACTCCAATTGCCATAACATTGGCTCCCTAAGTCCATATAACTCCAAAGTTTTAGAGAGGTCATCCAACATTATTATCTAAAACTTTGAAGAAGGGAATATCTCGATATTCAGCTGTCTATATAGCCTAATTAGAGATGAAAATGGACGGATAGATTGGGAATGCAAATAGTCCACCACCTTGGGGTATAAATACATCCCCTCCTCTACTTTCAAAAGAGTTGTAATTTCAGTAGATATGAGCACACATTGGAACGATCAAAGCCTTGAAAAAGGATTTGGAGGACCTTACATACTCAATTTTTTTACTTGAGAGACCTTTCCTACTCTCTTTTTTTTCATTTACTTTTGTGTTCTTCATTTTTGTATTCTTGTAAGTCTCTTTCTTTGTAATTCTGTTTTAATGAAAGTTTGTTCTTCAATATCTCTTATTCTCATCCATATTCTGTAGTTTAATATTAATTTTATTAAAATAGTTTAAATATAGTTGAATCCCCTTACCTTATTTTGATTTTTCATTTAATCTAAAGTTTGTTTCTAATTATCATCATCGTTTGTGTGTGTGTTCGACACACCACTCTTTTCTTATCCCTTTATTTTTATTATCTTCTTAATTAATCATCATAAACATAATAAACCAGATTACTAATAATTTAAATGGATGAGTAAATCTCTCATTGGGGTGAGTCATAAGTTAGGTATGTTAAGTGATTGAGAGCTTTTTCTCAATGAGTATTTTTTGAATTAACATTGTGTATGTTGGATCTAACATGTCATGGATTTATGACTTGTTTGGTTTAATGTGTGGTTTCCATGGATTATTGGAACCATAAATACACTACCATCAACAAGATATGATTGAGTTTAGAACCTTAAGTTAAGTTAAGGCTTGGATTAAGGCCTTACCACTTAGGAATTCCAATCAACGTTATCTTGTGAAGTGGGTGTTAATTTAATGAAATATAAAGCAAATATCAAGGATATAAAAAGATTAACTATATAATGATGAACTCAACCCAATATTTATCAATTTGTTAAATCGATATTAATCAATCAGTCATTTCATAAGCTCTGCAAACAAACCCCCCAATCATAATACAATCAACTAAAAGCAATCTACTATTAAAAAGTATCATCGCTGAGGATTTGACCCGAGTGCTGCTATACACATTAGCAGAGAACCATAACCTTGACCAATCGATAGGTGACAATCGACCGCACTTTCAAGGTGAATATTCTCTTTTGAGGAGATAAGATTCTTACTGCTACCTATATTATGAACAACCTTCCTTCTTCCATCCTTTAGGGGGAGACTCCTTTTTGAGCTCTGTTCTCCTCCCTCCCTCCTCACTCACTTTCACTTCAGGTGTTTGGATGCCTCTGTTATGTTCGTGACACTCCTCTCGGTCTCTCCAAACTCTCCCCAAAATCCTTCCGCTTCATATTCCTTATCTATTCATTCACTTAGAGTGGATATCACTACTTCTCACGGGACCTATAGAGATATGTCATCTCTGATGACGTCTTGTTTGTTGAAAGCTCTCTATTATCCCTTTCCTCCCCCCATCCCAACAATACCATTGATGATTGTCTTCCTCTCATCATCCAACCTCTTCTAGTGTCTCCCCCTACTGATACCCATCTTGGTAGGGTCTACTCCCATCGCCCATCACCTGTATCCCCCATCCTGGCCACCGACACCATCATCCCCACTTAGTCTGATGCTCTTTCCCTAGCACCAGATGACTTGCCCATTGCACTCCAAAAAGGTACTCGCTCTATCCAGAGTACTCCTCTATTTATATATTCATGCAGGGGTCTGTCATCTCTAGAGATGGTATCTATTCCCCGCATAGTTGGTGATGTGAAATCTCATACGAGGTGTCTAGAAGTGAAGTGGGATTAATTTTAGTCACTTGAAGACAACCATACTTGGGATCTCACCCCCTTCCAGCAGGTAAATAGGCAGTTGGCAGCAAATGGATTTACATAGTCCCACTTAATGCTGATAGAACTCTCCATCACCTTAAAATCCGCCTTGTGGCAAAGGGATTCTTGCAAACATATGGTATTGACTATTTTAATACCTTCTCTCCAGTTACCAAAATGGTATCCATTAGATTATCCATCTCTCTGGACGCTCATCATCATTGGTCTCTTCATCAACTGAATTTCAAGAATGTCTTACTCTATGTATTTCTTGAGGAAGAGGTTTATCTGCAGTAGCCCTCTGGATTTTGTACATCCAACGCCATGTCCCAAGTCTGTAGACTACGACACTCTCTATATGGTCTCAAGCAGTCCCCTCATTATTATTTTGAACAATTTAGCACCTTCGTCATTGATTTTGGGTTCTCTCATGGCATGAAGGACCACACCATGTTCTACAGGACGAAATCCACCACCTGCATCCTATTGGTCATACATGTGGATGATATCATCATCATCATAAGCGATTATGATGGAATATCCCACCTCAAGGGGAATATTCACCATCACTTCGACTCCAAAGATCTTGGTACTCTCACATACTTCCTTGGCATCGAGGTATCCCATTCTCTAGACAATATCTACCTCTACCAATGGAAATATGCATTGGATATTCTGCAGGATGTTGGGCTGACACATGCCACCACTATTGACACTCCTCTTGAGTTTAGGGAACGATCTCTCTATGACTCCTCAAAACCGTATTCACACCCAGATCAGTACCGTCAGCTGGTGGGGAAACTTAATTATCTCACCATGACTCATCCTAACATACCCTATGTTGTTGAAAAAATGAGTTAATTCATGGAGCATCAGACCACCTCTCAGTGATATATTGTCCTCCACATCACCAAATATATCAAGAGATATCCTTATTGTGGTCTTTGCTACTCCCACCATGCTCATATGAATATTGAGGAATTCTATGATGCTGACTATGCTGGTTGCCTTGATACCAAAAAATATACTTTTGGATTTATCATGTTCTTGGCAGGAAACCTAATCTCTTAGCGCAGTAAGAAACAGACTGCTGTCTCCCGATCCAGTGCGAAGTCTGAGTACCATTTCATGACCACCATCACTACGGAGATCCTTTGCCTTAGACATATCCTTTAGGAGATTGGATTTCCTCCATAGAAATATGCTCATATCTGGTGTGACAATCATGAAGCCACCATGTTTTCTTTTAATCCCATTTTCCATGAACACATGAAGAATATCGAGGTAGACTACCACTTTCTTCACCACCACCTGGAGCTCAATCATGTCATCTTTAGCCACATCCCGACAACAGACCATTTTGTTGAAATCTTCACCAAAGGCCTTCGAGGAGCTCGCCTATCGTCAATCAATTCCAAGCTGGGCATCTACTGCATCTACAACCGAACTTGAGGGGGAATCTATCCGATATTGTCTGATATCATCTTTCTTTTGTGAGACTCATGGTCTAATATGGGAATGTTCAGCTTGAGGGGTAGTGTTAAACCCTGTTTTTATTATTCTGGGTATTTCTAAGTCCCACATCAAAATACTCCTTTATGTATTCCTTTTTCTCAATCTATAAAAGAAGGCCTATGCCTCACCTTGAGGTAAGAAGATTTCATATTCTAAAATAACCATGAAATAAAAACATGCATTTGAATCTATCACTAAATTTTTATGGAATGTATGGCTTATAAGATAAGTTTCATGGCTCCTAGGTTCTAGGGAAAACCATGCATGGTGAAATTACAAACCAATTGCCTCTATCTTTCTCTACAAACTCTCAGTCGATGTCAAATTACATTGATTCCTTATTATAGTTTCTTTCTCCACTTATCAAAAGATATTTCGACCATAAATTTATGATAATTATAAGAATCACCCATTTTTTATTTGGATTTTCGAAACAAAAAGACATATGAACATGTCTATATAAAACTCTATAATGATATATAACACACAAAATCACCCAAAACGAATTGGTATATAAGTGTAGTATAAAAAATATTAGAAATATATGGGAGATGTGAGAAGAATAAATCAAGAAGAAGAATGGAGACGAAGGAGAGGAAAGCTTGAGAGGCTCTATAATCTCTCCCTCCCAAACCCAGTTGCCAAAATCCAATAAATTAATTCACTTCCTATATCCCCCATTATACCTCCCTAACCCCTTTTAAACTAATTTCCTAATAGAATGTTCCTACCATCATATTCCTCTATAGACCCACAAGAAATTACACTCTAACAAACCAACATCCCAACATTCCTATCACTATTTCCATCCTGAAAATCCACCTTTTCGTCAAGGTGATAGATTCTACAAGCATACAAAGAAATATCCCATATCACTAGTGTTCCAAGAAACTGAGGAAATGTTTCACTGAACATGAAGTCATGACAAGAAATTAGCCAAATGATCCTTCCTATGCGATGGGTCAGTAACACCTATTAGAAAAGCACCTTGACTTCATGTATTCCCCAAAAAATCTCCTAGGTAGACCTTCAAGAACTATGGAGCCTTCATGTTTCCTATGGCCTGAGCATAGATACTTTCCAATAAATTTCCCATATAACATTTCCTGGATGATTATCAACCTATAGAAGGTATGTCAGTGGTTTGTGATGCCGCTCCTTCTGGTGTGAGGGATCATGATCCGTCATGTACTTCTGATGGTTCCTTGTGAAATCTATTAGAATAACTTGTGTCCCCACCCAAGGAGGCTTAGGGAGTGGTGTGTGCTGCTTCATGGATGGCATGACCAGTAGTTGCCGAAACGAATGTGTGGCTGCCCCCATTGTCCAGTCAGGCACCATGACCAAAGTAGACGTTATTAGTGGCGTCACTGTGCCTGGCTGCCCCTTTCTCCCAATCAATAATACAAGTGTGTATATATAAAACTTGTCTCCCTGCTATGTCATTGCCTCCCAATGGCACAACCCCCAAGCTGCCTAATGTCCCTCTACACCAACGGGCTATAATTCCACCACTGATGCGTGGCTAGACAACACCCCTCTTCAAACTGCTTCGCCGCTTGTTTTACCAATCCACTAGCATCATCACTGGTAGAAGACTATGTGAACACAGAGTGCACCTCTTGCTGTGTGGTCATCAGATGTAGAAAAGGCACCGTCTGTGAACGTGAGTTGACCACCTCCATAGTTGGTACCGACTGAAGTGTTGCTCTGTGATTCTCCAACACATCCTGTGGTGTACGTTGTGGTAGTAGTGGTGAGGAAAACTATTCTATTGGTTGCTACAACTCCTGATAGCAACTCATGCAATGTATCATAATTTTCCAAAATGCTACCTCCTCACACCATTAAAGGTCCCGTTTATCCTCCCACATCAGCGGGGTGGACTGCATTTGTAAAATTCCAGTCATCCCTAAGAAGAAAAGGGTTTTTCTCTTTTTTTTATCTTTTTATTTCTTTTTTCTTTTTTTTATATTCTTTATATCCCTCCCGAAGCACAATCCATGTCACCTCCCACTTTTTTTGTGTAATTTTCATGTAACACAATTTTACCTCATGCACAAGAAGAAGATCGAGCACCATCGCGCGAAGCCGCCGCTGCCGGTATCGGCCCTCCATAGACGATCAAGAGGAAACCCGCACAATAGCATCACTTCAGGTGCAGGAATCCTGTGTTCACCAACTAGTTGTGTGTGACACCTCTGATGAACAGTGTGCCAGGTTCTAGCAAATAGGCGGAGCCCAACAGCTGAGTCATGTGGAGTACCTCCGAAGAAAATAGGCGGAGCATCATAGCGGCAGTGCACTTGAAAATCAACCTATATTGGATGTAAAACGAAAATAGAGGGAGTGGAAGCTTTGCAGGTGAGTCGCGCCTATTGTAGGTCATAAGTCTTGTTCAGCAACAGTCCCCTATGTGCGTGGTGAGTCACCGCAAATAAGAAGCAGGCAGCATGGGACAGAATTAAGTGAAGTAGAAGGAGGTGTGGTGGTAGGACAGAGCAAATGATAAATACCGCACCAAATCACCCAATATTAACTAGTATATAAGTGGAGTAGAACAAATAGTAGAATTACAAGGGATATGTAAGAAGAAGAAATCGAGAAGAATAATGGATATAAAGGAGAGGAAAACTCGAGAAGCTCTATAAGCTCCCCCGCCCAAACCCAGTGGCCGAACTCTAAAAACTGATTCCCTTCCTATCTCCCTCATTTTACCTCCCTAACCCCATTTTAAACTAATTTCTCTAACAAAAAGTGCCCCCAAGAATATTTTTCCCGGGACCCACAATATTTACACTCTAACAAACCAACATCCCAACATTCCTATCACCTGACACATGATCAATTGTTCTTCCTTAATTAATTACTTAGAAAATTATCTCAAGGTATATATAAAATGATTAAACATATATATCACAACTCATATTACTTAAATAAAATAGGATTTGAATGATTTATGTTAGAATGATTTTACAAGAACCTTTCTAAGTTACCAATTCATCAATGTGTATAAAAAAGTAGATTCAAGTTATTATTTTAATATTATAATTATTAATGTAATGATTTTTTAAATTAAAATTTCCCTTATTTATTTAAAATGAGATCATGACATCAATATTACCCCTCTAACACGCTCATTTGAGATAAATCAAGAATTCATAAACACCAATTAAAGGGTTAGAACTTTTATAGACCACACAACCAATTTAGATTTCTTATTGAATCTTAGGGGGGGTTAGTGCTCTGGATGAATTTTTTATCTCAACTTTGATATTTTGTGAGACTACATCACATCCCTTTTTAGAGAAATACACTCTTCTTGAAAAAATGAATCAGTAAAGTTATGAAATTAAATCCACATATTAACCACTAGGGTTGTATTGATAAATTCAATGATTCAGTATTTTGGAATGTAAAATATGGATTTCAATATCGAAAATTCCCTTGTAATAAAAGGTGGGTTACAACCGTGAAATCAACACACGATGCAACAACGCAAATGAAAAGAAACCGCTAGCTTGGGGACTCAGCCCCACAACCACCCCCAAACCCCTACCATCCCTCACCACCCCAGCTGAATGTGGGGGGAAAACATTCCCTCACTTTAAATTATTATATTAAAAATTCAAAATTAAAATCAATCTATTTAAAATTAGAATTATAAAATAAATTCTTGACTCTTCCAAGTCCAACATGCCATGTTTCTTAATCTCATTTCACATAAAACATCTAAAAATTTCATTCATTACCTTGTATTTTAACCCAAATTCACATGTGACACTTGGAATTATTTTAAATAATTCAGATGATAAGCATGCCATCATTGATAAGGTTGAGTGATAATGACCAAACGGGATGCACAAAGGTGCCCTCCCTCACACTTAATACAAAACATGGCTCACCGTGGTCAATGTAAGGTGGAATAGAGTATAAATTGAAAATAAGGTAGTATAGTTGGGGAATTAATTTTATAAATTAAGTGCAACAAGTCAATGAAATAAGCCTATCATGGGAATATAGGGAGGAGAACCAAGAACTGTTGGTGTACGAGAGCCCGCTGAGTGAAATAGTGTGTCCCTAAGTAGTATAATGGTTTAAAAAAATTGTTATGCTTAGAAAATCATGAAAGGGATAAGAAATAGCATTATAAAAAGTAGTAGGAAAAAATCATCAGGGTACACTGAAGAACACATCAAAATACCCCTATAATTTTTCAAAATTGATTGATTTTAAGATTTAGTAAACACATTCAGCGGTTTAAATTATTTCTTAAGATTAGAGATTGTTTTGTTACCTTGAGGAGGTTAATCTATCTTATTTTTCCATGGATCCAATTAGGTAATATATGTTCTATTACTATCTTGAAATAAAATTTGGTAAAAAATTTAGAGTAAGTTCTATAATTTTAACTAAATTTCAATTTGTTGATTGCATTTAAAATAATAAGATATAGATGCAGCATGTAAGATACCTAATCTCTTAGTATATCAATTCTGTATATGAATAATCTTCATAAGATGTCTAGGAAACTTAATAAGAGATCACCACTACCATTTTTAAACCTTCTCAACAAGAGAACAGACTTCGACCTATAGCCTTGAAAAAATGGATGATGTGGGTTCAAGAAGCAACCTATGACTCACTGAGATTGAAGAAGGGGATTCATTTGAATTTCATAAAATTGATATCGAGACTAAAGTTGAATCTTGAATTTATATGGATGAACGATGAGGCCAATCATACAATGTCTATTGTAGAAAATGATTGATAATCAAGGGGCATTCATGTAATTTGGTCGAAATTAAGAAGAATCGAAACTGAAGTTTGACAACTTGAAGATGAACACTGAGATGACAATGAGGATGGATGAATCAGGTATTGTAAGAATGAAGATTCCCAACGAAAGTTGAAGAACTGATGATGGAGATCGATCATAAGGGATATTTGGATAACATTTGAAGAAAAAATTAATTCAGGAATGAAACCTAATCTTCCATCTACCGAATCATAGTGATTCTTATTTTTGAAATAGAATAAATAAAAAAATGTTGACGAACCTATTTCTCATTCAAAAGATTCATACTAGGGAGATAGATTCTTCCCAATGATGAAGTTCAAAGACATTGATAAACCAAAATTTTGAAGATGAAGAATGTTTTCATTGGTTTTAGTTTTTTATAGGTTCGATCATCAAAGATAAAGGGGGTGAAATTTTCCTAATTCTAAGGGCTAAGAAAACAAACCTAAGTGCATGTCGGCTGATTGATGTAATACCTCAATGAACTTTCGAACCATAGGATGTGGATATGAGATATCATGCTAGCTGATTGAGTTGTGGACTCACAGTTGTTGAGAAGAGATTGAGGGAGACCACAACAATGTGAGGGAGATTTGAGTGAAAGATAGTTGACTCGATGGAAAAGATTTGTTTCTTCTTTATAGTATCTCTATGATGTTTCAATCTTATATTATAAAAAAATATTTATTGTAAGATATTATTTTGAATATGATCATTGGATTAACATTATTTACAAAAACATGATTGTTTTGATCTTGTTTTTACTTGGTATTGCATCTGTTTTTCTTCTAGGGTGATTCAATTCATCATTTTCTTAAAAGAAATCAATTTCTTAACCAATTAAGATTCAACTATGATTGAATTTGATTTTAATAATCATACTTTTATGAATAAGTTATTTATTATTTCACTAATCAAAGGTGTTTTTGAAATATTTTAACTGTATACTACAAAATTTAATTGACAATTAGGCTTGGTAAAATATTTTTTTTATTTGAAAAATGATAGAGTCTAACATAATACAATTTAACTAATTTGATAGAAGGTGATGACATTTTCTCTTGGATGTTGTCTCAGATTGAACTCATTTTTCATAATGAATTAATATCATTTTAAGGTTATACAATAAAAGTTTTTCTGACCTAATTAATCATTTTTTACTACTACTACTGCTGATGTTACATTTCAAGATTCAAATAAAGTTTCATATGCCTATTCTGCATTGTTTTGTTTTTAATTTTCAATCACTTCAACTTTCATCATCAACCCCAACCATTTACATTTGTCATTATTCTTGTGCTGTTTTTATTAAGTTTTATTTTTGTTGGTCCACACACAATTTTTACTTTCTCTATGGATTCAACTATACTTATTACTATACTACGGTTATTAGGAGAATAAATAAAATACTCTGACCCGCCTAATGATTAGGTCATTGAATAATGCTATTACTTCAACTTAGTATACTGTGAATTTGGGCAAAAATATTTTATTTATTTTTCTACTAAACCCATTATTATTTTAACTGGGGTAAAACTCAGGGAGAAGGTAAAAAAATTGTGTGCCTAGAAAAATGAATCTCAATAAGAAAAAACAACACAAGAACAATGAAAAATGTAAATTGTAGTGGTTGATGATGGAAATTGTAGTGATTGTGAATCAAAAATAGATAAATTTAGAAAATGTAAAAATATTTTTGAATGTGTGGAACACAACAACAATTGTTGTAGTAGTAACAAATAATTGATGGAGTAGGGACAAATTCAATTATCTAACCTTGAAATGATTTTCCTTTATCAAAAAAATGAGTTCAAATCTGAGAAAAACTTCCAAGAGAAAATGTCAACACCTCCTGTCAAAGGAGTTAACCTCTAGTGGGTTAGTCTTTCTAGTTTTTCAACTATAAAACACAACTCAAAATTGAATATAATTGGATTATTTTAACCATTCAAATTTCTTATTAAATTTGGTGGGATACTTTTCAAATATTTAAAAAACCCATTTTTCAATTGAATTGGGAATGAAATTATTCTTAATAGTATGATTATTTAAATCAAATTACAATAATTGAATCACTATTGGTTAATAAAGTGATTTTTTTCAAGAAAGTATATAAGAGAAGGACCCATAAGAAAAATGGATGCAAAGAAAAGTAAAAAAATAGAAGATAAAAACAACGTTATTTTCCCAAATAATTGTTTTCCAAAAATTATATTCAAAACATTATATTGAAAAAAATAAATCAATAAAATAAAAAAATGAAACAAATAGAGAGAAATTAGAATTATTGGTATAAACCTATGAAAATGATTCTCAAGTCATAATTGATTTGGTTTTATCCTATTTATTGGAGAGAGAGAAAAATATTAATGGAGATATTTATCTCAATATTAATAAATTATTTTCTCCCAAAATTAATGGAGAATTAATTATCAAGATTAATGGATGAAAAAATTGATGTTAACTACATTAACTAGAGATATAGACTTGGTGTCTATATAAATGGATGTAGTGACATATGTTCAGTATGACTAATGAGCGGTGACATGTCCTGACAAAGGTAGAGGTGGATCCCCTTCCAAGGAAGCCAACCTAGATGCACACAAATCCAAAGGCACTAGAGCCAAAGGTGCTGGTAGAAACCTGCAAGGGCGGAGACCAGAAGGAGGGATCCAGAAGTTGTGATAAACGAATGATGCTAGTGGCACATCTTCTGGTGATCTAGGCACTTTTCCAAAAGATGGATATTCTCATAACCTAGATATTTATCCATATTGATTGAAAGTAATGATTCTGTTATTCCGTGGATGTAGGATGAAATTCCAAACCACATAACCTGTTGTTCATTATTTTGTTCTTTTTTTTCATGCGTGTTTTTTTGTCATGTGCTTATTCATTATTGTAAATGAAGAATTTAGGGGGACTAGAACCATATTAAAGGATGAATCAGTGTGATAGTTGGGGTACCTGGACCTCCCAATTATATACACCAAGTTATGGGAGATCTTCCGGAGAAAGTTTTTTTCTTGTTACTTTGGGCTCCAATCCTTAACACATGGTATCAGAGCAAGGTTGGAGTGTTCATTTTTAGAACATGGTGGAAGGAATCTGGTGGGGCAGTTTATCAAGGACTTTAAGGATGTTACTGGAAGACAACATCAGTACAAAAGGTGTTTCTGGGATATCCAAAGTTTGATTGACCAAAATGAGTCATGTGGCGTGTTTCGTTGTTGGTGACAATTTGAGCTTGGTTGAATAATGTTAGGGTTTATTCAGTTAAGTGGTCTATGAGGCTTCCAGAAGAATGTCACCAAAATATGGTGGTCGTACCAGTGGTGTTTTTAGAATATCAAAATTCTTCTTGTCCACATGTGTCATGCGGTGTGTTCTGTTCATTAAGAGACAATTGGATCTTGGTGGAAAGCTACTAATATTTTCTAAGGAAATAGAACTGGAAGACCACGATAACAATAACTTAGGTATTATTTCAAAATTTGAAGTTAGGTGACATGTCACGAACCATTCTGGGTACCCCTGGTAACTCGATAACCAAGCCAGTCCTGACATGGCCCAAATGGTGTTTCCGATCCCCATGAATTGGCGAAGAACACCTGACATCGTACAAAATTAAAGTGGGAACGAATTTGGAACAAACATTATAGAAGAAAGATAAACAAAACAATATGTATATAAGAAAAAATCCACAGGGAGAAGTGTACCAAAAGTCAAAAAGACATAAACAAACCAATGTACTATAATAAAGTACCAGAAAAAATAGGATAAATAACCTAATTCACAATAGACATAACTCTCCCAATCCACAAATCAATAGCTAGAACCACCTCCAAGTGGTTTTTTACCCCTACTTGAACCTGGAAGAATATAATCTACAAACACCCAAAGATATAGGTAGGGTGTGAGATAAAAGTCTAGTAGGGTCTCACCAAGGATTCCATAATATATGCCAACATTTAATTAACCAAATAAAGATTTTTCAATTTTCAATCAACAGGTTTGTCATTTCAAAATCATATTTAAAAAAATCATGTTTTGAATTTCAAATGATGGAAATACTTAAAAAAACGGATTAATTCAACATTTTATACAGAAAAATTTATATAAATCAGAATGAATGTAAAATAGTTTACAATATTGGCATATATCAAATACAAATAAGCGATCCACATTGTTATATGACTAAATGGTATGATAGTTCGAGGATATATGACTCCACACACTCAAGGTGACATGAAAACATGTGTATACACATGCCCCCTTTTTCACTGATTAAGAAGAATTCATCAACATCCTATCGGGGATGTGACGTGATGCATTTATGTTTTGGAACACTGTAAATAATAGAGTGTTGTCCACTTAAATCACTAACAACCTAAATATTTCATGTTCTCTAATACAAATAAATGATGGACAATTTATTTTAAAACTATTTAAAATATAATTCATCCCATTATCCTTTTCAAATATTCCAATTTCTATTAAAAAACCAACACATGAGTTTTTAATAAAAAACATGCCTTTTTTCGAAGATAAAACCCAAAGGTTTCTATCAAATCCATTTTAATACAGTTTTCAAAAATAAGAATTTGAAATCAATTCAAAAATCAATTTCAAAATTCAATTTCATAATTTCAATTCAAAATTTTAAATTTCAAAAAATTTCCATCAATTTCAAAAATTTAAATTCAACAATTTAAATTCCTACAAATTCTATCAATTTCACAATTACACCCCAATTCAATGGAATTGGGGTTTTCCCCCCAATTTCATGCCAAAACCCAATTTCCAAAACCAAAACCCCCAATTCAATGGAATTTGATTTTCAAAAAATCAATTTCATTAGAATCAAATCCCACATATTCAATTGAAATTAATTTAATCAAATCAATCAATTTAGGGTTAATTAAATTTTCCAATCAAAACGGAACCACCAACCTAGGGATCGCTAGATATATAATCACAAATCCCTAAATGGGATTTTCCAATTAAGAATGATAGAAACAAGGATCCAAGAATTAAACCTAGGTTTAAGATACAAAAAAAGTTTATTAGATATTCCAAAAACAAGAAAATGCATAAAACCTTAGGGAGGAGAATAGAGAGAGCGAGGGAAAGAGAACGAGAAGAGGAAACTAACCATGAGAGGATCAAACGCTGTTCACCAAGATTTGATCCACTTCTGAGAGGGTTTTTAGGAGATAAAAAATGATATTGGGGGCCTATAATGAAGAATAATTCATAATTGGATCATACAGGTCCATTGGGGGTCTAAAAAGAGGGTTTTAGGAATTTTAAAAATATTTTTTTGGATTAAAAATCACTTACGCACGGTTATCTAGGAAGAGCCACATGGTTTAGACCAATAGTGCACCCTAGTCATGATACCATTTTAATGGGTTTCATGGTTTCTCCTAAGAGAGTACATGGTTTTTCAAACTGTGTGCCAGCCATGAAAAACCTCACTAGCTCAGTTTTCACAATTTGCTCTTACATGACACATAGTTTGGAAAAAATACGCGCCAACCATGAAAATCCCATAAATTTTCAAGAATTTCCTAAGTTGTAACCTAAAAAAATCCCAAATGAAACCCAAACAAATAAGTATCAAAATAGGGGTTTAAAAATACCTTAAAATAGTAACAGGATGTTACAAACTCCCCACTATAGAAATTTTTTCTCCCTCAAAAGCTTGATCAGAAGCTTCCATGTCAAAAAGATGAGGCTACTTCTCTCAAATCAGTGCCTCCCTCACCCATGTCCCATGATAATCAAAACTATTCTACCATAGAACCTGAACCAAAGGTATCTTCCTCCCATGAAGTACCTTGGTTTTAGAATCAACTATCCTGACTATCCATTCAGTCACTAATAAATAAAGTTCAAGCTCAAGATCATTCCAGCTCACAACATGAGACAAATCAGATTGATACTTACATAGTTTAGATACATGGAACATGTTATTTATCAATGTAATCTATGGTGGAAGTTCTAAATAGTAAGGAAAATTTCCCATCCTCTTAACAACCTCAAAAGATCCCATAAAATGAGGATTAAGTTTCCCTTGACTCCCAAGCCTCCAATGGCCCAATCGTGGTGAAAATTTCAAGAACACCCGATCACCAACTAAAAACTCCAAAGGTTTGTGATGAAGATCAATATAAGACCTATATTGGCTCTGTGCCGTCAAAATCCATTGATGAATCAAAAAAATCTTTTTTGTCATCTCTTGAACAAAACTCGGTCCAACCAAGTAACTATCACGAATCTCTGACCAACATAACATGTATATATATAGTCAGCCATACAAGGCCTCAAAAGGATCCATTCTAATCATGGACTGGTAACTATTGCTATAATAATACTCAACCATCCCCAAATAGTCATCTCAAGCTCCACCAAAGTTGAGAATGCAAGAAAAAAATATATCTTCAACAATATGTAGATCTATTTCTTTTTGGTCATATGACTGCGGATGGTATGCCATACCCAAATAGACCTAAGATACCAGTACCTCCTAAAGGCCTCTCCAAAAATGAGAAGTGACCCATGATCTCTATTAGAGACTATAACAGAAGAAACTCTATGTAAATGAATAATCTCTTTCATGTATAGATTCCCTAACTCCTCAACTTTGGTTGAATAAAAAATGTATATAAAGTGAGCAAACTTGGTCAGCTGATAGATCAAAACCCATATCACATTCTTTTTTATCTAGGTATATGGAAACGCAACCAAAAAGTCTATAAATATACTTCAACGGCCCGAAGGCCTTCATCTTTTATTTATTTTGATAATACACCTTTCAAGGGGTGAGGTGGAACCCTTATAAGGCCCGTAGATGTAAGTATTACATGGTCCATAGGCCTTATAGGAATTCATTTCCCATAGGTTTCAAAAATTACATACAACCCAGAAAAACTACTTAGAACTTCTCCTCCATGGTGTCTTCATCGTAAAATCAGCTCTCCACCTTTGCATGGATGTTCAGCTAGGCTTTCCCATGCATGCACAGGCTTGTCCCGATGACCGGTTCCATACCCTCTCATTCTTGCAATCCATTTAGCTTCTACTATGGTGATAGCTTCTTTCTCATCCTCATTATAGAGATTGTTCCTTGTAGGTTGTCTGGTTTTAATCTGTACTTAAGGTGTCTCTAAGGCCTTGAGGTAGCCCAAAGGCCTTACTGACCTGAAGGCCTAGTTGGCCCAAAGGCCTTAAAGGACTCGGGGACCAAATTGGTGGTCCAAAGGCCCAAACGATAGAATAGTTTTGGTTGCTATAGTGCCAAAAAATACCTGCTATAGTTCCCGCTATAGTGCCTGCTACAGTACTGCTATAGTATTGCTACAGTTCCTCTACAATCGCTACAGTCTGCTACAGTCCCTACTACAATACTACTACAATACCCCCTTGAAAATATGCCTCCACCTAGATTTGATCCCAGGTCACCTGGATGCAATTAAGGGGTCCTCACCAACCGAGCTGAGGCTCATGTGCACAAAGTCCATAGAGATATCATCCTACTTCCAAGTAGGGATTAGAAGTGGCTGAAGTAAACCTGAAGGCTTCTGTTGCTCGGTCTTAACATTGTCATGTCTAATAATGAGAGACAAATTCAGTAATTCCCATTCTCATACCTGGCCACCAGAATCAATGTCACACATCATAGAATATCTTTTTGGTTCCTGGGTGCATTGCCCACTATGATTTATGGCAATTCCCTATAGCAGTTTTCCTTACCGCTAACGACACAACAAGGCAATTCTGATAGCATAAAATGACCTCTTTGGAAAACAACCACTCAATAACTGTCTCCCCACCATAAAGAGAGTCTCTACTGACATGAAACTCATCCTAAAGTTGTTGTTCCCAAATAATCATCTTGAGAAGAGAATATGTCAACTAAACACTGTCCAAAGAAACCAAAACCCCAAATTCCCAAACTCCGATATGCTTCTGTGAAAATAGAGCCATCAAATTCCACTCTTCAGAAGATTCTTTCATGTCCTGGGTCAAAAGTTTCCTACTAAATGTATCTGTGATGATATTCCCTTTCCATGGGGTATAGGCGATTCCAAATTCAAAATATTGTAGGAATTTACCCAATTCATCTAATGGAGATTCAAATATTTTTAAGACAATAAACAACTCAAGTTCTTGTAGTCTGAAAACATGGTAAACCATTCTCCATGAAGGTGGTGCTGCCAAATTTTAAGCTCATACATCACAACTGCAAGTTCAAGGTCATGGGTTGAATAATTATTCTTATGTGTCCTAAAATTATGAGATATATAGGCAACAACATGATTACCCTACATAAGAACGCAACCCAAACCTAAACTTGATGCATCATAGAATACCACATAGCCCTACCCAGCCTCTGGAAAAGTCAACACTGATGAATTAGTCAAAAGAAGTTTTAGCACAACAAAAGAATTATGACATTTCTCATCCCAATAAAACTTTACTCCTTTAAAAGTTAGACAAGTCATCAAAGAATCCAACTTTGAGAAGTCCTTAATGAACTGATGATAATACCCATCTATACCCAAGAAGATCCGAATCTTGAAAACATTTTGTGGTTTTTCCCATGTCATAACAGCCTTTACCTTTTTACGATCAAATGAAATACCATATTCCGAAACCACATGTCCCACAAATATTACTTATTAAATCCCTAAATCACATTTCAAAATCTTGGCATAAAGTCGATTATTTCTCAACAATTTCATAACTGCTCTCAGATGATGCACATGATCCTCCCCGAGTTTAGAGTAAACAGGGATTTCATCCAGAAATACTTTCTTAAAAGTACCAGTATACTCATTAAAGATCACATTTATTAAATCCATAAATACTGTAGGATTATTGGTTAGACCAAATGTCATAAAAAGGTACTCATAATGTTAATACCTACTCCAAAAGGTAGTTTTTTGAATGTTATATTCTTTTATCCTCAACTGACGGTAACCAAATCGAAGATCAATCTTTGAGAACCAATTCAACCCTTTCAACTAATCAAAGAGATCATCAATCCATAGAAATAGACACTTTTTCTTTACCATGAATTTGTTGAGTTTTTGTTAACCAATGCAAAGGCGAAGGGAATCATATTCCTTCTTATAAAATAGAACTGACACCGCCCAAGGTGACATGCTTGGAAATATAAATCCTTTCTCTAGAAGATCATACAACTAAGTATTCAACTATTTTAGTTCATATGGTTCCATGCGAGAATAAGGAATTGACATTGGTTGATGTTAGGACCAAAAGGGGCCTAGATACCCTGAGAGGGGGTGAATTAGGGTATGGATATTCGTTTTCATGATTTTTTTTGCCCCACTGGATCTTGACCTCTATATTATAAGGGTCTCTTTGTTTTCTCTTATATTGTTAATTTTTATCCTGATATTTACTTATTTATCTAATATTGATGCGTTGGATGTAGTGTAGGTAAGTGAGTAGGTAGACACATGGATTTTTACTTGGTTCACCCTCACTGGGCTACGTCCAAGGAGCATACAACGATGATGTGCCGATGTACCAAATCCACTAAAGCTCATTGTCAATAATGTTTGGGATAGATCACTTCTATGCCCAGGCTCACTGCCTTTACAATGTTTAGGGTAACTCACTTATTTCCCAAGGGTCACAACCCTATTTCTCTCTCTCATTGGCTCACTACCGGTATAAAAGATTACCCTCTTCCTCTTCCTTTGTTCACTACACTTGGAAGGGATCCACTCACAGTTTATAGACCTATAGGTTTATTTATTTTCATGAATACATGCATCATAAACTATTAATAGATGATATGTTAATGTCCTACTTTCATCCATAGACGAATACTACTTTTCCACTGAACACTAGGAAACAACCTTTGGAGTTACCTTCACAAATCACCCTACTTTGCAAAGCTCCCAATTTTGTAAAGCTCAAACAAGCCTTCACGAAGTCCCTTCCTTTTTGCGAATCTCATACCTTCATAGAGATCAATCCATCGTGGATCTCAAGTCGTTGTAGAGAGACTTCCCTCGCGAAGCTCACTGAGCCAACGTGGAGCACCCAACTTTTGCAGAGCTAGATTAGCCGCTGCGAAGCTCCTTCCTTTTGCAAAGCACACTGCCTTCGCAAACCACCTCCGCGAATCTAGAGAAAATGATTTTAATCGAAAACTCTCTACTTCTCCCGAGGGGGTCGAGGTCTATTTATAAGAGATTCTACTACCCCTTGAACCTTCCACATAAATTCAATTCCATGTCAGCTCAAATCGCAAAGATCCGAAGTTCCCACCGAAATTCTCTTAAAATCGCGAAGCACCACGACAATTTTATGATCACGGAGCATTCCATCAATACCTTCACGCCTTCACTGCCACAATTCTCTTCAATGATTCTGTTCACAAAGCCCGTCGTAATCATGAAGAACCACCGTCAACATTTTTCATGTCTTCAAAAAATCCAATCCATGAATCCTATCTTCGCGAAACTCATGCCTTTTCTATATTTAAATTAGATCTTCAAGGAAATCCAATTTTTGTGATTCTCACCAAACTCCAAATTTTGGACCCCAAAAATTTGGCAAACACTAGGAAACGACACCACCTTGTATCTTCCCTTTTTGTATTGCCTCCAGATCATCCATTCCTTTATCATGGTTTTTTTCAACAAGGATTGTGAACAACCTCTCTGGAACTCGACAATTCACCAAGGAAACCTACATTGTCAACAGAAACAATCAACCCAAAAAAGATTCAATGTTACCTTGAGATATTTTTTACCAATAGTTGAGTACCAGTCACTAAATTGATATAAAAAAATATCTCCCTTACCAATGGAAGACTAGAGAAGTCAGAAGGAAACACTTTGGGAAACTGGACAACAAATGGAGTGAGATCACGGCTCAAAGATTCCCACTCCAAATTAAAGGTGAAAACAGATATCACTTTCCCTAACTCTAGATAAAAAGGTTTTACACTACTCAAATTTGGGTCTCATTCGCCTTGAAAGACATGAAAAACCCCATCGGGTGTAGTAAAAGAGACTCGTACAAGATAACAATCAAACCAGAATTTATTAGAAATAAACCAATATATCTTGAATATAACATCAACCATTTTCATGTCGATAAACAGAAAACTCTAGGAAATATCAACATCATATAAAGAGAAAACACAAGAAGGAATACAAGGACACTATTCTCTCTTTGCTCCAAAGGGTGTAGTAATACCCATCACATAAGATAAAAGATATATAGGAAGATTTAAAAAATTAACAACATGAGTTAAAATAAATTAATGAGATGCACTTGTGTCAAATAAAGCAGTCACTAATGATGAAGATATAGGGATGGCACCTCTCATGGTCACTGGACCCATATCCCCTTCTACTGGAGACTCTTCCACTATGTAAAGAATATTCGTTTCGGATGACTTTTGTTGGAGTCCCTTTAAACATGAAGCATCTAATTATGCCATAATTTTAGAAGGTGATGATGTTCCAGTGCCACTACACAAAGTGGAATAAACATGGAAGAACTTTTGTAGGTGACCTGAGTGTCCACAAGAACCATATACCTTGGATGCCTTAGTGAAAATCTTCTTTGAATTCCATGGTTTTCCACACTAGTAGAAAATAATAGGGCTTCTTCCAAGTATTACAGGAGGTTTAAAAAAACCCTTCTTTCAAGAACCATAAAAAAACCATCACAATTCCTCTTTACCTTAGAGTAAAACACACTACCACTAGGAGAAGAAGAAGATCCCATGAAACCTAACTTTACATCTTGGTCTATCTAGACCATTAGTAATCTATCCAAAACATTATTATAATAAAGAATATTTAGCAAGAAAACCTGAGAATGAATATCCTACCAAAGTCCCAACTCAAACCATCAATTATTTAACTTCTCATTTGATATTATCCCAGGTACTAACTATACTAGCTCAGTAAAATGGTTTTCATACTCTATCCCAGTTCTGTTAGTCATCTCATGTTTGAAGAACTCTATAGACTTGGACAACACCATCAAATCTGGTTAGAACTGATCGATCAAAATAACCTTGAAGTCTTTCCACTCGAAGACCCCATGTTTCTTCTTTGTCACCATTATGTCCCACCATCTCCTATTCGACCCTTCCAGTATATAGGTGGAATAGTTCACCTTGATTTTATCAGGTATTTCCATGAACTCAAACAAATGTTCAATTCTACTCAACCATTTCTCATCTTATTGAGGATCATTGGAGCCTTTTAATGCCGATGGATTCTTATGAAGAAACTCATGAGAACAATATTGTAAATCATCCCTCTAAGGTTCCACACCTCGATCCTAAATGGGGACTAGATGTGGTGCATATACCAGAGCTTGGACAATATGAACAATCACCTTAACCAGACTCGGGTCCATGAGAGGATTTTCTTACTATGGTTCACCAAAAACTTTTTTCTGTATTTGATTTGCACGTCTCTTCTGAGGCATGATGCTAAACAACATAAATAGACAATGTTGAATACATATATTAACACTAAAACTGTGCAAAAAAGGAAATTAATCACATCAATTAGATAGAAAATATTTGTATTTCAATATATCCAAATTAAAAATAATGGAAAGTACTAGAAATAATCTTTGATACATATTTCCCAAACCACACCTCGTGACTTAAGGTTTGTTATGATGAGATTTGGTCTGACACTTAGTTGTAACTAATACACAAATTCATACTAACATCAAGACAAGAAGCTCAACCAAGATCTATGATACCACTTGTCATGAACCAGCCTGGGTACCCTGGTAACTTGATAATCAATCCGGTCCTAACATGTTCTTAAGGGAATTCCTAATCCCTATAGGTTGGTGACCAACACATTGAATCATACAAAATGAAAGTGGGAACAAATTTTCCACAAATATTGTAGAATAAAGATAAAAAATATGGTATGTATACAAGAAAAACTCCACTAGAAGAAGTGTAAAAGAATTCAAAAAGATATAAAAAACCCAAAGTACTACAACAAAATACCATAAAAAAAGAGGATAGGTAACCCAAGTCCGAACAGATGAAGCTATAAAAGTTCAAAAATCAACAACTATAACCACCTCTAAGTGGTTCTTTACCCCTACTCGAATCTAGGAGGAGATAATCTACAAACACCTGAATACATAGGTAGGATGTGAGCTAAAATCCTAGTAGGGTCTCCCCAAGGATTCCATAATAGATGCCAACATTTAATTAACCAAATAAATATATTTCAATTTTAAATAAACATGTTTGGAATTTCAAAAGAATATTTAAACTAATCATGATTTACATTTCAAATTATTAAAATACTTTAAACAAATGTATTAATTAAATTTTTTTATAAAACATTTTATATAAATCCAAAGTCATGTAAACATTTTACAATAATAGCATTTATTCATTTCAAATAAAAACAAGTGATCCACATGGTCATATTCCTAAAAGGTCTGCTTGTTCCAAGATAAAGGACTCCACACACTCAAGGTGACATGGAAATATGTGTATACACACGACCCCTTAGAAATTGGTAAAGAGGAATTCATCACTATCCTTTCAGGGATTTTATGTTCTTCATTTTTGTTTTGTAACATTGTAAATTGTTAAGTGTTGTCCAAATAACTCACTAACTACATAAGGCTTCCATGTGATCTCATACAAACAAATGATGAACAATTTATTTTAAAAACTTTTTAAAATAACATTCATCCCATTATCCATTTCAAATATGTATATTTCCATTTAAATACCAACACATGTGTTTTTAATAAAAAATATGTCTTTTTCTAGGTTAAAACCCAAAGGTTTCTATTGAAACCATTTCAATCCATTTTTCCCAAATAATAATTTCAAATCAATTCCCAATTAAAATTCACAATTAAAATTCACAATTTAAATTTCAAACAATTTCCATCAATTTTGAAAATTTAAATTCAAAAATTTGAATTCCACCAAATTCCATCAATTTGAAAATTTCATCCCTATTCAATGGAATTGAGTATTTTTCCCAATTTCATGCCAAAATAAAATCCCCCCCCCACAATTCAATGGAATTATGTTTTCAACTATTAAATTTCATAATAATCTAATCCCACATATTCAATTGAAATAAATTGAATCAATTCAATAAATCTAGGGTTAATTAAATTGGTCAATCAAAACGGAACCACCTACCTCAGGATTGCTATATATCAAATCTCAAGGCCCTAAATAGGATTCTCCAATGAAGAATGATGGAAATAAGGATCCAAGAATTAAACATAGGTTTAAGATAAAAAAAGGTTATTATATCTTCCCACAACACGGTGACCCAAAAAACCCTTGGGATGATAAGAGAGATAGTGGGATAAATAGAACAGGAAGAGGAAACTAATAGGGAGAGGATCAAATGTCGTTCTCTAAGATTTAATCTGATTTCAGGAGGGTATTAAGGGGGAAAAACTAATGTTAGGATCCTATAATGATTAATAATTTATAATGGGGCCGTACATGTCTATCAGGGTTCTAAAAAGTGGGTTTTGAGAATTTTGAAAAAAAATAGATTAAAAATCGCGTACGCACAGTTATCTAGAAATAGCTACATGGTTTAGAAAAACTATGTGCCCTAAACATGTTCCCCTTTTAAAGGGTTGCACAGTTTCTCCTAAGAGAGTGAACAGTTTTTGAAACCATTTACCAACTATACAAAACCACACTACCTCAGTTTTTATGGTTGTATTTAGAAGGGCACATGATTTTGGAAAACCATGCGCCAATCGTGCACAACCCAAATTTTTTCAAAATTACCCAATTTTCACCCAAAATAACCCTAAACAAAACCCAAATAAATAATTATGAAAAGATGGGTTGAGGAATACCTAAAAACAATAACAGGATGTTATATGACAGATAACTTGGCTTCACAAAAATAGATGTCCGATGAAGCCATCAGTTGTCAGTTCAAGTAGATGGAAGATTCATCTGGTTCCCTTATTCTGCATGATATTGTAGATGGAGAAGGGAAAACCATATAGGCACTAAAATATAATGGTTACTATAGGCTGGACTGATTTCGACACTGATGAGAGCATGATAATAGTCTTCGAGTGGGAGATTTTTGGGCACAACCTGCAAAAATGATTCTAAAGAAAAAATTGATTTGTGTGTATCCCATTTATTGGAGAGAGATAAAATTATTAATGTAGATATTTAAGTCAAAATTCATAAATTAGTTTTCTGAATATTAATGGAGAATTAATTATCAATATTAATGGATGGAAAAATTAATTTTAACTGCATTAATTAGAGATATGGACTTGGTGTCTATATAAATGGATGTAGTGAAATTTTTGAGTGCGAATGATGAGCGGTGATAGGACCTAACAAAGGCAGATGTGTATCCCCTTTCGGGGAAGCCATCCCAAGAACACACAAAGAAAAAGGAACTAAAGCCAAAGTTGGAGGCCAAAACCCGCACAGGTGTAGACCATAAGGAAGGATCCATAAGATGCGATGATCGAATGATGTTTGTGGAACATATTTTGATGATCTAGATAGAGTTCTGAAAGATGGAAATTCTTATAACCTAGATGTTTCTCCTCATGGAACGAATGTGATGCTGCCACTCTCCCATGGATATAGGACGAAATTATGAACCACATAATCTCATTGTGCATTATTTTGTACTTTTTTATTACATGCATGTTTTATTTTTGTGTGATTATTAATTTCTATAAATTAATACCTTGGGAGGACCAGAACCAAATGTGTGTAAAAATAAATGTGGTGGATGGGGTTTCTGGACTTCCCAGTTCCAGACACCAAGTTGTGGGAAATATTTCAGAGCAAGTTTCATGCTTGTTACTTCAGGATCTAATCCCAACATGTGATATCAGAGAAAGGTTGGAGTGTTTTTTTGTAGAGCATAGATAAAAGCATTTGGTGTATTAGTTTGTCAAGGACTTGAAGTACATTACCAGAAGACAACAGAGGTACCAGAGGTGTTTTTGGGATATTTAAAGTCTGGTTTACCTATAGGAGTCATGAGGTGTGTTTTATTGTTGGTGATAGTCATAGCTTGGTGGAATAATTATGGGGTTACTCAGGTTAGGTGGTCTATCTAGTATCCAAAAGAATTTCACTAGAATATGGAAGTGGTATCGGTAGTGTTGCTGGAATATCGAAAGTCTTCTTTTTTGTAGGTGTCATGCGACATGTTCTATTCATTGGGTTTAATTTCGAGCTTGATGGAAGGATACTAAAGTTATGTAAGGAAATAGAACTATAATACCATGATATAAAGCACTTAGGGATTATTTAAAAAGTTGAAGTCAGGTGAAAGATGACTCGGGTTCCCAAAAGGTGATGTTAGATGAAGCCATTAGTTTTTTACTTCAAGTCTATTGAAGATTTAGAAGGTTCCCTTGTTCAGTATGATATTGTGGATGGATATGGGAGAACCATACATGTATTGTATAATAATGGTAATTGTAAGACGGAATTGCTTTGAAATTGGTGAGAGCATAAGAATAGTCTTTGAGAGGGCGATTGTTGGGATCAACCTGTGAAAACGATTCTCAAGAAAGAATTGATTTGGGTCTAGCCCATTTATTGGAGGGAGAGAGAAAATTATTAATAGGGATATTTATCTCAACATTAATAGATTATTTTCTCCCAATATTAATAGATAATTAATTCTCAATATTAATGGATGGAAAAATTAATGTTATCAACATTAATTAGAGATATGAACTTGGTGTCTATATAAATGTATGTAGTAAAATTTGTTGAGTCTGACTGACCAGTAGTGATAGTGCCTGAAAAAGGTGGAGGTGGAAGCCCTTTTTGATGAAGCCAAACTAGGTCCACACAAATCCAATGGTACTAAAGAAAAAGTCTAAAGTCAAAACCTACAAGGGAAGAGACCAGAAGGAGGGATCTAGAAGATGCGATGACTGATCGATGTTGGTGGTACATCTTCTGGTGATATAGGTAGTGTTCTAGAGGATAGAAATTCTTGTAATCAAGATTTTTCCCCTTATTGAATGAAATTCATTCTTTATTTATCTTGTGTATGTAGTATGAAAGTATAAACCACGTAATCCCATTGTGCATTGTTTTTTTACTTTGTGATTGCATGCGTGTTTGCTTGTCATGCACATATTCATTGTTGTAAATGAAGACCATGGGATAAATTAAACTAGATGCAAGGATAAATCAATGTGGTGGTTGGGTTTCTTAGACTCCATATTTCTTGACACCAAGTCATGGGGGATCTTCTACAACAAGTTTTGCACCTATTTGTTTTGGGCTTTTATCCCCAACAAGAAGGAGGGAAAAAAATTTATCTACCGAGTCAACAATCCTTCTCTCAATGCTCCTATATACTATTTCTGGTCTCCCTCCATATATAAATTTATGTAGCATCTAAATTTAATGTTTTATTCTTATTTTTAAAGTTAATATTCCCTTAAATAAAAAAATTCTCATGGATTTACTCATAACTTGCGTCTTTAAGCTCACACTTTTTGATCTCCACATGGATTCTCATCATTGTTCTCCATCTTCTTCAGGTGAATCTAGATGAACTTCTCTAATGAATTTCATTTCTTCCATGTGAACTAGAATTGGGTATATGAAAAAAGATCCCTAACAAATCTCAAGTTTTAATTTGGTCATCAAGTGGCTTTTCAAGAATGTCTAGTAGCTTCGCTACTACTTCCTGCTGGCCAAAATTTTATTTTTCATAAACCTTTATTATTATTTCTTAAAGTATTTAAATTCTAAAATTCTAAAATTCACATGTCAGTTTACTACCTTTAACTCTTTATAGTTATATAATATCATTTAATTACTTTAACATAATGTAATAATTCCTACTAACATCTAAACTCAACTCTATTACTACATCGATATGGTCTTTAGCAATCCTGGATTCTACTTAAAGAACACACAACATTAACTCAATAGTCCAAACTCAAGTAAAAAATCTATTTAGTTTTTCAAAAAAAATTATCGAATCATAATATCTTTTCTATTCAATCATGATTGATTCCATAAAATAGCACTAAACTAAGAATCCTTCACTCTATACCAATCCCGATTCATTATTAATAACTAAAACTTCACAAATCAATCAACAATATAGGTTTCTTATAGGTGCATCCTCTTGTTTGAAATTTCATAGAGGAATTACATTGATAAACTAATATATTATCTAATATTTTTTTGTAGCTGTATGAATTAAGATCATTTCCCCCCTTTATATTTGAAGCTTAAACCTATAAAAAATCTAAAACCAGTGAGCACATTCTTCATATTCAATATCTTAGTTCATTAGTGTCATTAAACTTCATCATTGAGAATATTTTATTTCCATATTTTAAAGGTATTGAATGTGTAATGGGTTTATAGACTTCATTTTTATTGAATCTTATTCAACAATGATAAGAACTTTGATTCGATTAGTGGCATATTTGGTTGCATTACTTCAACAATTTTCAACTTCAAATTTGATCCTAGCATCCTTTTTGATTTATCTCAGTCATCGGTTATTCACCTTTGGTTTTGAATATTCCTTTAATTAATAATTTGTTCATTTGGACTCATCATTATCTTGATGTTTACCTTCAAGTTATCAGGCTTTAGTTTTGATTCTTATTAATTTTGAATAAATGACATCAACAAACCTAGATTATCAAATAGTTTATCTAATTGATATTGGATGATCAGTTTTATCGTTCGTCCAGTGAATGAAAATATTTACCCTCAGTCCTGACATCAATTTGATGAAGTTTAAAATAAGACCCCTCTTCAATCTCAAGGAATCACAAGTTTCTTCTCAAACCCATGACCTTCATTTGTCTAAAGTTAAGCCGAAGTCCATCCTCTTGATGAGAAGGTTTGAAAATGGTAGTGGGAGATACATTATGAAGATATTGAGACATATTATGAAGAATATTCTATATGGGACTGAAATCATACAATATTATATATCTTACATATTTATTATATATCTTATGACATTGTAAATCTTATAGGAAACTAATATCTTATGTGGATAACCTGATAAAGGCATAGAAACTGAGATCCTTTTCCAATTTTTTGTTTTATATGAATCAAAGCATATCTTAAACACTCTATAGAAAAATAAATATGATATTTCAAATGATTTACTAGAATATTTTGATTTATTATGGAATAGAAGAAAATGTCTTATAAGACTAAAAAACCATGAAAAAAATAAACTGAAAAACAAGAATAAACAAAGTGAAAATATGTTGAAGTAAAAATATGAATTCAAACTCTAAGAAACATTTCACAAATAATTCTTCAATTATTTTCTATACACCAAAAAATAAATTAAAAACCATTCTAACAAAAGATAATTTGTTTAAAATCCTGGAACATTAAAATATAAATTCCAAGACCATAAACTATTTAAAAACACTTCAAAAAAATATTTCAACTAGAATTTCAAAAAAACAAGAAAAATATTTTTTATAAAAATATAATGATATTTAAGAATATAATATTTAATCAACTTAGCACCAAAATAGAATTTTAAATCATAAATTTAAAGAATCAAATTTTCTATTCAAAATGATGAGAATTTAAAATATTGTTAATTAAAGAAAATATCATTACCAAAACATAAATATTTCATAAAAAAGATGTGGACAACTTGTACTAATATAAATCCTCATCAAATACCCCCATACTTAATGAATTTACCATCCTAAAGAAATTGGTTAGACATATTGAGTGAAATCTAGTTAATCTTAAAAATGAAATAATTATAATACCGACGACTAAGAGGTGATTTTCAAAAGTGGATTCCCCAACAAACTCTCTTAGGTAAAAAAGAATTATTGTTATCTCAAAAAGAAAAGGTCAACTTACAATTTTATAAAGATGATTTAATTTGAAATTATTGAAGAGAAATTAACAAATATCATTTTTAATTCAAATACATTTTAAATGTTATATTTTTCTCCATGATAACCAGACACACGTACTTTAGTAGAACAACATAAATAGATATATTTTATGGATGATTGATATTATTAATTAATATAATAACATAATTAAACTCATCTAAAATTTTAAAAAATAAAAAATATCAACCAATATTGGGAGCTCATTTTTAGACCATTTGATTTCAAATCTTATTTGTTTAAGTCTATTCAAGAAATTAAAATTCAATTAAAATTTTAAAACTTGCTCCAAAGAATTTACCAAAATCAAGTGCTTTTAATATAGAAATATAAAATATGTTACCCAATTGGATCCATGGATAAATAAAAAAGAATAAACCCCCCAGGGTTACAAAGAAATATTCAATATTATGAAAAAAAATTAATCACTGAATATGTTAATAGAAGATTAAAATAAATCAAATTTGATGAAATTTAAGAGTATTTTAGTGCGTTCTTCATAAAATATTTTTTATCTAAATGAATATCCCTTCCTTACACTTAAAACAAAATATTGTGCCCAATTTTGATCTTTAATATGGGATAAAAATTAAAACAATTTTATTTAAAACATATTTTCAATTTAACATTGAAAATTGATGTCCAAAGGGTCATAAGAAAAATCAAAAATCATATTTTCCATAAACACAGTCTTAAAAAACGAAACACATGAAAAACGATGAAGGATATAGAAAGCAAAAAAAAGTGGGTTGAGCCCATGAATAATAGTATTTTTATGAACTTCTTCAAAAATGACATAAATAATAAGATGAATGTGTATTTAAAATTATAAATAGGGGATCTATTCAAAAATTACTTATAATTAATATATAAGATAAAATAATCACCTCACTTGTAACTTGTTCTTCATTGTCAAATAGGTAGAACCATTTTTAGTGTATATTCATTGAGTTAGTGGAATCAAGGATATATTATCTCTAGTGGTGATCCACATGTATTTTGAGAACCTCTGATTGTTTTCATAGAATCCTATGGGTGATTGCATAAATGGTTATAACACTTTATGCATTTCATTGTTGATTGCAATAGAATCCTTCAAGGAGAGAAAGAATCACTCCGATAGAGGAGAATAATTGTTATGTGTTCTTCATAAAATTATAGGTAGGGTATCTCTAAGGATTTAGAGAATCCTATATACAAATCATTATGTACAATGATTAGAAATTATCTTGGGTTTCAAAAAATTTCATAGTTAGGTTTAAATAGATATAGGGTTAGAAAATAATAATTTCACAAGGTATTTTATTATTTTTTAATCCTTGGTGAACCCCATGTATAAATAATAATAGAATTATTTTTATTTACTTGAAATATGCTAGAATCATATATAAAATAAATATTATTTCCTTGAATAAATAAATTAATATTTATTCAAATAATATTAAATGTTATATTTCTCACTGGACCATTATACTCAGTCCACCAATACTCCTCAATATTTATTAGAACTTGAATAATGACTATTTAATTAATTAAATAAATATAACTTCATTATTAACCTATTACTAATTAAATATTATATCCACAAAACTAATGAATAAATGGTTAAAATTGTCTATTTTTGGAAATACTATTTATAATATGTTTTTATGGTGATTTAGAATTTTCTAAGCCTTTAGTTTCTAGTGAGTGATAAATAAGTGGAGTTTTTTTTTTCTAGTTATAGAAAATGGATCCAGGTAGATTTTGTTGAAATCATTAAGAAGTGGATGTGGAAAATGTGGTTACAATTGAGCCACAGGTGAACCAAAAAATTCTCTAAGTAATCATTAAATATTTTTAATCCATTGATAGAATATATCAGAGAGATGGACCCTGACAAGTATATCACTCCATAAATTTTCAAAAATAGAATTCACCTATCTTTTAGGTGGATTTTGGGACTAAAAACATATAGGTGTGTCTGAATAGAATGAATCAAATATTTTAATTCCTTGGTGTGTCAGTCGAGCTAAAGTTTGAGTTAAAAAATTATTTGCTCGAAGATCTTACACACCAACGGTTGGACTTAAATTTCCAAGATAAATTCGACCAAGGCATTACATGGGAAGTATTTGAAGAATTTTTCAATAATAAATTATATCCTCACACATCCTAGATTATAAGAATAAAAAATTTCTTCATCTTGAAGTGAGAGAGACTATCTATTATAGATTATGCTGCTAAGTTTATGAACTTAGTTTACTTTTCCCTAGAAGTTTCTACCTGTTCATCTTTGAATGCATGCATCTTTGAGTCTGGTCTATGACCAGAGTTTCACTCTGAGAAATATATTCTTGATATTATAGATTATATGGAAATGATAAATAGATAAAGGGTGGAAGAAAGAGATATATTTAGAAATATGGTTGGAGGAAGTATGTTTATCTCCATGAGAATGGGTGGAAAATCAAATACTAATAATATCTGGAAGAGGGAAACCTATTTCCAAAGTGGTGTATCATTGAAAAAACAGACCACAAGATTATTTAGCTTTCCTCTACTACCCAAGATTAATACTTGGTTTTATTAGTGTGTTTCACTTGATTATATTAAGTGAAACTGTATGGAACCACTTAGAGAATATCATAACTATAACCATATGGGACAACTCCAACATTATTGTTATAGCACTCTAAATTCTGGTGCATGAGATACATCTCATGTATCTCCAACATCCTATAATTTGATGGGGATATCTTGTCATAATAACTCCCATACTCATAATCGAGCAAGATAAGGTGATTTTGGGAACATCAAAAATATTCAAGTTAGGAAATATCATCAAGGAAGAAAGGATCAAAGAAGAGATAATAACAAAATTTATGGTGTCGATAAAATGATTACAAAGGATAAATATGGTCCTTTTATGGTTCAAAGTACGATTATTTTGAATTCTACTCTTAGCTAATATTTTTTTATACCGGAGTAACCCGCTATTTTATTTTTTCATATGTTGTGGATAATATGGGTTTTCATGTTGAAATGTTACCTCATGTCATGAAAATTCAAACACCTCTAGGACAATATGATTATTGATACTTTAAGTGTGTAGTGTGTTATATAACAATCGATGAGGGTAAGGTTGTATGGGATTTATTTATTCTTGAGATGAAAATATGTTAGATGATTTTGAGAATGGATTGGTTGACATTCTTCAAGGATGACATCAACTATTATGCTTGTAAGGTTAGTTTCACATATTATAGCATTAGGAATCTCTTTAAATAATATTGGGATGTGAAAAAAAGAAAATAAGGACCTTTGGTATTGGTGAATGGAACTATATCTTATCAGTTGATAGTAGTTACCATAGAATCTGATGACGAAGTTTGTCATAGAGATTTTCCAACCGTCATTAACCAATTTCCTGATGTATTTCTTAAAAATTTCTCTAGGTTTCCACCCAAAATAGAAGTTCAATTATGAATTATCTCCTACTATGGACCATTCCTATTTTACTTCCATATTATAGGATGGTAATGATTAAATTAAGGAAATTAAATGTTCAATTAGAAGAGTTAAAAATAAAGGGGTTCATTCGATCGAGCACGTCTCTATGGGAAGAACCGATTCTTTTTATAAACAATACTGATGAAACTCTTAGGCTTTATATGAATTATCATATGATTAACCAAGTTAGGCTAAAGTATTTGTATCCTATTCCTCAAATTGATGATCTATTTGATCAATTTAGGAGAGCCTCATTGTTGTGTATTATTTATTTATGATCAGCATATCACTAGCTAAGTTTTTGGAATGAGGATATTCCCAAAACATCTTTTTGGAGTTGTTATTGACATTATGAATATTTGGTTATTCCCTTTGGTATAATGAATTCACTAGCATTTTTTATGTGATTGATAAGTATAATTTTAAAAATGTATCTCCACTCCTTTATAGTGGTGTTCATTAATTATATTCTAGTGTATTCCAAGAAAAAGGATGATCATGAGCAACACTTGGATATAATATTGGGTATCTTGTGAGAAAATCTCCTTTATACTAAGCATTCGAAGAGTGAGTTCTGGTTATAAGAGGTATGTTTCCTTGGACATTTGATTTTTGAAGGAGGATTTTCTATATATCTTAAAAAGATAATTTTTTTATATCATAGAAACCACTGAAGAATTTATTTGAGATGCATAGTTCCCTTAGATTAGTAGGATATTATTGATGTTTTTATGATTTTTCATGACTTGAATCATTGATGATAAATTTTACAAGGAAAGGTATTCATTTTTAATGGAGCGATGAGTTCTGAAAATGTTTCCAAGAGCTTAAGGTTTTCCTTACTTCAACAAATGTACTTATATTTTTGAAGTCAAGACAGGGGTATGTAGTCTATTTTGATTCACCTATATCTAGGCTGGGATATGTTATCACAGAAGGTAATCATGTTGTAGCTTATGGATCATGAAAATTATAGGTGCATGACAAAAATTAACTGACATGTGATTTGGAACTATCTATTGTAGTTCATGTCCTAATGACTTGACACTATTATCTTTTTGTAAGAAATTTATGGTGTTTATGGATCATAATATCTTCTAAAACATTTTATCACAAATGGATTTGAATCTATGGTAATACAGATAGATGGAATATTTAGAGATGTTTGACTTAGACTTGATGTATACACAGGTAGCTGATGCATTGAGTAGGAAGTAATATAATTTATTGTCTATAGAGGATTTGGATCAATGGAAGGTAATACCAATCATAGATGATATACACCTAGATTTTATTGAGCAAGGTGATATTGTAGTTTTCTTTCTTGTTTCTCTTATTCTTGATTTGGTTGAGAAAGTTATACATTCTCATACATCTGATCTAGAATATATATCTATGAGATCAAAACTAAATAATGGGGAGAACATTGAGGGACGAATGATAGATGGGAGTTCATTGTTTCTTTTTAGAGATTACATTATGGTACTTGTGGCCTATCATGAACAACTTCTATCTTCCTACCACCATTTGATATGGGATGATCATTATGGAATTTAGAAGATGAATAAAGTTATGGGAGATTAGTTTTGATGGGTTGGGATGAAGATAAAAGTGGTGGTGTTTTTCTCCAGATGCCTCACATATAAATAGGTTAAGGTAGAGCACCAATGAATAGATGGTATATTGCATCCTTTACATATTCTCATCAATAAATGGGAGAAAATATTAATGGAATTTTTCATAGGTCTTCCAAAAAATTTTCATAAAAAAGATACCTTATGGGTGATTCTGGATCATGTTATGAAGTCAGATCAATTCATTGCTATTCATGAATCTGATATAGTAGAATAATTGTTAAAAATATACATTTGATAAGTGTTAAATATTCATGGTGTTCTTGTTTCAATTGAGTCTAATCAGTGACCTAGGTTTACGTCTTGGTTTTGGAAGTCCTTGCAGTAAGCCTTTGGAACCCAATTAACAATGAGCACTATTTATCATCCTCAAATAGATGGGAAATCTGAATATATTGTCCAAATATTGGAATACATTCTTTGAGTTTGTGTGATTGATTTGGGAGTATCACGTGTGGATCATATGTTGTTAGTGGAGTTATCATATAATAACAGCTATAATGACTCTATAAATATGAATCCTTTTGAAGTTTTGTATAGCCATACTTTTTGTTATTAACTTTTTTGTGTGGAAATTATTGTGGAAATACCAGATTTCACAGTGATAGATGATTTAAAAAAGAGTAAAAGGAAAAAATAATGAGAAAAATATCTTGGGACATAGAGATTTAAATTATTTGGGAATAATCCCTACAACCACAGAGAGGAATAAATATCACTATGATTTGAAAACACAAATTATAGGGAGTATCTTAGAGTTTCAAGTACACAAAACCCTAGCTTGAAATGGGATAATAAAGAAGAGGAATAACTATTCCACCAACTACACAGAAAGTCTACCATGCTATAGTGAAATGTGGCTAGAAGTCTGCATCACTACAGTACCACAACCACCCAAGTCCAAGCTTCTACAGTGGTCAGTAGCTAGAATTCCATAGAGCGACAATACCATTATCTCCAAAGTCTGTACTGCTATAGTGACCTATTGGTGTCATTTTTCCAGATCTGTTATAATTGTTCATAGTTGCAATGGTGTCCCACAATTTGGGTTGGGGGACTTCGGCCCCTGAACCCTCGGAGCAAGAGAGTGTTACCCTCTACAACCTCCAACGATCTCACCTATCTACTCGACTCGGGAGTATCCTGGTGTGTAGTATGGGCTACAAGCATTCGACCCAACATCATCTAAAATAGACCAGGACACACCAATCTAAAAAAATAGTTGATAATTCACTTATCAGGTCTATCCTTGTGCATGATACAATATAGAAGATTCCTATGATTAGAAAGAGGATGAGGATAATTTATAGTCATCAAAAATCATACACAGATCATCATCAATGACCATTATTATTTTAAGTGGATGATTATGTTTTCTTTAGAATATCACCAAGGATATGGAATCATCATTTTGGGAAGTAAGGAAAACTGTCTTTTCAATAAACTTTCCATTTTGACATACTTGAATGATTCAGTGATGTGGCATATCGGTTGGATTTACCTCTAAGGTTTGGTTCTGTGCACAATGTTTTTTATGTATCTAAATTAAGGAATTACCATCCTGATCCTATCCATGGGATTTTATGGGACCATATTGATCTTGAATCAGATGGTACATCAATTCATGTGTCGATAATGATTATGGATAGGAAAGAGAATCTATTTTTTGGAAAAAGCATCAGTTTTGTATATGTTTTATAGAAGCATGGACAAACTCAGAAATATATGTGGGAATGTGAAAATAAATGTCAAAGTAGTGGATCGAGCTCCTCAAAAACAATGTCAAACTCCCACTTTCCTAGGATAGAAGGAACAATGGTGAAGATAATGTAACACCATTGTTTTTAGGTAATTTACCATTTTATTATGTACTTTTATCTTATATAATATGTGGTTTGAGTTTCAAGAGTTTCTAAAATCCATTATAGGGTTTTGAAATTGTTTTTGGAGGTGAATGATTTGATAACAGTTATTAGAAACCATACACTATCTCTAGGAATCCATGAAAGGTGATGCTGGGAAGACACATGATTAGAGCATGGTTTGTATAAACCATGTGCATGACATGGGAAAGAATGTGAGTGGAGATAGTGGGAGAATAATGGTTGTTACATGGTTTTTCAAACCATGTGAGTGAACCATGTGAGTGAACCATGTTAAGGGTTTTCTTTAACATAGTAGTGCCACACAATTAGGGCACAGTTTTCAAAACTATGTGGTGGAACCATGCAACTACCTGGGTAATGTCTAGTAGTATGTACATATTTGGTCCACATTTTGTTAAAATATATGAAGGAAATTAAATGAATTAATTTTTTTTTTAATTTAGATTAAGGACATATAACCTATATTAATCATATATTCTTCTAGGGTCTCAAATTCATATCCTCTCTTAGGCTCTCAAGGAAATCACTTTTATTCTGGAAGAAAAACATAAAAAATCAAAGAATGTTTGATCTCCATAATCATTGTTAAGTCCTTGTTCTCCCTTTTTCTTATTAGATATACTCTTATACACTTTGTTGGATCCATATATTTAATCTTCTATAGATATATCTATGTGTTATGATTTTATTCTTGTTAAGATCTTGTTGGATTGAGGGGAAGGTTTTGAGATCCCGAATCTAGAAGTTCTTAGTGTTTATATTTGTTTTTATCATCCATTGAGAGGTAAGTGGATTCTCTCTAATCTCCAATTGTTCTAGAATGCAAAGTATCTATTTTATTTAAACGTTTTTCTTGTATTTCATATAGAAATTTTGTTTTTTTTCTTATATAAACCATTGTGGTTTATGATTTGGAAATATGGGAAATCAGATATATTTTGGAAAACCTCTTTGTTTATAATTTTTAAATGATGGTTTCAAAATTATGGTATGATTTTTATGTAAGAAAAATGTTTTTTGAAATGTTTTCAAAAGTAATTTTGTTTTATATATGATGAATTGGAATTGAATTTTGTATAATTGGGTTGGTGTGTGTTCTAGGTGGGATGATGTATAGTCATCTAGTACCACAATCAAAGTAGGATAGAGTAAGGTTGTGAAGTACCACCATCAATGGGTGAAACCAATCTTTAGTGTGTGGATGTGTGTATGTGTATGTGTGTGTGTGAACACATGAATAGTTATTCCAAGTATTAATGGATGGTTATAACCCTATTTATGGTTTTTCTCACATGGATTTCACCTACAGTTTTTATAATGTGTTTAACTATTTTTCCATTATTTTATATGGAATGTATTAACAAGTAATTGTTCTATTTGAGTGTGTTGAGAGGTATCTAGTTATTATATACCAAGTGTTATACTCAACCTCTACTTAGGAACTTTTTAAATTTATAGATGTTGTATCCTGAGATAGGGGGAATGGAAAGGTATCATATTTATCTAGAGATTCATCTTAATACCTTGGGCATGGAAAGTGGTTTTGGAGCTTGGAACTAGACTGGGTGGGCCTTGGGGTGATACCACTTTGGTGTCTTTGATTCATGTTGTCTTTTGGATTTTTTAGTTTATATTCCTTATTACATTTTCACTATGATATCGTTGTTCTGTTGGTTTTGCCTTTGAGTTTTATTTTTTTACTCATGCATCATATATATTATTTGAATGTTTATATTTTGTGATGTCAGGTTGTTGTGTTTCAAAAGGGAAAATTATCCTCCAATGTTCTCTTAATCCCTTGGAATTTATTACTGGACTTTGATGTCTTGGTGATGTCATCTAAGGTCAGTGAAACTATGTCTCTTCTCAAACCAATGAGTTGGGGTGGGATGTTAAACATCATGTAATAAATATACCATGTATTAATTCTATGTGTCAAGCCATGTACCCCGTAGCCCATCCAGATTCAGTGAACTTTACTACATGATTTGTAAACAATGTCAATAAAAACTTTAATACCTACCGATGGAGTTCATCAAATTTTTCTTCATCAATATTTAACCTGTTGCTAGTTACATAAAGGTGAAAATCACAATATACAATCTAGATTAAGAACAAATTAACCAGAAATGAAAACTAACATCAAATGCATATAGAAAAAAATATAAAATTTTAAATAATAATGTGAGCACTCTAAAACCACTTGAAGGATCTAATGATCACATAATAAGAGATTTAGGGCCGTGTTAATTTTATTTTCATAAAATTATTCAAGAATGATCTGAATAACTAGATGAATGTGTGTTGAAACTTCCAAAGAGAGGATTTTTTGATATATTATTTTTATTTAATTTATAATAAAAAATAATTAATTAACTTTTAATTCATTCTTCTTTTTTGAATCTATATAATCCTTCTTAGATATCATCATTTCATCAGAGTAATCAAGGGTAGATTTCCTCCAGCAGTGATTTATATGTTTTTTATGAACCTACGATGGTCACCGTAGAATCCTCCTGGTGCTAGTGTGGATGGTTCTAATGCTTGTGACAATTCATTGTTGACCACAACATAATCCTTCAAGGTAAGAAAGAATCATTTTGATAGAGGGGTAGAATTATTAGCTGTCTCTAGAGCATTTGAAAGAGGAGATCTCTAGGTATTGAGATAATCCTCTCTATATCTCATTGCATACAATGATTAGAATCTATCTTGATTTTTTGAAAACGATATAACCATGTTTAAATAGATCCAGGATTAAAAAATAATAATTTCATAGGGTCCATAATTATTTTATTTATTCCTGGAGAAACCCATTTCTAAATAATAGTTGAATTATTATTATTTACTTAACATGTGTAAAAATCACAAATAAAATAATGATTATTTCCCAAAATAAATTAATTAATATTTATTAAAATAATATTTAATGTGACATTTTTCATTGCACCATTAAAATCCATCCCCCAGTACTCCTTAATAATTATTGGACCTTGAATAATGATTATTTATTTAAAAAAATAAATATCACTTCATTAATTCTCAATAAATAAATAAATATTATTTTCACAAAACTAGTGAATAAATATTTATTCAATATTCATATAACCAAATAAATAAATATGTGTTACCTTGATAATATACCAAAAAAATTAATATTATATATTTATATAATTAAATAAACAATCACCTGGTGAATAAAAATTTATTAAATATTCAACTAACATATATATTCTCTGAAATAACTGGTGACTAAATATTTATGATCAACCTAACATGAATAATTATTATAAAACATAAGGGAATAATATTTATCCAACATGTTAAATTCATATAGAATTTAACTGATGTTCTGAATACACTCATCGAATAGTCCTCTAGGCTCCTTTCTTAGTGGAATTAGGTTACACTGCCTAAAGTTAAAGGTTATCATATAGAAACACCCCAAGGACCCCATATATAAATACTTTAATTTCATAATTACATAGAACTTCTTATTAATGTACATTATGTAATATATTGCCTTTATCTCAATATCTATAATCAAGTAGATTTTATATTGGTTTCATCAACCCGTGTGCTCGATATCTCTTTCTTTGAATTTCTAGAAATTAATTTTACAAAAGAAATCCATGGTCATGACCTTAATTAAGTAGTTAAATTCACATCAAAGGTCTCAAAATATATACTTTCATTAAATAATTGGAGGGATGAATCCTTTATTATGTTATTCATTAATACAGAAACTCTCGTGACACAACCAACGTACCCTACTTCCTACAAACATATAATTTCATGTTTTTTGATAGAACACCAAAGTACATGGCTTAGGATTGTATTAATAATAATATTAAAGTTTAAGGATCATTACACACTATTAGGTCTTAAAATTTCAGCATGGAATGTGAAAAGTATTTCATGACTTTGGTAATGGTAGAATCAACTTGGAAAAAAGAGTTGAAAATTATTAAAGGTTATGAATGTTCAAAGTAGGGCTTGGTTCTGCATAACAATCTCATTATTCAAGGGGATATTTTCTATATAGCAGTATTTATACGTAGACCGTTGCTCCTCATGTCACCCTGAAAATGAAAAATTGTTTACGGACCATGACTTACTTTTCCATATCCCTAAAAGAAATCATTTGGGCCTCATGACATCCTTTTCTAGCTCCCACAAACATGAAATCATTTTTGGTCCTGTGACATCCTTTTTTGGCTCCCACAAATGAATAATCCCTATGGTTGATGAAAAAATTAGACTATCTCAAAAGGAGTTTACTTATTTGCCTTCATAAAAACCCCTAAGGAGCACTGGGAGGAAAGGGTGATGATAACTAGAGAAAAGGTGTGATATAAATCAATTTTTAGCAGGTAAAATTATTAAATAATTCTAAGTTAGAAAGGGAAACTGCCCAGCCATCCACGTACCCAAAATCCTTTGTGGACACCATTCCAAAAACCATATTAATATGAAATCCTTACGAGAAATCAACCCATATAAAAAAATATTATATGAAAGGAACCCAAAACCACATAGAAAAATGGTATATGGAAGGAACCCAAACCCACGTAGCGAAAATGCTATGCGGAAGGAACCCAAAACTGCATAGAAAAATTCAACCTGGAGGGAGCTCCATCCCCCATGAAAAAAATATAATAGAATGAGAAATCTGGGACTATTTAGATTTTCTAATCTCATTTCTTTCCTCCAGTGTAGAATTTGTCCCCACCTTGTCCCCTCCACAAACTATCATAATGACATTCTCCATCAACCTATTTTCTGAAAATATTTAAGCCTTATATGGGAACCCTTACAAGGTATCAGAACAAGGCCACCCATAAATCCACTATATGTTTATGATCGTATATTTATGATTAGTTAACTGGATACACCACTGTGTCCTCTCAATCATACATTCCCAATGAACTCCCCATTTCATAGAGTGAGGGTAACTACCAACCTTTCCCATATGTGAGGGATAATGATGTATCCAGCTCTCATCCTCTCTAATATCAAGAAAAGGGAATCCGCCCTAAATTACCCCCCAAGTATTTCTGATGGGAATCCTATTAAGTGTAATCCCCAACTAAACCACTAAAATCCCCATCAGTTGAGATACTCCTCAAGGTTCCAGAAATAAGGGAATCCCTCCTGAAGTAAGCCCCTATTCTTTCTTACGGGACATCCCATATGGGTACATAAGTCCCAAATATGGGTTATAAAAATTATATGGGATAGGAGAACATGACTACCCTTTATATCTCTTATATCCCTAGAATCATCCACTAATGGATGAAGGAGAGTTTTTTGTTTGTCATATCTTACACTTTCTCTTGTTTATCACACCAATCATGACTTAGGTGGGCTTATAGGTCAGTGATGATCACAACATCTACATGATCACATACCTATTTCGAGAAGAGATTCAATTTATGAATCTTCCTCTTGAATTTCATGGGCCTCCTACTTGGTGTAATCCCCAAAAACATGCCATCACAAACTTGAAAGGGAAATATTCTCAATGAAGAAACCACATGGGTATCCTCTATATGTGTAAGAATCAACCTACCAAACTTCATAGGATTTGATTCCCAATCAAATGGAATATATAAGAATCCTTTATGAGGTCCAAACCCAACACCCCAAATTCACCCTAATGTTTTTTGGGATACATCCCCAGTAGGGTCATATCTAACCTAGAGGGCCATATTCCTTTTAGGTTCCTTTTATAAAAATCCTTATTGGACTATATTCCTAATACGATCATGCCCCCACATAAGAGAATACATTTTTCCGGGTCCTTTAGGCCACTTAGATGTGCGTCCCACACTATCCTTGACTAAGAACCTTCCACCTAGACGTCCATGCCACATGATGTTAAACTACATAGTTTGGTCCTTGTCACATGAACTTAAAAGGTATGATGTGTCCTGTTAAGTGTTAACGAACTAAATGGGTCCTGATTCCTTTCAAAAGGATATTTAGGAAGCCCATTTATGGGTACCAATCCCGATATCAAAAAAATTCCCATATTCTTGGATGATAGTAAATTCTAGAGTTTCCCATTGTGTGGATTAAAACATTATAATATGCATATAAATACCGACATTAATGGAGAACTTCAGATACATAGAAATGATTCTAAATTCAATACATGCTAACTATCTATTATTAACTAAAGTGTAACCTATTTGTGTACTTTGGATTTAATAAATGATTTACGAACTTGTCTTAAATTGAATCTATAAGAGAGTCCTGAAGTAGATAATAATTCCACCTGAAAATGGTGTGATGAGCCTGACCTACCATACTCTTTACCAATGTGAGTTTTTAAATGTCAATTTCCAAGTTCCCCAACAAATTTATGCCTTTGTAAAGTAGTTCCACGATTCATCAAAGATATGAGATCCATTGGGTGTTTTTGTTTCCATGAAAACACCCCATTGGAAAATAAACCATCATAAATAGGAGAAAAAAAATCGGTGTACTTGATGTGAATCCTTAACCAAGATGACTATATTGAACACATGTTAGGCGCCTTTCTCTCTCTCTCATAAAATGAGAGAAGGCCGAACATGGATCCAAAATGATAGATTAGTCATGTGTTTGTTTATTAAGAGATTCTTTGATGGGGTTTTCTCGTTTGTATTTATCATATCATAATGGTACTTTCATGAGAACTTCCTTTGATTCAAATGGAATACCACTAGTTCAAGAAGAACTATTCCTCAACTATTGTGCAAGATGGATCTTTATCCAATAAAAGGATGTTATCATTGATCGATATCCTTCAATGCTAGGTGTCAAATGTGATGATTTAGGAGTACCAACTCAATGGTACTCTCCAAACTATAGAGGTTGTACGATAGACCCTCCAGTTTATGAAGTCCCACTAACCATTATCTTAGCGATGACTTGTGGTCCAAAATTCAAAGACACTAGTAGCCATCTCAAATAGTTTTGGAACCCTATATCTAAAACGTGATAATGGGTTCCTCTATTACCATAGAGAGGCTGATAATGTGGTTGCCAATGACTTCATCCTAGTGACATAGCGGTCTCACCCAAGGGCTCCTGCCAGTAGTCACCGCCACCAACATCATACATCCCAGAATCCTTGACATGAAGAGGACACCAACCCATGGGCTCCAACCCAATTCATTCAGATATGGTCCCCCAAAGTGGCCCATAGAGGGTGATAGTAAAACAACTAGGGGAATTATAATGTTATTATTCCTACTAAAAAATACCACCATTAAAATATGATGGAAAATAATGACCAGATGAAAATAACTACTCATGAAAATCAATTCTACCAGTCAAAAATGGCAATAATCTATGAGAAGATGCAAATCCCTACACATGCATATCAAGTTCACTGGTCAAATATGAAGATAAACAACGAGTAGATGAAAATATCGAATCATGCAAATCAAGCCTTCCAATCAAATATGGTGGAAAACAATGATGAGATGAAAATCCATGCTCATGTATATCAAGACTTCTAGTCAAATATGGCAGAAAACAACAAGTAGATGCAAATCCATGATCATGCATATTAATCCCATTAGTAAAATATGGTGGAAAGAAATGTGAATTTTCAAATCCCTAATCATGCATATCAATCAGTCCAGTTAGACATGGATGCATTCTATGAGCAGATGCATGTCCCTCCTCAGGCATATCAAGCCCTATAGTCAAACATGGTGCCAGTCTATGAGATGATGCACATCCTTGATAATGCATATCAAAATATCTAGTCAAATAAAACATAAAAATATGAGTATATACAGGTCCCTAATCATGAATATCAATCATTACAATGAAGAATGGTGGCTGTATATGAGAATATGAAAGTCCCTGCTCATGTATATCAAACTTGCCAGTCAAATATGGTGGAAATTTGAGGGCCTAGTTGGTGTACCAGTATTAGAAACTGGGGGAAAACTCATATTCCTAATCCAAAACCAAAATGGGTATATATACCCATTATCATTAAGTATGTTTCTTAGCATGTGATGGAAATGATGGAAGGTCAGATATCAATTCCTGACCACATCCTACAAACTTGATAAGACATAATCGCCTCAACAATAATAGCTAGGAGTTAGGCACATGACCCCGCCTCCTCAAGAAAGGTGACTCCCCTGTACAATGGGAGGGTCACTAAGTAGAATACATACATCCTTTCTTCTATCCAATAGGGTCATCAATGACATTCTATGATAAATGGATTACAAGATCAAGTGTATATCCCCTTTCAAACCGGGGACCACCATCCCATTTTAGGGGTTGCTCCGGGGCAAGCATGTATCCCTACTAAAATTCCAAAAACTCATCGACATGATATGAGAAAAAATGGGAGTCATATGCACCCATTCCCATGAATGGGAATTTCCATTCATGAAACAATGTTCTAGATTCCCATGGGAGATCCTAAAATAGAATCCAACCTAGGGCAGTTCAAAATTTTAGAGTAGAATCACGACCCTACACTACTAAATGACATAGTTCATGAGCCCATAAAACATATTTAAATAGTATACTAGGATCCTATCAGTCCATTACCAAATTATTTAAGTGGAATTAGTAGTCTTAAAGGTCCTCTGTATATCATTACTACCAACATCTCTGTAGGTATTTCCAAGAATTTTTACCATGAAGACTTTCCTTGTGAGCATAATCTCATCAATCAGGAGAGATAATCTCTTGATGAGCACCAAATAATCCATCCTAATGGAAAAAAGATCAATAAATATAAAGGACCACCACTTACTAGATCAAATATGATAAATCCCTCATATTTTGAGGTGCTTGGAAAGACGGTCTCATTCATACCCGACACCCTATCAATGATAAGAGACATTCTTTATCAATCAGAAAATGGTCATCCTCCAAACCACATTTAGATCATTTTCATTCCAATGAGACCCCTACTGGCCCTGCTTCTTTTGAAAAAATATCCAGGAAGAACCCATGTTGGGCTGATCAAGTGGAGGAATCTCTGGTAGAAGGACAAAAAAATACATTACTTGTGAGAAGACAACTGGTCAAGGATAATAAACCCATCATGTTTTCCCTCATCCACTTCTCAGTATAACATTCTAGAGGTACTATTATAAGAGTGCATATATGTCATCCATATGATTCTTTGGGAAACTCTATACCATATAAAAGTAATGTTATTTCCTTATGATGGTTATGTAGACCATGTAAAAGTATTGGGAGAGATTTGTTGTCAAATTGACTTAGAATCCCTTCCAGCTACACATAAACCATGACTGAGGAAGCATAAGAAATATCTTTAACTATAATTTCTCAATTCATTTCATAAATTACATCATCTAATCATCAAATCCCCACCTGTTGTTCATATCTGGGGATGTGGTGAACATGAATCTTTGAATTTCATCTCACACCTCGGTTAAAAAAATCCACCAGAGGTGACATCTTGTAATGTCATTTATCCAGGGTGGATATAAAAAATGCTCAATCTAAAGAAATATAGTGTAATAATCAAGAATTGGCCTTGAGTACATCTCAAAAGAATCAGGCTTTATTAGAGAAGGCCATCAAAAACTCCCAAATCAGGCAAACACCACTTAAGGGAATCCAATCATCGAGCACTATTGATTCCCTAGGAAGTATGCAATTCACATGAAGATCCTAAATTGCTCCCATATCATGATCAAATGAGGATTCACAAGATAAAGTGAGTGTTATCAGTATAAGAAGCATTCTTAGTATGATATCATCCCCAAACCATAGGGTTGAGGGCATTTTTAACACAAAGTTACCCTTCAAAGCTGTAAAATTCATCTTAAGGCATGAAGATGAAAGAATAGTGGAAACCCTAACCCATAGGTTTGGGGACATGTTTTGCTTAACCTTTTATTAAATGAAGACATGTACGATAAGGTTGTGTGGAGATTCCATCAGGGTCACTAATTTCCAGGAAGACTGAAGAGGATCCTAATAAGGAAAGAAGGCATCCAGTAAAGGGAACAAACAACCCTCCTATCATTCAATGGACAATATAACACCTAAAATGCATTATGTACCATTAAACATCATGGGATTAACTCCTAAAAATATTTCCATATATTAAACCAACACAATGGAGAAATGAGAGGATATTTCTATTTGGAAGGTGGTCCACATTGAGGTAAATGAAGAAGGTGCACACACCAGGAATTAGAATCTCACAAAAAACATGGGGGCTCTAGTGAATATTCTACTCCTACCCCCTCGATGTGGTTATTTCAAGGAAAAGGGTAAAGTTCTGACTGCATCCCAATAGTTATTTGGAAGAGTTGAATTAGTCACATTGGAAAAAAGTCTTTCTCTATATAAGCTAGAAATGCAAGGGATAAGGAAGTTAAATACAAAACTGATTGAGGGAAATATTCCCACTGGGTATGTCCTTTAAGAAGAACCCCATATCACCATCTCAACTGATACCTCTCAACTATATGGGTTCATGATACCAATGAGAGTAGAGCCAAAACATTCACCCAAACCTATGCCCAGGCCACCAGTTTACTTGGACTCGACTATAGAAGGATATCATGAATTCCATCTATTAGGTAAATAACCAGAACTGATTCAGATGAACCTTAAAATTATTTCCCCTTTCGAATGTCAGCCATAGATATTAGCAGATCTAGAAAATCATACCCTACCAATTACCACCCCTGTTTAATCTCATGTTCAACCAAACATTCATCAAGGGATTATCAACACCATTGAATCATTAAATGCTCAATTGGAAGCAGTTGAGGAATTGTGCACACTAGTACAACCGTAATGAAATCCTTTCCCTGAATGGGTGAGCATGATCTTTCCCCGCTAAATTTTGAGAACCCTACATTTCTAATATTCAATGGATTTGGAGACCTGGAGAAACATCTAATTTTTTTGTCCCATTTTTATCCCATGAGGGGGACCCCAGTGTAATAAAAAATACTGAAACTTAGATACTTTTTGAAAACCATGAAAGGGACATCCTTCATATGGTACAATATTTTACCACCTCGATCAATCATGGGATGGGAAGATATTCATCGATAGTTTCTCATTCAGTTTTGATCAACACTACAAAATACAATGATACTTGACCTCTTGAACTGAAAACAATGGGAAAATGAGAGAGTATCAGATTTCATTTACAGGTGGAAGGGGATGACCTACACCATAAACCTACCACTTCCCTAAGAAGATTTGATTTCTCTCTGTATAGAGAACCTTCGTGATGAGTTGTGAACATCACTCATCTTGGTAAGATATACATTTAGGTTTTGAGATCTCACTATAGTTTTTAAAATAATGGAAGATTCTATACAAAAAACTAAGGTCATGTCTTGAATGATTCTATTATCCCAAGGGAAGAGAACGTGAAAGGCAGAGACTGCAACCATCACACTTAATCCATCCTCTATACTGGCTCCAGCTAAAAAATACACACCATATCATGAATTACCCCCTAAGAATAAAAAATCATCCACCTCATCAGGATTATTGGAGGGGACCAAGGTGAAATTAATTCAAGGAGAAAAATAATAAAGTATATTCATTCCGGGACAAGAAAGTTTGCGGCTACTTTATAGTATCTATGGACAATGATTTACTCTACTTTCTAGAGCCCAAGAGTCTCGACCAAGTTGGTATCAATGATTATAAAAATTATTTACCCTTTCATAAAACACTAGGTAATAACATTTAGGAATAATTCTTTTTCAAAGAAATCCTACAAAAAATGATAGAATCTAGGCAGGTAAAGTTGAGGAAACTACGAGAACAAATTGCGTATGTTTCTGTTAATCATTATGATGAAGGAGGTGAGTGAAAATGTGTTTATAGAAAAGGTATGTATAAGTTTAGTGGTTTTATGAATTGAAAGAAAATGTACCAAACTCATGATATCCTCTGAGAACAGTTTAAGAAATCAGCTATGACACCAAAGAATTCTACAGTGGCACAACAAACTCTTTCAACACTGCAGTCATTTAAAATCCAGTATTTAAAAAAAAATATGGCTATAAGGGTGGGAAGAAAATTTTGGAAGATGATCCTATACTAATTCCAAAGTTTTTTTTAAATCTCTCAGACTTTATGCCTTCATATTTGAAAACAATGGGCACCGCCCCACCAAATAGTACCACTGAAATTGGTTAGCTAGATAGACCTCAACAAATGAGGAAGTAATATTTGGTTACATTAATTTCACTCATTTAATGGATATATTCTATGATGATGAGTATGGATATAAACCTGAGTTCCCCACACCTAATTGGGGAACCATAGAAAGAGGCCATAGGATCTGAGGGTACAAGAGAATATGTGGTCTTTAAAGAAATCATATTTCTATCCACATCCTTACTCAGACTGTTAGTGTCATAGAAACTCTTAGAAGATACCTTTATCATGTCCAAAAGAATAAGGGAACCCCCCTACATATGTAAAATTCCACCTTAGCATGATCATTCTTCAATATTTATTAGAGGGGGTACAAGTGTCTAAACGCCCTCAATAGGTCGGTGGACCTGTTTGGCCTAACCCAGTGAGAACGAAAGAACATTTAAATCCCATTTTGAGGCATGATCACCTATTTCAATTACTTTATTTCATAAATCACATATGAAATATCATACCAATATATGTAATTGTAGTAATTTATCCTAGAAGTATGAAATCTTGAAGCAATTATCCCTGGTGTCATCCATGTTGTAAATCCTTTATGGCTTGAGTTTATCAGATCTTAAGGAAGAACTCATAGAGGATTTACTGACCAAAAAAGTGTTTTAAGCTGAGGTTTCTTCTATTGAGGTCTATTGGGCAGAGATCAATTTTGCCTAATGTCACATGATTATCTACTTTATAGAGAAATATAAACATTTCATTATAAAGGGACACATCAAACCGTTATACGTGTCTAGTAGGATAAATGGTATCAATGTTCAATGGTTTTTCATTGAAAATGTCTCAGTAGTTAATCTCATTATAGTATGGAAACTTCATTAGATGGTATATAGTGTGGATAAACTAACACCTTTTGCTCTGAAACTACAGGGTTATGACAAAAGCAATCATAATCCCCTAGAAAACATAAATCTTAGGGTTCAGTTTTGAGACCTTATATCTGAATTATAATTTCTAGTTGTTCAAAAGGATATAACCATTAATGTTTTTCTAGGAAGTCCTTGGTTTCATTAAGATGTGACAATCCCATCATCATACTATCTATTCCTAAAACATTGTTTTAATGGAAAAATTGGGATGTTTCACATTGATAAGGCCTCATTTTAATCTTGAGATTAACATTATATGGATGTATGATTCTATTAGAGAGAGGATAAAGATCTAAAAATTGACAGTGTTTCTTGATTCAATACCCAAAACAATCTATAAATGACCCTAGACAACCCATTAAAATAGATCAATGAAGAGTATGTGTTACCCTTCAATCAAATTTGAGTATATGAGTCTGAGTTCAGATTCATATTTAATAACTTCCATGATATTAGTTATAATTACTAAGATATAAAAAAATTAAAAGGTTATTAACCCTTCAAGAAGTAGTGAAGGATCTAGAGGGGATAAGGATAATAATTATCCACCCATCCTTACCTATTTAGATCTTCAAAGAAGAAACATGACAGTAGTTGGATTGGAGTAAGATACTTTATCTTCTGGATGTCAAAATATTGACTCCTCTCATCACAATAAAAATGTCACTCCATTACTTGCTCCCATAATGAAACAGGAGGAAGAAAATGAGTAAGAATAAGAAGAAGAGGAGTAGTACCTCAAGGATATCCCTCCAAAATTCAATGGTAGTGTCTCTACCACCATTGATGAGCTAAGGAAAATAAACCTGGGTTCAGAGGAGGACCCATGACCTACATTGATTAGGGTGTCCTTGAATCCCATGGAACAAGAACTATATAACTCCTTCCTAAAGTAGCATCAGAATGTGTTTTCCTAGAATTACGCAGAAATTTCAGGCCTTGATCCTGAGGTGGACACTCACCGCCTCGGCTTTCCAAAGAATCACAAAGGCTATAAGAAGATATCCATAAGGACACATCTGACTCACACAGCCAAAAGTAAAGAAAATGTTGATTGGATCATAAGGTCTAAGTTCATTCTAGAGGTCCAATATCTATAATGGATGGACAATATAGTTCTTATCAAGAAAAAGAATGGGAAAATCATATTTTTCATTGACTTTGAAGATCTCAATCATTATTTTCTAATATTCAACTTACCAGTTTCAATTACGGAACTTCAGATTTATGTGACATCTAGTTATCAAGCCATTTTCTTCATGGATAGATATTTAGAATACAACCAAATTTGGATGTCCCCTAAAGATGAGGAATCTACTGCTTTTATATCACCTTAAGGAGTATATCTCTACTGGGTGATTCCCTTTAGTTTGAAGAATCATAGCACTATGTACCCGTGTTCTATGCATCACATCTTTAAGCCCATTTTGGGAAATTTTGTTGAATGTTACATCAAATATATTGCGGTTAAATCATTTTAATTATCTGACCATATTTCTGACCTTGAAATCAATATTAATAAATTTTTACATCACAACCTTAAAATGAACCCCTTTAAATGTGATTTCAGCATTACCTTATAAATATTTCTCATCTTCATGGTATTCCATCATGGCTTCAAAGTCAATCTTAAAAAAAATTTATCCTTAACATGTCACCTCCTCAAAATCTGAAAGATTTTAGAGGAATTCAAGGAAACTTGGCCCATATTCGGTGATTTATATCTAACCTTATAGGAAAATGTTTTCCCTTCACTAGGTTGATAAAAAAGGGGGTTACATATTATTGGAATGATGACTATTAGAAAGAATTCGACAGTCTCAAGAAATACTTTTTGATCCCGCTAGTGCTGATGCCACCTATTGAAGGATGACTGCTCATTTTGTATTTGATAGCCCTAGAGCAGTCACTGGGTTCCTTCCTCACAAAAAAATGACGTTGGGAGAGAAAAAAACCTATACCCTCTTATTTAAACCATGATTGATACTAATACTTATTATTTAGATATCGAGAAGAGCTATCTTGAGCTAATATTTTCAATCTAGAAATTGAGTCATTGCCTACAACATCATGAGGTCCGTTTGGTCTCTCATAAACACACACTCAAATACATTCTTAGAAATCATAAGTTTACCAGGAATCTAATAGGATTTGAGGTCATCCTATAATAGTTTTATATTCAATTCATATCTTAGAAAGTGGTAAAAGGATAGGTATTGATATAATTACTTGTAGAACATCCCATAACCTAAATAATGTAATTGGATACTGAATTATCTGATGAAGAGATATTCTCTATTCAAGAGGCCCCCCAGATATGGAATATGTATTTTTTATGGAACATCCAAAATCCCAACAAAGAAGAAGGTGGGACACCCTAATATCAACAAATTTGGGTTCAGATTCATGTTCATTTCCAAATTAAAGGCAACCCTACCCTACCCCTTCCTACCATTAGAAGGGTGCATGAACAATGAAGCAGAATATCAGGCCCTCATCACGGAGCTAGATCTATCACTTCAGGTACCACACATTAAAATAAAGGGTGATTCATAATTAGTCATCTAGTAGGTCAATGGTTATTATGATATTAGAAAAGAAGAGTCGATACCCTTGCTTGACTATGTATAAGTATTGGTGAAGGAATTACCCTCAAATCTAGTATTGGTTCACATCCTGCACTCACAAAATTTCCAAAAAGATTCCTTGGATAATGTAGCTACAACTTTGGAAGATTTATACGAGGATAAAACAATCATAAACACTGTGCACCAACTAATGGTGGTTCCTTTTGTTCATAACAACATGCAGGAGATCAATGAGATCAATCTCATCCCCAAACCAGAGAGTGATGTGACTGGTTGGTTGACACCCATTATGAAATACCTTCAAAATGGAGTACCCCTACTAGGAATATCTAGGAAAGAGAAAATAAAATGATGATAAATTAATTTTTTTCTTTATGATGAAAAAAAATCATCAAATGGTCCTCTATAAGTGAGGCCTTCATGGGGTCCTTATTAGGTTAATTGATTGGGAAGAGATTGCTGATTTCATAAAAGAAGTACACACTGGAGCCTACAACGACCACCAGTCAGGGTTCATGATTTCCCAGAAAAGTCAGAGGCTTAGGTACTATTGACCCACAATGATACATTATTGCATGAACTTTACAAAAAAGTACCATTCCTTCTATGTACATGACAATTTCATTCATCAACCCGTAGAGTTGTTGCACACTTCCAAATACTTCTGGCCATTTTATATATAGGGAATGGACATCATGGGACCATGTCCTCCTAGCACAACCAAGTAGTTCAAGTACATTCTTATTACAACTAACTTCTTCTATAAGTGGGTCAAAGATATATCCCTCAAAGAATTTAAGGAAAGGAATATTGCTAGCTTCATGAGAACCAATATAATCACTAAGTTTTGCATCCATCATACAATATTGATAAATAATGGCACCAAAGTTTTCTCTGATGAGTTGGGAAGGCTATATCAGGAGCATAAAATCAACCATAACCATTCATCTCTCTAACATATAGTGTCTAATGAATAGTTAGAGGCCTTCAACAAAACCTTATCAAATATAATTAAAAATATGGTAGATAAGGATAAAAATTCTTGACCACAAAATCCCCTAAATTAATTTTGGTATTTCCATAATATAACACACATTGCCACACAAGAAACCCCAAACTCATTGGTATATAGGATAGAGGTAGTTCTTCCCATCAAGGTTTAATTTACCTCTCTTCATGTTTCAATTTGTGAAAAGTTTTTGCACAAATGAGTAGTACCAAAAGTGGAATTATGAATTAGAGAAACTGGATTAAAAGAGATTTCCTACCTTTCATCATTTGGAAGTCCATCTAAAATGGATTGTGTGACCATTTAACAAAAAATTTCTCCTCCGATCATTCCTTGAGGGATAGATGGTGTTCATCCTTAGGAATCAGATGATAACTAGAAAGAAACCTCAAAATATGGATCCAAAGTGGTAGGGGCCTTATGAAATATACAAAGTCTACTCCAATGGATATTATTCTTTGATCTCAATGGTTGAACAACTTATCACAACACCCACCAATGTGAGGTTCCTAAATAAATACTTCATGTAATCAAATGACACTCATCCTAATTGAATGATGTTAAACTGTATGGTAAAAGTTCTTGTCGCATGATGTTAAACTACATGGTAAACATTGTCAGTACACAACATTAATCTATAACCTTTCCCTATGTAATAAACATGGGATGAATGATGTCATAAATGTGATATTTTTCAATGTCTTCACCAAAGAGGAAACTACACCCAAAACAATTATTCTACTATTTTGTGCTCCATAACTATATATGGATTGATTTCTACCCTCATGGGATATGTAGTGATTCCTAGGTCCCTTATCCTGATTCCAGCCTCACCATAAAATCATCATGAAGTTATTTCCCTTCAACATCATGAAATTGGACCCTGTACAATATTTATTGAGAGTTTGGGTGGAAAAGGGACCCCTGGACCTCCTTTCACATTGGCTCATCACTTATTTCTATCCATACAAACCCCTTTAAGACATTATTACCCTATCATGGTCAAATCTAGGTGGCAATAAATTGCAGAATTACCCCATGGAAAACAAGGGATGCCTCATGTGACCAAGTATGAGAGAAAAAATGATAACATCCTCAACACATGATGATAAACAATAACCTTATCCCATTATATAAATATGGGATTACTCATGACAACTATGGGATGTATCAATGTCCCCACCAGAAAGGACATCCTTATTTTTGACATTATTCTTCTAGAATTCCATCTTTCAAAACTACATTTGTCTTGATTTTTATCCACACATGATACATAGTGATTCCCAAATCATTTTCCATAGTCCAACCACTATTTATAAACTAAAAAAACTTCCCCTTCCCTACATATGAGAGAGATTTATGTAGGGAAATTCACTCTCTATAGACAATGCTAGTCTGAATTCTTATTATGTGTATAGAAACATTTTTTCCACATATCATACTCCTTGTAATTGGAAATTTTAGATCTCTATAAACCTATGTTATCCATCGATAGAAGGATTTTAGATTCCTAAGGACACATTTGTTTGATTATGCATTGATACGCCCTAGTTTAGATTTTCATAAGTTTCCCACAAAATGGGATTTTCAAAAAAGTCATATTCATCTTTAGTAGAGACCTCTTCTATCTCTGTAAGACCAGACAACATCATGCTACAAACCACTTTTCATACATGGTCCATGGTCATTACTTTTGTTATTTCCCATATCATTTCCCCTAATATTATAACTCCCAAGATCATAGTTTATGATTTCCATCTTCATATTCAATGAACATCAGAAAATCTTGGCCTAATAATCCTTTTATCAATCATTATTTACATGACTTATGGCCCTAAACGTATGGCCCAAAACTATAGGAAACCCTTTTACTTTCTATATGACATTAAACTACATGGTTTCCTAGAACTTTGTGTGGACTGATTCTCATTGCCACAATATATGTTGTGATTCCCAAATACTATATCCTGATCAAACCACCACAAGATCAAAATTCCCATGTCCTTCCTTTTTATCACCTCTATGTGGTGAAATAAACCTTTTCCACTCTTTATTTCCCACACCGAGCATAGCTCACATGGGAATAAAAATTTAGGTAAGGTATTTCTCACACGATCAATGTGTATTAGTCCGTATGAGGCTTAGAATGATCATGGATACAAGACCTTAAAAGGAACACCAGAAATATTTACCACATGAACTTAAAATGAAAGGTTAATGTATCTTATATGACATAAAAAATCACATTGTTATGGCCCTCGCCTATAGAGAACCACTATCTGTGGTTCTGATCTCACACCAAACCTTCACTCAGGTACTACGTGTGGATTGATTCTCACTTTGATGAGATAAATAGGGTGTCTTAGATAATATGTATTAGGACGAACTGGGATTGAAAAAAAATATTTTATGTATATGGGATAGAACTTTGTAGTGAAATATTTCTCCCCATTATTGGATGATTTCAATATTAAACACTCCTTCCATATTCAAAAAATTTCCTTCCATAATCCCGACTCTATGACTAGGAAGATCCGAATATCCACAAGCCTTCATCAATAATCAAAAATGTAATGTTAGATTACTAAGAACACATTTTTTTTACTATGAATCGATACATCCCAAGTTAGATTTGCATAAGTCACCCAAAAAATGTTATGTTAACCCAAGGTACAATTTTCCTTAGGATATAGCTCTTCTATCTCTGTAACCATTGAAAAAATTATACTAGAAAAATATTTTCAAAAATGTTATGTGTTCACACCTCGCGTACTTGTCCCACATCATGATTTAGATTCAAATATCAAAAAACAAAGGCATTAATTTCACATTTATATGTCTGAAGGATGTTGATATGTTATCATCTATCCATCCCTACTCAGGTAATCATTCCATAACTCACAGTTAAATCTATTTGACATAAAACACCAGTCACATTAGTCTGTATTACAATACTCTAAATTTCTCACATAAGTAGACATAGTACTCACCAGGCTTAAAACCCGCAAAGGGAACCTAATATAAAAGCTGATACATTCTCACTAAGTCTGAAGTACATTAGACTTAGAAAATATTAGGGTGCTAACAAAAAAGTCACAAAGTTTGTAGGGTTCTCCATGTAACCTTAGAAATAGTCAAAAACTATTCTCTCTAGGTCCCTTAGATCGTGAAAAGATTAGATAATTCAATGATATTTAATCCAAATAAGTTGAGTCTGGTGTTACTATGATAATAATTATACTTATACCTATTCACGATCAATTATATGGAATAGATTATTTCAACTTGACTATCTTGGGTTATGATCGAGATTTATATCAAGTGATAAAACCATTCACGTTATATGGGAGATTATCTTTTAAAATATTCCAAGTTATAATTTATTGGCACTATAAGAGAAGATAAAAGATAGGTACTTGAGGTAAAAAAAGTTTTCATTTATTTATTGGATAAAAATGAAGGAGGAACATCCATAACTCCAAGTCTCTCCATATGAGTAAAATATTGTAGTTATAAATCATGATCGGTAGATTAATAAAATTGAATCATCACCTAATTGAAATCCTATACATCTTGGGGATGCTTCGAAAACCTTGTAATCTCTCTCAACATCATCCTGCAAAGCCTCCTCCCTCTCAGAATCATCTAGTTCTTCCTTCTCTACCTCTTCTACTAGTTGTTTCCCTTAATCAACCACTGCCACAGTAAGAGAGAGTTCTTTTTTAAGCTAATACAACTTCTAAATAAGTAGTTACACTAAGGTTCTATAATCTATAACTAGACCATGTCGCCTCACACCCACCCTAGGATTCTTTGAAGCTTCATTGAGGAGGATATTCTTGGATGTAACAATATGGGTCATGGACTCGATGGTTGAGAGATGAGAATGGAGTTCACTATCCTTCTCCCAAGTGGAAATCACCTTCTTTACCAAATAGTGTATGGTAATATAAAAAAACCCCATAACCAATGAATAAAAAAAAATATGTAATCTTGGTAGATTCATTGGCATGTTTTCGAGGGGGTATAAGAATGAAGCCTCCAGATGTCTTTCTATAAAGTCTGATGGGAAACACAAAGATTTTCAAGAGTCTCCTGATTCTATTTAGAATTTCTCTTAGATGGTGGAATGTATTTAGAAACTAGTGAAACTAGATAGGGTCTTGACTCAAATACTTCATCATGGGTTGGCTATGTGATGGCAGGATCCTTTTCATCTTTAGTTGGTTGATATGTTAGAGAATAATTTGGAAATTTAGAGGATTGTGGATATAATTTTGGAGTCATATGATTGAATCTGTCAATAACTGAACTTTTAAAAGGAAGGAATATCTATAATGGTGGAGAACTTACCTTTACTTGTCAAAATAATGGAATCCTTGACTTCCATTGTACCAATAACTAGAAAAATATATGTTGTGTCCTTATTTTGGAGGTTAGATTCAGGTTCTTCCAAGGATTACCATGCCACATGTGCATGTTTGGATAAATGAGTGTCCAATCTAAGGTTCCACATTGATACTGATCTTGTGGGACTAATAATCAGGGAACTGGGAGTGATAGTCGGTTCCCACTCTCCTTGATCTAGATTCGTTGCCTCTCTCATGGATGTGATTTCCGAAGGAGAAGGACCACTATACCCAAAAGAAAAATCAACCCCTGAAAACTACCTCTCCCAATAGGGTTGAGGTCATTTGATCATAAAGGGTTGACCCCATGGGGCCTGTAATCTTCATGAAATCCTTAGTTGGTCTTTCGCCCCCATCTGGCCTAGGTGAAACCACCATTGTTATAAGATCTTTCTTTAAAGAAGAATGGGTTATAGGCCCTTGAGAGATTAATGATTTCTGGATCACTGAACCTCTACCAACTCATGTGTGAGCTAATTAATTATCACATGGAAACACATAACATGATGTCTAAGTAAAGAGATGCAAAAACCACATGTTATTATAGAATGGATATATATCGATAGATTTATTACATGTTGATGCTTTATAATTCCCCATGAAGGTAGTATAAGGGGGGAACAATGGGTGGGGTCGAGGGTGGGAATGATCCTACAAGACCAATAAGAACCACAATTATGTGCTCAGCTACCCCATGAGAGATTTATTTAGTGGAAACCTCACCCGAAGGGATGTCAACCCTGACAAAAGTACCCCCTTTAATATATTCCATGGAAGGGAGAGGTGAAAAACTCTCCATAGTATCTTAAAAGTATAATAAGTTTGGATTCAATATAAAGGGAAATAGTAGGAATAAGAGTTAATAAAAATAATCATACCACCTCTTTGTAGGTATCACCCTCATCCTCTATGGATACCATTATCTACCACACTTGATTGGACCAATAATTCCTACCCTTAAATGAATGAATATAGGAATCCAACTCATCGAGGTATGTGTTCACTTCATTATGGTTCTGTCAGAAAGAAATTCATTCTAGAGTAGTGATGAGCCTAAATCCAGTAAGTTCAATATCATCAGCTTAAAACACTCCCAAAATATCTTCAACAGATGAATTATTTCTCTAAGCATCCCATTCATTTCAATATTTTAGGAATATTGCAGTAAGTGGAATGAATAGTGTCGAAGAGTCTTACCTTAGAGTTATGGTGGGTTCCTAATTCCACACTTGCTTCCTTGGCATCTCAACCTCCATGGGAACCTTTAGATTTAGGTGCTTATGAGGCCCCAAATGGGAAGAAGAAGGAATGTCCCTAAGCCCAGTTGTAGTAGTGGGGTAGGCCTTATCAACCCCCTCAGAAGCATGACTCCCATCCTCCTCACTTTCACTAACATCATGCCTCATCATTTCAATTACTCGCCTGGAAAATATATATATATATCATGAAATGAATGGATAGAGGTGTCAAGATATTGAATATAGGATCCCACCACCTTAGTGTCTTTAGTGTAATAAATATTTCAAGTTTTGATATATATCCATATATGCTTAACACAACCTATTTCCACTAGAGAAAGCTTTATATATCACTAATGGTCATGGAACTCCACTATGCATCCCACTGTCTCCAGAATATTGGGAAGGAAGCCTCATAGTGGATGGATACATGAGTTTGAGGAGTAGTGCTAGCAGCATAGAGGGATGAACCTCATATTCTCAACATTTTTCTGAGGGATTAAGAAATAAGATATTTTTTTAGCTTCTTCCCAAACCTAGAAGGTCCAGTTGTCTATCTTTGATCCCCCTCAGTCTCAGGTACTGGTTGATCTTTAACAACAAGAACCAATTTAACTAGTTATCCACCAGGTTATGATCTAATTCACGATTCATCATAATTCTTTTAAATTGTAGGTTAAATACCTTTAGTAGGTGGGATCTCAATATGGCACCATGTATCTTCCTAGATTAACCTTATCTATATTTTGAAAGACACCATTAAATTATTTTTCTTTACTGTACAATTGATTGATGGGGGATACCTCTATAGAATATATTTAAATTTTCAACCAAACCTATAGGGTGTATACCCCTCACATATCTACTTCCCATTTATTCTCTCCACCAAGATTCCCTCTATCAAAGAGATGAGCTAACCTCACTTGTAATGATCTCCAGACACAACATTCACCAAGGTACTAGTTAGGGAAGCGTAAGGAGAATAATTAAAATGGTCATTGTAGTTGAGCCAGTCCATTACATCATGTTCTTTCTAGAAAATGGCTTTACCCTAATTATACATTGCAGATAAGGCCAGAATCGAGAATCCATGATTCATTGGGTTTTGATAAATTCATATCCTCTTATGTGAGTTGCTATCCAACCCCAAATAACTTGAAAGGGGACCACTATCCATTATGATTACTTCCCCTTACTAGTACATCCTAGAATATGATATATCTTATCCAACATTTTGACCATGAGATTAAAAAGCCTTCCAACGTCAAATTGGGCGGCTATAACAAAAGGTTGTAACTCTAACTTTAGTGTTAGATTCATGCACCAACATCAACCAACTGCTTAGAAAAATGGTGAGAAAGACTACCAATCTAACCAACCAGTCAACATCAGGGACAACCTTCCATCCCCACTCAATGAACCGACTCTCCTCAAGAATCATCCAATAGGCCCCAACACGCATCCAAGTGTTAAGGGTTGGTCAATTCCTTGACCTTATTGTATGGGGTTTATGGACACTTGGTGTGTAAAAATCCTTAATCCAATCTAAGAATGGAATATATTACTTTGGGTGGGGTTCATCCTTCAGAAGTTCCTTCTCCTAGTCAATGATATTATTTTCAAGTGATGGGGTCATCTTAATGTCATGCCAAGATAAAGAGGGAGAAAATAATTCATCATACATATCTCCCATAATCTGGGGCCCTGAGATCATCCGAACACCACAGAGGATAATAACAACTTCCCCATGTACAAAATGGAAGTTATTAGTATTCGAACTCCAATGAATATGTATATGGGAAATAATGGATCGATTCTAATGGAAATAGATCTTTGAAACCCAGATGGCCTCGTATAATCCCATAACCTTCAACTTGGTTTTTAAATCCTCACAGCACTAGCAGACCTAGAAATTCCACCCCTAATCTAGATCGAATGATCCCCTGAGTCGAGGGTCCCATTTTCATGACCACACTAACTACTCATCTACTATGGTCTTTTTTATGATTCTATGATAGCAATGGAAATATTATTATGGTTCTTGTATGATTTACTCTAGAAATAAAGGATTGTGATTAAAAAAACCCTTCAGAGTGGGATCTATAAATGAAATACCCCTTAAATTAGATGTTTTCATGGGGAGTGTTTCTACACCTATCTATCCAGGTCACAGGTTGATTTCCATGATGTCGTTCCAGGATCAGAAAATCAAATGGAAGCCTAAATACATTTAGAGACATTTTTTTTGATACCAGATACCCTCAAAGATTTTCACCCATAAGTCCTTCCAAATATTGATGGCATGAATCAATATTGAATTTGGTATTATTATCAATAGTACCAGCCATGGAATTTATCCTCACATCCTTAGCAAAAGGATCTTTATAGGGGTCTATTATTTTTATTTTTCGCAACAAAAATAGGAAATAATAGGTTGGTGATATTCTTAAAAATATTGCATGGTAAAGTATATTAAAACTGCATATCATGATATGTGGTCTGCAAGGCATTTGATCGGTTCGTGAAGCATCAAAGCTGCCACACGAATTACCATATCGCTATGCTGGAATCATTAAGCCACAATACCATTTGTGGTAGATGGCCTTTGAGTATGAGGAAAAGCCATCTACAAAGGGAGAACGCTATGAAGAGGTAGTGAGTGAGGGATGGTATGAAAATCATAAATTCGCAAAGTGTAGGTTTGGTAAATGAAAAATTAGAGATGACTCCCCATTTTATAAGCATGGTCCCTATTATGGGTCCATATGCATACCAAAAATTGATTCAAATGGGACCAAATTATTTATTGGAATCACTCCTCTCCATCTCGATCAGAGCCTATTCCGATGGGTGGAATTTTTTGGGTCCTGAAAATTATGCATGGAATGTGAAAAGGATTTCATGAATTTGATAAGGGTAGAATCAAAATAAAAAAATTTGAAAAATATTAAAGGGAATAAATGAGAAAATAAGGGATCATTTTTGTATAGAAATCTCACTATGTGAGGGGATATTTTCCACATAGCAGTGTCGCTATATGGACCGCCACTTCGCATGGCTCCCCATAAATGAAAAATAGTTTGTATCCCATAATGTTCTTTTTTATCTCCCACAAATGAAAAAAAATTTTGTGACCCTTGAAATTATTTTATGTCTCTTGTAAATAGAAAAATCCTTTTTAGGGACATGATGTCTTTTTTGGGCTCCTACAAATAAAGAATCCTTACAGTTGACATGGATGTTTGGCTATTCTAGAAGGTAGTTACTATTATTCCTCAATAAAAACCACTAGATAGATTTAATAGGAAGGGGGAAAATAAATAGAGAAAAGGTGTGAGAGTAATAAAATTTTAGCTGGTAAACTTATCACATAATGCTATGTTAGAAAGGGAAATAACTCAACCATCCACATAACCAAAACCATTTGTAGACACCATTCTGAAAACAATATACGTACGAACTCCTTGAGGGCCATCAAATGACATAGAAAAATGCTATGCAGAAGGAACCCAAAACCACATAGAAATATTATATATACAAGGAACTTGAACCCATATAGAAAAATTCTATACGAAAGAAACCCAAACCCGCATAGAGAATTGTTGCATGGATGGAACTTAAACTTGTATAAAAAATGCTACATGGAAGGGACACAAACCTGTGTAGAAATATTCTATGTGGAGGGATCTCCATCCTACATGAAAAAATGCTATGCAAAATTATATATCTTGGGGTGTTTCACTTTCCCACTCTCATTTCTTTCCCTCGGTGCAGTGTTTGTACCCACCTTGGCCCCTCAACAAAGTTTTCTAATGGCCCTCTTCATCAACATATTTTCTATGAATCTTTAAGCCCTAAATGGTCCCCCTTGTGAGGTATCAAAGAAATCCCCCCCTAGAGGCCCCAAATATTTACAATTAGATGTTTATGATCGGATAACTCTACACACCAGTGTGTCCTCTCAATCATAAATTCCCATGGACCTCCTTGTTTTAGAGTGTGAGGGGAACCACCCACATGTCCCCTAGGTGAGGGCTAATTTTGTATTGGGTTGTCATCCTCTAAAATTCCAGGAAAAGGGTATCTCTCATGGATTAATCCCCTAGTATTTTTTATGGGAATACTCATAGGTGTAATCCCCAACCAAATATCCAAAATCACCATGAGTCGAGATGCTCCTCATGGTTACATAAATAAGGTAACCCCTCCTCGAGTAATCCCCTATTCTTTCTTATAGTCCATCCTATATGGGTAATTACATCTTGAATCCATGTTATCAAAACAAGATAGGAGGGGAACATCAATTTCCCTTCCCTCTCTCCTACCCCTGTCCTCATCTACAACAGGATGAGGAAGATTGAGTTGTTTTTTCAGATATTCCACTTCCTATTGTTTATCACACCAAGCATGAATCGTGTGGGATTGGAGGCCAGTGAAGATCAAGATATCCACATGATCGAATAACTATCTCAAGAGGATATTCCCTTTATGAATATTCCTCTCGAATTCTATGGGACTTATACTCAGTGTAAGCCCCAAAACCATGTCATAATAGCCTTCAAAGGTCCATATTCCTAATAAAGAAACCACATGGGCCTCTTGTCTACGTGTAAGACCCAACCTACTAAACTATGTAGGATTTGATTTCCAACCAAATGGGATACGTAGGAAGAATCCCTGTGGTCCAAACCCAACACCCCAAATTCACCCTAATGTTTCTTTGGATACATCCCCAATATGGTCATATTCAACCCAGATGTCCATATTCTTTTGGTTTTCTTTCATCACCATCCTTATTAGACTATATTCACACTAATATCATTCCCCCACCTAGGAGATTACATATTTCCCAGGTCCTTAAAGCTTCTTTGACACAAGTCCCACACTAGCCTTGACTAGGAACCTTTTTCCTAGGCATCCCTGCTAAATAACGTTAAAATGCACAGTTTATCCCTTATCAGACAACCATAAAAGGTATGGAGTGCCTTGATAAGTGGAATCAAACTATGTGGGTTTTTATTCCATTCATAAGGATATGTAGGAATACCATTTAAGGGGTATATTTCCAGTATCAAAATGATTCACATCTTCCTAGATGATAGTAAATTCTAAACCGGCCCAATATGTGGCTCAAAAAATTCTAATCCATATATAATTGGTTTCATTAATGGATAAAATAATATACATATAGATGATTTAAAATTAAATACATGATAATAATTTGTTATTAACTAAAGGGTGACATGAATTGTATATTTGGGATTTAATAACAGATTCATGAACATGACTTAAATCAAATCTATAAGAGAGTCAGATAGTAGGTAATAATTCCCCCCCCCCAAAAGGGCATGATGAGCCTAAACTCCCATCCTCTTGATTGATGTGAGTTATTAAGTGTCATTGGAAAAGTTCCCAAATAAACACCTACCTTTTGAATGTAGTTCCATTAGTCATCATGGATATGAAAACCGTTGAGTGTTTCTGATTCCAAAAACAAACCCCATTGGAAATCGACCCATCGTAGATGGGTTCTAAAAACACACATTCAAATATATAAATATCCAATTACAGCTATAAATTTTGATTTTATACCAGCGGTTATATTATCATAATATCTTTCTTTGAAAATTAAAAAGGTCATACATGATGAGAATGTAACACCCCAAACTTCCACGGTACGTTTCCCTTCGAATAATGCAATAGCGTGTGTTGTACGCAACCTCGAGCTCTAACACACACCGCAACTAATTAAACTAGCCGTTGTGAATAGTAATACCTACTTTTTGAAATGTTATAAATTTTATTTATCGAAATGGACTTCTTTTTTGGATTCGGAATATCAAAATTAGCCTATGTTGAATTTTTGGTATTTTTCTGAGAACTTCTAATTTTTTATGAATAGTGAAAAATACTTAAAAACAACTTTTTTAATCAAAATAATTTATAGTGATAAATTATACTATTTAGTGGTTTTAAAGTATAATTAGAATATATTTTTACCATTTTATCCAATGGTGGTCATTAGAATTAATTTAACATTGAAAATGGACATAAACAATTGCCAATCTTTTGATATAAATTGTTTCATAAAACACGCTATTTGTTGTGACAGTGGGAATTAATTATAAAATTAATTAATGCAACTTATATTTTTGGAATTTTGTGAAATAGAAATCATTTTTGAATTCGTAATATCAATTATAGCTTAGGGTGAAATTTTGGCATTGTTCTGAAAAACTTCAATTTTTGATGAATAGTGAAACCACTAAGTGGTAGTTAAATAACTGATTTTTCGTTTAAATGAAATATTACCACTTCTGTGATTTGATTTTCAAAAATCCAACATACATGGTTGTCATTAAGAAGTAAAATGTGGTTGAATGAGATTAAAATAATTTTTGGTGAATAGTAACTTTTAAGTTCTTAATCGCGATTAGAGGTAATTAGTGTAGTTTAAGGTAAAAATAATGTTTTAATAATATGAGATGAGCTTTACACATGTCCTACCCTCATTGGATGTGCCATGGCCGACCAAGACAATCCATCAGTAAACTTGGGGGCCCCATGGAGCCACTTTAGTTGGAAAATGACATAAATACATTTTATTTAATGTTAAAGTAAAAAATGACACAAACATGAAATGTTTTACTAAAACAATTTTTATATGGGGTTATACAAGTCATATTTTTGACTATAAATAGTCATTGGAAATCTAAAAATATTTCCTACATCATAGTATTTTTTTTAGAATTTTTAGACATTAAATAAATTAAATTATTTATGACATCATGATGATGCAGCGATGACCTCATTATTTAACGATTTAAATAAAATGAGAAGATAATGAAAAATCCAAGGCTTACACTTGTCCAAAGCCTATTGGATGAAGAGATTTCGAACCCTTATCACCTTAGCCACGAATTATATAAGTGTGGGACCTTTAGAATCCGAAAATCATGGTATAATAATGTAACATTTCAATCTTTCCAAAAGAGCCCCTCCTCTCCTCTTATAAAAGGCCCCCACCTCTATCACCTTATTCACACTTTCAAGCCTTTTGGTTCGGCCCACCTCTACCCAAATACTCTCCCAACATTTCTCCATTCATCATAGAAGCTTTACTTTAGTCAGAAAGCCATCCTAAGGAGTCCTTTTGATCAAATCAAAAGGAAGAACCCGAAGAAGAGGTAACATTTTCATCACCCTCTTTCATGTTTCTTTCTTCTTCCACTCCCTCTTTGTCTATTATTTCAATTCTAAAATTATAACTCCAGTATCTTCTATATACTGTGATGTTATTATAAATATGGAACAACCATATTCAGTATTCTACCGATCATTTGAATGACATGTCACCATACGTGCGTACGTACGGCTTACCGTCTCCACGTCGTGGTGTAATTGTTATTCAATATATTATTATTTAGATGGGTATAATAATGATATTTAATTCATGTAAATAATAAATATAACATGATAATGATTCTGTATATATGATATACTATCCAATTATATATTATTTTAATATCAAAATAATGATATTGTCACTCGTGCGTACGTACGGACTACCGTCTCCACGAACGCGATGAGATTCATTCTCCGTCGTATCCATTCAAGTATAATTATCATTTGATAATTTAAAAATAATGTTTAAGGACATGATATCATTATGGATATGAATAAGATACAACCTATCCATGAAAAACATGACTTACGTAACAAAACATATAAGAAAACGAGTAAGTTAACACCCGAAACAACAATAAATCTAAGATATTGTTAGCAATGCAATGTTAAAAGATCATATATGATATCATATGAATGTATATGATTCTCGTATAATTTAATAACAATTATTTCACCATTATACAGGAGGTTAACCTACCACAACCAAGGAAAAGTACAAGGTAAGGGTTTACTTCACAACCTCTTCATTATCCAAGGTCGTTTATACATAATTATCTACTGGGACCTCGTTATCATCCACATCCATGTTTCTTCAAAATGTATTTCAAAACATTTTTATTATTTACAAGAATATGGGTTAAAGTCATTTATACCCTTTTTGACTTTTTATAAGAGGAATCTTTCCGTCGTTTTCAAAACAAGGTCCTTTTTAACCTTTTCGACAGAATTGAGGTAAGAATGTTTTTTTAACTTATACGGCAGGTGCGGTTATTTTCCGCCATTATAAAATCTTCAAAGATTTCCTTACAAGCTTATAAGAATATTTTCAAGAAAATGTTTTGTTTTATATGGATCTTAAATGATTTCAAAAATAGAAAGAGATATTTCTCTAAAAAGTGTTTTGATTTCATCTATGTCAACATCCTTTGATGGATTTTACGCTTATTTGAAGTTGATTTATTATAATACAAAACTTCTATATTGTATTTAAGGTTTTTGTGATATGTTTGACTGTGGATGTGCTATTTTATACCATTCATAGTTTATGGTGAAATTATTGACATTTCGTATGCTAGTTTTAATACGAATGTTTATGTTATGTTTAAACCTTTTCATATGGGAATGCATTGGACTTAATATGTGACGGGTGGAGCCCGCTATAGCTCCTCGATGCATCGGTAGGTCTAATGAGACAAACTAGTGTCTTAGCACAAGGCCTTGACAAAATCTTATTTGTAGTCTTGGCACGAGGCCTTGGCTATGTGGTTATGATAGTCTGGCATTATGCATTCCAACATTATGAAAGTGGTTAGTGATTTTGCATGTGATTATTCGATTAGTAGAATATCCATGTGAATAAGTAAATGGCATTATTTCATTTTACTTTTTCCATATTATGTTGATATTCAAGTTTAAAAGGCTTTTGTTTTAGTTATACATTGCCTTAAATGTTTATTCTTATTTATGAAATTTTCCGCTATATTGTTATCCTTACTGGGCATTTGAGCTCACCCCTTTTCTATGTTTTATTTTTTCCCAGGAAGTGAAGAAGTAAATTATGAATGAACTGCAGGGATATTATGAGGGGATAATAGTGTGGACTGTGGAGACATTATGTTATTGTAGTAGTTTTTCATTTTATGATGTAATGTAAAACTTATGAATGTATCTAGTATTTCCAAGGCTACTAAACTAATCGGTCTTTCGAGACTTGATCTTTTGTGATCATGCCAATGTTACGAAGTAATGCACCGGCTCTGGGTAGCTAGGGTCGGGGCGTTACAGTTAGTATCAGAGGCAGTTTAGTACTAACCTTGGAAGCTAGATTTAGATAAACTCTGATTAGAGCACATATCCCGAAGATAGACTTTGAGGATTAGTATAGAAGAACTTCCTAGAATTTTGGTATTGTAGAGATGTTGTGAGTTTTCCGAGCAATACGTCCCTGTCTGGATACGAGCAGGTAGAGGCGGCTCTGGCACAGATGTACCTAGGGGTAAAACCCGAAAACACCGCTTTGAGCTAGACTCGAACGGGAACTGGTGCACGACAACGGGCCTTGCTGCACTCTTGGTTACGACACTCCCGGGGGATATGCTTTGGATAATTCCCATTTTCTTTACAAACCACTATGAAGGGTTATGAGTATATACTTCCTCAAAGAAAACATTTTTATAATTATGGATTATATCCACAATTAGTTCAATTTATGTTAAGTGTTTTAAAAGTATGGAATTATGTATTTTGATTCATGAACTAATCTAGTTTATGCCATTATTTAGAAATGGCGCCTAGTGGAAGGAATGGAAACCGTATCAATGCACGCACTCTGTGTAGGGATTGCCCTCCTGCTCAAGATAATTATGGTGGATCTAGTGATACAACTGGTGCTGATCAGCTTCTCACCGTACTGGGACAACTCACACAGGTTATGAATAACAACCTTACTCGTATGGAGCACCCTGATCCGCAACGTGGAGGATCAATGCTAGACCGTTTCATGAGGAAACAACCACCAACCTTCAATGGGGGTACAAATCCTATAGTAGCTGAGCAATGGATAAATTCCTTAGAGAAAATATTCCATGCCTTGGGGAGTAGTGAAAGGGAGAATGTTGTCATGGAAGTTTACCGCCTCACTGGAGATGCTGATCAATGGTGGTCACTAATTCAAAACACAAAGGAAGATGATGAATTAACAAACATGGAATGGCAGGAGTTCAAAGAGCTTTTCTTAGAAAAATAATTTCCTCGTGACCATCGAGCAGATATGGAAAGGCAATTTCTGAGTCTAAGGCAGAAGGAGGATGAGAATGTCGCAAAGTATGAGGCTAACTTTACAAGGTTAGCGAGGCATGCTGCCGATTATATACGTAACCCAAGGAGTAAGATTGATCGTTTCTTTGATGGGTTAAAACCATTTCTCCGTAGAGCTTTAGTATCACAATCCTTCTCATCATACGAAGATATTGTATCATGTGCTATCAAGACGGAAAATGAATTCTCTAAGTCTTATGACAACAAAGTAAAGCAAGAGAAGAAGAGAACGGTGGAACAAGAGACAGATAAAGGGAAAAAGGGAAAGAAGGATATTCCATTATGTGATAATTGTGGGAAGAATCACCCTGGTACGTGCCTAAAAGGAATGAGAGTTTGTTATAAATGTGGAGAAAAGGGTCACCAGGCTCGTGATTGCAAGGGAAAGAAAGAGGCTGTCAAAGTTGAATGCTACAATTATAGGGAAATGGGGCATTATGCAAATGAATGTCCTAAGCGTCAAGGAAACTTACCTCGGAAAAGGCCAAGGGATCAAGGCCAATCTTATGCTGTGACTATAGTTGAAGCGGAATAATTAATGTATTGGTTCTTTTGGAATCAAGAATTATATTCTGGTTATAAGAATAATGTGATATATATATATGGATTGTACTGCAGTACTTTTTGATTTCAGTAAGGTTTCAATATGATTAAGGTAATCATATTTTTAGTATGTGACAATAAGAGAAACTTTTCTTTGTTTGGGGAATCTGATGTTACAATTGATTTTGGAATTAAGAGACCTTTTAGAGAAAGTCTGGACAGAGGTATTTTGGATAACTATAAAGGTTGGAGTGGATTAAGTTGATCTTTGGATAGTATTGTTTAAGGTTAAAGCATTTCTGAAGATTATTTTTGGAATATTATAATACTATAGTTTTAGGAAAAGGACAACCTGCAGGGTGGGGAATAACCCGTTGCGTCGGACAAAGCTGCATGAATCGAACCCACAACCATAGTACGACAAGCCTTTATTTCCTACCACTAGCCTACAGGAAGTCCCTGGTTATTACAAAATAGTTTTACTAATCTAAATGGCATGTGCTAATATTTGGAACCTTATACAATTTGGATAAAAAGAATATTTTTGAGTTCTGTTACCATTTGGAGTAAAAGATGGGTTTGTGGTAAAAATTTATTAACGAATGAAAGTATACATAACAAGTATGTATATTCCCTTACGTTCTTAGTAAATCTCCTAAATAAATTCCTCAACATTATAAAAGGTAACTTAAAACAAAAATGTTGTCGGTTAACTTTTCCAACTGGGGATTCAATGACCGTTTAACCAGTCACAAGTTTGTGATTTTCTTGTAGTTAAACTTTCTCCTAATCCTGTTTTCTATAACTCTCCATCAGACCTTGATGGTTTGTTTCTCCTCCATATCCATATTTTCATAGAATCCTATAATGGGCTATATCGGGCGACCTTTGTACTTATCTTGCTTTCTTTTAAGGTTATATATTTATTAACCTTATTTCCGATGTGGGTTTTCCTCAAAGGTATTTTCTCTTTTCAACCGTTTATTTTCAAAGAAAAATTTCAAATTGCGAGGACGCAATTTATTGAAGGAGGGGAGAATGTAACACCCCAACCTTCCACAGTACGTTTCCCTTCGAATAATGCAATAGCGTGTGTTGTACGCAACCTCGAGCTCTAACACACACCACAACTAATTAAACTAGCCGTTGTGAATAGTAATACCTACTTTTTGAAATTTTATAAATTTTATTTATCGAAATGGACTTCATTTTTGGATTCGGAATATCAAAATTAGCCTATGTTGAATTTTTGGTATTTTTCTGAGAACTTCTAATTTTTTATGAATAGTCAAAAATACTTAAAAACAACTTTTTTAATCAAAATGATTTATAGTGATAAATTATACTATTTAGTGGTTTTAAAGTATAATTAGAATATATTTTTACCATTTTATCCAATGGTGGTCATTAGAATTAATTTATCATTGAAAATGGACATAAACAATTGCCAATCTTTTGAAATAAATTGTTTCTTAAAAACACGCTATTTGTTGTGACAGTGGGAATTAATTATAAAATTAATTAATGAAAATTATATGTTTGGAATTTTGTTAAATAGACATCATTTTTGAATTCGGAATATCAATTATATCTTAGGGTGAAATTTTGGCATTGTTCTGAAAAACTTCAATTTTTGATGAATAGTGAAACCACTAAGTGGTAGTTAAATAACTGATTTTTCGTTTAAATGAAATATTACCACTTCTGTGATTTGATTTTTACAAATCCGACATACATGGTTGTCATTAAGAAGTAAAATGTGGTTGAATGAGATTAAAATAATTTTTGGTGAATAGTAACTTTTAAGTTCTTAATCGCGATTAGAGGTAATTAGTGTAGTTTAAGGTAAAAATAATGTTTTAATAATATGAGATGAGCTTGACACATGTCCTACCCTCATTGGATGTTCCATGGCCGACCAAGACAATCCATCGGTCAACTTGGGGGCCCCATGGAGCCACTTTAGTTGGAAAATGACATAAATACCTTTTATTTAATGTTAAAGTAAAAAATGACACAAACATGAAATGTTTTACTAAAACAATTTTTATATGGGGTTATACAAGTCATATTTTTGACTATAAATAGTCATTGGAAAGCTAAAAAGATTTCCTACATCATAGTATTTGTTTTAGAATTTTTAGACATTAAATAAATTAAATTATTTATGACATCATGATGATGCAGCGATGACCTCATTATTTAACGATTTAAATAAAATGAGAAGATAATGCAAACTACAAGGCTTACACTTGTCCAAAGCCTATTGGATTAAGTGATTTAGAACCCTTATCACCTTATCCATGAATTATATAAGTGTGGGACCTTTAGAATCCGAAAAGCATGGTATAATAATGTAACATTTCAATCTTTCCAAAAGAGCCCCTCCTCTCCTCTTATAAAAGGCCCCCACCTCTATCACCTTATTCACACTTTCAAGCCTTTTGGTTCGGCCAAACGCTGCCCAAATACTCTCCCAACATTTCTCCCTTCATCCTAGAAGCTTTAATTTAGTCAGAAATCCATCCTAAGGAGTCCTTTTGATCAAATCAAAAGGAAGAACCCGAAGAAGAGGTAACATTTTCATCACCCTCTTTCATGTTTCTTTCTTCTTCCACTCCCTCTTTGTCTATTATTTAAATTCTAAAATTATAAATCCAGTATATTCTATATACTTTGATGTTATTATAAATATGTAACAACCATATTCAGTATTCTACCCATCATTTGAATGACAAGTCACCATACGTGCGTACGTACGGCTTACCGTCTCCACGTCGTGGTGTAATTGTTATTCAATATATTATTATTTAGATGGGTATAATAATGATATGTAATTCATGTAAATAATAAATATAACATGATAATGATTCTGTATATATTATATACTATCCAATTATATATTATTTTAATATCAAAATAATGATATTGTCGCTCGTGCGTACGTACGGACTACCGTCTCCACGAACGCGATGAGATTCATTCTCCGTCGTATCCATTCAAGTATAATTATCATTTGATAATTTAAAAATAATGTTTAAGGACATGATATCATTATGGGTATGAATAAGATACAACCTATCCATGAAAAACATGACTTACGTAACAAAACATATAAGAAAACGAGTAAGTTAACACCCGAAACAACGATAAATCTAAGATATTGTTAACAAAGCAATGTTAAAAGATCATATATGATATCATATGAATGTATATGATTATCTTATAATTTAATAACAATTATTTCACCATTATACAGGAGGTTAACCTACCCCAACCAAGGAAAAGTACAAGGTAAGGGTTTACTTCACAACCTCTTCATTATCCAAGGTTGTTTATACATAATTATCTACTGGGACCTCGTTATCATCCACATCCATGTTTCTTCAAAATGTATTTCAAAACATTTTTATTATTTACAAGAATATGGGTTAAAGTCATTTATACCCTTTTTGACTTTTTATAAGAGGAATATTTCCGTCGTTTTCAAAACAAGGTCCTTTTTAACCTTTTCGACAGAATTGAGGTAAGAATGTTTTTTTAACTTATACGGCGGGTGCGGTTATTTTCTGCCATTATAAAATCTTCAAAGCTTTCCTTACAAGCTTATAAGAATATTTTCAAGAAAATGTTTTGTTTTATATGGCTCTTAAATGATTTCAAAAATAGAAAGAGATATTTCTCTAAAAAGTGTTTTGATTTCATCTATGTCAACATCCTTTGATGGATTTTACGCTTATTTGAAGTTGATTTATTAGAATACAAAACTTCTATATTGTATTGAAGGTTTTTGTGATATGTTTGACTGTGGATGTGCTATTTTATACCATTCATAGTTTATGGTGGAATTATTGACATTTCGTATGCTAGTTTTAATACGAATGTTTATGTTATGTTTAAACCTTTTCATATGGGAATGCATTGGACTTAATATGTGACGGGTGGAGCCCGCTATAGCTCCTCAATGCATCGGTAGGTCTCATGAGACAAACTAGTGTCTTGGCACAAGGCCTTGACAAAATCTTATTTGTAGTCTTGGCACGAGGCCTTGGCTATGTGGTTATGATAGTCTGGCATTATGCATTCCAACATTATGAAAGTGGTTAGTGATTTTGCATGTGATTATTCGATTAGTAGAATATCCATGTGAATGAGTAAATGGCGTTATTTCATTTTACTTTTGCCATATTATTTTGATATTCAAGTTTAAAAGGCTTTTGTTTTAGTTATACATTGCCTTAAATGTTTATTCTTATTTATGAAAGTTTCCGCTATATTGTTATCCTTACTGGGAATTTGAGCTCACCCCTTTTATATGTTTTATTTTTTCCCAGGAAGTGAAGAAGTAAATTATGAATGACCTGCAGGGATATTATGAGGGGATAATAGTGTGGACTGTGGAGACATTATGTTATTGTAGTAGTTTTTCATTTTATGATGTAATGTAAAACTTATGAATGTATCTAGTATTTCCAAGGCTACTAAACTAATCGGTCTTTCGAGACTTGATCTTTTGTGATCATGCCAATGTTACGAAGTAATGCACCGGCTCTGGGTAGCTGGGGTCGGGGCGTTACAGAGAAAGTGTCTCAACATCCTATGAGTCTCCACCCCTAATATCCTATATCATCTGTGTCCTTCTAAATTATATCATCTGGCTAAAGAACCTAAATTTAATAATATTATCATGTAACTTCTAGGTTCTCAACATATCGAGAAAGAATTATGACCTTTCAATATAAAAGTTTCTCTTAGGACATTATCACATACTAAGTGATGCATAAGAACAATAATGATGTGATAATAACTTTATTAGTATTCCAAAAATTAATGTAGGTAATCATAAAGTATGTGGAAGTTGGTTTTAGGGAACTAACTCCAATATATGATTCAATCTTTCCACTATATAAAAATTTCAGAGCACATGTAATTTTTTTAGAAAATTTCATTCTAACATATAAGGTTTTAAAAATATTTACAAATAGGTATAAAAAATCATAATGTTATGACACTAATCCAGTACACCAAATCATAAAAATAATAGCGATAACTAGAAATATTCTCCAATAATTTTATCATGTTTCAAAAATATCAAAATAATTATTTTATCCTTTTAATTCATGAAGACAGAAGTATTTTTTCATAAATTAAATGATAAAAAAGGTGTATAATTAAGAAAACTATCTGGATATAGAATCATAGTCAATTAAATTCAATTAATAACATTTTACCTTCCTTTTTATTGAGATAAGTATCTATAGTTACTAAATTATAGCACCTATAGGATGAATAATTTCACATGATATTCCAATGATTTTAACTCAAAAGAAAATAAAACTATATTAAAAGTTCATAGGAAAAGTGATTCATGTTTCTCAAGTATGTAGGTCCTCTTAGTATTTAAAAAAATGAATTATACTCCAACCGTTTTGAAATTATACTCTTTAAGTGATTTAACATTAGGTTTATCTTTTCTAAAAATCCAGAGAAAACCTAGAATTAATGTAACCTAGTAAATATAAATTCTGAGAGTGATCATAGCTTATGGAGTGAGTAAAACAATTCATTTATTACTTTAATATACAAATAAATTGGATGATATATAGGCTAACACACAATATGTTTATTATTATTCAAATTAAATAAATTAAAGAAAACAAAAAGAATAAAAACCATGGGTTGAATCCCATAAAGCATTGGGTTTTATGTTTTATATTAGACTCAGTGAAAGTAGTGTTTAACTCTATGTCTATTAACCAATAATGGCATATTATATAATTTTGATAACTCAATAAATCTATTGACAAAAACTATAAGGATGGTGAAATGTCTAGAATATTTAGAATTGATCTTTCTATAAAATAGTTTCAATATAGAATTGAAAAGTAAAACCCTTTTAGGAACCTTAAAATATCTATTTTGGATGATAGATTCATGAAAATACTTGGTTATTTCTTTATAAATTCTATCATTTTAATAATATTATTTTCTAATATCATCCATCTCATTTAGTTCTAGTAGACTTCTTTCTCCAATAGTTTATAATAATATTTTAGAACTTTCACTACCTAAAAATAATTATGTTTCAATTCTACAGGTATGTGACAAGATTTAACAAAGAGATGTCTATATGGATACATCCATATGGGGGTTTTAAAAGTATTTTCATATTCCCACAAAGCCTGATCTAATTTTAGAGACCAATATTTCATTGAATTTGTAACAGTTTTCTTCCAAATCTATTTATGTTCTCTATTGTAGATTTTAGTTTTCCTAATAGATTTTGGATTATAATTTGTTCTATTTTTATACACACATTCATACTTCTTTATCAATTTTTTGAATTTAAAGTTCTTAAAGTGTGTATTATTACCAGTGATGAATTATTTGGGTACTCTAAATCTTGAGAATTTTTTTTATTAATGAATTTGAAAAGACTATTAGATTACTTGTTTAGAGGTGTGATTACTTCCACCCATATGGAGAAATAATCAAACAATAAGTCTTCATTCCATTGAGAAGATGGAAATTGTCTTATAAACTCTAAACTACAAACATAAAAAATCTAAACTTTTGAAATTTAGTTCTAAGGTAGCTATTTCCTTCTTCTAACATTTCCCATCCATTGCATTTTATCACAACCAACCACTTGAATAATAGAAACTTTGAAGAGGGTAAGATAATATAAACCATCTTATAATTGTTTTTGTGATTTCTTCTCTCCCACATGGTGTCCTCCTAATTATGAAGAGTGATAATTCTCTAAAATAGAAATAATCACTTATTTAGGTACACACCTTTTGAGAATATGAAAAACACACCATATTAAAATATATGGATCATCCGAAAATTAGTAATTAAATTTATAAATATTTTTTTTAATTATGTATTAGATCTTTAGAAATAACTACTAAATCTTAGAAATTCATAAAATGTGTATAATAAGGAGTCTATCTAGCCAAACCTATAAGAATATTTTCATATAAAAATAAAGAATAAATCTCTCTTGATTCACTATTTTGGGTTCCAGAGAACCTTAACAAGTTATAAAAAAATACATTTTCAGTACCTTTCTTGTCCTTAATTTCCAAAATCTTGGAAGTGAAGCATTTACTTAATTATTATTTTTTAGAAACTTTTTGGCCAGATGATATTTTAGGGTATCATGGTAAGTGTAAAATATGAATTTATATCCAATAAAGTATTATATAAACTTATCAAGTGTAATAAAAATTCCTAAAAAAATTTATCTTTCATGGTGTAATTCCTTTGGGAATCATCTAGAAACCTACCAGCATAATGCACCACATATAACCTCCTTTATTTAAGTTAACCTAATATTTTCCTAAAAAACATGTCACTGGAATCAAATATAATTTCAAAAGGTGGTTCCTAATTATGGGTAGTGATAATAGTTAAAGAGTTCAGTTTTCTCTTAAAAAGGTTAAATGGCTTGAATCACCCGAATGGTCTGAAGGCCTTCATTTTTATTGATTTTTGATAAACCCCCTTTCAAGGGATGAGGGGGAACCCTTAAAAGTCCCATAGGCTTAGATATTACATGGCCCATAGGCTTAGGAGATTACATGACTTGAAGGTCTTAGGGAATTCAACCAGACTATCTATAAGGAACTACCCCTCCCCAGCATCTGCATCATGATAGTAGCTCGCCACCTTCTCAAGGCTATCTGGCTGGGCTTCCCGTACAAGAACAGGTTGGTCCCGATGGTATAGCCAAACCATCTCATTCTGACAAATCCATTTGGCTCTGCTCTGGTGAGTGCACCTTCTCTGAATCCTCTTCTAGGGCAGCTCCTTTCTTGTATTGTGTCTAGGGAAACTGCATGTGGCCCTAAGGCCTTGAAGTGTCCCGAAGGCCTTAAAGGTGGACCAAAATCCCTACTGACTCGAAGACCTGGGTGGCCCAAAATCCTTAAGGACTCCAATCCCAAACCGGTGGCCCATGGTAAATAATTCCAACGGCTATAGTACCGAACATTACCTGCTACAGTAACTGCTACAGTTCCTGCTACAGTACCCGCACAATGTACAGTTCTACTATAGTACCCATATAGTGTACAGTCTACTATAGTACCACATATTGTACATTACTGCTATAGTCCCCACTACAGTACTACTATAGTACCCTGAAAATATGCCTCTACCTAGTTTTGAAACTGGGTCTTGTGGATTCACTTAAGGATACCTCACCAACTGGGATGAGGCTCATGTGCAACTTCAATCGATTTTCATAAAAAAATGGTATATATTTGATCAATAGTGAGAAAAAGGTCCTTATAAACTTTGAAAATTACTTAATAAATATCTAGTAGAAACCATCATACACTAAAAAGGTTCTGACACCCTTAAAAATTTTAGGAGGGGGTAACTTTTTAATTACCTCAATCATAGCATTATCAACTTCTATTTAGCTTCTAGATACCTTTTGTCCATGAAAAATCCCCTTGATGACCATGAATTGGTATTTTTACCAATTAAAAATAATTTTTTTTCTTGTAGTGTTTGAAATACTAATTATATATTTTGTAAATAGCTCTCAAATTTTCTTATAAAAATGAAAATTTCAACCATGAACACTTTGTAATATCTCATACTTCATAGAGGTATGTCCTTGTTTAAATTTTTGTTTAATATCTTAAATTTTGGTTAATAGAAATGTTACCATGTATATGAGGAGGATCTGAGGTGTTCCTGGGGTCTGGTACATGAAAGAAAAGTGAAAATGGACTTCCATTTCATGTCTCACAGTTGGCGCAAAGTTAGAAGAAACTGTGTTCCCAAACCATGCTAGCCAAGAGGAAGGGTGAATAGTTAGGTAAACCCTACAAGGGGGAAGAGATAAACTATGTGGGACTAGATAGAGGAATTCCACATGGTTGGTGCATGGTTTTTAAAACCGTGTGAGATCCCCAAGTAACCGTGAAACTTGGACCCCTCTTGGATAGAGGATAGAACACACTTGGAACACAGTTGGCACATAGTTTGGGAAACCGTGTGGCTAAATAGTGCACCCCATTAAAAAGTGAAAAATTACCAGAAATCCCCCTCAGGATTTTAAATATCTCACCCTATTTTATACCCATTTATTAATCCACCAGCCCTAGTGATGAACTCAAGCTCCCAAGTCTTCCCAAGATTAAATATCCTTCAATTCTAGGCCATTTGGAGTGTCTTTGGTTGTGGATCGAAGCTCCGAGTATGTCTAACAATCATCTTGCTTCCTTTTTTTGGATTAGGGATTATAGATTCTTTCTTCTTTTGAATCCCTAAATCCCACTTTTTCCAGTGGATCTTAGGTTTTGGATTCAAAGGGTGCTTTAATCTAGATCTAAGGATAAGGTTAAAGGTGCATTCATCTTTGTATTTGAGGTAGGTGATCTACAAGCTATATCCCATGTGTTTAATGTAGATTTGTGCATGTGTAGTTGTGATATTGATTTATTATTAATGTTCATTTGATTAATTTAGTATGATTTGGTAAAATGGTTTGATAAATGGTAAATTAAACACCTCATGACCCCTGTTGGATGCATTGAGAGTTACTATATCGATTTAGGGCCACCCATGGGGTGCGCCAACATTTCCAAACATGGGAAGTGGAAATGTTAATCATGAAATTGACTTGTGTTAAAGTAGAGACCATGAGGAATCCATTTTTATGTTAGGTTAAACCAAATAGAGGAACTAATTAAAGTTGTGTCTAGTTGTTGGAAATGGAATAAGGGATTGTTTTCCATAATGTAAAAAGGGAATATATAGATTAATGTGAATGTGTAAAATGGATATGGAATTCATAATGAAATGTGATAATGGGATAAAATATATTAAATGATAAATTTGTTAAATGGAATAATGTATGGTATTCGTTGAATATGTTTAATGGGTAATGACGTAGCAACAAGAAATAGGTTAAATGGGATATATAACCTAATTTGTAAGTGTTCTAATGGGTTAAGGCTTTAGGTTAAATTAACTTGTTTAATTATTATGATATGTGAATGTTATGTTATTGATTTTTTATGGGTTGTGATATGGTATTTTTAGTAAATGAATAAATAATAATGTGAACAAGTATTGGTATTTGTTGGGTATTGGACTCGAGGTTCTATGCCCAGAGGTTAGGTTACACTGGGGCTCTAAACCCCACCGCTAAATGCATGGGTTAGGGAAGGGGACTGAGGATCTATACCCCTAATGGTTTCATTTGATGAGACCACCTAGACCAAGGTTCCAAGGTGAGTGTTTTGTTTTTGTTATGATATGTTCATCCCTAGTGAGATAGGGAATTTCAATTATTCCCTTATGTGTAGAAAATTTATCGGCTTAGGTTGTTGTTTAAATGAAGTAAATTCCTAACCCATAGAACATGTGGTGAAAATTAATTGAGTAGTGAATATGGTATAACTGATGTAAATGGAAATAATAATGGAAATGGACTAAGTGAATATTCTTACTTAATGGAACATAGTTGTCTTTTATTGACCTTTTCATTTAATTATAACTTGAATGCACTATTTTTTTAGATTGGATATTTTGTAGACATTGTTGGTGGCAGCCTACTGAGTTGTACTCACACCCTTCTCAAGCTACCATTGGGTACCCGAGTAGATTTCACGGTTGCAGGTTAGGATAAGGGTAAGGGCCCTATTCTAGGGAGTTGAGTTGGGCTTGGGATGTTCATAGATAATGATCTAGACTTGGTGTTAGGACTAGTTTTGGGGATTTAGCTATTTTTATTTGTTTTGGGTGTTCTTTAATTGTGAAACTATTAGCATGACATGACATATTTATTGTTTGGTTTTGTTTTGTAACCTATTTGGGGGAATGTTAATTAATGCATGTTTATAGTCTTTTATTTACTACTAACTTTATTTCATATGTTATATTCTTTGGATTACTATGAAAAAGAGGGTATATTCTCCCCACATGATACATTAGACCCTTTCCACTATTCAACAACCTCTAGAATATGGGGATGAGCTCTTGAGGTCATGTGGTGACCCGAATTTGGGCACCAGTTTAGTGGATTCTCGGCTGGGGACATTACAAAGTGGTATCAGAGTGGTCCTTTTCTATGGTTGTATTATTTAATATGGTAGATAGGAGATTAGTATGTGATGGGCCTTGTAAATGAGCTCATTCTTGAGAGTAGCTAACCAATGTATGAGGGGAATCCCAAGTCATTTATGGCGGGTTTTTTGTTCTTGGTGTGCGTTGTTACGGTTGAATGATATCTCACCATTGGGTGATGCACTTATTGTGTGATGTAACTATTTTATGATGTTTTTCCTAGGTATTAAAGGGTATGAGGTTGTTCATTCATGCATAATTATAGTAACCTAGAGATATAGGTGGAATCCATCATGATAGGAACACATTACATGGGTGTGTGGGACATGAAGGGTGGAATGAATTTTACTTTATTATTTTTTTAAAGAAAATGGTGTCTTATAAGGATGGTGAAATTGGGTAAATGGAATGAATTTTAAAGAATGGTTAAATAATTGTTCTTAATTAAGGGTTGTAAATGAGTTAACATATTGGTTGTAATAAGTAATGAAATGGGAAATGTTACAAAAAAAGAATTTATGTTTTGAGACTAGAAATAGTTTTCAAAAGGTGTCTAATAAAAGACTTGTAACTATGTATGTCAGTTTACCCCATGCTAGCCATTAACCATGGTAGGGATGGCTTAGGGTAGTGTTTTGGTGTGATGATGTTTGTTGGGATATTTTTTACTGGATGTGTCAACATGGCTAGTGAAGATCCTTATTTTATGTTAATTTTGAAATCTTTATATTATATGTTCTAAGACTCATTATTAGCATTTTAAGAAGATACCACCACATCGACATGTTCTGGTTGGGTGAAAAGAGTATGTCACTGAGAATGCTCCTCTAGAAGTGGGGAAATATATTATGGTAGTTTAGGATAACAAAGTAGGGGAGAAGTTCTGAAATAATTTTTCTCGTTTTATGGAGATGATGGAATGGGACCCAAGGTGGGTCATGATGAGTATGTTTCATCTGAGCATAGAGTTTTAGTTGAAGTACCCTCCCAAATTTTCCAGGAAGGGAGGACCCGAGGCTACAAAATTCTGTATAGAGTCAATCTAGATAATTTTGGATCACTTGGAGACTCTCATGGATAATAGAGTCAATTTAGAAGCATATATATTGTGGGGACTAACAAAACGTTGGTGGGATATCTTCGTTCAGACCCAGTAGACTGAGGGTATGCTATGGAAGGACTTCTATGAAAATTTTATCGAAAACTTTTATCTAGAGATGTTGAGGAAATAATTGTATGTAATGTTTATGAAGTTGATGTAGGTAATTATTTTAGTGATGCATTATGAGACACATTTTATAGACTTTCAATGATTTTTACCAGCGTTGGCAGGGGACAAGGCCAATATAGAAACATATTTCTTGGATGGGATTAAAAATGATATTAAGTCCTAGGTAAAGATATTTCATTTAAATAGTTTTTAAAAAGTGGTGGATTGAGACCTTATTTCAGAAGGGAACTTAAAGGAGGCTTCATGTGGCAGACATGTGGATAAAGTTGGGTAGAACAGTGGTACAAATTATGAAGACATGAAGCGTTGTTTCAAAAATCCTCACCAGGATAGTAGCATGAAGAGTGGTCAGAAGAGGGGATCAACCTCTCATGGTGGTGACCATGTGTTTTTCTATTAGTTTCATAAGACGATACACATGTGGGTTCAGTGACCCCATCCACCAGTTGAGTGCTGAGAGTACGAAAAAATGAGGCATGTGCAGAGGTTCTATAGAAACACTTGACAACTGGGCATGGATGGAGGATCAAGGATGATGTTGAGTGTAGGAAGTGGGTTAGTTACCCCATATCAGGTAGGCAGTTGGAGCTCTAATAGCCACACCAGTAGGGGTGGTGGGTGTAGTACTCTGGAATTAGAGCATCCATATCAGTAGGATAGTGCAACACCAGGGATTCTAATTGGGGACTAGGGTAGAGGGGTAGACTAGTTTCATGCAGTTCAGTCTATACCTAAAGGTGGTGAGGCGGGATCTTTGACGGTTCAAGGTATGATTCTTGTAGCTTACATGATTTATAGTGATTTAATTGATACGGGTTCCACACACTCTTTTATATCTAATCATTTTGTGGTCATGTTGGTTCTAGAAGTGGAACATATATGTGGGGTCATCTCGATTGACACACCATTAGGGGTGCAAGAAGAAAATATCAGGCAATATAAGGGGTGTGTGCTTGAGGTTGGTGGGTACCATTTCATATGGGATTTGTTTACACTTGAGATATCGGGTTTTGATCTAATTTTGGGAATAGAATTGATAGTGTTATTCCAAGACCATATCAATTAATACCACCATTGGACAACATTTATGTCTCTTGAGGGAGACACGTATGTCCATCATAGTGAATGGGATGACTGAGCATGCCATGTAGGGCTAGTTTGTTAGTAGTTTTCTGAACTCACAACCCAAGTGTCTTGACTTATGATTGATGATGAAGAAGGATAATAGTCTATCTTTCCTTTGGTGATGGATTTTTTTTCAGGATGTATTTCTTGAGGATTTACCAGAGCTTCCACCTAAGAGAGATGTTGAGTTCATGATCAAGTTGCTACCAAGGGAAGAACCAGTTTCCATTCCACCATATATAATGTCACCATTAGAGATTTAGGAGATTAATACTTGGTTGGAGGAGTTATATAATAAAGGTTTTATCCATCCATGTACATCACCTTGGGGATATCCTATGTTGTTTTCCAAGAAAGCTGACAGATTATTGTGATTATGTGTCGATTATAAGAAGATGAATTAGATTATGGTTAAGAACTGATACCCTGTTCCTCATATCAATGAAATTTTTGAACATCTAAGAGGTGGATTTTTTTTCTCCAAGATTGATATGAGATTAGGGTATCATCAGCTAAGGGTGATACCTTTTGATATACCATGAACTTCCTTCAGAAGTAGGTATGAGTTGTATTATTATTTTTGTTATTCCATTTGGGTTGACTAATGTTCCAACAGTTTTTGTGGCTCTAATGAACAGAATATTTCATCCTTACCTAGATCAATTCATATTTGTCTTTGTTGATGACATCTTAGATTACTCCAAAACCCATGACAGTCATAGAAAACATCTTAAAATTGTCCTGATTACACGAAGAGAGAATGGGGTATATTCCAAGCAATCCAAGTGTAGTTTTTGGATTGATAAGGTACATTTATTAGGTCATATAATTTCTAAGGAAGGTGTATCAGTGGACCTGGAGAAGGTGTATGAAATTTTGTCTTGGGAGCATCCCAAGAATGTTTCTAATGTTCCAAGTTTTTTGGGTTTGGACGACTATTACCAAAGGTTTATGAAAGAAATATCCCATTTAGAAAATCCACTTTTAGGTTTTACCAAGAAGGGTATTAGGTTTTATTTTAATGTGGAATGTGAGAATGTATTTCATTAATTAAAGAAGAGGTTGACAACCACACTGATTCTGATCTTACTTGAGATAGGTAAGAAATATACCTTGTCTGTGATGCATATGGTGGCAGGATTGGGGTGATGTTGATGAAAAATGATCAGGTTGTGGCATATGGGTCACAAATATTGAGGCCACATGAAATAAATTATCCTACTCATGATCATTAGTTGGTTACAGTGGTTTATTCCTTAAAGTGTTATCGATATTAATGTTTGGGAGAACGGTTCACTGTGTATACCGATCATAAAATCATGAAATAAATTTTTCTCTCAACATTATTTGAATCTTTGTCAATGAATATGGGTAAAATAAATGCAATCCTTTGATATTTATCTAGTTTACACACTGGTAAAGGGAAATAATATTGCAGATGCTTTGAGTTAGAAGACTCAAAATCAGGTGGTTCAGGAATCATGTTCGGAGTGGAAGATGATGGTGTTGTTTGATGATATATATCTTCAAGTCCAGAATGGACAAGGAAAGATGAACTTTGTGTCCTTGGAAATTGATTACACACTTCTAAAAAATATTAAGGAAAGGAAATATGAGGATCAGGAATGTATGGCTATGAGGGAAGGTTTTAAAGGTGGGGATTCACCTTTTGGTTGGACCGTTGGAGATGATGGGATTGTTTATGTTCGTGGTCATGTGGTTGTGACAATGTGTGTGTGAGAAGAGTTGACGTGTGAGTTTCATGCATCAAAGTTGGAGGTTAATCCTAGTTTAAAAAAATGTATCATGATCTTTGTAGGTAGTATTGGTGGCTAGGGATGAAGAAAGAGGTTTCAGGTTTTGTGGTGTGATACCTTACCTGCCAGAAGGTAAAGGGTGAGCATCAGCAGCTAGGTGGTCTGTTACATCTATTTACCATTCCAGAATGGAAATGGGATGATTTTATGTTGTATTTTGTTTTGGGAATTCCAAGGATGCCTCAGAATAATGATGCGATCTAGGTATTTGTGGATCAGTTGACTAAGTTGTCTCATTTCTTGCGAATTTGAGTAACCTTCACCATTGATCAGTTGGGTGAGCTATATGTATGAGAGGTAGTTTGATTACATTGGGTACAATGGAAAATAGTTTTGGATCATGATCTGTGCTTTACATCATGCTTATAGAAGGGATTAAAAAAGGGTGCTTGGTACCTAGGTGTTCCTGAGTATGACCTTTCACCTACAGATAGATAAGAAGTCAAAACATACTATTTAGGTACTAGAGGAAATGTTGAGTGTTTGTGTCCTAGATTTTTTAGAATCATGGGAAAAGAATATAAAACTGATTTAGCTTTTCTACAACAATAGTTACCAGGCTACGATTCAGATGGAATCATTTGAGGTTCTCTATGGTAGACCGTGTAGATATCTATTGTGTTGGATGTAATATGGGGAATCCGAATTATTGGGACTGAGTCTTGTGTAGGAGACATCATAGTTAGTACAATTAATTTGGAAACATATGGAAATGGCTCAGAGTAAGTATAATTCGTATATAGATCGGCATCGTAGACCTATTGAGTTTATGATGGGTGATTGTGTGCTTCTTTGAGTGTCACCTAGGTTGAGTCACTGTTGAATATTAGAAATAAGGAAAGTTTGTTCCTAGGTACATGGGTTCATTTGATATTGTGGATAGGGTTAGACTAGTGGCATGTATATTAACTTTTCCACAGTGATATAGTGGTATGCATGACATTTTTCATGCATCGCATCTTTAGCATTATCACTTTGACCCATCTCACCTGATTGATGTTGAGGATGTTGAGATTGTGGTCGATGCGTCCTTTGAGGAGAATCTTGTTTGTATTGTGGATCATAGTGAGAATGTCTCATGGATCTAGACTATTCCATTGGTTAGAGTTTTTTTTAGCATGGTAATGTTTAGGAAGAAACTTGGTAAAGGGATTTGTATATGTGGTCCTAGTGGTCTGATCTATTTTCTACAGAATCTTAGTGATGCTTGGAAGTGTGGATCAAGGATGATATGTTATAAGGTGGGGAGGTTTTAAGATCCCCAAATTCATAGAGGAATGTCATTTTTTTAAATTTTGGTTAATAGAAATTTTATCAGGTGTATAAGGAGTCTTGAGTGTGTTCTAGGGGTTTGGGACATGAAAGAAAATAGAGAAATGACCCTCTAGTGCATATCTCATGGTTAGACAATGGTTATAGGAAACTGTGTGCCTAAAACATGCTACCTAGAAGGAGGGGTGTATGGTTATGTAAATCATGAAATGGGTAAGTTCCAAGATGTGTAGGCCTTGATAGATCCATTATGCATGGTTGGTGCATGGTTTGTCAGAACATGCAAGATCTGTAGGTAACCATGTGACTTGGACTCATCTTGTATAGAGGCTCGTACACAGTTTGGAAAACAGTGTGACCAAACCGTGCGCCCCATTGAAAATTGAAAATTTACCAAACTACCCCCTCATGATTTTTACTATCTCACACGATTTTATTCCCATTTCTTCATCCACTATGCCTAGTGATGAAATAAATCTCCCAAATCTTCCCAAGGTTTTATCTCCTTCTATTCTATGCCATTTGGAGTGTCGTTAGTTGTGGATCAAAGATCTAGGTAAGTTTAGTGGTCCTTTTGCTACCTTTTTCTAGAATATGGCTTGTATATTCATTATTCTTATTATGAAAACATAAAACTGTCTTTTTCTAGTGGATCTTAGGTTGGGTATTCAAAGGGTTCTTGAATCTAGATATAAGACTAAGGTTAAGGGTATGTTCATATTCAGATTCAAGGTAGGTGGTATACAAGTTATATCCTATAGTTTTATTATATATTTGTGCACACTTAGTTGTGATATTGATTTCATATTGATGTGAATTTCACACCTTTAGTAAGATTTGGTAAAATACTTGTATAAATGGAAAATTAAACCCCTCATGATCCCTAGAGGATGCATTAAGAGTGACTAGAGTTATTTAGGGCCACCCATGGGGTACACCAACATTTTTGATCATGGACCATGGTAATGTTAAGAATGAACTTGACTTATTATAAAGAAGATACCATGAAAAAATCATTTTTATGTTAGGTTAAATCATATAGAGTCACTAATTGAATTTGTATCTAGTTTTTGGAAATGGAATGATGTATTATTTGACATAATGTAAAAAGTGGTTAAATAAATTAATGTGAATGTGCCAAATGGCTATGGAATTCATAATGAAATGTGTTAATGGGATAAGTCATATGAAATGATAGATGGGTTAAATGGGATAATGTCTCAGAATTATTGAATATGCTTAATGGGTAAAGTCATGGGAAATAAAAATGGGTTAAATGGGTTGTGTAACTTAATTGGTAAGTGTGCTAATGGGTTAAGGATCAAGGTTGAATTCACATGTTAAAAGATTATGATATATGAATGTTATGTTGTTTATTGTGTATGGGTTTTAATATGATATATGTGGTAAATGGATAAATATTCATGTGCACATTCTTGATAGTTGTGGGGTATTGGACTTGAGGATCTACGGCCATGGGTCGGGTTAGAATGAGGCTCTAAACCTCACCCCATAATGCATGGGTTAGGGGAGGGTAATGAAGATTTATGCCCCAAACTATTACATTTTATAAGACCTCCTGGACTAAGTCTTTGAGGTGAGTGTGTTGTATTTGTTATGATATGTTCACCCCTAATGATATAGGGAACTTGAATTATTCCCTTATGCATAGAAAACTGGTCGGCTTAGGTCATTGTGTAAATGAAGTAAATTCCTAATCCATTGAACATGTGATGAAAATGAATTTAGTAGTGAAGATGGTATAAATGATGGAAATGGAAATAATAATGGAAATGGACTAATTGAATATTCTTACCTAATGATACCCAAGATGTATTTTTTTGACCTTGTCATTTATTTATTACTTTATATTGCAATCTGTTTAGACAAGATATTTTGTAGTCACCATTGGTGGTGGCCTACTGAGTTGTACTCACACCCTATATAGGCCACCATTGGGTACCTAGGAATATTTCATGGTTGCAAGCCAGGAAAAGGGAAATGGCCCTATGCTAGGGAGTTGACTTGGACTTGGGATGTGAATGGAAGAGGATCAAGACTTGTTGTTAGGACCCATTTTGTGGATTTAGATGTTATTATTTATTTTGTGTTTTATTTTAATTTGGAACTGTTAGCATGATATAGAATATTAATTGTTTGGTTGTGATTTCTACCCTATATGGGGAAATGTTATGTAATGCATATTTCTAGTCTTTTGTTTATTTCTCCCTTTATTTCATATTTTACCAACTATGGATTACTCTGATAAAGAGGTCAAAGTCTCCCCATGTGATACATTAGACCCTCACCTCTAGTCAGAAAACTCTAGCATACAAGAAGGTGCACTTGAGGTCGTGTGACAACCCTACTTGGGGAACTGGTTTAGTGGATTTTGGGTCAAAGTTGTTACACATTTGAATAATATTCTCCATCATCTCCAAAAAGATTACCATAATGTATCATAGAAATGTGTTTGGAGCTCAACACTAGACAAAGGGAATTCACTTATAGGAAAATGTTATAAAGGGACATTAAAATGTGGGGTTTTATTGGTCATCATGTGCTATTGAAATCTAGTTGTGAATAGAAAATCCATAAAAAGGTAATAAAATTCATTTATGGATAGTCCTTAAATCATTTAATATAATAATGGCACAAAGAATTAGTCTTTCCTAATAATATAATTATGATTTCTACAATTAAAAAATACCATCCAATAGGTTATAGATATATCCTAGATTTCTTCATTTTTTTCATTTTTTATGATAGTAACACCTATTTTCTTAGGAGCTACTTAAATAGGGCTGGCCCATATGCTATTTGAGATAGGATAGATGATTCCTACATTTGAAAAATTGATCTCTTGTTCCCTAAAAACCACTTTAATTTTGGGATTAAGTCTCATTGGGAACTCAAATCTTAATTTATGATCAATCTATTTAGGGAACCTATGCATGAAAAATAATGGAATTATCACTTTAATATCATTAATGATTTATTCTACATAAGTTTTAAACCTTTTCAATATAGTTAAAAAATTTTCCTCTTGACTACCCTCTAGTTCAGTTTAAATTATAATATTAAGTGTGGAAATATCACTACAAATTTAATATTTAAAATGAGATAAAATTTGTTTGATTTCTATGTGTGGTTTTTACTAACTAGAAGGAAGACTCTTGGGCCTAGAAGATATGAGGTCTTCAATATGTCTATTAAATAAAGTAAAAAAAAAGATATAAATTTTTCTTCACTATTGTAAACAAGGGATAAATCCTTACACTCAGAGCTCATATATATCTTAAGAATGTTATTATCAGAAAATACATCTAGGTTTATAAAACCTCTCTCTTATACTCATATAATGGTTCTTCTTCTTTACCTAAATCAATTTCCACAAAAATTTTCCTAGTGGTTGTTTTCCTTTAAAACTCTTCCACGAATCCTAAAAATCCATCTTCTAGTATTACAAAATGATTCTTAAACTCTATCATTTAATCTTGTGAACAATTTTCTTCAAATGTGGGTCCTTTATAATTTTTAAAAACATTTAACTACTCCCTTTTTATCCTAAATTTAAAATTAAATTTTCCTTATAAATATATTTTATTTATCCCCCAGTGGCTAATAAGGTCCTAAAAAGGATGATAATAACTTCCTTATAACATTCCTTATCTAAAATAAGAAAATTGGTAAGTACAAATAGCTTCCCTACTCCAAATAGCAAGTCATCTACTCTTCTTATACAGTGAGTGATAGAGTGGTTAGCCAACTATAAAACAACAATGGTGAGTTTTAAGTCTTCCAATCTCAATGGTTGAAATAGTGAAAAAGAGATCAAGTTAATACTAGCACTAAGGTCTCTAAGGAAGATAAGGTGACCATTATTTCCTAGTGGGCATTGTAAGAATTGGGCCCCATTAACAATACATTCACTCCACCTTAACATTTTGGTCTGGTCCTGGCCTATTAAAAACCACCAGTTTCCCCATACACATGTGTTCCCCTACCTAGGGTCCACCCACATGCCCAAACAGATCATCAGACTAATGATTGTACACACATTCCAACACATGATCTTTCAGTGTGTTTTTTCTTCACTCTCTCTCTCACACACACATATATTTATGAAAATGTATATATATATATATGTAGGTGTGTGTATATATATAATTTATGTATATATATATGATTTAAATACATATGTGTATATATATATGTGTGTGGGTGTATATATATAATGTGTATGTATATATATATGTGTGTTAAATAAATATATTTAATGGGTAAATAAATTTGTTCTAGGTATGTTTTATGAAAATTCATAAAGTGTATAGGGGACATGCATAGATATTTATAGGAGAGAGAATAAAAATAAGTAAATGAAAGAAAAAATTATATAAAATCATTTAATGATGAATAAAAGGAAAAAATAAATGAAATGGTTTAAAAAAAATATTTCGAGACATTAGAATAATGGGCGTGCTTACATCCCCACTTTATCATACCTCATCTCTCCCTCTCTCTTTAATCTCCTTATTATTATTATTTTATATATTTTTTATAATTCTATCCTAAATATCTCATGAGATATTGATCGGTTTATCATGTATTAGTGCCATTGGGTTCTTCTTGATGTGAAATGTTTTAATCTTAAATTTGTTTTTAAAGGTTATGAGGTATTATTTTCAGATTTAATTTAATATTTCTTCTCAAAAATTTTAAATAATGAAGATGAAAATAATTCTAATTCTTGCTAAATCAAGAATGGTACCAGGACTTTATGGTGCAATTTAACCTGAAGTCAACCCTTGTCATCAAATCATTATTTAATTTAGGGCAGGAACCTCCATACCATTTATGGCCATGTATACCATGTTAGCATGACATGTTATTTAAGTTGGACTAACTCATGATTTTTATGTGATGCATATCGGTGTGTGTGTAACAATTTTTCTTGATTGATTGAAATATTATTCTTATGAATATTAGTGTGATTTATACCATGTTAAGTTGGTTACATGTGTGTATGAATGGATTTTCTCACACTCATGATATTTTATTCATTATTCCATTTTATATTGTGATATTCATGGTATATGCTATGCTGTTGTGTTATACATGATACCAAAGTGACAGGTAGTCCCATAATAGCTCAGTATCCCTAAAGAGGAAGTGTGTTTAGACACTGCATGTGATTTGATGATGATACCAAGATAGATGACAGGGAATGATGGGACAATTTGTCTTGACCTGGGCGCAAGGCAATCATGAGTGATTAGGCTCATATGTAATGACCATGGGGAATGATGATCACGAGTGATCAAACCTATGTAGAAATAGTGAGGAATAATGTTCTATGTTACTTAAACTAGACATAGTTCCAATACATGAGGACCCAGTGTGATTTGAATTGGATGCTTGGGGCCTATATGACTATTGACGATCTTGAGGATGACTATGATATTGATATGTTTATGTGATTGTTCTGATGTTTTCTAGCATGGAACTAAAGCTAGTATTACTGAGGTTTATGGGGTCTTGGTTAGAACATCAATGCTCAGCATGATTGTTTCTTGTGTGTACAATTATCTATTATTATTTTATACACTCATATGCCTATTGACACTTGTTAAGGATGTATTGGTGGTGTCCTACTGAGTATTTCTACTCACACCCTACTTGAGAATTTTAGCGCACTTGTAGATTTCATGAAATGGGATCTAGAAAAGGAAAAGGGAACTATGGTGGATCATTGAGTAGTGGAGCGTGGAGAACGAGTGGGCCAGGAAAGAATATGAAGGATCCACATATGTATACTTATTTTTATCTCTTTATTTATTTTTTATTACTTTATGGATAGTCGTTCCAAATTGAGAACATCCATTTATTTTTATTCTACATTTAGTTTACTTTCTGCATATAATATGATTATGTTTGTTATCATACTTTGGTTATCTATTTATATAGTGCACTCTGGTATAGGGTATAATATCCCCATGGTTCCACTTGAGTCCCTCACTGTTAGCTAGAAACTACTTACTTATGGGGAGGCACACATGTGGTCATGTAGCATTCCATCTCAGACCTAATGGTTTGGGTCAGGATGTTACAAAATGGCATTAGATGACTATGACTCACAAACTTGTTTCTTATCTTTTCCTTGATTTGGGATAGGGTAGACAGGAGATAGTATGGTTGGGACTCAGACAATGGACTTATCAAAGTGTTTGGAAAACACTGTATAATGGACCTTCAAGTTACCATAAAATGGGAATACATGTTTTGATATTATTGTTGAATAAAATCCCCTTGGATGATGCACATGATGTTGATATGTGATTAATGAGGTTTCAGACATGTTCATGAATCATGACAAGGCACATTGGTTCACCTGTCAGTTATATATATATATATATATATTGTTTTGATGCATATAATCTGTTTAATTAAATTCATTGACTTTTTTTATCTGTTCAGGATATTGTCTCTGATTGTGTAATTTTTCTATTTTCCTTTCTGTTGTGACATATCTTTGTGAACATTAATTAGTTGAACTAAGCATGTTATTGTGTTAGTATATATATATGATGAATGTAACTAATGTGCTGGGAAGGAGATTATGGTTAGTTATAGGATGGTTATACCTTGGGTTAAGAGTAGACTCTATGGAGAACCTTGTGTGATCACATAGTCATGATTTCATCTGTTTATGTTTCTATTATTCCTCTTATTATGGAGACATGAGATCAGAAGTATGATATTTGAGATCAGTGTCCTGAGTTGTGTGAACAAGACCACTAGAGTTACTTATCAGGGATAAGAAACTAATAGAGGGGGAGAATTATAATATACTCAATTTTTAATGATAATAAAAACCCTCTTTGTTAATAAATTATGTGTATTTTTATGTGAAAATTTAGTTTTTCAATAATATATTACATAATAAATAATTTAAAGGATAAATATAAGGGTAAAATCCTAGTTAAAACCTTGAATTATTCTATAGAGTATTTTCAAAGTTAGGTGTTTAGTTAGCATGGGATTTTTGGGATCGTGTTGTCTCTGCACTAAAAGAATAAAAATATTAAATATATTATATCATGCACATGATATGTTTTCAAATAATGTAATATCACCAAAAAGGTGTGTCATATGGAAGATATGAGACCACCTTTAGGTCCAGGATGTGGGGTTTACCCTAGATGTGACATAATATTTGTAGACATCGGGTATTTGGTAACATCACATGTGAGGGTAATTTATTTAATATTTTTATTATATTTTTTTAGAAAAATATTGAAGTATCTTCTGAATAGTTTATCATATGAGAAATCTAAGACCTCTATTAGGTTTGTAATGTGGTTTTTACTTAAGGAATGATATAATATTTTTTCATATTGGACATTTGGTTACATCTCATGTATGGGTAATAATAATTGTATTATTATTATAATTTATGTTGAAGAAATTAAAATGGAAATTTCATGTGTAATTAAATTTTCTTAAATAGTGAGAAATTTTTCACCATGTGTTTATATTTATTAGAAATCAAAGTAATTATAGTGAAACTATTACTTGTGATAAATAAATGAAATTGTGTGATTAATAATAAAATTTATTAACTATTTAGTTTTTAATGGAATTCATATTTAAAATGTTATTGGTGATAATGATTAGAGATAAATAATAATAATAATAATAATAATAATAATAATAATTTTTGTTGTTGTTGTTATTATTATTATTAAAAAATATAATTTTTTTACACAGAATTAAATGGTATATATATATGGATTAAATATATATGTATGTATATATATGCGGATGTATATATATACATGTGAGTGTGTATATATATATATAATGTATATATATATATATATATGAGTTAAATATATATGTATATATGTGTGTGTGTGTCTGTGTGTGTGTGTGTGTGAGTGTGTGTGTGTATATATATATATATATATATTAGTCAAATAAATATATTTAATGGGTTAATATATATGTTTTAGGTAGTTTTTAGAAAAACATAAAAACTGTATAAGGGTGACGTATGAATATTTAGAGGAGGGATGATAAAAATAAATAAATAAGGAAACAATTAAATATAATCATTTAATGATGAATTGAAGGAAATGGTTTTAAAAAATTATTATAAGAGCTTAGAAGAAGGGGTGCGCCTTCCTCCCCACTTTCTCACCCATCGACTCTCCCTCTCTCCTTCATCTCACTATTTTTCTTTTTTTTCCTTTTTTTTTCAGACATATCTCTTCAACATCCCATGAAATATTAATTGTATTGATGTGTTGTCTATTTTGTTGGGTTCGTCTCGATGAGAAGGATTCTAATCCTAATTTTTTTTGATGGTAGTGTTGTATTACTTTCAGATGTAATTTAATAATTATTTTTTCATATTTTAAATAACGAAGATTATAATAATTATAAATCTTGTAGAATAAAAAATAGTACTAGGGTTCAGTGGTGCAATTGAACCTAGACATCAACCCTTATCATAAAATCATTTTTTTATTTAAGGTAGAAAGTTCCTTACAATCTCGAGCTATAAATGAGATGTTTGCATGATATGTGTTTTATGTTGGACTAAATCATGCTTGTTATGTGATGAATGTGGGTACATGTGTAGCCAGGAGGCTTGCTTGATTGACATATTATGATTATTCATGTTGATGTGATTTATACCATGTTGAGTTTCTTATATGTGTGTATGTATGGATTTTCTCTCACTCGAGATATGTTATGTATGATTCCATTTTTTCCTTGTGATATTATTTGTATATACTATGTTTTTGTGTTATGTGTGGTACCAAAGTGATAGGTGGGCCCATCATAGCTCGGTATCCCTAGAGGGGGTCCGTGTTTAGATACTGCATGTGACTTGATGAAGAGACCAAGACAGATGATGAGGTAAGATGGATTAGTGTGGCTTGACATAGGGGCATTATGATCATGAGTGATTAAATTTGTATGTGATGACTGTGGGGCATGACAATCATGAGTGATCAGACCTATGTGAAAATAGTGGGGAATGATAGTTTGGGTGACCTGACATAAAGATAGCGGGGCATGATGACCAAGTGTGGCTTGACCTGGAGGTATGGGGTCTGTACGACTATTAAGAAGCTTCATGTTGGATCTAATGTTGAGTTCTTTACATGATTGTTCTGATGTATTCTGACTTGGAACTAATATAGGTATAACTGAGGTTTTTATTGGCTTGGTTAGTGTAAGAATTCTCAACATGATTTTTGATTGTGTGTGAATTTATATATTATTTTTTATACAATCTTATGCTAGTTCAAACTTTTTAAGGATAAATTGATGGTGACTTACTAAGACTTTGTACTCACACCATACTTGGGAATTTGGTGCACCTTTAGATTTCATTACCTAAGATCCGATAAAGGGAAAGACACCTATGGTGGATGGATGAATAGTGGATCATAGAGCATGAGTGATTTAGGATAGAATCTAAAGGACCTGAATATGTTTTCTTATTTGTTTATCTATTTATATATCCACTTCTTACTTTCTGGATAGGATTTCCACAATTATAACCACCATTTATTTTAATTTCAGGTTTAGTTCACTTTTTAAATGTACTTTGATTATGTTTATTACTATACTTTTGTAATTTATTTCAATTGTACATTCTAATGGAGGGTATAGTCTCCCCACGGTTCCACTTGAGACCCTCACTGCTAGTTGAAAACCTCTTGCTTATTGGGAGGTGAGCATTTGGTCCCATAGAATTCCAACATAGAATTGATAGTTAGGGTTAGGATTTTACATGAATGGGATGAAAAAACTACCTAGATCTTTGAGATTATGAGAGATATTGTTTTGAAGGACAATACTGTACTCTTATATGAGGCTGTAAGTTGAAAATTGCTCAAATTTTTTCTTATTTGAAATACTATTTTTCAGTTATTTATGATATAAATTTATTTTAATTAGATCATATATGAAAAGTATGTTCACTTTTATCCAATTGAAAATCCTAATGAACTTGTGCAGTTTATGTTATTGATTCCTTTATTTCACTCTTTGAGTGAAAAAGAATGGGTGGGGTAAATTTATTCAAAATAGTTGGCCTTCCATCAAGCTCTTCCTCAAATTTCTCATCCATTTAAAAATATTTTTATTCTTATTTTTTTGTTAGAATAGTGATATTTATTTTAATTTCATTATTTTTGAACATTATTATAGATTTTATGTTTTAGATTTATCCAAAATTTTATTTTGAGCTTTCTTATGGTCATTTATAAGTTCCTCTTGGGTTTTTATACTACCCATAATGGTTACTACCATGAAATTTTCCCTAGGGATTATTTTTTTTATACTTGGAGACTTTCCTTTCTCTCTCCCACAAAGTTATCAAGACATTTGACTCATTTGATATTATAGGTTGTTCATTTTAGACTCATAGGTAGACCTCTAAGACTCCATGTCAGCCTTGTGTCTTACTTCTTGGGAATAAATTCTTGAAATAATTTAATACATTAAGCCTTTAATATTACATTGAGAATTGTTAGTTTCATATGATCATGGTTGTTGTGAGAATCCATGGGTAGGAGTGGGTCAAAATATTCCTTGTTCCTTCTTGAAAAGGTCAGGATTATTTTGATAGACTTGATTGTAATTACTTTAGAAGGGGTCACCACTACCTTGAATCCTAGGTCCATATCAAGGAAATTAGAAAATTTCAAGTGGATGGTTAGGCAAGTAAAAGTTAGGAAAGTAAGAAATATAGTTCTCAATAATTCTATAGTGGTTGAATTTATCTATAAGATAATTATCATTATAAATTACAGTAGTCTGGGCTTGGGTTTCTTGATAATAATATGTTTATTTTCAAAGGATGGTTCTTATACTAGATAAATTATGTTTGGAGTTCTGGTAACATTTATTAAGAATCAATTTTAATTCCTCATCAGTCTTTTCAAATAATCCACCATCAAAAAATTGATCTACAAGTGTTTGATTATATAAGGTGAGACCATTATAAAAAGTCACCATTAAGGAATTTGGAGAAATGTGGTGGTTTGTAAATTGCCTAAGGATACCTCTAAATATTTCCAAAGTCTCACGGAATAACTCACCCTAATCCATGAAAAAATCTTTGATTTTGTGTCTGACTTTATTTTTCATTAATTAAGGGGAAACTTTTATGAAAAATCATTGAAAACCAGGTCCCAAGTGTCAAACATTTTATCATATAACTATTAGAACTATATTATATCATTTAATTTAAATAAAAATGGGAATACACTTAGTTTCATATCCTCCTCACTTATCCCATGTTGTGGTAGTTACTATAAAACACTATAAAAGAACCTAATAAATTCTAATGAGTCTTCATCAGGTAAGCCATTCTTGGATGGTGGCAAAGAAAGGTAAAACTATTTCATTTCATAGTGATAATAACTAGGGTTCAACCAAATACATGAGGGATTTCTAAAAGAAGTAAGTATTTTAAACACCCTAACTTCAGGTCCCTATATCACTTTATTTCGTGGTAGAGCTAGAATGATGTTCAAATTTTAGTCTATTACATCCCCATGGTATTCTATTAGAGTTTTTTTATTTAGTTTAGATCACTTAAATTATTTTAAATTTCTAGAAATAATGGATAAAATTTATTAGGTTTTGTTATAGCGTGGATACACTAACAACTTTTATTTTTAGGAATATTTTGATGTTTTTTTTGAGTTTTTAATTTTTTTTGTTTCTTAGTCACATTAATATTTCCTTAATTTGGTTCCAAATAATGACATGGTTTTTGGGTAGGTTAGAATATTTTATTTGTTTTAATATTATCCTAAGTATAGTACTAAGTAGAATCAAAACCACATGTAATGTAAAAAATGTGTGTGGATAAATTGAAATAATACTCTATAAGAAAAACTAAACAAGAAAAATGAAAAATAAAAATGGTAGTGATTGATTATGAAGGATAGAGTGAATGAAAATAAAAAATCTAAACAATATAGAATAATAATTTTATACTATATTTGAATGTATGGAATACAATAGTAGTAGTAGCAGTATTAACAAATGACTAATATGGAAAGGAAGAGTTTGATTTCTTGAACTTGAAATGATTTTCATTAATTATGATAAATGAGTTAAATTTGATCCAACTTCCAAGATAAAATGTCAACACCTTTAGTAAAAGGGGTTAACATACAGTGGGATGGTCTCCAAAGTTTCTCAACTTCAAAACAGAACTCAACTTTGAATAAATAAAATGATTTTACCAATTCAATCTCTCAATTAAATTTGGTGGCATACACTTCAAAGATTTAAAAATATAATTTTTAAGTGAATTAATAAATAAATTATTTTTAATAATATGTTTCTATAAATAAAATTATTCTATTATTGAATATTTATTGATTAAAAAATTGATTTTTATCACGAAAATGAAGTATAGAAACACCCCAGGTAAAATTGATGAAAATATATGTAAAAATAGGCTATTAAAACAATATTATTTTCAAAAATAATTTTTTGCCAAAAAATATTCAAAATATTATCTTGAAACAAATAATTCATTTTAATATAAGAATGAAACAAAGAAGATAAATTAACAATAAAAATATCTTATTTGTTAAGTAAAATATCCTTCCTTTTAATCTCTCTCATGCTGCTTCATTCTCCCCCCATCTCTGCTCATGAATCTCATCATAGTTGAATTTCTCAACCTCCATTTTAAAGTAAAACTACCCTATAATAAAAAAAGTATCATGTGTTTTTACTCATAGAAAATGTATTCAAGATGAAAATTTTGATATTCACATGTAATGTCACCATTGTTCATCATATTCTTTAGGTGACTCTAGCTAAACTTCCCCTAAGAATCCCACTCCTCTCACATGCACTAGTGTTATCTCCAAGAAAAAAAATCTTAGATGCATCTATAATTTTAAATTATTATTTAAGTGGATTTGAAAGAACCTCTAATGTTTTTACAACTACTTTACATGGCCTCCAATTTGTTTCTTAAAAACTATTATTATTATTTATTTAATAATTTAAATTACATACTTTTAAAATCCATGTGTCTCTCTACTACTATAACACCCTGAAATTCTGAAGTAAGAACATTATATTTGATAGCATGTATCACACACATCACTAAGCATGTAAGGGAATATAATAACTTGAGGCATTAAAATATATTTTATATTTTTAATAAATTAAATTTATAATATATCTTTTAATGAACATGATACCAAGTTAGTTTACATTACATGCAACAAAGAGTTTCTTCGATGGCTTGTGTTACACCTAAGACTGAGTTTTATCGAATAATAATATATTATTAACATATTATTATTTAATATAATAAGATATAAACTAGAAATTATGAATAATATTAACTTACTTATGAAAATATTTGGTTTACACAAATATATAATTAATTCATTAGTTAAAAATTGATTATAAATGAATATAATACCCAATTGAAAATAAAGGAATTTTTTCCTAAAAAGCTTTTTATGCACCCAAAGGTGTTTTACCTTAATAAATTAAATTATTTACTATTAGTATATTATTTTAATGATATATATATATATTATATTTAATAAAATATTTTTGATATATATCCATTTAATTATATAGTCCTAAGATAATAACATACCCAATTTTATGCATAAAATTCTATATTTTTATTATAGCACTTTTATCGCAATTTAATGGAGAACCTATTTTAAATACACTTTTTAAAAAAAAATTAAATATTTAATTTCAAAATAAATTTAATCATTGAAATAGAAACATAAAAATTAGGTTAGGGTTAACTTTTTTGTATTTTTATGTGAAGTTTAATTTTTTAATGAATAATGAAAAATACTAAAATTTAAATCAAAAAATATTTTCATATAATTTATTTATAAGGTTAAATTATATTTTAAATTGGTTTTAAAGTTTAATTAGATAAATTTTTTATAAATTAATCCAATTTATTTCATTGGAATAAATTTCACTTTGAAAATGACTATAAAAAACATAGAAAATGTTTGGACGTTTTTACTTTAAAAACCCGCATTATCGTTCTATCTACGGGATTAAATTTAAATTAATTTTTTCCACTTATGTGATTGGAATTTAGAAAAACGGATTCCCATATTTTTAATAAGAATAATTTATAATTTATAATAAGTTCATCCTAGTTTTTGACCAAAACAATTAGTGAAATAATTAAAATTAATTACAATGATTAAGGTAAAATTAAGCTTAATAAGGGACTAAAACTTAATCTTAAGGGCGAAAATGACCTATAAAATTGTTCAAGAGCCATTTTATAACCATATTTAGACCATATACTCATTCATACCGACTTTTTATAATTATTTTATTAACTTTTAATTGAAAAGACATGGGTGGAATTCTTTTTCCCAAAATTTACAAGAGTGTCACTCCTCCTCCACTATAAAAAATCCTCCTCTCCTCCCACTTACTCACACCTTTAAATCCACTTTTTATCGACCAATATATATCCATATATCTTCTCAACATCCATAAACACAAAATATAATCATTAACTTGGTCAAAACTCTATTTTAGGAATCCCTTTTATTGAAACCAAAAGGAGTTACCTAATTAAGAGGTAACTAGTTTCCTTAAGCTCTTTAGTTTTATTTCCATTCTAAACCCCATAAAATATTCTTATTCCCTGATTATATAACAAAAAAATTACCCTAAATATACTAGTATTTTTTTATTCTATTTTTTTTCTCACAATCACACACACTTCCATCTAATGGGTAACAAACATACTGTTCATGTGTATTGTGAACTATCACCTCACAAAATGATGATTATTCGTTTTCCTTTACCACCTCTCATGGTTGGAAATTATGTTGAAAAATTTATTTATATATGTATATATTATATTTTTATTTATTTAGTCTTATGTAATTATTTTACAACACATATATTTATACTTTCCATCTTGTGTTGAAATGATAACATTATTTGTGGAAGTGTGGACTACCACCCCCTCAAAGCGATGTGATTCATTCACATGATACATGGAATTTATAAAGGATGGTCTTAATTATAAATATGTGTAATAAATAAAATATATATTATTTTAATTTCATAATTACATTTCAGGAAATATAATATATATCATTTTCTTTATTACACTTTCACAGACTTAAAATGAAATAACGTCATTCTTGGATGTGTGGAATACTACCTCCTCAACATGATGTGATTCCATTTACATCATAAGAATTATGCATATAATTATATATTATTAAATAATAATGTGTTTATGATATAATTATCATTCTATAAATATTTAATTTACCTACCTTCTTTCTATAACGATCATTCAAAAATGGCAATGTTACTCATGCGTATGTATGATCTATCATCTCCATTATTATAACATTGATTCATTTTTCATAACTATATTCAATGATTGATTTTAAAAGTATAATTTATGTATAAATATGATAATTAAATCATAATTATTATTCTGGAGATGTCATATAATAACCACTTTGACCGTATTTGACCTATAAAAGTTATTTTTGACACAAAAATCGAATTTGGTCAAAACACTCAACATACAATTAATTGTTTAAGTAGTTGTATATGATATGGTAATTAGTGAAATAAAATTTATGATAAAAATGAGAAATGTTATAAATAAATTAAATAATTAACAAAATTTTGTTATTTAGTAATATAAAGGCACACGAGATAAGTCAAATTAAATAATTAACATAATTTTTTATTCAAGAATATAAAGGCACATGAGACAAGTCAGATATAAGGTAAGGGATTTTCATCTCACTTTTTACATTTGTTAGATAAATATCATGTTCACCATTTACTTATTTAGTGTGGTGTGTCTAATGTACATTTTAATATATTATATCATGAATTATTTTATATTCATTGTATTTAAAACTTTAATTTAATATTATTCGTTCATGAGCCTTATGATTTAATATGTTTTAAAGTGGTACGGGACACTTTTAGATGTTTAAAGATTATTTTAGTCAAGAATAAAACTAACGATCTATCAATGATATTTCCATTCAAGGAAATTATATAACCATTTTTAAATAAACCCTTTAATTTTATTCTCATCTAGTTATTCATAACCATTATTAAGTATTATTACATTTTTTGTACTCTTTGGCACTTAATGTTTATTAAAAAATGTTTTAAATAAAACCCGACTTCATTTCTTTATTTAGTCGGAGAACCCATTTTCTTCTAAAAACCATATTTTATTAAAATGTTTTCAAAAATGTTTTTAATATTTTCAGAATGATTTATTAAATACATTTTTTCAATTTCTTTAACAATGTTTTTAAAAGAATGTTCTTATCACTTTCTGAACAAGGAATTTAAAAAAAAAATTAATGTCTAAAAGGAATTTTCTTTTAAATCGTATGACATATACAAATTTACCTACCATAATTTATTTGAAGCTTCCATTGATGTTTAAAAGTTTAATTTTTAAATAAAATGTTTTCAAAAGTAATTTTCAAAGATTTGTTTTTTCAAAAGTTTTTTCGAAATAAAAGAATATTTTCCTCAAGAATATTTTTAAAATATCTCTTAATTCATTAATGACAACAATCCTTTATTTTAATCCACTTGGGGTATATTGTATTAATACTATTATTAATATTTATATAGATTTTTTTTAATTTATTTAGCCAAGGATATTATCAATATTAACTTCTTTGATTCCTTCATTATTCCCCTTGAAATATTTAATTTATTATGATCATTTAACATTGAATTTCCCCTACCCATCCATATCATTTATCATAGATATTTTAATTTCCTAAACTATATAACATTTTTTATATGGTCTTTACAGTAAAATGTATTTGATTATTTTTGGAAATATTGATAAATATGTATCCTTTATTCAATACGAATATTGTATAAGAAATATTATTTATTTGAGATAATGATTTCTTTGGACATGTAAGACATGGGTTGGGGACCATTTAAGATAAGACTTATAGGTTGGGTACTTGTAAATTAAAGTACCTTGATTCATCAGTAGTATCATAAGATGAAATTAGTTGGCTACAAACCCTCCAAGTTTGTTTCCAAGTTTAATGGATAGGTTTCTACCCGATATGATAAACTATCTTGTGAAAGGTCTTGATGATACCAGTTCTATGTACATAAGAAACATTACATCCAATAATTATTCATTTACCTCATTTAGTGTCAATTATTATTTATCCATGATATTTTGCATCGATATTTCTATAGATAAATTTCATTTTTATTTCATTGATTAAATGGCATGTGTTTCAGTTTTTTACATTTCCATATTTATTTTTACTTATCTAGTTATTTGGATGGAATGGGTTTCCAATTATTACTTTACCATATTATTTATTCACTTCCTTCTCAGTTTTTTGATTATATGGTGTGTGTGTTCAGTTAATTACCATTCCATAATTGTTATTCTCATTGATTCAATTATTTCTTCCACTATATTTTTCCCTTACTAATCATTTGATATCACCCTTATTATGTTTCCTTTCCCTAGGAATCCATGAAGTAATAAAGATAAGAAATGATATAATATATGGAATAAAGTTATTATATTCAAAGTTATTTAGAAAAAAATTATGTTTTAATTAGTGTATTAATTTTTAATACAAGACTCATGTATGTATCTGGTTTACTAAGACTATCAAACACTCAGTCCTTCAGGATTTGATTCCTTTTAATAATTCCAATGTAATAGTAGTAGAAATTGTCTCCAGGCATTCTAGGGTTGGGTCGCTATAGTTGGTATCAAAGGGAGGTTTAGTAGAAACCTTGGGAACTAGATTTAGGAAAACGTGGTTTAGATATCATATCCCTAAGATAGAATTTGAGGACAATTATATAAGAACACACAAGAATTTTGCTAAATTAAAGATTGTATGGGTTTTAATAGAAATACATATACATCTGGATACTAGAAATTGGCATAGTTATGGAATATGTGTACCTAGGAGTAATAACTCTGACTAGCTGTGTTGGACCTAACATAGTGTAACCTAGTACACGATAATGGGCCTTACTATGTACTTGGATGAACACTCCCATAAGATACGCTTAGGATAATTCAAATTTTATTTACAAATAATTATAAATTATTTTGACAATGAATAACCAATGTTAAACCTATGGTTTCTTAGATTGAAAATAAAGTGTAAAGATTTAGAAACCCTAAAAATGATTATATGCTTCTTTTCAATATGAAAATTGATGTTCACACTATGGTTTTTGGTTTTATGAAATTCCCTCCTATATAGGATAAACACTATACCAAAGAAGGATCTATGTAGAGATAAGTGGATGAATTATTTATGTATTAGGGTTGTAATGAAAACTTTAGTTAAAAGGATATTTAATGATTATCCTTATTTAAAATATTTCAATAATATTTATTTTGTAAATTATATTAATTTGGTTTTATAAAAGGAAAAACTATATTACGGGTCACAATAAATAAAGATTTTAAATTTCACAGGTCTTGAACCCATGAACAGGGGACAATAAGGGTTTCACACTAACCACTAACCTACACAATGTCCTGGTTATTATGTCATTGTTTTTAGTAAAAATATTTGATGAATAAATATTGACGATGAACCAAAAATGTAACTTTTTTGGTTAAGAGATTAATATATTTTCCATATTGACTTTAGGGAATAGTTAGAGACAAATAGTTAGAATTTTTCACTCTTCTATGGGCCTTAAAATCTGAGAAAATTTTATTTTAGTGCTTTAGGAATCAAAGTTAATTTTTGGATATCCATTTCAAGAAGTAAAAAATTAATTAGAATTTTATCTAAGCACAACCAAAAGATGTAATTGTTCATATGGAATTAATACATATCAAGTAAGTAAATTTCATTATATTTATAGGATGTAAATTAATTTCTCAATATGAAGAAAAATATCTTATTTTTTTGTCTTATTGGCTTACTTTTTGTTGAACTGATGATCTTTTAAATTATCACAATCTTATGGATTTGAGGCCCTAAACATTAAATTGATTATTAACTTGTTTTTGATTGATTACCTCAATCAACACCTATAAATATTTATAATTTTACTCTATGTACATATTTCTACTTGCCACTAATGTTCTCTTACTTAGAGACCTAGTTAAATTTTAGTTCATGTGAACTTTGTAATTCCCACTCTCTCTTTTCTAGAAGATGTTTTAAAAACCCTTATCATGATGTGGGAATTTAAAAATAGGAAATATCAAACAATATATCACCAAGACCAAGTTTAAATTTTGAAGATTCAATTTAATTAAGGTGGGGAGAATGTAACACCCCAAAATTATGAAGTAAGAACATTTTATTTGATAGCGTGTATCACATGAATCACCAATAATGTAAGGGAATATAATACCATGATACTTTAAAATATATTTTATATTTTGAATAAATTAAATATATAATATATTTTTCAATTAAATTTATACTGAGTTAGTAGATTTTTCGCACAACAATGAATTTCTTCGATGGTTTGTGTTACACACAAGATCGAGTTTTACCAAAAAATAATATATTATTAATATATTATTATTTAATATAATAAGATATAAACTATAATTTATGAATAGTATTAAATAAATTATGATTATATATGTTTTAAACAAATATAAAATTAATTCATTAGTTACAAATTGATTATAAATGAACATAATCCCCAATTGAAAATAAAGAAATGTTTTTTCACAAAAACCTATTTTTATGTACCCAAAGGTATTTTACCTTAATAAATAAAATTAATTAATATTACTGGATGATTTTAATGAAATACATATATTATATATTCAATAAAATATATTTTATATCCATACAATAGATTTTATATACATAAGATAAGAACAAACCTGATTTTACACATAAAATACTCTATTTTTATTAAAGCACTTTTACTGCCTTTTATTGGATAAACTATTTTAAATAAACTTTTATGGATATTTTATTAATATTATATGTCAAAATAAAATTAATATTTTAAATTGAAACATAATATTTAGGTTTGGGTGAATTTTAGGTATTTTTCCATGAAGTTTTATTTTTTAATGAATAATGAAAAATATTGAAATTTAAATAAATAATTCTTTTTAATATAATTTATTTATAAGATTAAATAATATTTTAAATTGTTTTTAAAGTTTAATTGGATATTTTTTTATCAATTAATCTAATCTAGTTCATTATAATCAATTTTATTTTTAAATTGACTATAAAAGCTTTATGAACTTTTGGACATTTTTACTTTTAAACCCCGTATTTCCATCCCATCCACTAGATTAAATTTAAAATAATTTATGTAAATTATGTGATTGGAATTTTGAAAAAAAGATTCCATATTTTTAATCATAATAATTTATAATATCTAATAATTTCAAATTAGTTTTTGACAAAAAATATTAGTGAAAGTAATTAAAATTAATTACAATGATTAAGGTGAAATTAAGCTTAATAAGGGACTAAACGATAATCTTAAGGGACCAAATTACCCATGAAATTGTGCAAGAGAAATTTTATGGAAATAGTTCTACCATATAATCTCTTTTATTGACTTTTTCCTGTTATTGGATCCACTTTCAATGGAAAAAACATGGGTGAAATTCCCTTTCCCAAAATTTACAAGAGTGCCACTCCTCCTCCACTATATAAAGGCATCCTCTCCTCCAAATTAATCACACATCTCAAGAAATTTTGTATCAACTGATATAAAAAAAATAGATCCTAAAAATAACTCCCCTCAACCTAGAATCTTCACATTGTTCATAAATATATCCAATGAAGTTGTTTGGTTCAAACCAAAAGGAGTTACCATTAAGAGGTAACATATTTCCTTAATCTCTTTAGTTTTATTTCCAATATCCACACCCTAAACTCTTATTATTCCATTATTATATAAAAAAACCATTATCCTAAATATAATAATGTTTTATTATGCTAAGGTTTCAACCTACACTCACACACACTTCTTTCTAATGGGTAATAAACTTACTGTTTATGTGTATAGTGAACTACCGCCTTACGAAATGATGATTATTCCTTTTCCTTTATGACCTATCATGGTTGGAAATTATGATGTAAAATATATTTATATATGTTATATATGATATTTATTATTTCTTTAATCTTATTTAATTATTTTACAAGACATATCTTTACACTTTACATTTTACTTAAAAACTATAACATCGTTTGTGGATACGTGGACCACCGCCCCCTAAAAGTGATGTGATTTGTTCACATGATACATTAAATATATAAAGGATGGTTATAATTAAAAATATGTGAAATAAAATAAATTATATTAATGAAATAATTACCTTTTTGTAAATATAATATATATCATTTTATTTATTACCCTTTCACACACTTAAAAAGTAACAATTTCATTTGTGGACATGTGGACCACCGCCTCCTCGATACAATGTGATTCCTTTTACATCACAATAATTATATATATAAGTTTATAGGATTAAATAATGAGTAATTTATGACATAATTATCATTCTTTAAATATTTAATTTACTTACCTTCTTTTCAAAATAATCATTGAAAGAATGGGAACGTTACTCATGCATATGTATGACCTACCATCTTCATGATTGTAACATTGGTTAATTTTTAACAACCATATTTAATTATTTGATTTAAAAATGTAATTTATATATAAATATTATTATTCTAGAGATGTTTTATAAAGACCCCTTTCACCATATTTGACCTATAAATGTTTTTTGACACATAAGCTGAATTTGGTCAAAACAACCAATGTAAACTCAATTGTTTAAGTATTTGTATAAGACACGGTAATAAGTTAAATAGAAGTTATGATAAAAATAAAAATGGTTATCAATAAAGAAAATAATTAACATAATTTTTTTATTTAGGAATATAACGGTACACAAGACAAGTCTGAAGCAAGGTAAAATATTCTCATCTCACTTTTTACATATGTGAGAAAAATGTCATGTTCACCATTTAATTTTTATATTTGGTGCATCTATTTTCCATTTTGATATATTATATCATGAATTATTTTATCTTAATAGTATTTAAAACTTTTATATAATATTATTCCTTCATGAGGATAATGATTTAAAATGTTTCAAAGTGGTATGATACACTTTAGGGTGTTTAAATATTGTTTTTCTCAAGAATAATTATAATTATATTTAAATTGTATTTCCATTAAATGAAATTATATGACTATTATTCAATAAAACCTTTAATTTTATTCTCCTATATTTATTCATGACAATTTTCACGTATTATTACTATTTTCCCACTCTTTGGTACTCAAAATATTTTTAAGAAAACCCAACTTCATTTCTCTCTTTAGTTGAAGAATCCATTTTCTTCTAAAAAACAATGTTTTATTAAAATGTTTTCAATTTTTCTAAGATTTTCAAAATGATTTAGTAAAGATATTTTTTCAATGTAATCTTCTTGTCGCTTTTGGAATTAGGCATTTTTCTAACTTTTTACCATGAAAAAGGAACGTTCTTTTACCTCATATGACATGTACAAATTTATCCACCATCATTTCTTTAATTCTTACATTTCATGTTTAAAATGTTACTTTTATAATAAAATGTATACAAAATTATTTTCAAAGAACTTTTTTCAAAAGGTTTAAAAAAAGAATATTTTCCTCAAAAATGTTTTTAAAATATCTCTTAATTCACCAATGAAAACAACCCTTTATTTTACTTCACTTGGGGTATGTTGTATTGATACCATCCTTAAACCCCCTTTAGATGATTTTTGATTGATTTGATTAAGGATAGTATCAAAATTAACTTCCTTGATTCCTTTGTTATTCCCCTTGAAATATTCAAATTCTTATAATCACTGAACATTCAATTTGACCTAACCATCCATATCATTTATAATTGATATGTTCATTGCCTAAATCATATACCATTTTTCATATAGTGTTTAATTTGAAACTTATTTGATTATTTGGGGAAATATTAATAAATATGTATCCCTTATTCAATATGAATATTTGATAAGGTATATTATATATTCGAGATGAGGAATGCTTTGGACAGGTAAGACATGGTTTGGGGACTATTTATGGTAAGCCCTACGGGTTGGGTACCGATTAATTAAATCCCCTCAATGCATCGATAGTATCATGATACAAAATTAGTTGGTAAAAACCCTTAAAGTTTTTCCCTAGTATAATAGATGGTTTTTTCCCAATATGATAAACTGTCTTGTGAAAGGACTTGATGGTACCAGTTCCATGTTCCTAGGAAACATGGTGTGAAATAATTAATCATTTACCTTGTTTAGTTTCAATTATTATTAATCCATGATATTTTATGTTGATGTATCTATGGATAGATTTTTTTAGTTCATTGATTAAATAACATGTGTTTTAGTTTATTACATTTCCATACTGATTTCTCCTTATCTAGTTATTTGGTTGGAATGTGTTTACTTTTATTTCCTTACCATATTATTTATGCACTTTCTTCTATGTTTGTTGGTTATATGGTATGTGTGTTTAGTTGTTTACCATTCCATAATTATCATTCTCATTTACGCAATTATTGATTCTGCTATATTTTTCCCTTACTGAGCATTTGATCTCACCATTATTATGTTTCCTTTCACCAAGAATCCAAGATGTAAGAAATATATACAAGGATATACTAGGTGGAATAAATATATTATATTTGAAGTTATTTAGAAAATAATACTTTGTAATTAGTGTATTAATTTTTAAAACAAGAATCATGTATGTATCTAGGTTACAAAGACTACTAAACTCTAGGTCCTATAAAATTTGATTCCTTGTAACCATACTAAGGTAATGGTAGTATAAACCGGATTTGGGCTGTCTGGGTTCGGGTTGCTACAACTGCTGTTATCTTTTTTTCAGTCTATTTTTAAATTTCGTTAATATAAATTAATAATTCCTGCCAATATCCAAAATTTTCTCTATCATTGCATCGACAACTGGACTTCATCAAGTTTGAGTTATCCTTCAAGACCACACAGATCGAACTCAGTAGTTTGAACTCATACAATCCCATTTATTTATATCTTTAGTGAAATTTATCTAGTAAAACCATCTTCTCTATTCAATTATACTTAAATATTTAGAAAAGCACACAATCAAGACTCTTTCAATATATATCAAACCTAATTAATTATCAACAGCTACAACTACATGGCTCAATTGGCTATCCAAATAGCTTATAGGATCATCATTTGGTTTGGAACCCTATTGAGGTATTACATTGAGAACATAGAATGTTCTCTAGTTATTTTTTTGTATTCTTAGGAATCATGAGAATTTCACCCCTTTATCTTTGAAGCTTGTACCTACAAAAAGTATAAAACTAGTGAATAAATTATTCATCTTCAATGGATTGATTCATCTGTATCATCATAATTCATCATTTGGTAGTTTTGAGATCTATGTTTTGATGCTCCCAAATATGAAATGGGTTAATATACTTCTTTAATATTGAATCTAATTCAATAGAAGGAAGTTCCATGATTTGGTTCATGTCATGTTCAGTTGCATTCCATCATTCATTTTGATCTTCAAATTTGATATTGGTCTCTATTTTGATATAGATCAGTCATTTATTATTTATATTTGGTTTAGAATCTTCCTTCTAATAACACTTGGTTCATCCGACCTCACCATCTACTTAGTGTTCATCTTCATGATATCGAGCTTTAGTTTTAATTCTTCTTAATTTTTACTAGACAAAACCAATTGTAACACCCTATGATTTTAGCATTTGTTTTACTTTAAATGATTAATATATTGTATATATTATATCACAAAAAATACCAAACTAAAATTAAAAGTGTTATATTTTAATAAAATGTTAAATATCCTCAAGGAAATCATAAGAATAGTAAAACCTCAAGTAAATAAAAAATAAATCTAAAATTATTTAATTATTATATATTATTATTAGTGTTTTAAACTATAATATTTTGTGTTATAATGATAATTAATTAAATAAATTTAATATATATAATATAAATAATTAAATTTAATGTGATGTGACTAAAATTAATTAATGTTAAAAATGGATAATTGCAAAGAGATATTTTTAAAGTGTTGTGCATATTTATCTTAAATAAAATTATTCACTTTTAAGGAAATATTATAATAAAAAAGTTTCAATGTGTAAAAAAATTAACTCTCATTTAATTACTTATTTATATGAAATAATATTAAGAAAACATAAGTTTCAAAAGTTATTTCTTTAAATGGTTTTTTGTTATATTTTATGTTTTTATTTAAAAATTAATTTCCAAAAAAAATTATTTGAATATAATAAAATGAACTTTGTTTACAGATTTATCATGTCAATTTTATATTATGACGATTTTTTATAATTTTTCTAAAAATATTTATTTTTATGTGAATAATAAAAATATATAGTTTTTAAAAATACCATAACTTTAAAGGCATCATCATGATATAAGGATGAATTAAAATGTAATGAAACATGTTTATCAAAGAAATATTTATCTAAGGAGTGAAATAAATTTTTAAAAAATAATATATTGAATTTATAAACCTATGATTGAAATTCTGAATGTAAGTTGTATTTTATTCTTGTAAAAAATATTTTTGGTCCTTTTCCTTTAATTAAGTATTCATAAGATGTAATTAGGTTTTGTCTTAGTTTTAAAATCAAATAATACCACTTTATTTAATCATAAACTAATAAATATCAATGTTATTAATGTTATTCATAATATTTTTCCTAAATAAGTATTTTTTTCTTACAAATACATTTTTCTAAAAAATGTTTTTATTGGGTCTTGTGTATTTATACTGGAGTTAATTTTTATCTCCTTTGAAAATTTAATTATATAAAATTGATTTTATATTTTTAATCATCATGTAAAAATTAGTTAATAATTTTAATTTCATTTTTGGGTAGAAAAATAATTCAACAAGGTAAAAATTATCCATCACAATAAAGGTTAAAACGAGGTAAACATGTTAAATCAAGAGGTAAAATATCACAATATCACAAAACATTATCTCTGAATGGGTGGATGAGGGATTTATTTATCTTAAAATATATTTTTCTATTAAATTATCAATTTTATATCCACTTTACTCAATTATGGCATCTCTTTTTATATTAATAAATGAATATCTATAAAAATTTCACCCCTATAGCCTATTAAAGGACCCATTCTCCACCCCACTTATCCTCACACCTAAATCCTCTTAGCTCAAACAAACTCTACCAAAAGCCCTCCCCAACCCTCTTTTCCACATCTTTGTGCTTCATGTATCAAAAATTGAAAATATATGAAATATTAAGAAGTATTGTAGTGATACAAACTTTTCATACATAAATATTACATATTAATAGATGAATACTCATTTCATATTACAAAAACATGCATGAGGACTATAAAGGTTTGGTGTCTTTGGAAACTTGGATACATAAAAATTTGGTTCATAAGTGAACTAATATATATCCCACTAAGTTATTCATAACAAGAACCCATATTAGACATATCATACTCAATACCTTTGTTTATAACCCTGTGAAATAAATATTAGAAAGGTTTATGTCAGATGATTAGTAAGGGTAAAAAATGAATACATCAATGATCACATAAGTAGAACATAAGCATAAGGCTATGAGAATATGATCATAAAATTTTAATACCATAACCTGAATAAAATAGACCATAATCTTGAGTCATGGTATAAATATTAATAGTTTATATGACATGAATCATAAAGGAATCAAAGAACATGAGCCATGAAAGAATGAAATTGGCATAAAACATAGATTTTTGGCATACACATAATCATATAAAATAATTTCCTTAGCTATCAAGGGTCATTTCCAATACTATCATAGTATAATGAGTTTTCTCCCAGAACCATTTTAGTTGTCAAGATTCACTCCCAAGACTATCATAGTGGATAAATTCCCTTACTAAACTAGGTTCACTTCCCATTTAAATCATGTTTATCTCCTGAGATATCTTTTTTTCCAATACATTGGATGAATATATAATTTTGGGCCCAATTATCACTTGATTGAAATCATATAGATGTGTGACATAATATCACAAAAAATTCATCATATAATAACATGTGAAAATAAAATAGATTTCATAAACATTTCTTCATAGCATAACCAGTGAAAAAGAAATGGTTTTCATAATAATTTCATCAATTCATCACAGCATACCCATGGAAAAGGACATGATTCATAAAAATATGTTCATCAAAATCATAAACCATCCAAATAAATAATAAATATGGAATATTTGGATCATATCTTCAGTAAATGTTTATTAGAATCAAATTATTTCATCTAATATATAAAATAATTTTGAAATATCACTAGGAACATTTCTTGAGATAAATATTCCTTACAATTTGAAATAACTTTTTTAAAATTGAAAAATTTCCAAAATATTAAATGAAAATTTTTATTTGAAAATAACCTTGGAAAATTTTAAAGGAATATTTAAATCATTGAGATTTCAATACATAGATAAATACCATTCATACCATACAGGTAAAAAAAATATTCCTTTCATATTTTCAATAAAATGTAAAAAATATCTCATTTCGGGAAGCATTGAGAAGATTCCTTTTAATAGATTTTATTAAAAATTAAAACAAGGGTAAAAATGAATTTAAAAAATAATTTTATAATATTTAAAACAATATTGAAAATATTTTTTATAAAACATAGATATAGAAGAAAAAAGGTTTTCGACTAAAGAGAGAAATAAAGTTGATTTTTCATAAAAACATTCTTTCGATATCATGAGTACTTAAAGAGAGGAGAATGAAAGTAAAAAAATGTATTCTATTGAAATAAAAATAGTATAATAAAATTCATGAGTCTATATAGTGGAAGATCATAATATTTAGTCATCTTAGACTTAATCATAAACAATTCTGATAAATAAGGAAATTGTAACATAAAACATTTACCACTTTGATAACTTTTGAATCGTAAGCCCCGTTAAAGAAAGAAACTCATATGTAAATGTATATCCCAATAATTTTCATCATAATAATAATAAAATAAATTATTTTTAAGTATATACACCACATAATTGAAACAAGTGGAAAATATGGCATGTGTCCCACAAAAATTAAAGTGAGATGACAATCTCTTACTTTAAGCCTCAAATTCCTTCGTACCCATTCGAACCTCCTATCTAATAAATATAGGGTTATTATAAATATATTAAATAACCATAATATATATTATTTAATTATATACTTTCATCTCTATTTCATTAACAATTATTTATTAATATCACTGTTTCAGATGATAACTGCTTCGTTCTTCATATCCATTTTGGTCCGGTAGTTTTAATCAATGTAATTTGATTATGGTTAAATAACATATATAATGTTAATAATGATATGAATATTATATTGATTCATTATATAAAAATTTATAGTCATCCATAAATTTTATAGATATAAAAATGAATTACACTGTTTGGGGAGACGATAGGTTATACGTACGAATAATAATTTTTTTCGCTTTCAAAGGGTTGAACGAAAGAAATAAAAATATTAATTCACCATTAAATAATAATTTTAAAAATATATATATATATATATCATATATATTCATTAAATCTTTCCTTATTACCATTCAGGCCAAAATAAAATGAAAAACATATCACATCGCTTCGTGGAAGCGGTAGTCCACACGTACACACGAGTGATGTTGCTATTTTCCAAATGATTGGAAGGTAAAAAGATATATGTGATATTATAATCATAGGAGTATAACTATTTCATAAATATAATATATAAACATTAAATCTATTATTATATCTAACTGTGACAGGCAGTGATGGAAAAAAATTACATCAGTTCACGAGGTGGTAGTCCGCCATACACACAATCGACAATTTCATTTCCCATTTAATGGAAGAGAAGATAGATATATGTTATTCAATTAACATAATAACATCTTAGTATACAATATATATTTTTTATATTCTTTTATCATGTTTTTATAATATTTTATGGAATTGAAAGAAAACAATGAACTAAAAATGTTCGGTTAAGAACGACACCTCTTCTTCAGAAAACCACCTTAGGTTAGCACCAAAAGGATTATTAGGAGGGTTTATTAATTTATATAATTACTATATAATGTGTATAGGGAATTAAGGAATGGAGTTTTTTGGTATTTTTTTAACCAAAATTCTCTGGGAGTGTGAAGAGGAGATAATAGGGGGTGTCCTTTTAGTAATGCGGGAGATGACACACTTGGAATTTTATAAATTAAAACCAATTTTTACACACCCAGAAAAGGATATAAAATGGGTAATTAAATAAAATTAAATGATATAAGGTAGAAATATTTCTATACAATAGGAATTGGACAACATTTTAGGTCATTTTAACACTTATTGTTTTAGTTTAACCCAATGTAAACTCGTTTTAACCTTAATCACAATAATTATTTTTTTCAGGTTTTACTATTCATTATGAAAAAAATTAAGTTTTAATTATTATATAATATTAATTATTATGATATAAAAATATGGAATTCATTTTACTATATTTTATAAACAAAAGTGTTACAATTCAGTTTAACATTAAACCTACATACATTATGAAAAAGAGGTTTTCTCAAGAGAAAAGTTTCGTAAGTATAGTAATTTTTAATATAAAAATTAAATATGAAATTAATTACAATGACCAAAATTTAATTAATAGTAATAAAATTGAAATAAATTTACTTTTAAAGCATTTTAAAAAATAAATAACTTTTTAAAATGTTTAAATGAAAAATGCAATTTCAATAAAAATCATAATTTTTTATTGTTCATTGAAAAATTAATCTTTTTAGAAAATTATTAGAAATTTACTCTAAGATAATTTTGACATGTCGTTTTAAAAAATTATTATTATTTTGTTAAATAAATTTTCTAAAATTTTCAAAAAATATATTATTATTTGTTTTTAAAAAGGAAATGAAAATATTTTTTTAGAAAAATGTATTTTCAAAGCATATAAACACTTTACCAAAAATTAAATACTTATTTATCAATATATTTTCTTTTTATAAATAATTAATACATAATTTTAAAATTTTATTTATTTCTATTCATAATTCCATGTTTATAACCTATGTTATAATGTTCATATTTGTATAATAATATTAATAGTATATTATAACTTGTTAAAACTCGGTGTTGTGTATAACACATGCTATCAAAGAAATTAAATGTATTTAAAAAGATACATTTTATAAATAAAACTAGGGTGTTACATTCTACCCTTACGTAAAATTAATTATTTAATACAAATTACATAACTCTGATACAAAAAACGGAAGATACTTCAACCTCATCATATCCTCAGGTTCCCATGTAGCTTTCTCAATCTGGTGGTTTCACTAAAAAACTTTGACCATGTGAGTAGTGTTGTTTCATATCACCTTTTCTCTATGATCTAGTATCTGCATAGGTTGTTCTTCATTATAAAATCATGATCTAGGGGTATGACCTGTGAGTTTATTATATGTGACAGATCTGGTATGTACTTCCTCAGGAGAGATACATGGAACATATCATGGACTTGAGAAAGGTTTGGTGGAACTTCCAAGTGATAATCTATTATCCCTACTTGATTAAGAATCTATAATAGACAAATATACCTAGGGATCAGTTTTCCTTTATTTTTAAATCTCATAAACTTATTCCATGTATAAATTTATAGAAATATTCTTACCAACTTTAAATTACATATCACATTGATGATTATCATCATAACTTTTCTATTGACTTTGTTCTTACCTTATGTGTTTTTGAATGGATATAAACTTCTTTACCATTTATTCATCCAGATCTAGTCCCAATATTTTTCTTTATCCAACTTGATCACAACATGTTTGAGTTATACACTTCTTTCTTTATAGGTCTTCATAAGGATCCATCTAAATTATAGATCGAAATCTATTGTTGTAAGAAAACTCAACGAGAGAAAGGTTTTGTTACCAACCACTTTTAAAAACCATAGAAAAATATATTAGTATATACTAACGGGTTATAATTGTTCTCTCAGATTAAAAATCTATCTAAGGATAATAAATATTACTGAAACTCAACTCTATATCAAGATCTTGCTGAAGAATTCTCTAAAACTTTGAGGTAAATGTTAGATCTCGATCAAATACAATAGAATTTGGTGCTTTAAGAAACCTCAACACATCCTTAATGTATATCCTAGAAAGATAATCATGATAAAAATATTATATGATAGTAATTAATTGTGCAAACTTTTTAATGTGTTTGACTGTAGCTCATATATCATTATTCCCTTTAGATCTTTTTGGTGAGCCTGATGACAAAATATTTGGTGATGTTTTCCCATTTCTATTACGGTATAGGTAGTGGTTGTAACATCCCCTTATACTTTTGTATCTTAGACTTAACTTTATGACATACCAAGCACTAAGATACAAACTATGAAATATCTATCTTCATGCCATCCCACCTAAAATACTCTTTCAAATCTCGATATATCTTTGTATTTCTAGAATGATTAGAGATTGAAGAACTATAGGCTTCTTCTAATAAATCCTTATTAAAATAAAGTATATATGGAACACATATATGGTTCCTAAACCTTATCATTTTATTATAATCAAGTTTAAACTCAGGAACATTATCACCTTCTTCCATATCTCCACATCTTACTCTTACACCTCTTTAATCCTTACTTGTATAAATGGTTGACCACTCATTTGAGAAAGATAAAATTTATCCATTTTCTTCAATATTTAAAGATCCATCCTTTTAAAATCCATAAATATTGGAATTATTTTTTATCCTTATAATAGATAAGGTAGCATGATCCTTTCAACTCAAATAATTAGCAACATTGATCACTTTTTTTGGGTGTTAATGTATTAAGCAGTCATAATATTTAACCAGCTCAAACTACCTTCTCTAACACATATTAAATTACTTCTATGTGAATATATACTTTAAAATTTTATGATCATTATATATATCAAACCTTTCACCATAAAGATAACAATTTTTTATATTTAATGAAAAAATTACCATAGTTAACTCCAAATCACAATTTGTGTAATTTTTCTCATGAATCATCAATTATTGTGAGGAATAAGCTATAACCAAATCATTTTACATGAGAAAACATCCCAATACCTGAGAGGAATAGTTTTGGATATACCTAACACTGAGAGGGGGGGGGTTAATCAGTGTTGGGGATTTTTTAAACCAATTCCATCTTTTATCCATGTACATATTGACCTGTTAGGATCTTGATTCTCTTATTATCTTTTCCCTATTGCATTCAATAATAGAAAGCAGTAAAAATATGCACAAGATATTTTTACAAGGTTCACCACTCAATAAGAGTAGCTACGTCCTTACCATGCATGGATATGACTAGTGCATGGATTCTCCACTATGATTTGATATTCTATTACAGTGGACTGGCTGGGAAAGTAATCCTCTAGCCAATATGAGTCCATACACTTTAGAGGGGGGTGGGAAACAATCCTCTTCCCGGGACTGGTGATGGACTATCCCAACTTGTAGCCTCTAGCTGGTTCTTTATACTGCCTACGGAGACAGTCTTCTTCCTTCTTCAAAAGGTAGGTTCTGCTCTTGGACTTCTTTAGTGCTCTTAACTTGATTACTTGAAAAGTAGTAGGTAAGCAATTATTCTTTCTTTATTTCTCTTCTTCTCTAGTGAAACACTAATTACACTAGACATATTCTTTCTTCTTCTTAGTGAAACAACCAACTACACTAAAATTATTCTTTCTTTAGCTAGAATCACATACACCGATGTGATTATTCAAACACTGAGGATCATGTCACATAGTATCATATGAATTAAACTGCCCTGAATAATTGTCATCTTTTAGTTGGGCATACTCTATTTTTATTCTTCTTCTCTTCTTTCTCTTTGACATAGTATAATAAGGAATAGTACTACAGTGTCTTAATCTCTTTCTTAAATTCTCAATACCAACACATGAGTGTATCAGTATACTTACTTCTTCCTTTGTGCATATATGAGTTTAGATTCACATCTATCTCCTTGTCACATAAGCAACAACACCCCTTTAAACAATGTATATAAATCGTGTAACCAGAGAGTGTTCACCTTCGTGCAAGCAGAGAGCTCCACGGGTCTTCTTCTCCACGTAGAAGACGCGTGATTCTTCTTCAAAGAATCAAGTATGATTCACGGATATATCTTTGTGAAGCACTACATGGGTGAGTATTCACTAGTTGTGTACTCATGGGATCTCCTTCACAAAATACCGTGAGGGATTGAGAAAACCAGCCGCTTGTTTGTGATTTCTCCTTCACATAGAGGGTGTGGTTCTCCTTATTTTAAAGACACTTCAAGACTGCATTGCACTTTTTAATGGCATGCGGTACCCTCAAATTTTTTGTCTAACCTTCTAGGTGACTTTCTCATAAAATTAAAAACTTTCATGTAAAAACACCTTTTGGCCGAAAAAAGGCTTTTCGCACAACACTCCTTTTTTCACGCAGCACTGGCTTTTCATACAACACTTCACTTTTTTGTACAACACTCTCCTTTTCATGCATCAATGAATTTTTCACACAGCACTCTCTTTTTCGCACAACACTTTATTTTTCATGCACCACTTCTTTTTTTCGCGCACTACTCAATACTTCAATTTTTTCCACGCGTCAGAGCTCGGGATTTGTCTAAGTGTCGATCCTTAACAAATGAGATGGGTCCACCTTCTATTTATAGGAATTTTGACCCTACACGTAAAACCCATTCCTAAACGTAATTTTTTTCTCACTTATTTATATTATGTGCGCCTTCCTAGATTTTTCCCGCACCTCATGACTTTTCCATTTTTCATCATTCTAAACATGAAGCCACTCTTGCGCGTAAAACATCAAACCCATATTTTGTGCACAACCAATTTTTACTCACACAAATTTGATGTTCTGTGCACATTGCGTGAACATCTCCGATTTTTCGCGCGCCTATTTCCTTTTTCATTTTTTGACTTTCTAATCACAATGCTCCAATTGCGCGAAAAATTCCACACCGCATTCCATATTGTGTGAAAAAACTATCTTTCACACAACCTCTTTTTCACGCACTCAGACCAATTTTTCACGCAGTCCATGCCTTTTCCATATTTTTCTATGCTGGACTTGGAACTACACTTGCACACAAAATTCTAAACCACGTTCCATATTACATGCAAAACCACATTTTGCACAACCTCATTTTTCACGCACTTTCCCAATTTTTCAAACACTACATGCCTTATCAAAATTTCGATGTTTAAACCTTGAATCGTGCCTTGCGCGCAAAATTCTATGCCATATTCAAACTTACGTACAATATCCTTTTCCAAAAGCACATCCATTCCCAATTTTTTAGCCCAAAAAATTTAGAAAACACTGGGAAATGGCGCCACCTTAAAATTTTCTTCAGTAAGAACACCAATGATGCTTCACTAGAATCTATCTTATTCAATAAATAACTGCTTTCATCATGAACCATATCTATAGTGATATATAGTCCTTGATCTAACACCTTTAGCATCATCATATTTTCCATGGAAAGTACTATAACTTTCCATGTCTTCTACTTGTATCTTTCCTTCTAATCAAAACTGAATATGACTAGAAACATTGTTTCTCCCGCTTTATTTCATAAGGAATTAATCACAAGTTCTTATAACTTATGATATTTGTGAAATACAAATTAGCAAAGCATCATCTAGTTTAATCAACGTTCTTCAATATTGTAGACAATGTATCACCTTTGATATATGTGATTTGAACTTAGGATCAACTCAACAATCGTCTAAATTGTAACAAAATAGAGAATTTACCAAGCATGGAATCCAATGATATGAATCCAAAACAATTCTCCAGACATATTCACTTCAATCAATATCCATTAACTTTGGATTCCTTCTTTATCTCCTTCTTCATTTTGACCAGTATTGACAACTGTTGGCAATAAATACAATATTTATACACAATGTGGTCCCAACAATACCTTCTTTGATGCATAAATATAGATTATATAACCTTATCCACTTCAAGGCAATGTAACTATATGTGTTATGACTAAAATTAACTTTAGTTCCTTGATTTTGTTTTCACATTCATTTTTCCAAAAGAACTTGCCTCCCTTTCGAGTTAACTTTGTGAGTGGATTGGATAATCATGAGAAATTTTTTACAAAGCATCGATAATATCCATCCAAACCAAGACAAATTTGGAACTCAATCATAATGGTTGGTCTAAGAGAACATTCAATGACTTCCTTATTTGATGGGTCCATAGATATACCCTCTCTTGAAATTATATGACCCAAAAATGAAACCTTTTTTATCCAAAATTAACACGTTGTAAAATTTTAATAAATTTTCTCTTCTATTAGAGTATTATGTACAATTATCATGTTATATTTATACTCTTAATTACTCTTTAAATATATAATAATATCATCTATAAATACAACAAAAAACTAATTGAGGAAATCTCTAAATATTCTATTTATTAAATCCATGAAGATATAGGGGGTATCAGTAAGACCAAATGGAATCACTATATTATCATAGTGACTATACCTTGTACAGAATGTTTCCTTGGGTAAATTCTCCTATATTCCCCTCAATTAAAGACATCCAAAATGGATGTCAATCTAGGAGAATTATTGAGCTCCACACAACTGATCAAACAAGTCATTAATATAGGGTTGATGATATATGTTCTTGATTGTGATCTTGTTCAATTACTAATAATAAATAAAGAGTCACATCAATAAATCTATATTATTAAAAAAGATTAGGTAAACGGCAAGATGAAAATCTTTTCCAAATGAATCTATTTTCATGGTTCTCTATAAGTTTGTTCTTTAATTCCTATAACTCAATTAGATCCATTATATATGGAGTCTTTTAAATAGGTGAGGCACTAGGTATGAGTTCTTTTAAGAAATCAACTTCAGGATTAGGTGGAAGAATATGAAATTATTTTGGAAAGGAATAAAAAAAGTCCCAAAAAATCAACATATATTTGATGTTGAGTTTATCCCCAATAATCTAATATAAACACCCCTTTTGAATAGTAATCATGACCCATACAATGGATGTGAATTCCATCATAAGTTCATATTTATAATTACACTGATATACAGTCATAGGTTGGTTTTGAATATTAAACATGAATTACCTTCCCCAAAAATTAATATGGTATTTTTGTAGATAAATAAAATATTGTCCTTTGATAACATCAAATTAAACTAGTGGGAGAATAAAAAAAATAGGTAGCACATTCCCACAAACTTTAACTTGAGAATAATTATATACTTGAGATGCAATCATCGTAACGTTATGGGTTTTTACTTATAATTCAATATCTAATCATTGATGATATGAATTATAATTCCTTGAGACTTTTACTAATTTATAGTAACTCATATAACTAATCTCAAATAGGTTACTTCAATATTTGATCATACCTATTACCATATCAACTACTTCATTCTATCTTCAATCTAATTGTAAAACCAAAATGGTTATCATTATTTTGAGGTATCTTTCATAAGATTGATCAATAATTTATAAAATGTATAAATGAGGACACCCTATTTCCAATCTATACCACCTTATTTTTAACCAAGGTAATTCTTGATCATTATCTATTCAAATACTTCATGATGTTATATAAACTGTTTTTTAAGTTCCAAAACATACCCCCTAGAAATTTAAAACTAAGTTCGCAATAAGGCTCATTTTCATGCACCAAGTGATGATTAAGTTAGAACCCAATGTGACCTTTTCAGAGTTATTACCCCAAGGTAAAACTATACTAGAGTCATATCCACTTGTAGTATCCTTATAAGGATGTAATTTCTTATAAACCACTTTCTCTATCCTTTAACAAAATTCTAGGATATTTTCCTATAATCATACTCATCATTAGAGTTATCCCTAGAGTTCTCACTATATTTTTCTCATCCTAGATCCAAAATGATAACTAAACCTATCATATGATACAAACTATAGTGGTCTAGAATTATTATACCAACTATAGTGGTCTGGAATTATTACTAGTGGGCTCTAATTGATACCTGTCAAAGAACTCCATGGGTGGCTACATGTCCCGGGTGGGGCTCTTACCATCATCCCTAGTGGTATCCCTTTCCTCATGAAGCCCTTGGGTTGAGACCCATGCTTCACCCAATGATCACACATGAGAGTTCCCAAGGATTGGATTCCCTCCTTTCCTATGATACTAACTATAATAACCCATACTTTTTATGTATAGATGTTACATCTTAATAGTTGAATATTAATTTCATCATAAAAAACATGCATGGAAACCTTAAAGGTTACTGTCTTTAGAAAGTTGGATACATAAAAAATCCATTCATAAGTGAACTAAAACATCTCCCACTAATTTCATCATAAATTTTACCCGTATTAGACATATTATACTTAATACCTTTCTTCGTAACATGGAGAAAGTGAACATAATAAAGGGTGATCTCAGATGCCCAGTAAGGGTAAGAAATGGAGATATCAATGATCAAATAAGAATAAAATGAGAATAAGGGTATGAAAACATGATCATAACATTTTAATAAAATGAAATATATAACATATATCATAATATTGAGTCACGGAATAAATCATAGTAGTTCATAAGACATGAATCATAAATAAATCAAAGAACATCATCAATGAGATCATAACATTGGCATAAAACTTATATTTGTGTCATACACATAATTATAGAAAATAATTTCCTTATTATTGAAGGATAATTTCCTAGACTATCATAGTGGAATGGGTTTACTCTCGAAACCATAATAGTAGTCAAGGTTCACTCCCAAGAAAATCATAGTGGGTAGATTCCCTTACTGAACTGGGCTCACTCCCCATTCCAGCCATGCTTATCTCTTGGGATATCTATATTTAACTAATACATTATAGGTCTATATAATTACAGGTCTACCTATTAAATAATGAAAATAATACATATGTGTACTAAAAGATCATAAAAAATTATCATATCATAACCCGTTAAAAGAAAATAGGTTTCATAAAAATTTCATCATAGCATAACTTGTGAAAAAGAAATGAGTTTCATAATCATTTCATCAACTCATCATAGAATAACCCATAAAAAAGAATAGGTTTCATAAATGTATTTTCATCATAATAATAAAACATATAGAGAAATAATATGGATGGTATCATTGGATTATATCTCTAGAAAATCTTAAGTAACATCAAAGTATTTCATCTTATATATAACATGATCTTGAAAGATCACTTCGAACATTTTTTGAGTAAAATATACTTTCCACTTTGAAATAACTTATTTAAAATATAAAAAATTAACAAAATATTAATGTAAAAATTTTATTTGAAAATTAAATTAGAAACTTGTAAATGAATCTTTAAACCATTGACCACCCATTACATTAGAAAATACAACTCATATCATACATGTTAAAAAAATTACTTTCGTATTTTAGCTAAAAATTAAAAAGAACCTCATTTTGGAAAGCAAAAAAAGAAGATTAATTTTAAATTATTTTGTAAAAAAATTAAAAATGGGTAAAAAATAATTTAAACCATGATATTATAATATTTAAAACATTCTTGAAAATATTTTAAGAAAACATAGACATGGAAGAAAAGGAATTTTTACCTAAGAGAGAAATAAAGTCATTTTTTATTAAAACATTATTTTAGTATATTTACTCTTTAAAGAGAGGAAAATGAAAGGAAAAAAATGTATTGTCCATAAATAACAAAATTAGAATAAAATTCATGTGTTTTTTAAGATGCAGATCGTAATATTTTATTATCATAAACTTAATTAGAAACAATATCCATAAATAATGAGATTGTAACATAAATCATTTAAAACTTTAGTAACATTTGCATCATAAGCCCCATGAAAGAAAGAAAATTTTATGGATATGTATATCCACATAACCTTCATGATAAAAATCATAAAATACATTCATGGTAAGTATACACACTACACAAAATAAATAAGGGGTGAATATGGTATTATCTCATATAAATAAAAGTGAGACAAAAATCCATAACCTTAAGTCTTGAATTCATTAATACACATTTGAACTTCCTTTATAATAAATATAGGTTTATTATATATATATATATATATTTTATAACCATACTCACATATATATATATATATATATATTATAACAAACCGGTCTCATTGTACATAGATATGACATCATTTTTGCAGAATACATAAAAAATTACACAAACAGATGCCCAAAGACTGTATTAGTTTAGTGCCTTTGGAAACATGGAAACATAAAAACTGGTACATGAGTGAGATAATTATCTCCCAATAAGTTATACAATATTATCACCCATATTAGACATGTCATACATAAAATATAACTTCATATCTTGGGGAAGGAAACAAAAAATGGGTGAGATCATATGCTCAGTAAGGGTAAATTAGGGATATATGTAACAATAAACATGAGAATAAGGGTATGATAATGTGATCATAACATCAAAAGATCATACCTTTCATATCAAAGATCATAAACATGAATCATGGCATAATGGTGAGAAGTTTTTAAGGCATAAATCATAAGAAAATCAAGAACATAATACTTGAAAGCATAATATATGAGTAAGACATGAAATTTATGGCACACAAATCATCTTATAACATTTTGAACATGTATAAGTAGAAAAAAAATTACTCATTAAGTTAAGGACATGAAATAAAGACCTCAAAGAAACTTATAGACATGAAACCAGGTCCATAGATGACATTGTGAACATGCAATCAGGTTCATGTATACACTTATAGAAATGAAACCAGGTCCATGCATAACATTGTAAAAATGTAATCAGGTTCATGAATAACAATGTGAAAAAGTAATCAGGTTCACACATAACATTGTGAACATGTAATCAGGTTCATGCATAATATTATTAACATGTAATCAAGTACACACATAACATTTTGAATATGTAACCAGGTTTTTTCCTCTGAAAATGGGGATGACCTCAGGGATTTATTTTTCAAACATTGCAAGAGGTTTCTAACGGGTTTTTTCATAGAACCAGAAACATCCAATGATTCCATATCCATTTGGACCTACTTTCCAAAGGTATATTCTCATTAGTTATGAAATGATGAGGCTTAAGAATTTGCATTGGTCGAGAGGATGGGAGGTCGAACTCATCACAACTTTTTGGGGGGAATTGTTGTCTACTCTGGGACTCTCTTTATAGATTTATGTTATGTTCATGAATCCTTATTACATTATCAAGTATGAAAATGAGCTTTCCTTTAGATATGAAAATAAATGATTAGTATGTATGAGATTTAGAGAATCTTTTATATGTATTTGAGGTTCTTCATCGATAGAGAATCATTTTTATTTGTTAGGGATTCTTGGTCAATGGTATCCTTCGACACATTATATAGAAATCTCTTGGTTATTGTGATAACCAAACTGGTTTTAAAGCCACTCAGCGGGGCACTTGATGTTTATTGTCATTCAGAAGGACATGAATTATTTCATAGTTTGGATCATACCCACATATGTGCTACCTACGCATCCTTTGTTTTGGAAAAGGAATCAGAACCCATGTAGTTTGAGTAAAGAAGTATGAGGTTTATGCATGATTGATGGCTCAAAGAAAGATTTCATAATTACTTTTACACTCTAAGCTCACGTAAGTCATGCTCGGTATGAGAAACAAGAGGTATTGGTAAAACCAGACAATTTGTGCCATGAAAGATGGAATTATAAGAAATGAGTGGGTATTATGTATGTATGACTGCCTAGATAGATGAAGATTAGGATTTACTTCAAGGAAGAAACATAGAAACAAGGTCCATAAAGGTATATGTGCTTTATAGAGATTTTAATACTCTAACTTGGGGCTTATTCTTGAGGAGGATTCCCAAATTAGAAGGGGACTTATGATTGGGTTTTACTCCTAAGAAGGAATCCCAATTCAAAAGTAAATTAAGACTAGTTAAGAGAAATTATGACTGGGGCTTATTCTTAAAGAAGAGGCCCAGGTTAAAGGGGATTATGATTGGGGATTACTCCTAAGGAGGAGGCTCGGGTTAAAGGTTTTGAGAACTGGGGCTTATTATTAAGGAGGAGGACCAGGTTAAAGGTATTATGGTTGGGGCTTACTCCCAAGGAGGATTCCCATATTAAAATAATTATGGTTGGGGCTTAATCTTGAGGAAGATTCCCAAAATTAAGGGAGTTTAAAGACTGGGGCTTACTCCTAAAAAGGAGGCCCATGTTAGGGGACTTGAGATATAGGACTTATCCCTGAGAAGGAGGCCTAATTTAAATGGAATTTATTATTTAGGACTTATACCTGAAAAGGAGGCCCAAATTAGAAGAATTTTTAACTATGTATTATTTCTGAAAAGAAGGCCCAGAATTAAGGGGACTTAGGGCTTACTCCTGAAAAGGAGGCCCAAATTAAAAGAACTTGGACTGGGGATTACTCCTAAAAAGGGGGGCCCAGGTTAAAGAGTCTCTCATCTTTAAAGGATGATGTTGAATGAATGAAATCTCTGACCTTAGTGACATGAAGATATATAAATCACTAGCTTTTAAGAGATGTTCCACCGAATTCCTTTCAGATAAGGAAGCCAACAAGGAAATATTTCCATGAATGGATTTGGAGAGATTTATGAAGGCTTAATCTTGAGAAGGATTGGTGGATAGGCATAAGAGAGGTAAAATAGGCAGGAGGGCACCCAAAAAGAATGTGGCGTGCAAGTCATGCGTGGGAGCGCAAGTCCTGATTGCGCAAGTATACTTGCGCGACACATGGGGACTTGCGCGATGGTCAACCCTTATGGTAATAATTGGACGAGCCTTGCCTCAAGCCATTAGTATTATCCATAGAGGCTTCCAGAAGAGGAGCGCACAAGTTCTGTTGAAGGAGCAACGTAGCGCGCAAGTGTGGTCATCTACCTTAAGGGCTGGCCACTTAGGCGTGCAAGTGTTGAGGAGTTTCAACACTTATTCCTTACTCCCACTCTTTATATCTTCCGTTCTAGCTAAGAAAATACCTTATAAGTGCTCGGAAGCTTTGAGAAGAGACTAGGGCACCGGGAGCTCAAATCTGAGTTTCTGGAATTTTTCGTCCCCGAAATGGGGGGCCCACAGGGGTATTTATAGGCTGGAGAAGACCCTGGGAGAAATTCAAAGAGGGAAAGAAAGTCACCTTCATTACCAATTGGTTGCGCGCAAGTATACTTGTGTGACCTTGGTGAAACTTGCGTGACTCAAGTGTATTTTAACCTTTGTTCATGCCTTTGTCAATTTTTTATGTTTCTTCAAAGGATGAATCACTTTGGGTTCAAGGTATTTCCCCTTTTCAATTCTTTTAGAATCTGTGATGGAAAGGAGCATAAAAAAAAGTCCCCCCTCAGAGTTGGATCCAAAATAAATGAGGGTGTAACTCTGAGTAAAGAAGAAAACCAAGGAAACTTCAGCGCGCAAGTGTTGAGCACGCAGATGGCGTCATGCAAGTGCAAGTCACGCAAGCCTCAATGCATCTGGTTGTGCATGTTTCCTTTAGGCGCGCAGGTTTCAGTCCTGTCCTATATATATGTGGCCATTTCTCTCACAAAGCACCGAATTTCATAATTTTGAGCTCTCACAGCGCAAGTTCCCTTCGCCGCGCAAGTTGCTCTGTTTTCCATTATTTCTTCGTTGTCGCACTGTGTTCAAGGTATTTGGACTTCTGTGGTGATACTTGAATGCGAAAAACTTGCATGGCACATCCATACTTGCGTGAAACATCCATAATTGCACGACACATCCATACTTGCGTGACACAATTAGACTTGCGCAACACATCCATACTTGCGCGACACAATTAGACTTGCGCGCCTTAATGCCTTTGCCATTTTTTCGAATTTCTTCACAAATTTTATAAAATATCAACCCATTTAAGAGTTAATTTATCTAACTTTTGTGCAGATTCAATGGATCCCAAGAGAATCAGAACGGCTGATGAACTGGCTAGCAAGCGAGTTGATGATATGATAAGTATCATTGGCCATGATTATTATACTGTCTGCGACAACACTCTTCCAGATTTGGCCAAGTATTTGAAGAAGTATAATCTTGACTTCCCATAGATCATTTTTCTACCTTTTTATAGCTATGATCATCTGTGAGAAGTCACCATTCAAGAGGCAAAGAACTATCTCCCAATTTCTTGGTTTCAGAATTACACCAACTTTGTTTCAGCAAATATCTCAGGTGGAGGAGTATTTGTAAACACTAGAAAAGTGGAGAATGCCTACATAATGCATCACAGCCCTTGTACACCAGATTTGAAACCTCATAAGACCGATCTACAACCACATTGTTATCCCTCAATCTTCCAAAACTCTCAGATGGATCAATCCAAAGGTTGGAAGAAGAGTTGGGACTTTTGTCCTATAGGAGGTGTGAAGTCAACTTGGATGTGGGCATACTGGGTGAGACAAACCTATGTAGAGTTTGTCAAGGATCTGAAAGTAGCTGAAATATATTAAGCCATCTAGGCTAGGAAAACATATGTTTACAGGAATGATGACTTTGTGATGGAGATACTCAGCCATTGGAGCCCAGAAACTAATTCTTTCCATCTGACTCATGGAGAAGTAGGTATCAGTATGTGGGATGTCCACAAGATCTAATGGGATCCAATTTTGGGTGATATTTATGATGAATTCATTCCTCCCAAGGTGACTTGGAATGATTCGGAGAAAACCTCGTCTTTGGCTTGGGAATTATTGAAAATATTCCATAAGCTCAAGAGTTCAGAGACCTCCTTAACTCATTCTAGAAAGGACATTCATCCAGAGGAGTGGATGAATATGTTCCTTACCAAGAAGAAGGAGAAGGAGCTGAAGGAGAAGGGATCCAAGGAGAAGGGATCTAAGGGGAAGGGGCCCAAGGAGAAGGGGCTCACTCGTCCTACCACCTACCCCAAAACAGAGAAGAGGGGTGCTCCAGGAACATTCTAGCTGACCTTGGAAGCATAAGAATTTGAGAAGTGGGGATACGAAGTAAATCAGAGAATCCAGAAGAAGACTCGTCTGGCGGACTTCTTGGCTTTATGGCTCAGTGTTTATCTTTTACCAGTCAGGGACTCTAAGTGAGGCGTCAGGCCAGGGACCTTTGTTATTGCATCCAAGTTGGCTGAGGGGAAAATGGTTGGGTTGGCTACCCCCATTTTAGAAAAGATTCACAGGAGCTTACTCCATGTTTTCATGGGTAAGTCTCCTTTGAGAATAGTGGGACCATTTCATGTTTTATGGGCATGGAAGAATATATGGAAGATCATATCCGAAGTGCCTTTAGAAGATATTTTGTTGAATATCCCGTGACTATCATCCCTATTTGTCATAATGGTACTTGGTGGTTTTGGATATCAAGATATCCATGCTGCAGTGAAACAAGTCATCTTAAAGAGGGAGTAGGAGCAAAAGTGCCATCAAGATTTGACCCGAGCGAGGCTATCAGTCAACATCAACGAATTTGAGGCTGCGGTGTCCTGAGATAAGGCTAACCATGCTGCCAAGTTGAAGGAGATGAAGCATAAGATCAAAGAGAAAGTCGTCCAGCAGATTCACCTTCAACAACAGTTAGATGTTGTTACTGGGGAACTTGATCAGCTTAACAATTCATTGGAAGGAGTTCAAATGAATGGTATGAAAGCCATTGCAGATGCCAAGAAAGCACTCCATTAGGCTGAAAAGACTGAAGCTGGTCGAGTGCATGAGCTTCAAGTGGTTACTGATGAAGCTCGGGATGCTATAAACCAAATGAAGACTTATGTTGACAGCCTTTTGTAATTCTTGAAAAAGAGAAGAGACTCCAATCTATGGATGTACTTTTAACTCTTGTGCAATGAAAGATACTTTCATCTTCAATTATAGTTTGATTTTTCTAATATTATTATAAATAAACCTACAAAATTTGAATCTTTTAATTGCTCAATATTACCTAAATCATACGAAATGTATGTTTAGTGAGTTGGAACTTGACTTTTGTTCATAATTCCCTTGTCTTTTATAGGCAGTTTAAAGTCATGAATGTCAGACATAAAAAGGCTAATGTTTAAGGTCGAAATAGCTTCGACCAAATGGATTGACTCAATTCCTTGACAATTTATCTGAAAACATATTACTATGTTCAAGTATGAGGGAAAATATGTAAACGATGACTTAAGAAATTTTGAATCTGATGAATGATAAGAAAAATGGCTAAAAAGGAATTAGAAAAAGTAGTTCCCAAGAATGAAGTTACCACTATTTAACAAACCCATTAGGGGGTTGAATTATGCAGGGCCAACTAAGGGAATTGACTGCATAGTTAAATAATATCATATTTTAGCTGACAGGTCTGTTATGTAGATTACTTATGCAAGGCCTCATAAGGGCACGTGCTTCATAGTCAGGAAAAAGAACTCAGAAATTTACCTTTCTACTGCTAAAAATCCAGTGGAAGTTTATGGGGATTCAAATTTTCCAAATCATAGAGTTTGTTGCATGGATAGAGGTACTTGAATATAGAAAAGATATTTCCAAACAGGATTATCTAAGAACTATATGAATGTCACTCTTACAAAGGTATGACCCAAACGTAGGGAAGGGAAATATAAACCATAGACTTGGATACTTTCAGATCATGAAAGAGTATGGGACAGATATGTTAAGGATGGCCATTTTTTGTGAATCCCTATATATTGTCATTAAGACAACTAAGGACAAAAGAGATTTTCTTCCCAAGAATGAAGTTACTACTATTTTGAAAAACCCATTAGGGGGTTGAGTTATGAAGGGTCGCCTAAGGGCATTGGCTGCATAGTCAAATAATAACATCTTTTGGCTGACACGTCTGTTATGTAGACTGTTTATGCAAGGCCGCTTAAGGGTATGTGCTGCATAGTCAGGCAAAAGAACTCTCAGAAATTGGACATTTTGTGACCAGAAGACAAGAAAAGTGTTATGGAAATCTGGAAGTATTTAAGGTTAGGATTATGGCACATAAAAATGGGTATTGTCCAATGTATGTAGAGATACACAGATCAATGCTAACTATAATCATGTTGTGGCTGGGTCCTGAATTAAAATGTTGGACTTCACTACATATCCCATAAGGATGGGAATCAATCCATATGTAGTTCTTGAAATACAGTTTAACATCATATGGGACGAGAGTATAGGAAATATTAGTTTAGGGTCATAGAGCTCGGACCATAATAATGAATACACTATGTGTGTTTTCATAGGGAATTTTCAGCCAGGGGACTAAAAGTGGAATTTGGGGTTAGGCCCAAAGACTTGGGGCTGGATTCAAGGGATTCTCGAACGTTCCTACATATCCCATAAAGATGGGAATCAAGCCGCATGTAGTTCTTGAAATACCCTCTGTACAGATTGGTTTGTACAAGTGAAGAGTAAAAGGGGAATTTAGTGCAATGATGGTTTGACCCAAGATAAAAGGTTCAGGCATTGCCATGTATGCACGTAGTCTTTAGAATATAACATGATTGGAGATCAATGTAAATAAGGATTCCCTCTCAGGTAAGGGTATCAAAGAATGTTGTAGTTTATTGTCCTACTGGACAAAAGTGTTGTACAGTTTAACATCATGTGACAAGGACAAAGGTGAACCAATGTGAAGAGATTGGTTTTGGGCTTGAACCTCAGGAGGTTGCCTACGTACCCAGATTAGAAGGCAAGGATCAAAGTCCGTGTATTTCAATTAAATAATGCATTAATGATCAAGTTTTTCTTGGGGACAACGACCTAAAAATGGTGTTGGGACTTACGCATGGTTAGTGGCCCAGAGAGGGTGTTATGGTTGAAGTTTTCTCTAAGCTCACGTGAATCATACTCGGTGGTGAGAAACAAGAGGTAGCAACAAACTTAACGATACACAGTTTAACGTCATGTAGGACATATGAAGGGACTATGTAGTTTAATGTATTGTAGTGAGGACTATTTGTGCTACACCGTTTAGTGACATGTAGCAGGGACAAAATACAGTTTAACGTCATGTAGGACATATTAAGGGACTTTATTCAGTTTTATGTAATGTAGGACAAATATAGGGACACAGTTTAATGTCATGTTGGACATCAACATAGTTTTGCATCATATTGGACAATAAGGGTGTTGTATAGTTTAGCGTCATGTAGCTAAGATGATGGGGACAATACAATTTAACGTCATGTTGGACGAAAAGGGGATTGTGCAGTTTAATGTCATGCAGTAAGGAGAAAAGAGACACAGTTTAACATCTTGTTGGATGTATTAGGGACTTTTTCACAGTTTAACGTCATATTGGATGATGGTGCGAACAGTTTAAGGTCATATGCGTGGAGCAGAGATTATGCAGTTTAACATCTTGCTGGATGTAAGGGACTTCTGTGCAGTTTAGCATCATGTAGTTAGGACGACACATTTTAATGTCATATTGGACGATATGGATGCAAATAGTTTAAAGTCATATGCATGGACTGTGGATGGTGTAGTTTAACGTCTTGATGGACGAGAAAATTTCCAATAGTTTAAGGTCGTATGCATGGAACCTTAGTGTATTTTGTGTTTATACAAAATACTTCTTCATAAATCTAGCATTGGTTGGAATAGTAATGAGTTCTCCATCCATTGAGATTAAAGAATAAGCTCCATTGGAGTAGACCTTATTTATTTAATAAGGTCCTTCCTATTTTGGCTCAAGATTGGGAGGTTTCATTCTTGGTATCATTGGAGTTCTGAGAACTAATACCAATTCTCCTTGAACGAATGAACGAAGACGAACTTTTTTGTTGAAAGCTCGTCCTATTCAATTCTGATAGACTTCCAAGTGGTGCAAGGTGCACAATATTTTCTCATCTAACCATTCCAATTCTTCCAATCACTTTTGAGATTGTTCATCTGTAGATGACTGATCACAAATGGCTACTCTGAGTGAGGGTAGTTGAACCTCAATTGGCAAGACTACTTCTGTTCCATATACCAATGAATATGGAGTTGACCGCGTTGCAGTGCGGGTGGGGGTCCGATAAGCCCATAAAGCATGAAAGTGTTTATCAGGCCATGACTTATTATCTTTATCCACCATGTTTTGCAGTATATTTGAAAGTCTTGTTGAAAGCTTCTATCTGGACATTGGCCGCTGCATGATACCGAGATGAATGATTGGATTTGATGTTGTATTCTTGATACAACTTCCTCACCTCAGATGAACAGAATTTGGTTCCATTGTCTGTCAGTATGGTATGAGGGACACCAAATCTGGTAATGATGTTAGACTTGATGAAGCTAACAATGAATTTAGAACTGACTTATTTAAGGGGTATTGCCTCTTCCCATTTGGAAAAGAAGTCAGTATCAGTAAGAATATACTTAAACTGCTTGGATGTAGCCGAAGGATAAGGTCATACTACATCCATTCCCCATGTGGCAAATGGCCATGAGTATTTAGCTGTATGAAGCAACTCTGGGGGTTGATGAATGAAATTGGAATGTACTTGGAAAGAATGACACTTCGTTGTGAAATCAACACAATATTGTATCATTGAAGGCCAAAAGTATCCAAGCCTTCAAATTTGATTAGATAGTCTATGTCCAGACTGATGGGAACCACATACTCCTGAATGCACTTATTTCATGAAAGCCATTGTCTCTTCACCATCAATGCATCTGAAGAGAATTCCATCAAAACCATGCTTGTAGAGAATTTCTTCTAGGTGATATTGGCTATCATAAAGAGTTTAATTGACCACACGTCACTGGATTTGTTCTTTTCCTGCTCTATCAGGTGGAGGTGTTCCATTTTGAAGGTATTATCTGATAGGTATCATCCATCCTGTAGTATGAGCATATGGTTCAGGAATGGGAATAATTTCATTGATTTCCTCTATTATGGTTTGAACATAAGGTGAAATTGTACAACGGTGGGCAATACTGATGGTTGTCTCATCCCGATTTGGATCTTACAGAGCCATAGCTATATTATCCTGTGCATCAGCTTGGGATTTTGTGATCGCGAGATATATGAAAATGTCGGTTTCGTAGGAAATTCCACCATTAATTATCTTACGTAATCATACAAAGGGATTAGTTCTTCTTTTCTGATCGCATAATCCTCATTGACTTGTTTTATTACCAGGTCTGAATCACCATTCAACTTTAATTGATTCACTTGTGCTTGAAGAGCCAACTCCAATCTTGTGATGAGAGCTTGGTATTCTGCTTAATTATTTGTACCGCCTCCCAACAATGAGAAGGAATAGGGTAACACTGCCTTTTCCGGGGAAATGAGTACAACTCCTAACCCAACTTTGTTGAATTTAGGATTTTCCATTTTCCTCCCTGTTGGACACCTAGAAGCACCATCAAAATACATTTCCCATGTTTGAAGACTATCTTGAATAAATAAGACTTCCTCATCAAAAAGTTTAATATCTGGAGATGTATCTTCCACTGAAGGGTGTTCAACAAGGAAATCAGCCAGAGCTTGGCCCTTTATTTCCTTTTGAGACACATATTGAATATCAAATTGCTACAAAATAACTTCCCACCTTGCTAGATTTCCTGTAAGCATTGGACAACTAAGGATGAATTTGAGCGGGTTATTGAGAGATACCAATTGGACCTCGTGATGTTGCAGGTAGTGTCTCAAATTCTAAACTGCAAAGATTAATGCTAGACAACACATCTTAATACTTGAATATTGGGTTTATGCTTCAATCATAGTCCAACTAAGATAGTAGAGGTTGTTTTCATTCCCAACATCATTCTTATGAGCAATAAAGGCACCCAATGATCACTCTAGAGCTGTCACATAGAGGATAAGTGGTATTCCTTCAATAGGTGGCATTAACACAGGTGGAATCAAGAGACACTTCTTGAGAATATCGAATGCTTCTTGACATTCTTCAGTCCACTAGTAAGTGACTCCCTTATTCATCAATTTGGTGAAGGGTAAACTTTTGCCGGCCAAATTGGCGATAAAATGCCGAATATAGGCCAAGTGTCCTTGAAGTCCTCTCAATTACTTTAAATTTTGAGGAGGTGACATATCAAGGATTGACTTTGTCTTCTCAGGATCGACTTCAATACCACGATGGTGTACAACAAAGCCAAGAAATTTCCCTGAGGTTACCCCAAAATCACATTTTAAGGGTTTCATCATCAAATTTTGTTGTTGAAGTTTGTGGAATATGATCTCTAAATCAGCCAAGTGATTAGAACGTTGTTTGGATTTAACCACCAAATCTTCCACATAACATTCAATAAACTTCCCTAGAAAGGGTTTGAAGATACAATGCATGGCACGCTGATATGTTACACCAACATTATTCAGGCCAAAGGGCATTACCCTATAGAAAAACACACCATGAGGGGCTCTAAAGGCTGTAGATTACTCATCTTCTGGGTCCATTCAGATTTGACTATATCCAGAGTATCCATCCATGAAGTAAAGTGCTTCATAGTCATTTGTTTCATCAATCAAGAGTTCTGTAATCGGAATTGGAAAATCATCCTTAGGACAATGCTAATTGAGATCTCTAAAATCAATGCAAACTCTAATTTACCCATTCCTCTTTTTCACTAGGACAATATTATCCAACCATTTTGGATATTGAACTTCTCTGACGAAGTTATCTTTGATAAGTTTATCCACTTCAGCTTCAATTTTGGAAGCATAGGTTGGGTTCATTCTTCTAGCGGCTTGTTTGAATCCTCAATGTTCTTCTATAAAAACGAAATGATGAGTAGAAACATCAGGATCAAGCCATGGAAGCTGTGTATAGTTCCAAGCAAATATATCTTAATTTTTCTTTAAAAAGGAAATATACATCTCTTGCTCTTCAATAGTTAAGGCCGCACTAATTAAAGTGGGGCTTGGATCTTCTTTTGTACCCATATTTATTTCTCTGAGTTCATCCATGGTGGTATAGATACCCTCTTCAAATGTTGGAGGAGCATCCCTAAGATCTTCCTCTTCTTCTTTAACATGTGTTATTTCTTCTGTTTCTACTTGCATAGTAGATAATGAAGTAGAATTTACATGGTCAGAAGAGATGTTAAAATTTGAACATCTTGAAGAAGAAGCTTCCATTTCCGACCCGATTGATGATGAAGGGTCTTCCTTGGGTAATATAGAGGAGATAATGGATTGAGAATCAACATCATCGTTCACCTCTGACATTGCTATAACTTCTTCTGGCCTGGTTGGCGAATTATAGACTTGATGGATTTCAGCAGATGAAATGAAGACATCTCCATTTGATCCTTCATCATTTCTTGGTGAATCACCAATTTCTCCCATGCTGTCTGGCTTGATTGCCATAATTGACATTATGGAGGTTTCCATAAGAGTATTTTGATTTGGGTCTATCCTATCAATTTGAATGAAAGGCAATACATAATCTGTACTCACATGTGTAAATGGGTTTACTGGAATCTTTTCCAAACCATATAGAGCATTAACTTTGGTAATATCCCTTGTTGTGGATTTCCCTTTTCCCTTCATGTGATAGAATTCCACCTCAATGTATTGAGATTCACATGTCTTGAATGGGGACTTATCACCATATAATTTCCCAATTTGACCATTGAAATAATATTTGAGACATTGATGGTATGATGAAGGGATAGCCGCATGTCGATGTAGCCAGGGTATACCAAGAAAGATGTTAAAGGCTGAGTCTTGATCAACAACCATGAAATATGAATTGGATACAAGATCTCCAAACTAAGTTCTAAGTGTAATCTCGCCCAGTGGTTCTTGTTAAATTTTTTCATATCCTTGTAACATCAAAGTAGAAGGAGATAAATCAGATTCTGTGAGTCCCAATCGACGAAGTGTACGAATGGGGATGAGGTTGACTCCTGAACCATTATCAATGAAGACTCTTTGGACGTCTACACCATTGGCCTTGTCAGATAAGTACAAAGTTCTAATATGTCCATGCACGACATCATCTTCATATTTATCTGTGAAAGATATCACTGTATGGAATTATGCATGATTATTCTCAACATAGTAGGCTTCAGCCGCATCAATTTCAGTTTCAAACTCTTGAGGGCTTGACAAAGCCTGATGAGTGCCTCCCGAAGATCCTTTGATAAATTCAAGGCATCCAGAATTGATAACTTGGCCGGTAATTGGGCCAATTGTTTCAATACGTCATACTTTTGATCCAAAGGTCTGCTTTTCCTAATAGGAACATGTGGTTTCATAGGTGCCTTAGAAGTTGATGCTTTGGAATTTTATGAATCTTGTATCGGGATAGGAGTTGGAAATACTTCTGGCTTTAGAAGATTAGACTGATTAGGTCTATTTACTTGTTGAGAGGAAGAAGGTGGAACCTGCAACTGATCTTCCAGAATTACTGTGCTAGGACTGAATCTGCCTTGTGAGGAAGAACTTGCTTGTTCTTGTTGAGCTTGTTGAAGGGCTCTGCCACAATTTTCTGCCACATACACAGTTCTAGCAGGGGTAGAATTCGAATAGTGGCCTCTGAAAGATCCACACCTTCCTCTATATCTTGGACCTCTGGAACTCCCTCTAATTCCTCTATTTGATACAGGGAACCCAGGTTCATCGAGTTCGAAACTGTGACTGGCATAAGGATATGTTAAGTGAATCATATTAATGGAACTGAAGATTAACTCTTCTTCCGATGAAGACTCTGCCTGATTATCCAATTTAGGTTGTGTCGTTTGGTGGGGCGGTGCCTATAGCTTTGAAGTATATGGCATAAAATCTGCCAGATTCAAAGACAACATAGGCTTTGACACGATATCATCTTCTTCTGATTTTTCCTCTTTCTTGGAATTATGCCGCCCTTTTGAGGATTTTCCCTCTAATGAAGAGGGTTTTTTCTTGGCATTCATAGCATAGGACATAATTTATTGCTTCAATTGCATTTGCAAAATGGCATGAGTTTGGTTGATTGTTTTTCTGACCATCCAATCATCATATTTTTGCGCATTTTTTTTTCTTGACTTCCTACCACTCACCTTCTTCCTCTGGATCTGTAGCAGTAACACATGCTACTTGAGCTGAAGAACCTTTTATTTTGACTTGTCCCAAGTCGACCATTTTTTCAGGAGGTCCTTGAAGACAAAAAAACTCTTGAATGGGATGCCCCAACATCTGATGAAATGGGCAATAATTGGGATGTTCTTCATCTCCTTCCTTGTTTGGCCTTTTGGGCCATGCCAATTGAACCAAATTATTTTCCAAAGCCGAAATGAAGTAACCAGGAACTTGTTCATTTTAGAAAGATTATAATTTACACTTAAAATCCTTAAATTGTTTTTCATCTTTGATTTCTTTGATCATCTTGATGAAAAAACCTTTGTTGTTGATGCTCAGGAGGTGGAGACCTTTGAGAAGATGAAGGTTTTGAAGTAAAAGAAGGTACAGGTGCTTGTTTAAGCATAACTGTAGCAGCCTCTGCTTTATTCACTCTCTTTCCTGGAGCTAATAGAATTACATGAGTTTTATACTTAGTCTTCATAAGATAATCTTCAATCTGTTGAGCGATTGAAGTAAGGTCTCGAAACCCTCCTGTGTATTTCACTTGGATCAACGGTGTGCGTAGCTCATCACGCAAATTCTCCACACAGATTGGCAACAATTATTTTTGAGGGAGTGCTAAGATCAGGGAATATGTTAATACCTTCCAGAAATCAATGAAATCTAAAACCCTTTCATTTTAACTTTGCTTACAATTTTTAAGATCAAAACTATTTTCTTTGGCAATGTTAAACTGAATTGAAGAAGGAATTGTTGGCAGAGATCCTCCCATCTGGTAATTAACTGGAATTGCAAGCTTGTGTACCAGACAAAGGCAGGAGCTTGTAATTATTGTACAAAACACCTGAGCTTAACTGCTTCTTATTGTTGAGTGGTTCCCATCTTAGGATCGTAATGAGAAACAAAATGTGTTAAGTGTTTCTCTAGGTCTCCCGAACCATCAAAGATTGGAAATGTGATACTTGAAAAATTTGATGGGGGAGGAATTGCGTCAACCCATTCAGGGTAAGCTCAATTTTCTGATTGAATTTGAGAACACTTTCCCTCCACATCTTCTAAAAGAGCTGTTAATAAATAAATGGTAGTCATTAACTTTTGAGAAACATCCAGTTGAGCTTGCACCTAAACAGGTGCAATGACTGGAGCTGGTACCGATGTGGCGACCGGTACTGCAACTAATGGTAGCACCGCCAATTGTTGTTGCACTTCACTCATAGGATTAGACATGTGAGGGTGTACTGGTAGAGGAGGATATTATTGATCCATCTCAGTAGCTGCAACAAATTATCTTGGCTGACTGACTCCAGCACGCTTAGGAGGAAGGCTACTTTGAAGTAGTTCTGCATTCAACCTCCTCAACTACTTCATTTCCTCCTCTTTTTGTGCAAATCTTTTCTCTAATGAGAGCGCTTAGATTTATCCATAGGAAGGGTATGTAACCTGATTCTTTCTTTTCCCCTTATTATATCCCCTTTGGAGGGGGTGAAGTGGGTTACTTTAAGGATTACCTAGATTCTGGGAAATCCTTTGATTTCGTGTACGCACACCTTCTTCATTTGTGTCTGTGCGTACAAACTCTTGAACATGAACCTCTTCATCTGATCCCTCTTAGTGAACCTCCTCTTGTGGATCAACAACAATGACATTAATGACATTAATTGATGCATAATGCATTGCATCTCTTATATCAAAATTTCTATGATAATGCCTTTTTCCATGTCCCTGATGAGACATTTCCTTTTGTCGATTTGATCCATCAGGAACTTCTTGAAGAACCATAATTTGGAGGGAATCTACTGATAGTTTGTCTCTTAATTCCTCTTCAGGATTCTTCCCTAATCGAGAGAAGACTGAATTTATCTGAGGAAGAGATTAAGGATTTGAAAAGGTCCCTAGTCCTGTGGACTGGGGTTGTTCCTGTTGTTTTTTCTCAACTCCTTGAATCCTATTTGTTGATTCTGAGGGTTGGGTTAAAAGATTCCCCAGTCTGGCAAGCTGGGGTGGTTATTGACATGCTATATCTGAGACCTTCTAGAAAGATCTCCTGATCTTGTAGACTTTAGTCTAGAAATTAGCTGGATGCATCAACCTGTATCCACTTTTATCACCCGGTTCAAAAGACCGTTGGATGATTTCTGACACTTCTGTCACTTGGTGATGTGATTTCTCCAAACGAGTGTCCTATTCAATATTCTCATTTGCTTGATGTAGGAGTAATTCAACAACTTGTTCTCTGTATTCCTGATTTTGAGAAGAACTAGTTGAGGCATGTTCTTGAGCGAGCCTTTGATTACAAACAAATCCCATTGGTTGTGGACGGCTATGGGAAATAACATTGCATGAGACCATTTTCAGTGGGATTTTCTCACTAGAGAGTATATTGACATGTAGTTCTCCATGGAAACCCCATCCCCTGATATGAATACCAGATGGGTCATTGGTAATTAATTGGAGAAATCTTCTTAGTGTTCCAAGGCATGAATGCTGAAGGGATCTTTGTTGCTTTTCAGCCTTCGGATATCGAGAAACTGAGAGAGAATCCAAATCAATTTGGCGTTGTAACCCTTCTATTATCTTGACATCATAAGATAATATTTTCTTCTTCAACTGACAAAGTGTTTTCCATATGTTGAGATGAATATTATGAATTTAATCTTCCATCAACATCTCTGGAATGTCATACTAAGAATCAGCCAAAGGCCAAAACATAACTGACACTTCACCTTTCACCAGTTGTTTTCTCATATTCAGTACTTCCTCTTTATTATTAGATGAAGATTATTCTACCTGATTAGACCAAATCTGGTGCTTCCATGCTACTTCATCAGATTCAACAAGATTGGTAGAGAAATAATTGATGAAACTAGAAGATGCATGACTTAGGGGTGGTTCGGATAATGAAATACACCCTGGGCTATCTTCTGTTTGATAAAGTATTTCACCTGCCATTGATAAAGCATCAAACATGATTGGATTCACATTTGAAAGTGCCTCAATATAAGAGGGATTTCTTGTCACTACATTGTACATTGGAACATTTTCCAGGAAATGTTCATTATTACTGCAGAGAGGACTTTCACAGATAAATTCATCATTATGGGGAGGACCACCATGGTGGGTTACAGAAAAAGATGAAAAATTTTGCTACTTGGTCTTCTGGCCACACAGAGGGTTCTTGTGGCTCTTATATGAAGATGAAACTTCGAGATCGGCCGAATTCTCATGAATCAAGCCTTCATGAAGAAGTTTCTGATGTAGAACTTCGAAATTAATGTCCCTAGTATTGAGAACTGAGAGAGTAGAATCTTTAGTTGCAACAAATAATTGTCTGAGTGCATCAAGAACTCCAGCATCGAGTAACGACTTATTACAGATTGGACCTTGATTTCTTGACTGTGTTGGGTGTGTCTTCTTCTAAGACACCTTTTTACTCACTTTAGGAACCACTTGTTGATGAAAGTGGTCATTATGGGAAGGTGTATGTGCCTTCTCAGGAGAAATGATCAGGTTAGGCTGATTATCTCCGCTCAAATCAGGTGTATGTGCCCGACTTGGTTGTCTGTATGATATGGGGGAGTATGCCCCACAACCCTCTTGGACTGGAATAGATGTGTCTGTATGTTCCGGAGTGAACTGTTGATGCGTCACTCCACTGGTAGGGATAGATTTTCATTTCTTCCCATGTGATGCTACTGAAGTTGTTATAATATCCTGGCAGGCATCCAGAATATGAGTAGGGATTTTCTTCTTCTCTTTCACCATTGACAGAATATGCTTGGTGACTTTAGCTATTGGAATAGGGATATACATACATTCCGTTCTTGGAGTAGTTGTGTGTTCCTGCTCCTGTCCTCCTTTTCCTATTAGTGAATTCTGACAGTACTCATGTGTGGGGGCAGAGAGTTGAGTATGCCGCCTGTTTGTCACCAGAACTTTCCGACTGACTTCTTCGGGTGCTACCAAACGATACTGTTGGTAGTTTTGATCAATACTAGAAGGTGTATGTGCCTACTGATTGCAATTCGCTGAACGTGGTTGACGAACATCCTTCAATGCTGACAAAAAAGGCTGCTGGAAGGATTGATGAGTGTATGCAGGTGTATGTGCCTGTTAACCAGTTGTCAATGCATTGGGTTGGCGGGATCCATCGTATGTAGTCAGACGAGCCTGATTACTAGCCGATGATTTATAAAAAGGTGTATGTTCCTGTCTATAGTACTACACCAGAATTGACTGGTGGGATTGGCGTGCTGCTGCCAGACGAGTCTGCTGGACAGCGGAATTAGAATGGACATGTGTGTGTGCCCGCTCATTTCTTGACACCAATTTAGGTTGGTGGACTTCTCCGGAAATGGAAGAGATGAGAACCTTCTCACTGTTAATCGTTCGTCGCCTCTAGTGGTTCGTCTTTCCTAATCGGGTTCGAGGAACTTGAGCTGAACTCCTGGAGACAACACCCTCATCATGTTGAGGGTGCACTGCCGCACGAGTCTGACAACGATTATTGATGGGAGCCCTTGGGAATGACTCCTTTCTCTTTGAGTTAAGGCCCTAAGGGACCTGCTCATTCACCTCCCCAGAATATGGGAGGGAATGGTTATTGCGTTCCGGGGATAACGACCCGAAACGGTTGGATACAGTGGTTAGCACCGCCTGATTCATGATCGCTGGTCATTGCTGTTCGGACGACTAGGGTGAGTTGTTCACTAGGAGGGCTTGTCGAGCAGCCTCCAGAGTTGGAATGGTACCATGTTGACAGTACTCCTTAACCAGCACATTTGATACCCAGCGTTGAAGACGCTGAGTAGGTGATGTCGTCCTCAGAGCAGATGACGATCCAGCAGGAGTAGCAGCAGATTCATTCACAGACGTGAACTTCTGAAAATCCATTCTTGTAATACATAATATCTTGGAAAACAGTTCCTATTTGATATAATAAACATAATCAAGATATTTTCGGCTGCTACATCTTTTGGATGAGCCTATATGTTATTGATTGCTTTGTTGGACCTCTCATTGAGTTTTAAATAGGGGCCTAACAAATAAGTAAAACATCATTTTAACTTGGCTAAGGATTCACATCGGGTTCACCATTTTTTGTTTCCTCTGGAAATGGGGATGACCTCGTTGATTTAAGGTTCAAAAATTCCAAGAGGTTTCTAACAGGTTTGTTCGTAAAACCGGAAACATCCAATGATTCCATATCCATTTGGACCTACTTTCCAAAGGTAGGTGCTCATTAGTTGTGAACTGATGAGGCTTAAGAATTTGCATTGGTTGAGAGGATGGGAGGTCTGACTCATCACATCTTTTTTGGGGGAATTTTTGTCTACTCCGGGACTCTCTTTATAGATTTAAGTTGTGTTCATGAATCCTTATTACATTACCAAGTATGAAAATGAACTTTCCTTTAGATTTGACAATCAATGATTAGTATATATGAGATTTAGAGAATCTTTTATATGTATTCGAGGTTCTTCATCGATATAGAATCATATGTATTTGTTAGAGATTCTTGGTCAATGGTATACTTTGACACATTATATATAAATCTCTTGGTTATTGTGATAAACATACTAGTTTTAAATCCACTCAGTGGGGCACTTGAAGTTTATTGTCATTCAGAAGGACATGAATTATTTCATATTTGGGATCGTACCCGCAGATGGGCTACCTACGCATCCTTTTTTTGGAAAAGGAATTAGAACCCACGTAGTTCGAGTAAAGAAGTATGAAGTTTATACATGATTGATGGATCAAAGAAAGATGTCAGAATTAATTTTACACTCTAATATCACGTGAGTCATGCTCAGTGTGAGAAACAAGAGGTATTGGTAAAACCAGAAAATTTGTGCCATGAAAGATTAAATTATAAGAAATGAGTGGGGATTATGTATGTATGACTACCCAGATAGATTAATATTATGATTTACTTCAGGGAAGAAACCTGGAAACAAGGTCCATAAAGGTATATGTTCTTTATGGAGATTTGAATACTCTAACTTGGGGATTATTCCTGAGGAGGATGCCCAAATTAGGAGGGGACTTATGATTGGGGTTTACTCCTGTGAAGGAATCCCAATTCAAATGTAAATTAAGACTGGTTAAGAGAAATTATGACTGGGGCTTATTCTTAAAGAAGAGGCCCAAGTTAAAGGGGATTATGACTGGGGCTTACTCCTAAGGAGGAGGCCCAGGTTAAAGGTTTTGAGAACTGGGGATTATTCCTTAGGAGGAGGCCCAGGTAAAAGGTATTATGGTTGGGGATTACTCCCAAGGAGGATGCCCATATTAAAAGAATTATGGTTGGGGATTACTCCTGAAAAGGATGCCCAAAATTAATGGAATTTAAAGACTGGGGGTTACTCCTAAAAAGGAGGCCCTGGTTAGGGGACTTGAGACTTAGGAATTATCCCTGAGAACAAGGCCTAATTTAAATTGAATTTATGATTTAAGACTTATCCCAGAAAAGGAGGCCCAAATTAGAGGAATTTATAACTGGGGCTTAGTCCTGAAAAGAAGGCCCAGAATTAAGGGGACTTGGGGCTTACTCCTAAAAAGGAGGCCCAAATTAAAAGAACTTGGATTGGGGCTTACTCTTAAAAATGAGGGACCAGGTTAAGGATTCTCTCATCTTTAAAGGATGAGGTTGAATGAATGAAATCTATGACCTTAGTGACATGAAGATATGTAAATCACTAGGTTTTAAGAGATGTTCCGCAGAATTCCTTTCAGATAAGGAATCCAACAAGGAAATCATGTCATGAATGGCTTTGGAGAGAGTTCTGAAAGCTTAATCTTGAAGAGGATTGGTGGATAGGCATAAGAGAGGTAAAATAGGCAGGAGGGCACCAAAAAAGAACGTGGCCCGCAAGTCCTATGTGGGCGCACAAGTCCTAGTCGCGCAAGTATACTTGCGCGACACATGAGTACTTGCACGACGGTCAACCCTTAGGGTAATACTTGGGTGAGCCTTGGCTCAATCCCTTAGTATTATCCATGGAGGCTTCTAGAAGTGGAGTGTGCAAGTTCTGTTGAAAGAGCAGGGCGGCGCGCAAGTGTGGCCATCTCCCTTAAGGGCTGGCCACTTAGGCGCGCAAGTGTTGATGAGTTTCAACACTTAGGCCTTACTCCCCCTTTTTAGATCTTCCATTCTAGGTAATAAAATACCTTATAAGTGTTCGTAAGCTTTGAGAAGAGACTAGGGCACCGGGAGCTAAAATCTGAGTTTTTGGAATTTTTCGTCCCCGAAATGGGGTCCCACAGGGGTATTTATAGGCTAGAGAAGACCTTGGGTGAAATTAAAAGAGGGTGTGCAAGTCACCTGCATGACCAATTGGTGGCGCGCAAGTATACTTGCATGACCTTGGGAAAACTTGCGCGACTCAAGTGTATTTAAACCTTTGTTCATTCCTTTGTCAATTTTTGAGGTTTCTTCAAAGGATGAATCACTTTGGGTTCAAGGTATTTCCCCCTTTCAATTCGTTTAGACTCTGTGATGGAAAGGAGTGTCAATACAGGTTCACACATAACATATATACTCATGAATCATCCATCACTACCCAATGCATTGAAGGGTGATATAAGTCCCACCCATCACATAATAAAATCAAGAATATGTGTACCACCATATTATAAATAATCATCATATCATAACCCATGAAAAAAATGGGTATCCTAAAATATTTATCATATCATTACTTGTGGAAAATAGATAGGTCTCATAATCATCTCATCAAAACATAACCCGTGAAAATAAGAGGGTTTCAAAATAATATACCCCATGTAATAGAAACAACTATCATAAAAATCATCCTATAAAAACATAAAACATTCAAGAAAGAATATGTATGGCATCCTTAGATCATATCCCCAGTAAATAATAACTATAAAAAAATTTTGTCATCTTACATGGAGAATTATTATGAAAGATCACATGGAACATTTCTTAAGGAAAATATCCTTTCTTTAAAATTAATTTTTCTAAAACCATTTAAAAATAATTTTATCATAAATAAATTTCTACAATTTCAATTAAACAATTTCTTTAGGGAAATATATTTTCTTCTGTGATAAAATCATTTGAAAACAATAATCATTCTAAAATCAATTTTATTTGAAAATACTTTTAAAACATATAAGAAAATCTTAAAAACCTTTTGAAAACCTTTTACTTAGAAAATAGTTTGAAAACTTATAAGGAATGATTGAAAACATTTTAAAAACCATTTACTTGTAAATTTATAAAATAATATTGAAAAAAATTAAATCCCTTTTTAAACAGAAAACATTTTTTAAATCCTTTTTAGAAAACATGGTTTTTAAAGAATACATATTTCCAACTGAAGAGAGAGATAAAGTCTTGTTTTCGTAGAAATTATTTCTTAATTTTCTTAAGTATAAAAGAGTGGAAAAAATAGTACCAATAAATGAATATTTCATTAATTAAAATAAGATAATAAAATTCTAGAGTTTTCTTGATAGATGGATTTTAAATCTCATCAATGGAAGTGTAATCATAAACAATCCTGATAAATGATGAGATTATAACAATAAACTATTACCAATTTGATATCATTGAATCAAAATAAACTTGAGATAATTAAATTAAATAAAGATAAAAATATTATGAAATAATTGGATTTATGATATAACATGTCAAAGGATAGTATATACACCTCTTATAAGAATATAGGTTCATAACATGGCATGTGTCTCATAGAAGGAAAATTGAGACAAAACTACTTTAGCAATTTAGTAACTTTTGAAGCATAAAACCCATGAAATAAAGATCATAAAATGGATATGTAAATACCCATAAATTTAACTATAATTATCATAGAATAAATTAATGGGAATTATATACACCACACAAAAGAAAAGAGTGGTGAACATGGAATGTATCTCATGGATATACAAAGTGAGATGAGAAAACATTTACCTTATATATTGACTTTCTTCGTACTTGTTCAAAAATAATGTATAATAAATGTAATTATACTATAAATCTACCAAATAAAAATATTATTATATCTAATACCATATATTATTTGGTTATGAATTTATATTACCCACTTATTAATAACTCCATGTTAATGTTACGTTTCGGGTAATATATACTTTGTTTTTCGTATATGTTTTGACTTGTTATTCATGGTCCTATTACTTAGATAATGATTTAATTAGTTAATGAATTTAAAAATTATATAAATATAATATATATTTTGTATATAATTATTTATAATAATCTATAAAATATATAAATAGTAAACAAAATACATCGTTCATGGTGATGGTTGGTCGTACGCATACATGAATTTTTTTTCTGTTTTATTGTCTTATTGAAAGAAATAATGTAAATGAAATATATGTATATATATATTATCATTCCAGTAGAATTATTATTTCATATATGTTATATGAGTTTACTAAACTCATACTTAATACATTTCATGTAAAGTGTGAAAAAATCACATCACTTTGAGGAGGCGGTAGTCCACACATCCACAAACAAAGTTATCGTATTTACAAAAAATGGAAAGCATGAAGTTATGTTTTATATAATAATTACAGAATCTTAAAGACATTATAAATATCATATGTATCATATAAAAACATATTTTCCATCATAATTCCCAACCATTATATGTGGTAATGTAAAAATTAACAATGTTGTTTTGTGAGATAGTAGTTCACCATACACAAAAATGGTAAGTTCATTACCCATTAGATGAATGTGTGTTTAAGTGTATGTAGAGCCATTATAATTAAAAAATATATTTATATTGAGGATACTATTTTTATTATATAATAATTTAATAAAAATAATTATGGTGCTGGCGAAATAAAATAAAGGAAAGGAACTTGAGGGAGGATGTTACCTCTTCTTTGGGTAACTCCTTTTGGTTTACAACGAAGAGATTCCTTGGTTAGGTTTATTCCCAAAGGGATAATTCAAGGAGAAATAGAGGTATTTTTGGAAGCTAATTTTTTATATATTGTATTAATATAAATGGTTTGAGAGGTGTTAAGAAGGGGGATATTTGCTGGCATTTCATAAGGGATGGAGGGGACACACTTAGAATTTTTGAAAACAAGTTAGGTGTACCCATATTTTTAACTAAAAAAGACACAAAAAACCATAAAAACTCAATAATATAAGATTTATGGATGATATATGCCCATAAAATTGGTTTTATAAAAGTTTATAGGTCATTTTGGTTCTTAAGTTTAAGGTTTAGTCCCTTATTGAGCTTACTTTTTCCTTAATCATTGTAATTGATTTTAATCACTTTCACTAATATTTTTTGTCAAAAATTGATTTAATATTATTATAATATAAACAATATTGTTATAATAACAATTTATTTCCATTTTTATAAATTTAATTTACAGAAGTAGTAAAATTAAGTATAATCCTAATCTCATAGACGTGGTGAGAAAACATGTTTTTAAAGTGAGAGTGTTCAAAATTTCATTATGATTTTATATCTAAATTAAATATTAAAAATGATTCCAATAACCCAACTTACATTAATATATATGTATAATTAATCTATTTTTTTACTTTAAACCAAAGTTAAAATATAATTTTACTATATAAATTAATTATATGGAAAAACAATTTTGAATTAAAATTTAGTATTTTTTACTATTCATCCTGAAATGACGTTTCTCAGAAAAACCCCAAAACTTTACCCTAATATAATTTTGAAATTATGAATTAAAAAAATAATTTTATTTTATAAAATTCAATTTCTAAAAGTTTAAAAATTAATTTTATTTTTATCCACAAAATGACATAAAAAGCAGTTCTTTTAAGAAAATAGTATTATCAAACATATTAAGACTTTCTTAAAAATTATATGTATGACTATCAATATGATTTATCTATATATAACCATTATAAATTATATTTAAAAATTATTTATTAATATTCATATTACTAAGTTTAACGGATATGTTATAACTGTCTCGTTTAAATAATTATAATAATAAAATGTTTTTTTGTAGAAATTTAGTGATTCTTGTAACCCATGCCGAGTCAGTATTTCATGTAGTGCAAGATTAACTTTTTATAACATATAAACAGATCCAAAATTAGTCATTTTTTATAAAAAATTATATTTATTTTTTTTTAAATAAAAAATATCAAAAGATTTAATTAATTCGAAAAAAATAAAAAAAAAGTCAAAAACATCTCAGGGTGTTACATTCTACCCCTTTAAAATGAATTTTACACTTGAAATTAATTTGAAATATCAAAGTTTTAATAGTTGAAAGTTTTATTAATAAAAACCCACATCATAAAACTTAATACTAAAAAATCCTTTAAAAAGGGTAATTTGGAAACATAATGGTTACCCAATGTATCACATAACTAGGTTTCCATATGGGAGAACATAGGTGGGAAGAGAAGATTGGACATAGAAGAAAACCCTAAAAAATAAAAACATTGATAAATACCATTGATAACTAGAAATTTAATGGTAAATGGAATGTTAAGGTCCGTGTAACCATAAATCAATGATAATTTATAAGACTATCAGTTTAACAAAAATAAATATTTTTGGATAAATCCTTTTTAATATCATTTTCCTGGAGTTCGGGAATTATTTTACTATTCGAGAACATAAGGAAATATACTTACTTGATTTTATTACTTTTAATATGAACAATATCACTATTTGGTTGTGAATTGCTTTATTTCCACTTCATCTCTTACTCTAAGAAATGAAGGTGATTTCATTCCTAAAGAATTAACATATCATGTGATAGAGTGATAAGTTATTCTATATGTATTTAGTTACCATAAACAAAAAGTGGTTTTAACAAGTTATTTAATATGTATAAATCCTCATTTAGTGAGATAATACTTTAATCTCACATACTTTACCTGAAGTTTAACTTAAAATTTCCATAAATAGTTAACCTCACAACCATTCCAAAAGATAAAAATCCAAAACATTAGAATGAAGGTTAGGAAATTAACCTAACATTGAACCCCCATATATATTGAAGATGTTTCTTGTTTTTCACATTCCAAACATGTGAATATACTCACCGTATATTCTCTTGAAACAGGGTAATAACAAGAATTACTATAAATCCTTTTTGAAAACATGCATGCTTCTTTATTCGAAAGATTATTGTATATATTCCCTAAATAAAAGAAGCTGTAAAAATTTTCCATGATAACATAGATCACATTTTCAACAAATCCTTTGTCAGTTCTATGGCTATAAATATTATCATGTTTACTTATTCATATATAACATATCCTTATATAAACATCATTATCTAAAAATTAGGAATAAATTAATTGTTACCTTCACTAAATCAAAATATCACCATTACATGAAATCAATTTTATACCTCACTATCACCATTCAACACATCATTTAAAATACTAAATGGAAAACTTATACTAAAAATACTCATATATTTCATGATTCTTATAACATAATATTTGAATTCCAAAACATAAATACTTTATTCATCCAACTTTCTTCTTAAACAATTTACTAAGATTCATCATCTTATCCTTTAATATCCCTTTCATAAAATATGAAATAAAAATCATGTCTTAAAATTTATCAAAATCAATTTAATCATGATTTGAAACAATACTATTAGAACAACACATACATTTCATATGTCATTCATGGTATCTTCATCATCAGTAGAAAAACCATTACTTGTACCACCTTGCTGATTATTTTTATGAGACTTCCACTTAGGACATCGATTTTCATAATGCTCATAATTTACACATTTAAAGCATTCATCAATTGATAATACCTTAGGGTGTCCAATATTCCCATCCATTACATTAACTGAATTTTTCATTTTCCCTTTTTAGTTAGTTTCTTTGTGTCTTTATTTTCCACAATCAAAATATCTTCATGTTCATCTAAGAAATTCACTTGGGTTCTTCTTCCAAAATTCTTGATATGTAGGAAACTAAATCTTATTTTCTAAATGGTCTCCATTACCCAAACTCTTGGTGAACTTATTTCTTATCTTATTTGGTGAGACTAAGAGTTGTTTAAGGTGCATGTTGTTAATCATGTTATGTGAAAACTGATTAGGAATGATTAGAATATCCTTCACTCTAGTTATCATCCCATTTTACTTCTTATCAGTAAGATTTCCATAGCATTCATTTTTATCCCATTTCATTATGGTTCCCACCATTGACTTAAACCAAAATGAATAGAGTAAGAAATAGTTTTCATAGTGAGGAACATCATAAGTATGAAAACCCACTTATAGGATGTCTAAATTATGAAACATTATTTAATCAATGACACCTTAGGTTTATCCTAGGTTATTCATGGACATATTATTTTTAAATAATTTATGATGGTTTGTAAAGAGTTTATGAATTCCCAAAGCCTATCCCCCAGTAGTGTCAAACCAGGTGTGCAATAAGGATCATTCTCATATACCAGGTTACACTCGAGTCAAGCTAGAAACAACTTGTTAGAATTGTTACTCCTAGGTACACTTATGCCAGAACTACATACACTTGTATTATCTTGATAGATATGTATTACTAGGAAAGGATTCAATCTATCCTTTACCAAAATTCTAGTACATTTTCCTATACTTTTTCTTATCCTTAGACTTATCCATAGGCATGTCCTTAGGGTTCTCACTAAGGTTTTCTCATCCTGGTTTTTAAATTCTAACTAAACATTTTCTCTGATATAAACTATAAAAACAAAATTTTAATGTACATAGACATTACATCATTTTTTCAGAATAATTAAAACATTACACAAATAGATGCCCCAATGTTGTATCGGTTTACTGACTTTAGAAACATAGAAACATAAATAATGGTACATGGGTGAGCTATATTATATCCCACTATGTTTTCTAAGACTCGAACCCCTCTTAGACTTATCATACATAAAATATAACTTCATAACCTAGAGAAGGAAACATAAAAGGGGTGATATAAAATGATCATTAAGGGTAATAAAGGGAGACATGTAAGCATAAACATGATCATAAGGGTATAGTAATGTGATTATAACATTAGAAGATTATAACTTGAATATAAAATATCATAAACATGAATCATATCCTAAAATTTAGCAGTTCATAAGGCATGAATCATACATAAATCAATATCATAAACCATGAAATCATAACATAAGAGTAAGACATGGAATTTGTGTCATACAAATCATGTTATAACATTGTAAACATGTATCAGTAGAAACAAGTTCACACATTAAGTTACAAACATGAAATAAAGACCTCACATGAACTTATGGACATTTAACCAAGTCCATGCATAATATTTTTAACATGTAATAAGGTTCACACATAACATTGTGAACACATAATAAGGTTCACTCATAACATTTTTAACATGTAATCAAGTTCATGTAAAAACTTATAGACATGAAACTAGGTCCATGCATAAAATTTTGAACATGTAATAAGGTTCACACATAACATTGTGAACATGTAATAAAGTTCACATATAACATTTTGAACTTATAATCAAGTTTATGGATAAAATATATACTCACAAGTCATCCATAATTACCCAATGCATTGAAGAGAGATATAGGTCCCAAACGTCACATAATAAAATCATACATATGTGTGCCACTAGATTATAAATGATCGTCAAATCATAAAACATGGAATGAAATGGGTGTCATGAAAATTTCATCATAGCATTACCTATGGAAAATAGATAGGATTCATAATCATTTCATCAAATCATAACCCCTAAAAAGAAACAAGTTTCAAAAGAATATAACCTGTAGAAGACAAATGGGTGTCATAAAAATCATTCCATCAAAAAATAAACCATTCAAGAAATAATATTAATGGTATTATCAGATAATATAACTAGTAAATAATAACTATAAAAAAGTATATCATCTTATATGGAGAATTATTTTGATAGATCACAAGGAATATTTATTAAGTAAAATAGCCTATCATTGAAAATAATTTTCGTAAAACCATATAAAATTCATTTTACTCTAAATAAAGCTTTATAATTACATTAAAATAATTTCTTAAGGTAAATATATTTCCGACTTTGAAAAAATCTTTTTAAAACATCAAGAATTCTGAAAATATTTTTCTTTGAAAATACTTTGAAAACTTATAAAGAAATCTTAAAAACATTTTCCATAGAAAATAATTTAAAAATTTATAAGGAATTCTTGAAATCATTTTGAAAACCATTTTTAATTTTAAATTTAAAAAATAATATTTAAAAAAATCTAAAACACTTTTTAAACATAAAACATTTTTTAAATCCTTTTTAGAAAACATGGTATTGAAAGAACATAGATTTCCGACCAAAGAGAGAGATAAAGTCAGATTTTATTAAAAAAAAATACATGAATATATCATGAAAAATTAGAGGATAAGAAAATTAATGAGTTTTCTTAAGATATGGGTCATAATATTTCATTAATGTAAGCATAATTGTAAATAAACTCGATAAACAATGAGATTGTAACAATAAACTATTACAAGTTTGGTAAGTTTGACTCATAATATACATGACAAAATAAAATTACCTGAAGTTTAAAATATCATGAAATAAGTATATTCATTATATAAAATTTCAAATAGAATTATATACACCTCCTAAAATAATGTAGGTTCATAACATTGCATGTGTCTCAAAGAAGGAAAATTGAGACAAAACTACTTTACCGATTTGGTAAATTTGGAAGCATAAAACCCATGAAAGAAAGATTATAAAATGGATATATAAATAACAATAAAAAGAATTATAATTATCATAGAATACATTCATGGGTAGTATATACACCACACAAAATAAATGAGTGGTGAACATGACATGTGTCTCGTGGATATAAAAAGTGAGAAGAGAAAACCCTTACTTTGTGCCTTGAATTTATTTATACCCATTAAAAACTCCTTTTTAATAAATATAAGTTTATTTTAAATTTAAAAAAGAATAATATTATTATATCTAATACCATATATTATTTTTTATGACTTTATATTACCCGTTTATTAACAACTCCATGTTAATGTTACGTTTTGGGTAATATGTGCTTTGTTTTATGTATAGGTTTTGAATTGTTATTCATGGTATTATTACTTAGATAATTATTTAATAATTTAAATAATGTAAAAAATAATATAAATATCATATATAGTCATTATATATTTATTTATTATAATCTATAAAAGATATAAATATGAAATGAAATACACCATTCATGGAGACGGTAGACTGTATGTATGCATGAACTATATTAGTTTTCTTATCATATTGAAATAAAGAAAGTAAATGAAATATATGTATATATATATATTATAATTACAATAGAATTATTATTTCATATACATTTAATAAAACCATCCTAACATGTTCCATGTGAAATACAAATCACATCTCTTTGAGGAGGCGGTAGTCCATACGTCCACAAATAAAGTTATCATATTTACAAAAAATTGAAAGCATGAAGGTATGTTTTATATAATAATTTAAAAGAATTAAAGTAATCATAAATATCATATATATATATAATATAAAAACATTTTTTCTATCATAATTACCTACCATGAAATGTGGTAAAGTAAAAACAAACAATATCGTTTCGTGAGGCAGTAGTTTACTGTACATAGGAACGGTAAGTTGATTACCCATTAGATGGATGTGTATGTAAGTGGAGGTATAAACTTTATAATAAAAACATATAAGTATATTAAGGATACTAAGGTTATTAATAAGAATAATTTAGGTGTTGGAAAACAAAAATAAAGGAAATAGCTTGAGGAAGGATGACACCTCTTCTTTGGGTAACTCCTTTTGGTTTGAACCAAAGGGATTCCTTGTTTGGATTTATTACCAAAGGGAGGATTCAAGAAGAACGGGATAGATTTTGGAAGGTTAATTGGGAATATATTGGTCAAACCTAAGTGGTTTTAGCGGTGTGAATATGGGGAATTTTATTTACTAAATAAGTCCATAATATGAGGTTTTTAAAAGTTTATAGATCATTTTAGTCCTTAATTTTTAGGTTTAGTTCCTTTTAAACTTAATTTTACCTTAATTGTTGTAATTAATTTTAATCATTTTAACTAATATTTTTGGTAAAAAATTAAGTTAATATTATTATAATATATTTATTATACTGATTATAGCCATGTATTTATATTTTGAGAAATTAAATTCACATAATCAAAAAAACTAAATTTAATTATAATCCCATAGACGTGGTAAGAAAGCAGGTTTTTAAAGTGAGAATGTTCAAAAGATTGTTAAGATTTTATATCTAAATTAAATATAAAAATGATTAAAATGGGCTAAATTATATTAATATATTTATAATAGATCTATTGTGTCTTTGAAACCAACTCAAAATATTAATTTAACTATATAAATAAATTAGATGAAAAAATAGTTTTGAATTAAAATTCAGTATTTTTCACTGTTCATCCAAAAATGAATATTCTCAAAAAAATCCCAAAACTTCACCGTACGATAATTTTAAAATTTGAATTAAAAAATGAATTTTATTTTATCAAATTTGATTTCTAAAATTTTCTAAAATTAATTTTATTATTACCCATATAAGGATATAAATATCAATTCTTTTAAGAAAATAATATTTTCAAACATATAAAGTCTTTACAAAAAATTGTATCTCTTATTATCAGTATTATTTATATATATAAAACTATTATAAAGTATATTTAAAAATTATTTATTACTATTCATATTACTATTTTTAATGGCTATTTTATAATTATATAATTTAAATAATTATAAAAATAAAATTTTGTTTCATAGAAATTTAGTGTTTCATGTAATGCAAACCAAGTAGGTGTTGTGTGTAGTGAAATCTTAACTTGGTATAGTGTATAACACATTCCACACTTAGTTATTTCTTATAAAAAAGATATATTTAGTGTTATGTGAAATAAAAAATATCAAAAGATTAAATTAACTTGAAAAAAATTGACAAAATTTATAGGAATTACATATATCATACCATATTTTATTTACTTATATGCTTTCACCATCCATTAATTAAAAACTCTTTATTAAGAAAACTATTAAGGGTGATAAATTATTTATTTTTCATATATATTTTGGTTCAATAGTTTTGTACCTTGTAATTTTATTATAGTTAAATCATCTTAGAAATGTTAACCATGATATTAATATCGTATAAATGAATTATATACATATTTAGAGTTGTCCATAAAATTTTGATATAGAAAAATGAATTACAACATTCGTGGAGATGGTAGGTAATATGTACGTATGATAATTGTTTTAATTTTTCAATGTGTGGAATTAAAGAATGGTAAATATTAATTCACCTTTAAATAATATTTTTTATATAATATATATCATGTTTATTCAATAAATTTATCCTTATTACTATCCATTTTAAAATAAAATGATAAACTCATCACATCACTTTGTTGAGGTGGTAATCCAAACGTACACATGAGCAATGCTACTATTTTTTGAAGAACTTTAAGGTAAGAAGATATATGGGATATTATTGATACATGAGTATAATTATTTCATAAATATCATATAAAAAATTAAATCCATCATTATATCCATCCATGAGAGGTAGTGATGGAAGAAAATTAATATTGGTTCATGAGATGATAGTCTTCTGTATACACGGTTGAAAGTTTTGTTTCCCATTTGATGGAAGAGAAGATGAAGATAGGTTATTATTTTAACATAATAACAAATCCATATATGTTATATATTATTGTTATTATTTCAACATATTTGGATCATACTTTAAGGAGGTGTAAGAAGAAATAAAACAAAAACAATCAGTTAAGAACGATACCTCATCCTAAGACAACCTCATTTTGTTAGAAAACAAAATCCTTCTTATGAGGGTTTCCAAATAAAAATAATTCCTCTATAAAATAGGTATGGAATTAAGGAAGGTATTTGGGTAGGTATTGGGTGAACCAAAAGGATTTGGCAGTGTGAAGAGAAGAGGATTAGTGGTGTCCTTTTATAAGTAGGGGAGAGGACACACTTTTAATTTTTAAAAAGAAAAGATATACCAATGTTTTACACACCCCAAAAAGATCCAAAATGGATCATTATAGAAAATTATATAAAATAAGGTGTAAATATTTAAATTTAGTAGGAATTGGACAAGTTTTTAGGTTATTTTAATCCTTATAGTTTTAGTTTAACCCCCCCCCCCATTAAACCCGTTTAACCTTAACTACAGTAATTAATTTTTACAGTTTTTACTATTAATTATGAAAAAATTAAGTTTTAATTATTATATAATATTAATTATTATGATTAATAATATTAAATACATTTTACCAAATTCAATTCATAGAAGTTCTAGAATTTAATTTAACATTAAACCTGCAAATGTGATGAAAAAATGATTTTCCAAAGAAACAATTTTCATAAGTATAGAAAGTTTTAATATCAAAATTCAATATGAAATTAATTAAAATGACCTAAATTTTATTAATAAAAATATATTTTAAATATTTATACTTTTAAACCATTTTAAAACATTATGTATCTTTTTTAATTATATTAACAAAAATGATATTTTAGAAAAAAATCAATATTTCTCACTATTCATTGAAAAAATTATATTCTCTGAAAATTATAAAAAAACTGTACGATAATTTTGACATTTTGATTTAAAAAATTAATTTAATTTTGTTAATTATATTTTATAAAGTGTAAAAAAATTAATTTTATTAGTTTTTTAAAAAAAGACAATGAAAATAATTTTTTGAGAAAAAAGTAGTTTGTAAGCATATAAAGACTTTACCACAAAATAAGTACTTATTAATCAATATATTTTATTTATCTAAATCATTAATTCTAAATTTTAAAATTTTGGTTCTTCCTATTCATACCACTTAGTTTATCTTCTAGGTTATAATGATCATGTTTAAATAATAATAATATTAATAGTATACTATGGTTTGTTAAAATGAAATGTTTCATGTAATGAAAGTTATTGACAAAATTAAATTTATTTTAAAAAATATTATTTCATAAAAATCCTTCGGTTTTAAAAGTGTTCCAAAGGAGGATATCAAAGGAAGAGGTAATTATTTTAACCAAGTTCTTTTAAGTTTAATTCTTACTACAACGCCTCCAAATCTTTTATACTCATCCTAATATAATTAAATCAATATAATTAGTATAATAAAATGTTAATGTTTTGATGTAATAAAAATTATATACATTCCTCACATTCATTATAAAAAGAGAATATCACTTTTTTTTATAGTTGGATGATCGACTCCATGAATGATATACTTCATTTTTCATCACAAACTTACATGGATATTTATAAAAATATATTTAAAGAGTAAATATTATACTTATGAAATTATTAAGGTCATTTAAATATAAAATAGGTATTATATTAATAATATTAAAAATAAATTATCATTGTGATTTTAACCACCCAAAATAAGCATATCGAGACATCTTTCACAATTTAAATCTATTTTGGACAATTGAATAGGATTAAAAACTTTGGTCATACTGGTATAATATGATATTTATAATAAAATAATTTTTTAAATAATGGTAATATTAATATTTAAATCTTCCTTAAAATTATACATTTCTATTCATTAAAAATTAATAAAACAAACACTTTATGGGTTTTATCCTAAAGAATCATATCCGAAACTCCCATAAAGTGAACCCAAAACAACATTAGAAATAATGGGACATATATTAAAGTTATGTAAATATTCTATAGATGATGAAAATGTTTTATAAACCCTTTTACCATGGTAAAAAACTATAGTGGTTTTAGAGAAATTAAATAAACAACCCCAAGTGGCCAATGAGAGAAACAATTGTACAATAAATGAATAACATATGAAAATAAATTGACCTTAAATTATGAGATTAACATTTAAAAAATTATGAATAAAGTATTTAATAAAGTTAATTTGGTTATTCATGAGGTTATATTCTTAGACCAAGCTAGTTGGAACTTGAATTGAGGGTTCTTAGTCTCAATTTCAATTACTTGGGTCTTGTTTCACATTGTGCACCAGGTTTCCTTATATACAGTGTTACATTGATTCATTGACTTATGAATATATTTTACTATATTTTTTATAAAATTAATTGTATTTATAAATATATATTTTTAAATTTATTTTGATTCAAGTGTTATAAATGTCACAAGGTTTTCTCGTCGCAAATTTCATTCTTTGAGGCATGTTTTATATTATACACCTATTTTCATTTATATGGTGTATATACCGCATCTTTGAAATATTATATCTTTATTATCACTTTATTAATGTTATTTAAATTTCCATTTCATGTCCTCTATTTCAAGAGGTTTTGACTCATATGTTATAAATCCATAAGGGTTTTGTTGACTCGATTTCCTTTTCATTGGGTGATAAAATTTATTCCTCAATTATGAACTAATAAGATTTTCTTATTCTTCTATTTCTCAATAATACGTGGTTTTTAATATTTTTATATAGTTAAATTACATATTTGCATCAAAATATCCATCTTTAATGAATTTCACATTATATAAAAACATGATGTTGTTAAAGAATAATTATCATCCTTTATAATGACTATTTATCCTCCATGTCCATATTATTTATTACCCAAAATGTATTATTTTATTATTATGGAATAAAAATATATATTATCATATATAATCCTCATATTTATCATTATATATTCTTAGAAATAAAATTTTAAAATATTTATTTGATGTGGGTCTTACTTTAAAATTTTATAAAATCTAAAGAGGAATTTCTTTCCATATTCATACATTTTTATCATCCACTCCACATTTATTTACATAAAATTAATTTATTTTAAATGTTACATTGTAATATATTATTATAAAGTTATTATTTATAAATTATTTCTTTCACATTTTTTAAAATGAATTTTAAAAGTGACTATTAACTTTGAATTTCATGGAAATGATTAAATGATTTTTGAAAACTCTTTTTCAAGATTTCACATTAATTTTATCCCATATATCCATAATTTATATCTATTATAGATAAATTTTCATCATCATTATTTAAATTCTATTATACTATTTTTAAGATTAAAATTTGGGTATCAACTGAACTACTCTTGATGTCATGTTATGCAATACCATTTGGAAATGATATGAAACTATGTTTTCTTATATGGGGTTTTCATGATATGATGAGTGATTGATTTCACGTGATATACATAAATGTTATATACTTATATAATGGGAGGGTCCATATATATCCATATAAATGAAGTGGTTCAAGTTTTATATCTCATGAGATAACTATTCTATATATGATAATTTGTGTTATGTTCACAAATATATGTGTGGGCATTTTTGTTGTATTCACAACATGATATATAGAAATTATTTTTATGATCAAAACCTTATGTGTGGAACTTTTTTTAGTTTTCCGTGTCCATGTGGTATGTTTTCCGATGATTAATTCAGTTTTAAATTTCTTATTCTACATTTCCATTTTATTCCATATTCTAATGTTTTTTTAAGGTTTATTATTATTTTCATATGTTTACAAGCGAGCGTATATGTTTTATTCTTCCAAGATAGTTATTTTATGGTATGATGTTCAAATTTCTGGATCTATAATGTTCATCCATGTCTTAAGATATCCACTTAAGATCTTATGTTATTTTTAATTATATATTTCTACCATGCTTATTTTTTCTCACATTCTTATAATCCAATCTTTTACAAATCATTGATAGGTTTTCCTTTACTAAGAATTTGAGACCTACCCCTCTTATATTTCCATTTCCCCAAGTTATGAATAATATTATTATGTATGATATGTCAACATGGATATCATATGTGTATAATTTTTTTGGGGTATGTTAAATACTTTTCATAATATAATGTTCCATGGTTTAGTGGGAGAAATACTCATTTTATGGGAAACATATGGGTTTTGTTAGTCAATGTTTTTTTTAACTCTCTAAAACTCCAAAAATAAAATGTTCATGGGTATGTAAGTGAATCAATGTTTTTTTTGATATTGTAATCATGGATGTTTATGTCTGGGTTTCTTCAATTGGTTTCAAATCCAGTCTACAAAGAATAAGTTTTTAGGCCAATATACAAGAGTTTAGGTTTGGGGCATCTCATTAACGAAATCATATTCTGAATTTGTTTCTCTAATTGATAAGCAATGATCAGGATCATTGTTTATCCAATTAAATTAAATCTCTAGTCACAATCTATGATAGAGATCAGATGAACCCCTTTCAACAATCTTAGTGAATCACAAGTTTCTTCTTGAACCCATGTCTTCCAATTGTCCAAATCTAGGTTTAAGCATGTCCTATTGATGAGAAGATTCATAAATAGAAGTGGGATATGTCTTATGAATATTTCTAAACATCATACTATGACTCTTATTATATAGGGATTACAACTAGTAAGATTAGATATCCTATATGTTGCTTATATATCTTAAGAAATTGGAAGTCTTATGAAAATTTATATCTTATGCGGATTCCTCGATAAAGTGATTCAAACTTTTAGCCTTTTTTGATTTTCTATTTTCTGATTCTCAATACATATCTTACACGCTCCCTAGAAAAAAGATATATCAGATTTTAAAAACATTAGTCGAATTAAAAAAAGCCTTATGGAATGGTTTAAATTTCCTTAAGAAACTAAAAAATTTGAAAAAATACAACTGTTAAAAAACAATTAACAAAGAAAAAATTTATTGAATAAGAAAATATGAATTAAAAATATAATAAATCTTTCACACAAAAAATTGTCAATTAGTTTTTATACTTCAATAATATAATTAAAAACTGTTTAAAAAAATAATTGAGATAAAATCATATAACATGAAAATATTAATGCCAAGACTCAATTTTTTAAAAAATGAATCAAAAATAATATTTCAAATGTAATTTCTCTAAAAAAACAAAATATTTATTTTAAAAATACAATTAGATTTAAGCATAGAACATTTAGTCAATTTATCACCAAAATCAATTTTTTTACTCATAAATTAAATGAATCATATTTTCCATTCAAAATTATGAGAATTTAAGGTATTATCAATTAAAGCACATTTCATCATAAAAAATATAGTCATTTCATCATAAATATATTTCAAACATGTAATAAAATTAAACCACATCACATACTATCACATCATATATCCATGTTGGAGAAAAACGTCATTAAGCAAAGAAAGTCATAATATAACCAAAAAATCTATATATAAAATAAAAAAATCCATAAAATTTCAAATAATATAAATTATAATCCAAATAAGGATTGATAAATCATGAATAAATGATCATAATCATCTAAAATGTGGTAAAATTAGTGGTTGTTACTCCTAAAACTATGTTTTCATCTTCTTTGGGTCATGCCCACCACTTGCGTCATCATCACTGTTATCATCATCGCTCACCACCACTTCACTACTTCCAAAACTTGAGGAGGTTCCCATGTCACTTCCCTAACTATAATAAACACTAATTAGAAAGTATTTTGATAGAGGGCTCAATTTTCTTGGGTGGATGAAGTCAAGAGTGATGAGGTCTTGTGGGTGAATGATGTCTAATTTTCCCTTATCCTACTCAACCAGAAAATCCAAATAGTGTATAGTCCTTAGTGGACTAGTATGATATATCAAATTTATCATAAGTCATGCCTTTCTAGTATCGATGGGGTAGTAATGGGAAATATGGAATTGGAAATTATGGAGGTGGTGTTAGGGTGGGTAGTGGTTGTTTCATGGCAGGTGGGGGTGTGGGAATGGGATTCTCTTGATGTTATTAGGGTTTCCATGTGTTTTTGTGGGGCCTCATCATCCTACCCAGTTTTTTATTATTTGGTATCATGGAAATATTAATTTTTTCTATCATAAACAAGAATACACATGCTCTAGACAATGGTAATTTCAATGGTAGGGGAGGTATCAGAATTGAAAGGCATCAGTATCTACCTTAGGACCCAAACAATGAGACAAAATCATGATAAATCACCGCTAAAAATCCCCCTTCTCTTCATAGTAAAAATTTAAAGTATGTATTGGCTAAACACAAATACAAGTTTTACCTGATGTTTGGTAATCATAGAGAGGATAATGAAAAGGTCATGCAAGTTTACCCCACCATCGCTATCAATGTGTAGGGTAATGAATAATGTGAGTACCCAGTGGAGGATATGGTGGGTGGAATTGAAAATATTAGAGGATCTAATTGTTTCAGGGTTTTATACAGATCATGGATATGTAATTGTTGACCGAAAATTTCATGCAAAAACAGATTCCCAAAATAGAGTGGAGCAATGATTTGTCACATTTCAACACCCTCTTGGGTATAACTATAGGTGAGAACCCCAAATTGGGATATTGGTATATTATATTGATGACTTATTAGGTGTAATGTAACATCACCCTCTATATCAATAATTTCGTGATCTTCATCATATGGATATTGGTTATTACACCAAAAGGTTGAAGAAATATTAAGTAATAAATCTTTATAAGCTAGTCTAGTGAATAAAAGGATATCAATAATTTTACCCAAATCAATTTAATTCTAAATATTCTACTCTATATCAAGTTATCATAGACTTTAGGGAACATAGAATTAGTGAGGGTACACTATTTGAGTATCTTGGTTGTGGAAGCATTTTTTTACTCTTTATTAGAAAAGCAGAGATGTTGTTGGGAATTGGAAGTGCAAAATATTTTTGTGGGTGTGTTAAGTGTGGTTATTGTGGTTTATGCTTCTAGGTATCATGTTTGTAGTAACATTATAGAAATTTACAAAATATACAAAGTAAAATAATTATAATAAAATTTCACCACCTAAACCTAAAAGTAAACCGATGGAATATTATATGTTATTGAAATCAAATAATAAAAATTTGGGGTTCTGAGAAAGAAAGTTTGAAGTGTGTGCACATGATTGTGATTGAGAAAACATAAATTGAAAACCCTATAAAACTATAATATATTGAAAAAAAATCAAACAGTAAATATGATAGGAGGAAAAAAATAACCTAGGTCTAAAAGAGAAAAAGAGAAAAAAGACGAGATATTACCTTAGGTTGTTGGATGGGTAACAGAAAGAGGGAAAAGAAGAATCTCATGGAGGAAAGAAGAGGGAATGAGAATTAAAATAAGGAAAGAGTGTATGGTAAAGACTTTTATATATGTAAATGGAATGGTGGTGGTTTTTATAAATGATTTTTGGGGGTTTTGAGTGAAAAAATTAGGGATTTCAAAAATGGATAATGGTTAGGAGAACCATGAACGAACCATGTGATGACCACTAGAGTATGTTCAACCCCTTTATTGGTTTACGCACATAGTTTTAAAAAAATGTGATAATATTTATAATTTTTTTGGAAAGGTTTCTCACCTTATGCACAGTTGTAGTGAATGGTAAAGTAACCCATAAACAAACCGTGCATGCTTGTTTGGAATTTAAATTTTCTCTTTCCTAGTTTTGAAATCATCTAAGTGTCATATGAATTTGAGTTTTAACTCACCCAATTATTTCAAAATAAGATAAAATTTATATAATATATAGCTTAAGTATTAAGTGATGAAATTAAATTATAAAACCATTACTTCACACACAACAACAATAAAAAAATACAAGCATGCATTACTCAAAAAAGGAACATTATCATGAAACCTAAATCACATCTTACAAAACAACAAGTAAATATTTATGATCTTTTATAAAATTTCAAGGTACCTCATGGTGGGTAGTATATTTAACATCCTTATATTGATAAACATGTGCCCATATAAATCTAAAATTGATAGTGGATACCATTACCACCACATTTTACACTTGAAAGTAAGTCTTAGAGTGTCTCCCACTAACCTTAAAGTTATATATATATTCCCCTGTAATCAACATTGGTCCATGATGGAACACCTTTGAGACCATGAAGGTGTCCAACTTTCATTCCTTCAACTTACCTAGAAACAATATAAACTGCGAGTTGAATAAAAAACCTTATTTCTATGTTTTAATTGTTTCATGGATATAATTTGGTCAGGCGTGTCCTTGGTCCATTCCTTGTAAGTTGATGAATTATTTTACCCCATCCATCAAATCTCATCATGCTCCATAAATTTTAATATTCTATTCCTCCCATAGATTTACAATCAAAATTGAGGATTTTTACTACCTAATATGATTTGTTATCCAACACTACTATAATATGACATGTATTTTCATACACCAATCAAAAACATGGCATACCAAAAGTAATTTTTTATATATGTTTCCCTATAATCCCATAAAGTGTTATCCAACTTTCTTACCCAATACTTTTTTTATGTTTAAATAGTCTTCTCTAAGATTTTTTAAATTCATGGTCAGGGACATCAACTTTACTATTGCTTTGGGGATGGAAATATTTCTCTTAATATACCAAATTCATTACCTTTTTAGTACATTACTCATTAGGGAGTTATAAAAATGAGATCCTTGATCAATAATTGGCGTCCTAGTAACTCCAAACCTGTTGGGATTTTTTTCTTCAAGAAAGACACAACCAAAATTATTGTATATTGTGTGGTATCTACTGTATAAACCTATTTGGATATATAATACACTTATAATAGGTTGTACGTGTTTCCATAATATGTTGGTAATGGACTTATAAAATTAATTCCCCATATTTAAAAGAGCTTCACCTTAAGGATAAGGTGATGCATAATTTTTTTATCAACACTCAATGTTTCTTATCCATTAGCATCGGTCACATATTGAGATAAATTACATGGATTATTTATAAATTTTTGGATAGAATAATTTGTATTGTAGAACCTTTGAAATGGAATAATCTCTCCTTGATAATATAAGAATGATAAATTTATAGAATTATAGGATCTTCATATTTTGACACACAACATCAGATGATTCCATCCCTAGATTATTAGAAGAGAAATGGGTCTTACCCAAAAAAACTTTACTACTTCTAAAAATCACTTTCTTGGTTGCTAGTAGATATTGAGGTAAAGAAAATCGTGGTAAAATAATTAGGGGTCACTTCTACAAGTAATATATTGTCATCCATAAGGCATCATGGATATCTTAATCATCATCTTTATCAAGGTAAATAAACTATAATATAGAGATATGATATATGAAAAGTTTTAAACATTATTTATTATCATGGAAATTTCAATCAAATTCTTATATTAAAATTACCCACTAAATAATTAATTAATTTTCATCCTTATTGTTAATTTAGTACTTGAGGGATTCATGATTCGTGTAAATATTCACCTATGAGAGCACTAAGTATAACTAAAATGGATCAAAGATAAACACCAAATGTATCATTTCATTCTTCATGGTCATATATTTAACTTGAGTCTCATTCAAGGATCTAGATTCATAATATTTGGAATGAAATATACTATCAAAACATATCCTAAGTACTATTCCAACATATAATCACTAGTTTTACACATCATCTCAAATGGTTTATTCTAGTTTAGGTAAATCATGATTGATTCCTCCACACAAAAAATTGTTTAACAACTTAAAATGATTTAATGCACGAATCATAAAAATCAAATAAAATATCCTCCATCTATATATTTTTCTAATTTTGTTCTATTTTGGAAAAATATCTTATGAACAATTAGTAAAATCCTAAATGTCCAAGAAAACTTCTAATTTCCCAGGTTGATTTTAGTATATGTGGTGAGTGTTGTCCTACTTTATCTAAAAATATGTGTGAATTTTAATAAGTTAATTTAGTGTGCTTGACCTAGATCACCTAAAAAGAACCTAATTTAGAGTTTTTCTAATTGTAGGTGTGCCTCTATGTATGCTAGATATTTCAATCTAGTAGGGAGAGTCTAAAAGGGGATAGTTGACAGAATCTACCCTATATTAGTAAAACAATAATCAAAAGAAAGAGAAAACCAATAACTAGCCAAAATAAAAAGATAGAAAATATCTCAAGGTATATTAAATAAATATCTAAAAAATAGTTAATCCTTTAAAAAGATAACATGATCACCCATAGGATGATCATATAGAGACAGAAAAAAAACAAGAAAAGGAAACTCAACCCGACACTAATGATCCACCCAGTCCTCCTCTAAAATTCATTAACAACCCACCCATTAACTTATTACACCTTCATTTCACTACACACTAGTATTAGAGTCCTTAACCTTTCCTACACCAAGAACCATGAAGTCAGTACACATCCTAGAGGGACTATATAGGGTGTAAGAATGGACTTAGTATGAAACCATCAATGATGTCCCTAGATAATATTCATATATATACAAGTAAATGAAATTTAAAATAAATAGAATCCAAACAATAATAAAAATTTATTCACACTATTATCATTCATCCATGGTTGAGAACCTTACCATCTTCGACTGATTCCATAGTGGGACAATGATCCCACAATCAGTCACACCAGAAATTCCATTAGACTTCAATCCAACTCTATATCATATTGTGATACACAACCAATCATAACCTAGAAATAAATACTAAGACATTATAAAAAAATACATATCCATATATGATATCATAATTTCCATGGCTAAATTATTCTTTTTCTAAATGGAGGCACAATAGCTAGATGAAACCTAATCATAGTGAGCACCTGCTTTTATCCAGTGATATCAATCCCCACCCATATCATGTTGCTATAGCTATGGAATATCCATCCTCTAAATATATGATCAACACTATAATCCTAAGTCTATGTATTTGGGATCAATATAATTCCCAATATTTAGAAGTTATCCATCAGAATCACCATCCAGTGTAAACAGAACCTATATAAATTTCTAGATTAGAAGCACTCCCCCAACTTGATATACTAGATCTGAGGAAGTTAAGATAATTACATAAATCACTACACCAATTCAACATCCTTGTACATAATCATACAAAACATCACAAACATTAAAATGAGGGTAAATGGATACAGATAAATTAAATAACAGTTGATTTTACATGGTTCAAACATTACATCCTATGTACATGGGAGAAAACTACTTTTATTCAATTAATATGAAGTTATAAGTATTTACAATCATAATCAATAATTACCACCAATATTATACCACCTTATAATCCGAGTCATCAAACCATTTGTGAAATTTTCTCACCCACTTATAAGTGGTTTTAGGGAACTTACATGAACTTATAATGGGTCTCATCCAGTCATATGATTCCACCAACCTATAAAGTTTATGAGGAACCCACCATTAAACCCAATAAATTCCAATTATTTATAAAAACATTTTCAATGAATTCCAACTTTTATTGAATAGTGTAAGTCACTTATAAATTTTTCTAAATGACTCTTATAGTCTAACCCCTTCTATATAAATCTAATAGGAGAAGAATTTAATGTAACATCATCAGAGAACCCAATACGAAACTCATGTCTTTTTTCACACACCATCCAAAACACTAACCTATAAATTCCCATCAGAAGATAGAATCTTCCAAACAACCTACCTCCACTAGATCACACTCCCATTTCACTAAATCAATTAAACCTAACTTTCAGTATAAATCTTTATGATCATTTTAATAATAACTTGAATCAATCTTCACCATTCTTAAAAATATACCACTTGAAAAAAACATCAAGGAATACATGGAAACTTACAACACTTTGGAGAAAAAACTTACAATTTCACATCACATAGTGTCTCCATCTTATTCCACTAATATATGACTCGTTAATGCACGGTGTTGCATTAGAATTTCTTAGGCTAGCAGATTAGTGAACATGTGATCTTGATTTTTCTTTATAGTTATCTTACATAACTCATATACTATATCCTATAGAATTTTTTATATGTAATGGTATTTTAGGTTGATGTGTTTCATCAATGAGTGAAACATTGGGTTTTGATCCAAATGTATTTCACTCTAATTATAACAAAATAGAACTCCACACTATTAAATCCTTATGAGCTCCTTCAACAGGTGCATCAACCAGCCCAATTATTACCATGTTTCTATTTTTTCCATGTAATCAGTGCTTGTTAGTCCCTAATGTTTCTTAGAGTGAGATTACACTGAGAGGTGGTGTATAAAGGTATGAAATGATTATAAAATTAGACACATTTTACTTTGATTCTCATTTCCCTAAAATGGATCTTGGCCTCTCAACCTTAAGGGCCACTTTCAATGTACGTGTTTGGATAAAGATCTAATTCAATTCACTTGACCATTCCTTTATTACCAGATTTTCTTTAAGATTCCTTTTACCCTTTTGGTTTGAATTCATAAAGTAAATAGGGATAGAAGAATTAACCTGGTTCAACCTCATTGGACTACTCTGAGGATAATTATTCAGTGATGTATCATGCCCTAAATCACAATATAGAACACTAATATTCAAATGGGATTTGAGTTAGGTCACTCCTTTCCTAGTCTTGCTACCATAAAATGTTTAGGGTAATGTCACTATCACCCAAGGGCCACTCTTGGCTCTCTTCCTTATTAATTCCTCTACTCACTCTGTGGAAATGATCACCTTCACATAGATTATGGACATGTATCTCCCTTTATCAACATCACTTGTTGTAGATGATGCACCTAGTATGGATGAGTGTAATTGAAGTCCACTCGCTACTCTTCCCATAATTATTGTGATCTCCTTCAGAACCTCTCATTATAAACTCTTTAATATAGGCCTGAAATTATAATTCTTTATTGCACAGTAGTGATCTATTCTCCTCTTCCTTTGGTAAAGTATTCAATGGAATCCAAAACCTTATTTTTCTTCCATCCTCCTCACCTGGAACAACTTACACAAATAATCAAATCATTAATATCTCTATGTTTATCTTTTTTATTTATTCTTATTGATATCCCATGTTTAAATAGAGTGGACATTTACCCAATAATTATACACCTTTCAACATATTATGGGCTATAAAAACCACCCATAAATCCTCCAAAAAACATCCTCTATGGTCACTATAATTGAAGTAAAGATATAATTACTTTATTGATCAATTTCTATCTCCTTTGTTGTGAGAATTAATTCTCAATAAATTCGTCTTACAAATGCTAGAAAATTAATTCAAATTTTTCATGAATCGTGACCAATATTTAAGGCCCATGATATATGAATCATTGATGATCCATTAAAGCATCATCATAATAAAATCCTATGAATTTAGTGAATCTCTTACCAACATGCCCACTAACACGACTTGAATTAAAATACCATGGCATGGTATTAGTATCTACAGGATAAAACACCATTCAACCCACCCAGATCCATAGCCATTTTCCCTTTTTTTACTTTTTAGAATCATGATAAGATTATTCACCTTCAACATGGGAACCTCCATGCCCATTTTGGGTTCATCATGTCTTACAAGTGCATGTCTACCTTAAAATTCCATGCACTATATTATAGTAAAAAAACGTTTCTATATTTCACACACTAGGGAATGAGACACAATGTGGTCAACCTTTAGCTGACAATGTTTCTACATCAGGTCTTCAATTAATTCCATGGCCACTAAAACAACTTCCCACTATGTATGGACTTTTCCTTATTGCATAAGTTATATGGAATTCAAATATAAGGACCACTGCGATGTGGCCCATTCATGCTTTCCTATTTTGGGAATGTCCTTCTCTATTATGATCATAATCGATGGTGTTATTAAACCTTCCTTCTTATTTATCTTGATCATGCCCACTAACTATGAAATGGTATTTCCTATGTTGGGAAACTTCTTCACCTATCTTTCGCCAATATGCCTTTAACATATCTTTATCCCTTCTCATGTCCATGTAGGATAAATGGTCAGAAGCTTTTTAATAAATGGTTAGAAGCTTTGCTTCTGACTGGACTTGTTTGGTATCTTTATCCCTTCTCATGACCATGTAGGATCCTTATAGAATAATTTTTCATTTTTGTATTGAAGTTAGATACTTTTTTGGTACTCTTCCATGTTTTCAGAAAATAAAACAAAAATAGTATTCTAGATCATTGTAAACAATTAAAATTTTTATTATTATTCCCCATTATCAAGGTCATTTTTTTATTGTTTAAAAATAAAACACTACCCATTAGGATTCCTTACAAAATCTCCCTTTGGATTTTATTGAAAATATCCAACACCTATGTCCAATATTTCCTACTCTCATTATTGGAAATAAAATACAAAGGGAACTTACTCTTTCATCAAATGTTAGATATCTTTCTTTAAATCTCATATCTCTATTTGAATGGGGTTATCTTATTTCATCTTTAAAACTTTATCCACCTTGATGTGTTGGAAGAAACTCCAATACATATTAACTACATAACTATATTAAAATTACAAGATGAAATACTCAAGGGATCCAACTCCTCCTCTATGATGATAAATAGGTCTTACTAATCTTATGTCATCTCCACCTATTTCAATGAACCTTTTTCTTTTGGAATAAACCACATATTAGTTATCCAAATGCTTTAAAACCAATTGAAAACAAAATCTGGTTAGAATTTCTAACTCCAGAATAGTTCCTTAATAAAATCTCTATAACAACCAAAATAATTAATAAATCCATTTAGTGTGACTCCCACTTAGCATTTGGGTTGTCAAAAAATACACTAAGCCTACCAAACTTTAGTTTGGTGTAGGAAAAAAGAGTTTTTAAAGAAAACAATGAATTTTTACATGTCAATCATGAATACCTATGAATTCTCATGTAATATTTGTATTTTTCACTTCTCAACATAACCTGTGATCTTAATTATGTTCACACAAAATAGATATAAATAATTAATAAATCACTTGGTTATGGGGATCATACCACTTAAAGTGTCAGATGATACCGATTGTTCAAAATTGAGTAAATGATACCAATTGAACTCTAATAAGAATCATATCTTCATAGGCTTCCAAAAATATCTATTGGGGATTTATATCCATTAAATGTTATCACAAATTCATCTTAATCTTCAGGTTTTAACACTAATTATTTATTTTCATATATAGGGATAACAATTTTGGGAATAAATATTTCATCTCAACAGTGTTTATCATCTTGTATATCATCACAGCTGATACAAAACATTAGAAATACAAATATATAAATGTAAAGTTCATGTGATATTATTTCCCACTTGGTATTCTTCTTGTGTCCTAACACCACTTGGTTTGGGCTTTATCATATCTTCTTCCATTTTTATACATGTTATTTTCTAGAAAAATCACACCATGGATCGTATCTCCCCCTTAATTCTTTGCCTATTAACAAATATATATAATTAATAAAGAATTTAGGGAGAGGGGTACCTTAATGTTACTCAAGTTGAGGCGTGGTTCTAGAAAAATTAAACCAAACCTTCTAATTTCATCTTTTTTCTCTTTTTTAATTGTTGGTAAAGGAATTTAATCATCTCCATAACCTCTTCATCATATTTTCCAGTCGGCATTTCCAACCTCTTGCTTAAGGATCATACATTTTTTAATCTACACACACATCTCTTTATAGGCATGAAAATATTCATCCTTATTTAGCTTTATATTTTTCATAATTTTGGAATTAGTCACACTTGAATGAGTGTCTTAATGAGTTTCTTCAATAGTGGATGTCACCTATGGCTTTATTCCCCATTAAATATTCACTTTTTTCTTTTCAGTGGTTTTTTAAATACCACCTAAGAACCTATATTCCTTGATGTATATGAGTTTAATCTTGGATTCCTTATTACTAGGTGGGTTCTTTTTTACTTCCACCTCTTTCACAACCAAACAAATTTTGACTCTTTATTATAGATTTTTCTTCTTTCCTTCCAAGAGAGTTAGTGTGAGTATCTAGATCTTGGTGAATATTAAATCATATTTTGAGTCTTATCGTTATTGTATAAAACATTAAACCTATTATCTATCCTAACAAGACTTTTTCCTTGGATCAAATATTTGTTTATATTTCATGGGAGTGGAGTGACACTAATTAACTTCTCTTGACTTACATGCATTCCTATAATTAAAATACCATTACATGTAATTGAGTTTAGAATAAATAAAGAATTTACTATAAGAATAAGACCTCATGTTGTATCTCCTTGATTGAGATATTGGAACTGATGGGGATCTTCTCTCATCCATAGTCTTTTTAACTTTAAATAATGTGCTCATAATGTCCCCAAACCTTATATAATAGTATCAATTTTGTGTCTCCTATTTTAACATATTTAAGATTTATCATTGAACATATATTTTATTCCATATTATAGATCTGGACTCTTTCATCCTATTGGGGGTTCTTTTGGATGTATTTTCATCTTCTCATTTGAGGGGATTATCTTCTTTTTAATTTCTCTAATCTTCTTATCTTTTTTCTTTCAACTTTGAATAAATAAATTTTATACATAAATCATAATCCATCCTAGTTTTTCTCTTTTCATCTAGTGGAGTCTTGATTGGAATGATTATTTCCTTCAATTAATTCTCTTTTCCTATTTACTAAAAAATTTCTTGGGAAATATCTTTAATCATGTCACTTTATTCTTTCATTTTTATTCCCATTTTATTTATACATAAATTTAAGGCCAATTTTCTATATTTTTCCTCTTATTATCCAAGGAAATATATTTAATAATTTCATAATAAACTTTGTTCATGAATTATCATAGTTCTACATTCTCTTATAGATTTGGTATCTCCTCTTGGACATTTCTTGAACACCTCCTTGATTGGGAACTGGATGTTGTTTTCACTTCTTCATAAATTATTATTTTCATCTACTAAATAGAGTCTAAAAATACACATACTTTCTAATAAATAATGTTAGAATTTGATATGAAATTTGTTTTAGAATTTTTAACCATGTTAGGAGAATTATTTCTTATGGTATCCTTCTTCTTCTTTTTTCCTTTGTACATAAATCACTCTTTATCATCTTTTCTATAGAGTTCTTCCAATGTTATCCACAAATATTTGGAGAAATTTTTATGTGAAACCACGTTGTATATTTATTATCTAAGATTACTGTTTATTAAATTTTTTTACTAAGGCATAAATCTCAATGTTTCTATGATATGTTTCAAATAAAACATTGTTTCAGCTCATCAAAAAAATTATTCCATCAACAATTTCTCAGGGAACTTCAGGTGAATATTCCATGTAAGAAATAAACTCTATTTTCCATTAGTTTAATTTCCTTTAAAAAATTCTAGATCATTAAATATGGATTCTATTTCTATTCATAAAACATTAGATATATTAAAATCAGTAAAAAATCCATGAAAAATGATTATTTTTCTCTGATACCACTTATTATTCTCTATAGTTTCTTCAAGCGATATTTCCCTAAGAGAGGGAGTGATTCAGCATATGTAATGCTTATTAAATTAGACAACTTTTCCTTTAATTATCACTACCCTTAAATGGATATTTACAAATCAACCTTCAGTGTCACTTACTATACTATTTTTTCTTGGATGATGATCTAATTCAATTCACTTTACCAGCCATTTGTTACTAGATGTTCATTAAGATTCCTTTTACCCTCTTTTAGTGTGTATGCAGAAAGTAAATAGGGACACGAGAATTTAATTGGTTGACCCTAACTAGGATACTATAAGGGGAATGAATCATTAACGTTTCATGAACTAAATCCTAATAAATCAAACCACTCTTTAAATGGGGTTCATACTAGGTCACTCATTTCCCAAACTCACTGCCTTAAAATGTTTAGGGTTGACTCACTATCATCCTAGTGTCACTCATGGATCACTACCTTATTCCTCACTCTAATCACTATGGGGGAAAGATCACATTCACATAGTTTATGTACAAGAAAGTTTCTTCATCAACACCACTTATTGTAGATAATGAAACTAGTGTGGATGAGTATTGTTGAATTCCACTCTCTTCTATTCATAAATTTGATATGATCTACTAAAAAATAGATCTTTATTAAACTTATAAGATAGACCTGAAATTACACTTTATCAATGCATATAATTGATTTCTTATCCTCTTCCTTTGGAAGAGTATTCAATAGATTTTAATACCTTCTCCTGCTTCTGGTCCCCTTACCTAGAACACCTTTGACCAAGAATCAAATCTTTAATATCTCCATGTCTCTATTATTTTTACTACAAATTGATCTACCCTCTTTAAAAAGGGAGGTTATGTTCCAAAAAAATAAAAACAAATTAATATCATCATGGGATAAAAAAACTACCCATAACTCCTCTATAAAACTTCATCCATGATCACCATAACCATAGTCTCCATATAACTGATTTGTGGGTCCGTTTGTCTCTCCTTTATAGTGTGAATTAATTATAATTAAATTCACCTTATGAATGCTATAAAATCCATTCAAATCATTCTTATATCATAACCTAAATTCAAGATCCATGGTGTATGAATCATTTATGATCCATGGTGTATGAATCATTTATGATCCATTCATGCCTCATCAGAATCAAATACTCTATATTTGGTGTGTCTCGTAGTGACACGCCCACCAACATATCTTTCCTTCGAACACCATGATGTAATATATGTATTCCCATGATAAAATATCTTTCATCATGTTTGGCTCCATATCTCATTATCCATTTTTCCTTCTCCTGTAGAATATAGAAAATATGTTGTTATTGTTCAAAGAAAACACCTTTACCACGAGCACCCTATTCCTGTTTTGGGTTTACTATGTCTCATAGGTGAATATTCAATTAAAAATACCATAAGATAAAAAGTAGATAAAAACCATGTATTTTTTTACTCACCATATAATGATATATGGTGTGTTCTACCTTCAGCTGACTGTGTATCTCCACCAAGTTCTCAATGAACTACACAGACATTGAAACATCATTCCACCACATCTGGTTTTTTCTATATTGCATAGGTGATATATAATTACACCATGGTGTAGAACATTCTATATTTACAATGTTGGGAATCTCCTTCTCTATCATGTCCATAATCCATGGTCTCCTCTCACCCACATTATTCATTATTTTCACCATGCCCACTGACCACAGTATGGCATTGCCCGTGTTGGGAAACCTATTCACCTTTCTTTCTCCAAGATACCTTAAACATATATTTGGAACTTATCTTGACCATAAAGGATAATTTTAGAATACTTTATCATTTACATATTGAATCCAGATACTTTTTTGGTCATCCTCCATGCTATAAAAAAACCAACATGAATAGCATTCCATCTCATTATCAACAATTCATTGTGACCATATTCTTCCCTATTATCAATGTTATCTTCCTTATTTTCAACAAATACAACACATTACTTTAGGATTGATAATATATTACATTGTGGATAATATAACTATAATGTGTAGTTGTGACTTATAGATAATTTTCTTTCCTTCATAGGTGAACCCAAAACCTGTGGTGACCATCTAGGTGTCTGAATCCCCCACCATGTTAGAATAGATGTAACCCTATAATGTATCATTTATCCTAAATCAAAGACTTATAACTTCTAACCATTTTAGATATTATATGATAAAATTCATACCCTCCTATTATTCCTTGTATTTTTGATGAACTAGTTGATGAAGCACACTAAAACTGTAATGTCAAGGTGATTACACACCATGGACTATATAAGGATTCCTATCACTGATGGAAATAGATTTTTTTATATACTTTGAATATTCTTCTATTTTTTTTGTTTTTCCCTCAACATTTTTATGTTTAAGTTAAATTAAGTTGAGAACAACTTATATTCAGTATTGAAAACCTTTCAGGAATATTCCATAGGTAGTCCCTTTGAGATAGAACAAAAGTCTTGACTTTCTTATCTATCTCAATCTTTATTTCTAATATTTTCTTATCCTGGTAAAGATATTATATCCTAAATATTCTAGAAAAGTCATGATTAAAATCCAAAATCCTCTTAATTTCCAAATGTTCTATAATCAATTCATTTGTCTATATGTAAAGGATGATAAAACTCTCAGCATGCAATGTCTTTTGGTAGAAGCAATGATTTATGTTACACCAAGTGAAACCTTCCACACCCATGAAATCATCAATTTTTTATTCCACTATTTTAGCACCTACATAAATCCATAGTGACTTATATTCATCATACACACCAAGTTATTGTTCCACTGATCCATAAAACCATTGGTTTATTAATGTAAATCATATCCCCCAAGTCACCTGGAAGAAAGATTGTCTTTACATATATATACTCTAAGTATATATTATTTTCATCAATCATGCTCAACTTATGTTCATATCTTAATGTTGTACTAAGTGAATACTTCCTCATCCATAAATGCATTGAATTTTTTATTCCACTATTTTGGTTCCAACTTTAACCTATAGAGATTCCACTTCTGCTTAAACATCATGTTATTAATATTCTAATATACAAAACCCATTGGTTTCTTCATGTAAATTTATTCTTCCAAGTTGTCATAAAGAAATTATATCTTTACATACATATATTCTAAGTATATATTATTGTTATAAACCATCATTATCATTTTTTGGATGGTATAATGAATAAATATTGGATAAAATATTTATAAAAAGTCATTACATTCTATCTATTGAAATCACATTACTATTATCTTTTAATTGAACCATTTTCTACTATTAGCATCATACTTAGATTATAAAACACACATATTTTATAGTGATTTTTTCACCTATGGTAATTTAGTAATCTCTAATTTTCTATTAAAATTCAAAAAAGACATTTCTTTTTCATCATTGACTCTAACTTTTTTGAGTCACTGAGAGTGGCCACCTCTTCTAAGCCTTCATACTCTCTACTATCCATTATAAGTATAAATTTCATGTTAGTTATAGATGTTTAAAATAGTTTCTTAACCCTAGTTGATCTCAATAATTCTACTTATGTCTCATCTACATTAAGTAATATAATATCTAGTTCTTTGTCTTATAGAGCCCTAGATTTCATAGCTCTATCATGAGCCTCTATAGTCCTATAACATTCAAGAACATATTATATTGGTCTATCTATCACACTTTCAATTCTTCTATCTAAGCCCTCTGAAACTTTTGTTCTTTTAGTACTCCAACCTAGATCAACTTGGAATTGGCCAATTGATTATTTATTATCAAATTCCTTCCCAGCCAAGTTCTAGTATTTCTATAAGACCTTCTCATTAAATAGAAAATCCTATATCCTAATTATCTTTTAATTTTTATCTTTTCATACATGGAATCATTAATTTCCATCTCCATATCCTATAAAGAAATTTGTATTGGAAATTGCTCAATTTTATCCCTATACTTAGTATTGACATAGATGTAGGTGATACTCTAATAAATTTTGAGGTAGATAAATTCCATAAGTTTACCAAAACTTACATGCTCCAAATTATTTTATCCCAATAGAGAGTTATATTAGACAAGTAAGTTTTAATGTTCACTAATTTTACCCAAATTTCCTTAAGAATTACATATCTCAACCTCATGCTCTATTACATTTTTGTTAATATATAATTCATTCACTCTACCACAATATTTTTTGGTGTATCAGGCACATTCATCCCAATATTGATACCCTTATTTAGATAGAAGTTCCATAAGTATATCACATTGTACCCACCATTATTGTTGGATCATATGAATTTTAACTTTTTAAAAACTTACCTTTCTACCATGGCCTTATATTAAATGAAAACTATAAATATTTCAAACTTGTGCTTCAGAAATAAAACCCACAATTTATTTATTATATCATCAATGTAAGTCACAATGTAAAGTGAACCACCATGATATATAAATAGGGATAGTCGCAAATATTTGAGTAATAAATCACTAACTTATAGGATCTGGGATTCTTATCATTTATGTTAAATAACACCCTCTTTTTCTTCCCAAGCACACTGATATCATATCTTCTAAACACTTTGTGATCTATATTCACCATGTATCTTAACGTTATAGTATTTATATTATTCTAACTGATATTTGTGTGACAATAGTTCCACAAATCAAGACACTTATAAGTTGATAATTTGAAAATTATTGTTCCATATGATCTTTTAATTAGATATATGGTTCAATACTTTAAACCCTAATCCACTACCATGGATCCTTGACTCATCTTTAAAACTATGTTTGAAAATACTGTACCAAAATTGGCCTAATTTATCTATCCTCTAGAAATTGGATTTTTCCATTTCCCCAGGATGAATCTCACTTATTTCAATTTAAATAAATGAAACATTTCCATATGGATATCAACATCACCTTTCCCCATGACTTCAAGATCTTCTTCATCCCAAAATAGACTTTTCAAAATATTTTATATACATAATTTACCATGCATACTTTATTTTTCTTTGAGTGAATGATGCACTATAATCAATCACCCATGGTTTTACAAGAGTGTTGACACTTAGAAATAATATTTTATTCCCATTAGATAAATTCATAGAACTTGAACATATAGAAGCTTCCATTTCATAATTTTTTATGTGATATATACTAATACAACCTAATAATATCATACATATATATGACATCATTTTAAATTATTATTCATTACATCTCATAATAGAACATAACCTATAACCTATAGGTTTATTATACGAGACATATAATAAAAATATTTCATAACCATTATTCAACATTTCCTACAACTATTCTATGCACGTAATACTATTCTTTATAACTTGGGGAAATGGAAACATAATAAAGGGTGAACTCATATATTCATAAAGTGATGAATATAAGAGATATCAATAAAAGATAAAAAATTATAATAAGATGAGAATATGGGTATTTGAACCTAATCAATGTGAATGGGCATAATATAAAATATACATACCCAATAAAACATATATCATAAATCATGAGTCATGGCATAAGGCTTTTGTAATAACCTAAGACAGAAGTCATAGATGTGTGGAAACATGAGTCACTAATCCTGATCCGTGAAAACAAAACACAGGAACATTTCATAAAATAAGAATGTGACATGAGAATAAGTATAGAAATGATAACATATATCAAGTTTAAACAACAATACATTCATATCATAATGGACTAGGCTGACCACATGCCCATAACATAGTGGACTTGAGCTAACCACCTACACCCCATAACATTTTGGTCTTAGGTTAACCACCCATGTCTCATCCTGGTCTCAAGAGATATAAAACTTTACCCAATTAAATATAGTTATATATTAGAACCACCAATTATATATTGATAAACCATACATATGTGTGTCACATGAACATGAAAACATTCATAATTCTATTATAGCTTAATTAACACATCTAAAAAAATGAGTTTCATGAAATTCCCATAAGGCATGGTGCTAGGATATCAAGAGAAATAAGTTTTATGGTATCATTAGATCATATCCCCAATTAAGTATAAAAAAACAAAGTATATTTAAAAATATTAAATATAAAATTTAAGAGAATTAAAATTACTTTGAGAAATAAGATGAAAAGTTATTTTCATTTTTTAAAACTTTTATTTTAAAAGAAAATAACATTTAAAACAAAAGTAATATGAATTACTTTAGAAAACCATGAAAACATGGAGATAAATATTCCTAAATAAAACTAAATTATATTATATGAAAATATATTCATGTGGAAATAATTAAAAAAGTATTTATTTCACATTTTTTTATGAAAGAAAGGTCGAATAAAATGGTCCATGTTGAACATATTAAAAATATATTCCATTAATTGTTATTTAAAGAAATAAAAATAAAATAAAAAATAAAATTAATAAATAATTTAAGTATATATAAGGAAATAAATAAAATCATATGAAAAAACTAGATAGGAAGGGGAAATATTCTCAATCCAAAATAATAGATAAGTTCAGTTTCAAATACAATAATATTTTCGAGTAAATTATTAATAAAAGGGAGGTGAAATGGTAAGAATAAATATAAAAAAACAAATAAATAACAATATTTGGAGAAAAAAGATTATTTTTTAGAGATAAATAACATATAATTTCACTATAATAGAAATTTATTGATAAACCATCTTAAGTTTAAAGAGTGATTTAGAAGAAACCCTTACCTTTACTCTCGATTCCAAAAGGCTCCTTAACCTCATATGTAATAAAGATAAATATATTAATCAATTATTTTAAAACCTTATTAATATATATTACCTTTTATACTCTTCAATTATAATATTTTATTGCACTAATATTAGTTTTTTATTGTTAATTTTCATTATTAGATGTCAGTAATTCTGATTATTCTATTCAAGTTTCATAAGGTGGTGTAAATCCTCATCCATTGAAAAACAAATCACAATTACTGAATAATTCAATTTTTTTAAACATTATTATCTAATTATATATTTTTTTAGTGTTTATTTAATGGAAGGTATGATTATTGTTTGTGATAATGTAATTCATGATGATCATGTTTCATGTAATTTTCGGATAAAAAACAGTTATTATATAATGATCATTCATTTTTATGTCACCATTAAAAAAAATATTCATGAATTAATTAAATTATTAATATAATATATTACTAGTATTAATTTCTTGATACTTATTCATGATTAAAATGATGATGTTTGTATATAAGTTTTCATGTAGGTAGTTGAACCGACCCAAACAAGAATATACTATACTAATGAAATGAATAGAAGTTTAGAGTTATATAATAGTAATATCATTTTAATAGAATAATAATGATGTTGTTAGAACATTATTATAGTTGATAAAAAGATTTATAAAGAGTTTGTATGAGGATGAAGTTGAGAAATTTAAATAATAACATGGATACTTACTTTGATGGAGTCTCTCCTTCTCGAAACAGGTTCATTCAGAATGAAGGATTGAACACTCCTTCTTGTAACTATAATAAACCCAAATTATAATAATTATTTAGTATAGGAAATATTTATATGTATTTAAGAGATAATAAAATGGTTTGAGTGGTTTGAAATGGGTGGTAGAGAGTTCCTTTTATAAGTGAGTATAGGTGGCGTTTTTATAGTTACTTATTACTTAATGGCTAAGGAAGGTCATTTTTAAATTAAAAGTATACCCATAAGTGGAAAAAAAATATAAGTCTATAAATTAACTCCATTATAAAATTTTATTTTTAATTTTATATGTTTTATACACCATTTTAAAAATATACAATACTTTACAATTTTTACAGTTTGTCGATGCCATGTACTATTCACCCCGATAACGTTTTTTTAAAGGTTAGGGCCAGTGCCTCATTTATTATTAAAGCAAAGAAAAGACCTCTTTAAGTGGGTAGAGGGAGACCCATTACATAGCCCGAAGGCCTAGTGGGAATTTAGCCCATTACATGGCCCGTAGGCCCAATTTTTTGGCCCAAAGCCCATTTAGTGAATAGTACTGCTACAGTACCGCACTACTACAGTACTGCACAGTACCCACCGCTGCTACAGTACTCTGTCGACGCTAAAGTGCCATGTCGCCGCTACAGTGTCTATCGTTGCTACAGTGCCACCACTACTACAGTCCCTACGCCCAATGGGTTTTGAACTCCCATTTTTCATGTAGAATTAAGGGGTGCTTACCACTAAGCCAAACCCCAACTACACACCCCGATAACTTATTTTAATAGAAAAAAATGAAATTTTACTTCTTTCATAATTTGATAATGATGATTCAAAATTTGTACTTAATTTAATCTAATTAAATTTCTAAATATTATAAATTTACCTTTTAAATTAAAATATAACTTGTATAGAAAATCTATTTTAATAGGAAAAATGGCCTTCTAAAACATTAAGTGTTCTTAATTTTATTTCAAATTAATTACTAATTAAATGAGTGTTGTCTATGTGTTTATAAATTGAAAGAATTAATTTTATTAGAATAAAAAGTATTCAATTTAATTTTTTAAGATAAAAATATACAACACTTGAAAAATATTTCATTGATAAAAATATCATTTATAAGAATTATATAATTTTAATCACATAAAATCAAAATCAATCATCTTTCAACCATTAAATTTTATAAATATATTGGTATTTAGATATTTATTTTTATTTTATAAACACATCAAAAAATTATTTTTAATAATAATATAATATGTAACAAATAAAATATTTTAATTATTTTTGAATTATATTACCTTTAATTTATTAATTAAAATAACACAACTTCAATATACCTATTAGATAACAATATATAAAATGTCCATATTTCCAATGGCCATATGTATAATGATCATATTACAGTCCTATATATAACCATTCCTACATTATTAGAATAATTCAAACCATTTATTTACTTTATTCTTAAAATGTCTATTATATTTATAATATTTTTCCTTATTTTCATGGTTATAATCAGATGTATTGTCTTCAATAATAACAATGAGGATGCAGATTTCGTATTCATGGTCTTTTTATTTACTTGTGGTTTTATTCCTATTGTAGTTTTCTTAATTATGTTTCATATTATATTATCATAATGTATTAATTTTTTGTCTTGTATTATGATATTATATTTCAATAAAACATATTGTCATTCATTTTAGTTTAGTGTTCCATGTGTAATAAGTTATTTCAATATAATATTTATTTAAAGCATAATACATAATAAAATATCAAGGTGTTACATTTTATCCACTTTAAAATAATCCCACCATTGAAATTTCATTACTAAGATGAAAAAAATGAGGATTATTATGCCATATTATATCTTTAGGTTCCCATATAGGTTTATCAATCCTAAAATTACTCCATAGAACTTTAACTGAGTTAGTGCTCATGTTTCATAGTACTTTACCTCTATAATCGAAGATTTATATTGGATATTCCTTTTAAGAGATACCACGTTCTAGTTTTACCAGATCTAGGTTCAGTTCATGTGAAGGGTCAAGTATTTACTTCCTCAAAAGTGATACATGGAAAATATCACGCACTTAGGATAAGTTCATTGGAATTTAAACATAATAAGATATCATCCCCACATGATCAGGTTTTTTAAAGAGGATAATATATTTAGGGCGGATATTTCCCTTATTAAATCTCATAACCCTCTTCCTTGGTGATATTAGAAATAATTCCTTGTCTTCAACTCCAACTCCAAATCTCATTGATGGTTATCTATATAGAGTTATACCTTAATCTCTTATATTTTTTTAATGATCACAAAAATATATTATTGATCTAACCATTCCTTTTAATGATATTTTAGTATTTATGTTTGACAATGAAGATAGTTTATCACTATACTAAACAAAGGAGTCAAATTGAATAAAGAAGACCAAAAGAGGATCACACATAGACTGTTACTACTGACTATCTATTGGAGTGCCACTATCTAACATGTCATAGTGGAACAAAGTAAAATAACTCTAGGCATCTCCTTGATTAACCAGTGGATTCCAGTGGCTACCTTATAGAGTCTTAATCAACAAATAATCTTATAGTAATCCCACTGGTTAACCATTTCTATCAAGTGGCTACCCAGTTGCATTGAGTCAGCAAGTCAAAGTGTGTATTTATTATGATCTCCAATGTATTATATGAACCCATTACACCACCTACTCAATCCTTGGAACCTGTAGGATATAAATACCACCCATGAGAGTCTTAGTAAGCTATGATTTTTAATAATAGTGAACTGCAATGATCAATAGAGAATGGAAACAAGTAACAACTATAATTTTTCTTCTACAGTTCCTATTATATAGACTCATTCTATTTCATTATTATAACACTTTGATCTCTATATTTCTCTCCCTAATTCTCTCAATTTTATCTTCTATATCCTTATAAATAATTGATATATTTTATTCAAATGGTTTGTTCCAAATAAAATATCAGTTTCACTCTCTCTTTAAGGTCATAATAAACTGCTAAAACCAAGGCCTTTCTCTCTGGGTTCTTGGATACTACTAAAACCAAATTATTTATTCGGGTTTCTTAGGTACTGCTAAATTCAAGGGGTTGTTCTATTTTAGTGTTTCTTGGATACATCTAAATTAAAGGTTTTTTTATTAATAAGTCATCAAGTAATTTTGGTTGGAGAGGTAGGGGCTCATAATTGAGTTATTGCTAAACTTCCTTAACAAATTATGTGTCTTTTATTTTATTTTATTTCCATATATTTTACTTTTTAGCCTCTTTCATTTGTTTAATCAGTTCATATTTAATCATATCAATAACTTAAATATCTTAATCATTATCAATAAATCTATAATTTATCAAATAATTATTTTAATTATATTGTGTGTAATTTTATCTTTTTAATTTATCTCTTAATTTAATATTTATATCTCTATATTTTAGTTTTAATTTTTAAATGGAAATTCACCCCATATTTATATCTTACTCTGACCAACACTTAAATATTCTATCCAAATTTTTCATTCTAATGTGTCATTTAATAGTTTTAATATTCTATAAATTTTCTTTATAATGATATGATCCTATCAATTTATGCTCTCCAACTTTATCCCAATGGGTTGTAGTTATACACTTATTCCTATAAAATACTAATATGGTCCCATTTAAATGTTATCAAGGAAACATTTTTTACATGATAACTCTACTAGGGGAAGGTATTGATCCCAAAATTGTTTTAAATCCATTGAATGGTATCTTAATATATCTTCTAGAATTTTAATGGTCCTTCTAGATTGACCATCAGTATGAGAATGATAAGTATTGATGAATTTAATCTTTGCATTTAATTATTGTCGAAATATTCTAAAAAACATTGAGGTAAACCTTTCATATTGATCAAATGAAATTTAGAGTGATATTCAATTTGTTGGGAACAAGGTGTTTTGATATGTTACTGTGTTAATAAGAAGTTTTTTTAGATTAAATATGGATTTATTAAAGTGTTGACTTTTTTTCCAACATAAATCAATTCAATTTGTTTCTTTCATTAAAAAGGTGATCAGATAGAGTCTAATGGATTGAGGCTAACATACAAAGTCTAGCATATGGAATTCATCAATTTGATGTGATCAAACAGAGTACAACATAGAGTGTATGTCGAAATTTTACCACAATTTATATTAGACAGATATGTTTAATAAATTAATTCATATATTGTTATGATAATCATCAATGTACCAAAAAACATGATTACCAAAAGTTTTCATGATCCAAGATTGATTCCAAAAGATGAGATTAATGAAAAAGTTTGAATTATGTAAAGTTCAATACATTAAGTAACAAATTTTCACAATTCAAAGTTCAAGGTTTATGAATATGTGGAGTTTTTGTGGCTCAAAGTGTTATTTAACAATAATTTATAAATTTTGTTGATCAAATAAAGCTTGATAAAGTATCGAATAGAGGTTTCTAGGAAATGTCATCATACATAGTTCATCATAAGTATTTTTACTGATTCCCCATAAACAGTTAATCATATAGACAAAAGTTTATTTGTTCATTAGTTAAATGTTTTTTGAGCCCATCGAATGAACTTTTCTATGTTCATTAGAAATAATAATGTTTTCTTGTGTACAAATTCTATCAGACAGACTTGTAAAAATTTTAATATATGAAGTTAAGAAGTTATAGAATGATATTATAGAAGTCTCCATATGAATTCATCATGAAAAGTTTTCAATATGATGTTTATCAGATAGAGGTTTCCAAGAAAAGGAAGTGAAACAAGGTTTCTGAAGAAAGTCATCAGAAAGAGGAAGTGTCATGTAAAATATTTCAACTAGTTCCCATGAAGTTGTGAGGGAACACACGATAGAGTCTTCACCGAATAAAATATGTGTTATGAAGTTATATTAGATGTAAGGGTTAAATACCTTTATGAAGTTTCAATAAAATCATTAATTCAAATGATGTTGAGCTAGTTGTTTATTGTTTTGATCATCATAGAGAAAGATAATTATTCTAGATGATTCTTAAGGAAATTTTGAATAGTTATTTGATTCTTAGCATCAAGAAAAACTCTTAACATTGATGAAATTTAATTTTGGTCAAGAATTAAATATATTGAGAAGGAAATTAAAATTTTTAGTGGGAAGTTTGGATTTGTAAGTACATGATTCACCTTGAAAATTGGGGGAATTATACCAATATAAATGGATGATGATATGTTTCATGGTATGAATTGTTTTTATTCATGAAGTTTTTTTGGATGAAGTATTGAATAATTAGGTTATCAATGGAGGATATTAAGAAAATTTTATTTTCATCAGATAAAATAGCATCGAACACACTGATATCAGACATAGATTTCTTATATTTTGGTATCAGATGAACAGTGTGAAGAGCTATTAGGTGAACAAAGTGAGTAATTGATTAGTTAAATATAGGGTAAGTTGGTATCATATGAGTATGGAATCCGACCAAGTATATTAGACTAAGGGAACCAAACAAATAAGTGATTGGACCAACTATTTTGTAAATAATCCCAACAATATGTTCTTTCTCAATGTTGTTTAAGAAATTGAAGTAGAAAAAGAACTTTCAATAATGGAAAGTGTGAAGAAAGTTCAAGCTGTATAGTGATAATGTACTGAATTCTGTCTATAAAGGTTCTTACTATTTTTATAAAACTTTGTTATATCATTTATCTATGTGAGTATCACATGAACTATCAATTGAATATAGTTTTATACAAGTAAAATTATATTACATACTTTTTGTAACAATAAAAATTATTTTTTTAAAGTGGTTGTGTAGTCTTGTATTACTTCAAAACCATGCTAAATAATATATAATCTTATTTAGTAGTGAAACTTGTAATAAATGTGTTCATTTGGTTCTTCATGTTTGTTGTTTTCTTTCAGAGTTGATTCTCACTAATCAAAGTTGAAGGTTATTTCTTAATTGAGAAAACATAAAAAAGAAAAATCACTATATCACCCTCCCCTCTCTATGATCATATATATACTGATTCGTATTTTCATAATTTATCCTTAACAAATTATGAATATCTTGTAAATTTGAACAAGTGAGTTTCAAATAGAAATGAAATGTGCTAAATTTTTATAGATATCAACTGCAACCCAAATGGACTTATGACCTTTGGATATCTTAATAAAACCTAAAAAAACCTTATTGATGTTATCCCATTTAATAATATGTGTGGGAAATGGTTGCATCATCCCCTAAGACTTCTAATATTTAGTCATAACTTTATGTAAAATCAAGAATATAGATATATAATCTATAATGTATCTCTTCATTTTGTCCCACTAGAAATGAGTTTTTATAAATCTACACAACTTTGTGCTTCTAGGATAGATATAGAATGATGAGATATATGAATTATCTAATAGATCCTTCTATAACTTTCATATTGGGGAAACATATATTCATATATAAAATATTATTATTCCATTATTTTCAAGGTTGAACTATATAATACTCCTTAGCTTCTTCTATAGATCCATATCCTCATTTTTCACCTTCATGATCTTCACATGGATGGATAGTTAAGAATTCAATTGGAAAATACAATATTTATCCCTTTTATTTATTAATTCAAGGTCTATAATTTTCAAATCCATGATTATTAGGTATCTTTCCATCCTCATCATGGATATGGTAGAATGATTATTCCTACTCAATGCATAATCCACTATTTTATCTTTATAGGGAGGTAATTTATTAAGTTTTCATAGTCCTTGATCATCTCCAACCATATCATTTGGTGCATATTCAAATATTTATGTGTGAATATATAATTTATTCTCTTGTGATCAGTATATATTTTACACTTTTCACCATAGATATTATTCAACTATATCCTTAATTCAAGTATTACCATTTATTTCTTAAAATCATGTATTGGATAATTTTTCTCATTAATCTTTAATTATCATGGAGAATATGTTGTCACTCTGTAATTTTATAAGAGGAAACATCCTAAACCCTTATTTGATGCATCACTATATATCAGAAACCCTTCTTTGATGCAGGATAGTGTGAGTACAGGTGGAGTGACTAACCTTTTCTTGAACTCTTTGAATATTTTTCACATTCATCAGTCTAGAGGAACATGAATCCTTTTAAGTTAAATGATTTAAAGGATTTTTCAATTATGGGAAATTTCCTAAAATGCATCAATAATATCCATCCAATTTGAGAAAAATACATATCTCTACTAGAGTGGTTGATCTAGTTCATTTTTAGTCACCTCTACTTTTGAAGAATCCATAGATGTACACCTTTACATGATTACATGACCCAAGAATGATACTTTATATATCCAAAATCCATACTTTTTATATTTGGAATATAGTTTATCCTCTCTCAAGGTCTTTATTACAATTATAAATAATCTCTATTTTCTTTATTTCTCTTAGAATATATGATCATAGCTTGATCCGATATATGAAATGTGACTTTCCTTTCCCATAAATTAATATCAAATCTATATAGAGAAAGTTAATTCATACTCAAAATCACATCAAATTCTATAAAATAGATAATAATAGAATTTGTTCGGTTCATATTCCCACAAAATTATATCAAATATGAGTTATAGAATTGGGATTAAATAATCATAACATTATAAATTTTCATTGATATGTCAATATTTATCAATTTAGGATATAAATTAATAGTCTTAGATACCTTTCAAGAGATGGATAAATTCATAGAACCATGCTCAAATAAGATGTTTTCAATATTTTTCATACCTGTCACCACCCTAATTTCAGGATTATGTATTTTAAACATTACTAAAACTAAAATAGTTAGTATGAGTATTAAATAATAATATCTAGATTAATAAATCATATGATAAGTAAAATCAATCCTAAGATATCATAAGTTATGACACCTTTATTTAAACCCATGATATTTTATGTTCATCTTGCATCACTTTTGGTTCAGCATAGGTTGATTAAAGTTTTATACCCTTTTTATTAATAACTTAATTACTTAAAATAACCAAACCTTTCAATGATACCAACTGAGATGACCCGAGAAATCATACATACAATTTATATAGATTTATATGATTATTCATTACATATCACAATAAAAAACACTCTGTAACATGTAGTTTTAATGTATTAAGAGATTTGATACATAATCAATATATTTTACAACCATTCCTCAACATATACTATTATAATTCTTCATCTATGATAACCTTATATACATATCATTTGTAATACTATTCTTTTTAACTTTGGAAAATGGAAATGTGACATCCCTTAGGTGGAGACCAGTAATCGATGTCTTATCCAATGGATCCACATGACCTTATACACAACTACCCATATTCTAAAGGCTGCTGACAAGAAGTGGGGGCCTAGGATGTTACTTTAGGGAGACTATACCATCATATCATAGTAAAACATGGAGTAAAAGTAAACTAGAAATATCCATAATAATAAATTGGTTTATATTTAAGAAAATGAAACAACAAAATTATATCAAATGTACATTTTGAAGCATATATTCATAAAGAACCATGGCCTTACCATTATACATTAAGTGATCACTAATTGGTCCAGACGAAAATTCAATATAAATAAAAGGGTAAAAAAATAGAAGAGGATCTACTTCCATTCCTGAGACTCAACTCATCCTAGTCTCTAAGTCTCATATGAGATTTCATGTATTCTCATTAAATAATGGGCCTATTACCCACCTGAACCTATGAATAGTTAAGTATTCTTTGGTACCTAAGTATCATGGCTACCTGAGAAGGGTGTGAGTAAAACTCAGTAGGGAACCATCAACAAGGTTCCAACCATAAATAGTAATGTAGTGTATGTACATATGATATGATCAGAACAAATAAAAAATAATTGAAAAGGCATAGATTAAATAAACATAATTGATTCTCAGATTCTAAAATGAAACCTAGTACCATTTATACCTACTCCATATAGTTCCATATGTCTCTGACCATGACACATATCCTTAGGGGGATACAAGTCCCAACCTGGGATATCATGAAAAATTCTACCCACGGTGTGAACATCTGATATTACAAATAATTATAGTCATATTATCACCATGTCTCATCATCACCAAATACCATACATCCTAGGAATCTTAATTAAAATCACCAGGTATCTCTCCAAATCCTAATGAGGTAATCACTAGAATCTCATACCACCATCATGAATCTCTAGATCCTATGGATATAATCACTAGAATTCCATCATTAGCCAATATCTCGGGATCCAATGGAGGTAATCCATGGAATCCCATCATCATCAAACATCCATAGATCTTAGGAAGGAAATATATAGAATATCATCATCATCAAATATCACAATATCATATGGAGGTCATTCCAGTATCCCATCACCATCAATCAACATTGAATCTGATGGACGTAATCCTTAAAATCTCATCATCATAAAACATCCATGGATCATAGGGAGATAATATTTGGCATCCCATTATCAACAAAAATATGTAGGTCCAATGGAATTAATATTTTGAATCCCATCATCATTAAATATCCTTATATCATAGGGTGGTAATCCCTAGAATCCCATCATCATCAAACATCCTTGGATCCTAGAGAGGTAATCTATAGCATACCATATCATATAATATCCCTGGATCCTAGGGATATAATCCTCAGTATCTTATCATCATACATATGTTGGCTTGTATCCACCCAATAACATCTTGTATAATGATAATAATAACATTGGTTGGTCATCCAACCAAATCATCTTCCAAACCAAGACCAAATTATCAACTGAATAAAATATCTATGACATTGTATCCCTACTAGGATAACATTAATGATTCATGTTTTAGAGTGAAACATTGAATCATTCATGCCTATTCCCTACAATAATCTTTTCAAGGGTTAAAATAATTACTATGGCACTCATTGATGTCCCCTTAGTCTCATCATGGCATGGATACCCTATATGGGTTCCCTAATCTCAATATCATCTCTTAGGTAAAGACCATAACTCATAGGGAATTTCATCCTTAGGTATAACCATGGTCATATTATGGACTCACTAATCTTATAGGATAATCCCCACTAGCATTACTCTTAATAAATTGAACAATTCCAATATCATGTCTTAAGTCATCCAAGGGAACCACCCACTAATGCCCCTATCAATCTCATGATGACATGGATGCCCTACATGGGTTCCCTTATCTAAATCTTATCTCTTGGTCCAAGCTCATCACTCATATGGGATAATGCCTCTTTGTATCACCACGATCACATTACAACCTCACTGGTCTCATAGGATAATCCACACTAGAATTAATCTTAAGAAATTCCATAATCCCCATCTCATGTCCTAAGTAAAACTAGATCAGTCCACTTCCCCAACCTATCCTAAATATTATTAGGATCTACCCACCGGGGTACATGCATTCTACTATGGGAGGAACACTCACCCCACTCTAATATGAGATAACCCAATGACTCTAAGGAATCTCATAGTTATCTCATGGTCTACTCAACTAACCATTCTAACTCGTCAACAATTCCTACTAAAGATAACAAAGGGAACCTATTCATGCCCTCCAAATTCACTTAATTAATTAAATTTACCCCCTCTTGGGTCTGCATATATCAAGGCTTGTATTTATAATCAAGGCATCCTTTATTGGTGGACGAGGCTCTAAGCTAGTGTCCAAGGGTATGTCGTGGACCTAAGTAATTTTCAATTTCATTCATAGGAATTTATTTTAATTTAAAATTTTATTAATTTTAAAAAGTTCTTCCATCTATAGTGGTGAGATGGTACAACACATGCAATATAAATAAAGTTCATAATACCATAAATCAATGCATAGGGACTACCTACCTCATACAATGTAACTTCTTTTTAATCATAGCCTAGAATCTCTCACCCAAGCTCATCCAAGTCTAAATAACCATATTCAAATCACATGAGGAAATAACTCATTCCATAACATTTAAATTAATTAATTATAAAAATTTATAATTATTATTGCAATTTAATTCAATTAAATTTAAATAGGTATAAATGATTAAAATATCATAGGGAGATATTATATCACTAAAAATTTGATAAAAAGGGTATGATCTACCCTCAAGACATACTGAAACCTAAGCCACATGAAATGTCCAATTTAAATGCCAAATTGAATTTCTAATTTCATCCAAAATTTCCCAAAACCATAATAAATTTCATCTAGAGATGTAACTTCATCGAAACGGAATGTGAAACCATGTGTTCATCATATTTGTACATACTCTATCTATGCTAAGAATAATCACCAACATATCAAATGAATTACACCATGATCTGGTAAAAAAATCACCAAATCTTATTTCAAGTCACCCAAATTAGATGAAAAAAAGAACAATAAATAGGATGGATGAGGTAGATCGTGAATGGATCTATCTCAAACCATCCCCTTCACAGGTTTTGGATGCATAGATTTCCATATCATGATACAAACATGAAAATCACTTATAAATAAAAATTATAAGTTTTTTAAGGTTACTCTAAAATTGTGCACCAATCCCCAAGACAAAATAACATTACATGGTTTACCTACATAGTTTTCCATAATTGTTTCAGAATCGTGCGTACGGAAAAACCCTTCCAAAATTTGAAGCATTGTCCTGAAGATCTTAAGACTCATAAAACCACCTAATACACCTCCTAAACTTTAGTTTTATCCAAAAAAATATCCTTGGGATTCTCCATCTATTTAAATTTGAATTTGAATTATGATTCTAAAAATGAATCCATATTTAGAAATAAAAAATTCAAATTTCCTTCATAATTTCCAACCTGAAAACACATTGGGTTTTAGAACCTCCCCACTATAGAACTTCACATCCCTAATAAGCCTCAATAGTATTTTAATAATTAATCATAACCTACCATAGTTTCTAATTTGTGATAAACTATCTATGTCCTACCCCAAAACAACAAATAAGATTCTGTTTTGAAAATATTAACATGATTACCACTATTCATAAAAAACTAAGTCACCACCCACCACCATCATAGAAACACTAAGATGGAACTTTCCAATTCATTTTTATCCCAAGAAACTAAGTTATCATCAATCAATTAATATTTACTCTCATGGTGCTCCTCACTATATATCTATACTCATAAGGGTTGATTCTAAGCCATGGTGCTTCACACCATCATAATTTCCCACTAAAACACAATTCTAACATTTACTCAACCCAATCGATATAGTTTACATATCCCCACACCTAATCACAAGTGAAAAAAATGTCCTAACCTCCTCTGTCTGACCATTCTAAAAAAATTTTGGTCACACCCACTAACACACTATCACATCACCTGATCACAATTCCTTAACCTTTAAAGGCATCCCAAATCATCAAAACACCCAAAAAAATTATAAAACTGGAATTATATGTATGTACATAATTGGATCATTAACCAACCAAACCAACCACTATGCTCTCACCCCAATAAACGACACACCATTGATACAACACACTCAGATCACATTAAAACCCATCCTGAGTTATATTTCAATGCATGGAACCCGTACAATATCACATTCATTCCTAAAATATAGTATTTTATAAGGAACTTGGTTAAAATAGATCTATCTTAACATCAGAATATAAATGGAATATCTACCATCTAATGACTGGTATCATCACACCCATGACCCTACCAACATGAGGTCATCCATTGGTGACTGATAAGATTCTCTCCACTATTAGAGTGTCCTTATTTTTACTCAACTAAACTAAACATTGATATTTATATCTCATAATACATCAATGCTTGTAATGACTGGACATGTTTGTCCTTATCATGCTTGAGTTTCAACATAAAACATCAATCGTTTACCATCCCTAGATCACCGAGAACATCATCCTCGACATCTACAAAAATTCAATCTGTAATGATGGTTACACCCTCCATATTCAATGGTGAACTCCTAATCATTTTTATTCCCTTATAACAATCCTTGATTGAGAGCTCAACATATTCTAAAAACATTCCATCTTAGAAATTTGTATCATGTCACACACTCGAGGTTAACCATTCCATGACAGTTTAATCTATCTCCAATGTCACCTCTCGCCAAAAAGAGACATCTCTCATTTTCATCAAAACCCTAGGAAACTAAGCATGTAAACATTTCATTAAAAGTATCAATATGTGACTGATACATGGATTCTCACTGATCAAAACCAATGGGAACCATGCATGACCAACTCGCACTACACGGATATAATCCAATCCAATATGTGTACACTTATATACCACCCAATCATAAAGCCTAAATAATGGTACCATGAGTAATAAATCCTCCAAACTAGGCTCACACACCTAATGAATATGTTTATCATGTCCCTCTTGTATTTCAGTCTTATCAATCTAGAAGCACCTTAGTGCTTACATTCTAATAAGATTGATTTTTGACCCATGATAAAGATAATTTCATGATCACCCACCACATGGGAATCATCTCAAAGATATAATCATCTAATACACTCTCATCATGCCATTGAAAATGAATCTAGAATCAATAGGTTTAGAAATCCAACTAATCCTGCCATCCAAAAACTTGGACTAATACCGAAAGCACCTTAGTTTTTTTCATCATGAAAAACTAAGGAACCTCCATGATTATACAATATAATTGGTACCACCACCAATGCACCGATATCCTAAACTGAAGCATCTAAATATTCTTATCATCTCAAAATAATTCAAAAGTATGGTCTAAACCTTCTATTTGGTTACCCTCACAAATATCATATCTAAATAAAAATAGTAAAATTACCTTCTACTCAGTCATAACACCTGGTTCACCAATATCTTGAGATAAAAATAGAGAACTAATCTCTCCCACCTAGCTAATAAATCATGTCTCATATAGGTCAAATTTTATGGGAAACACACCTATTCCAGTCTCAAATATCACAAGGAAACTCATGTGTTGAAACACCCACTTTAAGGTTCTCATATATACCTATATGTATCCAACATCACTTTCCAAGTCATCAGAAAACCTTGTAAATAATCCTCATTAGCCATCTATATATAATAATACTCCCTTGAGGACTAATATCTCATCCATATATATATAATGGTATCATCCCATGAAAATTTATGACAATTAAAATCATAGTTAAATGGTTCGGTTATGTAGAATACTTCTAGGTATTTATACGGGAAAATTCTATATTGGTTTTTATTGACACTTTAAGTAACCAAACCCATGTTATTTCTAGAACCAATATAATAATCACTACAAAAATGGTGATCATCGTGAAGTAATATAATTATTATACTTACCTACAAGGGGTTACTATACATCCCTAATAAGAGATACTATATATTTATCATCAACAAGAATCCTTAAATAATATCTACATGACCTATCATCAAAGTAAAATATATTTTAGTTTTGATAGGTATAATTCTACCAATAAGTTATATGAGAAAATTATATATAAGTTTTTTTGACCCTGTAAATAGATAAACCTTGTAGTTGGTGGTATCAATCACACACAAGTATGCATATTTCATGTTCATCCTATGTTCCTATATTGATGAATGTATATAAGACTTTTTCTAATAGTCCAAGATCCAGAAATTAATAAATCGTAAATCCAAACCCAAAGTGATTCAAACTTCCTGAAATAATATATCAATAAAAGTGGAAACTAGTAATAACAATCTCATATGTCTGGTAACATTGGGTTTCTAATTGAAAGGGTATTCACAATGCACAAGATCCAGTTTAACAAAAACTTTGATACGTTCCTATTATTTATCTACAATATACCCAAATAGTAAGAAAAAACGAAAATCTCTTATACAACTTTGTAACATCCCCTATAAGGATACCACTAATCAGTGTCTCGTACAGGTGCACCACATGGAAATAAAAACCCCTCCCCATATTTCATAGGATGATGATTAGAAATGAGTATCTAGGGAGTTTCCATGGGGATATTATACCCTCATATCAGAGTAAAACATAATGGAAAAATAATCAAGTTACATCTATAATAACAAATTAGAGTTCCTAATATTAGAGAAAACAACAATGATATATCAAATGAAAATGCATAAGCATATATTCATACATACACACAGTCATACCAGCATACATTAATTAATACCCCACTGGTCTGTTCAAAAATATAAGATAAATAAAATTTCAAAAATATATAAGAGGCTCTACTACCATCCCCAATACTCACATCATTCAAATATCTGGGTTACATCTATGTTATCCCACTTGATCATGAAACATTGTTCCTCTGCACTACCTAAACCTGAAAACATCGAAGTCTTCTTAGGCACCCATGTATTATGGGTTCCCCATAAGGGTGTTATTAAAAATCAATAGGGAATCACCAATGGAGTCCTAAACATAACCAATAAATCCATATATGCACATGTGATATATTCAAAACATGCATATACCTGTTTCGGCTAGTGTCAGATGTCTATGAGCATAACACATATCCTCATGGGGATAACAGTATTATCCCAAGATCTCATGAACATTTCTATATAAGTTGTGAACACTAAAACCTAGAAACCATTCTATGAATTTCATGATGATGTCTCATTATTACCAGATCCCAAGTGTCCTAGGAATCTCAATTAAATTCACCAAGCATCCTATCAGATCCTATAGAGGTAATCTCTATCATTATATACCTCCATAAAGAATCCTTGGATCCTAGGGAGGTAATAATTAGCATTCAATCATTACCTAACATATTTTTTATCCTAGAGAGATAATTCCTAGATTATCATCATCGTCAAACATCCTCAGACCCTTGGGATATAATCCCTAGTATTAAATCATAATCAAATATCTATAGATCTTGGGGAGGTAATCCCTAAGATCTTATCATCATAAAATGTCCATGGATCATAGGGAGGTAATATATGGAATCTCATTATCATAAAACATCCCTGTATCCCAGGGAGGTAATCCCTAGTATCCCATTACCATCAGACATCCATGGATCCTAGGGAGGTAATTTTTGGAATCCTATCATCATCAAACATATCTGGATCCTATAGAGGAAATCTCTAGAATCACATCATTATCAACCATCCATAGATCCTAGGGAGATAATCATTAGAATTTTTTCATTATAAATCATGGGTATTGCATCCATCTGGTAACACATCATATAATAATAATAATAATAACATGGGTTAAACATCCACCCAACCCATCACACCTAACTATGGTCAAACTCCTAAGTGCATGACCTATCCCTATCATTATAGATCTAACAAGAACATATCCATGATTCAAGTTATAATGTGGCACCCAAAATCATTCATACCCATTCCCAACACTAACTATCTCAAGGGTTAGCATAATCATTGGGGAACCCACTGAGGTCCCCTAGGTCTCATCATTAAATAAACACTCTGCATGGGTTCCCTTATCAAAATTTCATATCTATGGATAATCCTATCACATAGAGAGTGTATTGTCCCTTGTTATCACCATGATCAAATTAAATACCCAATGGACTCGTAGGATAAGTCTCACTAGAAATACTCTTAAGAGCTGGTATAATTCCTATCTCACATCCCAAGTCATCTTATCTCAGTCACCTCAACCAACCTATCCTCGATCTTCCCAGGTTCTTATCACCTAGGAGGTCACATACTAGTGGGGGAGGAGTACTCACCCCGCTCTAAAATCAACTAGGATATTGTCTCTAAGGAACCTTGAATTCATCTCATGGCCTACTTGTCTAACCATTCCAACTCATCCCTTATCCGTACATAAGGGAATTAAGGGAACCTATCCAGGTCCTCTACACTCACTTTATTCATCTAATTTATCCTCTTTAGGTTCCAAGTATATCAAGGATCATATTTATAATAAAGTCCTCATCCATCAATGGAAAAGGCTCTAAGATAGTAATTAAGGGCCGATGTGGCCATTAAGACTTATACTTACCATTTCATCAGCATTTATAAAAAATTATTTAATTTAAAAAGTTATGTCTCCTATAGTGTCAAGACTTCATATCACATTCTATATAAATAAACTAAATAATAGCATAGGGGAATTAATAGGGACTCCTAACTCATATGATGTTATTTCACTTTAACCATAGTATGGAAGCTCTTTCCCAAGCCTATCCAAGCTCATCCAAATACAACCAACCATCTCCAACCTGTATGAGTCCTTAACCCATGCCATAAAATTTAAATAAAATATTTTTAACAATTATTAATTAATTTTAAAATTTAATTAAATTTACTTTAAATAGTAATAAATTCCTAAAATATCACTATATGATATCTTCTCACCAAAAAATTGAGAAATGGGGTGTGGTATACTCCCAATATGAACTCTGACTCAAGACACATGAAATTCCTAATTTAAATTTCCAATTCAAGGTCAATTTTATTTAGTTTTTCCAAAACTCCTAATAAATTCACCAGCTGAAGTAACTTCATCAATACTACATAAAACAATGCAAGTTTGTCATCTTAATATATCCTCTAACAACATTGATAAAATTCTCCAACCCAATGGATGATTTTTACTACAGTTCATTGGAAATAATCACCAAACACTAAATTGGGTCACCCAAATTAGAGAAAAATACAACATTGAGAATAAATAGGAAGGATGAGGGAGATATAACCTCAAAATGGCAAGGAAAAACAATAAAAATTACCCCATACAAAGGATAATCAATGAGGAAAAAAGGGAGGAGGCCCTCCCTCGTCTGGTCGCATGAAAGAGAAAAGAGAGGATGTAGAGGGATTAAAATACCAAAGGGATATTTTGGTAATTTATTAATTTTAATAAAATATGGAAGGATTTATAGTTTGGTAACATGATTTTCCAAACTATCGGTCAACCATATGGTTGTATCTTCCTCAATCCATCCACCACTTCTAATTTGGCCACAAGTTTTTCAAACCATATACCAACCATGAAATTCACTTATAAAATGAAACGATAGGTTCATCATTGTTTCTCAGAAAAAATTCACCAATCCTACAATAATACCAAAGCCAAAACCAAATCATGTAATTTACCCACATATTTTTCCCTAACTGTATAGTTACCATGCATAGGTAAAAACCCTTCTAAAATTTTAAATTCTGACAAAAATCACTCGAGACTTACCCAAGCACCTAAGATGCCTCACAAACCTTGATATATATCCAAAAACATCTCATTATGATTCTCTAACTCTCATAATTACTATTAAAATCTTGATCATCAAAATGTCCATAACTATGAAAATAAAAAAAATCAAATTCCCTCATGAATTTCCACCCCAAAAGGGTATAGGGTTTTACAAGAAACATAAGAAATAGTGATCTCGAATTCTTAATAAGGGTTGAACATAATAGATATCAATCAATGATTATAAATGAGAATAAAATGATCATATAGGTATGATAACATAATTAATTTCCATGGACATTACATAAGAGAATCATAGCTAATAAAACAAATATCATAAATAATGAGTTATGGAATAAATATTTCAGCATTATATAACACAATAGTTATAAAAGTGTGTAAACTTGAGTTAGTAATCATTATCCATGAGAATATAACATATTTACATTATATAACATAATAATGAGGAGAAAACATAATCAGAGAAATCATAACATATGCTAATTTTAACTGCTAATATGTTCATATCATAATGGACTGTGCTAACCAACTACCCATAATATAGTAGACTTGGGCTAACAACTAACGCCCCATAACATTTAGGAATTGGGCTAACCACTGGCATCCCATTCTAATATCATGAGATATAATAATTTTCCCAATTCATTGGAGGTTTATATTAAAACCATATATTATATAATGATAAATCATACATTTTTGTGATACATGAACATGAAAACATTTAAAATTACATCATAGCTCAATTAAATCATTTGAAAGAAATAAGTTTCATGAAAATTTCCATAAGACATGGTTATAAGATAACTAGAAAAAGAATTAGGATGGTATGATTAGAGTATATCTCCAATAAATGAAAAGAATCATTAAAGGATATTGACATTTATAAAAAACATTTTTTAAGACTATTAAAAGTTAATTTGATAAATAAAAAGAAATACCCTTTATATTTTTGATAACTTTTATTATAAAATAAAATAATTTATAAAAAAGGGAATAAAAATTGATTATAAAAACATAAAAACTTATAGTGGAAGTTTCATAAAGAAAATTGAAGGTGATGATGTAAAAATTCATTCATATAGAAAATATTAAAAAATGATTCTTTTGACACTTTTATAAAGAAAGTCAAGTTGATAAAAAATGACCCGTGTGGAAAACTTTAAAATGAAATTTAATTAATTTTTTTTTTAAAATTAATCTATACAAAATAGAAAACTACATTATTTAATTATAAAAATATAGATAATTGCATCTATAAAATCATTTAAAAAATATGGACATATAAGAGAAATATATTTGACTAAAAATAAGTGATAGGGTAGGTTTCACATAAAAGCATAATTTTAGGTGAATTAATATAAAAATGGAAGTGAAATGGTAATAAGAAATGTAAAACATAAAAATGACCATAGGTAAAAAAATATTGGGGTTTAAAGATGAATAAAAAAAATTACCCCCAATGAAAATTTATTCACAAACAATATCGATTTCTAAGAGAGATTGAAAAGAACCCCTTGACTTTACTCATGATTCCATAAATGTACTTTAACAACTTTTATAATAAATATAAACATTATATTCACTTATTTTTGAACCTTATTCATATCTATTTCCTTATATACTCTTTAACTGTAATAATTTATTACATTTTTATTAGTTAGTTACTGTTTTTTCAATCATTAGATGTTAGTAATTTTGATTATTTCATTCAAGTTTCATAATGGTGATATCAATATTCATTAATAAAAAAAATATTCATCATTATATGATTATTCAAGTTATTAGAATCATTTTTTATAATTATATATTTAGTCCCATATTCATTTTCTGGAAGGTTTGGGTATGGTTCTTGAAGTTGGAATCTAAGATGAGCATGTTTTGGGTAATTTACCAATAGAACAAGGTTAATTTATAATGATCATTTATATTTTTCACCCTTAAAAATCATATTAATTATATAATTTAATCATTATTACCATTACTAATGTCTTGATATTTATTTTTGATGAAAATGATGGTGTTGGTATAGCATAATTCATATAGGTGGTTGAACTAACCCAAACAAGAACATGTTATAATAATAAAATGAGGAAAATTTTAGAGTTATATAACAGAATTTTAATTTTAATAGAATCATAATGATATTAATAGAATATAATTATAGAGTATAAGAATATTTAGAAATATTTGAGATGATAAGGTAGTTTAAAAGGTTAAATAATAACAAAGATACTTACTTTAATGCAATCGATCCTTCTCGAAAAGGGGTCCTTCATAATGAAGGATTTATTACTCCTTCTTATAAATAGAATCAATAAAAGTTATAATAAGGATTTTGGTGTGTAAAATGGTTAAGGATTAAAGATATAATCAAATGGTTTGAGTGGTTTGGAATGTGTGGCAGAGAGGTACATTTTATGTGAGTTTGGGAGGCATTTTTTCATTTTCTAATTACTTAATGGTTATGGAAGGTCATGTTTAAATGGAAAGTGACCCCATAATTAGAATTAAACCATGATTATACTTTTATTTTTATTTTTATACGTTTTGTACATCATTTTAAAGATATACTATTTTTTATGATTACAAATATCATGCATTATTTACCATGTTAAACTATTTTTATGCCAAAAAATAAAATTGAACTTATTACCTAATTCCAATGTGTTAGTTAAGAATATAAAATTAATATAATATAATTAAATTTATAAATATGATACATTTATAATTTAAATGAAATAAAAAAATTTATAAAAAAAAAATTTATAAGAAAATGTGTTTTTTAACTTTTAGTGTTCTTAATATTATTTCATATCAATTGATAATTAAATGAGGAATAATATATTTGTTTACATTTTAACATTAAATTTTATTATAATGATCCTTCAAAATTAATCAATTTAATTTGTTAACATTAAAATACCCAACACTTAAAAAAATAATTCTTTAATAAAAATATCATTTCTAAGAATTATATAATTTCAATCACATTCTATTAAAATTATTCATCCTTTAACCATTAAATTTTATAAATCCATTGGTATTTGGATATTTATTTTAATTTTATTAACACATTAAATAATTTTTTAAAAATAATAATAATAAGTAATGAATAAATAATTTTAATAATATATTATATTTTTATTTCAATATAGAATTTTTTATTATTTATGAATTATATTACCTTTAATTTTTTACTAAAAATGTCACAACTTAAATATACCTATTGAATAACAGTAAATAAATACCCATAGATCCAACATACATATTCCAACATCCATATGTCCAATGGTCATTTTTTCAATGAATATATGTATAATAGCCATATTACATTCCTATATATACACTTTCCTAAATTTTTATAATTATTAATCCTATCATTTACATCATTTTTTAAATTCCTATTGAATTTATAATATTTCCTTTATTTAAATAGTAATAATTGTAGGTATGATCTTTAATAAAAACAACTAGGATAAGGATTTCATGTTCATGGATGTCTTATTTACTTTTCATTTTATTCCTCTTATAATTTTCTTAATGATGATTCATATTGTATTTTCATAATTTATTAATGTTTTATCTTTCATTATAACATTTTATTTCAATAAAGTATATTTTGGTTCATTTTTTGTTCATTATTTTATGTGGAACAATTCATTCAACATATTATGTATTTAAAGTAAAATACATACTAAAATATTATGGTGTTACATTCTACCCCCTTTAAAAAAATTTAACCATTGAAATTTCATTACTCAGATGAAAATAAATAAGAGAAATTCTTCCACATTATTTCTTCAGGTTCCCATATAGGTTTCTCAAATATATGATTCCTATAAATAATTTTAACTAGTTGAGTGGTCTTGTTTTATAATATTTTATCTCTATGATCTAAAATTTCTACTAGTTTTCCCTAATAAGAGAGATCATGTTATAATTAAGATTTATATAAGTTTAGAAAATGTGAAGGTTCAGGTATGTACTTCCATAAAGTGATACATGGAACATATCATGCACTTTGTGGAGGTTTAATAAAATTTCAAGATGATAAGATATCATCCCTACTTGATCGAGTATTCCAAGTTTCCTGGGTATCTAGGGGTCAAATTTCTCTTCTTCAATTTAACCTTATTACATGGTGATATTCACAACCACAAAACTGGGTTTTCAGCACGCCACCCCTTATCAGCGCTAAAAAAATCTCTTATAAAGGTCACTTTTAATAGCTTTATAAAAATCACTATTAAAAGTGACCTTTTATCAACTATTTTTTTAGTGCTGATAAAGGCACCCCCTTTATCAATGCCTTTTTAAAACTGTTTAAGGGGACCCCTTTATTAGTACTTTTTTTAGTAGTGCTGATAAAGGGGGGGCTTTATTAGTGATTTTTCCTAGCACTGATAAAGTATATATTTCAATAAAATCATGAAAAATAATATATTGATATATAAGTATATTTATATTGATATAAATATAATATATATTTTTTAAATATGTTTTAGATAAGTATAAATAGACGATTACAATTAATATATGATAAATTTAGTGAAAATGGCATCAAAATATTTTTTTTAAATTATTAATTGATAATTTTATAATTATCATCGACTAATAATCATTTAATAACAATTTCAAGATAAAAATAATAATAATAATAATAAAAGATCTAAAATAAGTTGAAAATGTAACTAAAACTTCAAATGGTCGTAACTTTTGATCCAAGTGTCATTTTTAGCTCTACAGCATATAAAATCAAAGCATACAATGAGATCTACATGCTAGTGTTCGAAGAGAACCTTCTGTCACATTTTGGAGGCCAGAAAAGGCCTAGAAGGCCACCAAAACTGATATTTTAGTCGAGATACCCTGTTTTGTTTACATTCAAACAGATATAACTTCTGATCTATATGTCCTCTAGACCTGCACCACATGTCATATCAATGATTGTTTTATTTCCCTCAATTTCACTGGTTTTGGAGTTGAAACAGCCTTCTGGATTAGAAGTTATGGTCGTTTAAACATTTTATGGATTTTCAAATACACATATATATGTATCTATTCCTAAATATATATATTCGTGTGTGTGTGTGTGTTGTATATATGTATGTATTTATTTATTTATTCATTTATTTTTTAACACACATAAAAACATATTTTATAAATGTATTTAAAACTAATCTTATAAATATATATTAATTAATATAAAAATAAATATACGGATAAAATATTATTACAAAATATGTATATATATATATACGAATATATATATATATATATATTAATATATGAATAAATATATATGTATTAATATAACTAAATATTTTTTTATTAATATGAAGCTCTATTAATATACGAATAAATATAATTATATATATATATAAATATAAATAAATAGATATATCATTGAATGGAGAAAAAAACTAAATGTATTAGTGGTAAAGGTGAAGGTGCGTGAGGGGTGAGGTCTTGGGTTCGAGTTCTAGTGGAAGTAGGGGCGCGTAGGCAAGTGGGACGGGGGTTGCGCAGGCAAGTACGGCGTGTGATGAGAGGGAGGGGGGTCCACCTAACGCTGATAATGGAGGGGTCAAGTGTTGTTAAAAGTAACTCACACCCCCCCCCCCACATTATATATTCTTTTTAACTTTTTATAATTTTTTTACTTTTATCATTTCTTTTTTTAGAGTTGATAAAAGGTGAATTTTATCAGTGTTAAAAAATTGTTGATAATGGATGTTTTTATCAGCGCTTTTTTTAGTGCTAATAAAATATCCCTTTTATCAACGCTTTTTTTAGCACTGATAAAAGTGGCCTTTATTAATGATTTTCTGAGCACTGATAAAAGGGACCCCAATGTTTTCCTTGATTAACAAAACTTTTCTAGTACTGTTAATGCCCTTTTCTAGTGCTGATAAAGGCCATATTTGTAGTAGTGATTCTAAGGAATACCATTACTTTAACTGCAAATTCCATATATCATCAATGATTATCAGTGTATCTTTTCTGTAAAATTGACCAGTTATGATGTGTCATGGAATAGTTTGCATATTCTCTAACATTTCTTGAGGAAGATCTAATCCCATTATCTTATACTCTCTAACTTTGTACCAATATGTTTTAGTTCCACACATCTTCCCATTTATACCCTCATATGCTTCCAGTTAAATGCTATATTGGAAATTGCTATTATATTTAAACTCTACCAGAGGAAGGTATTGATCATAACCTCCTTTAAAATCCATTTAAAGAGATATTAGTATATCTTGTAGTGTTTAAATATTCATTCTACATTTAACAACAGTCTGTAGATGATAAAGAGTTGTGAACATCATATATGTATCCAATCCTTATTGAATAATCCTATAAAAATTCAAGGTAATCCAAAATTCTCAATCATATAAAACTAAGAGAGGTACTCCATAGAACCTTTCCACTTTCTTTATGTATATCATGGAAAGATGACCGAGTAATAAATCTTCTCAAAGAACAATGGAATGTGTTGAATTAGTATGTAGATCAACTATAACCCAAATAGAATTATATTCTTTAGAGGTATTAGGAAAACCTAAAACAAAATTCATGTTGATGTTCTCCCATTTCCATATAAGTATAGGTAATGGTTGCATCATCCCCTTGTACTTATCACATTTATCATTAACTTGATGGAAAAAAAGATTCTAGATATAAGATTTGCAATCTACTTCTTTATATTGTTTCACCAAAAATGAATCTTGATATCTCAATACATCTTTATTCTTATGAGATAGATAGATAATTATGAGCTATATGCATCATTCAGAAGACCCTTTTTAAATTTTGGTATTAATGAAACACATTCATTTTCAAAATCTAATAATTCTAATATAGAATATTCCTTACTTTATTCTATAGGTCCATATCATCCTTCCATAACTCCATTATCTTCACAAGGATGAATTGTTGATAAGTCACTTCGGAAAGATGTGATTTATCCCCTTTCCTTATGATTTCAATGTACATAATTTTCAAATTCACGAGTATATAATCTCTTTCAATCCTCATCATGGATATGGTAGCATGATCCATCTTTCTTAGATGATTAAATAAATTGTATTCCTTTTAATATAGGTAATGTATTGAGTATTCATAGTCCTATTTAGAACATTTTCAACTTATTATGTTTGAATATATACTTTAACCTCCTATAAACAATATATATTTTATACTTTTCTCTATAGAGATAATAAATCTATATAATTGATGAAAATATTATCATCACTAACTTCAAATCATGTGTGGAGTAATATTTTTCATGAATCATTAATTAATATGGGGAATCAGTTTCCACCATGTAATTTTTCATGCAGATAAAACCCACTAAATTCTTTGATGCATCATTATGTATCACAAACCCTTTTCCACTACAAGGTAGTTTCAATATAGGAGTAGTGACCAAACTTTTCTGGATCTCCTTGTAATTTTATTCACATTGATCTATATAAAGGAACATGAATCATTTATAAGTTCACATGGTTAGAGGATTTGATAATCATGATAAATTTCTCAAAAAGTATCGATAATATTTATCCAATCCAAGAAAAATATGGATCTCTGTTATAGTATTTGTTCTGGGTAATTGTTTAATCCCATCTATCTTTGAAGTATCCACAAATATACTATTTACTATGATTACATAACCTAATAACTATACTTTATATAGTCAAATTTATCACTTTTTAATTTGGCATACAATTTACTCTTTCTCAATGTCATCAATAAAATCCTCAAATTATCTCCATGCTCTTACATGATATTAGAATATATGAAAATATCATCTATAAATACTAACAAAAATTTATTGAGGTAATATATAAAGAATATATTCATCAAATCCATGCAAATAGAAGGGTTTTCTGTGAGTCTTAATAGAATCACTATGAATTCAAATTATATATGTATTGTGTGAAAGTCTTTATTGGGTAAAACTTCTCTATTCTCTCAAAATAGATTATTTACATATCAAACACCAATATCTAATAAGTATTTATACCCTCATAATTGATCAAACAATTCATCAATATAGGGTAGATGATACTTTTTATTAATTATAATATTGTTAAATTTATGGCAATGAATTGATACATCAATCAACATTTCATATTAACAAAGAGAAATTTTTCACCACATGTTGAATCACTTAGGTGTATAAAACCCTTATCTATATTTCCTTGAAGTTTCTTCTTCAACTCCTCTAATTAAATCGTGGTTATTGTATAAGGATTCATTAATATAGGAATAACACTAGGTATGAGTTCAATAGAAAACACAACCTCATTATCTCTAGAACGACCAAGAATGTATTTTGGAAAAACATTTATGTATTCATTCATAGTTAGAATATCCTCAATATTGTGTTTCTCCCAAATAATATGAGAAAAATACCCCTCATGATTGGGAAATAAGACCCATATAATGGGGGTAATTTCCTAATGGAGCTCATAGTAATAATTTCACTAATAAATGATCATTGGTAGATTTGGGATATCAAATTTGACTTTCCAATTCTGACAATTAATATGGGAACTATGTAGAGAGACCCAATTCATGCCCAAAATCACATCAAAATCCACTAAAGGTTTCAGGAAGTATATCCTACAAATTTATGTCAAATGGGTGTTATAAATATGGAATACAATCATCATACCACTAGTATTTTTCAATTATATTTTAATATCTAGCCATTTGCAATATCAATTAATAGTCTTATATACTTTTCATGAGATGAAATAATTCATTGAACTAAGAACAAATAAGATGTTTTCAATATCGTGTGTATCTGTCACCAGCCTAATTTCCTGATTTTATCTTATAAACATTACTAAAACCACAATAGTTAGTGTGATTATTACAAATAATATCTATAATAATAAATAATGTGATAAGTAAAATAAATCCTATGATGTCATAAATTATGAGACCTCAATTTCAACCTATGATATTTTAGGTTCATTCTACTTCACTTTTAGTTCAATGGAGATTAATTGAAGTTTTATCCACTTATTATTCATAAAATAATACCTCAAAATAACTAAACTTACTATTGATAACAAATAAGATGACCTGGTCACATCATATATACATATTACATCATTTTATATGATTACTCATTACATCTCATGCTAAAACATACCCCAAAATCTATAATTTAAGTGTATTTGTAGACTTTATTCATAATCAATATATTTTAAAACCATTATTAAATATATACTATTATTATTATTCACACATTATTCCCATATATATATCATACATAATACCATTCTTTATAACCTAGGGAAATGTAAGCATAAGAAAAGGTGAACTCAAATGCTCAGTAAGGGGTGAACATAAGAGATATCAATCAAAGAACATAAGTGAGAATAATATTATCATATGGGTATGAGAACATAATAAAATTGTATAGATATAACATAAGATATTAATACCTAAAAAAATATATCATAAATCATAATTCATGGTATAATTATTTCTATATGACATCATACATGAGTTATAGAAGTGTGGAAACATAAGTCAGTAATGATGATCCATGAGAATATAAAATAAGTAAATTGTGTAACATAAGAATGTGAATAGACATAAGAATAAAATTCATAACAGATTTCAATTTTAATCACCAATACATTCATATCATAATGGAAAAGGTTAACCACCTACTCATACTATAGTGAACTCGGGTAAACCACCCACACCGTATAACATTTTATACTTGGTCTAACCACCTGTTCCCCATACCAATATCATGAGATATAAAACATTACCTAATTAATTAGAGGTATATACAAGACCCACTCATTATATAATGATAAACCATACATATATGTGCCACATGAATATAGAATCATTTATAATTCCATCATAGTTGAATTAACCCTTGTAAAAGAAATGGGTTTCATAAACATTTCCACAAGGAAAGGTCATAAAACATCCAAAGAAATAAGGTGGATGGTATCATTATAGATTATATTGGGTGGAAAATAAGAAATATTAAAGGATAATACCAATAATAAAATCAATTTTTAATAGTATTAAAAATTACTTTGAGATAATAAGAAATACCCTTTTTCTTTTTTATAAATATTCTTTAAAAAAACTAATTTATAAAAAAATGAATAGAAATTACTTTGGAAAACTATGAAATATTATAGAGGAATATTCATAAATAAAACTAAATAATACAAAGGTAAAAATCATTTATGTATAAAATGTAAAAAAATTATTTATTCTACACTTGTAAATAAAGTCAAGTAGATAGAAAATGAACCGTGTTGAAAATGTTAAAAATAAATCCTATTCATTATTTTGTAGAGAAATCACATACCAATATAAAATAAACTTAAGAAATCATATAAGTAAATATAATTACATCTAAAAAATTGTATGAAAAAATGGACATGGAGGATAAATATTCTTAACTAAAAAATAAGAGATAATGTTGGTTTCAATTACAAGAATCATTTTAGGTGAATTATTAACCAAAGGGAAATGAAATTGTAAGAATAAAATTAAAACCTATAATTAACTGTAGTATAATCAAAATATGAGTTTCTAGATATAAATAACATAAAATTTCTACCCAATTTAATTTTTTCATAAATAATATTGATTTTAAAGAGATATTAGAAAGAAACTATTATCTTTACTCTTGATTAAATAAAGGAAATTTAACTTCCTAAATAAGGAAGATTACCATCTTAATCAATTATTTATAAACCTTATTCATATCTATTAAAAGTTATAATCTTTAATTATTTTCTTTTATTACACATATATTAGTTATTTATGGTGTATATCTAGCATTGGATGTTAGTAATATTAATTGTGTCATACAAGTTTCATAATAGTGATGTCGATCCTCATTCATTATTAACAAGTTAATTATTCCCAAATTATTCAAGTTACTATTATCATTATGTTATAATTATTTATTCATTCCCATGCTTATTTTATAGATGTTATGGGCATGGTTCATGAGAATAGAATCCATGATGAGTGTATTTTAGATAATTTACTAATAACAATAAGTTAATTTATAATGAATGTTCTCTTCTTCAACCTTATAGAACTATATTTATGACATAAATTACTTATTAGTTTCATATATTACTATTATTAATGTATTTATACTTATTAATTATGAAAATGATGATTTTGGTATAACATCGTTTATATATATGGTCGAACCAACTCAAACTGCCAAATATTATACTAATGAATTAAGAAAAAATTTAGTTATATAGTAGTAATATCATATTAATAGAAGAATAATTATGATAAAAATAATAATTTGATTGGATAAATATATTTATAAATATGTGAGAAGATAAGGTAGTTGAAAAAGTTAGATAATAACATAAATACTTACTTTAATAGAATCACTCCTTCTCAAAACAGGTTCCTCTAAAATAAAATATTTAGGACTCCTTTTCAGAAAATAATCAAAAAAAGTCTAAGAATAATTTAGGATATGTAAATGGTCTTTTATTAAATAGGTAACTTAATGGGTTGAGTTTTATGGAATGGTTGGTGGATAGGTCCTTTTATAGGTGAGTTTGAGTGGAATTTTTGAAATTTCTCAATACTTAATGGGTAAGGAATGCCATTTTTAAATTAAAAGTGCCCTCAAAAGTGGAAAAATAAAGGATTATTAATATTCATTCCATTATGCACTTTTATTTTTATTTTTATAAGTTTTATACATCATTTCAAACATATTATTTTTTTATAGTTTTTATAGTTTACCGATGTCATGCATTATTCACCTATGAAACTTATTATTTTTTAAAAAATGAAACCGACCATCTTATCTAATTTATACTTTATGATAAAAAAATTTATCTTAAATTAATCTAATTTAATTTATAAATATGAGAGATTTATATTTTAAATTAAAAATATAAAATATATAGAAACACTTTTTATTGAAAAATGACTTTTTAAAACATTAAGTGTTCTTAATATTATTTCATAAAATTACTAATTAAATGAGTTTTAATATATTTTCTAGAAGTTTAAACATTATCTTTTTTTATAATCATCTGTTAAAAGTGGTAAATTTAATTTATTAAGATAAAAACATGCAACACATAGAAAAAATGATTCTCTAATAAAAATATTCTATTTAATCATTAGATAATTTTAATCATATCATATTAAAATTATTTTCCTTCTAACCATTAAATGTTATCAATCCATTGGTATTAATATATTTCTTATTTTTAGTATTTTTATTGATTGGATAACTAATAGGGGGAGGGTTTGAATCATTTATCATGTTTTTTCTTTTAATATTTACTCCCTTTTAAATTAAACCTCTTGAACTAGTGGAGGTTTTTGATCCACTCATTGGAGTATGTCAAACATATATAGTATTTTGAAATAAAATATAGATCATATAACATAATATTTACGATTTTTGACATCCATTATTACTCATTTCCATGTTTTTTAGTCCCCCTCATGTGGATTCATACACTAATTCACAAACAACTTTACAACATTGAGTCCAAAATAATCAAACACCACTTCTATAATCTACTATAATATACAAAGACTCTAGAAAATATGATCTAAAAATGATATAAAACACATGGATATCACATCACCTCTTGATATTGGTCCTCACCCATGCACAGATAGATCAATGGATCTATATGTGTATATCTTCAAGAACTTCAACTACCAATGACAATGCTTAGCCTACTAGTCTTGGAACATCCACCAAAATCTAAGTGATATAGACTTCCTCAATTCATATAGATGAAATACATTATTATCCCTACATCATGTGTACTCCTCTTAAAAACTTTTTTTACTCACTAATAACCAAATACTATCCTTGTATTATATCTTTTCTTCTTCTTATCCTTGATATTGGGTGTATTAGGTTCTCTCCTAAGGTGTTGTTTCTCTCAAAAATGCCTAAAGTCTCTCATGTATGATATCTCTATTTTATAGGTATTCATCATCCTTCATCAAATAGAGATTCCATGTGTTAATCCATAATACATCATTCATCACATTAATGGGTTCTATAAATCTCACAAAATTCCTTAAATTACTTCCCATTATTTTCACTATAACTATTGTAACATAACATTTTATGGGAATTATCTCTCCACATGAAGAACAAATTAAATATTCATTTAATCTACCAAAATTAATGTTGAAGAATCCTAATATTTATGGAATAATAATATATCAAAATTGAATCTAATTATTATGGAATAATTCAAGATATTTTTATGCACCACAATAATTAATTCTATTGAGTTTGAAGCATCACCTTTCAACACACCCTTCAATGTGGCGTGGTGAAGAATCTTTGTCCATTTTTCATTAACCCACTGAACATTATGGCATGGTATTCTCCTTTTTTTCTATTTTCCATATGCACTCCTTCATCATACCATGATCACCACTATGTCTATTTTTTCCGTCCACATTTCTCACAGAGAGACATCTCGATCACCATACCCACCTCTATGTCATGGGATTGGCCGTGTTGTCTTGAAGCTCTTCCTATCTACCATGGATTCCATCATGAATAACTACACCAATTTTTGGATTCCTTTATTTAAAAATTTTTAATTCCAAGGCTTCACCATGGGTACCTCTATGGCATGGTTGCTACCCAAGTTTCTCATGTTGGATATTTTCTTCTCACCATGCCCTCTACTATAGGTGTTACCTACTCATGGTCTTATTATCCATCTACACCAAGCCCACCTCTATAGTGTGTTCATGCCTCTTTTGGGAAACTTCAACACATTATGTTGTATTCTAATGAATGGTTCCCATCATCCTTTTCAAAGATAACATCAAACCTTATTGGAAACGAATCTAAAACATCTAATGTAATCCTTTGGGAAACCATACAATCTCCCTTATATATTTTTTACCAATACTCTTCATCATCATATTCATATTCCCAAATTCATACTCCCCCTTATTTAAAATTAAATTAAAAGTTAAAATAATGTGGTCTTCTCATCATTTCCTCTCACAAACATATTCTCTCACCAATTATAATTTTAAGGAGAGGGATGATATCACATGGTCCTTAGCAAAGAGCCTATGATTAATCCACTCTAATTCTACTTGGGTTAACCTCATTTATAAAAAAAGATAGATATAATCAAGGTTATCTAATATATCCATAAAATCACATCATTTGAAAAAATGTTTAGAACAACTTCAGATTTATCATCATGAGATTACTTTAAACAAATTTAACATTAATATCCTACACATATCAACAAACTATAAAAATAGTTCATGTGTATAAAATATTTCTTCCCTTTATCTAATAATTGATCAACCAAAGTTCTATCTTGATAATTATATTTAACATATTCAAAAAAATGGAGTGAAAGTGTTATTCTCATAAAATATTTCCATATTTCTCCTAGTTTTCCAAAAATTCTTGATTTGAAAACTTTCTCCTCAAATAAGATCCTCATAAAGGGATTATATCCTATGCTCTTCATAAAATAGATATAATCGATGTTCATATTATCTTATTTTCTATCAAGAATTTATACCCCAAAAATATCCTCTAATTACCTACTTGTTAGAATAAGATATATAAAATATTAAAGGAAAAAGGAGGGACCACTTTATGCCTCAAGGGAAACCATTAGGTAGTGACCTTTCTCTCAAACTAGGCAATTCTTTCCTTAAAATAGAAACATTTTACTTATGTACAGAATATTTCTTCACCTAAAGAATAATGACATCATAACTTCCTTTTATTTAAGTGTATTAAATGTATAACCATCTTTCTCACACCTTTTACACTTCTCTAACTAATCACTTATGGTTGTCTTCTCAAAAACATTATCCTCTTATTTCAATACAACTATATTTATTTGATTTTACATCCTCATATTATCACAAAAACTCCCCATTAGTTCTTTCCTCTTACCATGTAAAGAAATTTTGAACTAAAATGAGTAATATTTGTGTATTTTCATTCCATAACTCTAACAATATCAAATGAATTGATATTTCCATGATTAATTCTAGACTTTTCTAGAATGGTGTTCATGTTCTCCTCCATGATCCTTATTTTATTTAGGGGTTTTATTTTTCATGGAACATTAATTTCTTTATCTTATCAAGATATTTTCCTCTCATCCTTCTTAGATTCACTTTCATTACCTACACCATTAAAAATAAAAGTTTTGTTTTTAGGTTGAATAGTTGCAGTCTTACTTTGTTCCTTTGATCTTATCTTTTCACCATCATCAGAATATTTTCCTCTAATATATATAGATTTAATAAAATATTTTGTAGACATATTTAAATTAGTTTGAGCTAAAACACATATATATTTTGTATTGAATACTTCATCTTCTGTAGCAGTCAATTTCCCCTTAAGATCACATTTCATCTTCTATTTCCAAACTATATTTAACTTATGTCCCTTGATTTATTCAACATATGCTAACTAACTTTTAATCATATCCTCTTTTTCTTAATTAACAATACCTTTTCCCATTTTACCAAACTCACTAATTTGATTCACCATTTCACTTTTCTACTTATTTAATTTTTTCTTATCTTTCTTGAGTTGTGAAATTTTCTCAAGAAAATATTCAAACTTACCTTTAAGTTCCCACTCATGTTTAATTCTCACTTATTCATAATCTTTACTTCTTGAAAGATGTGAAACTTTCTCCACATGAGAAATAATAGTGAATTAATTATCATAATTTCTAGATGAGTCTTCATCCTTACTTAGGAATCTTCTTCTTTTGGTGATGGAATGTTTCTTCTTATTCTTATCTTTTTTCTTAATTCCAAGAATTTCTTCTTCCTTTTATGATTCCGATTCCTCAACCTAATTCTTTTGGAAAAACATTTCAATAAGACTAATATTGTATCAATTAAAGAATATAAGTATTTTATTACCTTTTCCCTTTCATTTTCTCTTTAAGAATCGTTTTGACAAGAGAGTGAAAATCTAATTGAGATATTTATCATCTTCTAAATTATAAATGTATTAAAATTCATAAATCTTTCCTTTTATCATAGGGTCAATGGAAATTTATACTTTATCGTGATTTTTTAAAAAAATCCTTCCTTATTTCACATGCAATAATAATATTGCATAGTAATCTTGCAAAAAAATATTCTCAATTTTCTGAAGCTTACACCTTGAGATCAAACCAATATGGAAAGTTCTTTATAAGCTTCTCCATAATTATAAAGTCTTAATTTTTATCACCTAATACATGTATATTGATAAATATTTAATTTAACTAAGTGAAATAGTTTTCAACATCTTCATCTTCATCCATATTATTGTCCTCAATTATAATCCTCCAAATTTAGAGTTTGTATTCCTTCACTTTAATATTTCCCTATTGGATGCTCCTCAATTTATCCCATATATCCTTTATATTTTTAAGAACCATCACCTTGGTGTATAACTTCTATGACAAATAAATAAAAATATAATTTTGTGCCTTTTCATCCAACTCTATATTTCTTTTATCTGTATGGATCCTATGGGAATTATTAGTAACAGTTTGAAAATGAACTATAGAATAATCACATACCTAAAGGATGAGAGAAAGGAGGTAAGGTAGAATCCTATTCCTTCTAATGTATAAGTTTGTTTCATAAATTATAGGAACCCATTTATTGTTTATTCAATTTTTATTAACCATTTATCATAAAATTCATTGATCTTTAAATGTATAATTCCCTTCAATACCAGTTGTTAAGATCCAATGTGGTTGGATAACAGAGAGGGTGAGGGGAGAATCAGTGATATTATTTTTTATTTTATGATATAACTCCATTTAAACTCAATATCTTAAACCATTAAATATTCTTGATCCACTCAATTAAGTATCTCAACCTTCCCTCGTATAAAAAAATGAAAGATAAAGAAAGGAACATTATATTTACATGGTTCCTTGCCCATGCCTACTACTTCCCATGTTGGTTAGTCCCCATAATATGGATCTATCCACTTCTTCACAAACATATTTAAAACACTGAGTACACGGTGTTCACACACCACTTCTAGAATTCACTAGAATATACAATGTCTCTAAAAATTATGATCTAATAAGGGTAAACAACACATGATGGTCACTTCGCCTCTTGATGATGGTCATACTCAATGAATTGATGGATCAATGGATTTTTATATGTACATATTCATGAAATTAAACTGTAAATGTAGATTATCATCCCATTGGTCTTGAAACCTCTAATAGAATCTGAGTGATTCATACTTCCTAAATTCTTACATATGAATTGATTTACAAGCTCTACATCATGAATTCTCCTAATATAAACTCCTCTATTTCATGAATAATAGATTTCTATCCTTTTATTATATATTTACTTTATATTCTCCTTGATATATGGTTCATTAGATTCTATCCAAATGTAATTTTTCTCTCACTTATGAACTCTCTATTTTGTAGGCGTTGATCCTCCAACCTAAAATATAGAGTCTATGCACCTAGTTAAAAGAAACTTGTCATCGCCTTAATGGGTTTGACCAAAATTCCACACATAACTTCCTATGATTTTTAGCATAATCACTGTAATGTAAGTGCTATTGGGCCTCCTCTCTATATGTGTATCACAGACTAAATATTAATTTAATCCATTAAAATAAATGTTATATACTATTTCAATTTATGATTGAATCATGTCATAGAACTAAATATAATGATTATTGAAATATTCAAGATCAATTCATGCATATCCATAATTAATTCTCTTTAGTTTGACGAATCACCCACTGATATATCCTTCATCGCTATGAGGTGAAGAATCTTCGTCCATTTTCCCCAAAACATGAAGTGAACTATGGTGTGGTGTTCTCCTTTTTCTCATTTTTCACAAGCACTCCTCTGTTATACCATGATCACCACAAAGACAATTTTAGCCTTCAATGTGTATCATAGAGAGACATCTTGATCACCGTACCCACCTTTAAAACATGGTATGGGACATTTCATATTCCAAATCTTCCTATTGACCATGATTTCTATTAGGCATCACTACACCTGTTTCAGGATTCCTTGATTTAACCATTTTAAATGCCAAGTATTCTCTATGGGGACCTCTATGGTGTGTTCCATTTCTAGGTTTCCCATGTTGGGGATTTTCTTCTCACCATGCCCTGTGATACTGGTGTGACCATCTCCTATCATTCTCCATCTTCACCACACCCACCTCTATGGAATGGCATTGACTGTGTTAGGAAACTTCAACACATCATGGCTTATACTAAGGCGTGATTCTTCTCATCCTTTTCCAAGGAAACTTCAAACCTTATTATCAACAAATCAAACACATCTGACATAATCCTTTGGGAAACTTAACACTTTTAATTTTATAAAAACATCATATTATTCTATTTTTTTAATATTAATAATATTTAACCAAAAATATTTTAATTTAATATTATATTTTTTTATTTTACTCCAGAATTATTTATTATTTTTGAGTTATATTACCACTAATTTTTTACTAGAAATTACACAACTTGAATGTACCTATTGGATGCCAGTATATACAATAACTATATATCCAACATCCATATATCTGACGACCGTATATCTAACTTTCATATGTCCAAAAACCATATATATAATTATCATATTACATTATTATATATTTCCTTTCCTATATTCTTAGAATCATTCATCTCATTTATTTACTTCATTCCAAAAAATTTATTATATTTGTAAAATTTTCCTTTATTTCCATAGTTGTAATCAGATATATAATATTCAATGAAAACAATTAGTATAAGGATTTCATGTTTGTGGTCCTTTTATTTACTTGTGGTTTTTTTCCTCTTGTAGTTTTCATAATGATGTTTCATATTTTATTATCATAATTTTTAATTTTTTATCTTGCATTTTTGTATTTTATTTTAATAAAATTTATCATGCTTCATATTAGTTCAGTTTTCCATGTGAAATAATATATCCAAAAAATTATTCATTTAAAGGATAATACATACTAAAATCTCAAGATGTTATATATATAGTACTTCTTGGGATTTACTCTCTTACCACACTTCCAACATGTAGGGCTAGGACCAAACTATTTACCCTGACTCCTTTATCATTACCTATCTTTTTATTTCCAATAACTTCTCTATTGATTTTATTGCCCTCTTATTTCATCATTTATCAGTATTTTGAATGTTTTTTTCACTTTCCTTTACCTAATTTATTTATTCAGGATTATATTCCTAGCATCTTCATACACCAAGTTGGTTTTCTAACAATATTTTCTTATATAAATTACCATCATGTCCCAAATTATTGATAACATTGATAATAGTTAAAGCACCCACACATCATCTATAAATTCTACTTTGACTGATTTTATCTTCTTCTTAATCATGTTGACATCATTTACATGGTCTATTGTAGGTCTACCTAATGAAAATCTCATATCGAACAATATTTGTATCATGAACACTTTATTCAATGTCATCATCATCTCATATGTGTTCATTGATCTTTCATCATCTGAACAATTATATTAAACTCTTGGATGTTAAAAGCTATGTTCTGTGCTAATGAAATTCTTCCATCCTGATGTGGCATAATTTTAATTCCTTTTCCACAATATTTTCATTAAAATATTATTGTTTTGATGTCAAAATTTTCATTAATTGATAATGTTTTGAATTTTTATCATTTTGAGAAGAAATTAGTATTCTTTGAATTTTTGAATAAAAATAATATTTTTTTGATAATTAGATTAAGTGATCATTATTGTTTATTTTTAATATATTTTAAGAAAAACACATTTGTGGTATTTGGATGAATATTCACTGAAAATATAATTTTCAATTAATTTTGGTGATTTTGTGTTTTTGGATTTATTTTTTTCATTGTTCCAAGTATTTATTTTTAATATTCATTATTATAATAAAATTTAATTCATCTATTATACTCTATAAATTCTTTATTTAATTTTGTTTTGTGTTTTGATATAGTGTAAAGGTAACAATGTTTTTTAAGGAACCGATATATGGGGCATGGAAACCTACATAAAGGTGATGCTACATTTCAACAGACCAATAGAAGGGTCACAACACCATAGATAATATTTTATTAGGGTAATATCACAATTCATGTCCTAGGTAAGGTACATATGTTCCTAAACAAGCTATGTCAAGGTACCTATATCGGCACAACACTATGTCAAGGTCATTGGCCACTTACATCAAGGTACCTATATCACTGAGAGTTCACATAAGGGTCATTCTTTATAAGGTTAATGTTGTTTATGGGTTGGAATTCATAAGAGTTAGCTCGCATAATAGAAACTTTAATGTGCAAAGGCTACCTAAAGGTTCTATGACTTAAAATTGTTGAATTATCCCTAAATTAATAAATCAGAATAAGGGGAAGTTAAATATTATTTCTTTGAAACTACTAAAAACTTACAAGGATTTTAGTGTATTCCTTGGATATCAAGATAATGTGGAGTCCATGATATTCTTTAGGGAAATTCATCTTTATTTATCATGAAGGGAAATATGAATAGTCATAGGCACTACATAGATCTTAGCGGGTTACAGGCATGGAGTTTCTAACTATGTGGAAAAGTTTTTGGGGTTATTTATATATTTAAACAGTGAATTCATTTGAAAAAAACTAATCCTAAAAAGAATTTCTTAGACATCATGATCCCAACTAACTGATAAATTGTATTAGGGAAGGGTCTAGAGTTCTGAGTAGGGTTTTAAGGAGGAATAAAGTAAATAATAAATAGGGAAGTGTAGATCCAAACATGATAGAGAAAAACCCTTATTCTTGGTTCATTATGAAAAAGAGGATGAATAGTGATTAGTTTTAGGTAGAGAGTGGTGATTTGAGATTTGAGGTTATTATTGAACCCCTAGGGGTTTGTGATGTCAGGATAACTCATGTAATATTTTTTTTACTATTATTATATGGGATCATGAGGGATAAACTTGTCAAATTTATGGAATTTCATAGTTAATTAAATAACCACCCATGAAAATTATTTTACCCCTATTTATAGGATCCTCTAATTTCTAATTATGTCTTAATATAATTCTGATATGTTCCATCAAAACTGCTATGGAAGAGAGAGTATGTAAAGGATAAAAATCCTTTTATGTGGGAGAAAATCAAGGTGCCTCAAATCCACAAGTTCAAGTTCAACGGATCAAGGTATGTCTTTATTTTAAATTTTATTTATCTATATTTTTTATAAATACTGATTTTAAATATCCTAAATTAAATTAAATTAATTTACATGTGGTATCATAGTGAAGGTTATGAAATTTGTTATATTCCATGTTTAAATTTATTATGTGTTTCATTGAATTTAAAATTATAAATCTGGATTATGTTCATAATAAAATATTGTTTTCAATTTCATTTAATGGTTTTTTTTGAATTATAAATCTATTGTAAATTTTCTCCCTTCCACTAAAATCTGAAGGTGCTATGTGATTTTTTTAATTATGAATTTTTTGTGTATTTGTTTTGTATTACCATATATGAAGTTCCATTATTTGGGAATCCCAATATTTTAACTCTCCACATGTTTTAAATTTTGAAATATTTTATTTATTACAATTATTTTAATTTTTAATTGGTTTTAAAATCCATTAAAATTTAACATTTTATGAGGAATTTTTGAGATCAAGTATGATACGTAATGTTTTTGAAATCATTTTGTATTTTTTGTTGGATCTTTTTTTATAAAAATCATAATAATTATTATTGTGATGTTATTATGGTTTTTTAGTTAAAAAATAAATAAATAGTATTAAATTTCATAATGAATATGTGTTTTGAAATCCTAATATGCCGTGAAATTTTTTGAAATCCTCATCATGATTTTTGAATTTGATATTATTTATTTATTATTATTATTTCATATTAAATGGGATGAATTATCATTTAAAAAAATGAGTTTCATTATTTTAATGAAAAAAATAATGATTGTTGTTAGATTTTTTTTAATTATTTCTTGAATGTTAGAATGTGTTAAATTTTTTTAATTAAAAAAATTATAATATTGATTTGTCTAAAATTAAAATAATTATTAGAGTTTAAAATTTTATTTCAAAATAAATTAATGAAAGGGTAAAAAATTGGATTTATGTTTATTAAAAATTATTTAGATTTAAAATTATGTTATGTTATAATGTTGTGTATTTGGAACATTAATTTATGAGATTTGTTAATCACTAAAGTGGTCAAATCATAAAGTTAAAATGTTTCAAAAATTATGTTAAAATAAAATATATTTATTTCTCATAAATCTTATACTATTATGATATTTTATGATTAATTTAAATTCATTATTATAAGATATTTATTAATTATTCAAAGGAAATCTACAAATTCTTATAATATATGAATATAATTTTAATTGATATATATGCATTATGAGATATATTTATATATCCAAATATAATAAATAAATCTAATTAATGTATATATTATTTCCAAATAAAGTTAATTTAATTAGTATCAATTACGATTGTGTATTAGTGTATCTCCAAAAAGAAAACACTAATAAACATTTTATGTTAAATATTTTTCCTGAATTGATGTATTATTATTATTCAAAGCATTAGATTTTAAGCATGTATTTATTGTAGCTAGATTTCCATCATCATTGAACTCACATGCATCGACTATTAGGATATTTAATGCATTAAATTTCTCTGATTGGAGTGATCAAATCCAATTTCACCTTGGTGTATTCGGTCTTGATTTACCACTTTGTGAAGAGAAACCTACTACTATAACATATGGTAGTAGCGATGATGATAGTGTATATTATAAAATATGGTAAATATAGAACATGTTAAGTTTTATGTTAATGAAAATGGTCATAACAAGTAACATCATGTTTGGTTTCCTTAAAACTAAAAGTGCTAAATAATTTATGAAATATTTTGGAGACCAATCTCAAACTAATGAAAAATATGTTGTATAGTAATTAATGAGTGCATTAACTACCATGAAGTTTTATGGTTCTCATACTATGAATGATCATGTAATTGAAATGAAAAATATTGCGGCAAGAATTAAATATTTGGAAATATAAGTGGATGAATGTTTTCCTGTACAACTTTTCCAAAAATCAATACTATCCATGTGTGGTCCATTCTAAATTAAATACAACACCATAAAAGATAAATGGAATGTGCATGAATTTCATAGTATTCTATTTCAATAGGAAACACATTTAAATATTCAAGGAATCCACTTCATCCATTATTTGCATCATGAACGAGGAAAAAAGCATAGTGTAAAGAATAATGGAAAAGAAAAGGGGTCGTTAAAGGTTAATGAGTCCTCTAAAAAGAACCAAAAGAACTTAAATAAATATAAATTTCATTTCTATGGTAAATTTGGACACTTCCAAAAGGATTTACTGAAACAAAAGGCTTGGTTTGAAAATAAAGGTAAGAAAAATGATTATAAATGTTACAAATCAGACTTAGATGAAGTTCCACATAAGACATGGTGGATTGATTCTAGTTGTATAACTCATGTTTCTAATATGATTCTAGGATTCCTTTCAACCCAAATTACAAACCCGATTGAAAATTTCATCTTCATGGGGAATATAGTAAGGTTCCAGTAGAAGAAGTCAGGATTTACCATTTTATCTTAAATATAGGATATAGTTTGGATTTATATGAAACCTTTTATGTTCCTAGTATATATAGTAATTTAGTTTCTTTATCAAAAATTGATGTTTTTGGATACTCTTTTAATTTTGGGAATGTATATTTTAGTTTTTTTAAGAATACACACATGATTGGATCTATTTTTTTGTAAGATGGTTTATATAAACTCAATCAAGATAATATGTGTGATAAAACAATTATGACCTTGAATCATAATTTTTGTATTAAATATGTTTTAGTAAATGAAAATTATACTTATTTATAGCATAAATATTTAGGCCATATTTCCAAATAAATATTGGAAAGATTGATTAAGATTAAAATCCTTACGAAATTTGATTTTCCTGACCTAACCATTTTTGTGGGTTGTATTTAAGTAAAATAACAAAACACACAAATAATTGTTTCACAAGAAGAGATAAAATTATTGAGATCATACATACTGATATATTTGGACCTTTTGATATCAATTATTTCGGTAAAGAAAAATAATTTTTCACCTTTATTGATTATTTTTAACATTATGGATATGTCTATTTATTACATGAGAAATATCAATCAATAAATGACTTAGAAATTTATGTAAATGAAGTTGAGAGTTAATTATATAGAAACATAAAGTTCATAAGGTCTAATAGGGATGGTGAATATTATAGAAGATTTGATGAAAGTGGACAAAACCCTGGTCTATTTGGAAATTTTGTAGAAAGTCATGGAATATGTGCACAATACACTATTACAAGTATGACAAAAAAATGGTGTAGCATAAATACATAGTATAAAATTAATGGATATGTTTAGGAGTATGTTAAGTAATTCTTATTTACCCTTATCAATATGAATGTATACTTTAAAACACTTTCATGTATTTATTGAATAGGGTTCCTACTAAAGTGGTTATGAAGAATCCTTTTGAACTTTGTATTTGGAGAAAACATGGTTTAACAAACCTACATGTATAGGGATTTTATGAAGAAATAAGAGCATATAATACACAATGAATAAAAATGTATGCAAGAAAAATTAGTCGATATTTAATTGGTTATCTAGAGAAATCAAAGCAGTATAGATTTTATTGTCCCAACCATAGTATAAGAATTGTTGAAACTGAAAATTATAGATTTATTTAGAATTGTAAATCTAGTGGGAGTGAAGTTCCACAAAATTTTGAAATTAAAGAAGTTGGAATTTAAGTTCAATTTTCTTTTACTCCAACTTCACATGTTATTTTCCCTCCAATTATTGAATCACAAAACAATCATATAGAATAACAACATATTGTTTCCCAAATTCACAATAAAGAAATTGTTGAAGAACCATGATAAATAATGTTAAGAACATAACAAAGGAAAAGAATTTAATTTATTTATGATGGTTATTTAGTGTATCTACATGAAATATAAATTTATCTGGGCATTAATAATGATCTAGATTCATATTATTAATCCATCAAGTGTGATAATTCAGATAAATGGTCAGATTCCATGAAATTTGAGTTGAATAACATAGAAAAAATAAAGTATGGTACCATATGGAATTTCTTGAATGATTAAATGGAGTTGGATGTAAATGGGTATTAAAAACAAAATATAACTATCATGGTAACCTTGAACATTACAAGGATAAACTTGTTTCTAAACGATTCACTCAAAATGGTTGTATATACTATAAGGAAACCTTCTCACCATATTCTAATAAATATTCTTTCAGAATTATTACAGAATTAGTAGCTTTGTATGATTTAGAGTTACATCAAATGAATGTTACAAAATCCTTTCAAGATTGAAAATTATAGGAATATTTCTACATCGACCAACCAATGGATTTTTCCATTGAAGCAAAGTGACACATGGAATGTAGGTTGAAAAATAAATTATATAGACTTAAATAAGATACCCAAAAATTCAATATTAGGTTTAATGATTCCATTATATCTTTTGGATTTAAAGAAAACATTATTGATCAGTGTAGATACCGGAAGATCAGTGGGAGTAAATTTATATTCTTGATTCTATATATTAACGACATATTTCTTGCTATAAATGATCTTGGTCTATTATATCAGACTAAAAATTCCTCTCTAATAATTTTGAAATGATAGACATGGCAGAAGCCAAGTATATGACTGGAATAGAAATTTTTAGTAATAGAACTCAAGGTTTATCCATATTATCTCAAAATTTATACATTAATAAAAGTTTATAGAGATTTAGTATGGTAAAATGTTTATTATCACTAGTTCTATTTTAAAAATAAGATAAATTTATTCTCAATCAATCCCCCAAAAAAGATTTGGAATGAAAACAGATGGAAGTAATTCCTTATGAATCTATTTTTGGAATATTATATATGCTCAAACATGCACATGGACAGATATTAGCTTTATAGTTGGTATATTGGGATGATGCCAAAATAATCTTGGACTGAATTATTAGAGATTTATAAAGAATGTTTTTTGATATTTTCAATGAGAAAAGGATCACATGCTCAATTATAAAAGATATAATGATCTTAACGTGTTTGGACAATCTGATTCATACTTTTTTGATTATGTTGATAGAAGAAAATCCAATTTTAGTTATATTTATCTTCTATAAAAAGAAGTTATATCATATAAAAGTGAAAATAAATTGGTTATAGAATCTTTGACATTGGAATAAGAATTTGTAATATGCTTTAAAACTACAATTCAGGGTACGTGGTTGTGGAACTTTATTTTGGGACTTGGAATTGTCGACAATATCACTAAGCCATTGAAAATTTATTATGACAATACCACAATAGTATTATTTTCCAAGAATAATCGATATTTCAAAGGTGCTTGACATATGGAATTAAATTACTCTATGGTTAAGGAGTAAGTTCAAAAAACGTAAGGTGTCAATTGAACATATTAAAAAAAATCTTATTATTATCGACCCTTTGATGAAAGGGTTTCTTCTCAAGACATTTATTGGAAATTTTGAAATTATGGGCATTGTTACTTAGTAAGTTTCATTGTATGTATTGACTTTTATGATTATTATAGTTGACACTTGGACTTAGAATTTTTTTTCATGTTTCCAATTTTATTTAATAATTATACATGATTGACTTGAATAATAATAGCATGTATACTATTAAATAAATAAGTTATCATTAGTTCAATTATAAATAACACATTTTAATTATGATAGGGAAAATGTTAATGTATTAGTATAAGGAAGGTATTGTATTAATAGAGAATATACGTTCTCCATGAATCATGTGGATATTATCCCTAATTATGATGAATGTTGTATACATGATAGAATATATATAAATGTTCATAATGGCTGATTGAATGTATTAAATATCATAATGTAATATCACATTAGTTAGGTGGGTGAACGTTGGAATAACTCACATAATATTTTGTTTAATATTTGTATAATGGGATAATTAGGGATAAACATTTCAATTTGATGGACATTGATAGTTAATTAAATAACCACCCATGAAAAGTGTTTTATAACTATTTATAGCATCACGTACTTTCTAATAAATTCTTAATATAATTTTGGTATATTTTGTCAAAACCACTATGGAAGAGAGATTAAGAAAATTATATAAATCCTTTTAAGTGGGATAAAATTAAGGAAAATCAAATCTAGAAGTACGATGGATCAAGGTATGACTTTTATTTTTAATTTTATTTATCTAAATATGTGATAAATATAGATTTTAATGATCCTATATTAAATTAAATTAATTTACATGTGATATATTTGTTGAAAATATAAGTGAAGGATGTTAAATTGAATTTTTGGTTGAAAATATTAATGGATATGGATAAAGAGATTGTATAAGGATTATTGAAAAATGAATAAAACCATGTAATAGGAATGAGGAAGTGACTGGGAATAATCTTGGAATTAAACCAAATTAATGTTCATAAATATATTCTTAAGAAGAGCCTAAATTTTTTGAAATGAATTTAGTGACTAAGAATAATTTTTTGGTCTAATGTAACCATCATCTCGGACTATGTAACCATATATACAATTCTATATAAGAATCTTCCATAATTTCATAAACACCGTATAGATTCTTATAAGAGTCATTATCTAAGTTGTTTAAACATCATCTTGGATCAGCATAATAATCATCCAATATGTATAAAAATGTATAAAATATGTTTAAACATTATACTAGGTTGTGTAAGGGTCATCTAAGATGTGTAACAATCATTTAGTTTTCATAACCATTATTTTTAACTATATAAGCATCAAGCCATACTAAAATTATGAGAACCCCTAGCTACTCAAGGAGACTATTAAGAATCAATATGGGTGATGATGAAATTATGGTCATTATAATGGTAATTAAGTGAAAAATATCTATATTTGGAACATAATTAATGTGGATAATAAAAAAATACAACCATTTTTATCCATATTGTGGTTTTTAGCATTTTATGTTGGGAAATTCCCTATACGAATAAGAAAACCCCGAACATAGGCATTTCAAGTAGTTGTATTCAAATTTTTGAGTCCCTATGTATAAATAAGAAATGGAAAATTTCTTTTCTTGTACTAAAATTTTCAAGTGATGAAAGGCCTCACCATGGAGCATAACATTTTGAGAGTTTGGTTTACCTATGTAAAATGAGGAGTCCACTATAAGAATTTTAGAGGAAGTGATTGACCCGTGTAAGGTGATTTGAATAAGGAAGTTGGCGAGACACCAATTTCATAATCCAAGGTGTTTTATAGTATTGTAAATTTTCCATGATATACACCATAAAAAAATAGAGAGTAAGGACATAAAGGTTACGAAAATGTGAATGAGGTATATTTTTAAATACATCTTCTAAAAAAAATTTAGTGGGGTGTTTTCTAGATGATTTAAAGTGATTTGTTTTGAATTTAAAATATGATAAAATCATACTATTGAGTGTGGAATATGGAATATATAAATATTATCAAAATGTGATCTTTCTAGTTTGACATGAATAAGAAGAATGATTGGTTTCCATATTAAATAAAGAAAAGTGGTTTTGGGTATGGTACAATATTTTTAAAAAATAAGAAGTGATGAAGAATAAGAGGAGAGACTATTGAGGACCATCACTGAATATATGTACATTGAAAAAGAGATAAGATCTCAACTGTGCATTTATGAATATTTTTATTCTAAGAAGATGGATTTTTTATGCAGTGCAACAAGGAAGAAGAAGAAGGTATTACAATAACAACACTAGAATGTTGAATCAATTCTTTACTTATTCTAGAAGTAAGAATAAGCTCAAGGATAATTTCATAGTTTTCACTATGAATAATTAGTTCTGGAGATCAGCAATTCATCCACCAAGAATTCAAGGATTCATTTATTTACACACATGTTTTTGAATATGTATGGACCTACATGTTTATAATTTATGGGTATCCTCTCTTGAAAAAGTGACCAATGAGTGAGGAAGTGAGGGAATTGTTCTTTGGGTAGTAATGATCCAACCTAAAACCTTTTTAAGGGGTGTAACCCCAAGAATAAGTGACCTAGCCTAAACCCACCATTAATTAATGAGGATATTAGATTGTGGTGCATGAAAAAATTTCATTTCATGCTATTTATATTATCTTTTTGTGAGTTAACCAAGTTAAATCTTTATGTCTATGTGTATTCTTGTTTACTTTTCTTTAAGACACAAAGTGGGTTAAAGAAAATAAATTATATCATTAAAAGTTTGATCAAGTAAAATAAATCATTGGATAAACACTAAAAGGGAGAGGAAATTAGGTAACCCTAATGACCATATGGTCAAGATATAAGGTAAAGTGATAGTTTTAAGGAAAAATGACTAAATTGGGAAGAATTTTCATACCATGATTCATCACCAAGGGTAAATCCAACATAATCCCCTTTTAGGCCTAACAGTACATGTATGTTAGTCACAATACTGAAGAATGATTCAAATGGGTTTAGAACTTCATTTTAGGTTATTAATTTATCCATAAAAGATTTATGGATTTAAATAAGATAGATTGTAATATTAGAGGGGTAGGATTTAGGAAGCATGAGCTAGTAATCAAGGAGTAAGAAAGTGGAAGATAGATGGGGTAAACAAAGTCACCATCTCAACAGAGAAGTTAAATTTCTTCCCATTTCATTTTCTACTATATTTCTATTATAATTTACTAATTTTTCCTATTTAAAACATGTGTTGTGTATAAATTCATCAGGATAATTTAATTGATACATTTTATTAATTCAATCATGTTCTTTATTCATTTCATTTTAAGATTCTATCTAATATTTTTGGCCTTCTTAAATTCAAATCAATTATTGATTTTTTTACGAAATAATTAGATAAAGATATATTTCAAGACTATTCTAAATTAATTACCTACTAAAAAATCGAAATATTATGTGTTGGGACTAGAATAATAGTAATTCACAAATAAAAAAATTATCTAATCAATGACTTCTTAAGTTTATATGCCTTATTTAATTCATTTTCAAGATCTTTATAATTACATCTATATGATTTATTTGAAATAATATTGATACCTTTTTTCTGTCTTCCATACCCAATATTTTTGTTTCAAAAATAGTTAGCATCATACACCCATATCTTCATTCATCTTTTATTCCATTCAATCCATCATTTTTAGTCTTTTTTTATTTTATATTTCCTCTTTGTTTTCGTATTTTAGAGAAAAATAAACCCTTAGATCACTCACTAACCTTCCCCTGGGTTTAACCATTCACTGATATAATAGTGTAAGAGTTGTAAATGATACTCTTATTATCATGAAAAACTCTGACCTCAAAAAAATTGGATCTATTTTTTAGGAAGTATAGCATTGAGTTTCTTAGGGTTCTAAAAAACATTTAAAACATGAAATAAAAAAAAATTCCTTTTCACTACTATCTAGGTTGAAGTTTTAAATATAATTATATTTTGTATGTGTTTGAGTTTAAAATTTTTTTGTTGTTGTGATACACTTCTAAAGAGACTTTAATTTTTTTTTCTTGATTTTGAGCATTTTATCATTCCCAATCATTATTGTTTAGATTTTTTGAATCTATTTTTGAATGGTTTTATTACTAAATTGAATTTTAAATTAATATGTGGTTTGATTATAGATCAAATCAATGGATTTAATTAACTAAGTGGAAATATTTGTGTCTGATGTGGCTATTATGGGAACATTTATTGGTGGTGTACCTAGAACAATCCATTGAATCCCAGTAAATATGAATAAAACAATGAATTTTGTGAACATAAACCCAAAATTTATTTAATTCTTAAAAATTTGATTATGGAGATTAATTATATATTTAAAAAATAATAAAATTCAAATTAAAAGTTTTAGATAATAATAATGTCAAATTAAAAGGTTAAAAAATATTTTTTTTGGAATTATAAGAAAAGGATAAAAATCAAGAAGTAATTGAAATGATCAATGAAGAAAATGAATTATCATACTTTGATAAAGATCATGTAGTGGAAAGTGAGTCAGAAATTAGGTAACACCCTATTGTATTTGAATATCATGATTTAAAATATGAGGAAGAAAATGTTTTCACAGTAACCAACTCACTAAATGAATAAAATGGATTTAATAATTGAATGGATACCCTAAGGAAGGTTTTTATGGAGTATTATGAGAATCAATAAGAATTTAAAGGGAAAATTTCCCTATTTTCATGTTACCTAAACCTTATAAAATATTATACTATATGGGTTTTGAGGGTATGACAGCTTGAATAGAGGAAAAAAATTAAAAATTAGGATTTGAATTTAAAAAAAATCAATATATTTATCTATAAATTTACTTAAGTATTAGAGCTTGAAGTTTTTGAATTGGTGTAGGAAAACATAAAATTGAAAAACATCGATTCTGAAATTTTATAACCAGATTTGATAATCGATCTTTCCTTTTTTGAAAGTTCAAATCCAAAAAAAATGTATTATGTTTTGATGTTGAGAATTAGGAGGTTCACTTTGAAGTACGATTAATTATTGATTAATAATTTCATAGTCCAACCACCTTTAATTTCTCCAAATACTATATCAATGACATGGAATGCGATGCATATCATTTAGGGGAAGTAGGAATATTTTGGAATTTTTAGATTCTGATCTTCATAGAATTGAATCTAGAATTTTCCCATATGAACTTGAATTAGAACACTCAATTGACCTTATTCTATATTTTTAGGATGAGACTTTGGAATTTAAAACTAAATAAAAAATTTAGTACATATAATTTAGTCTTATAAAAAAAATTTTGAAGTAGTGACTGCTAGTTTTCCTTGGTTAGCTAAGGAAAATTTTGAAGGGAATCATTACATAAAAACCCTAAAAATGAAAATTTTCAAGGAGAAAAGAAATAATTTATTCTATATTATTTTATTTTTTCATCTACTAATTTATAAAATTAATATGACATAAGAGCTAATAGTATCTTTGAATAAGATCAATATTTGGTTTCTAAGAGTTCAAAAACTAATCAAAAAATTATTGGAGAACCTCATCCTGAATATGTTTTATAAGACTCGGCTATTTGTACCATGTTTTATGAATTGATGATCTTAAATGAAGAGGATAAATTTAGGAATCATGTTTCACCCCTATAAATACCATTTAATAGGCTTTAATTTTAATAAATTTTCAAATTCATCAATTTTGGTTTTATTTCCACAGAAGATAATAAGATTCCTACTACTGTACAAGGGCATTTTCAAGGGTGTCTTTTAGATATTAAGGGGTATGCTTGCTTATTTAGAATATTTAAATCCCATAAAACATATTTTTCACTTAAAACAATTTGTCTAATTAACATTATTTGGTTTCTAGATATGAAACCACATCCACTAAGTGACTATTGATAAATTATTGGGAGTGTTTGGTTGAGGACTTTCAAATTAGAACCCAACAGGAGGAAACTGATATATCTATTTTATATCTATATTGTCCCTTGTTTTTATATGTTTTTTATTTGAATATTATTTTATTAAAGTTGAGTTTCATGGATGATATTTATGTTTTGTGTATTATTGTATAAGACCAATATGTAGAATAACATGAATGGATCATGGTAATTAAGTAACAAAATGCCACTTTGCATGGAGCCATGAAGCGGCTCCGTGTGAAAATAAAAATTAAATATTGAATATATTATTGATTATTAAAGAAAAATAGGCCTATATATCCATTTAATTAATATTTCACATGGTTTTGGATGATCATGGGGGGTTTCAAAGGCTTGAAACTAAAGAACTAAAGCAAAAAAAAGAAATTTTTGTGCTAAAAGAACATTTTACATGTTAAGTAAAATCATTAAATAAAGTGAATTTACAAGATGTGTACTATTTATGGGATATTAAGAAGAAGAAACCATAATTACATTAAACTTATTTGGCCTGGAAATTACATTCCATGTAAAATTTACATGATGTGAAAGTGTAAAACAAAATAAAAAAGTATATTTTCAGTGTATCATTCGACAGGAAGATTGTCTTTAACCTGTGGACTGCTATTTATTGATTTCTTTGACACAAGTATGAATAAGTATGACTCAGATTATTATTTTCCAAGATATATGATTTAATTACAAGTGTGGAGAGGCTCGACTACCAAAAGGTTACCATAGGGTTCTAACCCTCCGTTTATCATAGATAGTTTTTCTTTAATGTAATGTTTAATTATTTCTATATTAACTAAAAAATATATTTTTTATTAATTCTAATTATCATTCAATCTCGTCTATTCTCTTCCTTATTTAATATTGTTTATTCATCATTGGTGATCACCCAAAGATGATTGGATAAATCAGTATGGGAGAGTGGAATCAGTTGAAATGTGTGCATACCTAATTTTTCTATTTCATTCTTCACTTTCAAGAGGATTTATGTCAATTAGAATTGTGTTTCAATTCACTTTTATTATATATTTCATTAAATTATAGACCAAGTGTGTTTAATAACATAAAACCCCAATATAACTAAGATAATTAATTCATGACCATTGAATGTGATTATTATTCTATAATTGCAATATGATCTCAATGAAATCTGGTTATTTTAATTTGTTAGATCACTAGTAATTGAAATTTTAGGGTATATTGATAGGATTTGACCAAATATTCTTTAAATTAAATATGATTTATTATGAAGTCAAATAGTATTATTCTTTTCAAGGGCATTCATGATTTCTTTTTAGAAAAACCAATCATGGAAACTGATTTACCTCTCTTCTTATTTTTTAATTGAATTCATTTATTTATATCATTTAAAAAGTTTAAATAAAATCAAATTGAAATTGGATTGACCATACCTTTAGTCAAGGTTTTTCATCATTGTGTTCCCCACTCTCTATGGGATCATCCTCATACTTCAACTTTACTACACCTTTATAGTTAGTGTGGTTCAGGTATCATATAAACTTATAATATGATTACACCATAGGATTTAATGAAGTATTCTAGGAACATTAGAAACACATGTATTAAAAAAATATATTTTTTTATTCCCTCAATTAAAATTACCTCATTCTTGTTTTTGCGTAGCTTCCCTCCCATTTTCCTTTAATTTGTTTGGAAATTATAATACATTTCCTACTCCAACATCTATTAAAGCCCTAAACATTCATTTCTATATCCTATCACCACTCTACTTGGTCACATTTTACTAATTTTTAATTATTGGGTTTAATGGATACTTTTTACTCTTGTAAGTGATTTAATGAAAAAACCAAGTGGAGCTTGAAGTGACTTAAAACAGAATAATAATTTGGGAATGATAATAAAGGATTAACACCAATTTTTAGGGTAGTTTACTTTTTTAATATTATCTTTCTAGATATGAATCTTAATATTATTTTAGTTATTTCATTGTTCCCCAGATATTGAATTTAAATTTGTTATTTTTTGAAAATCTGTATTTGGCAGGAAACTAAGTGTGGGGGGAATTCTATTAACTATCACAACTAAATTGAAGTAGAATTTGTTTTAAATTTCTAGGTTCTTTATTGATTAATTTTTTATTAAAAAATATTCAATCAATGTTAAAACCTTGATATCACATTTAATATTTTTCTATTTGAAATTCTTTCTAGAAACATTGTTCGAACAGGCTATTTTTATGAGTTTTATTGAAAATCAATGTGAGATACCAATACAAAATTAATTTAAATTTTAAAATATAATCTATGAAAATTGTTTTTTTTTCATTCTTATGAATATAATTTTTGAAATATGTTTTAAAATATTATGTCATGTTGTTTTATATTATTTTTGAAAAATATTTTTGAAGCTTAAATTTTAACATGCACTTTTTTAAAATATTGCATATGTAATGAATTTTTAAAATCAAGAACCAATTTAAAAACCCTTATTCCTGCTCTCAATTTTTCTTTTGATTGTATTTTTTTGGATAATATGATTAGGGAACATACACATGACCATTTCAACATATTTTTAAACTATTTATATTGTAAATATATTTTGAACATAATTTTTTTAAATTTTTTCTTCCACCTTTATGTTCAACATTGAGAAAAATGTTGGATTTTAAGTGTGGTGTAGGGGAATTTATCTATGATAAACTATATTTTAATGTAGTACAAAACATGAAAACACCAAAAACTTTTAAGATTTATTTTACTTTGAGATTCAGTTTTCATTTTTAGTGTTTGAGAATTGTTATTAAAATTGAAGACTATTTTGACACTTTGATAATATTAATATCTTCTATTCCTCTAGGGACTAAATTGGGTAATATCACTTATATTACTCTCTCAAAAATATGTATTTTTTATTTAAACTTTGGTCGCATATTTTATAATTTTTATTTAATTATAATTTTTATGTATTTCAACTAATATTATTTATTTAAAATGGTATGGTAAATAACTTATAATCCTAGTTTAGTTTTTCATTCATTAGGATAAAACTATTAGATGAGTTATTTATGATTATTTTTAACTATTAAACCCACTCATCAATTCAGTTGTGTCAAATTATTCAGTATGCTAAAATAAGTGATCTAGTTCCCCAAAAAAATGAGATGTTTGTAAGAACAATTTAATTCAAGATTCAGTTAGATTAATTCATTTAAAAAAATCAATAATATTTGTAAAACTAAAAACCAATTATTAGTAGTTATAATTTTATAAGAAAAATTATTGGAATAAATTTTAATTCATCTCTTGAAGTCTAGAAATTCATTTTTTAATTTTGTTTTATGTTTTTATATTTTATAAAGGTATCATTGTTGTGGAGTAATAATTGTAAGGGTTATGGACACATGTATAAAGGTGATGTTTCATTTCAAGATACCTCTGTAAGGGTTAGTGCATTGTTAAGAGTGTTTTGTTTGGGTAATATCATAGTTTATAGCATGTGTAACGGTCATTAATACATCTAAAACCTACATCATGGTACCTCTATTAGCATAGTGTTAAATCATGGTCCCTCACCACTTTTATCATGGTACTTCTATGGATGGGAGAACACGTATGGTTCAACCTGCATAAAGGCCTTCCAATTCCAGGGTTAGCACATGTAAGGGTAACTTCAACATACCCAGACTATAAAAAAAGTCTTGTGGTTTTAAATCATCACATCATCTCAAAATTCATAAATCAAAACATAGGAAAGTTATGGCCGGTCGCATTAAATCTACTAAGAAACTTCCAAATCATATAATGGAATTTTGGGAGGATCGGGATCTTGTAGAGACCATGATATTCATAGGAAACTTTTGTTTTAGTCACTAAGAATAATACTATCAATAGTGACTATTTCCATGTGGATATAAATGTGTCATGTTTTGGGATTATTGTATGTTAGTTTGGACCAAGAACAACTACATGTGTAGAGGGGAAAAATTTATGATGGAAAAGTTGGGATTAAAGGAGAAAGAAAGTAAAATAATGATGGGGATAACAAAGTCAACATCTTGATAGAAAAGGATATTTTCATACAATTTATTTTTCTATAGTATTTCTATTATCATTTACTCAATTTTTCCTCTTTTAAACATGTGATGTGTATAAATTCATCAGGGGAATTTAATTGATGTAGTTTGTTAATTCATTCATGTTATTAATTCTTTCCTTTTAGGATGTTATCCATTATTTTTCCCTTATAAACTATAACTCAATTCTTGTTTTTTGTTAAGGTATTAAATGGAGATAATGTACAAGATTGTTTTGAATTAATTAAGCACTATATAAAATCAACATATTATGTGTTGGGATTAAAATAACATACATTCAAAGATACATGATAGTTTATCCTATTAATGACTTCCTAAGTTTGTAGTCCTTATTAAATTTATTTGCATGATCATTATAATTTCATCAAGATACATCATTTAGACTACTATTGATATATTTTTGGAAATTTCCTCGCCACATTAGTGAGTTTCTAACATATTTAACACCAAAAACGAACATCTTCATTCATCTTTTATTTTTTTCATTCCATCATTTTCACCCTTATCTTTCTTATTTGTTTTATCTTTGTTTTTTTAGTTTAGAAAAAAAATAATCCCTTAAATCACTCACCCACATTCCCTTGGGATCAACCCTTAACTATAATTCTAATGTAGGATTTATAAATGATATTTTAATGGTTTTGATGACCTTTATCCTTGTAATAGCCCAAGATCCTTCCTATTAATCCATTTTCATTCCACTTTCTCCATATTCTATGATATGATTCCATCCAACAAAACTCCCATGATTTTTTAAATTAAATATTCCTCCATCTTCATGATCTATAAGAAAAATTATATCTGATCAAACTTATCTATCCAAACCTTACCTTTTTCTAATTTCATACCTTATGATACTAATAAAATCTCATAGAAATGGAAGAAATTTAAGTAGATAGAATGTTACTTGATTTTATAGAGTGTGTGTTTCCAATCCTTGAACCACAATATCTTATACCATTTTTTGGGAATTCATAAATTTTCTGATCTTTAGGAGTTATCAATTAGAATCATAATGAAGAGGAAATAAAAACTCAAGAACTTATTATATCAGAATGATTCCCCAAACATGATGTACCATAACTTAGGTTGATAAGGCCACACCTTAAATAATTACACCAAGTCAAAATCCTCACACAAACTAGTACAAAACCATATAAAAATTCATACAAGAAAAAATTAAAATAAAAAAATGAAAATAATTCATGATTTTACATAGTAATAACACTATATCCTACTTCCATGGTGGAAACCTTCTATAAATATATTAATCAAAAGTTATAAGTATTTATAATCACAATTGATAACAACCATTGATATTTTACCACCTTACAATATGATTCATCATGCCACATGTGTAAGTAGTCCCACCCACTTACAGGGGGTCCCATATGGCGATCTAGTTCCACAAACCTCTATAGTTTTTAGGGAAACCACATTTAAACCTAGTGGCCTCTGATTACTTATATCAATTTATCTATAACTTATAACTTCTATTGAATAGTTAAATTCACTCATAAGTTTCTAGAAATAACTCTTATGCTCTTATCCCTTTCTAATAAAGCTATGAAGAGAATAATTCAACATAACATAATTATAGAACCTAATGTTGTACTCAAAACTTTCATTCACACACTATCCAAACCACTGACCAGCATATGCCCATCAAAATATATCACCTTCTAGAAAACCTACCTCCACTAGATCATGTTACCACTATACTAAATTGGCAAGAGATAAATTCTAATATAACTCCATCCAGATATTTGAAACAAAAAATGACTCAAGATTAACCATTCCAAACACTCTGAACTATGGATGATACCACCAAGAAACCAATGATCAATACCACCTCATGGCCCCTTTTCCGAGGTACACACATGGATCCAACAACCTTAGACTCATGGGGAGCAGAAATCGCCACCAAAATATAGTCACTATTCATATAGAAAACCTTAGTCACCACCCATGGAAATGGTTATCACCACTCATGTCATACCATAAAACCATTTCGACCCATGGCCTCTCACATTATACACATTATGTTTCCAAGGAACCACATCAAGCATCACAACACTTTAAAAACATGGAAACTTGTTTTTCATGCCTCAAATCCATCATATAAGAACAAGCCACACACATGGAATGACCCATAATTCTACCACACAAGACTACCCATATAGATCTCAAAGAAACAACCAAAATCATAAATGTATTTTTACACAGTCACACACATAACCCAAGCTATGACCATAAATATTATAGAACATAAACACACATATAAAACATGAAAGATTTAGACACCACCTACCTGGTAATGGATAGTTTCTTCTCATCGAATATAGATGATTGATCTAACTATAATCTAAAGAAATCAACAATCCTAGAAAAATCATAACCTATTTAATAACCGAAAAAATAAATAAATTGTGATAAAACCAAAAAATAGTCATAAAAGGACATCTAGACTTACCTATAGAAAAATGTTTTAATAAACTTCTTGAACAAAAACCCACAAACAATGAATATATCACTTGGGAAAATAGGAAATGATAGAAGATAAAAAGGGGTATCCTCCTTTGTATACTATCCAAAATGATCCTAATTCCTCCGTTAAATAATTAATTAACCTAATTAATTGAAAATGAAAAACTAAATAGAATACCCATTGTGACTTTCCCCTATGGCTCACGATGAAATTCGTTTTCTAGAACTATATTTTAGTATATCCCTCTAGGTCATAACACTTTTCATCTACCCCATATCCAACCCAGTAACCTAACCCCCTAATCAATCCTTACTATAGTGTGATCCTACCCATTATATTGTAGTTCCATCTAAGATAGGTCTTAGTTGTGTTGTCCCCATGGTTGTAGAATGATCTCCCTTAATAACCAAAATTTAATCTTACATAGGGTCTTTATAGTCCAAATCCATGGTTCATATTATAATAAACTTATATCCTAAATATTTTATTCTTAGGCCCCAAATTTTTAATATTACTTTACCACCCAGCATAGCATAATTCCCTTGGTTGTAGTTTGGTCTTCTTCCTGCTGTATAATTTTAGCCACATACCGAGGTCAACTTCCCCAAACTCAACTCTTGGCTTAAACCAACATTCATGTAACCTCAAACCCACCAAAAACACATTGTTATGCTAAAATTATATCCAAATTACCTCATATAAATACCCAAGTGATCACAACATTCCCACTATACAACATATCACCCACAAGATGTCTCTGATCAAGATGTTAACCAACCATGATCAAAACCAAAGTGTTCCACTCAATAAATTTTTGAAACACCAATAGAATTTCAAACAAATCTATATACCCTCGATTAAAAAAACATAAAGAAACAAATTTTTAACCATAGGAACTCTCTAATATATGATTCATCTAACTATATACATCATATCCAAGCTACATAGCATGTAAATGGTAACATAACCAACCATCATCATAGATTAAACATGTATCATACATCCATCAAAAATAGTCACAAATAATCATGGATCATGAATGATTCTCAGACCTCAACTAATACCTAGTTGATCCATTTACTCATGATGCACATAGTTTTTTGATACCCATCATACAAATCAAATCCAAAACACTTGTGAAATACTACTAAAATTCGGAATATATTCAATATTATCTAAGATAATTATCTCAATCACATACTGTTAACCCAATTCCTAAATTCTATATAATTTTCCTCCCTTCTAAGTCACAGCTAATTATGACCACCTCCCCATTTTTTTTAACACTGTACTCTTCCACATCCTATATACAAAAAAAACTCCAACTACTTCCTCCCATAAATTCCCTTAGTCACACCTCAGATGCTTAATTCTTACCAGATCCTTAACCTCAATTTGAGTATAAGATCATATAACAAAACTACTCCAGATTCCCTATATGAACATAAGACCAAAACTCTTATTATGGTCGATCACACCAATTTTTAATGTGTCCATTCTATCCACACTGATATAACCTCTCTAAATAACCACTATGTGGTGGTAATGTTGATCATATACCCTAACCACCCTATTGGTTCTTCCCATTCCCCCACATCTGGGTACCCAAATCCCCACTATCATCCACACCTAGAACTATTGTTCTACAAGGTATAATACCATCAATAATGTTCTATTCCATGATCAATTCTTGGTTCACCACCTCATAAAATGTGTTCAACCTGAAAATATTACCCTGATGGAAAATCAAAGTCCATTCTCAAATCATTTCACCTTTGTGATCTCATCTTCCACCAAATTTAGTATAAATCATAATGAATTTTTGAATCTAGTATTATAGTCCATAACTAATGCCATCCATATACTAGATGCATAAAATACTGGGATAGACCCATCATTAATGTATCAGGAAAGAAGTTATCAAATAACCTCACTTTAAAATCCGTCCATTTAATACTCTTGTGTCTCTTATCTTATACCTATACATATCACCAATGTTTCACTAACCCCATGAGCATATAAAATTCTATATTTACACTCTTCCTAGGTGGTGTCTCAATCATATCTAAAATATTCTAGACCAACTTGATATAATACTCAACTACTTGGGGTATATTCTCCCTCGGAAATAAGGGATGATGTTTCAACTAAAACTCTCCGGTCAAATATTTCATGGATGGATCATCTCCCTGAGCTCCCTGATTAATGTTCTATATGAAAAATACCATAATCTCCCTATGATTATTATAAAATAATTCCTTGTCTCCTACAGTCATTATGGATTACCTACCTTCCCCAAAACCTATACCTAAGGCTCATTCTCATCTCCACCCTTAGGTGCCACAATTTTCCCATGCCTTGGTGGAACCATATATTTACCCTCCAAACATTCCAACAGGGGCCTTTGAGATAGAATATTGTTAAAAACCAAATACTATATTCAATAAATATATCATATATCAGATATACCTAATGGTGAAAGATATAATAGAAAATGTAACACACTAGCCTTTATACATCCCTACCACACCCACATGCAAGATCCACACATAAGATAACACCAAGAATCACAAACCATATTTATATGAGTAGAATAAAACCGATAATATATATAGGAAAACACCATATAGGTTATTTTTTACACTTTAAAAATATAATAACATTTTTCTAAAAAACATATGATAAATCAGAAGTAAAAAAACATGAATTTCATGTGACTCATATGTGCCTACAATGATACATGTGTATGGAATCTTGGATATTGAGTTTGAGAGTCAATATTATAGATCATAAAATCAAATAATAATATTATCTATGACATATAACACAAAAATTACCAAGAAAACAAAAATATAAATTCGGTTTTACCTAGTGACATAGAATTTAACACGCATTTTTAGATAGAAACACTATACAATATCCATACCAAGTCTTGAAAATTCCCTAAACTTTTATCTACCATTTCCCAAAAAAATCCCATTCAGTTCCATTTATAACAATCTACACTAATACCAATTTGTTTCATCCAAAACATAGATCACCCAAGTAGCAACCAAGTTAGAGTTACACTAACCTTAGGCATACCTCATTATAAACTAGAGGCTGCTGACTAGTAGTGTGGGTCTAGGAGCTAATAGAAGGAAGATTATAACATTAGTAATAAGAAATAAATGATAGTGGAATCAAACCAATAAATAGTCAAAATAACAAGACATGAGATATCACAATGTATGAAAAATAAATATCTAAAATTCTAATTAATTCATATAAAATATAACAGGATTTCCCATAGGATTATCATACACAAAAATATAAATACAATAAAAAAACCCAACTCAATACTGAGGATCCACCCAGTACTCCTCCAAAATCCATCACCAAGATACATGTAAATCTACTGCAACTCTATCCCACTACACACTAATCATATGGTCTTTACCCTTTTTTTCACCATGAACCATGAAATATATACATGTAGCATAGGTCTTGTGCTAAGTGTGAGTATAAAGTAATTATTCCACCACCAATGGTGTCTTGAGTTAATACTGATACATAAATAATGAAAATTATAATAAATAGTATCCAAAAACAATAAAACCCACTCCACACCATGTTCAACAATCCATGAGTTAGAACTTTACCCACTATAGCCAGTGTCAGAGCGAGATGTTGTACCCATGGTTTATCACACTTGAAATTACCTTGGAGTTCTAACTAATTTCAAATCACACAGTGACACATTACCACTCATAACCCAAAAAACCACACCAATTTAGTATAAATAATGCCCTATAGAAACATTGACATATTATACCAAAATTTCCATGGTTAAAATATTCTCATTCCAATCACCGACTCAATGAATTGATGCAACCTAATAATAGAGAGAACCTTATACCATACAATGATCTCAAACAAAACCTATATCTCATGGTTATTTCTATTGATTATACATCCTCTAAATTAATGATCAACACTATCATCCTAATATTATCCACTACAAAGTATATCTCAAAATAACTATCAGTCAATATCACCTCATAAGACTTTTACTATGTTCACAAAACCCCAAAAACACCTTAACCATAGTGAGTTACAATCAATAATATTTTATTTCCACAAATCATATGGTGAACCATAAACACCACCCATGGAAATGGTCATAACCATTCATGCCATACTAGTGAACCATGTCTCCTTGCATCCCCATCATCTATACCCATTACATTCCCAAGGAATCACATCATGCATCACATCATAAGAACCAATACTTTACACATGAGAAAGTTTTTTTTAAAATCTCTATAGACATAAAAAAGAACAAGACATACATATATAACAATCCATTGTTCTCCCTAAAAAGAATGTATTTAAGCATCTCATACATACAATAAAAACCATAAGTGATTTTTTACTTGTTCTTACACATAACCCTACCCGTTCTTGTAAATCACATAATGCATAAACACATGTATAACATAGAAAAAATATTGGAACCACCAACCTAGTACTAAAAGTATCTTGTATTTTGAATATCATTGATTGATTCGACTCTAATAAAAAGAAATATTTAATTCTATCATGGACCTAATTTTGGGTATAACCAATAAATAATTACTAAATGATGATAAAATCAGAAACGTTCAAACAAGGACCACTATCCTTACATAGAGTAACTCCCTATGATAAAAAAATAAAATAACATTCCAAAAATAATGAAGATAACACTTGGGAATAAAGGTAATAAGGGAAAGAAGGTAAGATCTCCCCTGTTTGAATTCCAAAATGAGGCTAAGTCCTAATATAAATATTTAATTAAACTAATTTATTAAAACTAAAAAAACTGAATAAAAGACCAATTATAGAAGGGACCTATGTTTTACAGTGTAATTCGTCTACCATAACCATAATTTAGTGTGTCCCTTTAGTTCATAGTGGAGCTTATCTATCCCAAAAACAAACTAGAAACCTAACTACCAAATCTCAGGCCCGAATGTGGTGCAACCCTACCCATCATGGTGCAGCTCCGTCCAAGACAAGGCTTTGTGGCATAGTCCCCTTAGTTGTGGTGTGATCTCCCTCATTAATTAAAAGTTAATATTACATAGGGTATTCAGGGTAAAACACTATGGTTTATGGAATGATACACTACTATCCTATAAATTTCAATCCTACAACTAATCTCATACAACCACCTTCCATATTAGAATGCCCTTGGATGCAGCATGGTCTTCTTCCTGATGTAAACTTTCAGCCCCAAACCAAGTTCAACTTCCTATAACTTGATTCTTAGCCTACACTGATACCCTCGCAACCTCAAACACACCAAAACACACATGTTTATATATAAATTAGAGCCTAATTACCACACCTAAATACTTGAACCATCATAGTGTGAAAAAATGGTTGACCTAGGTCATTATCATTAGGAGTATTTATGTCAATCAACTTATTTTAGGTTAAAATTAAAAATTAAAATAAGTGAAAGAGAACAAAAATACTAGAGTTTTCTCAAAAATATTTTCCCTTATAATAAACAAATTAATTGAGAATATTATTTTTTTAGAAAAAAAATATTTAATAAAATGTAATTGATCTAATCCAATATTTTAATTAATCGTGTATCATTATTATTGAAATTTATATTTCATTTCATTAAGATTACTTATTTTGTTAACTTATGAACCCTATATAAATAAAAATGTACATAAAAAATAAAAACAATTAAACCCTAGGATAACTCCTAAATGATAAATCATATCTCCCTACTTTGATTCTCATTCCATAGTAAACTTATGGACTTTAGTAAAATTGATTTCTAAAAATTCACATATTACTCGACCTCACATGATATGTGCTTATTATTAAAAAGTTTGATAAATTAAAAACTCAAATAATTTATAAAAAAATAATGAAAAATAAATATTAATTATTTTGGATTCAAAAAATTAAATTAAATAATGTGTAAATTAGATTGACCACTAAGGAATTATGCATTCAAGGGTGGGTGTGTCATCATTGAAACATTTTCAAAGAGAAAAGGCATGAAAAGGGGATAACCAAATTCTATTTCTAAACTTATCTTATAGACCCATATAATTTAATAATGGAAAAAACTAAGTGAAATAAAATAATTGAAATATTAGAGGAAATTTTTATTTGAAGAAACAATTGTTACAAAATAGAAGAAATAAAAGAGAACATCATGAAGTAAATCCTTTCATTAAAGTAATACCTCCTCCAATAGTTTTAATAATAGTAAGGCACCACTTTTATTCTACTCTCAAGATCCTAATCCATGAATAACCCTATAAAATAGTTAATTCAAAAAATATATATATGGGATGGTTTCTAGGTAAACAAGTGGTTATAAGTGTGGATGAGGAAATTCACACAAATACTTTACTTCAAATCACAAAAAAAATTTGAAATTCAAAACACATGAACTATAACTCCATCAAGGAGAATAATTTTTCAAAATTTTTACCTCTAACTATTGTATAAATTTTACTAGGATGAAGAAAATATGGCTCTAATGATTAGGTGGTTTTCTAGTTGATGATTCTTGTCTATCATTGAATTTATGACACATTATCACCCCACGGATGTTGGATCCAACAAGTATGGATTAAATGAACATTTAAACCCTATGAGTGAGGAATATGAGCACAAAATTCTAAACAAATATATGAACCCAAAAAATATCTATGTCAAAAATAATGGAGTCCTTTTTTAAGGGTTAAAACTAAAATTTTCATGAAAATTTTAAATTCATTATCCAATCCAATTTTTTCTATATATAAACATATTTATTAAATTTTTTGAAAATAATACCATTTATTATGAATAAAATATTCTTTAAAATTATATTTTATCTACACCCCACACTTACCCTTTTACACTACAGGGAAGAGTCACATTTCCTTTATTCTATAAAATGATGGAACAAGATGTGTGAAGATTTTCCCTAGTCCATAAAGATTTAATAACCACATGAAATTCAATTCATGTTAGAAATATATAAAAGAAATAAACACACCATGGATTCAATATTATTATGCATGGAAATAAGTGGTTTATAAATTTTAGAAGAAATAAATTCATAGAGATGTATGATATTGATCTTAGTAAGAAAATTCATAAGTCAACCATGCCATTAGATCACCGTGTGTATGTGTGATAACCATTTTATTCTTATCTTTACTATATTTAGTAAATATAAGTCTTTTAAAAAAATGGATTACCTGGAACTTTTTAATTGAACATGATCTTACCCATTGTAATTGAATTTCAAAACCCACTCACCCAAGCATTCCTGTAATTCAAACCTTTTTGGTTTCATATGATACTTTCTGAATCATTTTCTTTTATTTTTTATATCTGTATGTTATTATTCTTTTAAGATTTGTTTATGATTTTATTTAACAGTATCATTAGGTTACCACTATAGTTCAATCCAATACAGTTATGAGATTGATTATATAAAAAAAATTAAATTATGGAAAAAACTTTCTTTAAATCCCACTAAAATTAGTATGGATTATATTTACCATCAATTAATTAAGAAAGATTCACATCACATAATTTTTTGTGATTTTTTGCTGATATTTTAAAGGTTAAAATATTTCTATAAAAACACACATAGATTGTATCAAATTCTCAATGTTTGAATAAAGATATAACTTATAATATCACTGATAAACAACGAGTTTAACTAAAATCACCCATAAATGTTAAATATTTTCTCATTATCACATGCCACCTGTTAAAAAAATTATTTAAATGTTAAAAAAACTTGAAATTGAGAAATTAAACATGTATTTTCAATTACTTCCATGATATGTTTTTTTTTATTTTATTTTTGTCTATATTTTTTAAAAAAAGAACAGACCACGCATAAATTTTAAAATAAAATAAAGAATACACATACATACAAACTATAGATTTTTCTCCCTCTCCATATAGAAATTTTCCATTGTCCTCAATGTGAACCTATTAGAAGATATATTCACATGAAATGAAATTTTAAATTAGAAAAAATAATATAAAATTGAGAGGGTGATGGATATTTTGATGCTCTCAATTGATATAGGGTTCATGAAATGTGATAATATCAACTACATGTGTGGATATTCCTTTGAAGTTCTACTTCAACTACTTCTCATTAGCATTAAATCTCCTTTATATGGAATCTTATAATATCTCAGTTATATCATAAGGAAAAACTCGTGATATACCATAAGGGACTATCCATATATAATGCAACTTACTAGGCATTATATTTAGATATGAAATATAGATAATAACTTTTTCTCCCACATGAAACTCTCTTTTTTGGATCTTCCTATCATGAGATGCTTTTCATAATTATTTATAGAGATTTTATTTCTCATATGATGACAATTAGATCTCTTAAATCTCATGAAGTTACTACTTCATATGATTTCCTACTGGTACATCCACCAAACTCCACTTTATATGCATGATACCCTCTTTGAAGTACTGGCTGAGGAGTTTCCCATTGATTTGGTGATGTGGGTAGCTAGAACACAACTTCTTGAACTTCTCCCAGAACCCATACATTGAATCTCTATGTATAATATTTATCATTTTTATCTTCTTTAAAATCATCATGGATCTTGATGCTATAAAAATCTCTACAAGAAAATGAATTTTAAATCATAAAAACATGTTATGACTTTAGGATATAAATAGTTAATTTAGTTTTTCACCACTCCATCTAGTGAGAAAGGGTTTTCCCTTAGTTTTATTTTATCTCTAGTAATATTACTTGGTTTTATGGATGAAAAAAACCATTAAATTACTTTAAATGTTTATTTGGGTATTCTCTAGAGAGTTAAAGTAATTTTAGAAGAAGTTCCACTGGTATAGATTTTAAGTCAAAGTTATATTCTAGATTTGGGTATTCAATATAATTCATTTGATAATTTATGTTTGGTGTAGAAAATTCTCGAATGTTTCTAAAAATTTTATTATTATTATTGATATGTTTTACCCAATTTTAAGTTGGATTCAAATGTGCTTTAAATTTTAATTTTATTTAGATGGATTAATACCCCAATTGGGTTATTATAGAAACTACCCATAGACCTGACTCAAGCTCTAAGGTTATGTCCAATATTGGGTTGTAGTTCAAAAATAACATTAGGATAGGAATGTGTCCAATCTCAAAGAAAAGGACAAAAAAATAAAGTGTAACATAATATCATGAATAAATATTTAAAATTATTGGGTCAAAAAAATTGAATGGGAGAATAAATAATAAGGATAATAATAATAAGAGAAAAATAATAATTAAAAATACCAACAATTGGTTGATTAAAAAACTCACCTCATAAAAAACATCACTAATCTGATGCATGTTGTTACACATGCTCTCCAAAAAATTTTGGATTTTAATAAGTGATACACAATGGATACTGTATCTTGTTATCTTAAGGATTAAGATCATTATTAAACTAATTTTTTGTTAAATAAATAAAATAGAAATAAAATATGGGAGTTTTTGTTTGAAGAGTTTCCCTTTACTGGAAAGAAGTCTGTATAAAGAAGTTCTTTTTGCATATTTATTTAGAAAAGGATAATTTATATAACCCACCAATTAAATCATTTTTTATAAATTTTATTGAAATTAATATTTTATATAATTAATATATCACTTTTTTCCAAAACCTATTAAAATAAACACAACCATATAAAATTAAAACATTTTAACCCTAGAATGACTCTAGGATGAGAAATGGTATCTCCCCACTTTTATTGTTATTGAAAATTAAACTTATTTTATATAATAAATTAGGTAAGTATCTATATATTAAAAATGATAATGATTTAATTATTTATATTATATTTTAACTCTAAAATTGACCCCACGTTGTTTTGTTTTACCGAATAAAATTTTCATGTTATGTGCTCATTTTTGGAAGTATTAATCAATTAAATCTCAAATAATTTATCAAAGTATAATGAATAATATATATTTATGCTTTTAGATTCATAAAATAAATAAAATAAGGTATAAATTAGATCAATTACTAATGAACTATGCTTCCATGGGTGGTTGCGTCATTGCAAAAACATTTTTCAAGATCAAAATTTTGAATAGGGGATAACCCATTCTGTTTCTACTATTAGATTCCATACCTAAAGAAGTTAAGAATATAAATATATATATATAATAAAATAAGTAAAATAGGAGAGAAATAATGAATTTTATTACAATAATAATAAGTTAAACGCAGAAGAAGGAGAAGATAACATCACGGATGAAATCTTTTCATGGAAGTTATCCCTCCCCTAATGGTTTAAATAAATATAAAGGTACCACTTATCCTCTACTATCTAGGTCCTAATACATTTAAAACTTAATCTAATATTGAATTTTACAAATTTATAAAGGATGTGGTGACTAGGGTTACAAATGGTTATAAGTATGGGTGGAGAAATATAGCCAACTATTTTACTCTAATTTTCACCAACGTGTTAACCTATAAAAATCATGAAACAAATATACATATATGATATTTTTTTTAAAGGGTTCCTCTATCTTATTTAAAAATTTGATCATAATAAAAAATTATCTAAAGAAATTATATCCCAAATGGTGATGTGGTGTCTATATTGATAGGTCAAGTCCAACATTGACTACATGACCCATTATTACTATTTAAATTCAAGATTTAGTAAGGACGTATCAAATTAAAAGAGAAATGAAATGAATGAGGAACATTATCCTTTAATTTTAAACTAATATAAGGTATAAAAAATATTTAAATCAAAATTACTGGAGTTATGTTTAAGGGGTCAGAATGGGAATTTTCATGGAGTTTTCAAATTTGTACCCCAATATAAAAGTTTCCATAAATAAACATATTTTTTTCAATTTGGGGAAATTATACCACTTATTATCAAAAAAATATTTCTTTTAAATTGTTTTTAATCAATAAACTAGTGATAAGTTACTTTAATATTTATTAAATCAACCTAAATTCACTTTCTATATAACTGGTGTCCCAAAACAATACCATATTGAATCATAAAATGGAATTTCTTCTAATTAAGCAGAAGGTTTTTATATTGACATCATTCTAGATTTATTTTTTAATTCTTCAATAATGCCTAAAAAATATTACCATACATGGAAATATAATCAATGATATTTTTTATAAAATACTATACCATGTCATGTAATATATCCAATATAAATCTTTGGAAGTTAGCTAGAGTGTTACACATACCTAATGACATTTGGCAGTAGAAAAATGTACCTTAGGTGAAATTGAAGGTGTTTTTATTTTGGTATTTAGGGGAAATAAATATTTAGTTATACCCTAAGTAAACATACAATAAATATTAAAAATCATTCCATCCTAAAAACTTTAATATTCATTCCATGAAAGAGAGAGGAAAATGGTCATTGTTTGCGTCATAATTAATCTTATGGTATTCAATTCAAACCCACAATTCGATGATAGTTATCTTAGGTATTAAATAATTATTCTAATTATAGATCACCATGATAACATAATATTTAGGAAGAACTTACAATGTACTTACCCATGATCTAGAAAATATTTTATAAATTATACCCATATAAAAAAGTTTCATCACTTCTTTTTTTGACTGTAAGTTGAATTTTTATTTGAAAATAGAAAAATATGTAAGGTGTTATAGGGGTATAAAGTGATTAATCCCAAAGTAATTCACAATAACAATGTATTTAAAATCTTAAGGTAAAGAAACTAAAGTGTAATAGCTAAATATGGGATAAGGATCCACTCATTTTGAATACAATATGTCCATTATCTTTTTCTCCTCATGCAATGTATGGAGGATCATAGCTTATTGATCACATACTTTTTTACTACCTATTTTATAGTAGGGTTGAACCTAATTTGCGATTGGTGAGATATTTTCAATCCTTATTCCAAGAGAAATTGGGGGCTACAAATAGATGGATATCCTTCCTTTAATATTGGTATTGGTCTAGCCAATATCATTATTTCTCCATATCAACACTTATACCAGCTCAAATTCTAGATTAGTAGAGAAGGAAGAGTTAAAAATTACTAAAATTGTATCTTAATATCCCAAGTAAACATACTTAAATTATAGTGTAAGAAGTTACAATTATATTTATGGTTCCTTAAGGATTTAATGTGCTAATGGTTCAGTATTATTATTTTCCAATATATTCAAAATCACATCCCATTTTCAAAAAAACCCACCTTATTTAGATACAAACTTCACTTATTCCTTTACTTAATCTTAAAAAAATTATTTAAAAAAATTATTTTTGTGATTGGGGATATTCCATGTCAACTTCAATGTATCCTATATAATTTCCCAAGGTGGAAATAGAATATAAATATTTATATTCCATAAGAGAATCTTATTTCTTAACTTTATCACATTATTGTTACCATGTCATCACCCACTTAGAAAATCAACTCCCCTTGATAAAAATAAATAAGAAAATTTCTAGTTTCAAGTAAGGGTATTCATAAAATTAGTAGTGACTCAACTTCATCCTCTATCTCAAGTATAATAAATTCTTATGAAAAATTTAATTTTCTAACATTTACCAAAAAAACTCCAGTATAACCTTTGGATACTTGATAGAGTGGTCATCCAATTGTAGAGACATAAGAGTGTGTTTCAATTCTTCTAACCCCAGTTTCTTTAATACCTTATAAGGTTTCCAGTTTATAATATATATAATTTCATATAAGGCCTTACTAAACTCACATGGGTATATTATGCAAGGAATATAAAAATATCTAGAATCTTATAACTTATGTGGGATCATGTGTTGTACCACCACTAAACACTCCTTGATTAGGGAAATAATGCCAAAATATTTCATCTTTCTTTAATTAGATAAGTTCTCCTTTATAAAATTATCATAGCTAGGAATTTGAGATAATTCCTTGGTGAAGAGGATGATGATGTGTTAATTTTGAAATACCTCTAAAAATTATCAAAATCGATGATCAATCTCTCGCTACATAATTCAGTCAAAAAAAGGAAAAGGAGGTACATGGGGTTTGATCACCTCATTTTCCTTTTCTTGAATTATTTATTTTTCCTATGGAAGGTACATCCTATGATTGTTATGTATTGAGATCCTATACTCTATTTGTACTCTTTTTAATAATATTACCTTTTTTATTTTCATCCTTTTTTCCTTTTTTGAGAGTTTTTTCCCACTCATCAAGATCACTTCTTGGGCATTATCTCCAAAATTATTCTCAATATTTATTTGTAGTGTTCCCATTTGTCTTACGGGGAGTTGATTTTAAATCTATATAATCATATATACCAATATTCTGATGGTTTTATCTTGATTTTGGAACCTTGTATAAGAAATTGCGATGAATTTGAATATTATTTATTCCTAGAATGACTTTAGTTCTTATTTTTATTGTGGTACAACTTATTTTTTTTAATGGGGAGGTTGATTAGGATGAGGTTTTTGATACCCTTTTTATTATTACTACCGTTTACAAAACTCCTCCTCCAATGGCCCGAATCCCTTCATTTTTTATTGATTTTGATAATCCAATTTTCAAGGGGTGAGTTGGAACCCTTACAAGGCCCGTAGGCGTAAGTATTACATGGCCTGTATACCTTAGAGGAATTAATTTCCTATAGGATTAAAACATTGCATACAACCCAAAGTAACTACTTGGAACTGCTCCTCCCCAGCATCTTCATCATGAAATCTGCTCTCCACCTTTGCATGACTGTTTGGCTAGGATTTCCCGTGCATGCACATGCTTGTCCTGATGGCAGGTGCAATACCCTGTCATTCTTGCAATCCGTTTAGCTTCTGCTATGATGAATTCTCATTGCACCTCCTCCTTCTGAAGTTTGTTCCTTATAGGTTGCCTGGTTTGCATCTGCACTTAAGGTGGCCCGAAGGCCTTGAGGTGGCCCGAAGGCCTTACTGACCCGAAGGCCTGGGTGGCCTGAAGGCCTAAAAGGACTTGGGGACCAAATCAGTGGCTTGAAGGCCCAAACGGGGGAATATTCCCGGCTACTACAGTGCCAAACAGTTCCTACGATAGTTCCCACTACAGTACCTACTACAGTTCTGCACAGTTCCTGCTACAGTTCCTACTATAGTTTTACTACAGTTACTGCTACAATTCCTACTACAGTTCCTGCTATAGTTCCTGCTACAGTACCAAACAAATTTGTTTGATGTGGCCTCAAAAAAATTATTTTTGTATTTTGTTTAGTTATACCCCTAAGTTCTTTGATGGGTTTTTTATTATAGTAGTTATTGTTTTATTACCTATCCAAAATTTGTTTTATCTTTCCATGTTAGGTTTTGATAGGCTAGAAATAAATTTGATCCATAATTTTTTCATACATAATTTACTAAGTCAAAATAATATTTTCATATCCTTTGTTTTGAAAATCACAACACACTCATATTGAATTAAATTAACATGAAGTTATTTGTTTAAATTTTCTAATTATATTATTTATATTATGATTCATTATTCCATTGAATCGAGGAGATCTATATAATTTCCAGAACATGATAGAGCATTGTAATGAAATAAAAAATTACATTCATCAAAAGATAGTGTACCTATTCATGTTTTTGAAGCTGAACTTGAAGAACTCGTAATATGAACACTAATTGTTTTTACAAAAAATCTTAAAAAATGAACCAAGTATTTGAGGAACAAAATAGGTTAAGATACTACATATTGTGAAATAATTTTGAAGTTGTGAATTAACTTGTTTACCTGATCACTTTTGATAATATTTTTCTTTCAATATGAATTTATAAGTGATACTATTTAGTGAGGTTTCATTTTAAATATCTTAGTATCCCTTTTTAATTATTCATCTTTTGATCTTTTTGATTGATGGTATTCTAGGTGTGAAATATGTATCTTATGAAATGTAGAGTTCGATAAATTATAGGGTACTTGGAATTTATATTGTTCAAAGATAATGAAGAGGTGATTAAGGCTATAGCAACATGATGATAGAATTTATATTAAATTGGTTCCTAGTGTAGAACATGATCCTACCAACTAGAATAGTTGAAGAAGTTCTGGTGGTCGTAACTTATTGATACCTTTAATTTTGGATACTAAAACACCTTCCATTTTGGTTTAAAAGTAAATCCTTATCATTAATGGAAGTGTTTGTTAATATAATATATTTTCTCGAGTAATTTGGATTGTTATCCAAAAATATATGTTTTGTTTCTAATTAAATTATTTAAATTCTAATTAATTTTCTTATTTTAGTTTTGTTTGTGTTTTTTAACTTGTAAATATTTTATTTTATACTATTTTTAATCCATTTTTTACTTTGATTACTCTAATTGTTTGGAATTAATATCATCTAAAAATTTGATCTACTTTAGTGGGAGTAAAATTATTTTTCATATTTAATACTACAATTCAACCCCTTATTGTAGTTTTCATATCATCTACATACTAGAACAAAATTTGGTATATGGGCCTTAAACTAGTTATTCTATCAGATACACTTTACATCAGACCTTGTCTTTTTATATCTTCCATTTTTAAAATTTATAATTTTAATTACACTAACGTGTAGTAGAGGAAAGATCTGCTTGTTTTAGTTATGGAAAGAGTTATTCTAACTGGGAGTTTAAAAATTATTAATCTAAATAAACCATTAATTTTCTTTAGGAATGATTTTGAGTACTAGTTTAAGATATAGAGATGTATGAGATAAATACTGGTGTTGGAACTTTTCTTATGCTTACTGAAAATTAAAAGATACTTGAGAATGAAGTTTCTAGTTTTACTTATGACTAGAGGGATGAATTTTAATTGAAATTTAATATCATAAATACTCTATTATATAATATTTAAATTAATATATATATATATATATATATCTTTATGTAAAACATCTAATGTAATTTGGAATAAGTTATAGGTTACTCATTTGAGAACTTCAAAAGTTCTAGAAATAAATAGATCGATGATCAAGGAGGATTATCAGTGTCCAGACTTTTAACCTGGTTAATCCATTTCTCAAATGCATCAATGGTGTATTACTATCATTAATACTCTTCAATGCCTTGTATAATTTTAAATCATGGATAATCATCATGTATAAAATAGCATAGATATACTTCTAAAAGTTTGGGAGTAAAAATGAATAGTTATTGATGATACTAAAAATATTAAAATGGACATCTTAGATTATTTGATTGGAACTCACATGAAATATGAGAATAAAATTAAAAGAGATGATGAAAAAGAAAGGAATAAGAATGGAGTTTCATATAATACAATTATTGAAGGACTAACTTCTGGATTAAATAGCTGAAAGCCAATTATATATAAGAGAAATTATAAATGTATTTTGTATAAGAGTGATACAAAACATACATAATGTGAACATGAACATATGGAAAGTAGAATTCTAAGGAATCAACAATTCTAGAGGGTTTATCATAATTATAGGAAGGGTGAAATGGGTAAATATGAAAAGAATGATTCTTCTAAACTTATTTTCAATAAATATAAAAAATCCTTGACACATTCAACAATATTATTCTATCCTCAAGAATTAGTAAAGATAATTGAGGATAATTTTTAAGAGGAAAGGAATAAAGGCCTTTACAGCTAAAAATAATACATATACTACCATTGAATATCCATTTTTGATGATAATAGTGGTTTAGATAGTGATAGAAATCGGAGAATTATGAAATTTTATGAAAAAGTTCCCAAAAGTGAATTATTTTTATAGGAAAGATGTTTTTAGAAGCTTTATTTGATTTATCTTTGAGAAGATATTTTAATTTTCATTAGATAATGAATAAAAATAAAATGATAAAGATAGATATCCTCAAACTTATGATGATATAAAATATTATGTCATGGATATTAAATGTATGTATAAAAAACTATATAATATGTATTCAATGACTAAATTTTATATTGTTAAGTCAGAAAATTAAGTTTAAAGATTAAATTAAGAATTTAACGCTAAGGAAAATCTACTTTCTAAAAAAAATATAATGATACTAATATTAAGAAGTAAATTTCTCATCTAATTAAAATTTTGTAAGTCAATCCAACTACTGATGGAAGTCATATTATGAAAATGAAATCTAAAGTTGAAGGTTTTAATAAGTTTCTTACAGATTTTACTACCATAAGGGAGTTTTTTATAAGCTTTATAGATAGTTGAGATCAAATACAATTAATTATATATTAGTTTATAAAATTATTATAATATCAAACCATCGGTAAAACTATTTTTTTCCAAGAAGTGCACTATTATTTACTAAATTCCAGAGAGGATGGAATTTAAAGAATAAGTAATAATTGAATACAATTAAATCCTTCAAAACTCACTAAGATTATATCTCAAAGGAACTCATGTTTTTGGAACATATGCGAGTTGGAAATATGTGGACATCAAAAGTACTATTTGTGAATATCTATAGACCTAAGAAGGTTGGATTACAATGACTTAATTTTAAATCAAAGAAAAAACTATATTCTAGAATCTAAATTTCAATATAAAGTACCTGATAAAAGATTGATTTTATGTTTTTATGTTTTTACTTTTACATTTTTAAGTTCTTTCTTGTTAAAAGTTTCATTTTTATTAAAAAAAGAAAACAAAAAAAGTAGCAACACCATCCATATCATGGTGGGTGAAAATAGTGAAGTCTAAGGGAATCACCCCTAATAATAAACTTATAGTTATTTGGAAGGGACCCCATATAGGTATATAGAATCATACTCTATTATAGAATTCCCTTTCTATACAGCGCATCCACTGCACCATTCTATTCTCTCTAAGTGTGTCCAACGCAAACGTTTTGTTTGAGCACCCTCCTACATTTTTAATTTCTTTCTTTATAATTTTTAAGTTTTTACTCTTACATTTTAATTATTTAATTTTACATAAGGTTTTAATTATTACATAAGTTTTTATACTTAGAATTCTTTTCTTTATACATTAACTCCTTAATTGATAGGGGTATTTTTTCCCTAAATTTTGTGTAGATATTTTTGTCACCATTATATTCAACAGAATATAGGAATGTGATTTGAGAATAACTTCTAGAACTATTTTCAAAAGAATAATATTAAATTCATGAATCAAAATATAACTTCCAAGAGGTTCAATTATTCTTGTTTCTATCTTATAAAACATATGATAAAAAGGTTGTTTATTTTTACTTTACCAACTTTGATAAATTATTATATCTTCATGAATTTTATCTTGATGTTTTATCTTATCAGAATATTAACATCTCTATTTTTAAGAAATATGAAATATATTTTTTAAAATATATTTCAAATAACAATTTTTTGGGGAATAATTTTGAACCATTATATCATATCAGGTCAATAAATGAGGGTATTACTTATATAAGGACTTATATACCCATATTTGGTTGTTTTCATTTACTATGAGGCTCTATCTATCTAAAATATTATCTTTTGGGATACTATTAGTATTTTTTGAATTTAAATGGAATCATTCTGTGAGATTTCTACTGGATAAATTTTTCATGCAAGGATGATTGATGTTTATTGGTATTTCAAGCATTAATCTTTGCTAATGTAAGTCATTAAATTCTAAGGATGGGAATCATTCTCCCAAAAAAGTAAGGAATATTATTTATATTTACATTGTATTATCCATGAATTTAATATATGAGCTATCATTTGTGAATCATATATCCAAAATAGCCAAATTCATAATTCAATATCATCAATTCATTCTTAAAATGACGGATTATGAGGAAGTTATAGAGATACCACTTGAAAGTGTGTATCTATTTATTGAACATAAGATTCTATATGTTTCAAAATATTTATTCAAGAAGGGTGTTTTGAATAATATTGTTCAGGTTAAAGACTGGTTTTATAAGGATAATCATCTATATCCAAACGGTAGAATCATATTCTAGTGTACTCAATGTTTTTTAATAAAAAAGATGGTAGATAAGAAAATTGTGAAGGTTCAAGACATCTATGTGCTTGACTTTATCTACTAAATGATAAAGTTCAATCTTGTGAAGATAATATTGGATTATAATTCATTTTTATATTTTGGATCATTTATTTTGAATATTCTATTGTACTTAAGTACTTTTAATTGAATCCTTGTAAAAAATTGAATAAGAAAGGATTCAAGGAATATGGGACACCGGGAAGAGTTAAGTAAATACCTTTAAAAATTGAATTATAGATACTATGAAACTTTTACATTATATATATTAAGACAAGTTTATTAAAATAAAAAAAAGAAGTTATACTCCTAATAACTAATGACAAAATGAAGAAAAAAATACTAAGAAGAAGATAAAATAACTGAAAGCTATATTGAATAATAAATTCCCTCATGTAAAAGTAATAAATATTATAATGAAAAACATAGAATATTAATTGAGAAGTATAGAGATTATTATAAAATAAAGGGATATAGAGGTAGAAAGAAGACTGAATAATGAAAACTGGTAAAAATTCATTATAATATCTCTAAATTATATGTTGAGGTGATGATAGAAGGTGAAGTAAAAAAAATAGGCTAAAAAGAAAAGGAATTTAACATTGAAAATAAATAGTTATAAAACATATTTACCTCATGTAACTATAAATGAAACTGCATATGTAATTCAAGGAACTCTGAGAAATTTGTTGAAATTTTTTGAAGATAAATTTAGTAAAGGAAAGAAAATTTTAATAGAGGTTGAAGGATAATATTCATATAAATTTATTTCACAACTAACTTTGGAGTTAGGTGAAGAGGTGATAGCATAGGAAGAAATAGAGGATATAGTTTAATCAACTCTTAGTCCCTCACTACCATGATAATTTTCATATTCAGTATATTTAAAAAACTACTTAATCATATAAATCATTAAATTCAGTTAGTTCATTAGAATATGAAACTTTCAAGACATGATCATCTTCTTTTGATGAAGCTAAAAAGTCAAATTAATCTTCTTTGTAAGATTATCTTAACTAGGAAAAGTCAATAGACTCACCATAAGTTAAAAATTAAAAATATCTAGATGTTCATTTCCAAAATGGAATTGATTTTAACAAATTAATATAAGATCAATCCTCTCATCATATTGATATCACAAATTTTTCAACTAAAGAGAAATATCAACAAAATATTACACTTATATTTAAATAATTTAGAGCTAATATGGATAATTATTTGGAAGAAATTTCTTTGTAAGATATATCAATAATTAAAATAATGTATAAGAAACAAGACTTGATGGAATAATAGCTACAAAGGGTATGAAAATTCATATATATCCTAAATTATATTGATTTAATTCTAAGTCATCTATAAGATAGTATATTGGATGCTCATATTTATTGGATAATAAATAAAATTATCTATTAGTAAGTTTATACTAAAGTTTACTTAAATAATTTTTGGTAATATTGTGATTTACACTTCTTAAACATAAAGAAAATGGAGAAGTATGAAAAGGATCGGGATAATGATATTCATTTTTTGTTTGACAAAAATATTTTCTAATGGAATGAACTATATGATTCCATCATTGTCTCTAATTATTATGACCTAAATTTAAAAGATTAATAATAGAAGATATAGGAACATGATTTTGAGCTAAATCATAAAAATAAAGAGTTAAATAAAGTTAAGAGATCATCACAAGAGTATAATAATAAGCTAAAAAATATAAATAAAATGGTTTATAAATATCTAAATAAATGATACATTTTTAATTTCTTTCCTCCTTTTGATTATTGTAAAGTTTTTTTAATTCAATAATTTTAGTTGATGGATGACTTTATCAATGAATTAATATTCTATAACTACCTTACTTGTTTATGATTTTCTTAAAAAGTGAGTATAGTTTTTTTCTTTGATTATTTGATATAGTGGGATTTTACTAGATTTAATAGGAAAGAAGATTCTATATCTTATCATTAATTAAAAAACACAAATATAGATATATATCCTAGGGAATAAACCATAAGTTAAAGAAATATATCTAATTATGTTTTATTTAAATTTTTCTTCTGTGTTTAATTTTTCCCCTGTTTCCAAGGATTTAATTTTGAAAATCAAAAGGGGGGGAAATCAAAGGAATGATAAGTTTTCCTTTGTTTCGGAGGGGTGGGAAGCATTTTTTTATATATTTTTTTTATTTTATTTTTAAAGTGGTATAAATTTAAGTATTATGGATAATAAACTTAGAGAAAGTTCCCATAAAAACTTATAGGGAGTGGTTCTCTTACATTTAAATAAAACTTAACTTCTTCATTCATGTTTTATGATTATCAAAAATGGGGATATTTTTGAGTCAAAAGACTACTTTCATATCCTTTTTTAAATAAAAATAAACTCATGTTGAATTTAATTAACTTGAAGTTATTTATTTTATATTAATATGTTTATTTTGTATCATTTGATTATATATTTCGTTAAAGTGAGAAGATATATTCATTTTCAAGAACATGGTAAAGAGTCATTATGGTGTTTTGAATTGCTCTCATCAAAAGATAGTGTACCTCCTGATGTTATTGAAACTAAACCCAAAGAACTAAAAATATGATAATTTTTATTTATTATAATGATTCTTATAAATTGAACTAAGGCTTTGTGGAATTAAATAGGTTAAGATTATGAGTATTATCAAGTTATGTTGAACTTGTGAATCATTTTTTTGTTATAATTTCTTTTGATTATATTTTTATTCCAACGTGATTTGTTAAGAGATACTATTTAGTGAGGTTTCATAATAAATATCTTATTTTTCCTTTCTAATTGTTCATCTTATAATATTCCTAATCTATGATATTTCTATGTTTGGAATCTGTATCTTCTAATCCATGGAGTTTAATGAATTCCAGGGTACTTGGAGTTGATACCAATTAAGAAGATCAAAGGGGAGATTAAGATTAGAGATACATGTTGGAAATCTTTCTATTGAATATGTTATTTGATGTGGAACATGTTGATTCTAAATTGATTAGTCAAATAAGTTTTACTGTTTGGAACTCATTGATACCTTGAATCTATTATACTGATTCACCTTCCACTTTGGTTTAAAAGTGTAGAATTCCCATGACTAGAAGTTCATGGTAATATAATATACTTTATAGGATAATTTTTATTGTTGTCCAATAATCTATTTTTTCATTGATTTGTTTAAATTTGTATTGATTTACTAGTTTTTATTTTAGTTAGGTTTTTTAAATTTTTAATCTTTTATTTTCCATTACACTTACAGTGTTTTTTATTTTTATAACTCTGATTTTTTAAAATTTATATCCTCTGAAAATTTTATTTACTCAAGTGGGAGTAAAATTTTCAGTTAGATCTATAACTAAAATTCACCCGTTCTTATAGTTTCTACCTACTATGAAATTATAATTCACATCACCAATAAAGGTACAGACACTTATACTCAAACATTCTTTTATAGTTGTGTTTTTCCCAAAATCACCACAAGTGGGGTGTTGGATAACATTAACTAGAGTAGTGGGGTTGAGTTGCAACACATAAATACTTTTTATAAAATGTGTCTAATTGAGTTAACAAAATCATCATCACATCAACATTATGCATACCCATATTTTAGGTTATAGATGAAATCTCTATTAAAAACTATTCATCAGCATGTCCTTTATTAACTCAAAAAACTCCTTATGTGTTTTTTTAATTACGCTACAACTCATTATTGTATCCATATTGGATTTTTTTCCCATAACCAACTCTCTATAAAAATGTTGAACTTGTATCCACATTATCATTCCATGGTGTGTACATTTTTAAAAAAATTCTTTAATAACTCTGATTCTTGATAAAGAAATTAATTATTTAAATATTGAAATTTTTTCATATCCATACTTATCTTCACTATTTTGGGTATAGGAGAAGCTTTTTTAAGAAGGATTGATAAAGATACACCCATGTTCTAGGCAACCACTACATAATCACATTGATTCAATCCTTTTCCTTTCCCCTTAATGAAAAATGTAAGAGGCTAACACTTTACACATTTTCCAACATTTTGGTATAACATAATGTGTTTTGTGTATCTTGAAATTTGTGGAGATGTTCATTTGGTTCATTACTCATAAAACCCTTGAATTGTGGTGTGTTTTAAATGACTTTCATAACGACCAGTTTGATCTCAAAATAATTTACATATACCAACTACCAAACAATTCTTAACTTCACTATATATATATGTGTGTGGTAACAAAAAATATATAAGAGTTATATAGGGTGACAGAAGCACTTAAAGAATTTGAAACAAGTATTATAGCTACTCTTTTTGTACATGTCTAGGTATAAACTGTTCTAGCAGTTGGTTTTTCAAGACTCCATGTGAAAAATTTTATCCAACACCATGAAAAATAACTAGTTATTAATCCTCTTTGTTTTGTATGGAAATTATTAGAATGTTCTCTCTCAAGAGTTAATGGTGTCTTCTTAACAATGTTAATTTAATCTCCAGATCAAAGAGTAACTCCTCTAAAATTTTGATGCTCTTTAAATTAATCAGGTGATGGTTCATACATAAAAGGTTTTAAAACATGAAAATAATTCACTAAATGTAAAGGAGAAAAAAATAATTAAAAATGGTATTAAGATCATATTTTTTTAGATTTTTTAATTTTTTTTTCAAATGAACTAACTAAGACTTAAAAAAATACATCAGAAATGGTTCCAGATTTTACTATCATCCTTTCTAGCTCATTAATTTTAGGTATCCCAAATTATAATCAACCCCAACTCATTAATGAGTATAGTAGAAGTATAGGGTTGATCCCATATAAAATTTTATTATTTTATAACTTAAACCCTTAGTTGATTATTTGAAGTATCATTATTTATTTTAGAACCCTTTAATGTATTTAAATGAACTAATTCAAAGAATTTAATTTTCAATGTCACTAAAAATGGAATGTTACAAAAATAATATTTTTTAATTTTAAAATGGAAGAGCATCAGGTTTATAGAATTCTATAGAGGTTATTAAGATTGTATTTTTTAGTGTGATCATTATATTAAAAATTATTTTTATCATATATATTCAATAATGTTTTAACCACATTGGTTAGGTAAATAATGAGGAAGTTAATTCAAATCATTTTATTTGTTTAATAACCAACTCAGGAAAAGAGTTCTAAGAAAAACCCCTAAGGTGATAGAAAATTTTTTCAATAGTCATTGATTAATTCATTTTAATTCCATCTAAGATCCCTAGATACATCATTATTTGTTTGATACAACGTATCTAGTGAATGGGAAAGAGTTTACACAAATAAATTATAACATATAAATATGACTTACAAAAACACAATAATGAAAATTAAATCACAACAATGGTTCTCCATCATTATTTTAAACCCAAACAAAAAAGGCAGAATAGATAATCATGGTGATAATGATAACGGTAGAAATATAATTATAAAAATTAAACATGAAAAAAAAGAACAAGAAGATAAATACAAAAACTCCCTCACCCTTGATGGATCTGTGGTTCTTCCTCAATTAAAGTTCCATCTTAAAAGGTTCTCCCCATCCAAATTATTCTAAGAAGTGATTTATTACTTGACCCCTTATGTTTCCAATTTCTTAGGGTCCTTAACTAAAATGAAAAAGGTGTTTTGGTGGTATATGGGAAGTGATTGGATGAATTTTCCAAGATATATGTTTGAGGTGAATCGTTATGTAAATTTTTACAAACTATGCATAGGACTCTATCTATACTTTCTTGAGGTGCACGGTTTAACCAACCATCTGGTGGGTTTAATATTTTTTTTTCAGTTTCACAGTCTTTAAATGGTTTGACCAACTATGTACTAACCATGATGTTTTTCCTATCTCTAAATTTTCAAGGTTTTCATGATTCCTAGGATGAGGTGTAAGGTTCATGGGTTATAGAGTAACCCATAAATGGTGGAATTATAACCTAATTACCTCCATTTTACACCCAAAAATCTAGTTTAATCTCTACTTCTAGTGATTCCACATTACATGTAATCTCTGTGCATATAAAAAGATATTAAGACTATAAATACACAACAAGTGAAATAATCACCCATTTTTTAAATGAATTTACAAAAAAAATATCCTATGAAAAAGTTTATATTATCTATATAAGGTGGTTTTTTAATAGTAAAAGTGTTCTATTTATTCAAAAATTCGACAAATATTCATCTCATTTCAAGGATCGCAAAAATGTAAACTTCAAGTGGATAATGAGACAAATAATTCATAAAAATTTATAGAGAAGATAAAAATGATAGAAACTTATATCTTTAATGAATTTCAAAATTTAAGACAAATAACTATGTTCTAGTACTCTTTTTATTTATTTCATTATATAATTTACAATGGTATATCATTAGAAAGAGAATTTTTTTATGGAATTAAGTTAATCTCAAAACTATTTAAAAAGTAATCAAAATTTATCTCTAAAATATATATATAACCATGACTCTAGAATATATAAAATTTATAAAAAAACATTTTATTGAAACATAGAATATAATTATAAATTCCATTTTTTATGTATTTCAAATATAATCCTTAAAATCATAGATATAATTTTTGGATAATCAAACTTCTCTATAAGAATATCCTCAATTTATAACCCAGATTGATGTCATTCCAATTTCATTATCTTCATCCATGTTTAATATTAAATATACTTAAAAATAAATCTTTAATTTTTTTAATTGTATAAATATAAAATATATTATATAATAATTCCTTTTAATTATAAAATGGTTTAAAACAAATCAATAAACCACAAATTTTCATCTTTGATTCCGAATTATCTGACAAACTTTATATCTTTAGTGGTGGACTCGAATTCAAGAGAATCATGTAACCTTAACTCTATGAAAATTCATATAAATTTTTAATTTATAGATAATTATTAGGTCAAAATAATATTTTTAATAATATTATTTATTTTAAAAACTCTCTTCACTGGTGCAAAAAATATTTAAAATATGATAGAAATTTATTAAATTATTATCTTGAAAGAAACCCCCTATTGTAGACTTAATGAAGTATCTTTTTCATCAATATGACACTCTGTTAAAGATGGAATTGTAGTTTTATTCTTTTAAAACAAAAATTAAAATATCTTATAAATATTTTAAAGCTGCTGAAATAAACTACTTAAAATACCTCAAAATGATTGGCAATAAATCTAATGGAATTGATATGTGAGTTAAATTACAAGTATAAGGAAGTTAATTATCACATGGATACTCATACTATTATAAGATAATTAATTCACTCATAAAATTTTTATATTTTACATTCTCCCCTCCTTTAATAGTTTAATATTATAAAGAAAAATACCATTATAGGAGAATAAGTTATTAATATTTAGACTAAATTTACTACAAACCTTTCATATGTCAGTAATCCCACATTATTGACTGTTTATAGGATACAAAAATCCATTTTCACATTTTACTTGTATCATCCCAGGACCTTATACTATTCACATAACAACCATTAAATCGATAATTAATTAAATATATTGTGTACTATTTATCGGTGATAATATCTTAAAAATGGGATTAATCAAAAAATTATTGAAATATTTTGCATCATTATGTAGAGTCTAACATTTTGAACCACAGAAGGATCCCATAAGTCAGCTTGAATTCATAAAAAAAATTATTATATATATATATATATATTCTAGTATCAATAATAAAAAGACTACTATGACTTTTATATACATTATCCTATAAGTTTAATGATATATATGAGTTTAATTGAGTCTCCCAAGGCACCAAGAGACTCTAACCAAACTAAATGATGAAATGAGTGTCTCTGTCATATTAATAATCAATATCATTGTATGAAAAGATGCAGATGTATCTATATACAATCATATGATACATATCATGGAGTATTACATACCAATATTAATAAAATGATTATACCATATCGACCAATAAATAATTATTTAGATGACATAATAAAAGTATATTAAAGTATATATGATCCTTCATGAAACTCGTCACAATACTATCACCCTTCCATTATAATATACTCAAGGGTTGACTCAAAAATATTTTTTCATAGTTTCACAATTTAGCCTCATCCAAATAATTGGCCATTCATTCTCATAGGAACACTTAAATAGTGTGTGTTCCCATTCACTAAGGTTATTATTTATCCCCATGGTAGAACAACATTTGAGTGCACTTCTAGCTATAAAGTGTGAAAATCACTCAACACTTCATATCTATAGCTCAAATTACATCATCACATATCCCTAAGGGGTAATTTCATGGTCCTAACTTTTAATAAAATACCTAAAGGTAATTTACATTAAAGTATTCAACCACATCTAATCACAACATCAATTACTTAAATTAAATTTACTATACTTCATGAATAATTGTTAAAGTTTCTAAAAAAACTCAAATGATAGATTTTTTTTAAAGAAACATTCATATATCATAGATTAGAAGTAAAATATTATTTATAAGTCAGATATTCATACTTATTGTTTGAAATATTTAGGATAGACCATCATTATTCAAAAAATGTAGCTCAATGACACCTTCATCTCTCGATTTTGAATGATAATATACTTCTATGGATTGTCATAATTTTAGATCATTATATAAATATTCCCAACATATAGCATAAATAAAATATAAGATCCCCTCATTCAATATCATTTTATTATAGAAAACATGTTGATGACTTATTGAGTATCTATAACACAAAATCCTTGTGAACTTAGAATATTCATTCAACTGAATTTTTCTTGTTATTATTTAATAAACCTTTTAAAGAACCTAGTATTGGTCATTGTCACTTTTTCATAGAAACCACTAATGAGGAGGACACATAGCTGATGATCACACTAGAACATTCTATAAAAAATAAAAAAAATGGTAAACAGTGCGTTTAATAAATATACAACCATGTATGAAGATGACGGTCCTCACTATGATTAGTAAAACAAGATCTATAAACTCTATGAACAATAATAATACTAATAAAATCATGTAAATCCAAGAATAGATGAAAAGAAACCAAATATTCTAACCCTCTTACATTACCTTTATAATGAAATGATAATCATAGTTTATAAATATCAGCTTCAACTAAATTAAATTCTTTCTAGAGTATTTCTCCTCACTGAAAAAAATACACAAATATTTAATCATCATTTATACATACCCCTGACCGTATATTGCTTTGTAATACTTATAATGGAATCTTCATTCCATGAAACCGATTTTCATCTCCCTTGAATGCATTTGATGTTTATGTCAATATAACTTGGGCGCATTTAATAAGAACATAAGAAAAACATTAATCCATATTTTATATCATAAGACTATAATTTTCCACAACATAAAACTAATATTTTCCCAACTTTCATATTATAAGTATTCTTCTAATGAACTTTCACTGTATGTCACCATAGGGTATCTTAGCTAACCACAATCATAATTATTGACTAATGAAACTATAAGTAGGGCAAGTGATAATGCACTTCCAACCTTGTAATATCAAAAAAATCCAAAAATAGAATGTTAGTTAGAATCATATAGTCTTATTCATGATGAAATATGATTATAGTTCCACTATAGATCCTTATTCCATTAAGATTATTATATTAATATATATATTATCCCAATACCTTAGATAAAGTTGAAAGGACAAATTGAAATCTATATGTGAATTTTATAAGATATTTAAGGTTGTACCACTGAGTCCTTAAGATTATATTTTGGGATATCTCAAGGATCCGAAAAAGGTTTTAAATCAATAGGTGTGCTTCATATTAGTTAATTAATTATATTTTGAATTGTATTAACCCTAAAATCAGTCCACTATCAAACTTTTATGAACTAATTTCCCTTCCATAAAAGTTTAGGAATCTATAACTAAAAAAGTTATCTCCTCGTACACTAAAATACAATCATCCACCACCTATTTTCTAACTGTAAGATAATTAATTCATGTAAATAAATACAGAATAAAAAATTCTCATCATAATCCATCCTACCAATATTATCTCACTAAGGCTTCACTGTATAGAATCATTATCATCCTATAATACAAGTAGTACTATGCAATTAAAATTGATACAGTGTACCAATATCATGTGATGTATTGACTTCTATAATAACACCATCTTTATTATAGAAGTAGGTGTAAATCCTCATACTTTGGTCCTTATATGAATATATCATTATCAACAACCTTAAGTGGAACTCTGTTAGGTTTAAACACAATCATTAACAAATCATAAGTTCACAATGATTTTTCATATAATGATACATTTGGGATAAATTCATTATCTTATGAGTGTTTCACAATATAATTATGAGATTGAGAAGATATACATTGAAATTACTTAACATTATATGTAACGCCCCAAACCATGAAGCCCAGAGTCAGTTCATTTTTTCATTATATTGGAATTATTATAAGAAATCAATCATTAAGGATAGATCAGTTTAATAGTTTTGGAAGACAAAATTACATACATGATACCCAAATTACATTTAGAAAGATAGAAAATACAACATGATACATAATAAACTGAAAAAAACTACCTCCTTGAAATCTTATTCAATGTTCTCTTTTTCGTAATCTAGGGAAAGTAAAAATAATAAGGGTGATCTCAAATGCTCAGAAAGGTTTACATATAGAAGAATTAAGAATAAAAAATAATCGATTCATGATTAATTAGACATAAATAATATGGAATGATGAATAAATGAAAACACTTACCAATAATAAGTTGAGAAAAAATGAATTCATATATTTTTCATAGTGAAAACCTCATGGATAGTAATATCTGAATAATAGATAAAGAGAATACTTATTATTTTGAAATCATGAATCTGGAACATGAACAATTATACTATCAATATGTTTTAAGTTTGTAGGTAGAAACTCATCTAATTTTTGTAAACAAACTCAAAGGGTGTGTTGCCAACTGATTTGTCTCATGAAACTCGTTGATGCATCAAGTTGATATAGCAGGCCCCTCCCATAATTTCCAGTCCAAATAATTTTTTATACTTATATTTAATATAAGAACAATATGCCTTTTTTATATCCGTATTGAATATAGTATATGGGTTCATCAATATTTCCCCAGCTAAAATAGAATTCAAAATAAGCACCATATGTGAAATGGTATGTGGCTTAAGGAAATAATAATATCCACGATACAAGAAAATGAATATTTAAAAGAATTATAATTTCAAATGAAAAATGATCTCATAGGGGAATTAGTTACACCACATAAGAAATATTAGGTGCACAATACCAAGTAAGTCTCAATGAAATAGAAATTGACACAAAGTCCCTTACCATATTGTAATCAATCGAATCATATGACCAAAAATTAATAATCACCAAATGAATCACATAATACCATGAATATAAAGAGAATCATGATATTTTATATCAATTTTTAGTACACATTCACCTCATACAAGAAATAAGTGGTGAACAATGGAAATCTCACATAATTAAAAGTGAGATGAGAAACCCCTTACCTTATGCCTGAATGTCTTCTTAGATTGACCTTAATTACCTGAATAATAATATTTGGATTCATTTATTAATAAGTTAAGAAAATATTATATATTTAATTTATTTATTTTAACCTTATTAGGTTCATTCGTGGCCTTTCTTATGGGTTTAAGAGGTTCAATTTTATTGTTTTGGAAGCATTTTCTTCCTTGGTTTTCATGATCGGTTTACTTTTATTCATGAATGAAAGTTCATTTGAAATGTGGTTAAACATAGAAAATTGTTAATATATATTATTAGTGATATTATAGAGATATAAGTTATCTTATAATTATTTTGGGTATATACCATGAGGATGAATCATTAGATAAAATTAAATGATAAATGCTTGGATTAACTTGGCAGTTTTGTGCATAATGAACTTGTTATGTATTATTATTATATATTATGAGTGTGTAAGGATTATAGAACATTTAATAAGATAAAATAAACATATTACGATATGGTTCAACCATTAAAAAGTTTTCATGACTAGTATTTAAGATAGTAATTCAAATTTAAAACCCATCTTCCTTGCAAGTGATAAATTAACACATCTCAGATGGTGTTTTCATTTATAATATAAAAGGAGGGGGAAAGAGAGATGATGATGAAATATAGCATTAGCATAATAAAATTAAATTTCATTTAAGTTACTATAATTATCATATCATTTGGATGATGGTAGGTGAGGATAGATCAACAAAATAATGAAACTTGTAAAAGAAGTTGAAAGAAAAAAGAAGAGAGGTTCACCTCTTGAGTGATCCTCCTTGAGAATCTCCTTAAGGCCTTTGTTTTTTGCCTTTTGGTGAGACCAGAAGGTCTTGTAAGTGGGGGGGATTGGGAAGTGTATTTGGTAGAACTTAGGAAAGGCTCAAATCTTTAGTGGTGTGATAGGAAGAGGGGGTGAGGGGTGGTTTATATAGTGGAGTAGAGGAGCGTTTTTTTAATATTTTAATCATTAGTTTATTATTTTTCTCTAAGACAAGAAATAGTGATGATTATATGACCAAAAACAGTAATAATTTTATGTGATTTCAAACCAAGTGTGCTTACCTTAGTAGGACATTATCCATGACTCAATAAATCATTTATTTATCATTTATCATAATTTATCGTATTTTACTATTCACCAAAATTCAAGTATTTCATAAAAATCCCAAAAATTTACCCTAACAATTTTTTAATGTGTAAAATCAAAAAATGAACTCCATTTTTCAAAACTAATTTTCTAAATATGAGAAATTTAATTTTTAATTAAAATCATTATTTAGTTGAAAAATACCAACACTTAAAATATTCATCTTCAGTTTTAAGGTGCATAAATTTTATTTACACTTTCATGGGTAAGGTTACCATTCATAAGGGCCATATTACTATTCATAAGGGTAAGTTACTATTCATAAGGGTAAGAAAATATTCACTGAAAATTAATTTGATTCTATCAGACTCCAAATATCACCCTGATCGCAACCATGTATATCAGTTTTTCAAAATTCAAAACACATAAGTGGAAAATTTAAGTTTAATGGCTGGGTTATGACTATCATCTATAGATAACCAAGATTTTTTCATATAGACTCAGTAATTCATGAAATATAGGCTATCTAATGAATTGAAATTATTTAAGAGAAACATACCATAAAATTTTTGGGGTGTTATATTCTTGCCACCATTGGAAATTTCATCCTTAAAATTTCTCATGTATAAATACCTTTAAAAAGATGTGGGTGGTTCTTCTTAATAACATCATCAGGTTCCCATGTTGCTTCCTCTATTTTATGGTTTCTCTAAAGAACCTTTAAAATTTGAGTTATTCAATTTCTCAATACTTTCTTCCGTGTGTTAAGAATCTCGATAGGCTATTCACAGTGTGACAAATCAAGTTCCAACTCTATTTATTCATAGGTGAGTACGTGAATTAGGTATGACATGTATTTATTTAACAATGACATGTGGAACACATTATGAACTTTGGAGAGACTTAGTGGCATTGTTAAATGGTAATCTATAGATCTAATTATTTCTAGAATTTTGAATGGTCTGATGTACCGGGGGCTCTGTTTACCTTTATTACTGAACCTTAAGACACCCTTCCATAGAGATACTTTCTGAAATACATGATCTCCTACTTGAAATTCCAAATCATTTCTCTAGTTGTGAGCATAACACTTTTTCCTACTTTGGGTTTCTTTAATATGGGCCTCAATTTTCATTACCTTTATAGTTGTCTCTTTGATATGTTCTAGGCCTATAAGTTTCCTCTCGCCAACTTCATCCCAAAAAGTTGGAGTTTGACACCTCTTTCCATATAATGCTTTGTATATCGCTATTTTAATTATAGAATGGAAACTATTATTGTAGTAAAATTACACCAAAGAAAATTATTGATCCCACATACACTAAAATTCAAGAAAGTGTGATATCAACATGTATTCCAGTGTTTTAATAGTACTTTTAGACTATCTGTTGGTTTGGGGGTGATAAACAATACTCATATGAAGCTCGGTATACAAATCCTTCTAGATACTTTTCAAAAAAATTTGATGTAAAATAGGAATCTTGATCTAACACAATTGATAGAGGTGCACCATTAAGTCTTACAACTTCACTAATATAAAGTTTTTCTAGGTGCTAAGTGGTAAATCCTCTCTTATAGTAAGGAAATGTGCCAATTTTTTGAGACGATCAACAATTAACCATATCGCATCATTCCTTCTAGGTTTCCTCATAATTCATGTGACAAAGTCTATCACAATGCCATCCCACTTCCACATAGGAATAAGTAGAGGTTTCATGAACCCTCTATGATGTTGTTGCTTGACCTTCACTTATTGACAAACTAGACACCATTACACAGAGTCAATGATTTTTCGCTTCATGTTACCCCACCAAAAATTTTCCTTAAGATCTCGATACATCTTAGTGATACTAGGGTGTATAGAGAAATGTGATCTATTAGAATCATCTAATAGTTCCTTTTTTAGCTCAGGTATTTATGGAACACATAACCTCTTCCCAAATATCATAACTTCATCCTCATACACAAAGTCTTCCAATCTTCTATCCTTAACATCATTAATTTTCTTTTGTAGAATCACATCATAATATTAAGATATTTTTATCTTCTCTAGTAAATATGGTTTAGAAATAATTTGAATAAGTAAAGATGTTTCTCATTCCTTAAAAATTCCCATATCCATATTTAGCAGATCCATGAATATATGATCTCTCTCAATCCTCATGTCAGAAGTCAATGGTTTTTCTTACTTAATCCATATGTTGTCGTATTTTCCTTTCCTGGGTGGTAGTGTATTGAATAATCCTAATATTTGAGTCAATCGAGCCATCTCATTTGCCTCATGTTGAGTTCTTTCTATGTAAAAATGTATTTCAAACTCTTTTGATCCGTATATATCTCACATCTTTCACCATAGAGATAATTTCTCCATATTTTTAGAGTAAAGATTATGGCTGCTAACTCAAGATAATGAGTTGTATAATTTTTCTCATGAGTTTTCAACTGAATTGATTCGTAAATAATAACTTTATCATTTTTCATAAGGATAAAACCCAACCCATTATTTAATGAATCACTATATATTACAAATACATCATTTTCAGAGGGAAGAGTCAAAATTGAAGAATTTACCAATATTCTTTTAAGTTAATAAAATAATTTTGTAAATTATTTTTTCTATAGAAAATTAATCCATTTAAATGTGAACATGGTTAGTGGGTTAGCCAGTCAGGAAAAATTCTGAATGAAACACCTATAGTATCTTGCTAATCCAATAAAACTACGTACCTCATTTATATTCATTTGTGTGGGTCATTCATGGATTGCCTTTTTCTTCATAGAATCATCTAAGATTATATCCTTAGAGTTAATATGTCCAAGAAAATAAACTGATTTAATCCAAAATTCACACTTACTAAACTTCCCATATAATTTATCTCTTCTAATAGATTTCATAATAATAATCTATTGATTCTCATGGTCTTAATAGCTTTTGGAGTATACCAGGATATCATTGATAAATACCACAATAAATTCATCAAGATATTACTTAAAAACTTTATTCATTATATCCATGAAAATAGAGGGTGCATTATTCAATCCAAAAGGCATTATTGTAAACTCGTAATGCCCATACCTGGTTTGAAATGTTGTCTTTGGAATAACTTCCTTCCTCATACATAGATAATGATATCTAGATCGAATGTCAATATTCAAGAAATATTGGGCCCCATGAATTTGATCAAATAAATCATTAATCAAAGGAAGAGTATAATTTTTCTTTATTGTAATAACATCAATCTCCCTATAGTTAATGCACAGGCTCATAGATCCATCTTTCTTCTTGATAAAGAGAACAAGGGCTCCCCATGGAGAAACACCAGGGAAGATAAATCTATTATCACTTAATTTCTCTAGTTGTTTTATGATTTATACTAATTATATAGTGTTAATTTTATAATGAGTCTTTGATATAGGTCTTTTACTAGGAATTAAATTAATAGAGAACTCAACTTCCTGTAATGGAGGACGTCCAGGTAAATCCTCTGAAAAAACATTAATGTATTCTTTCAAAATAAGTACATATTCAATTTGAATATCCATAGATGATGTTTTCTATTCCTCCCCAAGAATTTAATTTAGAAGATCTACTGAAGGTGGATCTAGATAAGATCCAAATGATGATGTTTTTTCTCTAAAGATAAGGGATTCTACATCATTCTCAGAAATTGTAACTTCCTTCTTCTTGAAATAGATTTTCGCATCATAATTTGAAATACAATTCATATAAAGAATTATTTCAAAGTAAATCATAGATATGATGATAATTTCAGAAACTAAAGTATGTTTGTGTGTCACAAAGGGGACTGATTGACACATTTTTTTTATAAGGATACTTCCCTTAAAAGTTTTGACTGACAACTCCATTATTAAATAAAATTGGAAATGTCTAATTTTCTTAGAAAACTGGGAAGATATAAATGAATTAAATGATCCAGAATCAAATAAATCATTTTCTATGTTTGTGGAAACAATTAAAGTACTTTCCACCACATCATTAGAAACTTCAACCTCCACAGTTGTACTTGCATAAGCTTTCCCTTTCTCTTGTGGCCTTTTCTTAGGAAAGTTTCTTTAGTGATTAGGACACTCATTTTCATAGTGTCCCATATCTCTAAAATTGTATCATTGAACATCATTGACTTTTTTTATCCCCTTCAATTAATTAGACCGATGACCCTTTTCTCCAAAATTATAGCAGACTCCCACACCTTTCAAGAATTTCCCAGTATGATTCTTTCCACAATTCTCACATAATAAGAATTCCTTCATTCACTTATTCTTCTTTGGCACTTAATCTTTTCCATGGTTATCATAGTACCACTTCTTATCTTGGTTTACCTTGAATAAATTTGATCTAGTGAATTCCTTATCTATTTTGATGGAAATTAATACAATTTCATCATATTATGAAAATGTTTGAGAAGCTAGTTCCCATCTAAGACATGGTTTAATACCTTCAAATAAATGATCAATCTTGTCATTTGAATCACATATAGAATCTATAGAAAGCCTGGATAATCTTGTGAAGGTATACTCATACTCTGAAACACTCTCTTCATCCCTTTTACTTTAGGATAAGGAATTTCCTCTTTATTCCAATTTGTTATTCGTGAGGGAAATATTTGTCAAAAAATGTTTCCTTAAAAGTTATCCATTCCATATATTCTATTTCTTCTTCCAATGTGGTATTCTGGATCAAGGACCACTATTGATCAATATCACCCTTGAGGAAATATACTACTAGTACTACCTTTTCATTTTCATTGCATCTTAATGTCATAAATATATTTTCAAGGGACTTGATCTAATGCTCAGATACCATTGGATTAGTAGAACCACTAAAATATGGGGGCTTATGTCGCATGAAACAATTCAATACAGGTGTATCATGGTTATTCTTCACATCCTGAGTATGTTTTCCCAATATGGTCATGATCTGATCCACTCCAACACTGAATGTGTTGAATTGATTAGTGGGGAAATATCTACATTTTCCATGGTTATTTATTCCATTTATTCCATTAGGTTTCATCACTAAACAATTTAATACACTAAATTAGGTCATAATGCATAATTTATAACTTGAAAACACTAAACATAATCTGAAAATTATGCACAGCTAATCTCATAATCATAAACATTTTTTCTATTTACATTTAAATCCTTCATAATGGTTTGTAAAGAAAATGTGAATCATCCTAAGAATATACTATGGGATTGTCAAACCAAGTGCGCAGTAAGGCTTATTTTCATGTACCAAGATACCCTGGGTCAATCCTAAAACTCTTTGTCAAAGTTATTACTCTTAGGTACATTTGTGCCAAAACCATGTCCACTTGTAGTATCCAGATAGGGATGTATTTTCTAGGAAGAACCACATAGACTCTACCTTACCAAATTCTAGGATTTTACTCTATTATTATCCTTAAATTATATCTTAGGTTTATGTCTTATAAACTATGTTTACTAAATCTAGTTTCTATGTTTCTGCTAAACTTTCTCTGATACCAACTGTAATGCTTCAAACCCCAAATCCTAGAGTCGGTGCATTATTTCATTATATTGGCATGATTGTAAGAAATTAATCCTGAATGTATGATTATTTTAGCAGTTTTGGAAGACCATATTACATACATGACACCCAAAGTACATTTAGAAAGCTATAAAATACAACATGATACATAATAAACTAAAATAAACGGCCTCCTTAAAATCTTATTCAAGGTTCTCTTCTTCATAACCTAGGGAAAAAACATAATAACGGTGAGCTCAAATGATCAATAAGGGTTACATATATTGGAATCATGAATCGATAATAAGTGAATCATAATCAATTATACACAACAAATATGACATGATGAATAAATGAAAACACATTCCAAAAATAAGGTGAGAATAAAAATGCATCCATATATTTTTTCATAGTGAAAACCTAATAGATAGTAATATATGAATAATTAATAAAGATAATGATTATTATTATTTGGAAGTCATGTGTCTGGAACATAAACCACTATACTATCAATACAGTTTAAGTTTGTGGGTAGAAACCTATCTAATTTTTGGAAAAAACTCGAAGGGTTTGTCGCCAACTGATTTGTCTCATGAAACCTATCAATGCATAAAAGAGCTATATAGGGCCCCACCCATCACTGTCCATCCAAATAATTCTTTATAAATATATTTAATATAATAATAATATGAATTTTATATCCGTATTGAATAGAGGATATATATTCATCAATATTTTCCTAGTTAAAATAGCATTCAAAATAAGCACTGTATGTGAAATGGTATACGAATTAAGGAAATAATCATATTCATGATAATAAAATATAGATATTTAATAGAATTATAATTTAAAATTAAAAATGATCTCAAAGGGGTATTAGATACACTACATAAGAAATATTATGTGCATAATACCAAGTAAGTCTCAATGAAATAGAAATTGAGACAAAGTCCCTTACCACATTGTAATCAATCAAATCATATGACAAAAAATTAATAATCACCAAATAAATAATATGATACCCTGAATATAAAGATAATAATGATATTATATATCAATCGTAAGTACACATACACCACATGAAAGAAATAAGTGGCGGATAATGGAAATCTTACAGAATTAAAAGTGATATCACTACCACAAAAACAGTTTTTCGCAGTGCCCCCCTTTATCAGCGCTAACGAAAAAGCGCTGATAAAGGGCCCCCCCTTTATCAGCGCTTGTTTAGTAGCGCTGATAAAGGGGGGCCTTTATCAGCGCTTTTTTTAGCGCTGATAAAGGGTTGGCTTCAAAAAAAAATTTAAAAATATATTAATATATTAATATATGAATATAGTTATATTGTTATATAAATATAATCTATAATTTTTAAATATATTTTAGATAAGTATAAATGTACATTTACACTTATTACTTAATATATAAAATATTTAGTGAAAATGACTTCCTAAAAAATTAAAAAAATATTTTTAATTAATATTTTGATAATCATTATGGAGTAATAGTCATTTAATAACAATTTGAGGACTAAAAAAATTAAAAAAATTAAAAAAAGATCCAAAATATGTTGAAAACGCAACTCAAACTTCAAACAGCCATAACTTTTGATCCGGGTGTCCGTTTGAGCTCTACCACATATCAAATCGAAACCTGCGACGGGCTCTACGTCGCTTTAACTGAGTCAACCCCGGTCAAGCGTTTTTCGAGGCCAAAAGAGGCCCAGAAGGCCTCCAAAACTGATTTTTTTGTCGGGGTACCCAAATTTTTTAACATTTTGTGGATTTTCAAACTCGTTTAAGGGGGTATTATTGGATTTTCTTGGCAGGGACTGAATTTATTCTAAGGTATTACATTCATATTGATATTATGTCTTTTAAATTTCATCCTTTTTTATAATGAACTGCTATTTATAATCAAATATACAACTATATGTACATATTTTTTATATATTCGCACCTAAAAGTTAAATTTTTTAAATAAATAATTAAACATATTTACATATAAAATATATTAGCTTTATCTAAATAATAACTAATATCCATTTTCTTTAAAATACCAATATATGAATATTTATATACCTATATATTAATCTAACTATATATATATATTAATCTAACTATATATATATATATTAATCTAACTATATATATTAATATAACTACATATATATATATATTATTATTACTATAAATATTTATATTAATATCACCATAAATATATATATTAATATCACTATATATATATTAATATAACTATATAAATATATATTCATATAACTATATATATGTTAATATAACTATATATATGTTAATATAACTGTATATATGTTAATATAACTATATATATGCTAATATATCTATATATATATTAATATAAATATATATTACTATACGAATAAATATAACTAAATATATATATATATAGATATAGATATATATTAATACCACTATATATATATTAATATTACTATATATATTATAATATAACTATATATATATATTATAATATAACTATATATATATATATTATAATATAACTATATATATATTAATATAAATATATATTACTATACGAATAAATATAACTAAATATATAAATATATATATATAGAGATATCATGAATTGGAAAGAAAATCAAAATAGAGTAGTGGTAAGGGCTTAGGCACGCAGGGGGGAGGTCTCGAGTTCAAATCCTGGTGGAGGCAGGGGTGCGCGCGCATGGGGAATATTGGGGCAAGCACTGTTAAAGGGTGAAGGGGGGGGGGGGGGGTGGGGTGTTATATAGGGGCCGAAAAGCTCTGTAAAAGGGGGGGTTCAAGCGCTATAAAAGCCCCCCCCCCCCCCCCCCCCCGATTAGCAGTTTTTTTAATTTTTTTTAATTTTTTTTAAATTTTTTTTAAATTTTTAAATTTTTTTTAACTTTTATCAGTGCTTTTTTAAAAGCGCTGATAAAAGGATCCTTTATCAGCACTAAAACGAAAGCGCTGATAAAGGAAGCGCTGATAAAGGGGTCCTATATCAGTGCTTTTCAGAGCGCTGATAAAGGGGACCCCCCCCCCCCCCCTTTATCTATGCTGGCTTTATCAGCGCTTTTCTAGCGCTGATAAAGGCCGTGTTTGTAGTAGTGTATGAAAAACCCCTTACCTTATGCTCGAAAGTCTTCTTCAATTGACCTTAATGACCTGAATAATCAAAATTAGATTTATTAATTGATAATTATAGAACCTCCTCTACATTTAATTGATTAATTATAACCTTATTAGGTTCATTCATGGCCTTTTTATGGGTTTAATAGGTTCAATTTAATTTTTTTGGAAACATTTTCTTCCTTGGTTTTCATGATCTGTTTACTTGTATTCATGAATGGAAGTTCATTTGAAATGTGGTTAAACATCCAAAATTGTTAATATATATTATTAGTAACAATAAAGATATATAAATTATCTTATAATGATTTTTTATGTACCATGAGGATGAATCGTTATATAAAAGTTAATGATAAACAGTTGGATTAACTTGGAGATTTTGTGCATAATGAACTTATTTTGTATTATTATTTTATATTATGTGTGTGTAAGGATTTCAAAACATTAAATAAGATAAAATACATATATTATGATCTTTTTTAACCATTAAAATGGTTTCATGACCAGTCTTTAAGATAGTAATGCAAATTGAAAACCTGTCTTCCTTGAACGTGATAAATTAACACATCTAGGATGGTGTTTTCATTTATATTATAAAAGGAGGGGGGGAAAGAGATGATGATGAAATATTCCATTATCATAATAAACTTCTAGTTCATGTATGGTACTTAAATTATCATAGCATTTGTATGATGGTATTTGAGGATAGGGAAATAAAAGAATGGAACTTGTAAAATAAGTTGAATGAAAAAGGAAGATAGGTTCACCTCTTGAGTACTCCTCCTTGAGAATCTCCTTAAGGCCTTTGTTTTTTTTCCTTTTTGTGAGACCATCTAGTATTGGACGTGGGGGGGCTTGGGAAGTTTATTTGGAAGAAATTAAGCAAGTCTCAAAGATTTATTGGTGTGAGAGGAAGAGGGGTGAGGGGTGGTTTATATAGTGGAGGGGAGGATGGTTTTATAAATATTTTAATCATTAGTTTATTATTTTTCCTAAGACAAGAAATAGTGATCAATATATTACCAAAAATATTAATAAGTGCATGTGATTTCTAAAAAAGTGTGATTTATTTAGCAGGACATAATCCATGACTCAATAACTCATGTATTTAGCATTTATCATAATTTATTGTATTTTACCATTCACTAAAAATTCAAGTATTTCAAGAAATCAAAAAAATTCACCCTAATCATTTTTGGATGTTTAGAATCCAAAAATGAACTCCATTTTTTCAAAAATAATTTTCTGAATGTGAAAAATTTAAGTTTTAATTAAAACCATCATTTAATCGAAAAATACCAACACTTAAAATATCCGTCTTCATTTTTAAGGTTCCTAAATTTTATTTACACTTTCATGGGTAAGATTACCATTCATAAGGGTCATATTACTATTCATAATGGTATTTTTCTATTCATTAGGGTGACTAACTATTCATAAGGGTAAGTTACTATTCATAGAAAATTAAGTTGGTTCCATTAGACTCTAAATATCACCCTGATCGCAACAGTGTATGTCCATTTTTTGAAATTCAAAACACATAAGTGGAAAATTTAAGTTTAATGGCTAGGTTATGACTATATATTATAGATAACAAAGTTTTGTTTCACATAAAATCATTTTTCATGCAATAAAGGCTATTTGATGAATTGAATGTATTTAAGATAAATATACCATAAAATGTTTGGGGTGTTATATTCTTCTTACCTTCAGAAATTGTATTCTAAACATTTATCATGTATAAATATCTTTAAAGAGGTGTGGATGGTTATTCTTCATAACATACTTAGGTTCCCACGTTTCTTCCTCGATTTTATGGTTTCTCCAAAGAAACTTTACTTATCGAGTTGTCTGATTTCTCAATACTTGATCTCTTGTGTCAATAATCTCAATAGGCTCTTCATAGTATGACAAATCAGGTTCCAACTCTATTTCTTCATAGGCGAGTACATGAGTTGGGTCTAGCATGTATTTATTTAACAATGACATGTGGAACACATTATGAACTTTGGAGATACTTGGTGGAATTTCTAAATGGTAATCTACAGCTCCAATTATTTCTAGAATTTCTAACGGTCTGATGTACCTGGGTCTTAGTTTCCCATTCTTATAAAACCTTAAGACACCCTTCAATGAAGATACTTTTTGAAATACATGATCTCCTACATGAAATTCCAAATCCTTTTTCTTGTTGTCAACATAACTCTTTTTCTTAATTTGGGACGGTTTAATATGGGCCTGAATTTTATTTACCTTTCCAATTGTCTCTTCGATAATTTTTGGGCCTATAAGTTTCCTCTTTCCAACTTCATCCTAACAAGTTGGAGTTCAAGACCTCTTACCATATAACGCTTCATATGGCACCATTTTAATGCTAGAATAGAAACTATTATTGTATAAAAATTTCCCCAAATGAAATTATTGATCCCACATACCTTGAAAGTGAAGACAGCATGATCTCAACGTGTCTTCCAATGTCTGCATAATCCTTTAAGACTATCCATCAGTTTGGGGTGATAAGTAGTACTCATATGAAGCTCAATATCCAAAGCCTTCTAGAGACTTTTCTAGAATTCTGATGTAAATATGGGATCTCAATCAGACACAATCAAAATAGGTGCACCATAAAGTCTTACAACTTCATTAATATAAAGTCTTGTTAGGCGCTCAAGTGTTAAATCTTTTCTTATAGCAAGGAAATGTGCCGATTTTGTGATATGATCAACAATTACCAATATTGCATCATTCCTTCAAGATGTCCTCAGTATTCATATGACAAAGTCCATCATAATGTCATACCACTTCCATATAAGAATAGGTAGAGGTTTCTTTATCCCTCTAGGATGTTGTCTCTCTGCCTTCACTTGTTGGCACTATGCACCTTGACACATAGTTAGTAATTTATCACTTCATTTTATCCCACCAAAAATGTTCCTTCAGATATTTATACATCTTGGTGCTACCATGGTGTATGGAGAAATTTGAGATATGATCATCATATAATATTTCCCTTTTTAGCTCAGAAATTGATAAAATGCAATAACTCTTCCCAAATTTCATAACTCCATCCTAATACACGAAGTCTGCCAATCTTCTATCCTTAATAGCTTTAATTTTCTTTTGTAGATTCTCATCATTAGATTTAGAGCTTTTTATCTTCTCTAGTAAATATGTTTTAATAATAATTTGCAAAAGGAAATATTTTTCCTCTACCTTAACAATTCCAATATTTATATTTATCATATCTATGAATATAGGATCTCTCTCAATCCTCATTTGGGTCAGATTTTTATTATCTTTCAATATTAATGCATCTTCCACCTTATTTTCCTCACCTGGGTGGTAGTGTATTGAAAACTCATAATCATTGAGAAACTATAGTCGTTTCCTTTTCCTCGTGTTGAGTTATTTCTATGTAAAAATGTATTTCAAACTCTTTTGATCCATATATAGCTCACATAATCCATCGTTGAGATAATATCTCCATATTTTTAGAGCAAAGATTATAGCTAATAACTCAAGATCATGCGTTGGATAATTTTTTTCACAAGTCTTCAATTACCTTGATGAATAATCAATAACATTATCATTTTTCATAAGGATGCAACCCATTATATTCTTCGATGCATCAATGTATCTCCCAAATCCATTATTTCTAGAGGGAAGATCCAAAATTGGAGCATTGAACAATATCATTTTCAATTATTTAAAGAATTCTATACATTATTCCATCCATACAAACTTAATACCTTTACGTGTGAGCTTGGTTAGTAAGTTATCTAGTTGGGTGAAATTTTGAATGAAACAATGATAGTAACCTACTAAGCCAATAAAACTATGTACCTCAGTTATTTTCGTTGGTGTGTTCTATTCTTGTATTTCTTTTGTCTTTGTAGGATCAACTAAGATTCCATCCTTAGAGACAATATGGCCAAGAAAAGAAACTTATTGAATTCAAAATTCATGCATTATAAATTTCCCATATAATTTATTTCTTCTAATATTTTTCAGAATAATCTTCAAGTGATTCTCATGGTATTCATAACTTTTAGAGTATACCAGGATATAGTTGATAAGTACCAAAACAATTTCATTAAGATATTCCTTGAAAACTCTATCCATTATATCCATGAAAATAGAGGGTGTATTAGTGAGTCCAAAAGGAATTACTGTAAACTCGTAATGCTCATACCTGGTTAGAAATGTTGTCTTTGGAATATCTTCCTTCCTCACATATAGCTGATGATATCCAAATTGAAGTTGAATCTTCAAAAAAATATTGGGATCCATGAAGTTGTTCAAATGAATAATCAATGTGAGGAATATGATACTTTTTCTTTATCGTAATAGCATTTATCTCCCTATATTCAATAAAAAACTCCAAGATCCATCATTATTCTTAACAAAAAGAATAGGGTCTCCCCATGGAGAAACATCAGGGTGGATAAATCCTTTATCACTCAATTCCTATAGTTGTTTATTGAGTTCTACTAATTCCATAGTGTCTATTATATAAAGAGTCTTTGATATAGGTCTTTCACTAGTAATTAAATCAATAGAGAACTCAACTTTTTTCTATGGAGGATGTCTAGGTAAATCCTCTGGAAAAACATCAATTAATTCTTACACAATAGGTACATATTCAATTTGAATATCCATAGATGATTTTTTCTCTTTCTCCCCAATAATTTCATTTAGAAGAGATACTAAAGGTGGATCTAGATATGACCCAAATGATGATGTTTCTTCTATAAAGATAAGGGATTCTACATCATTATCAAAAATTGTAACTTCCTTATTCTTGTAATATATTTTCACATCATAATTTGAAAGCCAATTCATACAAATAATTGTGTCAAAGTCAGTCATAATTATGATGATAAGGTTAGAAACTTAAGTACATTTGTGTGTCACAAAGGGAATTGACTGAAACATATTTTTTTCAATGATACTTCCCTTAGAAGTTTTGACTAAAAACTTTTTTATTAAATCAAATTAGAAATGTCTAATTTTCTTGGAAAATTGGGAATATATAAAGGAATGCGATGATCCATAATCAAATAAAGCATTGGATAAGTTTGAATAAATAATTAAAGTACCTTCCACCACATCATTAAGAACTTCAACCTTCGTGGTTGTAATCTCATAAGATTTACCTTGCTCTCATGGCCATTTATGAGGTAAGTTTCCTTGGTGCTTAGTACACTCATTTTTATAGTGTCCTATATCTCTATTATTGTATCATTGAACTTCATTTACTTGTTTTTTTACCCTTGTGTTCATTAGACCGATGACCCTTTTCTCCAAACTTATAGCAGACTCCCATGCCTTTCAAGCATTTCCCAGGATGATTCTTTCCACAGTTCTCACGTAATGGGAATTGCTTCATTCCCTTATTATTCATTGTCACTTCACCATTTCCATGGTTTTCATATTACTTCTTCTTATCATGGTTTCACTTGAAAAAATATAATCTATAAAATTCCTTCTCTGTTTTAATGAAACTTAATACAATTTCATCATATGATGAAAATGTTTTAGAATCCAGTGCCCATCGAAGACTTGGCTTGAAACCTTAAAATAAATTATCAATATTGTCTTCCAAATCACGTACGTAATCTATAGCATACCTATCTAATCCTGTAAAGGTATCCTCATACTCAGCAACACTCTCTTCTTCCCTTTGCCTTAGGCTAATGAATTTCTTCTTCATTTCAGTTCATTGTTCACAAGGGAAATATTTGTCAAAGAATATTTCATTAAAAGTTCTCCATCCCATATCTTCTATTTCTTCTTCCTCTATGGTATTATGGATCAAAGACCACTATTGATCAGCATCACCCTTGAGGCAATATACTGCCATTACAACCCTTTCATTTTCATTACATCTTAATGCCAGAAATATCTTTTCAAGGGGCTTGATCCACTACTCATCTACCACTGGATTATTAGTCCCACTAAAATATGGGGGCTTTTATCGCATAAAAAATCCAATATAGGTGTATCATGGTTACTTTTCAGAACCTAAGTAAGTTTTCCCAATATGGTTATGATCTGATCCCCTCTAACACTGACTATGTTGACTTGCTCAGTGGGGAAATACCAACATTTTCCACAAGTATTGATTCACTTTCTTCCATTAGGTGTCATCACTAAACAATGTTATACACTAAATTAGGTCATAATGATTAATTTATAACCTGAAAACACTTAATATAATCTGAGAATTATGCACAACTAATCTCATAATCATAAACATTGTTTCTATTTACATTTAAAACCTTCATAATGGTTTGTAAGGAAGATGTGAATTATCCTAAGAATATCCCATGGGAGTGTCAAACTAGGATAACATTAAGGCTCGTTGTCATATACCAGGATACCTTGGGTCAAGCCCGGAACTCCTTGTAGGAGTTGTTACTTCTAGGTACATTTTTTTTTCAGAACCACATCCACTTCTAATATCCAGACAGGGATGTATTTTCTAGGAAGAACCACATAGTCTCCACTATACCAAAATTATAGGATGTTACTTTATACTTATCCTCAAAGTATATCTTAGGTTTATGTCCTCTAAACTATGTTTCCAAAATCTTGTTTCCAAGGTTGCTGCTAAAATTCCTCTAATACCAACTGTAACGCCCTAAACCCCGAAGCCTGAAGCTATTGAATTATTTCATTATATTGGAATGATTATCAGAAATAAATCATTAAGGAACAATTATTTTTGTAGTTTTGGAATATTAGGTTACATACATGATACCCAAAGTACATTTGGAAAAATATAAAATAAAACATGATACATAATAAACTGAAATAAACTGCCTCCTTGAAATCTTATTCAAGGTTCTCTTATTCATAACCTAGGGAAAGGAAACATAATAAGGGTGAGATAAAATTCTCATTAAGGGTTATATATAGTGGAATAATCAATTAATAATAAGTGAATCATAATCAATTATACATAACTAATATTTCATGATGAATAAATGATAAAACTTTCCAACAATAAGCTGAGAATAAAAAATTCATCCATAGATTTTTTCATAGTAAAAAACTCATGGATAGTAATAAATAAATAATGAATAAAGAGAATGTTTATTATTTTTAAGTCATGTATATATCAAATGAACCATTATACCATCAATACGGTTTAAGTTTTTAGGTAGAAACCCATCTGATTTTTGGAAACAAACTCGAAGGGTTTGTTGCCAATGGATTCCTCTCATGAGAATTGTCGACGCATCAAGGGGCTATAGAGGGCCCCACCCATCACTTTCAGTTCAAATAATTCTTTATATATTTATTTAATACAATAATAATATGATTTTAGATATCTGTATTGAATATAGGATACAGGTTCATCAATATTTCCCCAGTTAAAATAGCATTCAAAATAAGCACCATATGTCAAATGGTATACAGCTTAAGAAAATAATCATATCCATGATACAAGAAAATTGATATTTAAAATAATTATAATTTCAAATTAAAAATTATATCAATGGGTAAGTAGATACACCACATAATAAATACTAGGTGTGCAATACCAAGTAAGTCTCAATGAAATGAAAATTGAGACAAAGTCCCTTACCACATTGTAATCAATCGAATTGTATAAACAAAAATTAATAATCACCAATTGAATAATATAACATCATGAATATAAATAGAATTATGATATTATATATCAATTGGTAGTACACATACACCACATATAACAAATAATTGGTGAACAATGGAAATCTCACAAAATTAAAAGTGAGATAAGAAACCTCTTACCTTATGCATGAATTTCTTCTTCAATTGACCTTAATGACCTGAATAATAAAATTTATATTCATTCATTAATAATTAAAGAACATAATATACATTTAATTGATTTAATTTAACCTTATTATGTTCATTCAAGACCATTTTTATGGGTTTAATGGGTTCAATTTTATTGTTTTGGAAGCATTTTCTTCCTTGGTTTTCATAATCGGTTTACTTGTATTCATGAATGGAAGTTCATTTGAAATGTGGTTAAAAATACAGAATTGTTAATATATATTATTAGTAAAATTATAGAGTTATAAATGATCTTATAATGATTTTTTTATATACCATGTGTATGACTCATTAGATAAAAGTTATTAATAAAGGCTTGAATTAACATGGCAGTTTTGTTCATAATGAATTTATTTTGTATTATTATTTTATATTATGAGAATGTAAGGATTATAGAACATTAAATAAGATAAAATACACATATTATGATCTTTTTAAACCATTAAAAAGGTTTCATTACCATACTTTAAGATAGTAATCCAAATTGAAAACATGTCTTCCTTGAATGTGATAAATTAACACATCTCAAACAGTGTTTTTATTTATAGTATAAAAGAAATTGGAAAGAGAGATGATGGTGAAATATTACATTATCATAATAAACTTCAAGTTAATGTAAGTTACAAGAATTATCATAGCATTTTAATGATGGGAGGTGAGGAGAGAGAAATAAAAGTATGGAACTTGTAAAAGAAGTTGAAAGAAAAAAGGAAGAGAGGTGCACCTCTTGAGTAATCCTCCTTGAGAGTCATCTTAAGGACTTTGTTTTTATCCTTTTGTTGAGACTATCAGGTCTTGGACATGGGGGAAGGCTTGGGATGTGAATTTGGTGGAACATAGTCAAGGCTCAAAGCTTGAGTGGTGTGAGAGGAAGAGGGGTGAGGGTGGTTTATATAGTGGAAAGGAGGAGGGTTTTCTTTATATTTTAATCATTAGTTTATTATTTTTCCCTATTACAATAAATAGTGATTATTCCATGACCAAAAATAGAAATAAGTTAATTTAAGTTTGAAAAAATTTCCTTACCTTAGCAAGACATCATCCATGACTCAATAAATCTTGTATTTCGCATTTATCATAATTTATCATATTTTACTACTCACCAAAAATTCAAGTATTTTAGAAAAACCCAAAAAATTTACCCTATCCATTTTTCGATGTGTAGAATCCAAAAATGAACTCAATTTTTTAAAAATAATTTTATAAATATGAGAAATTTAATTTTTAATTAAAATTATCATTTAATTGAAAAATCCCAACACTTAAAATATTTATCTTAATTTTTAAGGTGCCAAAATTTTATTTACACTTTCATGGATAAGGATACCATTCATAAGGGTTATATTACTATTCATAAGGGTATGTTACTATTCATAAGGGTAAGTTACTATTCATAAGGGTAAGAAACTATTCACCAAAGATTAAGTTGATTCTATCAGACTCCAAATATCACCCTGATCACAACTGTGTATGTCCGTTTTTTAAAATTCAAAACATAGAAGTGAAAATTTTAAGTTAAATGGCTTGTTTATAACTATATCCTATAGATAACCAAGTTTTGTTTTATAGAGACTCAATTTTTCATGAAATATAGGCTATCTAATGAATTAAAAGTATTTAAGAGAAATATACCATAAAATATTTGGGGTGTTATATTATATCCCAATATAGTTCCCATATTGTAGGAAATAATTCACATAGATAATTTCATGACCACTATATGATCCATGTACTAGCCTAGTAGTTTCCTACAGACAATCCTTAAATAACTAATCTCATATAGAAAACTATCTGAGTCATTTCATAGGAATTCAATGGTTGTCAAACCCTAATGATGGGTTCTATTATCTTATAGATTTAAATTAAAATATCTAAATAATTTTTCTCTAATCTCCTAACCCAAAACATCACATGTTCATACCTATAATCTTTTACCTAAGATAAAATCTTTTAATATCACTCTGAAAAAATTGGACCCTATCGGGAACCCACCTGAGTTAGAGACAATGTTTAGTGTTCTTACCCAAGCTTTTCTCATTAGTGTAAGTGTTAGTTTCTAGAATCAAGATGGTTCACACACACAAAATGATTCATTATCACGTGAACCTGTAATAAAAAATCTATAATAAGTATAACATATGAAAATAATAATTATACATGAACTTCAAATGCCTGAATCAAAATATATTAATATCATATTATCTGATAAGGAATTAAAAATGAATAACAAATGTCAAAACATGATGACTAAAATAAAATATTTCATACATAATACTTATCTATCAAATATGAAACATAATTCCACACCTAAATAAATAATGAAAAATCCTCAACCAGAAAGGCCGCAAAGATCATTGACAAACTACATATATGAAAAAAGACATCTAGATCCACAACCACCATGTACTCCCATAAAATTTTAAATACATTAATGGACATGAGTACATCGCCACACAATTTCCCATACATGGGTGAGAATAATGACCAAGTAGGATATCTCAAGTGTTGATAAATTCCAAAGACAATATCGTTAAAGTATAATAATCAAATCATATAAAATAATAATACATGTTCACAACCACATTGTTCAATAATACCAAGTGGTAAATTGGGTCAAATAATAATTATATGAGAATATTATCTTCAAATCATCACTATATATCATATTAAAAGTTATAGATTATAAGACATAAATCATTCCAAAGCTTTCTATAAACAGTATATCTCTAAATTAAAAAGATTAAAATATATGCACACTAAAATAAAAAAAACAAATTGATCATACCATTAGCTATGAGATAATGTAATATAATATATGAGGAAACATGCTATATCATACAAAAATGTGATGAATGAATATAAAACCCATCATATAGGATCACACTATTTAGATTATTGGTGGATGGAAATGGAATACATAAACTCTATGTGTCTTAGGTGATGATCGCACAACATTGAAAATGGTTTTGAATGATGGAATGACCTAAGTCCATAAATTATCTATTGATGGTCATGTATTCAAATTCATAATGTCATGTAAGTGGATTTAAAAACTCTATAATTACCACATATTCATGGATATTAACTTGATGTGATATACCATAGTTAGAACCTTTCCAATAATAACTCAAGTAAATTATCTAAATACAGTGTTATCACTGGACTAACATAAACCATATAGGATCACACATCATCCTATTCATAAAGTCCTCACTAAGAGAAGATAACTCACATAATCATCTCTCATCATCCCCAAACCAAGGTAAACAATTTATCATTTCAATTCATTATTATATCCAAGTAAAAAACATGGGTATCACAACATAGTTCATCTAATAGAAAAGTATACAGCTCATAATTAGAATCAATTCACCCAGATATTGGTCTCATTAGTTTATCCCTTACTATTAATTGTGTTAGTCAATAAAATGATATATCAAACCAACAAAATTCACAATCAGTTATCCCTATACAACTATGTTTCAAACCATTAACTAACCCTTACCTAGAATGAAGCTACGATCCATGAAAACTATCCAACTATAGTAGAGAATATGGATAAATGGAAGAATCATACAATTGATTGGTTATATCGAAACATATTTTCAATTTCCAAATTTTATAATGATAATCATTCATCTCCCCCAACTCATTAAGTGTTTGTATCTCATCAAACTACTTAAGTTTTTTCATTTATCATCATCATGAATGAGATCAAAAAATCCTCACATCATGTTGAATCACTGATCAATATGAGTCATTATCATCATGATCGTGATCATGGGTCCCACTGGGAGTATCTGATGTGTTCTGAATGTTGTAACCATCACCAAACTATTTTCTCACACATCCATATCCAAAATATTATTTTAGAAGAAACATTTTCTTATAATATTTAAATGAAACAATTAAATCAATTATTTTTATATACTAAAGAAATAAATAAAAAAGTGTTATAAAAATTTTCTCATCCTAATTAATTAATAAATTTAGTGTCCAAATATTAAAATTTTGAAATTGTCCTTTAAATTATTTCAAATGGTAATAAAAACATCATCAATACAATATTCATGAAAAAATATGTAAAATTAAAAATTCATACATGTAAAATAAATTCAAAATAATTATAAACAAAAATATGGAAATAATAATATTTTTAATCAAATATAAGAATATATATCTATGTATAATATTTCATCTTAACACTTTGGGTAAATAGAACTCACACACTACCCATGCCACTACTCCCCAAGTGAAATTTTTTTTCAAACATGTCACCTACCTCATATTTTACTTTACCCATCCATTTATTATAAAAACCAATTAAATTAATTTTTATGTAATAGATAATTAAATTCACCTTTTTGGATTAAAGGTAAAGTGTTTTATCAATCATTTCTCCCTTTACTGTACAAATTTATTTCCACATTTTAGATCATATATATCTTATAATAATTAAATATATTTATTTATTTATTTAATTTATGCAAAAATTAAAATAAAATTAGAAAACAAATCCAAATATTGTATCTTTTAATTCATGTAAATTACCAAAAAATCTTATCACAAAACAAATTCAGATTTTAACGACATTCTCTACCACCGATGATGGCCTCATAAACTTTGTCATAGACTATTAATAAAAAATATAGGATTTATTTTTTTCAATTCACTCTCTTTAATTCGATAAAATGTGAAATGTTGGATAGATATATACTTTAAAATCTCTGATCATCCCTCTTTATAATCAACCAATCCATTAAATATAGACTGAAAAGTGTACTTTACATAGAAAAAGACCCATACAATAAAATATATTATTTATTTGATGTTTAAGTGGAAGGGGATGAGTGTGGATCCCCAGAACACTATTATAGAGGATGGATAAACCTTAACCAAGTAATCATGGATCAATGGTCATTATGGCCAATCATTATCATGTCAAAAATTGGGGGTAGTCACAACCTAATGCTACAACAATTGACGATGGTAGTGGGAAGTATCTATCTAACTAGGTGGCCACTATGCACAAAAGTAATTTAATTTAGATTAATAAATATTAATTTTTTTTTTTGAATCCTAATTTAATTATATATTTATAATTCATAAATATTTTTTAAAAAATAATAAATTAATTCATTGATGGAGGTTTAGAAATCCTACTTAGAGATCAATCAGGCCCATTCTTCAAGGTATACTCCTCATTGGTTTCCTTAAACTATGTATTAACAATGAAGGGATGTATCATCCTAATAATTTATGATATATTTCTCTTATAATAAATTTAATAGCTTGTGATGCACGCAACACCAGGTTTAAACAAAACATTGTTTAGTCACACTATGTATAATTAATTTAAAATTCAATTATTACAATTTTATAAAATTTATTTTAAAAAAATAAAATTAATTTTTGAAATCATAATATAAAAATTATATTAGGGTGAATTTTTGGGATCCTTCTAAGAAAAGATTTATGAATAGTGAAAAATACTAAATTTTAAATGAAAACTTTTTTTTTGTTTATATTATTTATAATGTTAAATTATATTATAAAATGGATTTAAAGTAGAATTATTTCAATTATAAATATATTAATACAATTTAGGACTTTTTAATAAATTTCATATCGAATTTGGATATAAAAACATCTCAAACTTTCAAACATGTTCACTTTAAAACCTCAGTTTCTCATCGTGTCTGAGGGATTAATTTTAAATTAAATTTTTACACATTTGTGAATTGAATTTTTAAAATTTTATTTCATATTTTTAATCATAATAATTTTATAATTTCTCATAATTTCAAATTAATTTTTTTTATCAAAGTGAATAATGAATTCAGCAAAAATTAATTACCACGATTCAAGTAAAAATGGGTTTACTGAGGGTGAAAATAAAAAAATAAGGGGAAATGAACTATAAAATTGTATAAAAACTAATATTTGTACATATTTAAACCATTAATGTTATAAGGATCTATAATGACCCATTTTTTACACTTTTTACATATGAAAAATGTGGGAGCACTCAATTCTTTTCAAAAATACCAAGTGTGTCATCTCCCCCGCTTATAAAAGGCCAACCCCTCTCCTATCTTCTTCACACCTTCAAACCTATTTTAGGCCATTACATAATTAAATAAATTTCAAAATTTTCTACTATAATCCTATAATCATTATTTTGGGTATAAATATATCCTTTTAATTATTTACTACAAACCTAAGGAGGATACCCGAATAATATGTAATGTTCTTCAATGAGCGATTTATTTTACTTCTTTCTCCACCTCCCTAAATTTTTATTAAATAATTATGAAATAATAACATCATTATATTACATATACTTGAATTTAGTTATAATATTTCCAGGACCAATAACCACATCCACTTTCATCAAAGAGGTTATGAAATCATCATTCGTGTGTACGGAGAACTACCACCTTGCGGACTGCTGTCATTCATTTTTCCATTTCTACCTATCATGGCTGGGTATTATGATGAATATAAATAATATATATGATATTTATAACATATTTATACCTATATAGTCACTATATAATATATATATATATATCTTTCATTCCATAGAAGACATGATAATGTCACTCGAGTGTACGGTGAATAACCACCTCGCGAAGCAATGTGATTCATCTTTCACTAATGATTTACAATGAAGATGATAGGGAATAATGTTAATTATTATATGTGATATAAAGGACATAATTATTATATTTTTAAAATATTCATCATTCTGGAAAGATAGTGTATCATTTTATTTTATTTTACACTTAAAGATGAAACAACGTTTGAGTATGTGTGGACTGCCGCCTTTACGAAGTGATGTGACTCTCTTTTCATCACCACACCACATGGATGATATATCTAATTATATAATATGATATATATGATATTATTATCATTTTGGGGAGGTAAAATATCGCTTACTTATTTCAAAAATTATCATTTAATATTTAAAATATGAATCATGTGTACGTACATCCTACCATATCCATGATCATAACATACTTAATTTTTCATAACCATTATTCACGATTGGTTTTAAAAGTAAAATTGATGTAATAATATGATAATTATGTCAAGATTATTATTATATAAATTATATAACTACATAATATTCTAAATAACCATATCTTTCATGAAGAAACATGCATGATAAAACAATATAATTAACACCATAAATAATGAAAATACTGAAATATTGTTAATAAACAGGTAATAAGATTTTATAAAAGGATCATATATGATATTATAAATATTAATATGGTTCTATAATAAGTTAATAACATTTTTAAAACCAATATACATGATTTTAATGAACTTTCATCCAAAAGGAAGTGTGAGGTAAGAGTTTTCATCTCAATTTACATTCCATTGGGATTTATTTGTTATTATGCACCAATTAACTTTTATATGGTGTCTATACTTACACTTTGAAATTTACTATCAAGGCTCCTTAATAATCCATGGTATTTTAAGTTCTAATTTTAATTATCAATTCCAAGGTTATTTGACTTAAAAACTATCAAATGGTAAAATTTATTGTGCATTCGCACTTTCTTTTGTGATTGTTAAATTTCTCTTAAAACAATCACTTTTTTGTAATTATTTTTCATTAGAAATTTAATTTAAACCATATTATTGGGTTATTACTATGATTATTTTTTAAAATTTATAGCATTTTTATATATTATGTTCACCATGAAAGTTATTTGATTAACTTTGGAAATATTGATAAATTTTCATTCTTTACTCAATATGGATACTTGATGATAAGGCATATTGTTTATGAATTAAATTTATTATTTAGTATATGAGAAAAACTTTGTATATGTATTACATGGGTGAGTATTGGTTATTGATATTCCCTTGATGCATTGGTAGTTTCATGAGATGAATTGTTTGGCCAATCAAATGTGTTTTTACATAGTATGTTTTAAATCATCTTGTGAAAGGTCTTGGAGATAAAGGTATCATGTACCTGGGAAACATGGTATCTAATAATTAATTATTTCCTTAATTTTGAATTAAATTATTATTATTATACATGACATTTTCTCTATGAAATTATCTATGGATTCATTCCATTCTTGGTTTATTGATTAAATGGTATGTGTTTTAGTTATTTACTATGCTATATTGATTATGCCTTATCTCACTATGATAGTTTAGTTATTTAAATAGAATGTGTGATTAGTTATCTACCTTTTCATGTTGATTCATGATATCTTCAATTATATTTAATCCTTACTAAGCATTTTATCTCAACCTTATTTTGTTTCCTTTCCCCATGATATAAAGATAAATTCTAGGAATGTGTTTCAAGGATATTGAGATTTTAATTTTTTTATAATTTATTTTCTTTTACAAATATAAAATGGGTATCATGTATGTAATTTGGTTCTCCAAAATTGTTAAATTGTTTAGTATTTTATTAATTAATTCCTTATATTTATGCCAATGTAATAAAACAGACACCGGATCTAGGCTACTCAAGTTAGGGTTGTTATAAGGGAGATGATGGAAAACGTATTATTTATAGAAAAATTGGTCCAGTGATGGGCCCAAATCCTATTAAAAACAAATGTCATCAATAGATGAAACATCATGTCTCGTGCAATGTTATGGTAATGAAATTTCAATTTAAATCTTGGCTTGCTGGATATTTTCATTTTTCCATGGGGGCCTTGTTTGTGAATTTCTTTTTATATTATTATCTTTCTAAACATCAGGTAGTAAAATTTAAATCATATTGATGCTCAATTTAATAATTTTTGACATTATAAAATTAAATGGAATTAAAATGATTTCATATTATAAGAATTATCTAAGTCATTCTCATATTGAAATCATAGATATTATAATAAAAGTGAGGGTAAGAGTTTTGTCAAGAGTAATAATAGAAAGAGTTATAGAGATTTTTCTCCAATATATATGAAACTAAAAGGCGTGTATCAAATTAAGGGATATTTTTAAACTATAAAAATTCTAAACATTAGAGATAAAATTTCAAAAAATACCTTAAGATGTGTAATAAATTTTATAGAGATTCTACATCAGGTATTAATGTTATAGAAATAAATTATTCTATTTTCAAGGGCGTATAATACAAACTTTACATTATATTATTATTATAAATATACATAAGAATTAAAATTTTATGAAGAGTTGGTATAGGGAGATAAAATATTTCATTTAAACAATGCAGAAAGGGTTACTGTGGAAGATAATAATGCATGGATTTCTTCTAGATCAATGAATTTTTTAAATTATGAATAATGATATATAATTTATTATCTCATAATTATCTTATGGGATAAGAGAATTTATTTTTAAAATAATTATTTTCCTCGATAAATGAGATAATTGTGTCAGACAAATGGTTTATATTTTTATTCATTCTGTAACATAATTTGAAAAGAAAGATAAGGATAACAGTGTTTTATTTAAGTTATTTGTTAAAATGTAATGAATAAGATCCCACCACCAATAAAGGACATATTTAAATGAATAAAGGTCTTTTTATTGGATGATTCTCTATGTATAAATTACATGTGATATAATAAAGTCATAAAATATATGATTTTGAATTTTTCTGTTATCCTATTAAGAAAAAAATTTGAGATATAATGTTTTTCATAAAAATTATTTGTGTGTTTTAAAAATTATATATTTATAGATATATATATTCTAATAGATTAATGTTAGTTAATATTAATCTTATATATTTTTTAGATTTATAAAAAATCAAATATTACAAAAATGGTGATTTTTGATATGCAAGTTTAATCTATATTAAAAGTTATCAAGAAAAATTTTATAGTACTTATAGAAGTATTTGGAATGTGAATAGTAAAGTGAAGATATTAATTTAAAAAATTATATTATTTCTTGTAACAAATGATTATATAGAAATTTTTTATTTTTATAAATATTTTTAAGAATTGTATCACTAAAAGTTATATACACCAAATGGAATAATCAAATACTCATCGTGGTTATACCAACTCTAGAAAGTTTTTTTGATATATAAACTTTCTTCACCCTAATATGATGGTATACTGACCTCAATTCAATCTTGTAATACCATCTAGAACCCTTCAGTTGATCAAAAAATCACCATTTTTTGGAAGAAAATACATTTTTCTTATTGGTAACAAGATTCAGTTTTAAATAATTGATACATAAGCATTGTTTTCCAACGATATTTTAAAATACATAATATCCAACCAATTTTGTTTCCCCAAAAAATATTATCACCAACTTTCATGATATACTCTCAACACCCATCATGATAAGTTCAAACCTATTAGAATTAATATCCCATCCCCCCTTGAATATATTCATGAAACTATATGAGGTGAATAATTTTAACTTTTAATTATAGAATTTGATGTGGGAATTGTATTAAACCAACTATTCCATGTTTATAATCTTATTAAGCTTAAGAATTTATAGGATAGTGAAATCTCATGACTGTTTTACACTTATAATTGTAATAGTTCATGATAGCCACTTGAATTCATTATTATTCTACTCTCCCAAATTTGTTTTTATGTGCATAAAATTCTATATCATTTCTACCATCATGTCCAAGTGATCTACATTGTGACTCCCCTTACCCACACTATTGAATCCAATTTCATAAAAACAATCTTTACACACTTTTTTGATACCAGCTATAAACACTGGTGTAAAATTATATTTTAACATCAATTTTTTTTATTTTGAATGTTGGTTTTTAACCGATGTTTATGCATGAGACATTAAAAATAACAATTTTAACACTATTTTTTTGAATACTGACATCGAAACTTCAACTAAATGTAAATTTAAGTGATGTTTCAATAACATTTTTGCAAAAAAAAACAACATCAAAATGACCATTCCATATCGATTTTATAATTTTAACTGATATGGAAATAAAAAAATAAATCTACCTTTATACATAAGTTTTACAATAAAACCAACATGAAAAAAATTGCATATAAATTTACATACTAGTTTTTCTACAAAAATGATGTGGAAGGTACCTTTTTACATTGGTTTTTAATAAAAAAAATGATATCAAAAGTCATGTCATTTTGATCCCACATCAGTTTATTAAAAAATCAAAAAGGAAAGCCCTATTTTTTAAAATATAATATTAAATTACATGCCTAAAAAATAGTTGAAACCCTGTAAAAAAACAGAATATACCAACATAAATCAGAGAAAAGCCCTTTAAAAACAAACAAAATATATCAACTTTAAGGAGAAAATTATAGTCTAAATACTCATTTTTTTAATTTTAATTAAAATAGACATACCTAAAAAAATTAAAATTTAACCATAATTAAAAAATAGTTCAAAAAAACTTTAAAGATAGGTAATGTATTTATTCATATAGAACTAAAAAAATTGAAAATATACAATAATAATTAATGTTATAATATTAAAAATATGAATATTTTGATATAAAACCAAAAATAAATAATATAACTACCCTTATCAAATTTAGATGTCGTCTCAGTTGTGATTATCTCCAACATGAATTTTAAAAATAATAACCACATTACACCCTTAATTTTTGATGATGAAAATGTATTTATGAAACATTAACTTTGTGATAAAAACCAATACCCACATAGAGATATATATATATATATATATATATATATATTAGAAAACCAATATTATAAAATATAAAATATATTTACCATTAATCTAATTTATTTGATTTTATTTGATTTTATTTGGATCTTGTATCTATAAGTGATCATTTTAAAACATTTTCTATGACATGTGTTTTCATATATCAACTATAAAAACATGTATAAAAATAATAATTAAGAATAAATAACATGTAAAAAAATAAAACTTACTTGTTTGACAAAATATGTTAGGTTTTAAAAACTCTACCTAATAAATAGAAAAACCAATATAATGTGCATTAATGTGGGAAGAATATACTTAACATTCAATGACCACTAGAATATAAAAATTTCACAATTAATGAAATTATAATGAATATTAGTTCATAACTATCTTAGTCTTCTAACCCATTAATGAATGGAAAAAAATCAACACATAATCTTTATATGTTATAATCTATCATATATATATATATAACTCTAGCATCATTATTCAAATATTTCACATGAATTGAAGTGTATTCAAGATCTATAAGACTGTAAATAGAAGTGGTATTATTTTTTTTCAAAGCATGTGTAGATACATAATTTAATAAGTTATATATTAGGTCATTAGATGTCATATTTATTTAAAGAAAGAAAAACTAAAACATAAATTTAATTACATGAAAAACAATTATAACCCAGGTACACTGAGCTTATCAAAAATAACAAGATCCATTATATCTTTTCTGAATATTCTAAATTAATAGTCACTTTCAAATATATTAAACATCATATGAAACTCATAAATATTATCCAAAAAATAAGAAATATGGGATAATATTTTTATCCCATTAGAAATCATAAAAGTACCCAAAGTTATTGGTTTCTAAATATTTTGGTTATATTGTACTAATTATTTTGATTTTAGATAATCCTATATAAATTAAATTTAATAAAACATTATAACTAATTTTTACCTAAATGTAAATAATATTTAAAAAACAATGCATGCCTTGTATATCAGATGATGAAGAAGGCTAGCTGTACAAAGTAAAAAATGACCCACACAATCTCTAACTTTGGTAACATCCTCTGTTCGAAATGGAAGTAGAGAATTTGGATAAAAAAATATCATATACTAATACTGTTACCTAACCTAAATGAATAGGATGGTGATGTAAATAATCCCCCTAAAATATGTATGATACTGTATGCTACAATACATGCATGTAAATCGCTATCATACAACTCATAGTATAAGGTCGGGTCTGAACAATGAGGTGGAGGATCTGAGTAGCCAGGCTACATAGGCTATGATTGTCTAATAATTTGTTCAAACATAGCATGCACAGCTGATATAATCTGATCACCCAGGGACTATTTTAGGTCTTTTAGGTCATTTTTTATGGAATCTATTTCTATTTCCCTATATTTCTTAATTTTATGACCACAATTTTTTTAATGTTGACATCTTCCTCATTTTCTCTTAAGTGGGGAGGTGGTCTCAATTTCCTAAAGTAGTAGCTAGAATGTCCATCTTTTCCTAAGGGGAAAAAGTCCCCTATATAACTTTTTACTAAATTTTATCTTGAAATGATAAATTAAAATGGTATATTAGTGTTATTAATTTAAAAAATAAAAACATTCAAGAAATATAAAAATTAATTCCTTATAATTCTATCAGCTACTTGCTTAGATTTATTTATAAAATACTTTTCATTTTTTCCTTCTCTCTCTTTTCTATTTTTCATGGAAATTGGGGGAGATGGAGGACTAAAATGAACCTCTCCTAAACCACTTTTAGATTTAGCGCTTAATGCATCAAAATTTTTAAATATCATTTTCCCCTCCAGTAAATGATACCCTCTATGTGATAATGTGTGAGGGTATACATTATGCAACTAAATATATTATTGAGATCTCCCAGAGGCCTGTTATATAAAAAAACTAAAAATTAATCCTATAATACATAAAAAAATTGATAATTTACAATAATTTTCATACCATAAATGCTTTATTATATCATTTGGTGGTAACTTTAGTCCATGTATCTATATATAAAAACTCATACTTAAGGCATAGGTTTTCATTCTATAAATTCTAAAAAACATAATTTTTTGTCAATTTTGTTTTAAATTCTCTCCATCAACCATCGCTAAAGATCAAAATTTTTCTTAATTACTTCCATTTCTTGAAATTAGAATGCCATAATTAATTTAATAGATTAAATATTAGTCATATAAAATATATAATAAATTTATAAATACAAATAAATTGATGTATTTTAACATTATGGGCTACCATATCTACTCTTTCACTATCTTTTCAATAGACTTCATATCAGAATGTGTAACAAACCAACTCGAGTCAACTAGATTAGTCGCCTAAGAAGGTTTTCCACATGGTGATGTTAAACAAAGTGGAAGCAACATGTCTCATGATAAACTAGAACAAGGTGAACCAAGAGGGTAAAATCTGAAATAAAGAGAACATATCCATGAGACATACAATGTTAAGCTAAATAGGCCAAACCAGAAAGATAAAACAATAAAATTCTAAACAATTCCCTGTGTGACCATCTGTCTCCATCAAACCATCCCACTATAAAGATGCTGATAATAAGAGAAACTAGCATGATTCATAATCCCCTTCCCTTTAACCAATTCTTGCAAAACAACATTTTCAACTTTATAGAGGAAAAAAGTAGAGTATGAGCACAAATCCTAGTAGGATACCACTATAGAATATATATAATATTTAACAACAATAATACTTTATCTCTTTATTTAAAACAAATGAATTTAATAAATAACTTCATAAATTAAAACCATTTTATAAAACAACCTTTGGTTTTTATAAAATCATACCATATTCACCAAATCCAAGAATATTTAAAGTATAAAAAAATAGGTAAGAAACCATGGATACACCATATAATAAGAATATAAGTAAATAACCATGAAATATACCATCATGTGATAAACAAATAATAAATAAAAATTCATGCCATTTGGGATCTAACCAATTGGTATACAAGCTAGACATAAAATAAAACCCTCAATCCAGACCTAAGGTGTATCCAACCAATATAACCAATAGTTTAATTATACACACTAAAGTGACATCAAACCTCTAATGGGATTACACACACAAAGGGTGATAAGTCTATTTCCCAATTCACCCAAGGTTACCCAATGTAATAAGTTTTTAAAAATCCATTTAAAACCATGATCACATTTAATAAAACATTTTTATATCAAATCCTTTCTACTTTCTGGCTTGAAAACTCGTTTCAAAACCCCAAACCACTATTTAAATCATTTAATTAAACAGTTGGTGTGTGAAAATCCATTTTTAAGTAAATAAACTTTAAAAACATGAATCTCATTCAAAAAACTATTCTAATGTCAAATTATTCATTTAAATGGAATGAAAACAAGGAATTGACAATAAAATATAACAATTCAATAATTAACCCCTAGTATAGAGACACTTACCTAATGAATGGAGGAATCCTAATTTCCTTCAAAAACAAATATTGGAAAAAAGAAGATTGGCCTTCAAAAGATAAGTTGTGATAGAAAACTACAAAGGATCGATCGAGATCACATCCCAGTTATTAGACCTTCAAAAAATACAGTACATTCCACCATAAAACTAAGATAAACCAAGATAAATAGGGAGAGGGATATTTCACATACCTGAAGGAATATAACACACCACACTGGTGATCAACCGTACCAAGAAAAGTGATCCGTAGGGGGAAGAGACACCCAAAATCACCCAAATTCACCATGTAGTTTAAGAGGGGGGCCTGAACATTGAATGAAGAAAGATTCAAGAATGTAGCATAAATAAAATTTATGGGAATGAGGCATTTACAATATAAATCTTTCTATTACAACAAAAATGTATCATGTTTCACATACATCGAAAAGGGCATTACCTTGAGTTAATTGAACATCGAGTGACAAAATCACAGGGTAAGTCCAGTTTTTTATGGAATAATCCACTATTATAGCTTTAGTTCATCTTTTACGATGTAAATATCTTTAAACCATAATCCATTCTTGTTACTTGTGTCTAGAAAACAATTTACATTATAAACCAAGGATTTAAAATCATAAATCCCTTCTGAAACTTGTGCCTAGAAACAGCCCCTGGAGAACTACCCATAAAGCTTCCAATTCAACCCAAACCCAAAGTGAACCCTCTAAATCCTTTTACATTTTATACTCAGGATTTATTAATTCAAAAAAACATACATACATAAAAGTTAGGTCATTTTTCTGACAAATTATCTATATCCCCGAAAGGCCTAAAACACATCTAAACAAAAAAGGAATCAAAACAATAGTCAAGAAGTACCGTAAATCAGGTGACAGGATGTTAGAATCTCCCCACTATAAAAAACTTCATTCCCCAGAAATTCATCAAGATTATGGACTTTCAAATAGGGAACACTACTACTGCCTCATTAATAATTCCCACTCCTAGGTCTCGTGGCTATCATATATGAACTTCCATAGTACATGGATCAAGGTAATTATTTTATCATGTAATACCTTCTCTTAGAGATCCATAGTCTATACTAGTTACTCAACCATGGTGGTGTTAGGCTGAATATCAACATCCTCCCACCCAATCACATGGGAATGATCTAGTTGATACATCTTTAGTTGTTAAACATGAAACACATTGTGGATGGAATTCAAATGAGATAGTAAGTCCAACCTATACACCACCTTTCCAAAACACTCCAAAATATCAAATTGGACAAAAAACATTGGTGCCACATTACCATATATACCCAACCAATAGTGTCCCAAGTGAGGTGAGACTCTAAAAAAACTCAATCACCAACCTCAAACTCTAGTGGCTGATGATGAAGGTATATATAATATTTCTGATGACTCTATTTCACAAACAATCACTTCTATATCAAATACACATTTTTCATCATTTCTAGGACAATACATGGCCCAACTAAGGACCAATATCCCAACTCTACCCACCACAAGGGATATCTACATGACCACCCATAAAATTTCTCAAAATGGGCCATACTAATCAAGGGTTTATAACTATTGTTATAGTGAAACTCAACCAGAGGAAAAAAATTCCGAAGAACGATCGAAGTCAAGAACACATGCTTGAAACATATCCTTAAGAACTTGTATAACCCTCTCTATCTATCCATATATTTATGGATAATAATATGTGCCAAATTTCAACTGGGAACCCATCACCTATTGAAACCCTCTAAAAACTAGATGTGAACCTAGGTTACCTATTAGAAAAAAACTTAGAGGGAACCCTATCAAGTCTCAGAACCTATCATACATACATGTTCTTTATCTATTCTTCTTTAATCATCTCCTTGATATGGAGTAAGTGTGTCAATTTAGTGAGTCAATCAATGATCACCCAAATCACATCCTTCCCACTAGGATTCTATGGTAAACCAATGATAAAATCCATGTAAATATCATCCCACTTTCATACTGTAATTGGTAAGGGAAAAACATACCTATATGTCTCTAGTTATACCCTTTAATTATTTGACACATAAGACAACATTACAAAAAATATATAATTGACCATCTCAAAATCAACCACCAATACCAAAATATCAAGTTAAGATACAACATGGTTGTCACAGGGTGCATAGACTAACAAAAATGGTGTTTAATTTCCAAAAAATCCTACCTTAGAGAAATAGGAACAACAAACCTACTTTGGAAACACAAATCGCTACTGGGAGACCAAGATCACTCACCTAAGGTCTCCCTACCATTTAGGATTTCACTAGTGATGTAAATCAGTGTCAGGAACATTACCTAGTTAAACCCACTCATCAAATGATGATTCAACCCTTATTAAATCCAAGTACACCATCCCACATACTTCTTCTACTCCGAATATAATATTAGAAAATAGACTCACTAGTGAAAACTCTTCTAATGATTCCTTCAAATATTTTGTTGGTAATTTCCTTCTTGGTGCATTGGCGATCACACTCCCTTTAATGGGAGTATAACCAATATCAAAATCAAAATTTCTAAGATACTCAACCCAGTATATCTATCACAAGTTCAGATCCCTCTGAGTGAAAATATACTTTATAATTTTATTATCAAAATATTCAATAATGGTATCCCTAAAGAGTTAGTGATTTCATATCTTGAGTGCATGCATAACCACCACCAAGTCAAAATCATGGTTAGGGTAGTTCTTCTCATGATAGAATAACTGGAAAGAGACTTATGCCACAACCTATTTTTCCTATATCAACACACACCCCAAACTATACTAGAGGCATTGCAAAAAACATCATATCCCAAACATGGTTCTATAATAATAAAAAATATAGACAAATTTAAACTCACCTTCAATTCCTAAAAAGATATATAATATTTATCATTCCACTGAAACCTCACACCCTTAAGGGTTAATGATTTTATCAAATATTCATTCTTAGAGAAGTCATGAATGAACCACCTTTAAAAACCATCCAACCCCAAGAAGCTTCATATATCATAAAAATTCCAGGGATGCTCCTAGGACATAAACACCTATATCTTTTCTGGATCTACTAAGATTCCCCACTTAGATATAACATGCACCATAAATTTTACTTCTTAAATCCATAATTTACACTTGGAAATATTACCATACAAATAATGTTCCATCAAGGTTCTAATAATGATATCCAAATGGTCCACGTGCTCCTCATATGACTTATATTACACCAAAATATCATCCATGAAGACAACAAAAAAAGAGTATAATAATTGATGAAATATTTGGTTCATCAATTCCATAAATACCATAGGATCATCAATGAGACCAAATGGCATCACTAGAAACTCAAAATACCCATACTAGAACCTAAAATTTGGAATAGGTATATCCTCTTCTCAGAAACTCAGCTATTAATATCATGATCAAAGGTTTATCTTTCAAAACCAAGGATCCCTTCTAAGTGGATCGAAGTGATCATAAATCATGGGAAAGGGATATTTTTACTTTAAAGTCACCTGATTTAAAATTTAATAGTCCATTAAAAGTATAAGGATCTTATCTACCTTCATAGTAAAGAGGATAGGTGAATACCAGAGTGACTCACTATGATGAATAAATCTCTTATCCTCAAGGTCTGAAATATAAAACTTAAGTTCCAATAAATCAGAAAGTTTCATACAGTATAATGGCATAGAAATGGTAATTGTTCCAGGTAGTAGTTCAATGGGAAAATCAACCTCTTTGTGTGGTGGTAAATTAGAAAAATCATCTAAAAATACCTAAGGTTATATACACATAACCATATGAAGTGGATTTCTCTAACTATTATCAATATCATCAAGATACATCTCTAAAAAATGAAATGAGATCACCCCAGTGCATGGAACAACATGACCTTCTCTCCCGTACCTAGAATCCCACTCACCCAAGAAGACATGAGTTACTCCCTCTAAAGTTAAGAACTAAACCTAATGACAATAATAGTCAATATAGGCCTTAATACTAATTCTATAATCTATTCCAATAATCAGATATAAGGTATCAAGATCAAGCACCAAGAAGTCTCACTCCTCCTCAAGTTCGGCTATTGTCACTTGACATGCATGACACTTGAAACCTTGTTCATACCTCTTTCCCAAAGTCATAGAAATATCCAATAAGAATTCAATAATATCTGAATGAAAAACCAAAACATCAAAAAAAATTTATGATATAAAATAATTATTAGAATCTGTATCAAAAAAAGCTAGCACCATATTAGAATAAATAAAAATCGTACCTCTAATAGTAGTTGGAATTAATTAAAATTATTCTAGTGCATACTCTTCCATATAAATATGTCTTGTATCAGTTCCTCCATATGTTTTCATAGCCACATATACATCCCCTTGGACTAAGGATAATACCTGCCACCCTTTGAACTATCATAATAAACCTTTTAATCATTTTTGGAAGTGTATCTAGTATTACTGGCTTGGGATATCCTCCTAAAAAAAGACTTAGATGGAAAGATAGTCTGTAGTAATGAAAAATATAGGGAGTTTTTATAAAATTAGTCTTGGTATGACTAGGCCTTCTAAAATGATAGAAAACAACCTCTTTTTGTCCTAAATATGCCCATAAAACTGGTCTTGAAGAAAAATAGCTACCTTTAAAGTGAGTGGAATGATTTAGAATGGTACACTCTACTTTATAAACACTAGTGTAAAATTATATTTTAACATCAATTTTTTTTATTTTGAATGTTGGTTTTTAACCGATGTTTAGGCATGAGACATTAAAAATAACAATTTTAACACTATTTTTTTGAATACTGACATCGAAACTTCAACTAAATGTAAATTTAAGTGATGTTTCAATAACATTTTTGCAAAAAAAACAACATCAAAATGACCATTCCATGTCGATTTTATAATTTTAACTGATATGGAAATAAAAAAATAAATCTACCTTTATACATAAGTTTTACAATAAAACCAACATGAAAAAAATTGCATATAAATTTCCATACTAGTTTTTCTACAAAAATGATGTGGAAGGTACCTTTTTACATTGGTTTTTAATAAAAAAACTGATATCAAAAGTCATGTCATTTTTATCCCACATCATTTTATTAAAAAATCAAAAAGGAAAGCCCTATTTTTTAAAATATTATATTAAATTACATGCCTAAAAAATAGTTGAAACCCTGTAAAAAAACAGAATATACCAACATAAATCAGAGAAAAGCCCTGTAAAAACAAACAAAATATATCAACTTTAAGGAGAAAATTATAGTCTAAATACTCATTTTTTTAATTTTAATTAAAATAGACATACCTAAAAAAATTAAAATTTAACCATAATTAAAAAATAGTTCAAAAAAACTTTAAAGATAGGTAATGTATTTATTCATATAGAACTAAAAAAATTGAAAATATACAATAATAATTAATGTTATAATATTAAAAATATGAATATTTTGATATAAAACCAAAAAAAATAATTTAAATTCCCTTATCAAATTTAGATGTAGTCTCAGTTGTGATTATCTCAAACATGAATTTTAAAAATAATAACCACATTACACCCTTAATTTTTTATGATGAAAATGTATTTATGAAACATTAAATTTGTGATAAAAACCAATACCCACATAGAGATATATATATATATATATATATATATATATATATATATATATATTAGAAAACCAATATTATAAAATATAAAATATATTTACCATTAATCTAATTTATTTGATTTTATTTGATTTTATTTGGATCTTGTATCTATAAGTGATCATTTTAAAACATTTTCTATGACATGTGTTTTCATATATCAACTATAAAAACATGTATAAAAATAATAATTAAGAATAAATAACATGTAAAAAAATAAAACTTACTTGTTTGACAAAATACGTTAGGTTTTAAAAACTCTACCTAATAAATAGAAAAACCAATATAATGTGCATTAATGTGGGAAGAATATACTTAACATTCAATGACCACTAGAATATAAAAATTTCACAATTAATGAAATTATAATGAATATTAGTTCATAACTATCTTAGTCTTTTAACCCATTAATGAATGGAAAAAAATCAACACTTAATCTTTATATGTTATAATCTGTCATATATATATATATATAACTCTAGCATCATTATTCAAATATTTCACATGAATTGAAGTGTATTCAAGATCTATAAGACTGTAAATAGAAGTGGTATTATTTTTTTTCAAAGCATGTGTAGATACATAATTTAATAATTAATATATTAGGTCATTAGATGTCATATTTATTTAAAGAAAGAAAAACTAAATCATAAATTTAATTACATGGAAAACAATTATAACCCAGGTACACTGAGCTTATCAAAAATAACAAGATCCATTATATCTTTTCTGAATATTCTAAATTAATAGTCACTTTCAAATATATTAAACATCATATGAAACTCATAAATATTATCCAAAAAAGAAGAAATATGGGATAATATTTTTATCCCATTAGAAATCTTAAAAGTACCCAAAGTTATTGGTTTCTAAACATTTTGGTTATATTGTACTAATTCTTTTGATTTTAGATACTCCTATATAAATTAAATTTAATAAAACATTATAACTAATTTTTACCTAAATGTAAATAATATTTAAAAAACAATGCATGCCTTGTATATCAGATGATGAAGAAGGCTAGCTGTACAAAGTAAAAAATGACCCACACAATCTCTAACTTTGGTAACATCCTCTGTTCGAAATGGAAGTAGAGAATTTGGATAAAAAAATATCATATACTAATACTGTTACCTAACCTAAATGAATAGGATGGTGATGTAAATAATCCCCCTAAAATATGTATGATACTGTATGCTACAATACATGCATGGAAATTTCTATCATACAACTCATAGTATAAGGTCGGGTCTGAACAATGAGGTGGAGGATCTGAGTAGCCAGGCTACATAGGCTATGATTGTCTAATAATTTTTTCAAACATAGCATGCACAGCTGATATAATCTGATCACCCAGGGACTATTTTAGGTCTTTTAGGTCATTTTTTATGGAATCTATTTCTATTTCCCTATATTTCTTAATTTTATGACCACAATTTTTTTAATGTTGACATCTTCCTCATTTTCTCTTAAGTGGGGAGGTGGTCTCAATTTCCTAAAGTAGTAGCTAGAATGTCCATCTTTTCCTAAGGGGAAAAAGTCCCCTATATAACTTTTTACTAAATTTTATCTTGAAATGATAAATTAAAATGGTATATTAGTGTTATTAATTTAAAAAATAAAAACATTCAAGAAATATAAAAATTAATTCCTTATAATTCTATCAGCTACTTGCTTAGATTTATTTGTAAAATACTTTTCATTTTTTCCTTCTCTCTCTTTTCTATTTTTCATGGAAATTGGGGGAGATGGAGGACTAAAATGAACCTCTCCTAAACCACTTTTATATTTAGCTCTTAATGCATCAAAATTTTTAAAAATCATTTTCCCCTCCAGTAAATGATACCCTCTATGTGATAATGTGTGAGGGTATACATTATGCAACTAAATATATTATTGAGATCTCCTAGAGGCCTGTTATATAAAAAAACTAAAAATTAATCCTATAATACATAAAAAAATTGATAATTTACAATAATTTTCATACCATAAATTCTTTATTATATCATTTGGTGGTAACTTTAGTCCATGTATCTATATATAAAAACTCATACTTAAGGCATAGGTTTTCATTCTATAAATTCTAAAAAACATAATTTTTTGTCAATTTTGTTTTAAATTCTCTCCATCAACCCATCGCTAAAGATCAAACTTTTTCTTAATTACTTCCATTTCTTGAAATTAGAATGCCATAATTAATTTAATAGATTAAATATTAGTCATATAAAATATATAATAAATTTATAAATACAAATAAATTAATGTATTTTAACATTATGGGCTACCATATCTACTCTTTCACTATCTTTTCAATAGACTTCATATCAGAATGTGTAACAAACCAACTCGAGTCAACTAGATTAGTCACCTAAGAAGGTTTTCCACATGGTGATGTTAAACAAAGTGGAAGCAACATGTCTCATGATAAACTAGAACAAGGTGAACCAAGAGGGTAAAATCTTAAATAAAGAGAACATATCCATGAGACATACAATGTTAAGCTAAATAGGCCAAACCAGAAAGATAAAACAATAAAAGTCTAAACAATTCCCTGTGTGACCATCTGTCTCCATCAAACCATCCCACTATAAAGATGCTGATAATAAGAGAAACTAGCATGATTCATAATCCCCTTCCCTTTAACCAATTCTTGTAAAACAACATTTTCAACTTTATAGAGGAAAAAAGTAGAGTATGAGCACAAATCCTAGTAGGATACCACTATAGAATATATATAATATTTAACAACAATAATACTTTATCTCTATATTTAAAACATATGAATTTAATAAATAACTTCATAAATTAAAACCATTTTATAAAACAACCTTTGGTTTTTATAAAATCATACCATATTCACCAAATCCAAGAATATTTAAAGTATAAAAAAATAGGTAAGCAACCATGGATACACCATATAATAAGAATATAAGTAAATAACCATGAAATATACCATCATGTGATAAACAAATAATAAATAAAAAATCATGCCATTTGGGATCTAACCAATTGGTATACAAGCTAGACATAAAATAAAACCCTCAATCCAGACCTAAGGTGTATCCAACCAATATAACCAATTGTTTAATTATACACACTAAAGTGACATCAAACCTCTAATGGGATTACACACACAAAGAGTGATAAGTCTATTTCCCAATTCACCCAAGGTTACCCAATGTAATAAGTTTTTAAAAAACCATTTAAAACCATGATCACATTTAATAAAACATTTTTATATCAAATCCTTTCTACTTTCTGGCTTGAAAACTCGTTTCAAAACCCCAAACCACTATTTAAATCATTTAATTAAATAGTTGGTGTGTGAAAATCCATTTTTAAGTAAATAAACTTTAAAAACATGAATCTCATTCAAAAAACTATTCTAATGTCAAATTATTCATTTAAATGGAATGAAAACAAGGAATTAACAATAAAATATAACAATTCAATAATTAACCCCTAGTATAGAGACACTTACCTAATGAATGGAGGAATCCTAATTTCCTTCAAAAACAAATATTGGAAAAAAGAAGATTGTCCTTCAAAAGATAAGTTGTGATAGAAAACTACAAAGGATCGATCGAGATCACATCCCAGTTATTAGACCTTCAAAAAATACAGTACATTCCACCATAAAACTAAGATAAACCAAGATAAATAGGGAGAGGGATATTTCACATACCTGAAGGAATATAACACACCACACTGGTGATCAACCGTACCAAGAAAAGTGATCTGTAGGGGAAAGAGACACCCAAAATCACCCAAATTCACCATGTAGTTTAAGAGGGAGGCCTAAACATTGAATGAAGAAAGATTCAAGAATGTAGCATAAATAAAATTTATGGGAATGAGGCATTTACAACATAAATCTTTCTATTACAACAAAAATGTATCATGTTTCACATACATCGAAAAGGGCATTACCTTGAGTTAATTGAACATCGAGTGACAAAATCACAGGGTAAGTCCAGTTTTTTATGGAATAATCCACTATTATAGCTTTATTTCATCTTTTACGGTGTAAATATCTTTAAACCATAATCCATTCTTGTTACTTGTGTCTATAAAACAATTTACATTATAAACCAAGGATTTAAAATCATAAATCCCTTCTGAAACTTGTGCCTAGAAACAGCCCCTGGAGAACTACCCATAAAGCTTCCAATTCAACCCAAACCCAAAGTGAACCCTCTAAATCCTTTTACATTTTATACTCAGGATTTATTAATTCAAAAAAACATACATACATAAAAGTTAGGTCATTTTTCTGACAAATTATTTGTATCCCTGAAAGGCCTAAAACACATCTAAACAAAAAAGGAATCAAAACAATAGTCAAGAAGTACCGTAAATCAGGTGACAGGATGTTAGAATCTCCCCACTATAAAAAACTTCATTCCCCAGAAATTCATCAAGATTTTGGACTTTCAAATAGGGAACACTACTACTGTCTCATTAATAATTCCCACTCCTAGGTCTCGTGGCTATCATATATGAACTTCCATAGTACATGGATCAAGGTAATTATTTTATCATGTAATACCTTCTCTTAGAGATCCATAGTCTATATTAGTTACTCAACCATGGTGGTGTTAGGCTGAATATCAACATCCTCCCACCCAATCACATGGGAATGATCTAGTTGATACATCTTTAGTTGTTAAACATGAAACACATTTTGGATGGAATTCAAATGAGATAGTAAGTCCAACCTATACACCACCTTTCCAAAACACTCCAAAATATCAAATTGGCCAAAAAACATTGGTGCCACATTACCATATATACCCAACCAATAGTGTCCCAAGTGAGGTGAGACTCTAAAAAAACTCAATCACCAACCTCAAACTCTAGTGGCTGATGATGAAGGTATACATAATATTTCTGATGACTCTATTTCACAAGCAATCACTTATATATCAAATACACATTTTTCTTCATTTCTAGGACAATACATGGCCCAACTAAGGACCAATATCCCAACTCTACCCACCACAAGGGATATCTACATGACCACCCATAAAACTAATCAAAATGGGCCATACTAATCAAGGGTTTATAACTATTGTTATAGTGAAACTCAACCAGAGGAAAAAAATTCCCAAGAACTATCGAAGTCAAGAACACATGCTTGAAACATATCCTTAAGAACTTGTTTAACCCTCTCTATCTATCCATATATTTATGGAAAATAATATGTGCCAAATTTCAACTGGGAACCCATCACCTATTGAAACCCTCTAAAAATTAGATGTGAACCTAGGTTACCTTTTAGAAAAAAACTTAGAGGGAACCCTATCAAGTCTCAGAACCTATCATACATACATGTTCTTTATCTATTCTTCTTTAATCATCTCCTTGATATGGAGTAAGTGTGTCAATTTAGTGAGTCAATAAATGATCACCCAAATCACATCCTTCCCACTATGATTCTATGGTAAACCAATGATAAAATCCATGTAAATATCATCCCACTTTCATACTGTAATTGGTAAGGGAAAAACATACCTATATGTCTCTAGTTATACCCTTTAATTATTTTACACATAAGACACCATTACAAAAAATATATAATTGACCATCTCAAAATCAACCACCAATACCAAAATATCAAGTTAAGATACAACATGGTTGTCACAGGGTGCATAGACTAACAAAAATGGTGTTTAATTTCCAAAAAATCCTACCTTAGGGAAATAGGAACAACAAACCTACTTTGGAAACACAAATCGCTACTGGGAGACCAAGATCACTCACCTAAGGTCTCCCTACCATTTAGGATTTCACTAGTGATGTAAATCAGTGTCAGGAACTTTACCTAGTTAAACCCACTCATCAAATGATGATTCAACCCTTATTAAATCCAAGTACACCATCCCACATACTTCTTCTACTCCGAATATAATATTAGAAAATAGACTCACTAGTGAAAACTCTTCTAATGATTCCTTCAAATATTTTGTTGGTAATTTACTTCTTGGTGCATTTGCGATCACACTCCCTTTAATGGGAGTATAACCAATATCAAAATCAAAATTCCGAAGATACTCAACCCAGTATATCTATCACAAGTTCAGATCCCTCTGAGTGAAAATATACTTTATACTTTTATTATCAAAATATTCAATAATGGTATCCCTAAAGAGTTTGTGATTTCATATCTTGAGTGCATGCATAACCACCACCAAGTCAAAATCATGGTTAGGGTAGTTCTTCTCATGATAGAATAACTGGAAAGAGACTTATGCCACAACCTATTTTTCCTATATCAATACACACCCCAAACTATACTAGAGGCATTGCAAAAAACATCATATCCCAAACATGGTTCTATAATAATAAAAAATATACACAAATTTAAACTCACCTTCAATTCCTAAAAAGATATATAATATTTATCATTCCACTGAAACCTCACACCCTTAAGGGTTAATGATTTTATCAAATATTCATTCTTAGAGAAGTCATGAATGAACCACCTTTAAAAACCATCCAACCCCAAGAAGCTTCATATATCATAAAAATTCCAGGGATGCTCCTAGGACATAAACACCTATATCTTTTATGGATCTACTAAGATTCCCCACTTAGATATAACATGCACCATAAATTTTACTTCTTAAATCCATAATTTACACTTGGAAATATTACCATACAAATAATGTTCCATCAAGGTTCTAATAATGATATCCAAATGGTCCACGTTCTCCTCATATGACTTATAGTACACCAAAATATCATCCATGAAGACAACAAAAAAAGAGTATAATAATTGATGAAATATTTGGTTCATCAATTCCATAAATACCATAGGATCATCAATGAGACCAAATGGCATCACTAGAAACTCAAAATACCCATACTAGAACCTAAAATTTGGAATAGGTATATCCTCTTCTCATAATCTCAGCTATTAATATCATGATCAAAGGTTTATCTTTCAAAACCAAGGATCCCTTCTAAGTGGATCGAAGTGATCATAAATCATGGGAAAGGGATATTTTTACTTTATAGTCACCTGATTTAAAATTTAATAGTCCATTAAAAGTATAAGGAACTTATATACCTTCATAGTAAAGATGATAGGTGAATCCCAGAGTGACACACTATGATGAATAAATCTCTTATCCTCAAGGTCTGCAATATAAAACTTAAGTTCCAATAAATCAGAAAGTTTCATACAGTATAATGGCATAGAAATGGTAATTGTTCCAGGTAGTAGTTCAATGGGAAAATCAACCTCTTTGTGTGGTGGTAAATTAGAAAAATCATCTAAAAATACCTAAGGTTATATACACATAACCATATGAAGTGGATTTCTCTAACTATTATCAATATCATCAAGATACATCTCTAAAAAATGAAATGAGATCACCCCAGTGCATGGCACAACATGACCTTCTCTCCCGTACCTAGAATCCCACTCACCCTAGAAGACATGAGTTACTCCCTCTAAAGTTAAGAACTAAACCTAATGACAATAATAGTCAATATAGGCCTTAATACTAATTCTATAATCTATTCCAATAATCAGATAGAAGGTATCAAGATCAAGCACCAAGAAGTCTCACTCCTCCTCAAGTTCGGCTATTGTCACTCGACATGCATGACACTTGAAACCTTGTTCATACCTCTTTCCCAAAGTCATAGAAATATCCAATAAGAATTCAATAATATCTGAATGAAATACCAAAACATCAAAAAACTTTTATGATATAAAATAATTATTAGAATCTGTATCAAAAAAAGCTAGCACCATATTAGAATAAATAAAAATCGTACCTCTAATAGTAGTTGGAATTAATTAAAATTATTCTAGTGCATACTCTTCCATATAAATATGTCTTGTATCAGTTCCTCCATAAGTTTTCATAGCCACATATACATCCCCTTGGACTAAGGATAATACCTGCCACCCTTTGAACTGTCATAATAAACCTTTTAATCATTTTTGAAAGTGTATCTAGTATTACTGGCTTGGGATATCCTCCTAAAAAAAGACTTAGATGGAAAGATAGTCTGTAGTAATGAAAAATATAGGGAGTTTTTATAAAATTAGTCTTGGTATGACTATGCCTTCTAAAATGATAGAAAACAACCTCTTTTTGTCCTAAATATGCCCATAAAACTGGTCTTGAAGAAAAATAGCTACCTTTAAAGTGAGTGGAATGATTTAGAATGGTACACTCTAATTTATAAACACTAGTGTAAAATTATATTTTAACATCAATTTTTTTTATTTTGAATGTTGGTTTTTAACCGATGTTTATGCATGAGAAATTAAAAATAACAATTTTAACACTATTTTTTTGAATACTGACATCGAAACTTCAACTAAATGTAAATTTAAGTGATGTTTCAATAACATTTTTGCAAAAAAAAACAACATCAAAATGACCATTCCATGTCGATTTTATAATTTTAACTGATATGGAAATAAAAAAATAAATCTACCTTTATACATAAGTTTTACAATAAAACCAACATGAAAAAAATTGCATATAAATTTCCATACTAGTTTTTCTACAAAAATGATGTGGAAGGTACCTTTTTACATTGGTTTTTAATAAAAAAACTGATATCAAAAGTCATGTCATTTTGATCCCACATCAGTTTATTAAAAAATCAAAAAGGAAAGCCCTATTTTTTAAAATATTATATTAAATTACATGCCTAAAAAATAGTTGAAACCCTGTAAAAAAACAGAATATACCAACATAAATCAGAGAAAAGCCCTGTAAAAACAAACAAAATATATCAACTTTAAGGAGAAAATTATAGTCTAAATACTCATTTTTTTTAATTTTAATTAAAATAGACATACCTAAAAAAATTAAAATTTAACCATAATTAAAAAATAGTTCAAAAAAACTTTAAAGATAGGTAATGTATTTATTCATATAGAACTAAAAAAATTGAAAATATACAATAATAATTAATGTTATAATATTAAAAATATGAATATTTTGATATAAAACCAAAAATAAATAATTTAACTACCCTTATCAAATTTAGATGTTGTCTCAGTTGTGATTATCTCAAACATGAATTTTAAAAATAATAACCACATTACACCCTTAATTTTTTATGATGAAAATGTATTTATGAAACATTAAATTTGTGATAAAAACCAATACCCACATAGAGATATATATATATATATATATATTAGAAAACCAATATTATAAAATATAAAATATATTTACCATTAATCTAATTTATTTGATTTTATTTGATTTTATTTGGATCTTGTATCTATAAGTGATCATTTTAAAACATTTTCTATGACATGTGTTTTCATATATCAACTATAAAAACATGTATAAAAATAATAATTAAGAATAAATAACATGTAAAAAAATAAAACTTACTTGTTTGACAAAATATGTTAGGTTTTAAAAACTCTACCTAATAAATAGAAAAACCAATATAATGTGCATTAATGTGGGAAGAATATACTTAACATTCAATGACCACTAGAATATAAAAATTTCACAATTAATGAAATTATAATGAATATTAGTTCATTACTATCTTAGTCTTCTAACCCATTAATGAATGGAAAAAAATCAACACCTAATCTTTATATGTTATAATCTGTCATATATATATATATATATATAACTCTAGCATCATTATTCAAATATTTCACATGAATTGAAGTGTATTCAAGATCTATAAGACTGTAAATAGAAGTGGTATTATTTTTTTTCAAAGCATGTGTAGATACATAATTTAATAATTAATATATTAGGTCATTAGATGTCATATTTATTTAAAGAAAGAAAAACTAAAACATAAATTTAATTACATAGAAAACAATTATAACCCAGGTACACTGAGCTTATCAAAAATAACAAGATCCATTATATCTTTTCTGAATATTCTAAATTAATAGTCACTTTCAAATATATTAAACATCATATGAAACTCATAAATATTATCCAAAAAAGAAGAAATATGGGATAATATTTTTATCCCATTAGAAATCTTAAAAGTACCCAAAGTTATTGGTTTCTAAACATTTTGGTTATATTGTACTAATTCTTTTGATTTTAGATACTCCTATATAAATTAAATTTAATAAAAAATTATAACTAATTTTTACCTAAATGTAAATAATATTTAAAAAACAATGCATGCCTTGTATATCAGATGATGAAGAAGGCTAGCCGTACAAAGTAAAAAATGACCCACACAATCTCTAACTTTGGTAACATCCTCTGTTTGAAATGGAAGTAGAGAATTTGGATAAAAAAGTATCATATACTAATACTGTTACCTAACCTAAATGAATAGGTTGGTGATGTAAATAATCCCACTAAAATATGTATGATACTGTATGCTACAATACATGCATGGAAATCGCTATCATACAACTCATAGTATAAGGTCGGGTCTGAACAATGAGGTGGAGGATCTGAGTAGCCAGGCTACATAGGCTATTATTGTCTAATAATTTTTTCAAACATAGCATGCACAGCTGATATAATCTGATCACCCAGGGACTATTTTAGGTCTTTTAGGTCATTTTTTATGGAATCTATTTCTATTTCCCTATATTTCTTAATTTTATGACCACAATTTTTTTAATGTTGACATCTTCCTCATTTTCTCTTAAGTGGGGAGGTGGTCTCAATTTCCTAAAGTAGTAGCTAGAATGTCCATCTTTTCCTAAGGGGAAAAAGTCCCCTATATAACTTTTTACTAAATTTTATCTTGAAATGATAAATTAAAATGGTATATTAGTGTTATTAATTTAAAAAATAAAAACATTCAAGAAATATAAAAATTAATTCCTTATAATTCTATCAGCTACTTGCTTAGATTTATTTATAAAATACTTTTCATTTTTTCCTTCTCTCTCTTTTCTATTTTTCATGGAAATTGGGGGAGATGGAGGACTAAAATGAACCTCTCCTAAACCACTTTTAGATTTAGCTCTTAATGCATCAAAATTTTTAAAAATCATTTTCCCCTCCAGTAAATGATACACTCTATGTGATAATGTGTGAGGGTATACATTATGCAACTAAATATATTATTGAGATCTCCCAAAGGCCTGTTATATAAAAAAACTAAAAATTAATCCTATAATACATAAAAAAATTGATAATTTACAATAATTTTCATACCATAAATGCTTTATTATATCATTTGGTGGTAACTTTAGTCCATGTATCTATATATAAAAACTCATACTTAAGGCATAGGTTTTCATTCTATAAATTCTAAAAAACATAATTTTTTGTCAATTTTGTTTTAAATTCTCTCCATCAACCCATCGCTAAAGATCAAAATTTTTCTTAATTACTTCCATTTCTTGAAATTAGAATGCCATAATTAATTTAATATATTAAATATTAGTCATATAAAATATATAATAAATTTATAAATACAAATAAATTGATGTATTTTAACATTATGGGATACCATATCTACTCTTTCACTATCTTTTCAATAGACTTCATATCAGAATGTGTAACAAACCAACTCGAGTCAACTAGATTAGTCGCCTAAGAAGGTTTTCCACATGGTGATGTTAAACAAAGTGGAAGCAACATGTCTCATGATAAACTAGAACAAGGTGAACCAAGAGGGTAAAATCTGAAATAAAGAGAACATATCCATGAGACATACAATGTTAAGCTAAATAGGCCAAACCAGAAAGATAAAACAATAAAAGTCTAAACAATTCCTTGTGTGACCATCTGTCTCCATCAAACCATCCCACTATAAAGATGCTGATAATAAGAGAAACTAGCATGATTCATAATCCCATTCCCTTTAACCAATTCTTGCAAAACAACATTTTCAACTTTATAGAGGAAAAAATTAGAGTATGAGCACAAATCCTAGTAGGATACCACTATAGAATATATATAATATTTAACAACAATAATACTTTATCTCTATATTTAAATCAAATGAATTTAATAAATAACTTCATAAATTAAAACCATTTTATAAAACAACCTTTGGTTTTTATAAAATCATACCATATTCACCAAATCCAAGAATATTTAAAGTATAAAAAAATAGGTAAGCAACTATGGATACACCATATAATAAGAATATAAGTAAATAACCATGAAATATACCATCATGTGATAAAAAAATAATAAATAAAAAATCATGCCATTTGGGATCTAACCAATTGGTATACAAGCTAGACATAAAATAAAACCCTCAATCCAGACCTAAGGTGTATCCAACCAATATAACCAATAGTTGAATTATACACACTAAAGTGACATCAAACCTCTAATGGGATTACACACACAAAGAGTGATAAGTCTATTTCCCAATTCACCCAAGGTTACCCAATGTAATAAGTTTTTAAAAATCCATTTAAAACCATGATCACATTTAATAAAACATTTTTATATCAAATCCTTTCTACTTTCTGGCTTGAAAACTCATTTCAAAACCCCAAACCACTATTTAAATCATTTAATTAAACAGTTGGTGTGTGAAAATCCATTTTTAAGTAAATAAACTTTAAAAACATGAATCTCATTCAAAAAACTATTCTAATGTCAAATTATTCATTTAAATGGAATAAAAACAAGGAATTAACAATAAAATATAACAATTCAATAATTAACCCCTAGTATAGAGACACTTACCTAATGAATGGAGGAATCCAAATTTCCTTCAAAAACAAATATTGGAAAAAAGAAGATTGGCCTTCAAAAGATAAGTTGTGATAGAAAACTACAAAGGATCGATCGAGATCACATCTCAGTTATTAGACCTTCAAAAAATACAGTACATTCCACCATAAAACTAAGATAAACCAAGATAAATAGGGAGAGGGATATTTCACATACCTGAAGGAATATAACACACCACACTGGTGATCAACCGTACCAAGAAAAGTGATCCGTAGGGGGAAGAGACACCCAAAATCACCCAAATTCACCATGTAGTTTAAGAGGGAGGCCTAAACATTGAATGAAGAAAGATTCAAGAATGTAGCATAAATAAAATTTATGGGAATGAGGCATTTACAACATAAATCTTTCTATTACAACAAAAATGTATCATGTTTCACATACATCGAAAAAGGCATTACCTTGAGTTAATTGAACATCGAGTGACAAAATCACAGGGTAAGTCCAGTTTTTTATGGAATAATCCACTATTATAGCTTTAGTTCATCTTTTACGGTGTAAATATCTTTAAACCATAATCCATTCTTGTTACTTGTGTCTAGAAAACAATTTACATTATAAACCAAGGATTTAAAATCATAAATCCCTTCTGAAACTTGTGCCTAGAAACAGCCCCTAGAGAACTACCCATAAAGCTTCCAATTCAACCCAAACCCAAATTGAACCCTCTAAATCCTTTTACATTTTATACTCAGGATTTATTAATTCAAAAAAACATACATACATAAAAGTTAGGTCATTTTTCTGACAAATTATCTCTATCCCTGAAAGGCCTAAAACACATCTAAACAAAAAAGGAATCAAAACAATAGTCAAGAAGTACCGTAAATCAGGTGACAGGATGTTAGAATCTCCCCACTATAAAAAACTTCATTCCCCAGAAATTCATCAAGATTATGGACTTTCAAATAGGGAACACTACTAATGCCTCATTAATAATTCCCACTCCTAGGTCTCGTGGCTATCATATATGAACTTCTATAGTACATGGATCAAGGTAATTATTTTATCATGTAATACCTTCTCTTAGAGATCCATAGTATATACTAGTTACTCAACCATGGTGGTGTTAGGCTGAATATCAACATCCTCCCACCCAATCACATGGGAATGATCTAGTTGATACATCTTTAGTTGTTAAACATGAAACACATTGTGGATGGAATTCAAATGAGATAGTAAGTCTAACCTATACACCACCTTTCCAAAACACTCCAAAATATCAAATTGGCCAAAAAACATTGGTGCCACATTACCATATATACCCAACCAATAGTGTCCCAAGTGAGGTGAGACTCTAAAAAAACTCAATCACCAACCTCAAACTCTAGTGGATGATGATGAAGGTATACATAATATTTCTGATGACTCTATTTCACAAACAATCACTTCTATATCAAATACACATTTTTCATCATTTCTAGGACAATACATGGCCCAACTAAGGACCAATATCCCAACTCTACCCACCACAAGGGATATCTACATGACCACCCATAAAACTGCTCAAAATGGGCCATACTAATCAAGGGTTTATAACTATTGTTATAGTTAAACTCAACCAGAGGAAAAAAATTCCCCAGAACTATCGAAGTCAAAAACACATGCTTGAAACATATCCTTAAGAACTTGTATAACCCTCTCTATCTATCCATATATTTATGGATAATAATATGTGCCAAATTTCAACTGGGAACCCATCACATATTGAAACCCTCTAAAAACTAGATGTGAACCTAGGTTACCTATTAGAAAAAAACTTAGAGGGAACCCTATCAAGTCTCATAACCTATCATACATACATGTTCTTTATCTATTCTTCTTTAATCATCTCCTTGATATGGAGTAAGTGTGTCAATTTAGTGAGTCAATCAATGATCACCCAAATCACATCCTTCCCACTAGGATTCTATGGTAAACCAATGATAAAATCCATGTAAATATCATCCCACTTTCATACTGTAATTGGTAAGGGAAAAACATACCTATATGTCTCTAGTTATACCCTTTAATTATTTGACACATAAGACACCATTACAAAAAATATATAATTGACCATCTCAAAATCAACCACCAATACCAAAATATCAAGTTAAGATACAACATGGTTGTCACAGGGTGCATAGACTAACAAAAATGGTGTTTAATTTCCAAAAAATCCTACCTTAGAGAAATAGGAACAACAAACCTACTTTGGAAACACAAATCGCTACTGGGAGACCAAGATCACTCACCTAAGGTCTCCCTACCATTTAGGATTTCACTAGTGATGTAAATCAGTGTCAGGAACTTTACCTAGTTAAACCCACTCATCAAATGATGATTCAACCCTTATTAAATCCAAGTACACCATCCCACATACTTCTTCTACTCCGAATATAATATTAGAAAATAGACTCACTAGTGAACACTCTTCTAATGATTCCTTCAAATATTTTGTTGGTAATTTCCTTCTTGGTGCATTGGCGATCACACTCCCTTTAATGGGAGTATAACCAATATCAAAATCAAAATTCTGAAGATACTCAACCCAGTATATCTATCACAAGTTCAGATCCCTCTGAGTGAAAATATACTTTATACTTTTATTATCAAAATATTCCATAATGGTATCCCAAAAGAGTTAGTGATTTCATATCTTGAGTGCATGCATAACCACTACCAAGTCAAAATCATGGTTAGGGTAGTTCTTCTCATGATAGAATAACTGGAAAGAGACTTATGCCACAACCTATTTCCCCTATATAAATACACACCCCAAACTATACTAGAGGCATTGCAAAAAACATCATATCCCAAACATGGTTCTATAATAATAAAAAATATAGAGAAATTTAAACTCACCTTCAATTCCTAAAAAGATATATAATATTTATCATTCCACTGAAACCTCACACCCTTAAGGGTTAATGATTTTATCAAATATTCATTCTTAGAGAAGTCATGAATGAACCACCTTTAAAAACCATCCAACCACAAGAAGCTTCATATATCATAAAAATTCCAGGGATGCTCCTAGGACATAAACACCTATATCTTTTCTGGATCTACTAAGATTCCCCACTTAGATATAACATGCACCATAAATTTTACTTCTTAAATCCATAATTTACACTTGGAAATATTACCATACAAATAATGTTCCATCAAGGTTCTAATAATGATATACAAATGGTCCATGTGCTCCTCATATGACTTATAGTACACCAAAATATCATCCATGAAGACAACAAAAAAAGAGTATAATAATTGATGAAATATTTGGTTCATCAATTCCATAAATACCATAGGATCATCAATGAGACCAAATGGCATCACTAGAAACTCAAAATACCCATACTAGAACCTAAAAGTTGGAATAGGTATATCCTCTTCTCAGAATCTCAGCTATTAATATCATGATCAAAGTTTTATCTTTCAAAACCAAGGATCCCTTCTAAGTGGATCGAAGTGATCATAAATCATGGGAAAGGGATATTTTTACTTTAAAGTCACCTGATTTAAAATTTAATAGTCCATTAAAAGTATAAGGATCTTATCTACCTTCATAGTAAAGAGGATAGGTGAATCCCAGAGTGACACACTATGATGAATAAATCTCTTATCCTCACGGTCTGCAATATAAAACTTAAGTTCCAATAAATCAGAAAGTTTCATACAGTATAATCGCATAGAAATGGTAATTGTTCCAGGTAGTAGTTCAATGGGAAAATCAACCTCTTTTTGTGGTGGTAAATTAGAAAAATCATCTAAAAATACCTAAGGTTATATACACATAACCATATGAAGTGGATTTCTCAAACTATTATCAATATCATTAAGATACATCTCTAAAAAATGAAATGAGATCACCCCAGTGCATGGAACAACATGACCTTCTCTCCCGTACCTAGAATCCCACTCACCCTAGAAGACATGAGTTACTCCCTCTAAAGTTAAGAACTAAACCTAATGACAATAATAGTCAATATAGGCCTTAATAATAATTCTATAATCTATTCCAATAATCAGATAGAAGGTATCAAGATCAAGCACCAAGAAGTCTCACTCCTCCTCAAGTTCGGCTATTGTCACTCGACATGCATGACACTTGAAACCTTGTTCATACCTCTTTCCCAAAGTCATAGAAATATCCAATAAGTATTCAATAATATCTGAATGAAATACCAAAACATCAAATAACTTTTATGATATAAAATAATTATTAGAATCTGTATCAAAAAAAGCTAGCACCATATTAGAATAAATAAAAATCGTACCTCTAATAGTAGTTGGAATTAATTATAATTATTCTAGTGCATACTCTTCCATATAAATATGTCTTGTATCAGTTCCTCCATAAGTTTTCATAGCCACATATACATCCCCTTGGACTAAGGATAATACATGCCACCCTTTGAACTGTCATAATAAACCTTTTAATCATTTTTGAAAGTGTATCTAGTATTACTGGCTTGGGATATCCTCCTGAAAAAAAGACTTATATGGAAAGATAGTCTGTAGTAATGAAAAATATAGGGAGTTTTTATAAAATTAGTCTTGGTATGACTAGGCCTTCTAAAATGATAGAAAACAACCTATTTTTGTCCTAAATATGCCCATAAAACTGGTCTTGAAGAAAAATAGCTACCTTTAAAGTGAGTGGAATGATTTAGAATGGTACACTCTACTTTATATAAGTTTAGAGACTCCTAGGTATTTTCCTCATATAATTTATCAGGATAAAATTACTGGTTGAATAATTTCTTGAAGTAATCCCAAGAAATATCCTTTTGAAACTGAACTTACACAATAGAGTCCCACCACATATTTGTTGGTCCCTAAAGCATGTAAGTAGAAAAAACCCACCTTATAGTCCTCAAAAGTATTCAAAAAAGATTAATATCCTCTCAAGAAAATCCTTTTAATCATAGGGTACTTTTTCACTACATAATATGGATGGAATCTACTTAGTAAATTCCAAGCTATGGTCCACCACTTGTCTCGGGTTCCCAATACCCGCTTAACCAAAAGTATGAACAATGTGGATTATAGATTCTACCAAAGAATGGACCACCTGAGGATTTTCATGTGAAACTTGCCTCATGTATTACTCTCTCAAATTTGAAAGATATATTATCAATAATATTTTATATTAAACATAAGAAAATGACCGATCCTATTTAGAGAAAACACCAAAATCATAAGAACAACTTCCAAAAATCAATATTAATGCTTTAAAAAATAATACTTTAAATAAATTAGGAATTATATGAATGAAAGATAAATATTTAAGAATGAAAATTTTAATTTAAATAAACCCCAAATCTATTTTATTCAAACAACCTCAAAGACCAATTCACAAGCTTGGAAAAAATCCCAGACCACCCATGGTAACTCAAATTCAGACATGGAAGTGAGCTCTCCAGGCACCCTCCCACACTTAAAATCAAAATTATGATGGTAATAACTGTGGTATACAAAATAAACTGAATCAAAACTAATAATTTTTACAAAACTTCATGCTGGAAAATGTCTTTGACACCAATTTGTAACGAACCAACCCAGGTCAGCTAGACTGGTCACCCAAGAGGTTCCACACATAGTGAAGTACAATAAAGCATAAGAAACATGTATCATCATAAAACCAAACAAGTAAAACCAATAGTGTAAAAATAATAATAAATTAATATATCCATGATACAAAAAAAATCAATCCAAACAAGCTAAAATGGAAAGATAAAACAATGCAAGCCTAAACAATTTCATGTGTGACCGTCTGTCACCACCAAACCATCATGCTATGAAGATAATGATAACAATAGAAACTAACATGATAAAAAATTTCCTTCCCTTTAATTTATTCCTACCAAAAACATCTAGAAATATTCAATGGGGAAAATTTGGGTCTCGTCACAAATCCCGATAGGATACAACCAAAGATATATACCAGTTTTTTATTCTTAGAATTCATTAGCTCTAGCTTTAAAAAAAATCCAATTTAAAAATATTTTTCATAAAGTAAAACCATTTTATAAAACCTTCTTTTCGTATTAATAAAACCATAACATATTCAAAAAATCATAGAATCTGTAAAGTATTAAAGAAAGTATGTAAGAAACCAAGGATACACCATATTATAAGTGTGTGATTAAATAACCATTAAATATACCAGTATGTGATAAATAAATCATAAATAATAAAACATGACATTTGGGATATAACCTATGGGTAGAAATGATAAAAGTAAAATAGAATCCCTAATACATCCTTAAGGTGGATCAACCCAATTAAACCTTTAGTTTAATTACACACACTAAAGTTATATAAAATTTTTTGTGGCATTACACACACAGAGAGTGAAAAGTATATTTTTCAACGCACCCAAGGTTACATAATGTGCTAAGTTTATCAAAATACATTTAAAATCCATGATCATGTTTAATAAAACATTTTCATATCAAATAATTTCTACTTATGGTCTTGAATACCCATTTCATAACCCCAAACCATCATTTAAATAAAATAATCAAACACTTGGTGTATACAAATCTTTTTGAAAATAAAAACCCTTTAAAATCATGAATCTTATCCAAAAAAAATCATTACAATGTAAAATCATGAATCTTATCCAAAAAAATCATTACAATGTAAAATCATGATTTTTTGTTTAATAACCCCAAGGGATTGAAAATAACATATAGAAATTAAATAATTAACCCCTTTTATATAGAGACACCTACCTCAAGAATGGAGAAAACCTAATCACCTTAGAAAATGAGGATTGGAAACAAGCAGGTCAACCTCTAAAAGACAAGGCATGAGGGAAAACTAAAAAGGATTGACTGAGATCACATCTTGATTATTAGGCCTTAGAAAATTTTAGTATGAACCATTGATAAACCAAGATCAAAAAATCTAAACAGGTAGAGGGATATCACAGATATCTGAAGGAACAAAACCCCCCACACTGGTAATCAACCACACTAAGAAAAGTGATTTAGAGGAGGAACAGACACCCAAAATTGATCAAAATCACCCTAAGTTTTGATTGGGGGCATGAACATCGAATGAATATAGTTTTAGAAATGAAATTTAAATAAAATTTCTATGAAAAGTTCATTTATGTCATAAATCTAGGTATATGATATAAATGCATCATGTTTCACATACGTTTAAAAAGGTGTCTCCTCAGGTTAAAAGTACATTGAATGATGAATTTATGGTGTAAGTACTATTTTTATGTCATAATACACTCTTACATAATAAGTTCATATTTTATAGTGTAAATCACTTTACACTATAAGACAATATCATGGATTGTGGCCAATGAACAATTTATATCCTAAACTAAGAGTTTATAGCATAAATCCCTTTTGTATCTTGTGCCTAGTAGCATCCCCTACAAAACTACCCATAAATATTCCAATTCAACCCAAACCCAAAGTTAACCCTCTAAATCCTTTGAAAAAAATATACTTAGACACCATTAATTCAAACACACATACATCTCCAAACCTTAGGTTATTTGTTTCTACAAATGATCTCTATCTTTTAAATTCCATAAACAAACCCAAAAAATAGAATCAAAACAATAGTCAATAAGTACTTGAAATAAGGTAACATGATGTTACAGGATATAAAATTTTAATCTTCAAATGCCTCTACATGGGGATATAAACTATAAACTATGTTGCATTTGGGCCAGTTGGGTTATTATTATCATCAAAATTATTATGTATCATATTACTTCCATGAGTAAGTAAAAGTTTTGGTAAACATTAAATCCCATGTCTACCAAATCTAGGAGTCATTGTAACAGACCATAATTTTCATACATACATATTGCATCTAAATAGAAGAATATTAATTACATAACATAACAAAAATAGACCAAAACTATATAGGTTTAGTTTCTTTGGAAACATGGAAACATAAACATCTAATTTGTAAAAAATATACATTGTCTCCCACTTATTTATTAATTATTATAACCCTATTAACTCATCTTAATTAATAAATTTCTTCATATATAGGAGAAAAGTAACATAATATAGGGTGATATTAGATGCTCAGTAAGGATAAAAAGGGAAATATCAATCTTATAATAATCATAAGACATAATAACATAAATAAAACATTTGAAAATTATATCCAACATTTAAAATATAATGATATCATGTTATGGGATAAATCATAGAAGTTCATAAAGAATCAAAGAACATATTACAAGTGATAATAACATAAGACATGAAATTGTGGGATACACATAAGCATAGAAAATTATTTCCATATTAGTCAACGCTCATTTGTAAAACCATCATAGTGGACAAAGTCCCTTACTAAACTGAGTTCACACCTCATTTCAGCCCTGTATTACTATACCGAGTTCACTTCCCATTCCATTCATGTCTATCTCATGAGATATAAATATTTACCCAATGCATTGGAGTTATCGGTCCCACCTATCACATAATGAAAATCAAACATATGTGTTCAATAAGAAAATAAATCATTCATCATATCAAAACCCATGGAATGAAATGGGTTTCATAAATATAATTAATTCATAATATAAACCATGGAAAAGAAATGGGTTTCATAAATATCCTTCCATTGTAAAAATAAACCATCATTAGGAATAATAGGGATAGTATCCTTGAAAAATATCCCCATTAAATCATAAGTAACATCAAATAATTTTATCTTAAATGGAAAATAATTTTTAGAGATCACTTAAAAATAATTCTTGAGGAAAATATCCTTTCTTCTTCGAAAACATTTTCTTTACTTAAAATTTCATGAAATTTTAAAATAAAATATTTTATTTGAAAATAACATATTATATTTTAAGGTAAGTTTCAATTCATTAAGGAGTAACAAAATTGTAAAAATTCATTCATGTTGTACAAGTTAAAAAAAACATTTCTCTCATTCTTTTTCCAGAAAAATCACAAAGTACCTCATTAGGAAAATGATAGAAAGATTCATTTCAAACCATTTAGTAAAAATTAACACATGGGTAAAAATGAATTTAACAATTTTAGAATATAGAAAAAATATTTTGGAATTTTTTTTAAGAAACCTATACATGGAAGATAAATATTCCTCAGTAGATACTTATGTATAGACAATCTCGAATAATAATGAGATTGTGAAATTAACCCTTAACTTATGCATGATTTCCTTTATAGGTATATAAAACTAATATATAATGGTTTAAATAATGTTATTAATTTATACTAGAACTATAGTAATATTTATTATATCATATATGGTCTTATTATATCATCTTATCCCCAATTTTGTTAATAATATTTCATTATTACCCTTCTTTCAGGTGTCAATTGTTTCATTAGCCTATGCATGTTTTAACATATAATTATTATTTCTTATGGATAAGATATAGTTCCATCATTTAAAGAATTATATTATGGTAATATATATTGTAACATCTCGGTTCCGGGTGTCGCCCAAAGGTGCCTCATACCCGATTGGTCACATGGCCTCAAGCGCATTCCCCTGAACGCTAGAGGCTATCGACTTGCAGTAAGGGACTTGGGTGTGATAGTGGGGAAAATATTCCCTCATAGGTAGAGTAACATGGTGTAAAAAAATAGTAAATAGTAGCAGAAGAAGTAATACCATACAACAGGAATAAACATCGGAAGACTGATAATATAAACAACTGTAACTTATATAACTAAATGATGCAAGTCACATGTATCTAGGAAAGCAGAGAAACATTTCACAATGCTAGAAATACAATACTGAAACCAAAGTATAGAAAATAGTACACTCCAATAGCATCACAAGCCTTAGGTTGGTCCCATTCTCTCCAGATCCAACAGCACTCAGGTACCTGATGAAGAAGGGCACTTGCCCTTATCTATTCTTGCAACCATATAATCTGTTTGGGCCCAAAAGCATGACCCAAAAAGGGTGTGAGAAAAATCCTAGTAGGAAACTACCAAAAGATATGTTCCTAACTGTTAGTGAATATATATAGTAGTCAATATAAAAAATGAAGAAATAAACAAGGAAGTACTCAAAATTAGACAATCCTACAGTTTCTAATTACATTTATTTACATTTATTAATTATTGAAATCGCTGAATAATGAAATCTCAGGATCTATCATAAGGTATGTATCCCTTATGTTATAGAAAAATAGATGTCTCAGAAGACCATCTAACAATCAAGTAAGACTGAGTCCAAGATTTTTCTTTACCTTGGCAGACTCGTCACAATCAACATTCAAAATATCACATTGACCCTCTAGATGGCTCACACAGTCTAACCCATATGATCAAGTGTTCTAAAAAAACAAAGACTCTATGAGGAAGAAATACCTGCCAATTCCCTCTGTGGTCTTTTAACAATAAACTATAGACTCTCTGAAGAAGCACTCAACATCCATTCCATGTGTGGTCTTGTAATGGTATACTATAGACACTCTGAGGGAGAACTCACCATCAATCCACCATATGGTCTCATAATGTAAATATAACAGACACTCTAGGGAACCCCTCAACATTAGTTCCCCCTATGGTCTAACTACACTAGATTATTTCAGCCTTGTGTAATATAATCGTACACAAATTTTATCCATCAGCCCAAAGTAATCTCAACTACTACAAGGCTAAGCTGCTACAATGCATAATACAGGCATTTAACAAGTAGAAAATAAGTAATCAATTCCAACCTAATTAGAAAGGAAAGGAAACAAGGTCTGCCTCATAGGTAACCTGGACCAAACTACCATAAACATTCAAACAAGGAAACACACCCATGGGGTGTCCCATAAACATGCAATTTATCATAAATATATCAACAAAAACCATTAATCTATCAATAAATCTAAGGTAGATGATTTCAGGGTTCAATTTTTTAACAAAAAATACCCAAATCATGGGTAATCATCACTTAGGCATATATAACTCAAAGACAAAATCTAAAAGGCAACAAACCACCTACCTCGACGTTGTACGAGGAACACTCTTGAACGTTGGCCTTTGAATCGGCCTAGAATGTCATTGATCTACAAAAGGTAAAAAATATTTAACCTTAGATAACATGAGAGAGAGGAGAAATCAGGAATAGAGGCTTTATGGAAAGATAAAAATAATTGGTGTGAATCAAACGCACCCAGTGGCACCTTAATCGGAGCTCGGATAGAGGAACGGGAGATTATCAAAGATAATTGGTTACACGTTGCTCTCCTGTAAAAGATACGGGAAGAAGAAGCAAGTTCTGGAGATGAGATGTGACCATGATCCGATTAATCAAATTAAAATAAAAGTACACAGAATGTTCATTTAATGTACACATTGTGTACTTGCCTCAACCAGCCCCTGCTTTAGGCAGACCACACGGCCATGTACTCGGCCTTTACACAGCAAGTACATGGCTACACGTGGAAACTGGGTACACAAATTAAGAGTACACAATGTGTACTTATAAAATTTCCAAAAAACATTCTTTTTCCTCAAAACACCTAAAATCAAAACCCATACCTGGAATGAAGACTCTGGTTCTTACAAACTTCCCCCATAAATAAATTTGTCCTTGAATTTCCCTTCCAAGGGTGGTGAAGAAGAAACTTCAAACAAATCTAGCCATTGTGATCGTACGTCGGTCTCCCTCTCCCAAGTCTCATCCTGTACTATCCCATGCTGCCATAAAACCCATACCAGAGGAACATATCAGTCATGAATAACCTTCATACTACGATCCATAATCAGAATAGGGTGCTTCTTGAAGGATGCATCCACCACCAACTCAACATCCTCAAGTTGAAAAACAAGAGATGGATATGGAAGGTAACGTCGTAGCTGAGAAACATGGAAGACGTCATTCATAACACGATACCTCTAAGTTAACTGCAACTGATATGCCACCGTTATGACTCTCTCCAAAACCTCAAACGGCCCAATGTATCTCAATGAATGTTTTTCCTATCTCTTAATATTCTTGTGTCCCAACCTTAGGGTGACAGGTAAGAAAACATGATCTCTGACCTCAAACTCCAGAGGTCACCTCCATCGATCAGTATAATATTTCAGCTGAGACTATGCAGTATCCATCCTCTTCTGAATAAACTCCACCTACTTAGTGGTCTCCTAGACAAGACGAGGTCCTATCATATTTTCCTATCCTACCTCCATCCAACATAGGGGTTATTGGCATGGCCTACCGTACAAATCCTTGTATGGTTCCATCTGAATCGTCGCCTGAAAGTAATTATTATAGGAAAAATCTACTCAGTGTATGTGTCTCTCCCAAGAACCCCCAAAATATAGGATTCATGATTGAAGAGTTTCTTCCAACACTTGAATTGTGCACTTGGACTGGATGTCTGTCTGGGGATGGTAAGTTGTACTTAGAAGTACCTGTGTACCCAAATTCCTATGTAGTTTTTTCCAGACATGAGAAGTAAACTGGGTATCCCTATCTGAAATGATAGAGTGCGGAACCACATGCAAACATACAATCTCTTATATGTACAACCTTCCAAACTCATCAACACCGAATGTCTCCTTGATTGGTAAGAAGTGTGAAACCTTGTTAAGTCTATCAATGACAACCCAAATTGCATCATTCCCTTGAGGTGGCCTCAATAACCCCATCACAAAATCCATCGGGACATCATTCCACTTCCACTTGGGAATGGGTAACTACTGTAAAAGCCCTATCGGTTATTGATGCTCCTCCTTCACCTGTTGATAGGTGGGACATCTCATCACAAAACCAGCAACATCTCTCTTCATACCTAGCCACCAATACTGATGGTGTAGATCTCGATACATCTTGGTGAGACCAGGATGAACTTCCCAAACTGAGGAATGAAAATCCTGCATCAAATCCTCACATATGTCTACTGACACCCATATGAATCCATGAAAACTCAAGACCACATCCTTTCCTATGGTCTACCTAGGAGTAGAGTCCTCTCCTGAAACACTCTCTCATACGACTAGGCCTTCGGAATCTGATAGCTGCCTCATTCACACTCGATCCATGATGGTAGATGTAACAGCTATAGAAGAAAGAAATGTTTTCTTATATATATCATGAACCTCCAAATGTATCTTATAGAACATATCCATAATCTTCCACTCACTTCTGGCCTCATGAACTGCCTATATATGAGTCCTCCTACTCAATTCATCAGCCACTGTGTTGCCTTTCCCTGGAGAGTAGACAAGCTCAAAGTCAAAAGACTGAAGGTACTCAACCCACTTTCATGATCACAAATTCAAATTATGTTGAGTAAATATATACCTGATACTTTTGTGGTCATTGAAAATCAAAAATTTCTCTCCCAATAGATAATGTCTCCAACAGCATAAAGCATGTACAACTGCAGCTAACTCGAGATTGTGCGTCAGGTAATTCCTCTCATGTGGCCTCAAATGATAAGACCCATATGAAATGAATCTTTCCCCCTATATAAGTACTACTCCCATACTGATTCCTGATGCATCACAGTAAATGGTTTAACTCTTCCCTTGTTCCATAAAAACTAGTATCGGCAATAAATTCAATCTCCCTTTTAGCTCCTGAAAGGATGAATTGCAGGAATCTATCTACAATTACTTTGTACCCTTCATAGTCAAGTCCATTAGTGGTTCTAATAAGTGTTAAAAGTCATGTATAAAATTTTTGTAGTAACCATACAGCCCCAAAAAACTATGTACCTCAAAGAGGTTCTTCGGTTTCTCCCATTAAAATATTACTCTCACTTTCTCTGGGACTATTGATACTCTTATATCTGAGATAACATGAGCTAAGAAGTGAATCTGATCCATCAAAAAGTGGAATTTTGAGAGCTTATCATATAACTGATTCTCTCTTAGTGTGCTCAAAATGATATCAATGTGGGTGGCATGGTCGTGTTGAGTGTGAGAGTACACCAAGATATCATCCACAAAAACAACCACAAAAGAATCCAAGTAAGGATGGAACACTTAGTTTATCAGTTCTATAAAAACTTATGGCACGTTATTGAGACTGAACGACATAACCACATACTCATATAGACCATACCTACTATGAAAGGATATAATAGGTATATCTGATGGTCTAACGCACAACTGATGATAACCGGATCTCAAGTCAATATTCAAGAACACCCAGGCTCCTCGAAGCTAATCAAAGAGATAATCAATTCTTAACAAGGGATATCAGTTCTTGATCATCAACTGGTTTAGCTTTCTACAATACACAAAAAGTATAAGGGTACCATCCACCTTCTTCACAAATTGAATAGGAGAAACCCAAGAATAATTACTAGGTCAAATGAAACCATTTTCCTATAACTCCTCTAACTGGTTCCTGAGATCCTATAACTCTACTATAGCCATCATATAAGGAGGAATGGACACTGGTGCCTCTCCTGGCATAATCTCAATAGATAAATCTACCTCTCTCTCCAGATGTAAACTTGAAAATTCATCTGGAAAGACATCCTTGAAATGATCTACCACTGTAGGAAAGTCCATTTGGGAAGTCCCCTGATCATCTTGATATAAACTAGAAATATGGGCTGTAATTCCTCCCAACCCATGATGCTTTGTTCCATAACTTCTTGCTTGGACATCCCATTCTTCATTATGTAGAAAATACCCACCCTATGGTGATGTGAAACTCACCTTATAGTGATATCAGTCAACAAAGGCCTAGAACGAGACCAACCTGTCCATCCTAATAATGACATAGAATTATGTCATATCTAAGACATAGAGGTCCCATGAGAAGTTACACCCACCAATCTCAAGAGGGAACTCCTTTCACTAATGTACACTAGCCATCTTAACCCCTAACATATTTTCTAACATTATAACATCCTTATAAGTAAGGATACATATCCCAAGTCTCTTCACAATGGTAATAGATATAAACTATGAGAAACTCCTGTATTGAAAAGTGCATAAGCTAAAACTGAGGCAACTATAATCATACCTATAACTGTAGAGGGTCTGGGATCTTACTCCTACCGGGTCTACTCTACTATAAAGGTCTGACATGTACCATGGCCTTATGACCCTGCTAAACTACCCTGAGCCTATCCACCCTGCTATCACTGAAATCCTTCTGAATGGCTACCACGGCCATAACCTCCTCCTCGACCTGAATAGTCAGACGAACTCTAGTTCCCTGACTGATGAGAAATTGGTGGTCTTTCTCCTAAATATGGAGTCATTATAAAATACCTATCACCAGATGATGGTTAGAAAAACTGACAAAAATATTTAAGATGGACCATCTTTCTGCAAGATCATCACTCAACTGGGTCTCTTAGGCACTGAGGTCTCATATTCCCACTCTTCTCACACTGGTAGCATACCACCTGGCTACCTGAAGAAGTATCTCATCTACTTGGATCTTCACACATAGACTCCATATAATGCTTCCTACTATCAGTCAGAGGATTACCAACTCTGGATGTCGAACCACCCCGGATCATAGCTCCAGACTCCCTCCGATTACATTCAGTGATCAGTACCCGGTTGACTATAGAAGATATTGAAGTAAACTTAAACATTTTCAACTAGGATCAGATTTCATCTCTAATACCATCCTCAAAATTCCTAGCCAAAAATAACTCATCACCCCCCAGAATGTGTGTGAATAGATGCAGATCTGTGAAGCAAGAAGAATACTCCATGACTGAAAGAGTGCCTTGTTCCAGACTCATGAACTCTCAAGCTCGGTCGGCCCTCAAGGTCTCTGGGTATAAATAGTCATAGAAGGTATGATGAAACTCATCCCAATACATAACTTGTTGGAATACCACCTATGATATCACATCCCACCATCTATTGTCATAATATTGAAGCATATAGGTTATGAGCTTCACCCTTCTCTCAATAGGTGTCTCAAGATGCTCAAAGATAGAGAGCATGACTTCTAACCATGACACTACATCCTGAGGTCCTCCATCCCCTAAGAAAGTGGGGATGCTGCTGCTGCTGAAAAAATCACGTCAACTCTTCCATGGACGAGGAAGGATGTGGTGCTCCCTGGTAGGTCTTTATAAACCACATGAAGCCTTATTAGAACTATGCATCAACAGTTATGTCCGGTATAATAGCTAGTGCCAAGACAGGCATGATGGGAGGATTTGTTGGTAGTCCCTGATCTACCATTTCTAGTGTCGGATTGTTGCCTTGTATTTGGCATACAAATGGAGGATGTCTTGGTGGAATGACTCTTCAAGTTCAATTGCACACCTCAGTTCAATATTATCAAGGACTAAAACTTAGAAGTTCAAGAAAGGAATAGGAGAGGAAAACATTCAATTTTTTCAAAACAGGGTTACATGGCATGTATACCCTCCACAGAGTGCATTCCCTTAGGTTTCAACATGGGCGTATACCTCTTCCCAACCTGGTCATGTAACACCCCATACACACAACATGTTCCTCTCAATACACGGCGGTTACTTGAATTATCACTCCTTTCTGAGTTCTTCTACATGGATAAACCACATGGTTCTCCCCTGGGCAACACTACACGGCATGGTCACCCTAGACACAGTGTGTACCACTTAAGTTCTAACCACCTATGTTTTTAGTCACACGGTCAGAGACAGGGTCGACTCTACACGGTTTGTAAGAACAGGACACAGTGTTTACAACCTAAGTTTCATACACCTGTCATTAGTCACACTACTAGATGCATGGCCTCTTCAGCACGGTAGATACTCCTTGTACACAGTGTGTTCTACCCAAGTTTCCCAACCTCGTGTCTCTACTCACAAAGTCAGTCAAATGGTTAAATAATACACGGCGTGTGCTTAAGAAAAGATTTTTCTTCCATAACATAAGAACACATGGCCTATGTTCATAACACCACACACTTTGTTGTCTGGGTTTCTAGATAGTAGGCCACTAAAACTTCCCCATAACCCTTAAAGACTTTAAATTTTGTCCAAGGAATGATAAAATATGACCCTTGAGAGCCCATACTCCCATGAATCAAAGTTTTTCATCCTTATTCACATTATAACTAGAAACAATTCAACTAAAGTTCATACATGATCCACCAAATTCCGATCTAAGAGGGCCCATAACACATAAAGGACCAAATTTTGACATTCATCAAATGAAACTTTACATATTAGTAATACCCTATCAAATAGTAGGTATTCTATCAAGTCATCTATCACAAAATCATAAATATTTAGCACAACATCTATCACAACTGTATGTAATCAGTAATGCACCCCAAATGGCATGATAAGAATGTATGAATGTGATCACTATCAAGTGCCTATATGATGCATGAGATGGAATACCCTCATCTCATCAGGTTGAAATATAAATAGAACCTCAATAATATCAATCATAACAACACAATACAATTGAGTCACCCAAAGATGAAATCAAATAAACTGTAACAATTGCAAAACCATAAAAATTGAAATATTCAAGGTAAATTGGATTTTCCTTATACATGAGTTAGCGACTACCAGGAACAACTTATTACCAACTACCCACTCCTTCATATCAATATATATAAGCTCCAAAAATTAAGACAAAGTATAAAATAAAACCTCCCTCTAATACCACATTGTAACATCCCGGTTCCGGGTGTCGCCCAAAGGTGCCTCGTACCTGGTTGGTCACATGGCCTTAAGCAAATTTCCCCAAATTCCAGAGGCTACCGACTAGCATCAAGATCCTTGGGTGTGATAGTGAGGAAACTATTCCCTCATATGCTGATAAATAAAGTAAAAACAAATAGTAAATAGTAGCAGAAGTAGTAATACCATACAACAGTGATAAACAGCAGAATACTGATAGTATAAACAACTGCAGCTTATATAACTAAATGATGCATATCACATTTATCTAGAAAATCATCCAAACATTTTATAATTCAAAGAATAAAGTACTAAAACCAAATTATATAAAATATTAAATTCCAACTATATCTCAAGCCTCAGCTCAGTCCCATGCTCTCCAGCTCCAATAACACTCAAGTACCTGATGAAGAAGTGCACTTTCCCTTATCTATTTCTACAACCATATAATCTATTTGGTCCCAAAATAATGACCCAAATAGGGTGTGAGACGAATCCTAGTAGGAAACCCCCAAAAGATTTGTACCTAACTATCAGTGAATATATATTGCAGGCAATATGAAAAATGAAGCAATAAACAAGGAAGTACTCAAAAGTAAATAATCCTACAGTTTCCAATTACATTCATTTAAATTTATTAATTTTTCAAACTTCTGAATATTAAAATACCAGGATATTGCCTAAGGTATGTATCCTCTATGTAATAGAAAAATAGATGTCTCAAAATACTATCTAACAATCAATTAAGACCGAGTCCAAGCTTGTGATTTGGATTGGCAGACTTGTCACAATTAACATTCAAAATATCACATTGACCCTCTGGGTGGCTCACATAGTCTAACCCCTATGATTAAGCATTCCAACAAAACAAATAATATCTGAGGAAGTACTCAACTTCAATTCCCAATGTGGCCTCCTAATGGTATACTATAGACACTCTGAGGGAGCACTCACCATCAATCCCCCCTATGGTCTCGTAACGTAAATATAACAGACACTCTGTGGAATCCCTCAACATAAATTCCCCCTATGGTCTAACTACAGCAGGTTCTCACAACCCTCTATAATACATTCATACACAAACGATATCTAGTATCTCAAAGTAATCTCAACTACTACAAGGCTAAGCATCTATAATGCATAACACATGAATTTAACAAGAAAAAAACAAGTAATCAATTCCAACCTAACAAGAAAGGCAAGGAAACAAGTTTGGCCTCATAGGAAACCTGGACCAAACAAACATAAACATTCAAACAAGGAAACACACCCATAGGGTGTCCCCTAAAAATGCAATTTAGCCTAAATATATCTACAAAAACCCTTAAATCTATCAATCGATCTAAGGAAGATGATTTCAGAGTTCAATTCCTTAACATGAAATACCTTAATCATGGGTAATCGACACTTAGGCATATATAACTCAAATAAAAACTATGAAATTCAGAAAACCACCTTCCACGACATTGTACTAGGAACACTCCTTAACGTCGGCCCTTGAATCAGCCTAGAACGTCATATATATACAAACAGTCAAAAACATTCAACCTCAGATAACTCGAGAGAGAGGAGAAATCAAAAAGAGAGGCTATAGGGAAAGAGATAACTCACCGGTGGGAATCCAATGCACCCATAGGTGCCTTAATCAGAGATCGTATGGAGGAACCAGAGGCTCTTAAATATAATTAGTCGCACGTCGCTCTCCTGTATGAGACATGGGAAGAAGAAGCAAGTTCTGGAGATGAGACATGACCCCGATCAGATTAATCAAATAAAAAGAAAAGTACAAGGTGTGTTCATTAAATATACACATCATGTACTAGCTTCAATCAGCCTATGCTTTAGGTGGTCCACACGGCCATGTACTCGACCGTTACATGACCAGTACATGACTATACAGGGAAACCGAGTACACGGCATGTACTTAGAAAATTTCCAAAAAACTTTATTTTTCCTAAAAACACTCGAAATCAAGATCCATACCTGTAATGAAGACTTGGGTTCTTAAATATATCATATTTATTGATTTTATACATTTATATAATCATGAATTAATGGTGAACATGGAAAACTAATCGCATCACATTGTGGAGATGGTAGGTTGTATGTACACATGAGCAATGGTATCATTCCCTTAATGGTGAAATTGAAAGAAAATGGATGGTATATTAATTATTTCAGATTAATTAAAATTTTATAATTATCATATATATCTATTATTTTGATCATTATCCCCATCCAATTAATGTGGTGATGAAAAAAGATTACACCATAGTGTGGTGACGGTAAGTCGTACGTACACACACGTGGTGATTTTATATTTTGTAGGATGGATAGAAGGTGTAATATGTTTAATTCATAATAATAATAAAATCTCATCATATATTTGATATTTTAGTTATTACTTTATAATGGAAACATCACATGAAGAGTAGGTAGAAGAAAAAATAATCTTGAAAGAGTCAGTAAAGATGATTACCTCTTCTTTGGAGAACTTCCATTAGATCTTATCCTAGGGACACTAGGGTTGGTCTTTTGAGAAGAAAAGAACATCTAGAATCTGGATAGGGAAGTTTATAAGAGATATTGGTATGTTATTGTCTAGATTTAAGGCTCAATGTGATTTGAATAAGTGAAGGAGGAGGTTCCCTTTTATAATTGAGGTGAGGGGCACTTTTGGAATTTCGAAAAATATTAATTTATAATAAATTCAACCTGAATTAAATTACCCCTAAAAGGCCTTGGATTAGAATATAAGATGTTATAAGATTTTAATATCATCAAATAATATATTTTATACATGTTTTGGTATTATTTTAAACCTTATCATTTTGATTAACCCATAGTTAACCTATTTTAATTTTAACTAAGGAAAGAACTTTTTCAATATTAAAGGTTTGTAATTTTTACTTATTTGATGTCAATTAGACCATAAATGTACCATTTAAAACATTTTAGACCATAATATAATTATTTTGTATTTTAAAATATGTTTTATGATTTATAAATAATTTAATAAAATATTATTTTGATAAAATATGATTACTGTCAATTTTGACATTATTCATTTTTTGACTTTTTAAAATATAAATATGAAAAGTTAACTTAAAAAAAATATTTTATTATACCCTTAAGATTTAAAGGTCATATATAAAATTATCTTATCATATTACTTGCCTCAAATTATGTTTATTTTAATATTTTTAATAACATTTTTTTGATATTTTCCTAAACAAAATAATTACTACATCAACATTGTATAATTATTTAATATACTTATTTTTTCACTGAAAATTAAAAATAAAATACCAAAAGGAAGATAAATCTTCTATATTTAATGATAATATTTAAATTTTAATATTTTTTAGGTAGCCCTATATTAAAAATTATATAGTATTTAAAACATTAATGTGAATTCTTTAAAGTTTTATTAAATAAAATATTATAAATATCATAATCTCATTAAAGTGGCCCAAAGGGTGAAAAATAAATATTAATAAAGAAAATATTTTTATTAAGTTAATAATTCATATTTATGTTCATTCATATCATACCTTTGTCACCATGTAAACACATAAGGGATATTTAAGACAAAGAAAGTGACATTTTTGTGACTTCCATTCATTTAAATATTATATAAGTCATATTCATAGAAAGGTATCCACTAAACAACTTAATTTAGATCCTTTTGTATTAAGGGTCAAATTGTTTTTATCAAAGAAAATTTGGGCATGTGTTAGGGTCATTTTATAGTCCTTATCATTTAATGCTTAACCTAAATTGCTCAATTTACCCTTTATCATAGTAACAAAATTTACCAAGGTTACTATTCATATTAGATAAAAATAGAAGGGACCTATTCACTAAATTTGTACTTTATAAATCTAAATTTTTTATCTATTTTTTAAAATTCAAAACATAGAATTTTTAGAATTTAATTCAAAATAAAACTGGTAAAATTCCATGAAAAATAGTTTTTTTATAAAAATACCCTTTTAAAACATGAAATGTTTTTATAATAAATTCATGTATAAAATACTTTTAAAAAACCATAATTTTATTATTTTAAATTAAAATTAAATAATTAAAATTTATAACTAATCCAAAACATAATTTTAACTTGTAAATACTTTAAAAGAAGATATAGTTTTTAATAAAAATTGGTATTTTCAATATCCTTAAAAAATAAATGCTTTCATAAAACTACAAAAAAATAATTTTAAGATAATTTTGAAATTCAGAAAATTAATTTTTTCAAATACATTTTATATAACTTCTAAAAAATAATTTTTTATTCATAAAAATAAAATAAATTCATTTTTTAAGGAAACATATTTTTGAAGAATAAATTGATTTTACTAAAAATTGTGTGATTATTTTATAAGCACATACTAATAAATTAATATTTAATTGGAACTTTATTTTTATTTAATAAATTATTTTTTCATATTTTTTCATTCCAATTTAATGTCTAGGTTATAATAGTCATTTTATACTAATAGTGTCTCGTGGTTTGTTTAAACTCACAGTTGTGTGCAACACAAGCTATTGAAGAATTAAAATTATTAAAAGAGAAATATTTATTAAAATATCATGGTGTTACATTGTACCCCCCTTATAATGAGTTTCACCCTCGAAATTCATCACTTGAATAAAAATAAATGAGGATACCTCTGCCTCATCACACCCTTAGGTTTCTATGTAACTTCCTCAAATTGGTGATTCCTCCATAAAACTTTAACCAAGCGAGTGGACTTGTTTCATAAAACTTTATCTCTATGATATAGAATATCTATCCTTTGTTCTTCATAAGAAAGATCTTACTCTAGTGGTATGACTTCTGAGTTAAGTACATATGAAAGATCAGGTATGTACTTTCTCAGTAGATATACATGGAACGTATCATGAACTTGAGAGAGATTCAATGGAAGTGTAAAATTATAAGCTACCTTTCCAATACAATAAATAATTTTAAAATGAGTGATATACCAAGGTATTATATTTCCCTTCTTTCCATATATCATCACCCTCTTCTAGGAATATATTTATATAAATACCTTGTCACCCACTTCAAGCACAAATTATTTTCATCGATTGTTAGCATAAATGTTTTGTATACTCTGAGCTGCTAATATGTGATGTTGAATAGAAATATCCTTCTCTACCATTTATTCGACTAGATTAGGTCACAATAGATTTCTTTCCCCAACTTCATTCTAGTATGTTGTAGTTATGCACTTCTTACCATATAAGGCTTCATAAGGATCCATCTAAATACTAGTGTAAAAGCTACTATTGAAAGAAAACTATACCAAAGGTAGTTGTTGACTCCAACTGCCTTTGAAATCCCTAGAGAAAGCTCTCAACATGTCTTCTATATTTGGAATTGTACTCTCAGACTGACCATCTTATTGGTCAGTATAGTACACTGAAGAGGGGGTGAATTTAGTTCCTATAAAAATTTCTTTCCAAAAAATTCTTGTTTAAAAATCCCCTAATTTCAAAAAAAAATATAGGCCAGTTAACCAAAGTAGAAAATTTATAAAATCTTTTTTTTCCAAAAATTTCTCAAATATTGATTAATTATCATTTAAAAAATATATTTTATTATTATTAATTTTGAAATAAGTCTAAAAAACAATTCTAATATAAACACATTCTAAGATTGACTATCAAAATAAAGTTATGATTTATGAAATAATTACAAAGACACAAAAACCCAAACTTGAAAAACACACAACAGAAGTAATCAAGAGGTTCGATCTCAAGTTGAAACCTAATCATCTCCACTTGGTGATAATTGTCCACCAAGCAATTTATATTAAATAAACTTGATCCACACCCTGTATTAGGGTAATAACAATATATAAACTGTCTAGGTCACTAGACCTCTTCCACAATTCTCATGGGAGTGTAAAACAAACAGATAGACAGGCCACGTAGGGACCTCTTCCATTATTATCTGTGGGAATGTAAAGAGAAAATGATGATTTGGTGAAGATATCTTTGTATCTTCCAATTTATCACAAGAATCAATGTGTGTTTATAAAATAGAGATATACACACTACTCAAAATTTAAATAATATGAATAAGCAGAGAAATATAATGAGAATAGGGTTTAGAATTCCCTCTAGGGTGTTCTATGTGGATCTTGGACTACTTTAGGATGGTAGAAGCAAAGCTGGAGTTGCCTTCTAGAAATAGACACTAAAATAGAGAGTCGTGGTTTCTTCTATTTTTTGTTCCCAATGAGGTAAAATATTCCTCTAAGAGTTTTTTCCTCTACGTTTCCACTATAGAGATTTATGGAATGTGGGTTCCCTTTTTAATGTCTTTCTATATGCATTATCTCTATTATTTTTCTATAAGGTGAAAAAATAGCTCTATGTGTTTCTTCTAGGTCACCTCTTTTTCTCTTTTTCTCTCTTTTTGATCCAAATATTCCTTTTATACAGAAATGAAACATGTTCTCTAGTACCTCTTACCTCGTATTGGTCTCTAAAAAAATTAACTATTGTATACAAAAGACATATATGATCATTAATATAATAATCAGTACTAAATATGACTGTTAAAGTTAAGTTCAAATTTAATAGACAAATCATTGGTAGCTCAGACTGTTAGTGTCTCGTGTTTTAGGTAGATCATTTCTGTCAGTAGCACATTTTATTGGTAGATAAAACTTGCATCGGTAAATTGTGATGTTGTCAGATGATGCTTCGATAGGTGATATGTTAGTAGCTTGGTTTTTGGTAGCTCATACTTGGAAAAATTATGAGTGTTGTTTAGTCACTATGTCGGTAGGTTGGATGTCGATAGGTCATGTTGTTGGTAGGTAAACTTGTTGGTAACTCATACTTAGAAAAAAATCTGAGTCGCTTTGTCGGTGACTCAACTCATTAGTAGCTTATGTTGTCGGTAACTCATGTATTAATGACTTGTCTATCAGTTGTACAAGTATTAGTACCTCATACTTAACCAAAAATTGTAATGTTGTTTTATGATGTAAACACAAACACCAAAGGTTAATATTATAATTTAACATGATTAAACACATTGTATCTTAATAATACATAATTAGAATAGTTAATCGTGATTTTCGATCATTAAAACTAGAGGAGGCCAATAATCTCCCCCTTTTTTATGATCAAAAATCATTGAATTAATTACAAAAAATTGAATTTATTTATGATAATTAGATAACAAATTACATAACATATTGTATAGATTATTGAGATTAAATTTTAACAGAAAAAAATGTATAGATTACTTGATAAAATAGATTATTGGTTAAATGGTCTTTATCAATTATATGTTCCCTTTTAATATTAAGTTTAATCTTAAGATCCCCTTGAGTGAGATGCCATATTATTTCTCCCCCTTCTGGGATTATCAAAAATGAAACATTAAATAAAAAAGAAAGAAGAGATAATTAAATATCAATGATATGAAATCAGAGAGAGTATTTCATTAATCAAGTAGTACAAGGGATAACACAAATAGTACAACAAAAAATGGAGTACATAAAATCCCTATCAAAAACTGATCCAACTACTTAATGGGAATAGTAAAATCCATCACTTCCTTTCCTTAATCAAAAGTAGAGGAGGGAGGAGTAGAAGGGTCATTAGTAGGAGTAGGTAGAGGTTCAGTGCTGATATAGAGGGAAGGAAGAGGAACTCTTGCAAAAATAGAAGGATCAAGGATGGGTCTAGTTGATGAAGAAGGTTTTATAAGTTATTGTTGGATGATAGGTTGAATATTAATGAGAGTCTATGCAGAATTCATTGTCAATGGTGCCAAGGGTGTAGAGTAAGAGGTATAAGTGGTTAGTATTGGTCTTATGGGATTAGTAGGAGGAGTAACAATAGTTGTGTTCTGATGGTGCAAGTGTGGTTTGAGAAATTTGATGAAGTCCTTGATGAACTCACCACCATAAGTCATTACATTCTCAAAATCATCCTTATTTTCCATGAACTTATCAAGGGTAAGAGTAAAATCTTTCAAATTCCAAACTTTCTCTGTGAATTTATGAGTCACTAGAGGAAACCTAAAATTCCCAATCAAATACTTGAAATGACTGGCCAACTAGTTTTTAGTGTAAATTATCATGAAATATAAATCACATTTTTTGGTTATTTATTCTTGAGAAGTAGTGGTACCAATGGAATAAAACTTAACCATGTCATAAATATGATCACAATTCTTCCGGATTTTGGAAATACTTTCTTGGTTAGTGATACCCATCATAGTCTTAAGTTCCTCTCTAATCACATTTATGACCATATCAACATTTGTAGAGTGATCAATATGAGCAATTAAGTGGGAGGCACCTTGCACGATATCTCAAATATCTGATCTCAAATGAGTTAGATCAAGAGTGAGAGTCTGAGAAGGAGTACCTTACTTAGAATATTCAGAATTGGTGTCACTAATATCTTTCATAACTATGTCGAAATATTATTTATATTTAGTTGTCAACTTGTTAATGACTGAGACCATAGAAACTAATTCATTTCTCATTTTCTGATTGTATGTGACAACTGCTTCTACAAGAGTGATCAATCATAGCTCAAACTGAGATAAAAACCTCTCAGTGATCAAATTAGCATCACTTTCACTGACTTTAGAAACTAGAGTAGATGGTTGTGAAGGGGTTGATCAAATAGCAGCCATCATTTCTTCCTTGAAGGAATTAAAATCAGCTTTGGTTATATACTCAACAGATTCTGAACCAACAATAGGATTAGGGGTAGGATCCCTATTCTATATATCATGGTATTCCAAACCTAGAGTCACATACACTGGTTCCATCCTCTATATAGTTATAATAATATCATCCAAGGTAGAAATAACATCAAATTTATCTCTTTTAGCTTGTATATCCCCCTCAACTGATGGACTTTTTCTTGAATAAACTTACTCCATCACTAGATTCACATATACATCTCTTACAACATGAATTTCCTCCTGAACATGAACATCAAGAGATCTCTCTTCAACCATAGTTGGATAATCATGAGCATCAGGAATCCTTTGCTCAATCATAACTTGTTGAGTAGCCTCATGTGATTCCATAATAAGCTCTTGTTCTCGTTCCAATATAGGAGCTTCAATAAGACTCTCATGTTCAACATGATCTAGGGTTAGATCAATAATATATCCACAAGGACCTTGATAATCATCACCATGATCATATCCACTATCTGAATAATCACATTCTACATCTTTCCTTTCATTTTAATCTTCTCCATCATCCTCTCCTGATTCTCTATCATCTTCCTCAACTTCAATTCCATTTTCTTCTTCACTACATGCTTCCTCATCACTACCAGATTTTCTCTAATACTATGAATTCTTAGACTCTTCGGTCTCATCATTTTCATTCTCAGGAAGAAGTGGTTCCTTATAAGGTAAATGTTTTGGAGGACTTACAGGACCATAATACATCCTTGCTGGATTGTTAGAAATGTTAGGATCACTCCTATCATCTACAGGAGACTTATTTCCTTAAACTTCCTCAGCTACATCCTCCTCAGAATACTCACCAGCTTTATCTAGTCCTAGACTAGGATCAACCATATTTCTCGACCTTGAGGGATTCTCAACTAGATCAAAATATTCATATAACTTTTCATTATCCTGAACCCACATATTCTTCCAGGGATTCCAATTTATTTTCATCATCTTATAGATAGATTTATTGAGGTGAAAACCATCACAAGCAGAGACTATCTCTTTATCTTAATTTACAAATCCTTTATCCTTCAACATGGCAGATATAATTATAGGATAAAACAAAGAATTTGTCTTGTAATAGGGCTTGATCATTTCACTGATATCAGCTATCGGATATTTGCACAGATCTGCCTTATAAACTTTATTCAATAGATACAATAAGTAAACATCTTGAAACTTAAGAGAAGTAAAGTCCCCTTTCCGGGGACATAACTGATATTGGATGAATTTAAACAAAAATATGTACTCACCATCAAGATTTATAGAAATAGGCCTCCTATTCTCTACATTTCCATTCAGCTCATCCAAAGCTGCCTCATATTTAAAGAGGTCACTTTTTGGAGGAGTACTTCCTTGATGGTCATCACAAACACCCTAATGGGGTACATTCAAGTATTTTACCCAATGCTTAGAAGAAAAGGAAACTCTCCTTCCATCCACAATTGAATTTATCTAGAAAAATTTAGATCCTTCCAATAGAAACTCATCATTCAGGTAGAACTCATGTACCGTCCTTGGATAATATGGCCTCTCATTTTCAGAGAACCACTCCAACCACCCTTGGGTTTGCAACACATTCGGAAAAAGATACTTAGTGGACAACAACCATTATGAATGCACTTCCTTCTTAAGGGTTACGATACGATTTTTTAGTTTGGGATGAAAATGTTTAGGCTTAGGATTAGACTAACTAGATTCACATCTTTGCTTCTTGGATGGATGCAACTTATCCTTAGATATTTCATGAACACGCTTGAGACGAGCCATTGAGAGAGGGTTTAAGGGATCAGTTTGAGAGAGATAAAGGTGGAATCTCAGGAGAGAAAGGTTTGAGGGTAAGAGTGTGAGAGTAAGAGAGTGAGGGTAAAAAATATTTGTATCAACCCTTAATTTTATCACTTAGGTATTTGAAAACATAAAATACTAAAATCATGTTAAAATAAAACAAAACAAATAAAAGAGCAACATTTCTAATTCTATACAAATAAAATAAAATAATTAAATATCATTCGGTGAGACACATCGGTGAGATCCGTCGGTAAGTTTCCATTGGTGAGTCCTATCATTGAGACATCATCGGTGAGTCATATCAGTGAGACATCATCAGTGAATCACATTATTGTGATATCATCAGTGAGTTTTGTTGGTGAGACATCATTGGTGAGTCACATTGGTGAGACATCATCATTGAGTCACGTCAGTGAGACATCTTCTGTGAGTCATAAAAAATTTATCATACCTAACTCATGTCTGATGTAACTCATCCTCTCACAATTTAAAGGCTTAGTAAAAATATCATCAAGATGATGTTTTGTGCTAATGAATTCAAGAGTTATATCAAATTTTTTATAATGATCTCTCAAAAAGTGATTTCTTAGATCAATATGTTTTGTTCTAGAGTGTGAAACTTGATTCCTATAAATGTTGATAGCACTTGTATTATCACAGTTTAAAGGGACATGTCTAAACTAAAATCAATAATATAGTCATGTGTGTTCTATCCAAAAAATATGAGCAGAAAATTTACCAGAAGCTATGTATTTATCTTTTTCAATAGATAATACAACATAATTTTTCTTTTTACTACACCATGATACTAAAGACTTTACCAAAATGTGATATGTTACAAAGTTACTTTTTCTATATAACTTGTAACCACCAAAATTAGTATCAGAATAAATAACTAAATCAAAAAAAATTCATCTAGGATAGAACAATCCTAAGTTTTTAGTATACATGAGGTATTTGAAAATTCTTTTAATAGTAGTTAAATGAGATTCCCTAGGGTTTTCTTGAAAACATGCACAAAGACACACACTAAACATAACATCCAGCCAGCTAGAAGTCAAGTCGAGTAAACTCCCAATCAAACCTCTATAATTGGTTTGATCAACATATTTTTCAAGTTTCATCAAGATCCAATTTCTATGTGGTACTCATTGAAGTATCATTACTTTTTATACTGTAAGAACCCGGATCTTCGTTCAGGTATGTTTTCCTTTTTCTGGAGTTTTTAAGAAAAATGAATTTTCTGGAAATTTTCAAAGTACACGCCGTGTACTTTCTAAGTACACACCGTGTACTCTGATCCAGCTCGAAGCCGTGTACTGGCCATGCTGGGGCCACCCACATGGTGTGTAGGGGGGACGTGGAGGCCGATTTTGGTGGAGTACAGAAAGGACCCAATACACGCCATGTACTCCAAAAGTACACGTCGTGTACTTTCTTTTTTTCATTAAACTGGCCGGGGTCGCGTCTAACCCCCGTTTTCATCTTCTTCTCTAGTTTCCATCCGTCCGAAGCGACCCATATGGCCGAATCTTCCCCTATCTCCCACCTCGTCATCCGTTCTCTGATTCAAGCACGGTCAATTGTGTTGGAAGCACAACGGTGAGTTCTTTATTCTTCTTGATCCTTGATTCTTGATTCCTCATGGTTTCCAAGTTATCATAGGTTGAGTGTTTTGTGCGTTTTCTCAGATCTACATCGTTATAAGGGGAATATGTCATCGTGGTTCATATATATCGATCTCCTAAGATCGAGGTAGGTTTTTTGTGCCTTTCCGTAGAAATTTGATGAATAATTTTGTGCAAATCCCACCAATACCCTTGAACGGGGTATTGCATGTTCCTGTTTTTCCCTTGTTCTATTATCTGATTTGCTTGATTGCTAGAGTATATGTTTTTCCTGTGATTATGGTAGCTTTACTGTACCATGAATGGTTGTTATGCTTGTTCTGCCTGTTTGGAATTTTGCCAGTTGTCATGCCTAGTTGTAGGATTGTTGAATGTTGCCTTGTTTTCTATTGAACCTTAGTTGATATCCAAGTAGTTTTTGAGGTTACTTGGACTATGTACACGCGCATTGAGCATGTTTAGTTTCACTCAGGATTGTGAGAACCTAGAGTAGTAGACCAAAGGTATAATTGACGGAAGGGCTTCTTCAGAGTGTCTTTTAATTACGATACGAGACCACAGGAGGAATTGACGTTGAATGCTTCCTCAGAGAGTCTGTAGTTCCTCGACACGGGCCACAGGGGGAATATACATTGATTGCTTCCCCAGAGATCCTTTAGCACGATACGAGACTATAGGGGGAATTGATGGTGAGTGCTTCCCCAGAGAGACTATTATTTTCTGAGCTCAACCAGAGGGGTGAGACTGTGTGTGCCTCCTAGAGGGTTGCTGGTAATTATAGGTTGAACCATAGGGGTTAGGCTATGAGAGCTACCCAGAGGGTTACCTGTTTTCTTCTTGTTGTTGGCTGCTTACTTCTATACTTTATTTGTTAGAACTATGGATTTTTAGCTGCTTGTGCTTTCCTGGTTACTGCTTCTTGTTTTATTACTTTCCTTGTATTCATTGACTGTTAGGAACAAATATTTGGGTGATTGCCTACTGGGATTGTATCTCACACCCTGTTTGGGCCATACTTTTGGGCCCAAGAAGACTATGTTGTTGCAGGTATAGATAAGGGAAAGCGCCCTTCTACTTCAGGTTCTTGATTACGCTGGAGCTGGAGAGCATGGGACCGAGCCGGGGCTCACAATGTTGAGGATTTTATTTTGTTCTTCTCTTGCACTTGTTTTCAGTTGTATTCGAGCATGTTTTCGTGTTTGCTACTTTCTATAGATATTTTTACCTGCTGCATCATTGTCATCATTGCTATATATTCACTGCTTCCAATGTTTGGTTTCTGCTGTTATGCATGTTGTTACTGCTTCCACTGTTGACTATTGATTTTCGTTGTATACCTTACCGAATGAGGGAATAATTTCCCAACCAACTCACCAAGGCCCTCGCTTCTAGTCGGCAACCTCTGGAGTTCGGGGAAACATGCTTGAGGTCATGTGGCAAACCGGGTACGGGGTACCAATGGAGGGGCTCCGAATTCGAGTCGTTACAAAGTGGTATCAGAGGAGTTCTTTTCTCTTACTTTACTATTTGGAGACTTTATCCAGGGATAGGACAGATTCGGTACTTGGTATTAAGTTGTTCTCGGGAGTAGCTGACCCGTGTATAGGGAAAGACCATACTACCTCGTTAATTGTAGTTGCTGGTTTTGAGTTTTTATGGTTAATATGTTTTCACCTAGAGTGATTCGCATGACTTGTGCTGTTATTATTTTGATATTTCAGTTCTATTTATGTCGCCACCCGATGAGATGAGGGTATCCATCTCATGCATCATATAGGCGCTTTTAAAAATCACATTCCATGGATTCTTGTCATGTCATCTAGGGTTCATTAGGGATTTCATGCTGTTGTGATAGGCCTTGTGTAGATTATGCATGCTGTTGTGATAGATGCTTGATAGAATCCATGTTGTTATGTTAGAGAACTGTTGTTTTTCGTTGTATGTGACTACAGGAGATGCCGATCTTTGATTCGCGGGGAGCATGGGCCCTCACGAATTGAAATTTGGCACCTCTTTCCCTTGTTTTTAGTGGTTCTGGGTGTCTGAGAAGTTTCTGAGCTACTGCCCAGAAAAACCCAGAATACACGGCATGTACATTTTGGATACACGTTGTGTAGTTTTCAGGCCATGTCACTGACCGTGTGAGCAGAACACGGTGTCGTGGTAGTAACTTTGGGAATATGCCATGTACGATTGGTACACTCTATGTAAGTTCAGATCCGTGTACCCAGCCATGTCACTAACAACACAGGTCGGGGATGCTCGGGTAGAACATGTTGTGTTTTTAGGGAACACGCCGTGTAGTTTTGTCTAGGTACCCGGCCGTGTCACGAACAACACGAGATGAGGTCAACTTGCCTATGCACGCCGTGTTTGTTTGGAGCACGCCGTGTAAGGTTCATCCATGTAGAAGACTGTGTGTTTCACAAACACGGTTCGCCGAAGCCTTGTCCAGTACACGCCGTGTGTGTTAAGAACACGCCGTGTAGTCTCAGGTTAAGTCGGACCGTGTGGGTTAGTCGTGTAAGGAGACTCGGGAAGGGGAAAAATTTTCAAGTACATGTCGTGTGTGGGTGTAACACACCGTGTAGTTTGAAGTGTACATGACTTGTAGGGAAGGAGCATACACCCATGTCAGTGGATTAAGAAGACACACCATGTAGTTTTATACACGCCGTGTATTCAAGTTTTGTAAACTTATGTGTTTTTATTCCCCTGTTTCCGTTTTGTACTCTTGTGTTCTCTATCCTTGTTTTCCTGATCTAAGGTGTTCTTTTGATCTTTCAGAGCTATGCCCCTGAGACGTCCTCTGGTCATACGTCTGTCGTCGGGGAGTGATCAGAATCCAGATAGGGAAGATCAGGGACTTCCTATCGATCCTCTAGTTGGGCCAGCCTTGGAACCGGCTGTTATACCGGTTACAGGTGCTGAAGCGCAGTTCAGGGAAGGTTTCATAAGGATGATGCAGGCCTTCCAGGGAGCGCCGCCTCCTACCATGTCTATGGAAGACTTGACGTGGGTTTTTCAGCAGCATCATCCTCCCACGTTCTCGGGGGAAGGAGTACCTCAGGCTGCAGAGTCATGGTTGGAAGCCATGCTGACTATATTCGAGAATTTGGAGACGCCTCCAGAGAGGCGGGTCAAGCTCGCCACCTAAATTCTCCGAGGCTCCGCCAAGAGGTGGTGGGACATGATCTCATAGGTAGGTCAGCAGCAGGCTATTGGTTGGGAGGAGTTCCAGCGTGTGTTCTATGACTACTTCTACCTGGAGACCCTGAGGGCCGACCAAGCCCGGGATTTCATGAGCTTAGAGCAGGGTACTCTTTCTGTCATGGAGTATTCTGCTCGTTTCACCGAGATGCAGCACTTCATGCCCCTCAGAGATGGGAGTGGGGTGTTCCTAGTAAGGAAGTTTGAGGATGGTCTCCGGTGGGAGATCCGCTCACAGGTGAACATCTTCCAGCTGACTTCCATTACATCCATCGTCAACTAGGCATTGATTGCGGAGCGCAATATGAGAGACTCTGGAGCTGCGAGCCAGGGTGGTTCTGCTTCCAGAGCTAGTCTTCCTCTAGATAATAGCAAGAAGCGTCGTAGAGAGCCTACACGCAGTGATCTGAGGAAGCGATATGCGTCGTAAGGCAGCTAGGTGACATGATACCAGTGTGGCCGGTTAGGGCACACGAGGCCGCAGTGCCAGAGGGACCCCATGGAGTGCTGATCTTGCGGCAAGATGGGACACCTCCAGCATTTCTGTCAGGTTTTCTCACCAGTAGCTGGTGACCGGGGTTCTTCCATGACTCCTCGTTCAGGAGAAGCACCACCAGTTTCTCACCAGTCGGGGAACTGGTGTTCTTCCGGCCATTCGGGCCAAGGTGGAGGTTGAGGATGTGGCGTTCAGCCACCAGTTCCTCATCACCAGCAAGGAGGTTCATCCCAGGGTGGTCAGCCAGGGGCGCAGGGCCGCGGTACAAGCTAGTCTTTTACCGTGGAGTAGACTTATCAGGAACAGGATCTCGGCCCCTCTATTGTTCGAGGTACGATTTTAGTAGCCTCATTTTTATCTTCATCCCTTTTCGATACTGGTGCTACGCATAGCTTTATCTCTGTTGCTGTTGTGTAGAGCCTTGGACTCTGTGTCTTTTCTTCTGCCGACTCGTTGACACTAGACACACCTTTGGGGATGAGGAAATCTAGTGTACGCCAGTGTAGAGAGTGACCTCTCGAGGTTGCAGGGTATCGCTTCTTATGGGATCTCTATGTCCTAGAGATGACAGGCTATGATGTCATCCTTGGCATGGACTGGTTGATTCCATTCCAGGAAGTCGTCGACTGCTATCGCCGCAGGGTGAGTTTCGTCTCACCGGAGGGTGAATCTTTTTTACATAGAGGTGAATGGGATGTTCGGGCGAGTCGGGCGGGACTCGAGCATCTTGGGCTAGGAGGGGTGACAGCCCAGATCTCTAGTCTTTATCTGGATGACCAAGGGACTCCACAGTTGGACTTTTCTCCAGTGGTGGATTGCTTCAGAGACATCTTTCCAGAGGACTTTTCAGGTTTTCCTCCGGAGCGTGAGGTAGACTTATCTATTGAGATCGTGCCAGGAGCGGCATTGGTGTCCATTCCTCCCTATAGGATGGCCACACCTGAGTTGCATAATCTCAAGAAGCAGTTGGAGGAGATATAGGCTAAGGGTTTCATCTGACCCAGTACTTCTCCTTGGGGTTCACCTGTCCTGTTTGCAAAGAAGGAAGATGGTACCCTTCGGCTTTGTGTGGATTATCGGAAGCTGAACCAGTTGAAGGTCAAGAACCGATATCCTTTTCCGAGAATCGACGACCTTTTTGATCATCTTCGAGGATCCCGGGTGTTCTCAAAGATCGACTTGAGGTCTTGTTATCATCAGTTCCGCATTAGACCATCAGATATACCTTTGACAGCCTTCAGGAGCAGGTACGGTCTATACGAGTATACAGTCATGTCGTTTGGTCTCACGAAGGCGCCTACAATTTTCATGGAACTGATGAACCGAGTGTTCCATACTTACTTGGAATCCTTTGTCGTGGTCTTCGTGGATGATATCTTGGTGTACTCTCACACTCAACACGACCATGCCACACATCTTGAGATCGTTCTGAGTACACTAAGAGAGCATCGGCTTTATGCTAAACTCTCGAAGTTCCACTTCTGGATGGATCAGATTTACTTCTTGGGTCATGTCATCTCAGAGGCAGGAGTATCAGTGGACCCAGAGAAAGTGGGATCTGTAGTTTCCTGGGAGCATCCGAAGAACGTCTTTGACGTATGGAGTTTCCTAGGACTAGTTGGATACTACAGACGCTTCATTCAGGACTTTTCTCGTCTAGCAGCACCTTTGCTAGGTCTGACCAAGAAGGGGGCGAAGTTCTTATGGTCATATTCTTGTGAGTCAGCCTTCCAGGAGCTGAAATGGAGGTTAACGTCAGCAACGATACTAGTCTTACTGGAGCCAGGCAAGAACTACACTTTTTACTATGATGCTTCAGGTATCGGGTTGGGAGCTATGCTTATGTAGGGGGGATGGATTCGTTGCGTACGAGTCTCAACAGTTGAGGCCACATGAGAAGAACTACCATACGCACGATCTGGAGTTGGCAGCTATTGTTCATGCCTTACGTTGTTGGAGACACTATCTGCTGGGAGAGAACTTTATAGTCTTCTCCAACCACAAGAGTCTCAAGTATATCTTTACTCAGCGTGATCTAAATCTGAGGCAGTGCAGGTGGGTCGAGTATCTTCAGTCTTTTGATTTCGAGCTTGCCTATAGCTGGGGAATGGCAACGCAGTGGCAGATGCGTTGAGTAGAAGAACTAATATTCATGCAGTTCAGGAGGCCAATAGTGAGTGGCAGCTGATGGCTCTATTCTCTGAGATACATCTGGAGGTGCACGACAGACAGGGACAGACTTACCTTTCTTCTGTAGTTGTTACCTCTACACTTCTTGATCAGGTACAGATGAGGCAACTATCAGACTCTGAAGGCTTAGTCCTGCAGGAGAGTTTGTCAGGGGAGGACCCTCTTTCCGGATGGGCAGTGGGAGAGGATGAGATCTTGAATTTCTAGGGATGCGTATGGGTGCCAGCAGACATACGCGAGGAGCTGATACGGGATTTTCATTCCTCAGTTTGGGCAGTTCATCCTGGCGTCACCAAGATGTATCGGGATCTTCATCGCCAGTACTGGTGGCCAGGTATGAAGAAGGATGTTGCTGGTTTCGTCATGATATGTTCTACTTGTCAGCAGGTGAAGGCATAGAATCAACGACCAGCAAGCCTTTTACAGCAGTTACCCATTCCGAAGTGGAAGTGGAACGATGTCACGATGGACTTCGTGATTGGGTTTCCGAGGTCGCCTAGAGGGAACGATGTTGTTTGGGTTGTCGTCGACAGTCTTACGAAGGTTGCACACTTCTTGCCGATTAAGGAGACCTTCAGTGTTGAGGATCTGGTATGACTTTACATTCGGGAGATCATTTGTCTGCATTGAGTTCTACACTCCATTGTTTCAGACAGGGGTGCATGCTTTACCTCTCGGTTCTGGCAGGGACTTCAGAAGGCCTTGGGTACACAGGTAATTTTGAGTACAGCATACCATCCCCAGACTGAGGGCCAATCCGAGCGCACGATCCGGGTGCCTGAGGATATGCTCCGAGCTTGCATCCTAGACTTTGGCGATTCTTGGGAGAAGAATATCCCTCTAGTGGAGTTCGACTACAACAACAGTTTCCAGATGACCATTCAGATGGTACCATATGAGGCTTTGAATGGAAGGCCATGCCAATCACCCTTATGCTGGCTGGAGTCAGGAAAGGCAACTCAGCTGGGACCTCGTCTTGTTCAGAAGACTTCAGAGAAGATAGAGCTGATTCGGAAGCGGATGGCTACGGCACAGTCTCGACAGAAGTCTGATGCTGATCGGCGAAGATGACCTCTGGAGTTTGAGGTCGGAGATCAGGTGTTCCTGCATGTCGCACCAAGGTTGGGACAAAAGAGGATTTGGAGACAGGGTAAGCTTTCACCGCGGTATGTCGGTCCGTTTGAGGTCTTGGAGATAGTTGGGATGGTTTCCTATCGGTTTTTGCTACCTCAGAGGTACCGGGCTATGCACGACGTCTTCCACGTCTCTCAACTCTGATGCTACTTTTCAGACTCGTCTCATGTCTTTCAAACTAAGGAGGTTGAACTTGAAGCAGATGCGTCGTTCGAGGAGCATCCTAACCGGATTGTCGATCGCAGTACGAAGGTTCTCCGTGGGCGGTCTGATCCTCTAGTACGAGTGCTATGGCAGCACAGGCGAGTACAGGACCAAGCCTGGGAGAGGGAGGCCGATGTACGATCGCAGTGGCCGGAACTGTTCGGGGATTCTTCTTCTACACCCCATTAGGGAAATTCAAGGACGAATTTCTTTAAGGGGGGAAGTTTGTAAGAACCTGGATCTTCGTTCAGGTATGTTTTCCTTTTTTTGGAGTTTTTAAGAAAAATGAATTTTCTGTAAATTTTCAAAGTATATGACATGTAATTTCTGAGTACACGTTGTGTACTCTGATCCGGCTCGAAGTCGTGTGATGGCCATGCCCGATCCACCCACACGGTGTGTAGGGGTGACATGGAGGCTGATTTTCGCGGAGTACGGAAAGGACCTAGTACACGTTGTGTACTCTAAAAGTACACGCCGTGTAATTTTTTTTCATTAAACGGACCGGGGTTGCATCTAACCCCTGTTTTCATCTTCTTCTCTGGTTTTCGTCCGTCCGAAGTGACCCTTACGGCTGAATATTCCCCGAGCTCCCGCCTCTTCGTCCATTCTCCGATTAGAGCACGGTCGATTGCGTTGGAAGCACAGCGGTGAGTTCTTCCTTCTTCTTGAGCCTTGTTTCTTGATTCCTCCTGGTTTCCAAGTTATTGTAGGTTGATATTTTTGTGCGTTTTCTCAGATCTATGTCATTCTAAGGGGAATCTGTCGTCGTGGTTCACATATATCGATCTCCTAAGATCGAGGTAGGTGGTTTGTTCCTTTCCATAGAAAGTTGATGAATAATTTTGTGCAAATCCCACCAATACCCTTGAATGGGGTATTGCGTGTTCCTATTTTTCCCTTGTTGTATTGTATGATTTGCTTGATTTCTAGAGTAGATGTTTTGACTGTGATTATGGTAGCTTTATTGTACCTTTAATGGTTGTTATGCTTGTTCTTCCTGTTTTTCATTTTGCCAGTTGTCATGCCTAGTTGTAGGATTGTGGACTGCTACCTTGTTTGCTGCTAAACCTTAGTTGATAGCCAAGTAGTTTTTGAGGTTACTTGGACTATGTACACGCGCGCTGAGCATGTTTAGTTTCACTCAGGACTATGAGAACCTAGAGTAGTAGACCAAAGGGATAATTGACAGAAGGGCTTCTCCATAGTGTCTTTTAATTATGATACGAGACCACAGAGGGAATTGACGTTGAGTGCTTCCTCATAGAGTCTGTAGTTCCTCAACGGGGGCCACAGGGGGAATTGACATTGAGTGCTTCCCCAGAGATCCTTTAGTATGATACGAGACTATAGGGGGAATTGACGTTGAGTGCTTCCCCAGAGAGTCTATTATTTTCAGAGCTGAACCAGAGGGGTGAGACTGCGTGTGCCTCCTAGAGGGTTGCTGGTACTTATAGGTTGAACCATAGGGGTTAGGATGTGAGAGCTACCCAGAGGGTTACCTGTTGTCTTCTTGTTGTTGGCTACTTACTTGTGTACTTTATTTATTAGAACTATGGATTTTTAGCTGCTTGTGCTTTCCTATTTACTGCTTCTTGTTTTATTACTTGTCTTGTATTCATTGACTGTTAGGCACAAATATTTGGGTGATTGCCTACTGGGATTGTATCTCACACCCTGTTTGGGCCATGCTTTTGGGCCATGTAGACAATGTTGCTGCAAGTATAGATAAGGGCAAGTGCCCTTCTACTTCAGGTTCTTGATTGCGCTAGAGCTGGAGAGCATGGGACCGAGCCGGGGCTCGTGATGCTGAGGAGTTTATTTTGTTCTTCTTTTTCACTTGTTTTCAGTTGTATTTCAGCATGTTGTTGTGTTTACTTCTTTCCATAGATATTTGTACCTACTGCATCATTTTCATCATTGCTATATATTCACTCCTTCCGCTGTTTGGTTTCTACTGTTATGCATGTTGTTAATGCTTCCGCTATTGATTGTTGTTTTTCTCTGTATACCTTACCGAATGAGGTCATAGTTTCCCCACCGACTCACCAAGGCCCTCGCTGCTAGTCGGTATCCTCTAACATTCGGGGAAACGCGCTTTAGGTCATGTGGTGAACCGGGTACGGGGCACCAGTGGAGGGGCTCCGGATTCGGGTCGTTACATATACTATCAAATCCAAACTATTCTAAAAGACCTTTAGTGTAATTAATTTGATTTAAAATAATACCCTCATTATTTTGAATAATTTGAAATCTAAGAAAGAATTTGAGTTCACCCATTAAACTCATTTTGAATTCATTTTCATCATTTTTGAAAAATAAATGCATAAATAATTTTTATAAGATCCAAAAATAATGTCATTAACATATATTTAAAAAACAAAACATCTTTATAAATTATTTTTTTTTAAAGAGTAGGATCAGATATAACTTTTATAAAATCTTTTGAAATAACAAAAGTGATGATCCTATCATACTAAGCTCTTGGATCCTATTTTAAGTCATACAAAGCTTTTGACAATTTGAAAACATGATTTGGAAAATGAGGATTTGTAAAATCGGGGGTTGTTCAACAAAAACATCCTCAACTACATACCCATTTAGGAATGATCTTTTAATATCCATTTGATATAGTTTAATATTAATATGTGTTTCATATGCTAGAAGAGTTATAATGGCTTCAATTCCTAAAACCAAATAAAAATTTTCTTCATACTCAATTTATTCTTCTTGAATATATCCTTGTGCAACCAATCTGGCCTTATTTATCACAATGGTACCATCTTTATCCACTTTATTTCTAAACACCCATTTAGTGCCTATAGTCAAGATGTATTTGGTTCTATTAATAAGTTTCTAGAATTTATTTCTTTCAAACTGATTTAATTATTCTTGCATTTACATTACCCAAAATTCATCATTGATAGCATCATTGATATTTTTAGGTTCAAGTTGTGAAAAAAATGCTTGATGTTCAACCTGGTTCATAAGATAAGCTCTAGTCTGTGTTCCCTTATCTAAGTATCCAACTAAAGTATCTAAGGGATGGTTCTTAAGAGTTCTAATAGATCTAGAAAAAGAAGTGATAGTTATTTTAGGTTCTTCTATAGGTTTGGGTTCACTATGATCAGATTCCAGAGATTTTCCAAAACTAGTGGATTCTCCAGCTTGCTTAACAGTAGAGTCAGAACGTTTAGCATTGATGTTCAGATTAGACAAATCATCTTCAATGTTTTCAAGGGATTTTTTAGGTTCATTTGGACCAGTTTCATAAAATTTGATATGTATAGATTCTTCCACGTACTTGGTTATTTTATTGAAGACCCTATAGGCTTTTCTAGAGGTTGAATAACCTAGGAATATTCCTTCATCAATTTTAGAGGAATATTTTTTAATATTATATTTTGTATTAAGTATAATGACTTTTCACCAAAAACATTAAAGTAATTAACCTTAGTCTTCTTATTGTTCCAAAACTCATAATGAGTTTTATTAAGCATAGGTCTAATTAAAACTATATTAATAATATAACAATTTGTATTCGTATCTTCTTCCCAAAAGTAAATAGGTAAATCATGCTCATTTATCATTGTTTGGGAAATTTCTTGTAAGGTTCTATTACTTATTTCTACAACTTTATTCCTCTAAGGTTTCCTAGGAGAAGAGAAGTTATGACGATATCCATTTTGTGAGAAATAAGATTCAAACTCTTGGTTTTCAAACTCATAACCATGGTCACATCTTAAGGATTTAATTCTAAGACCACTTAAGTTCTCTACCATTCTAGAATACTTGGTAAAGTAGGAACAAGATTCACTTTTGTGAGATAAAAAGAAAGTCCAAGTATATCATGAAAAGTCATCTAATAGAATATAGACATAATCATTCTCATTTACACAAAAAAATCTAGAAGGTCCAATCAAATCCATGTGAACTGACTCAAGAGGTTGAGAATTTTAAACTTATTTCCTTTTTAAAAAAATATATTTTATGTTGTTTTCCTTTTTGATAAATATTACAGAATTTTTCATTTGGAAACTAAAGTTTAGGTAGATCCTTGACTAGTCCTTTCCTAGTTAGCTTTATAAGGGAGAGAATATTGCAGTGGACTAATCTCTTATTCCAAAGCCAAGACTCTTTTTGAAAAGTACTCAAGAAAGAAACATTTTGAGAAGCTAAAGAGTCTAAATTCACATCACAAACATTTTCATTTCTAAAGGTAGTAAATACTAAATAATCTTTAGAATTAAAAACATTACAACCATCATTTTCAAATTTAACATGAAATCCATCATAACATAATTATGAAATGTTAAGAATATTATACTTAATACCATTAACAAAAATAACTTTAAAATTTAAAATTGAGTTAGTGTTATCGATTTTCCCAAGGCCAATTATTTTCCCTTTTTCACTATCACTAAAGGTGACATGACCACCATCAATTTTGATAAGATTATTGAAGCTTGAATAGTCCCATATCATATGTCTTGAACATCTACTATCCAAGTACCATATAATTTTATAGGATCTCTTCAAACAGATTTCCTACAAGAATAGATCAAACAGCGAAAGATTTTGGAATCTAGACTTGCTTGGGTCTAGTAAAATTAGTAATTAAAGTTTTGGGAACCCACATTTTCTGTATGGGTTTCCTATAAGAAACTTGTAGAGTTTCGGAAAAGTAAACTCTATTTGGTCTAGAAAAAACTAAAAACAAAAAAGGTATTTCCAGTGCTGGAACTTTCACCATATTTTTCAATTTTGATCATAAAAACAAATTTTCTAGATTTTCATAAAAATTTATTTTTAACAAAATTTCTTTTTCTAGGTTTATAACTAATACCAGTAGTATATTTAGGAGCAACATGTTTCCCAGGTATTTAAACTAAGGTATCTTTAGAATTTTTGAACTTCTCTAAATATTTATTTAATTGATCATTAGAAAATTTAAGTTCATTGTTCTCATGAAGCAGTTGATCATTCTTTTAGTTTTCAATAGTATGTTTAGATTCAACAGAAACAGTAAGATGATGTTGTTTCTTGAGAGATTTATACTTATATTTAAATTCATTTCATGTGTCCTCAAGAATTTTACAATATTCAAACATTTCTTCATTTGTTATATTTTCATAATCATATTCATCTCCAGAATAATAATAATTTTTTACAGGAGAATTCTGGATTTCCTCATATGTGTTTTTCATGAAACACATATTGGATTTGTCATCCTTCTCATCATGTAAAGATTCAGAGTCACTGGAGCAGTCCTCAGAAGCACTCCAGGTGGCCTTCATTTCTTTTTTGTACTTTCTATCCTTGTCTTCATATTTCCTTTTGAACATTAATTTGGGATAATCATCCTTTACATGTCATCTTATCTTACACTCATAGTAGATTATTTCATTAGTTTTTCCATTTTTCTTCCAATACTTTTTCCAATTTCCCTTATTATCATATTTTCCTTTGTAACTGGGCTTCCTAAAAAACTTCTTCATTTTTTATAACTTCTTAAATATCCTGGACAACTGAGACATCTTTTCATCACTATCACTTGGTGAATCTTCATCACCATAACTTTCAGCATTAGCTTTCACTTTCTATTTTTGTTCGGAGGCAGTAGTTTTGAAAGCCACTAACTTTTTCTTTGGTTCATTATCTTCTTCTATATTAACCTTAAACTCTTCCTCATACACCATCATTTTACCTATCATCTCTATTATAGGTAGATTTTTAGTATCACGGGATTCCCTTATCGACACTGAGGTTCCTATTCACCTTTCTGGTAAACATCTAAGAATTCACATTAATTGTTATTTGGATTTGATTGTCTTTCCCAGAGAGACCATCATATTTAAAATTTCATTGAAACTAGAATAAACGTTATAAATACATTCATCGGGCTTCATATTAAATCTATCATATTTAATATTATATTTATTAAGCCTCATTTATTTGACATTAGTGGTTCCTTCATGTGAAACAATCAATGTATCCAAAATTTAATGTTCTATTTTACATGCAGAAATCCTATTAAATTATTCCTCCCCTAAAGAGTAGTATAAATCATTCATAGATTTACATTTTTTATTATAGGCTGCCTTAGTGGCATCATCCCAAGTGTTCTTAGAAGTAGCAGTAATCTTATATTCATCTAAATTAAAGACCTGATTTCAAAACACATACTTTTCAAATGAATTTTCATTTTAATTTCCCACTGATCATAGTTTTTCCCATTAAAATAAGGAGGTCTTTTGGTAGAAATACCTTCCTATATATTTTCCATTTAACAAGGATTTTAAAGAGTAATAAATTTTTAATTGACATAAATTTAGAGATCTTTAAAACACAACTAAAATCATAGTTGAAAAATAATTTTGAAAAAAACTTTTAAACATCCATTTGATAACAAATTTTGGTTGGAGTAGGACACTCAAGAGGGGGTGAATTGAGTTCTTATAAAAAATTATGTCTAAAAATGCTTTTTTAAAAATCCCCCAATTTCAAAACAAATATAAGCCAGATGACCAAAGTAGCATATTATAAAAGCTTTATTTGTTCTAAATATTTCTCAAAGATTGATTAATTCTCAGTGAAAACAATATATGTTATTATTCTAAATTTTGAAATCAGTCTACTAAAAAATTCTAATATAAACACTATCTAAGATTAACTATCAAAGTAAAGTTAATATTTCTGAAACAATTAAAAATACACAGAAAACCAAACTTGAAAAACACACAGAAGAAGTAATCAAGAGGTCCAGTCTCAAGCTAAGACCTAATCCTATCCACTTAGTGATAACCTTACACCAAGTATTTTATATTAAATAAACTTTATCCACACCCCTAATCAGGGTACAAAAAGTATACAAAATGTTCATGTCACTAGACATCTTCCATATTTCTCATGGGAGTGTAAAAAAACAGACAGACATGCCATTCAGGGACCTATTCTACTATTATCCATGGGAATATAAAGAGAAAAATATTATTTGGTGAAGATATATTTGTATCTTCTAGTTTAGCATAGGATTCAGCATGTGTTTATAAAACAAATATACACACACTGCTCAAAATGTAAATAATATGCACATGCATATCAATATAATGAGAATAGGTTTTATAATTCTCTACGTGATATTCTATGAGGCTCTTGGACTCCTTCGGGATGGTATAAGTGAAGTTGAAGTCTCCTTTTAGAAACAGACACCAAAATAAAGAGTTGTGGTTTTTTATGTATTCTATTCTCAATGAGGTAAAATATTACTCAAATTTTTCTTATCCTCTAAGTTACCGCTATAGAGATTTGTGGATTGTGAGTTCCCTTTTTAATGTCTTTGTGTATGCACTAGCTCTTGTATTTTTCTCTAAGGTGAACGAATAGCTCTGTGTTTCTTCCAGGTTGCCTTTTTTCTCTTCATCTCTCTTGTTGATCTAGATATTCCTTTTATATAGACAAGAATCATGTTCTCTAGTACCTTGTACCTCATATTGGTCTCTGATATAATTAAATGCTTTCTAAAAAAGATAGACAAGCTCATTAATATAATAAACAGTACTAACTTTCATAAATATGACCGTTAGAGGTAAGTTCAAATTTAATAGACAGATCATTGGTCACTCCGTCTATTGGTAGATCAAGTTGTCAGTGTCTCATGTTTTTGGTAGATCATTTTTATTGGTAGATCATTATATTATTAGATCAAACTTGCATTGGTCAATCATGTTATCGGCAGATAATGGGTTGTTAGGTGATACATTGGTAGCTCGGATGTCGATAGCTCATAATTAGTGAAATTCTAAGTGTCAGTCAGTCACTCTATCAGTTGGTCAGACGTTGGTAGGTTAGGTTGTTAGTATGTTAGACTATTGGTAACTCATACTTAGCAAAAATTCTGAGTAGCTCTATTAGTGACTCTGCTCATTATTAGATTATATCATCAATATCTCATGTATCATTGACTTGTCTATTAGTAGTACAAGTATTAGTAGCTCATATTTAACCAAAAGATGTAATGTTTTTTTTATAATTTAAACACTAACATGAGAGGTTAAGATTATAATTGAACATTATTAAACACATCGTATCTTAATAAGTAATAATTATCATAGTTAAGCATGAATTTTGAGCATTAAAACTAGAGGAGGTCAATACATATGTATGATGATGATAAGAAGTGTTGAACCTTAACTCAATATCCAACTCCTTTTTAAGACTTTTCTATAATTTCAAGCTAAATATTAGATTTATATTAGATATAATGTAAAGTGGTTCTCCATGAAATCTCACCACTTACTTAATATATATTTTGGAAAGCTAGTCAAAATAAAAATATTATATGATAGCAATGAAGTGTGCTGACTTTATAAGGTGATCAACTATAACCCATATAGTATTATGGATTTTAGATATTTTGGGAAGTCTGAAAAAAAATCCATGGTGATGTTTTCCCATTTCCATTCTGGTATGGGTAATGGTTGTAACATCCCCTTAGACTTTTGTCTCTCAGCCTTAACTAGCTGAAAAACCAAGCATTAATAAACATACTCTGTAATATCTCTCTTCATGTTATCCCACAAAAAATACTCTTTAAAGTATTTATACATCATGTTACTTCCAGGATGAATAGAGAAGGATGAACTTTGAAACTCATCCAATAGATTCTTCTTTAAATCTGGTATGGGAGGGACACAAACACGATTCATGAACCCTATTATTACATGACAATCAAAGTTTAACTCAGGAACATTTCTCGCCTTATTTTGAAGCTTTACATCTTCCTTCTATGCCTTCTTAATCTTCACTTCTATATATGGTTGAACATTTATTTGAGAAATATAATATTTATCCCCTTTATTTATGATTTATAGATCTATACTTTATAAATCTGGAAATATTGGATCTTTTGTGATCCTCATCATAGATAGGCTATCATGGTCCTTTTGACTCAAAGCATTTGTTAACTTATTATCTTTCCTGGGGTGGTGATGTATTGAGTAGTTGTAATCTTTAATCAACTCCAACCATATTCTTTGTTCCATATTTAGATACTTTTTAGATAATATATACTTTAAACTTTTATGATTAGTATATATGTCACATCTTCCTCTATAAATATAATTCCTCCATATCTTTAATGCAAAAATTACTATAGCTATCTCCAAATCATGAGGTGGGTAATTTTTATCATGGGTTTTAAATTTTCATGTGGCATAAGTTATCACTATATCATTTTTTAGGAGAACACATCTCATGCCCTTATTTTATGCATCACTATAGATCACAAAACTTTCTTCACTAAAGGGTAGTGTAAGAACAAGTTCACTAATTGAACTTATTTTTAGCTCTTTGAAATTATCTTCACATTTTTCCATACATATGAACTTAACTCCTTTTCAAGTCAACTTGGTGAGTGGATTAGATAATCGTGAGAAATATTTCACAAAACATCAATAATATCCATCAAAACCAAGAAAACTTTAGATCTCAATTATCGTTGTTGGTCTACTCCAATGTTCAATAACTTTTATCTTTTCTGGATCCACAAATATTCACTCTCTTGAGATTATGTGACCCAAAAATAAAAATTTATGAAGCCAAAATTCACAATTGGTAAATTTTTTATGAATATTATCCTACCTCGGTTTCTTTAGTACAATCCTCAAGTTATCTTCATGTTCTTCAATTATCTTTGAATATACAAGAATATCATCTATAAAGACTACCACAAACTGATTAATATAGTATCTAAAAACTCTATTCATTAAATCCATGAAGATAGTGGGGAATTATTAAGACCAAAGGGCATCACTATAAATTCATAGTGTCTATACCTTGTACAAAATAACATCTTGGGTATATCCTCCCATTTAACCCTCAATTGATGATATCCAAAATGAAGATAAATCTTAGAAAAGTATTTATCTCCATGTAGTTGATAAAATAATTTATCAATATGGGTGAGAGGATATTTTTTCTTGATAGGTATCTTATTAAGTTCTCAATAATCAATGCATAGTATCATTAATCCATATTTATTCTTAAAAAATAGAATATGTACACCCTAAGGTGAGGCACTATGGAATATAAATCCCTTATCAATATTCTCTTGGATTTTATTCTTCAATTCCTACAAATAAATTGGATTTATTCAATAAGGATTCTTCGAAATAGGCATAGAACCCGATATGAGTTCTATTAAAAACTAAACTTCATGATTTTATGGAATACTTGGAAATTATTCTATAAATACACAACAAACTCTCATAAAATAGGCTTATCCTTAATGGTATGTTTCTACCCAAACATATAATATAGATAACCTTCATTTATAGGAATTAATACCCACAATATGTAAGTAATTTCCTCTTGAATTTCATATTCATCTTTGCATTGATAGATGATCATAGATTCATTTGAAAAAAGAAATGTGACTTTCCTTACTTGGAAATTGATATGATATACATATAGATAAATCTAATCATTTCCAAGAATCCCATCAAACTAAACTAAAGGAAGGGTCACAAGATTTTTAGGAAGAACGTTTCCACAAACTTCAACTAGAGAAGAATTGTAAACTTTTGATACAACCATTGTTCCATTACAAGTTTTCATAGCTAAATCAGTATCTAATTATTGAGGTAATATAGATATACCCTTAGAAAATTCTTTAGAAATAAAAGAGTCGGTTGATCCAAAATCAAATAAAACAATGGTTGTTTTAGATTGGATGGTAAGTGTACCTTTCACCACTTCATTATCATAATATGCATCTCCTAGAGTGATCGCATTCAATTTTCCTTTTTTATTTAGACTTAATAGGTTTCTAACATTGATCATCATCGATAACCCTTAGATTATGGAATTGGTTATAATAATTCTCATTTTCCTTTCACTTGAATCATTGAAGTGTGGTAGGTTCATTTGTGTACCATTTTCTCTATTTTTATTATTAGATATCTTTTTTCCATCACTCTAGTTATCAATTGTGTAATAATCTTATTTCCTACACTTAAAACATTTTCTAGTCACCTTAAGATATTTTACTCTATGTTTATTTACACACTTTTATCATAGAGGAAAGCTCTTCTTCTTTTCACTATAGTTTTTATATTTTCTCTTGAATTACATTTTTCACTTCTTATCAAACCTGTAATATTGATGGGTGACTCCAATATCCATATCAACCTTGAGATCCCATCAAACGATTTCCTCATAGTTACTGAAGTCCCTTATGGATAATTCCATTTGGAGACTTAGTTTTAGGCCACTGGATTTTAGGTTGGATAGTAAGTTTAGAAGCTTACCTTTCAAGTCTTGTAAAATTTTCTTCATACGTACCGACAGATTCATCATCCTTTTGATTAATCTCAATGAACTCCTTCTCTATTTCATATAAAGAATATGAGGAAAGTACTTATTGAAAAATATGTTATTGAACTCATCCAATTCCATGGGGTTAATTTCATCTCATTTCCTCTTATTCTTGATGAGGTTCCACCATTGATATGCTTTACCTTCCTAACGATAGAATGCCAAATTTAATTTCTCATTTTATGAACATTGGGGAATCAAAAATATATCTTCAATAGTATTGATCCATTTTCATCCACTAGTGGATTAGAATACCCACTGAAAGAAAGTATATTATACCTTATGAAGGACTCAGTAGATTTTTATTCCCTCCTTTCCTCATTTGGAAGTCCTGCATGATTCATATCTTGAGAAATTTGTGTGAGGATAGAAATAATATTTTTCATTATAGCTCCCATAATATTCAGTTTCTCATAAGTATAATCGTATCATTTCCCATCGCATTCATTATTAATGTGGTTCCTTCGTATTCCAGTCATTGACTAAAACCAAAAAGTATAGTGTGAGTAACACTAATCATAGTGGTAAAACCAAATAATCAAGGGAAATTAATTATGAAATTTCAATTCAGGACACCTTAAGTTTTATTCTAGGTTATTGAATATTGTTTCCAAAACTTCAGGATTTTATCCTATAATTAAACTAATCCTTAGGGTTCTTGCTAAGGTTTTCTTATCCTAGTTTCCAAAGTTTAACTAAACCTTTCTCTGATACCAAATAAAACATCCCATAATTTTCATACATAGATATTAAATATAAATAGAATAATATTCATTACATAAAATAATAAAACCATTTTATAACCGTATGGGTTTAGTTTCTTTGGAAACTTGGAAACATAAACAACTGGTTCATAAATCATCTACATCGTCTCCCACTTATTCCTTCATTATTAGAACCCTTTTGACAAATCTTACTTAATACCTTTCTTTATATCGTTGGGAAAAGAAACATAATAAAGGGTGATCTCATATGTTCAATAAGGGTAAAAAATGGAAATATCAATCATATCATTATCATAAGACATAATAACATAAACAAAACATTTAAAAATTATATCTTGCATATCAAAGATCATGATATCATGTTATGTTATAAATCATATAAGTTAATAAAGAATCAAAGAACATATTTCATGAAATAATAACATAAGAAATGGAATTGTGACATACACATAAGAATATAAAATAATTTCAATATTAGTCAAGGATCATTTCTATGACCATCATTGTGGAAAAATTCCCTTACTAAACCGAGTTCACTCATTATTCCAGCCCTGTATTACAGAACTGGTTTTACTTCTCATTCTAGTCTTGTCTATCTCATGAGATATAAATCATTACTCAATGCATTGGTGGTAGATATAGGTCCCACCCATCACATAATTAAAACCATAGATATGTGTTCCATAAGAATATAAATCATTCATCATATCTGAACCCATGGAATGAAATGGGTTTCATAAACATCATTCAATCATAACATAACCTATGGAAAAGAAATGTTTTTCATAAATATCATTCCATCATAAAATTAAACCAACCACATGAATAATAGGGATAGTATCCTTGAATAACATTCCCATTAAATCATAACTAACATCAAATAATGTTATCATAGATGGAAAATAATTTTTAGAGATCACCTGAAAATAATTCTTCAGCAAAATACCCTTTCTTATTTAGAAACATTTTCATTTCTTAAAATGACACACAATTTTATAAGAATATAGTTTCTTTGAAAATAACCTTGTAATATTTTAAGGGAAGTTTCAGTGTATTAAGGAATCATGAAAGAAGAAATATATATTCATGTTATATAAGTTAAAAGAAACATTCCTCTTGTACTTTTTCCGGAAAAGACACAAAGTACATCGTTAGAAAAATGATAAAAATATTCCTTTAAAACCGTTTAGTAAAAATTCACCCATGAGTAAAAATGACTTTAAAAATTATAGAATAATAGTAAAAATATTTTGGAAAACATTTTTAAAAAAACATGGACATTGATAATAAATATTCTCTAGTAGATAATTACGAATAAATAATCTTGAATAACAATAAGATTGTGAAATTAACCCTTACCTTAGGCCAAATTTCCTTCATATGTATATAAAACTCATGTATAGTGGTTTAAATAATTTTATTAATTTATACCAGAACTACATTCATATTTTTTAAATAATATATGATCCTCTTAAATAATCTTATCACTTATTTGTCAATAATAATCTATTATTACTCTTCATTCGGGTGTTAACTGTTTCATTTTATTATACATGTTTTATAGTATAAGTCTCAGTTCTTATGAATATATTGTGGTTAAATCATTTAAATAATTATAACAAAGTAATATATATTATATTTATTCATTTTATATATTTATATAATCATGCATGAATGGTGAACATGGAAAATGAATCGCATCATGTCATGAAGATGGTAGGTCGTACGTACGCACGAGCAATGGTATCATTCCATTAACGGTGAAATAGTAAGGAAATGGATAGTATATTAATTTTTTTCAAAATCAATATAATGTTATAATTATCATATATATCTCTTATTTCCATAATTATACCCATCCCAGTAATGTGGTGATGAAAAATAGATTACACCACAGCATGGAGATGATATGTTATATGTATGCATGTGTGGTGCTTTTATTTTTTAAAATATGGATAAAAGGTGGAATATGGTTTTTTAATAATTATAATAAAATATTACAATATACATGATACTAGATTTATTACTTTATAATGGAAACAACACATGAGTAGGAAGTAGAATAAGGATTAATCTTGAAAGAGTCAATAACGACGATTACCTCTTCTTTGGTAAACTTTCTTTATATATCCTCTTAGGAACACTAGGGTTTGTATTTTGAGAATACAAGAACCTCTATAATGTGGATAGGGATGTTTAGAAAATAAATTTTTATGGTATGGTTGATCTTGAAGGCTCAAAGTGATATGAAGAAGTGAGGGAGGATGTGCACTTTTATAATTGAGGTGAAGGTCACTTTTGGAATTTTAAAAAATATTAATTTATAATAAATTAAATATCATTAAAAATGAATAAAAATGATATGTATTCAAATATTATTTTAAACCTTATCATTTTGATTAATCCTTTGTTAACTTATTTTAATTTTAACTAAGGTAACAACTTTTTCAATATTAAAGGGTTATAATTTTTAATTATGTAATGTTAATTAGATCATAAATTAACTATTTATAACCTTTTCGACCATATTAAAATTATTTTTTATTTTTAAAGATATTTTATGATTTTTAAATAATTTAATAAAATATTATTTTGATAAAATATCATAAGTATCGATTTTGACACTTCATTTTTGGACATTTTAGAAATATTAAGGTGACAAGTTAACTTTGAAAAAATATTTTATTATATCTTTAAGTGGTCAAGGTATTCTAGAATTTTTTTATCACATTAATTATAACAAATTATATTTATTTTAAAAAATTTACCAAAATTTATTTGATATTTCCCTTAATAAAATAAAAACTACATCAGTGTTGTGTAATTATTTAATATATTTATCTATTAATAAAAATTTAAAATAATATAATATAATGAAGATAAATCTTATTGATCTTAAAAGAATATTAATAGTAGAATATATTTTTTTTATCCTATATTCAAAATGATATATTATTTAAAATAGAAATGTGACATCTTTAAATTTTTATTAAATAAAATATTATAACTATCATAATCACATATAAGTGGCCCAAAAAAGACAAAAATAGATTTTTATCATGAAAATAGGTTTATGAAGTTAATAATTTACATTTATATTTGTTTATAACATACCTTTGTCCCCATATGAACACATAAGTGATATTTAAGACAAATAAAGTGACATTTTATGACTTTCTTAGATTTAAATATTATATAAGTCATTTTCATAGAAAAGTGTCCATTAAATAACTTAATTTAGATCCTTATATGTTAAGGGTCGAAATATTTTAATCCAATAAAATTTGGACATGTGTTAGGTTCATTTTATAGCCTTTATCATTTTTTAACCTAAATTACCTAATTTACCATTGACCATGGTTATAAGATTTACCAAGGTTACTACTCATATTGGCCCAAAATAAAAGGGACCTATTCACTAAATTTGGAACTTTTGAATATAAAATTATTATCCACTTTTAAAAATTAAAAATTCATAATTTATAGAATTTAATTTAAAATAAAACCGTTAAAATTCCATGAAAATAGTTTTTTGGAAAAATTCCCTTTTAAAACATAAAATGTTTCTATAATAAATTCATGTATAGAATAATTTTAGAAAACTATAATTTTATTATTTTAAATTAAAATTAATTAATTAAAATTTAAAACTAATCCAAAACATAATTTTACATTTTAAATACTTTAAAAGAAAACATAGTTTTTAATAAAAAAACAGTAATTTCACTATCCGTAAAAAAAATAAATGTTTTTCAGAAAATTATAAAAAATAATAATTTTAAGAAAATTTTTACATTCTGAAGTTAATTTTTCCAAATCCATTTTCTAGAACTTCTAAAAAATAAGATTCACTCATAAAAAGAAAATAAACTCATTTTTTGAAGAAAATATATTTTTAAAGAATAAAGTGATTTTACTAAAAAATGTGTGAATATTTTCTAAGAACTTTCCAATACATTCATATTGAATTGGATATTTATTTTTATTTCATAAAATAGTTATTCTTATTGTTTTCCACCAATTTAATGGATAGGTTATAACGGTCATTTTATACTAATAGTGTCTCACGGTTCGTTTAAACTCACGGTTGCGTGCAACACAAGTTATTGAAGAATTAAAATTATTTAAAGTGAAATATTTATTAAAATATTTGGGTACTACAATCATTTTCTCTAGATATAAATACGAATACTCTATTATAGTAGGCACACCAATTGTCCTAAAAATAATTTTTGTACATTAAATAGTTTTATTATTGAATATTTAATAATATGAAAAAAAACAAATATATACCTCAATAAATATGCATCTACCACTATGTATATCACTTAAATAGATTAATTTAATGATATTATGTTTATTTACATATTATTATAAAATTTAAGGTTTAAAAATAATTAATACAAAAATATATAAGTAAAAAAATAATGTCACACGTGTGTAAGTTTCAAAAATAATAATGATATCATGATTATTAACCAAAAAATATACAATTTAAAATATTAAATTTAAATATTAATTCTAAAACGATAGAAATGATAAACATTCATAAATTTAAATATTAATGTTATAAAAAAGTGTTTTTATATACCTAAATTTAACTAAAACAAAATGATATATGTCAGGTTTTTCATTCAAAAAATGTTTAATCATAACAACTGAATATTAAAATTTAATAGAAAAATCGTATAAACAATCAATATATAGATAATTAAAAATAAAAATTTTAAAAATAGAGTTAATACACATGTAATTTTCAAAAAAGAGATAAAATATAAATATTTACCTAAATAATTAGGAGAGTAATTTCTTATATTACATGTCCCTTCAATAAGATAATTTCATACAGTATGTAATATGTTTTAATTATAATTATTTTCATCATCTGGAATTTGAATAATATATAAAGAAACCTCACATAAATCCATAATATAATCATCATCATTGTCACAAAAATGAATTCTTTTCCCTTGAAAAATGATAAACCACTAATCATTATTTGGATCAATAACATAAAATATTTTCTTCACATGTGTTTTCATGATAAATGGTTCTTCTTTGCAACTAAATATTTTAAAATCAATGAGTGTAAATCCATAATCATCGAGTTTCAGATCACTGTTACTATCAACCAATTTATACTTAAACATTATTACTCAAAATTTAGTCTAATAAATTTCCCATATATCCTAAAAAATTTAAAAATATGTCATTGATTTATAAATTGGGTTTTAATATTTTTCAATCAAAAATGTAGTGCTTCAGCAATGACCATTACCCAAATATTTTGAACCACACTCTTATCATACTATTTTTTTATGTAAAATTTTTAAACATTAATATAAAAATTAGACCATGTGATCACATTAAAAGATGGTCCCCATTCCAACCATTTCAATGCTTCTGATATAGATAAATCTATGTTGAATTTCTCTTTAAACCATGAAGAAAATGTATTTTTATGCTCATTAATCAAACAATTTTAATTAATTTTCATATATCATACCTTTAATCCAATAATATGTTATTATATATATGGTTGGACCTCATATATGTTGTTCAAAATGTATAAATGTGACTATAACTTCATCAGGTGTAATGAACATTACCTTTCAGCCATGAATACCTCTACCTTTACTATCAACTATCAAATGTTGAAATTTAGGGATATTAATATGCTCTAATTTATACAAATAATTAGTACAAAACTCAATCACCTCTTCTGATACAAATTTTTGAACAATGAAGGCCTCTGTTCAATGAGTATTTTTAACATATCATTTCAAAATTTTCATATATATTTTAAAAGGATACATCAAACATAAACAAAAATACTCAAACATTCTTATATCATAAACCAAATGCATCACCAGATGAACCATTGTATCAAAAACAATTTGTGGGAAATACATTTCTAGTTGAAAAAGTATGATCATGACTTCATTCTATAACACATCTGACAAATTTATATCAATAACTTTGCTACTAATGGATTTGAAAAAATAACATAACGTAATGATAGTCTTTCTAAAAAGTGTCATCAATAAACCACATAATGAAACTAATAGTATTTATTTCATCAATACATGAAATTCATGATATTTCATACCTATTAATTTAAAATTCTTCAACGACACCAAATTCTTTACATTTTAAGAGTATCCACTAGGTACTTTAATACCATGAAAACACTAAAAAAATTATCTTCACACAATTGATTAATTTGTGACCACCTAGAGTTAAATATGTTTTGTTTCCTTTTACAGAGGGAGCTAACTAAAAATGTATTCTCGTGGATATCAAGTACAATCTAGCATTCAATACAACATTTTTCCTTTCCATTTATTTCTAAAAAGCTATAATAAAACTTTCAAATATGTTTTTATAAACATGAATAACGTCAATTTTATGTTTTATATATAAAAATATCTTATTAAGGTAGTTTAAATAGGATAGACCATTTATTCTATATATTTCTTAATGACCAAATCTTCCTTTCTTTCCAAATGTGAAATAAATATTTTTCACCCTATCATAATATTATTTGGTTGAAAATGGTTGTGGGTAGAGATAATATTCATATAAACAATTAAATTCTATTTTCAATCTACAATACAAATGATCAATTCAAAAAAATATTTTATGTCCCATGTATACTTTCTTTCTTACATTCTGAAATTAATAATATCAAGTCTCTTATTTATAAATTGGACATGCTTTATACCAATAAAAAATGTATCTAGATAAGTTTTCATATATAGTAATGTTTTTATATTAAACGTTATCATAGCACGCAAAAGAAAATACTCTTTCTTGTGTGAATTAAGAATTATAACACATATCCCCCATAGAAGATTATAATCACCAATAAATTGTGTAAGATAACTTTATATTTTGTTTCCTAATTATTTTTGTTCATAAATCATCATTCTCATCATAACATATTTTTTCTTTATACATATTTATGATGAAAAGTTATAATCTACCAAAAAAATAGGCCATAAACTATATTGGCTACTAAGGCTCTAATATGGATTCATTCCATCTTTACACAATCTCATTCTGATATTTCTATCCTCATTTCTAAAATCGAGATTTTTTTTTCAAATCTCCTCCAATATGGTGAATTAGTAGGGTGGTGTAAGTTTCCATAAAATATGTGCTCATTTGTATGACATGTTAACCATTTTTCATAATTTGAATTTTTAAATAGATGCTTCAAATGAGGAATTATTGTAAGGTGCCAAATTTATTTAGAAGGAGGTTTGATTCTAGTACATGATAATGAATCAGAGTTGAATTTTTCATCCATATTATATCGTGATGTCCTGTAATTTGTACATTTTTATAAAAATTCATATTCCTTCCTATACAATACACAATTATTAGGGAAAGCATGTATCTTTTTATACCCCATTCTCATTGGTAATAATATATTCTTTTACTCATAATTTAATCTAAAATTCCATTTACTTTTAGAGGTATCTCTTTTAAAAGTTCAAGTAACTCAGAGAAACTTTTATCACTACACCCATTTCTTTCTTTCAAGTTAACTAATCTCAGAATTGTTGATAAAACTATAAATTTAGTGCAACTTGAGATTAGTGGTATCTTGGATTCTCTATATAATCATTAAAAAAATTCTATTTTTCTATTGTTTTAACACCTACATCATAAATTGATTATTCAATATGATCATATGTCTCATGTTGAATATTTTCATCAACTATAGATGTAGAATTTTCTATTATTTCAGCATGAAAAATACAGCATGTATAATTATGGATAAAACTATAAAAAATGAGTTGATCCTTTATTTATATGTAATTTAACTTTCTCATTTTCAAACAATTCACACATGGAAAAAAATCATATCTTTATTTTGAATATTTCATTTAGAAAATTATAAGTAGTCTTCAACTCCTTTTTCATACTCAACAGTGGTTCTTTGTAAATTTATCTCATTACAATCCATTAATTACCTAATATCACAATATAAAAGGTGAATATATTAAAACATATAAAAAATTATAAGTATATATATAAAAATAAATTTTAAACATAAAAACATATATCAAAATAATCAATTATTGATAACTATTTGATCATAATAAACAATTATATATAACGATCAAAACATATCATTAAAAAATTTAATAGAAGTGATTAATCATATATAAAAATAGATAAATTAAACATGAATAAATTTTAAATGATTTATTTGTGTTAAAAACAATTTAAAAAATAAAAAAAATGATTTCAACTAGAAAAAAAATATAACGATAAAAATTTTATAAAAATAAAAAATTATAATTACAACTATTTCAAGAAAAAAAATTCAGTGATGAATAACAATAAAAAAAATTATAACATTAAACAATGATTAATAAAAAAATTAAAATTGATAACAATATTCATACAAACAAATGAATGGATGAATCAATTTTATATCTAACGTATAATTAATTTATCTCAAAAATTAAAAAAAACATACAAATTTTTTTGATTGATAATGAAAAATAGATTCTAAATTTTGATAAACTCAGTCAAAGTTGGTGGAAATAAAGTGAAGACTATAATATTGAAGGAAAATGTTTACAAAAACAAATTAAAAAATATTCAACAAAAACATTGAACTATAGTTTTTTGTCAACCGGAATAGGGTTTCTAGGAACTAAATTATATATATGATCATGAAACAAGGATGAATGATAGAATATTAAGGAGAATTAATCTGAAAATATGATTAAAATTGATTAAAAATAAGATTTATCATTATTGAAGGTTTTTTATTATCATCAGTACCATCATAGGTCAAGAGGAAGAGGGATTCGAAGGAAAAAATGAGGGTTTCAGGACTCTAAAATATTTTTAAAACACTTTTAACGTTGATTTTTTAAAAAAAATTGACATGAAAAGTTTTTTTTACTTTAACATCATTTTTTTATAAAACTGACATTAAAACATCGATTTTTAAGCCACTTTTTCTACTAGTGAAAATCCTAGATATAATCATCCATAATTAAAAACTAAATAATGATTAATTGTGTCTCTTATATCTCAAGGATATTCAAAGATTTGAAGAGTTTGGACACATCATGTACTAATAAATCTAAAGTTATTTATATCAAGTGGATATTCTTATTATATATGAAACTTTTTAATCCATAATAAGTCTTCAATGTAACATCCTAAAAATCTAAAGTATGAACATTGTATTCGATAGCATGTATGAAACACAACACCAACGCGTAAGGGAATATAATATCCCAAGTATTTATAATATATTTACTATTTTAAATTAATACAATATATTTTATAGCTTTTAATACATGAAACACTGAGTTAGAATACATCTCATTCCATAGCGAGTTTCTTTAATAGATCTCATTACACACAAGACCAGTTTTATCGAACAATAATATATTATTAAAATATTATTATTTAATATAATAAGATATAACCTAACTATTAAATTAGTATTTATGAATAGGGTTAACTATATTTTTAAAATATATGGTTTACACAAATATAAAATGAATTTATTGGTTACAATTAGAAATGAATATAAGAGCTAATTGAAAATAAAGAGAATATTTTATAGAAAACAATTTTTATACTCACAAAACTGTTTTACCATAATAAATTAAATTAATTAAAAATTTTGAGTTATATTAATGTAATATATTTATTATATATTAAATATAATATTTTTTATATTCATTAAATATATTTTATAAGCATAATATAATAACAAACCCAATTTAGAAATAAAAACTCATATTTTTATTAAGGCATTTTTACCGCCTTTTAATGGAGAACCTATTTTAAATTAAATTTTTGGTACTTTTATAAATTAAATATTTCAAAATAAACTTCATGTTTTAAATAAAAACATAAAAATTAGGTTAGTTTCAATTTTTGGTATTTTTCTATGAAATTACATTTTTTAATGGATAGTGAAAATACTAAATTTTAACTCAAAACTGATTTTTAATATAATTTATTTATAAGGTTAAATTATATTTTAAATTGGTTTTAAAGTTTAATTAGATCTCATTTTTATCAATTAATCCAATTTAGGTCATTTTAACCAATTTTAATTTGAAATTGACTATATAAACATAACAAAGTTCCATATGTTTTTACATTAAAAACCTGCATTTTCCTCCCGTCTGTGGGATTAAATTTGAATTAATTTCAACCAATTATCTATTTGTAATTTCGAAAAATGTATTGCATGTTTTGAATCCGAATAATTTATAATTTATAATAATTAAAACTTAGTTTTTTACAAAAAATATTAGTGAAAGTAATTAAAATTAGTTACAATGATTAAGGTAAAATTAAGCATAATAATGGACTGAACCTTAATCTTAAGGTCCAAAATGACCTATAAACATGCCAAATATACATTTTATAGACATATTTAGACTCTATCCTCCATTTTAGCTAATTTATACCATTTTTTGATCCACTTTACATGGAAAAAACATGGTTGGAATTCCCTTTCCCAAAATTTACAAGAGTGTCACTCCTCCTCCATTATAAAAAGGTCTCCTCTCCTCCCACTTCCTCACACCCATAAAGAAAATTTTTATCAACCAATATCTACCCAAATATATCCTAAACATATCTCACCTAAAACTATAATCCTACCCTTGTTCATAAATCCATCCATGTAATCCCTTTGGTTCAAACCAAAAGGAGTTACTCGATTAAGAGGTAACATCTTTCCTTAATATTTTTAGTTTTATTTCCATTATCCACTCACTAAAATATTATTATTACATGATTATATAAAAAAACATTATAAAAAATATTCTATGATTTTTTTTGTTAATGTTTCTACCTATACTTACACACACTCCCATCTAATGGGTAACGAACATACTATTTATGTGAACGGCAAACTACTGCCTCACAAAATAATGATTGTTCGTTCTTCCTTTACCGCCTCTCATAGTGGTCATTATGAGGGAAAATAGGTTTATATATGTTAAATATTATATTTATAATGTATTTATACTTCTTTAATTCTTTTATAAAACATATCTTTATGCACTCCATGTTGTGGGAATATGATAACATCGTTTGTGGAAGTGTGGACTACTGCCTTCTAAAAGTAATGTGATTCGCTCACACAATACATGGAATGTATAAATGATTGTTTTAATTAAAAATATGCAACATATAAAAAATATATATGATATTCATGACATAATTACCTTTCTGTAAATATAATATATATATTTATATCATTTTCTTTATTACCCTTTCACACAATAAAAAGTTATAATGTCGGTTGTGGACGTGCAGACTACCACCTCCTCGATACGATATGATTCCTTTTACATAAAAATAATTCTATATATAAGTATAAATGATTAAATAACATGATATTTATGATATAATTATCATTATAGAAATATATTGTGTTACTTATCTTTTTTCCATAACGATCATTAAAAAATGGGAATGTTACTCATCCGTATGTACGGCCTACCATCTCTGTGATTGTAACGTTGATTCATTTTTCATAAACACATTTAATGATTGTTTTTTAAAGTATAATTGATGTATAAATATGAAAATTATTTAATTATTATTATTCTAGTTATTTTATATAATTACCCCCTTGACTATAGTTAACCTACTAAAGTTGTTTTTAACACATAAATCAAATTTTCTCAAAAACACATGATGTAAACATAATTGTTTAAGTAGTTTTATACAAAATAGTAATAAGTGAAATAAAATTAATAATAAACATGAAAAAGTTTCTCAATAAATTAAATAATTAATAAAAAAAATATTTAGGAATAAAAAGACACATGATAAAAATTAGACGCAAGGTAAGGGATTTCATCTCAATTTACATTCCATTGATACTTATTTATTGTTATGAATCTAGTTTATTTTATATAGTTTATATACTTCCATTTGAAATTTTATATCATGAAACTCTTTATTATCATGATATTATAGGTTTCATTTAATATTATTACTTCATGGAGATTATGATTCAAATGTTTCAAAGTGGTATGGGACACATTGGAATATTTAAACAATATTCTCCTCAAGAACGTTTTTAATGATTATCTTTGCAATCTCACTTCCTTTTTTTGATGTTTAACTTTATCTTGAAACAATCACTTTATTTGTGTGAAAATAATTTCTTATATATGGTTCATATACTTTAACTTTGTCATATAATATCGTGATTCAATCATTCTTCGCGATATATTTAGTTTCAATTTGAATTATTTCATCTAAGTGGATTTGAGTTAAAAGTTACCAAGTGGAAAAGAATTTCATAACCCAATTTCTTTTCATTGGGTTATATTACTTCCTCATTGTCGTTAATATTCTATGATCATGTGTATAATGAATTTGACTATCTATTGATGTATTCTCTATTCTATATTTATATTTATAGTTGATACACATAATCTACTCATTGATTGATTCTCACTCCAACATTATAATCTTTTCATGGGTTTACTTTGCAATATAATTTTGTTTGGGATTGTTTACACTTAGTTATCAGAGGAAATTATTTTATAATTATCAAATAAAACCTTTAATTTCATTCTTCTTTGTTTATTCATGACCTTTATTATGTAATAGTACCATTTTTCTAGTCTTTGATACTCAAAATGTTTTAGAAAATGTTTTTAAGACACCCCGACTTCATTTCTCTCTTTAGTCGAAAAACCTGTTTTATTATAAAAATCATTTTTTCTAAAAAGGTTTTCAAAATAAATTTAACATGATTTATTAAATACATTTTTGACCTTTTTTTTATTTTACCAATGTTTTCAAAGTAATCTTTTTGTCACTTTCCAAACAAAGCATTTTTTCTAACCTTTTTACCATATAAAAGGAATGTTATTTTTACTGTGTACTACCAGTACGTATATAATCAACATCATTTCATTGAATTTTCTTTTTCATGCTTAAAAGGTTAATTTTTAAAGAAAGTTTTTTCAAAAGTGATTTTCAAAGAAATTTTTTTTTCAAAACAAAAGGATATTTTCCTCAAGATTGTTTTTAAAATATCTTTTTATTGTATTTCCATTCATCAATAAAAACAACCCTTTATTTTACTCCACTTAGGATATAATTTATTAATAACACACTTATTATTCCTTTGGATAGTTTATGATTTATTTGTCTAAGTATAGTATTCACATCCACTTCCTTGAGTTATTTTCTACTCCCCTTGAAATATTCAATCTCCTATGATCATTGAACATTGAATTTACCCTAAATTATCCATTCTATTTATCATTGATATTAATATTTCCTAAACCATATAGAATTTTACATATGGTGTCCACTCTTATAGTTATTTTATTTTTTTGGAAATATTGATAATTTTGTATTCATTATTTCATAGGAGTATTTGATAAGGCATATTTTTTTAATTAAATTGATTACTCGATATAAAGAATGATTTGTACATGAAATGATGGGTGGAGTCTAGACTTTATATAGTTCCTCGATACATCGATAGGTTCTTATAAGGAAAATAATTTGTGAAAATTAAATGGATTTCCATAAATAGTTTTTAAACTATCATGAGGATGTATCTTGACATTATAGGTCATCATGTGCCTTAGAAACGACGTCCAATAATTAATCATTTCCTTCATAGACATTTAATTTTGATTCATTATTTATTATCCATGATATTTTCACATGATAAAATCTATGGATGTATTTAATTTTTAATTCATTTATTAAATGTCATGTTTTTTATTTTCTTACCTTTCTATATTTATTTTTCTTTATCTAGTTATTAGGATGGTATGTGTTTCCATTTATTACATTTCCATATTTTTTATGTACTTACTTCTCAGATTGTTGATTATATGGTATGTGTATTCAACTATTTACTATTCTATAATTATTATCATCATTTATTTATTATTTCTTCCACTATAATTTACCCTTACTGAGCATTTTATCTCACCCCTATTTTGTTTCCTTTTTTCCAGGATTCCAAGAAGTGTACTAAGAAAGATATGCATGGATACTCTATATGGAATGAAGTTATCATTGAAGTTATTTAGAAAAAATATATTATTTAATTAGTGTATTAATTTTAAATTCAATACTTGTGTATGTATATATTTTACCAATACTACTAAACTATCAGTCTTTCAGGACTTTATTCCTTATAATCATGACAATATAATGGTAGTAGACACTGGCTCTAGGCTTCTGGGGTCGGGTCGCTACAGTTGGTATCAAAGTAAATTTAGTATCAACCTTGGGAACTGGATTTAGGAAAACATAGATTAGAAAACATATCCCTAAGGTATAATTTCATGATAATTATAGAAAAACATCTTAAAGTTTCTATTAGATTGAGATTATGCAGCTTTTCAAGCAATACATCCCTATTTTGATTCTATAATTAGTCATGGTTTTGGAACAGATGTAACTAGGAGTAATAACTCTATTAAGGTGTGTTGGTCCTAACTCGGTGTAACCTGGTACATGATAGTGGGCTTTATTATACACCACGTTTAATACTCCTGGGGGATATGCTTAGGAAAATTAACATTTTCTTTAAAAATAACTATGAAGGATTTTTATAATGAATAACCTAGGTTAAACCTAATGTGTTTTAGATTGAAGATAAGGTGTCATGATTTAGTAATACTATGAATGATATTATGGATAAACCCTAGACCAAGTAACTATGTGTAAATAAATAGATGAAGTATTTATGTGTTGGGGTTGTATTGAAAACCTTAGTTAAAATAATATTTAGTTATTAACCATGTTTCATGGAATTAAATCATATTTATTTTTGAAATTATATTAATATGGTTTTAGAAAATGAAAAATTTTATGTTAGGTGACAACCAATCCAGTCTGGCAAGGCTACGGGACTCGAACCCATGATCTAAGGATGATAAGGGTTTCATGCCAACCACTGACCTACATGATGTCCTGGTTAATATGTCACTTTTTTAGTTGAAAATTTTGATTAATAAATATTAATAAAGAACCAGTAATGTGACTATTTAGGTTTAGTGATTAATGTATTAACCATATTATTTTTTAAAAAAAATAATTAGAGATAAATATTTAGACTTTTCACTCTTTTATGGGCCTTAATATCCTTTTGAAATGTATTTTAATGCTTCAAGCATCAAAATTGTTATTTTTGGGATGAATTGTAAAATTTATCAAAGCACAATCAAAGGATGAAATGGTGTTTATAGAAATATATAAATTAAGTATACATAGGTAGTAAAATAATTACCCAACATTAGAAAAATGACTTATAAATAAAATGTTGTCCTAATACATTAATATTTTTTGAACTGATGGTCTTCTAAATGATCACAGATTTATGTATTTGAGGCCCTAAACATTATATTTATCATTAAATTGTTTGTGATTTATGACTTTAGTCACTCCATATAAATATTTATGATTTTCCACCAAGTACGTATCTCTACTTGCCATTAATGTTCTCCTACTTAGAGACCTAATTATATGTTATTCTATGTGACCTTTGTACTTCCCATTCTCTCTTTTCTAGAGGATATTTTATAAACTTTTCCCATGATGTGGGATTTAAAACATAGGAAATATCAAACAATATATCACCAATATCAAGTTTAAATTGCGAGGAAGAAATTTAATTAAAGAGGTGAGAATGTAACACCCCTAAAATATAAAGTAGGAACATTGTATTCGATAGTGTATATGAAATGAAACACCAAACACATAAGGAAATTTAAAATACCAAGTATTTAAAATATATTTACTATTTTAAAAAAATTAAATATATTTTATTTCTTAAAATACACACGACACTGATTTAGCATGTGTCGCACACCATAGTGAGTTTCTTCAATAGATTTCATTACATACAAGACCAAGTTTTACCAAACAATAATATATTATTAACATATTATTATTTAATATAAAAATATATAACCTAGATGTTAAATTATTATTTATGAATATTATTAACTAAATTTTGAAAATATATGGTTTACAAAAATATAAAATGAATTCATTAGTTACAAATTAATTATAATGAATATAATAGCCAATTGAAAATAAAGGGAATATTTTATAGAAAACTATTTTCATGATCACAAAGCTATTTTAACATAATAAATTAAATTAATTACAATTATTGAGTGATATTAATGTAATTTATTTATTATATATTCATTATAATATTTTTTATATTCATCCAATTGATTTGATAAGCATAAGATAAGAACAAACCCAATTTTACATATAAAAACCTATATTTTTATCAAGACATTTTTACCACATTATAATGTTGAACCTATTTTAAATTCAATTTTTGTTACTTTTATAAATTTAATATATCAAAATAAACTTAATATTTGAAATATAAATATAAAAATTATGTAAGGGTGAATTTTTTGTATTTTTTGTAAAATTTCATTTTTTAATGGATAGTGAAAAATACTGAATTTTAATTCAAAATTACTTTTTCATTTAGTTTATTTAAAAGGATAAATAATATTTTAAATCAGTTTAAAAGTTTAATTAGAAAATATTTTTATCAATTATTCAAATTTACATCATTGTAATCAATTTCACTTTGAAATTGACTATATAAATATAGCAAACTTTCGGACATTTTTATTTTAAAAACCCTCAATATCGTCCCGTCTACAGGATTAAATTTGAATTAATTTATGTCACTTATGTGTTTGGAATTTGTAAAAATTGACTAAATATTTGTAATAACAATAATTTATAATTATAATAAGTTAAACTTGATTTTTGACCAAAAATATTAGTGAAAGTAACTAAAATTAATTACAATGATTAAGGTAAAATTAAGCTTAATAAGGGACTAAACCTTAATCTTAAGGGCCTAAATGACCTAGAAACTTATCCAAGAGCCATTTTATTTCCATATTTCGACCCTATGCTTAATTTTATATAATATTTACCTTTATGGGATCCATGTTCCATGGGGAAAATGTGTATTGAATTCCTTTTCCCAAAATTTACAAGAGTGTCACTCCTCCTCTACTATAAAAAGGCCTCATATCCTCCCACTTACTCACACCTATAAAGACACTTTATATCGATAAATATATACCCAAATAGATCCTATAAATCTATTCCCTAAACCTATAATCCTAACATTGGTCATAAATCCATCCAAAGAATCTATTTGGTTCAAACCAGAAGGAGTTACCTGATTGAGAGGTAACATCTTTCCTTAATCTTTTTAGTTTTATTTCCATTATCCACTCACTAAACTATTCTTATTCCATTATTATATAAAAATTACAATATAATAAATATACTAGGTTTTATTTATTCTAATGTTTCAATATAAACTTACACACACTCTCATCTAATGGGTAACAAACATACTTTTTATGTGAATGGTGAACTACCACCTCACGAAACGATGATTGTTCATTCTTCCTTTACCGCATCTCATGGTGATCATTATGATTGAAAATATATTTATATATTTTAAATATGATAATTTCCTTATAATTTTTTTAACTATTTTATAACACATATCTTTATACACTTTATTTTGTGGGAATACGATAACATCATTTGTGGAAGTGTGGACTACCGCCTCCAAAACGCGATGTGATTCATTCACACGATACATGGAATGTATAAATGATGTTTTTAATTAAACATATGTGAAATAGAAAAAATATATATTTTATTTATTACATAATTAAATTTCTTTAAATATATATATCATTTTCTTTACTACCCTTTCACACACTAAAAAGTGATAATATCAATCATGGATGTGTGGACTACCGCCTCCTCAACATGATGTGATTAATTTTACATCACAAGAATTATATATATAATTATATATATTTAAATAACATGGTATTTATGATATAATGATAATTCTATAAAGATATGGTGTTACTTATCTTTTTTTCATAATGATCATTGAATAATGGGAACGTTACTTATGTGTACGTACGGCCTATCGTCTCCATGATTGTAGCATTGTTTCATTTTTCATAACCATATTTAATTATTAGTTTTAAAAGTATAATTGATGTAAAAATATGATAATTATTTCATTATTATTATTATAGTTATGTTATATAATTAACCCTTTTACCATAGTTAACCTACCAAAGTTGTTTTTGACAAATAAATCAAATTTCGTCAAAAACACCTAATGTAAACATGATTGTTTATGTAGTTGTATAAAACATAGTAATAAGTGAAATAAAATTAATGATAAACATAAAAAATGTTCTCAATAAAGTAAATAATTAAAAAACATTTTTTATTAAAGAATATAAGGACACATGAGACAAATCAGACACAAGTTAAGGGATTTTATCCCAATTTATATTCCATTGAGAGTTATTTCTTGTTATGCACCTAGTTCCTTTTATATTGTGTATATACATACATTTTAAATATTATATCATGAAAATATTTTTTTCTCATGATATTATAATTTTATTTAATTTTATTCATTCATGTTGAATATGGTTCTAATATTTCAAAGTGGTATGAGAAAAATTGGAATGTTTAAAGATTATTCTCCTCAAGAAAATTTTTAATGATTATATTTTCAATATCACTTACTTTTGTGATTATTAATTTATCTTGAAAGAATAACTTTATTGTTATACACATAATTTCTTATATATTATATAGATACTACTACTTTGTGATATAATATCATGATTCAATCATTCTTTATGATATTTATAGTTTTAATTTTAATTATTTCATCTAATGATATTTGAGTTAAAAGTTATCAAGTGGAAAAGAATTTCATAACCCAATTTATTTTAATTGAGTTATATTACTTAATAATTATCATTAATATTCTATGATCATGTTTGTAATGACTTTGACTATTTATTTATGTATTTCCTCTTCGATATGTGGATTTATAGTTGATACGCATAATCTAATCATTGATTGATTCTCAGTCCAACATTATATTCTTTTCAAGGGTTTAATTTAGAATCTCATTTTGTTCGGGATTATTCAAACTTAAATTTACATTGGAGGAAATTATTTGATACCTATCTAATAAACCCTTTAATTTTATTCTCCTCTAGTTATTCATGACCTTTATTAAGTAATAGTACCATTTTACCACTCTTTGGTACTCAAAATTTTTTAGAAAATGTTTTTAAGAAAAACCAAATTCATTTCTCTCTTTATTTGAAGATCATGTTTTCTTCTAAAGACCCCATTTTCTAAAATTCTTTTAAAAATGATTTTAACATGATTTAGTAAAGACATTTTTACACTTTTTTTTCTTTTACCAATGTTTTAAAAGGAATATTCTTGTCTCTTTCTCAATAAGGAACTTTTCTAACTTTTTTACTGTGCAAAAGTAATGTTCTTTTTACCTCATATATAAAGTATGGATTTACTCATCATAATTTCATTGAAGTTTCCTTTTCATGTTTAAAAGGTTTCTTTTTAAATAAAATGATTTCAAAATTTATTTTCAAAGAAATGGTTTTTCAAAACAAAAGGATATTTTCCTCAAGAATGTTTTTAAAATACCTTTTTATAGGAATTCCAATCATCAAAAATGAAAACCCTTTATTTTACTCTACTTGGGATATATTTTATTGATGTCATCCTTATTCTTCCTATGGATGGTTTATTATTTATTTGGTTAAGGATAGTATTCACGTTCACTTCTTTAATTCATTTTTCGGCCCCCTTTAAATATTCAATCTCTAATGATCATTGAACATTGACTGAAACATTATCATTTTTATTTCTTTAGAATACATACAAAAAGAGAGATATGTCAAGGAGGACAGAAGTACTGAAGACCCAAGGCATCATTTATAACAAAAATAGAGCCTCTAGTAGGAAAGAAACCTAAATTGAGATACAGTGAAACATTTTGATAAGTCATATTATTTTTTTAATTAAATTAATTAATATATAAGAAGAATTATTTGGAAATGAAATGACGAATGGAGCACAAAATTTATATAGCTCATCAATGCATGATAGGTTCTCATGAGAGAAATAAGTTCTGTTAATTAAATAGTTTTCTATCTATAGTTTTAAACTATCAAGAGGATGGATCTTGATGGTATAGGTCCTCATGTGACATAGAATTGATGTAAAATTATTAAGTAATTCCTTCATAGACATTTCATTTTGATTCATTATTTATTATCCATGATATTTTCACATGATAAAATATATGGATGAATTTTATTTTTAGTTCATTGATTAAATTGAAAGTTTTTTAGTTTCTTGCATTTCCATATTTATTTTTCCTTATCTAGTTATTAGGATGGAATGTGTTTCCATTTATTACCTTTCCATGTTATTTATGTACTTCCTTCTTAGTTTTTTGATTACATGGTATGTGCATTTAGTTATTTACTATTCCATAATTATTATTCTTATTGATTCATTATTTCCTTTTCTATACTTTACCCTTACTGAGTACTTGAGATTACCCATATTTTTTTCCTTTTCCCTAGGATTACAATAATTATGCTAAGAAATATATTCAAGGATATTCTAAATGGAATGAAGTTCTCATTGAATTTATTTAGAAAAAAAAATATATTGTAATTAGTGTATTAATTTTTAATACAAGACTCATGTATGTATCTAGTTTACCCAAACTACTAAACTCTCAGTCCTTTTGGATTTTATTCCTTCTAATCATTCCAATGTAATGTTAGTATACACCGGCTCTGGGATTCTGGGGTCGGGTCACTACATTCAACATCTCCCATGAATTCTTTGACACATATTATCCTTATAAAATGTCGCATGTACTACTTTTATTCATAACCTAGGGAAATATGAACATAATAATGGTTAATATAAAACTATTAGTAAGGGAAAAATATAGATAAGGAAATCATGTAATAAACATGGTGTAAATATTATGGTAGGAATAAGTCAACAATATGAATTTATAATCAACTTGAAACTAAGAGAATGTTATATCCATAAAAAATAAATGAAAACATGGATATAAATAATACTAATATCATACTGATGTAATACATGATTTTGGATGTCAAAAAATATTGTCAAGTCCTTATTATAATAAAATATCCTCTTATATTAATAGGTATACACCAATACCCAATATTTTTCTCTCATGAGACATATCAATGCATCAAGAAGATATATAATTCTAAACCCCACCCAAATTGATTATGTCCAATGAATTAATTATAAGATTTAACAATAATTTTCATATCATTCCCTATAAAAACTATTACTGAATAAAAACAATTATATCCATATAATGAAAGATATTTAATTTCAATACATAATCAACCTACGTTAGTAGTCAATAATCATCAATAATGTCAATACTTTTCCTCGTGTCAATAAAATGGATAACATGATCATAACCCATCTAGATAAATAAGGTGGATGTTCAAAAAAAATATAGTCAACTTGATAATAATTATCTATATTGGAATAATAATACATGTAATTCTAATGCTTTCCCCATGTTAATAACTAAAATTTTTTCTAGGTAAACATCCTCCAATTTGAATTTGTAAAATGAGATTTCCACACTATATAGGGAAATTAGTATACAGTTAAGTTAATGTTATAATAATAATATCTTGAGCCATAAAAAATAAATTGGATGGTTGTAAAATAACATATCCTCAGTTCAAAAAAAGAAACATAGGATGATATTGAAATAAGTGAAAACTAACTGTGAAAAAAATGCTTTGAACTGTAACACAATAGAAGGAATCAAGAATCTAATTGTTTGATATCATGATTTCAATCCCCCAAAAGACACTATATATATATTAGTTGATAAATTAGTAAACATAATCCCCATTAGGGTAAATCCTTTTGATAATTATATGAGAAAATGAAACAAAAACTTAAAATATATTTTAGAAAACATTTTTATCATTGACATAAAATACAAATTTATATGTCGCTTTCAAAGGTGAATTTTTGAAAGGTTACATGAAATAATCTTAAAACCTTTACTTTTAAATATAATCTCCAATAATCCTTTAAAGTACATAATTTTTATATTAGAGAAATGAGGATAAGAATAAAAAACATGTGAAACTTAAAGGAAACCCCCTTTTTACTATTTTCAAAATACCTATGTTTAAAATTTGAATTTTAAGAAGAGTAACAAAACATTAATTTGTATTAAAACTTTATTTTACCAAATAGAATCATAAAATACCATATAATAAAATATTAAGGTGAGAGGACCTAAGAAATTAAAGAATAATTTCATGATGAAACAATGAGATAATACCACATAATACAATCAAAGTGAATAATTTAGACAAATTATATTAAATAAGTTCAAGTGAATGATAATATTTCAATGAATAAAAATTAAGTTACTAAAAACTCTTACGATTAGGGTAACACATGAGTCAGAAGACATTTGAAGAAAATAAATTGATATGTCTTAGTTTATAATATTAATTATAAGGAAATTAAGTATATAATATTCATGGTGTAGTAAATCAATATAACACCATACAAAGGAAACATGGTGCATAACATATAACATGTCTCGAGGAATTTGAATTGAGACGAATAAAACCCTTATTGCTTGAGTATCATTTTAATAAAAACCATATGAAATATTGGTCCTATAATTGAACTTAAAATTACATGATTAAAATATAGTTTGTGATATTATATCTCAAACAGTTAGTATATACACCTTATAAATGAAATTAGGTGCATAATACCACACATGTCTCAAAGAGAGGAATTTGATTTGAAAACTCTTATCTTGGTCCAAATTCATTCTAAACTTTTACCCAACATCCAAAAAATTTAAATTAATTTTACTAAATACATACTCAAGAACCTTATTCATAACTATAACCATTTACACTCCTAATTTATAGTTGTTATATACATAAATATATTTGTTAATTTTCACATATTTTCATCACCGGGTATAAGTAATATTTATCACTTTAAACTAGTTTCATAAAAATGGTGTTAGTATTCATTCTTGTTAAGAATTTAATCATTATAAGATAATTAAAGGTACATTAAGAGATTTAAAAAGATATTTTATATATCTATAATTTAATTTTATGGTAGTTTGAGTTATGATCTATGAGGTTGAAATTGATAACGAACATGTTTAGATGGTTATTAATGAACAAAATGTGATTTAATAAATAATGAGTTAAATGTTTATATAATCTTGAAAGAACCAAAAACAAAACATTATTTACAGATTTACATCATATTATACTAGTAAATAATTTTTTATGTTCATCCATTATATAAATGAATAATATTGTTCAAGTATGTGGTCAAATAAACCCAAAAATGAACCTACCATGATTAGTGGGTGATTATGAGGTGGTTTAGTTTTAAAGATACAATACTAAAAGAATAATGATCTTATTTTTTGATTATTAGTGTGGTATTTCATAATTTTAAAGGATTGTAAAGGGAAACGGTAATTTATATGAAAATATTATATAGTATGAATAAAAAACTTTTCCTCTTAGTGTACTTTTTTAAGATAGTTAATGTTGCAATGGTCACTTATTTTTAATATTAACTATAAAATGACAAATATATATTTAAATAACATAAATAATGACATGAATAACATATATATTCACTATACCCATTTCAATAACCATCCTTGAAATGTGGTGACGAAAAATGAAATGTGTTATTCATAAAGGCAGTAGTTCGAACATGCACATGTGCAACATTTTAATTTTTTCAATTGAAGGGTAGGGGAATAGATAATTATTATACCATAAATATAATAACATTTTATTATATTATTTATACTGATTTAATTATAAACATATGGTTAGATTTGTTTTGTAGTAGGGTGGATGGGAAGGTAAAGAATTAATGTAAAAGGGTAAGTAATACTTACATTCATAAATTGGATTTTTTAATAGTTTCCTTTGAAAATTAAGAGCTTAAGGGGATTTTTTTAGGATAGGGTTTTAAAAATGTATATAGGATCTCTATAATAAGTAAATTGGGTAGTGTTTCATGGGAATTTTGAATTATAGTTGTGGCTTAAAGTGTGAGGAAGTGAGCTCCTTTTATAGGAGAAAACAAGGGATAAATATTTAGAAAATAATGTTAAGTAAGTGAAAAGAATGGAATTTCATGAGAGTTTTCTGATTTAGGTGGATAAATGGTATGTGATACATGTGTGTTATTACTTTAATACCATTCAATGATTTATATAAGGTGTATGTAGCCTTTTAATTTATAAAAATTCAAGATACCTCAATTACCCATTTTACCATTATTAATCTTGATAATAATTAACCATGGTAATTATTTTATTACTAAAAATAAAATATGAACCTTATTAAAAAAAATTGAGATGATTAATCCAAATTCCTATATCCATTTAACCTAATTCAATTTATAAATATGAGAAAATTAACTTTTAAATTAAAACATAATATATAGTTAAAACTATTTTTATAGAAAAATGTCTTTTTATATATTAAGTGTTTTTATCCTTATTTTCTATTAGTTATTAATTTAATGAGTGTCTATATATATTTTTATGTTTTTAAACATCAAATCATATTAATATTTTAAATTATATTAATCTAATTTGTTTATACAATCATTATAAAACTCTCATAAAATTAATTCTTTACAAACAACCATTTCACTTTACCATGTTAATTAATCTTTATCCTAATATTTTTTTCAATTAATAAAAGTAATATTAGAATATTTACATAATTAGTACCTATTTATTCTAAATATAAAGTTCATTTTATCAAATAAAATTAATATGTGTAGGGAAATTAATTTTAACACTTTGGCATATAAGACCCATTTTTAAAAAAAAAATACCAAAAATACTTATTAAATATAATTATTATTAATAAATAATGAATTTAATTTTTTAAAATTAAATTTATATAGTTTTATAATTTAATATTTAAATAAAATATTAAAATATAGTGGATAATTATTTATAGCATAAAATATCTTTTTAAAAAGTTAGCTATTATTTATTCTTATTTCTTATCAATTACTAATTAATTTTTTAGTAATATATTATTTATATTATAAATATTTTTATTATTATCTAATCATAATATACTTATTTTATTAAAAATAAAACACCAATTTCATAAAAGTTTACATTTTTAACCATAAAATGGTTTTCTTATTTGTTTTAACTATTCTAATTGAATTTCATTTATATTAAAAGTATCCATGATTTTATTTCAATAAATATTTCATACAGAAACTACTCATATTCATTCCAACTAGTTAAATTGATAGGTTTTAATGGTAGTACTTAATATTTAGTTTTTTAACAAAATATATTATGGTTTCATTTAAGTTCGATGTTGTGTGTGAAGAAAATTATCAAACACATTGACTTATTTAAAGGTCATCATATATTAAGATCTTGGGGTGTTACATTCCCCCCCTAAATAAATTACATACTCGCAATTTTTACTAATAATCTGTGAATAAATCATGTGAGGTTATTCTTAACATGTTCATAATTCAGGGTATAGCCTCTAATATGAAATCTATTATACTCTCTTGAGCTATATCAAGTTACTTATCTTTCCTCAAACAACATTAATAATTCATATAATCATATACCCAAGCATGTATATACCCTAATCATATATTCTCTATAACATGCCTTTCCTAAAAATATTTGAATCTCTAAGACATTAAACCATAATGAGATCATATATTCCTTCAAAAAAATAACTCTATATTTAACCCTCGAATGTATTAATCACTAGTTCATAAAGTCACAAACTATTAAATAAATATCATAATCCCAAAAATTCAAAGAAATTCACCAAAAATATCATGAATAAATTATCAAAATCAAGGTTACCAATACATTCTAACTTACTTTTTCAAAATAAATTAACCCTTTATTATCTCAACATCAAGTTTATTTTAACCCTAAGGGTTATCCATACCACAATCATGTGTTTTTAAATATTTTCTCCTAAAAGTATAATTTTTTTATAGAATTATTTTTTAAGGTTATTGATACCATTTAATATATGTTTCCAAACCTTTAAAGTGAAAATACTAAAGAAAAATCATTATATGTTTAATATAATTCTCAAAAAAATTAGAATATACCATAATATCATCAATAAATATCACTCACTGGGGAAAATTGTTGAGATTATCAAGAATTAATTTATATTATGATTTATAAATACCTAAATTATTTAAGACTAGAAAACTTACCTTTTCCATCATAATAGGCATATACTAAAATTATTAACCATTTACGTATGATCCCTTGTTCAGTTATAAGACATAATAATTTATATATACATAACTTTCTCAACTTCATCTTCATAATCATATTTCAACCAAATACTAAAACCAAAATGGTTATGATAATATATTGATTATGAATATGAAAATATAAATCTGAATATAACTTCACTTATGACACATTTTTTAATATATGATACTTTTGAATAAACCTTTGAATATCTTGTTCAATCATTGGTTATCCATGGTAACTTTTCTAATAGATTCTCTAATTAGTTAAAATTATTCTTAAATATTTCATAATGGTTCAAAAAGATAATGTGATTAAACAATGCATGTCCCCTAGGATTGTCTATCTAGGTGTGAAGTATTAGTCCCACATGCATCAGATTAATTATTGAGACAATTCTCAACCAACCCTTTTTGAGGTAATTAGCCCTAGGTGCATCTTTTCCACAACCACATCCACTTTCCAGTATCAATACATGGATGTATTGTAAGTAAAACCACCTACTCTAGACTTTAAAAATATTTCTTGATATCATCATATACATAGACTCATCTTTAGGGTTTCACTAATGTTATATAACCATATTCTCTAAATAAAATGTGCATTATTAACTTAACATTGAATCATATAATATCCTAAAGTGTTATCTAAACCATTGAAATAATGATCAACCTTAACTTATCAACCCTTAAATTATCCTTCATTAACATCTTGATCTCCAAAGTTATCTAAACCTTTTGTTTGATACCAATTGCGATGCCCTTGACTCCCACTCCCGAATATGCTTCCATAAACACATACTTTACATACTTTCTTTGATACCGACTGTAAAATCTTGGATATAACCATCCATAATTAAAAAATAAATAGTAATTAATTTCATATCTTATATATCAAGGGTCTTTTTAGGTTTATATATTTAAATGATTAGAATGAATCATAAAATAATAAATATCATGTTCTTTGTATCAAGAATATATTTTTTTTATTATAAATAAAACCACTTAATACATAATGAGTCTTCAACATATCCTATAAATTCTTTAACACATTTTATCCTTATAGAATGTCATGTGTACTACTTTTATTCATAAACTAGGGAAATATAAACATAAGAAGGTGTGAGATAAAACTCTAAGTAATGTAAAAAATACAATTAAGGAAATCATGGCTAAAGATGGCATAAATATAATGGTAGTAATAAGTGAACAAAATGAATCCATAATCAACTTGAAACTAAGATAATTCCATATCTATAACAATAAACAAAAACAAGGATATAAATAATACTGGTCTCATATGGATGGAATGCATAATGTTGAATATAAAAACATGTTGTTAGGACCTTGTTCCAAGACACTATCCTGATTAAATCCAATGCATTCACCATAAGAGTCAATAATACTTTTCATACCATTACCTAAGGAACCTATTACTGAATAAAACAATGGTTATCCATATAATTAATTATATGGAATTTTAACACATAATCGCCCTATGTTAGGAGTCAATAATCTTCAATAATATCAATACTTTTAACCATATCAATAAAATGGATTAAAAGATCATAACACATCCATATAATAAAGGTTGGTGGAAAAAATACATATTAAACTTTATAATAATCATCTATATTAGAATAAAAATATACATAATTCCAATAATTTTCCCCTTGTTAATAATTAAATGTTATTTTTATATTAACATCCTCAAATCTGAATATGAAAAATGAGATGTTCACATTGTATATGGTAATGAGTATACAGTTAATTCAATACTAGAATAATATGATCATAATACATCTATAGAACGAAATTGGATGGTTTAAAAAGAACATATACCTAGTGCAGCAAAGAAAACATAGGAGGGTGTTGACATAAATGAAAAATAACCATGAAAGAAATGATTCTAATAGTGACACAAAATAAGGGATCAAGAATATAATTGTTTTATACCACATATTCAATACCTAAAATTAATATATATATATATATATATATATATTATAAATCATGAAACAAAAACCCCATTAGGGTGAATCATTTTGAAAATGATATTTTAAAAAGAAATGAAAACTTAAAATATCTTTTAGAAAATAATTTTAACATTGATGTAAAATTAAAATCTACATGTTGATTTCAAAGGTAATTTTTGAAAAGTTAAAATCAAAACCTTTGAAATCAATTACTTTTAAAAATAATCTCCAATAATAGATCCTTGAAAATACATAATTTTTATCATGGAGAAATTAGGATAGGAAGATGAAACATGTGAAACTAAAAGGATAACCCCTTTTTATTATTTTCAAAGTACCTTTATTTAAAAATCACATTGTAAAAAGAATAAAAAAACATTCATTTGTATTAAAATTTAATTTTACCAAATAGTATTATAAAATACCATATAATAAAATATTAGTGTTGGATAACCCAAACATGGAAGGAAGAATTTCATGATGAAATAATGTAACTCAAGGAAAGAGGACTTGAGTAATCAATATCCCTTATGAGAAACATACTCCAAGAATCGTGAATAATTATAAAATAGGTGTATGTAGTAAAATTAAAACCATGATATAATACCACATAATATAATATAAGTTCATAATTTAACCAAAATATATGAAATAATTTCAAGTGAATGATAATATCTTAGTAAATAAAAATTGAGTTACCAAAAACTCTTACGACTGTTGTAACACTTGAGACAAAATATATTTTAAGAAAAGAAATTTATATAGATTAGTTTAAACCATGAATTAAAAGTAAATTAGTTATAAAATATTCATGGGATATTAATTAGATAGATAACTATACAAAGGAAACCTAGTGAATAACATGTAACATGTCTCAAGGAATCATAATTGAGACAAAGAAAACCCTTACAGATTGAGTAACATTTTAATCAAAACTCCTCGAAAGAGAGGTACTATAATTGAACTTAAAATACCATGATTAAAATATAATTCATTTTTTTGGTATCTGAAATGGGAATTATATTCACCACATAAATGAAATTAGGCACATAATACTAAACATGTCTCAAAAAGTAGAATTTGAGATGAAAAACCTTACCTCAGTCCTAATTCATTATGAACTTGCACCAAACATCCTAAATAATTAAATTAATTTAATTGAATACATAATCAAGAAACCTATTAATAACTATAATCATTTATAATCCTAATTTATATTCATTCTATACATACATAAATATATATTAGTTATTTTTTACTTATTCTCAACATTGGGTGTAAGTAATCTTTATCGCTTTGAAGTAGTTTCATAAAAATGGTGTTGATATTCATTATTGTTAAAAATTTAATCATTCTAAGATAATTAAAGGTAATATAATATATTTTTTGATATATTTTATTAATCTATAATTTCATTTCATGGTAGTTTTGGTTATGATCTGTGAAGTTGAAATCAACAACGAGCATGTTTTAGTGTTTCTTAATGAACAAAGGGTGATTTTTTAATTAATGATTTAAATATTCATATAGCCATACCAAAACAAAAAAAATAAATTATTTGAATATTATTAACATATTGTACTATTAAATAAGTTCTCATGGTCAACCATGATTTAAATTCATAGTATTGTTCAAGTAGGTTTTTAAACCGACCCAAACATGAACCTACCATGATTAATGGGTGATTATGAGGTGGTTTAGTTATAAAATAATTATTATAAAAGTTTAATGATATTATTTGGTTATTATTAGTATTATATTTTATAATTTTATAGGATTATAAACATAATTATTAATGGATATGAAAATATGATGTAGTGTGAATAAAAATATTTTCATCTTAGTATGCTTGTTTAAGACAGTTAATGTTGCAATGATCGCTTATTTATAATATTAATTATATAAAATGGTTATACCATTAATATAATAACATTTTAGTATATTATTTATACTTATTTAATTATATACATATGGTTATAATAGTTTTGGATAAGGTTTTATGGGAAGGATAAAGCATAAAAGTAAAAGGGTAAGTAATAATTACGCTGAGAATTTAGATCTTATCTTGAAGTTTATTTTATAAATTAAGGAATTAAAGCATGTTTTTAAGGATAGGGGAAACTAAAACTGTATAGTGGATCTATAAAAACTAAATTTGGTATAGTTTCATTAGAATTTTGATCTATAGGTGTGCATGAAGCGGTAGAGAGTGAGCTCCTTTTATAAGTGAAAAGAAGGGAAAATTATTTGGAAAAGATTGTTAGGTAAGAGATAAGAATGGAATTGCATGAGAGTTATGTGATTTATGTGTATAAATGGTAGGTAAGATATATGGGTATTACTTTCATACCTAAAAAATGATTTCTATAAGTTGTATGTGACCTTTTAATTTATAAAAGTCTGAGATACCTCATTTACACCTTTTTCCCTTATTAATATTGATTAAAAATTAACCAAGGAAATTATTTTATTACTAAAAATATAATATGACCATTATTAAAAAATTTATAAATTTTTAATCTGAATTCTAGATCCATTTAACCTAATTCAATTTCTAAATATGATAAAATTAACTTTTAAATTAAAGCATAAGATATAGGAAAGGTTATTTTATAGAAAAATGTATTTGTATATATTAAGTGTTTTTATACTTATTACCTATTAATTATTAACTGAATGAGTGTTTCTAAATTTTTTATGTGTTTAAAAATCATATTAGAGTCATATTTTAAATTATATTAATCTAATTTATTTAGATAAAAATTATACAACTCTTATAAAATTAATTCTTTGAAAATAGCCATTTTACTTTTGTCAAGGTAATCAATCATTATCTTAAGTAATTTATTTTAAACAAATAAAATTAATATTGGAATATTTAAATAATTTTTTATTAATAATTCTATATATAATTTCTATTTTATCAAATAAAATTAATATGTGTAGGGAAATTTAATTTTAACATTTCAGCACATAAAACCTGTGTTTTAGAAAAATCTCAACAATTCATCTTAAGAAAATATTATTATGCTTAATAAAAAAATGATATTCATTTTATAAAATTAAATTTATAAAATTTTATAATTCAATATTCAAATAAAATCCTAAAATATAGTGGAAAACTATTCATATTGGAAAATAGGTTTTTAAAATGCTAATTATTCTTCATTGTTATTTCCTATTAATTACTAATTAATTTATTCTTAATATTTTATTTATATTATCAAAATATTTTATAATTATATAATAATAATATATTTAGTATCTTGAAATAAAACACCAATTTTAGAAAAGTACATGTTTTTAAGCATAAAATGATTTTCTTGTTTGTTTTAGACATGCTAATTGAATTTCATTCATATTAAATGTTGCCATTTTTTTCAAACTATAAATATTTCATAAAGAGGTTACTCCTATTCAATCATGTTAATTAAACAGCTAAGTTTTAATGGCCATACTTAATATTTATATTTTTTACTAAATATATCATGATTTAGTTTAAGTTTGTTGTTACGCATGAAACAAACTATCAGACACATTGAATTATTTCATGGTAATTGTATATTAAGATATCAGGGTGTTACATACTACAAGAAATGCAATAAATAAATGAGTATCACCTATATCAAATTATATATTATAAATTTTAGAATCAATAAAAAATGTGCCTATAACTATTAAGGTCCCACCACTCTCTCTATTGATTCCTACTCAATCATAAACAAGCAACCTTCATTCTTCTTAGACTAAGATCATCCCTTATGTTGAGATAGTTCCTCTTATGATCCCTATATAGTCATAAAATCACTCTCCTAAAAGTATGACTATTATACTAAAAAATTATATCGAGGCCCACCCATGTGGCCCTATGATACCTAAGTCTTACTCAAACCCTCTAACATAAATTAACTAGGTGAATTTCTTCGATAATACTTTAGGTTTCCAGGCATGCCACACCAATAAAAATCTAGAGGTTATTACACAAAATTCCTCTTCAAATGATAAAATAACCCACACTAAAACATATTTCTTATATATCCCTCTATCCTATAGAATAATTCATTATGTATATTGGCCATATAATTCTAATTTTCTGCAAGAATAATTATCTCACCTCCTCTTCTACACACTACTCAAACTACCGCCTCCACTTGGATAAGTAATGATGTTTCTTTGAGAAATTTTTTCCATAATTCCATTCTCAACAATGACTATCTTATTCACTATTTGAAATTATGATTCAATTAAAACATTATCACCTTTTATTTTATATTGGGTTATGATACAAACTAAAACATTCAATCCTTCAATGAGTCACTAGAAACTAATTCTCATACAAACTATGCCCAAGTCATGAATTGGGAGTCATACTCCATATCACCAAATCATGTTATTATAGATCAAAAAACTCAATAGTTTTAAATAACTAGAATATATTAGTATATAAGTTTTGATTGAAAATTTTCTCAAACCCTTACCAAGTTATCCCTTTATGAAAATTTTCATATATAACCAAATCTCACTACTCGCTTGTGAGTCTATCAAACATGTTCATGACTAGATCCAATTTCACATATGTTGTAGAATCCAATAAATAAGAAGTATAATTAATCCTTATTAACTAATGTATAACTTCTTTAGGTCCCAAATCCTATTTAATGATTTTATAGTTCTTCTTTTGGAATTCCACAGGCCTATCCACCTGAGTTTTTTTTAGCGGTGTAACCCCACTAAGGGATTAAAAATATTTCACCCTATTCTTTAATAACTATTTATCTAAATATGGATCATTATTCAAGGTGTTATTAACATCTTCATCATATAATGTAATAGATGGTCTTCTTGGAAACACCTTTTATAATTATCTAAGAATAACCACTAAACTAACACATAAAATAAATATTTATGGCCATACAAACTCACACAATGTTTTTTCAAACCTTTCCTAAGAAATAAATTTCAAATATTCATCAAAAAACATTCCCAATATACCCCAAAGTACTTTACACAACTAAAAGTTACCATTTCTAGGCCAAAATAATATTCAACACATTTGAAAATTTTCCAAAAAAATTGTTTTAAAACACACTTTGAAAATTTACCATTTTCAAACAATTCATTTTGAAATCCATTTTACAGTAAAAGACAAATATTTCATTAAGATCATGAAACTATGATACATTTTTATATCTATGAATTTCTAAATAATTAATAAATACTACCTTTTCCTTTAACTCGGGATAAATGACCAAATAGCCCCAAAGAAAATCTATAAGTTATTTACAAACATCTTAATATACCATCACATCTCATTAACTCGTTGTTTATTATAAATAGGTTATTTATTAATGTTTATTACTACTTAATGAGTTATAACATATAATATCTCCATGCCTACCACCCAACCAAACCAAATTGATACCATTTTTGACATCCTAATATGCCTCATCACCCCTTAACCTCACTCTTTTAAAAATAAAATGTTACTTGGACTTAGCTGGATACCCCTAATCACCAAATCTTAGAAATGAATGGTTAGGGATAAAAAATACCATTGATGGATAGTTTTACACAAAATAAAAAAAAACTACTAATAATGATATCCTCCCAAAATTTTTGCATGAGGTATTCATATATCGAACATACCCAAAATGTGTAGGAGAAATAAAAAAATATAGATAAAAAGATACATTTCCATAATAATACATGATGCATGGATAACATTCAAAACATTAAAGGATAAAAATACAAATGCAATAATATAAAACAAGTGTGTATAATCCTAAATAAAGGCCAATATGAGAACAAAACGCATAATTACATTATGTGGAGCATCCAAACAATTCCTTTATGTCACCATAAAACTCTAAGAACCAACCAATAATCATATGGTTCTTTATATTCATAGATCCAGTGCCATAGATACATTCCATCGCTAGTGAATAAAGACATCATGCCTTTACCTATATCAAGACACACATAATCTATATGTCCATCAAGGTAGGCATATAGGGTGTAAGTTTGAGACCCAGTAAGAAACCTCAAAGATTTCATATTCCTTCTAATTAAGGTTAATTCCATTTTTTTTATTTTCTTCAAGAAATCCATTTTTTAGGGTTAAATGGGATCCTGAAAAAATAAGGATCCACTACAAAATATTAGAAAAAAATTGACTTTAAATAATCATACCAAAATAATTTCAACAAGTTATAACCTTTTTCCCATTGTAAGATCTTGTTGAAGTAAAACTTTATTATCTCCACTTCTTCTTGGAAAAGATCCTCAATTAGAGAATTCGTCTTGTCTTATGAAATAAGATACTTCTCCAAACTTATCTTCCCTTCATTGAAGCCTTATACCAAAATGCAATCATGGGTGTTGATTTACTTTATTTTTTCCTCATTAATGGGTATAATAATCTACCTCTATATATTCTATTGGAATTATTTTTCATATCTTTGATGTCAACCTTGTATTTCACCATCACCTCCTTTGAATGAATTACCAGTCTCATAGCCAATGTAAGATTGCACTCTTATTTCTTCTTTTTTCCTTCTCCCCATCCATATTCAATCTCGAGAATAGTGATTAGAGTTTAATAAACTACCATTAATTTACCTAATTCAATTGTTTTATTATCCTACACTTATGATCCCATTCCAATTTTTAGTTATTGTTGACCAGTGCTCTTATTAGCCAAAATTAACCCTTTACTAGGGAAAAAATCACTCCCCTTGGGACCAATGCCTTTACCTTCTGATCTAGTGAATATAAAAAACAAGTAAGCTTTAAATGATATTTATAAAACAATCCCATTTCCTATGAAAATTTATAAAACAATCCCATTTCCTATGAAAATTTATAAAACAAAATAAAATAATTTTATATTTCAATAATAACAAATATTTAAATTAAACCATAACCAAACACATCACAATTCATATCATTTTCAAATCCATTTATCCACACATGCTCTGCATTTTAAAAAATCCAAGGTATCCCCTAGATTATTAGTTAAAACCATTCAGCACCACTTACTCTCAATAGGACTGACTACCACAAACCCACCTTGTCTTATCAATAATGCCCCGTACTAAAGTTGGTATTTCCACTATCCTCATGAAACCCGATAAGGAACCCAAAAGTAAGTGGTAATTCTCAATATCATGTCTAATAAATTTCCCAAAAATAATTCAATAATAACAACAACAATTTCAATTTCAATTTCATAATTCCACAATCACAACATCATAAAATCTATACTTTATCATTTTTCTGGATTTCCAAAAATCACATATTCGCTTTGAAAATCCACAATTTTATTTTTCACTTAAATCAATGTAACACCCCAAGGTTTTGCAAATAAATTTAATTTAATGCATGAAAAATTTAGTATCTACATACTAACAATTTTTTTAAGTAGATAGTTATAAACTGGCCCTTAAACATAATTTTTTCACTACTGTGTTTTGAATTTTGAAAAATAGACACACACGGTTGCGATTAGTAAGTTATTTGGAGTCTGATAGGACCAACTTAATTTTTAGTGAATAATAAAATACTCTTATGAATAGTAACATACCCTTATGAATAGTGATATGGCCTTTATTAATAGTGATATGACCCTTATGAATAGTAAATAGGCTAAATGTATAGTAACCTCAACCATGAATTTATAATAAAAAGGCATCTTATAAGTGATAATATGATCAATATATAAGTGTTGGTGTTTTTGTAAGTCATAAATATTTAATTACAATTTTATGATTAATTAAATAATTTAAATGAAATTTTATTTTCCTAAAATTTAACCATAAATTATTGTTTTATTTTCTTATGGTTATAAGATAATTTTAGGAGACCTTGATTAATTTTTTAGGGTGTTATAAAATGAGTTATAGTTTAAAAATTATTATTTTTTAAAAAAATTATGATTTTAATTAAAAATTAAATTTCTCATATTTAGAAAATTATTTTGATAAATTTTATTTTATTTTTGAATTATACACATTGAAAAATGGTTGGGTGAATTTTTGGTATTTTTCTAAAATACTTGAATTTTTTTGTAAATAGCGAAATTTGATAATTTAAGAAATGTGCAAAATAAATGAATTTCTACATCATGATTGAGTCATGGATGATGTAAATGGAAATTATCTCAAACTCACATGCACTTATTACAGTATTTATTCATTTAATCATCTCTATTTCTTGACTTTTGGAAAACTAAATAAAAATAATGAATAAAATAATAGAAAACCCCTCCTCTCCTCCACTATAAATATCACCCTCACCTCCCTCTTCCTCTCACACCTATCAAGCTTTGTTCATTGTCTAAATTCTACCCAATATTATTAAAAATTATATTACCCATGTACAATACCTACTGGTCTCACCAAAAGTACAATAACAAATTCCTTAAGAAGGATCTCAAGGAGAAGAGATCAAGAGGTAAACATCCACTTTCAATTTCTTGTGTTTTCTTTTCAATTCTTTTCTTTTCTTATACTCCATTCTCATAACCTCATCCAAGAGTAATTAAATCTACATAGTCTTATATATACTATATTCTTATCATGTTTATGGAAAAATCCATCATCATTCTTCCTCTCTTCATCATCTTATTCTAAAAATAAAAACACTGTATGTGATGTGCCGATTTACCAAAATTGTGGACGATGTGTTTTAAATTTCCATTACTTCCATAAAAAATGGTTATAAAACCATTTTAATGGTTGAAAAATATTTTAAAGTGTATTATATATCCTCTTTCATGTTTTTTAGTTAACATATATACATAATATTATGTTATATAATGAAACTAGTTTGTGATTATCAAAGAACCACCAAAATGTTATAAACGAATATCACTAAAGATTTATCTAATGATTAATCCTAATACCATATAAAAAATGATTTATGGAATCATTTAATATTATGGAAACATATTAATACCATTTCATTCTACTTCTATAATTTCATTTCTATGCGATAATAAAATCAAATACAAATTGTCCATGGAAATCATGTAAAGAATGCACCCAAAACAATGGAAGGAAAAAAATACTAATAATTAAATGGTAAAATGATGTTAAAAATGATCATATAAGGTTTTATAAAAATGAATATGTTTCTTTAAGGTATTAATAAAACTATTTTAATCATTATAAAAGAGGTTTAAACATGTTTGAAGTAAGACTAACCCGAGGTAAGGGAATTATTAACCCAGTTTCCATTCTTTGGGTTAACCTTCTACTTTATTCATTATATGGTATTAAGATTATTTATGTGGTAAATTTATGTTTATATTATGTTGTACTATGTTTATTTATATTGTATACACATATCCATTCTATTCCATTAATTTTAAGTCTAATTATTTTTATAAGGGACTTTCCTTTTAAAATTCTTTTAAAATCCTTTTAAAAGTCTCTTTAATAAAATTCAAAAAGACTGTTTTTTTATATATATGGCATGAGTAGTTTATCCTAATTTCATGATACTTTATTACTATTAAATGTTCTTCAGACATAGATATGTTGGTTTTATCCCATTATAGCTCAATATATTTTGGGTTGAGCCTATTATATCTCAAGATATGTTGGGTTGAGCCCATTATAGCTCAAGATATGATGGGTGAGCCTTATTATAGCTCTCCAATGCATTGGGTATTCCAAAGATGGAAGTTGAGAAAATGGTTATTTCATGAGTAATGTTTATTGTAATATTTATATGTTAAATATTTCCCAAGTAAACTACATGATGTTTTTATGCATGCTAATGAGTTTTATGAAATGGGTTTTATTGGTTTGAATGTTATCACTTGTCTAATGATTGCCTTATTTATGTCCTTTATTGAGATTATTTTGCTCATCACAAGTTTATAAATGTTTTTCACAGGTTATAAATATGTGTAAGAGAAATAAAGAATACAATTTAAATGTCATGAATATTTTTCAAAGAAATTATTTTTTATTTCAAAAGTTTTAAATTTTGAAAAAATGGATACTATTTTAATAGTATCCATATGTATTATTATGAGATGTTATGTATGTTTTATGTCCTTATTACCTAAAACTCTAAAATTAAAAATATCCTAAATGTTTAATAATGCATGTTCTTCTCTAAAACTCAGGATTATGTAATGTATTAAGGCTGGGTCCTTATAGTTGGTATCAAAGTGAGGTTTAGATAACTTTAGGGGTTAGGATGATATTAATAGAATACCATAAAAGATTTTTAATTTATGTTTGATTTTAAATTATATATAATTTACATATTACCAAGTTTCTTCATCTAATATATGTCAATTCAGAATGGTTTTCTACATAAGAAATGGGAAATCTGAAGTAGGAAGGCACCAAGAGGCTGATATCTATCTGAATCTATAACCTAGAATGGTGGGAATTAGAACCAAGCAGTTTGTGACAGAAATGGATCATTTGACTGAGGCGATAAATGGTGGTGGTATCCTTGATAGAGAGGAACCTGACCTACCATGAATAAACATGTATTTTTTAGAGCATTTTATGAGGCGACATCCTCCAGTATTTAGTGGAACTATATATCTAGTGATAGTTGATGGATGGATCATTGATTTGGAAAAGATATTTGATGCCATGGGATGTTCAAAATTTCAAAAGGTAATACTATCCAGTTATTGTTTTGAAGATGAATTAGATCAATGGTGGTCTCTAGTTAATAATACTAGATAAAGAGATGATCTTGATAGTCTATAATGGGATGATTTTAAGACTTTTTCTAGAAAAATATTTTCCTAAAACTATTCACCTCTGAATGGAGAAACAATTCTTGGAACTGAAGTAGAAAGATGATGATTTTGTGGAAGTATATGAATAGAATTTTACAAGACATTACAGGTACATATCATATTTCATTCAGGATTTTTATAGTAAAATTAATAGATTTTACTCTAGTTTGAAACCATTTTTATAAAGAGATTTGGATTCATGAAGTTTAAAAGCTATGAGAAACTTGTTCATTGTGCTGAAAAAGTTTAGATGGAGTTTTTTGACACATATATACCTTGTGATGACAAGAATAATAAGTGTTCAGGTTGGTAGAAATTGGAGAAGAATTCATCAAATAAATCTAGAGGTAAGAAAATCAATTTCCCTTCTTGTGAAAAGTGTGGTAAAAAGTATCCTGGTGAATGTCTTGTAAATTATGGGAAATTCTATCGATGTGGAAATTTTGGACACATTTCTCATGAGTGAAAGAAAAATGATCCCAAAATTAATGATAAGCTGATGGTGAGATTCTTTAACTGTAAGGAATTTGGTCATTTTTCTAATGTGTGTCTGAAGATAGTCACTCGGGTAGGAAATGAGCAATATTAGAAGAAGAAAGGTCTGGTGAAATCCTTTGCAACCACTTTAGTAGATATTGATCCATCAAATAATATAGTATCAGGTACATTGGTTTTTTTAGAGATTTTTTAAATGTGTTGTTTGATTCGAGGTCTACACATTCCTTCATTTCTAAGAAATTTTCAGCAAAATTGGGAATTCCACCCCATGAAATGAAACCAGAACTTATGGTAAAAACACATGGAGAAAATATTATTTCAAGAAGAAATTATAAGAATATACCTATATTTTTCTATAGAAAGAGTTTACCTGTAGACATTATTGTATTGCCTCTACTGGAGTTTGATGATATTCTCGGTATGGTCTAGCTTTATTTTTATCATGCTAAGATAGATTATAGAGTAAAAGAAGTTGTTTTTTAGAAAGAGTTTTAGTTTGTATATAAGAATGAACCCATACCATTGATAACATATCAGGAATCTAAGAAACTGATAAAAGATAGAAATGAAAGTTATCTTTCCCATATTTTTGAAGATATGGGAATTATCCAGATTAATGATGTTCCAGTAGTAAATGAATACTTGGATGTTTTTCATGATGATTTTCCTGGTGTTATTCCTAATCAAGATGCTGAGTTTACTATTTAATTATTTCTTGATCCTAAGACAACTTCTAAACCCCTTATCGAATGGCTCAAATGGAACTTTTGGAATTAAAAAAGTAGTTCCATGAATTGCTTGATAAAGGCTTCATTTGACCCATCACTTCACCATGGGGTGACCCTATCTTATTTATTAAAAATAAATATGGTTTAATGAGACTTTCAATTGATATAGAGCCTTTAATAACATTACTATTAAAAACAAGTATCCTTTGCCTCATATCAATGATTTGTTTGATTATCGTTAGGGAGCATAGTATTTTTTGAAGGTTAACTTGAGGTCAGGGTACCATAAATTGAAAATAAAGGATGTAGACATCCCAAAGACTATGTTTCATACTATATATGGTCATTATTAATTTTTAGTTATGTCATTTGGGTTAAATAATTCACATACTGTATTCATGGATCTTATTAATAGAATATTTCATGAGTTCTTGGATAAGTTTTTGGTTGTGTTTATTAATTACATTCTAGTATATTCTAAAAGAAAAGAGGAGAAAGAAAAACATCTAAGGGTTGTTTTGAAAACCCTATAAGAAAATAAACTATATGGAAAATTCAGAAAGTGTGAATTTTGGATGCAAAAAAAATCTTTCCTTGGTCACATTGTTTCTAAAGATGGCATAATTGTTGATCCTGCTAAAACAAAAGTTGTTGAAGAAGTGACAAGACTAACAAATATAACCAAGATTCGTAGTTTTCTTGGTTTGGAAGGCTATTATTAGAGGTTTTTTAAAAAAAATTGCATATTTCTCTAGCCCAATGACTAAGTTAACTTTAAAAGAAGTTAAATTCATCTGTACAAAATAATGTGATGATTGTTTTTAAGGAATTGAAAATAAGATTTTTGAATGCTCAAGTTCTTACCCAACCTTCCAAAAGTGGTGAATTTATCATCTATATTGATGCTTCTTTGAAGGGACTTGGTTGTGTTTTGATGCATAATGATCATGTAATTTCTTATGCCTTATGTTAGTTGAAACCTCATGAGTTAAATTACCCTACACATGATTTGGAATTAGATGATGTTGTTTTTTCAATAAAAATTTGGAGACATCATCTGTATGGAGTAAAATGTGAAATATATACTGACTATAAAATTTTGAAGTATATATTTACTTATAAGGAATTAAACATGAGATAGAGAAGATGGCTGAAAATAATCAAGGATTATGATTTCACAATTCATTATCATCCTAGAAAATCAAACAAAGTGGCCGATGCATTGAGTCAAAAAGGTAATGCTACATTAACCATGATATGTTTAGAATATGAACCTTTGGTGAATGATTTGATAAACTTTGTCTTGGAAGTTTTGGTGTAGGAAATTCCTCTATTTTGTTTTAGGTTTTAGTGTATTCAACTCTGTCATACATAATTAAGAAAGCACAGAAAGAAGATGGTGAGTTGCAAAAAAAGGTAGAATTGGTTAAAATGGGTAAGTTTATAGAATTTAACATTGATAAGGATTGTGTTTTGAGGTTTTGGAAGAGATTATGTGTTCCTTTTGAACCTCAGTTAAAGAAAGAATTATTATGTGAAGCTCATAGTTCTCTATTTTCAGTTCATCTAGGAAGCACAAAGATGTTCATATGTCTTTGGGAGTATTATTAGTGGGATGGAATGAAAAGATATATTGGTGATTTTACTATGAAATGTTTGACATGTCAATAGGTTAAGGAATAGAGGTAGTTACCAAATGGGATTATTTAACCCAGACCATTTCTAGAGTGAATATGGGAAAATATATCCATGGACTTCATTGTGGGACTACCGAAGACATATCAAGGTAACAATGAAATCTGGGTTATTGTTGATCATCTAACTAAATCCACACATTTCCTATTCTAGATTCTATGTATTTGGATCAGATTTCTCAACTGTACCTCAAAGATATTTTTAGGTTATATGGAGTTCCTCTTTCCATTGTGTTTTATCATGATCCCAGGTTAACTTCAAACTTTTGGAAAGGACTTCAGAAGTCATTGGGTACAGAATTAAACTTCATCACTGCTTTTCATCCTCAGTCTGATGGATAGGCCGAGAGAACAATTCAGACATTGGAGGATATGCTTCAATCATGTTCAAAGTACTATAAGGGAAGTTCGGATCAACATATTTCTTTAATTTAGTTTTCCTATAATAATAGTTTCCATTCTAGTATACAGATGGAAACTTTTGAGGAATTGTATGGAAATTGGTGTCGAACTCCATAATTTTGGGATGAAGTCGAGGAAAGGAAGTTGATGGGACCAGAATTAGTAGATGAAGTGGTAGAAAAAGTTCAGATGATTCAGAAACACATGTGGATAACTCAGAGTAGGTAGAAAATTTATACAAATAATAGGAGGAAATACATTTCATTTAAGGTAGGTGATCATGTTTTCCTTAAAATCTCTCCTTGGAAAATTGTTATGTGTTTTGGTAAAAAAAATGAAATCTAATTCCATGGTTTATTGGACCTCATGAAATCCTAGTGAAATTTGGACCAGTCACCTACCGAGTAGTTTTTCTTCTGAGTTTATCTCAGGTATACAATGTTTTTCATGTTTTGATGTTGAGAAATTATGTGCTAGATTTATCTCATGTATTGAGCCCAAAAGTAGTTCAACTGGAATAGAACCTTTCTTTTGAAGAGAGACCTATTCATATTCTTGATCGTAGAGAGAAAGTATTACAGAATAAGGTAATCCACCAGGTAAAGGTTTTGTAGAGAAACCACATGATTGAAGAAGCAACATGGGAATCTAAAAATGCTATGAGGAAAAGGTACCCTCACTTGTTTAATAAGTAAATAAAAATTGTGAGGATGCTATTTCCAGAAGGTGAGGAGAATGTAACACCCCAAAGTTTTGAGAGTAAATTTAATTTAATGCATTAAACACTGAGTCTTTACATAATGACACTTTGTTTTAAGTATATAGTTATAAACTAGCCGTTAAACATAATTTTTCCGCTACTGTGTTTTGATTTTTGAAAAACGGACATACACGGTTGTGATCAGTAAGTTATTTGGAGTCTGATAGAACCAACTTAATTTTTTGTGAATGGTAACATACCCTAATGAATAGTAACATACCCTTATGAAGAGTGATATGAACCTTATGAATATTAAATCTGATAAATGTATAGTAACCTCACCCATGAATATATAATAAAAAAGGCATCTTATAAGTGATAATATGATCATTATATAAGTGTTGGTATTTTTGTAAGTCATAATATTTAATTACAATTTTATGATTAATTAAAATAAATTAAATGAAAATTTATTTTCATAAAATTTAATCATAAATTATTATTTTATTGTCTTATGGTTATAATATAATTTTATAATACCTTAATTAATTTTTCAAGCTCTTATAAAATGAGTTATAGTTTAAAATTATTAGTTTTTAAATAAATTATTATTTTAATTAAAAATTAAATTTATCATATTTAGAAAATTATTATGATAAAATTGAGTTTATTTTTTAATTCTAAACATCTAAAAATTGTTGGGGTATTTTTTTGGTATTTTTCTGAAATACTTGAATTTTTTGTGAATAGTGAAATTCGATAATTTAAGAAATGTGAAAAATAAATGAATTTCGGCATCATACTTGAGTCATGGATGATGTAAATGGAAATTATCTTGAACTAAAATTTACTTATTACTATATTTAATCATGGAATCATCAATATTTATTGTCTTGTGGAAAAATAATAAAATAATGAATAAAATAATGGAAAACCCCTCCTCTCCTCCACTATAAATATCACCCTCATCCCCTCTTCCTCTCACACCTCTCAAGATTTTTTAATTGCTTAAATGCTACCCAATATCCTTCAAAAGTATCTTCCCCATGTCCAAGACCTACTGGTCTCACCAAAAGTCCAATAACAAAGGCCTTAAAGAGGATCTCAAGGATAAAAGATCAAGAGGTAAAAATCCTCTTTCAATTTCTTGTGTTTTCTTTTCAATTCTTTTCTTTTATTATAATATATTCTCCTCCCCTTATCCAATAGGAAATAAATATATATTATATTATATATAAAATATTTTTATCATTTTTATAGAAAAAAATCATCAGCATTCTGCCTCTCCTCTTCCTCTTATTCTAAAAATAAAAACACCGTCCATGATGTGTTGATTTACCAAAATCGTGGATGATGTGTTTTCAATTTCCATTACTTATTTAAAAACTATTTATAAAACCATTTTAATGGTTGAAAAAGATTTTATAGTGTATGATATATCTCATTTAATGTTCTAGAGTTAACATATATAAGTTATATTATGTTATATAATTAAACTGGTTCATGATTATCAAAGAACTGCAAAAATGATCTAAATGGATATCACTAAAGATTTATATAATGATTCATCCTCATAACATATAACAAAAATTATTTATGAAATCATTTAATATTTTAGAAACATATTAATACCATTTTATTCCACTTCTGGAATTTTATTTCCATACGATAAGAAAATCAAATACAAACCCACCATGGAAATCATGTAAAGAATGCACCTGAAACAATAGAAGGAACAAAATACTAATAATTAAAGGGAGAAATGATGTTATGAAATGATCATATAAGGTATTATAAACATGAATATTTTTCTTTAAGATATTAATAACACTATTTTAACCATTATACATGATTTTTAAACACATTTTAAGTAAAACAAACCTGAGGTAAGGGAATTCTTAACCCAATTTCCATTCTTTGGGTTAACCTTCTAATTTATTCATTATATGGTATTAAGATTATTTGTGTGATGAATTTTAATTTATATTATGTTGTATTATGTGTATTTAATGTGTATACACATATCCATTCCATTCCATTAATTATCAATCCAATTATATTTTTAAGGGACTTTCCTTTTAAAATCCTTTTAAAACTCTCTTTAATGAAATTCAAAAAGACTATTTTTTATATATATGGAATGAGTGGTTTCTTTAGGATACTTTATTACTATGAAATTTTCATCAGACATAGATATGTTGGGTTGATCCCATTATATCTCAATACATGTTGGGTTGATCCCATTATAACTCAAGATATGTTGGGTTGAGCCCATTATAGCTCAAGATATGACAGGTGAGCCCCATTATAGCTCTCCAATGAATTGGGTACTCTAGAGATGGAATTCGATCGAATGTTTATTCCATGTGTAAGGTTTATCGTAAGAGTTATATGGTAAATATGTCCCAAGGCAACCACATGATGTTTCTATGCATGCAAATGAGTTTTATGAAATGGGTTTTATTGGTTTTTATGTTATCACTTGTCTAATTATTTCCTTATTTGTATCCCATATTGAGATTTTTGTGCTCATACCAAGTTTCTAAATGTTTTTTTAGGTTATAAGGATGTGTAAAATAAATAAGGAATACAATTTAATAAATCAATCCATTTTTTTATTTCAAGAAAATACTAGCGGGAAACCAACATAGGGACAACAAAAGAAAGAAGGGCCTACGGGGGCCTAAAGTAGTGTAGGACAAGGGCATCCCTTCTTATGATGTTCACCCCCTAATCTTTCAAAAAATTCAGATCATAAAAATATGAGACACCAGAACCTTGAATAGAAAGGGAAGAGAGATGATCAGTAGCCATATTACCTTCCCGCTGTGTGTGACTTAAGATAGCATTGTTGTAGAGGAGGCCTCAGAATTTCCTAATGGCATAGTTAATCAACCATGGGGTATTGGTAGAGTCTATAAATGAGTTGAGAAGAACCAAAGAGTTCATTTTAGCCATTGCAATTTCAATGACTCCCTACTGGCATAGAGAGAGACTGGTGAGGAAAGCCATTACCTCCTCTATGAGAGAGGAGCCATGGACAAAATAGGTAGCGAATGCCAAAATAACTAGCCCCATGGAATTATAGACCATAAATCCACCTCTCATTACTCAAAAAATACAAGAGCCATTGGTATTTATTTTTAAACCCATTTGTGGAGGTTTCCAGCAAACCCAAAGGCCTCTTGGAGAGACTGTGGTTGAAAAAATAGGGAATGCACCTATAAGAACCAGAGTGAAGGGGCATCATGCTAGGAATCATAAAGCCTAACCAGATCAAGAAGAATGATCTGAGTTCTAGAAATGATGTCACTCCCATAAGAAATGAACCCCTCATGTTGTGCTTTGTTTTTGACCTACCAGAGACACCAACAACCTATATGAAGGATGATGATTTTGGCCCATCTCTCCACTCCTTTATCTCCCAAGTTGAAGAACCATCGATCCAAGAAGGAGGAGTCGGGGTGAGGTGGGGAGGAGAAGGTAGTGAACACACCAAAGAAGTACCAGATCTCCCGATCCCACTTTACCTTGAATAACAGGTGACCAGCTCTCTCCTCCTTGTGACGCTTACAGCATGAGCATTAAGAGACCAAAGAAATGACATATTTCCTAATATTTTCATCGGTAGGGACTACATTGTGTCAAAGGTACCATGTAATAAAGTTGAGCTTGGGTGGTATTTTTTATCCACAGAGTCTCATTCCAGTAGTCCCCCTGAGTTTCTATGGTCAATGATCAACATAAAGCATTACCATAGAAGGATCCTGAGCTAGAGATGGTGAAAATACACCGGTATGGGTCTTTTTTAGTTTCAATGAGGTGAAAGAAACCCTGTTGATCTTTTTCTAAAATCGCCCTGATGAACTCCGAATGCATAAAGATAAATATGAAGAAAAATAATTTTACCAATATGGAGATACACATTATACTTAACCTTATTGAATACTAGGATCCAAAATCTCCAAATCACTCAAGACAAGTTGTTATACTTCCCAAAAACCCTCTCTTTTAATGTTCTTCCAAGAAGGAAATAATATATGAGGTAAATAGGGGATATATAGGGTGGAAAAACATTAATCTAACACTAAAAAATCCAAAGATCCAAAATATGAGGAGATATAGAGGATAGAATCCATAAAAATCACCTAAAAGTCACCCTAGGTCATAAGTCCCACATAAAGGAGGAGAAAATGAGGTATCTTTATAAATATCAAGTAAAACAAATCAGGGTCTTTTTAATTAAATACATGGTTTCAATACTCTTCCTTCCATACTATTTGTCTAACCACACATTTCATCTAGATTCACAAATTTCCTTTTAAAATGCCACATATCACCCCCTAAGCTCCCAAACATCAATAATTATTAAATACTAACATTTTGTACCTTAAAATGGTAAATATTCTAAGTTGGGTATGTTTATAATCATGTGGTATGATTTTCTTACCTAATATAGGATTTTTATTTCTCTATAATGTGTATGGAATCTAGGACATAGTTTAATAAGACTAAGGTATTGCATGGTTATACCTAGGTAAGTGAAATGTAATATGCTTATATACTTAGGTGAGTGAAGCTGATATACTCATTTTCATGGATGTAAGACATAATATGTATTCATTCTTATTATTAAACCTTTACATGGTGAATTGAGAATGTATAAGTTGAAATATATGGTACTTACATTAACTATGTCTCATTATTATCCTCAAAATCATAGAAAAATGGATTATATGATTATTCATGATGTATGAGATACATTTAGTGGACATGGGTATGGAGATACATGAACTTGATGGATATCATTTTAGTTCCCTTTGTAGCTTGAGTAACAATAATGTTTTTTTATAGTTCATTCCTTTTTTACAATTATAGATTATGAATTTATAATTATTTGTAATGCCACAGTATCCCAGGAGATTACATAAAAAATTATATGAATGAGGATTATTTTTTAAAAAAAGTATTTGTAAAGAATTTTGAGATCTTAATGATAAATTCTATTATGAGAGTTTTAGAGTATATCCAAAAGTAATGTTAGATATAGTTTCATAGGTTGTTTCATATGATTCAATATAAGGTGAACATGTATAATCCATAGGAGGATGTATAGTAAGTATAAGATCGATGTATTTGTGAACCAAAACTTGTAATGCGGCCGATGGTATGGACTTTTGTTCTAACTATAGGTTATAGTGTTGGATTTTTTGTTAATTGGAAGTCAATAAGAATTCATGTAAGGGATTTTTAATTATTTTAACAAGTTAGGAGTCAATTTGAGATGGTAGGAGATACATTATGGATGTTTTGGTAGTTATAGGAATAAAATATTATTTCATCAGAAGAATCACACCATGATTGAAAGTACATAAAATTAGAAAATTCCCATACATAATGGTGACTTTATCATAATAGTGAATTTAGAAAATTAAAGACACTTATTTTGATACATAAGATTAATACATTTTAAAATGTAAAAGTAACCATGCCAATACATAATGTAATATATTTCAGAATTCAAAAATAAAATCCAAGGGAGAATCCTTACATATGGGATAGTATATAAATAATAGTAATTCGATTGAAGGTTTATAATATACTCTATACCATCAAATATGATTGATAGTGGTTCATGACGTTGTAAAGACAACCATGTAATGAATAAAACACATAAGGGTCTCCTTGGAAAAAAATTGATATATAAAGGTTATCTAGGAAATGTAAGGTATTTAATTTTCCATAGGGAGAAGGATAATACCTGTCACACCATAACGTTTTCATGCATAATAAGGTTTCAAATTCCATGCAACCCCTTTATATATTTGTATATTCCCATTCCCTGGATAACGATCACACCATAATCTATCAAGATAAAATTAGGACCATGCCAAAACATAGAAACTACACCATGGAGGATATAAATAAAAAAGAATGTCTATTATCCATATTGGAGGAGTGTCTAGGGATTTTTACTACGAGAAATAATTTCATGATATAATAATTTTAAATAATTGATAAGATTTTGAGGATAATATCATTATAATCAAAGAAAAATTAATGAAAAAAAGGTTTGAGAATTATGGGGAGTTATTAATAATTAAAGGATTTATAGATCATTGGGGTAGATGATTCAGTTGAGAAATTAATATAGATAAAATCATGGTGCTTGAAATTATAGATATAATATTCATTTAGTTCTTGAAATTTATAAAAAGTTGAGGAGGAGAAGTGAAAGGGGGTCAATTTTGATCCTAACTAAAAATATCAGAGTTGAAGGAAGATAGAGAGAAGGTAGACCATTAAGAGAAGATCCATTGAAGATCATGAATTATAGGAGGAACAAAATCATAATGGAAACAACCATATTGGTATGATATTAATCTTTTATAAAGAATAATTATGGGAAATTATCACATTTCATTTTATTATATCACTTATCCCAAGGTAATACATAGAGAGATAAGATAAAGGAGTGTCCTTAGGATTGATAGTGTGTCCTTAATAAACTTTTGTAGCACATACAATGAGTATTTTTACACCATGGTATATCAACACACCACAAGTGAATTCTTCTTGGATTAGATATTTGAGATGAACCAAGTAAAATCATCATGTTCCTGTATTTAATTTTTGTATCTAAATATTGTGTTTACTTGGAGATTAATAGGTTTGTGGTGTTCTTACTAACATGTGAACAATATATAATTAAAGATTAAAATAATTGAGCAACCTAATTCATCCCACTCACCCCCTAATGTGTATTGGACATGTGGTTAGAAGAAGTGGTATCATATCTATAAGGTTGTTTCCTAATAAATCTGTCATTAGAAAATCGATTCCATGAAAAATGTGGTTAATACAAAAGGAGTTACCTTATTTGATGGTTATAATTTCAAAATGTGGAAGAATCAAATGAGATCATACTTGAGATGTATTGGACTTGATATATTTTCTACTTTAATTCATAGAATATAAGTCATAAATGTTATAGAAATATCAATAATCAATGTTGATAGAAAACTTATTGATGTCGATGAAAAGGTGAAAAAGTCTTAATCTAGAGCCTATTAAAACCAAATATTTATATGAATGCGATGATTTTCACATCAAAAAAAATCCATTTGGAAAATATTCATAAATGAGATAGGAAGTTAAAAAAAAGGAAAATTAAAAGTGCTATATAAAAATATGATAATATAAAGAGAACCCTGAATAAGAATATTGATGAAAACAGTCTCATTGAGGTCATGGGATCCATCTATGGTATTGGTGAAAAAATGAATGGTGTTTGAATTATGAATAAAATTTTTAAAAGACTACCACCTTTGTATAATGCTATAGAGTTAGCTCTTTAAGAATAAGATCTCACATAATTGACTCTTGATGATATTCATAAGAATATGGTGGATTAAAAAATGTGTGTGAAACCAAAAAGCACATATATATAATTACTAAAATAGATTTATTTTGAATCCATATAGAATCTGGAGTTACATGATGCTATAATCAATTATGATGATTTTAGTGATGAATTTCTATCACTAAATTAGGAAAATTCAAGTATGGAAAAGAGAGGTATGAACGTAAGATATCATTAGCTTTTCTGAATTGTGGAAAGGTTTGGAATATTATATTAAAATATCTAAGTAATTCTAATAATGGAGTTTAGGATGATTTTGTGTGAACACAACAGATAATGTATCCCTCGATATGAAACATTAAATTAATAAATCCAATGAGAAAGAGGTTCTAATGGAAAAACTTATTAAGTGAATCAGAATAAGATGATGAAAGTTGTTTTTAATATGATGAGGTTAGATTTATCTTAGATATGGAATATTTTTTGATTCAATCCATTAAATAAAAAACTAAAATTACAGAAGAATACTAACCTAAAGGATTCATTAACCTAAAATTCAAACTTGAATGATCACTTGAAGAGTTCGACATATAAGGTAATAGAAACTAGAATATCAGTTTCCCACTAAATGAATCATCAAAATATGTTGATCAAAATAAATTTTAAATTACTTGTATGAAAAAGTGGTTAAAGATCTTGAGTCTACTCAAGAAACTTTTAAAGAAGTGTTTGGTCTTTAGGTATAGATCTAAGAGAATGAAAAAATGATTTCTAATCTTAATACTAAAATGGAAGTAATAATAAAGAGGTTTGGGTTGTAAGAACATGGTTTTTTCTATAAAAGACTTTGGAATATTATTGATGTTATTTTGGAGCAGCGCCTTCAGACGGCGTGCGATTCTGAGCCATAGTGTGGCCAGAATTAAATTTCCAGTGCGTTCACACTGGTCACACCAAATAAATGGGATAACTCCTAAACGGTAGCTCATACGTGAAAACCAAGGGCATCATTGAGTTCGGAGTGTGCCATTTACCCTAGGAGGGGTGTAATTTTTGCGGGCGCAGGCCTTTTGTGAAAAACGCCTCCAGGGGCATTTTAGTAATTTAGCGGCCCCAGGATTTGAATTTATAACTTTCAAATGGAATCTTGGAATAAAATTCTGAGACTGCCGTTGTGCTCGGGAGGTGGTATTTACCCTAGGGGCAGGTTAATCTCAACCTTGTTGGAAGTTTCGGACGTGGGTCTTTTCGTGGGCGATTAAAAGTTAAATAAGAATTTATAAAAATTCATTATTTAAACCTAAACTCACTCCTCCCCTTCCCTTCTTCTTTCTATGGCGGAAGAAGCCACAACAATATCCCCTCTCCCTTCATCAATCTCTCCTCCCCTCCTCTCCAAGTCGGTTGCAGATCCGGTGAAGGTGGATCGCTTGCAAAGCCTCGGGCTACGCCCAACAAGGTAGGATCGTGCGTTTTTCTTTTTAAAGTTTTGCACCTACTTTGATCTTGATTCATATCATCGAACTTTCATCTAATTTTAGAGAAAATTCCATTACTGAGTAGTATATTTTCTGAGCTTTCTGATGCATATTTCGGATTTGAATTTCGAGTCCTGAGGTGTCCGCAGCTGTCCGACAAAGATCTGGTTGTGTTTAGGTGTTTTCTGGTGGCTTCAGCAGGTTCCGGCGGTGGTCCGGCCATCCCAGGCGGCGGCGCGGCGGCTGCGGATGGAGGCTCAGAGTAGGCCGGTGGCGGCTTCAGTGCTGGCGGTTGGGTGAGCAAGCGCGGCAGGCGCCCGGGCGAGTGAGCGTGGGAGGCGGCCGCGGGCGATGGCGGTCGAGCGGAAGCGGTCTGAGCGTCAGCGGGGCGGTCGGCGCGCGAGCGGAGGACTGAGGTCAGCGACCCCAGCTGGCGGACTGCAACCCGAAAAGGGCGGGTCGCCATGGAAAGCGAGCTGGACTGGCTCAATCTGGTCCAGGTGAGACGAGCCGGTCCGCACGGTGAACCGCGGGTCGGTTCAGGCAAGGTGGGTCGGCCGAACCGGCCCGACCCACCTGTTTCGGTCCATTTAAAATTAAAACGCTCCTAATTTTCAACCCAGATGTCAGATTCACGTGCCATCTACGGCGACGCATTCCTTGGATCAAGGCGAACGTTTTGAGATGGTCTTGGGGATTTTTAATTTCTGAGACGAGGGGCTCGGTGGCGCGACAAGCCCGTTAAGAGGATTTGTGTTTTTCTGGGGGTTCTTGTTTTGGATGGCGCGGACACATCTGATGTCTGATTTGAGCACCGTCAGTGGTGTTGTAACTCTGGCGTTAAGATGAATATTTCCAACAGGTTTGTGGGCATTGAAACCGGAGTTGAGGCATTGGCCCCACGGCCCATCTTTTAAGCTGCGAGCAGTGATTAGCAACTTTTTCATCGGACGCTCGTTCGGGGCATGCAAGTATTTGTTCTTGGGTGTTTTTTCGAGGGAATCACAATAGCGTAATCCACCCGCTTGAATTCAGCATGGTGGTGTGGGCCCCATGAGGGTCGTTTTGGGCGTTAACGGTAAATTCCATCTTCTTCACCGGGTGTCTGTTTCGGATGAGTGATTAGTCAATCTTGTGTACTTTTTCAAGAGGATCGCAATGGTGTGATCCGCTCGTAGCGCTTCGGGACCGGGATGTGGGTCCCACATGGCACCAATCGTGTGCGGAATGATGAAATGCATCGTTTTCTATGAATATCTGTTCCACTCAAGCGAGCAGTCCTTTTGACGTGTTTTTCTGAGGGGATCGCAATGGTGCGATGCACTTGACCGTTTTTGGGACCGAGACTCAGGATCACAGGACACTGTTCGGGCATAAAGCGGTGTTGGCGAATTTTACGGCAGATATCCATCTCAGGCAAGTAAATAGTCTAACTCGCATGTTTTTTCACAAGGATTACCATGGTGTAGTCCGTTTGGATGTGAGGAGCCTCAATCAAGATCTCATTAAATGTGGAAGCATTAAAGATATAACGGTGGTGGTTCTTCCTACGGTGTTTGTAGGGAACCATTGGCGTGTAATTGTGTTCACTCTCATGTGAGTGAAGTAGATGTTTAAAGAGATATGGCTGGCCGTGTTAGGGACATGGAGGAAGCTGGTTGGTGAAATTGTGTTTTCTCCCTTTGCATTGACGTTGGGTGTCATGTGCACGATAGCCTTTGGGCTAGAAATGTGGTATACTCTGGGAGTATACAGGAATTCTTGGAGCTACATGTTGTAGTTTTTACCTAAGAACATTTGTGCACTTGGTTCGAAGATGAGTTAGGGCCACACGTCGTGTGGGACCCATGTGCGTACCGTGTTCTACTTTATGTACCTTTGACCTCTCGTGACGTAGAAGGTCCTTCTGTTAACAATGGTTTAGACCAGCAGGGTGGGGTGGTTTCCCCTGGTTCTGTTCTCAACGGTTTGATCGGAAGAGTTTTTTGGGTTACCCTGTTTCTTTAGTCGTGTGGGATTTCAATATCATGTCCCTTCGTGTTCCCTGGTAGGGTTATTGTGGATTCGGTGTGACCAATACTTTACGCGGGCATCGATCCTCTACCCAGGAGGTTATTTTTAGTAGGGTGCAGAGCCCAGTGATCCTGGGCGCAGGTTCCCTAGCTGAGTATCGAGATCATATCCTCCTTCTACGATCTACTGTGACATGTTTCCCTAGTCAGAACTCCGGGTATCGGCATGACCCATACTAAATGGGTGATGAACCTCTACTGGGTGAATTGTTTTGGAGTTGGGTGGTTGCGCGATACCCACTCTGTATTCTGTTGGCTAGTGTTGTACCATCCAGTAGGGATGGCTATAGAAGTTCCGGGTTTAGCCTCCAGCGGGGCTGGGTAGTGGGTTGCTCATCTACTTCTTCGAGTTTACCCTCCAGCGGGGCTGGGAAGTGTGTTGATCATTGAATTCTTAGGGTTTACCCTCCATCAGAGACTGGGTAGTGGGTTACCCAATGACCTCTTAGGGTTTACCTTCCAGCAGAGACTGGGCAATGGGTTACCCGATGACCTCTTAGGGTTTTCCCTCTAGTAGGGACTGGGCAGTGGGTTACCCGACGACCTCTTAGGGTTTACCCTCTAATAGAGACTGGGCAGTGGGTTACCCGACGACCTCTTAGGGTTTACCCTCCAGTGGGGCTAGGCAGTGGGTTACCCGATGACTTCTTTTAGACTCAGTCCTTTCTACTAGGCCAGTCTGTGGATTTTCTCCATGACTACCAGAGCGGGACCCTTGTTTGTACGGGTCAGTGATGTAACAGCTTTGACTTTGAGAATACCTCTTGAATACGTGACAATTAAGAGGTGTGGTTTGACTTTCCCTAGAACTCTCAAGTACGAGGGGCGCTTTCCCCACCAAGACGCGTCCTTGTGACGCGACCTAAAACCTTGTGGGAGAGTCAGTGTCATCCAAAGTAGATAGTGTTAGGGTGCGGTGATTTGAGCCCCTTGACTTGTAGTTTAGGGTAGATGGGTGGGATGCTGGGCATCGATGGTTTTTACTTCTGGGACTGTTGGCTACTCACTTTCTAGGGTTCATCTACGGGGTGGAGATCCCCTTAGGATCTTGTTCGGGTTTCTTGATTGAGCATATGGATATGTATATACCTTTTTCCAGTACCCACTCCTTGGGTTTGGTTACTCTTCTTCCAGGTGAGGTGAAGACGCGTGGGGTATTCCACATGCTTTCTGTGTCTAGCTTCTTGTGGTTAGATGAGTCTACTCTCCTACTATAGGTATAAAAGACTCGACAAGAAGTTTCATCTTCCAACCATTTCTAGCTTCTTGTGTTTGGATGAGTCTACTTCCTTTCTCTTTTTGGGTTGAGTTGTTACTCTGTTGTTACTCTACTATTACTCTACTGCCCTCTTTGTTTTAATTATTTTCTATTCCCTGTTCGATCTACTGGTCACCTCTTTAGTACCTCCTTTTTTGCTCCCTCGAGCCTTCTGGGCATCCTACTAAGTATTTTTATACTCACCCCTGCTTGGGATTTTCCCGCACTTGGTGTGCCCTTGCAGACGACAGATAGGTTGGTCGTGACTTCAGCGGAGCTTAGGAGTTCAGGAACTTGGACCACGTGCAGTGGTCATAGTCGGGTTCCAAGTGTGGGACTCTCCCGGCTATTTACTTTTGTTTACCTATTGTCGGGTTATGGCACTTTTCTGGTTGGGCGTGTGTTCTGCCCTTTTCTTTTCAGTTTACCTTCAGCACTTTCTTTGTACTGTTTAGAGGTCGATGAACTTTTGTGGTTGTTTATAGTAGTTAGTACTTTACTTTTCCTTTTACTCTACACTTCTGCATTGAGTGGGTTGTGTGTGTGTTTGTACAGGTACTCAGGAAAAGGCCTCCCCAAGTTGTTTAGCCTTCAGAACCTGTCGCCAGCCCCTGGCCTATGGAGGCAGGCTTGGGGTAGTTACGGCTTGAGCCCGGGTAGGGTCGGGTCGTGACAAAGTGGTATCAAAGGTCGTTTATTCCTTGGGATGTTGTTCAGACGTCCCTAAAAAGGAATTGGTTGAGATCTAGGGAAACAGTGTCAATGTGTCTCGAGAGAGGCTCTCAGGCCAGGGAGTCCAGTGACGGTGCGGCGGCCGACGTATCCATTCACCAAGACCCTAATAACCTGCTTTTCAACTCATTATGTTGAGACACTCGTTGTAGGGAAATTGGTTTGCACATCACATAGTTTTGAGTCTTGACTTTCCTTCTTGGGTAAGCTCCCCATTGTTGTTACTATTATATACATATATGCTCATCTGACCATGGAACTCCTTGATAACATTCAAGATGTCTCCGTGAAGACATCCAGCCAGGATACCAGCTTTGATTTATGATGACAACCCTGTGAGCGATGAGGCCTCAGTCCAGGACCCATCATGAGAGTCCCTTTCTCCAGGTGGGCCGATAGCAGCACCCCCACCTGGTGAGAAGCAGACAGCTCCAGCAGAGCAGATGGAGCTTGAGCGTGGGTTGAGCGCGCTCTGTGAGTTCCAGTGACAGAGACCGCTGAGGTTTAGTGGTGAGCCAGACCCTCAGGCAGCAAAGGTTTGGCTTGAGACAGTGGTTCGCCTCTTCAGGCTTGCGCAGACACCGGCAGATCAAATGATGACTTTGGCAGCCATCCTTTTCCATGGAGCAGCTGGGCGTTGATGGAGTCTGGTGACTCAGTTACTCGATGAGTCGTCACTTTCTTGGGGCGACTTTCAGCTGCTATTTTGTGAGGAGTTTTACCCCTCCTGTTTACGCTCTGTTAGGATCCATGAGCCCCTGCAGTTTCAATAGGGAGGGATGATGATGAATGAGTACGTGATTAGGTTCACGGACCATGCACGTTTTTACCCGAACTTGGTCCATGATGGCAACTTCCGAGCACGGAAGTTTGAGTAGGGTCTCTGCAGAGAGATTTGTGCTATCATAGTACCCTTGGGCATTCTCACTTATGTCGATGTTCTAGAGAAGGTGCTGGTGACAGAGAGCTTCCTGTCACGCTTTATAGTTGGTGGTGGAAGTAGGCACGATGGGGCCGAGACGTCTGTCGCAGCTAGCAGGCATTAGCAGACAGAACCTCAATGCAGGCGGCCTTCCACCCACCGGTTTCGGAGACATGGTCGTGCACCACTGTGGCGGAAAAGCACAGGGGCTTAGCCGAGGAGACCCTTCCGTGAGTAGACCCAGGGGAAGGGTCGTACACCACAGTGGTGCCATAGGGAACCAGGGTAGCCTGGAGAGCATCGGTACTATGCTTGCGATGGGCGAGGTCACTTGGCACGGGACTGCCTGACCAGGTATGTTGAGAACTTCAGGCAAGTAGTAGGTGCACCACCACGACAGAGGTAGTGTCGTGATCAGAGTGGTACCCAGAGAGGTGGTGCTAGCAGAGGAGCGGGAGAAACTAGAAGCAAGGGACGATAGTATGAGGTCTTCCCATCACCACCAGGTGGTCCACGTCAGGCCCTAGGAGGTGATAGTTGGGACCGGGGATAGCCGCGAGCTTTGGATGTTTATGATCCTACAGATCATGAAGTGACAAGAGGTATGCTTTATGGCTCTTCTAATTTTTGCAGTAGAATTGTTATACTCTGTGTGTGAAATGGTTTTTCTCCCTGCTCCTTGCTTGAGTTGTTACCAGGGTGACGTAGGGCACTGGGTGTAACCCTGTGTTGGTAGAGTAGGAGGCGTAGAACCTTTTCCATTAGTTGATGGTGTCGACTCCATCACTTTCTGAGCATGTAAGAGAGTCTTGGTTGCGAGACATCGACTGTGAAATCTTGCGTGACCAAATATCCTTGGGTGTTTCACCATATGGATATTCTAAATAAGGGAATCACCAGGATTTATCCCAGGTCCAAATTGTGATTCCAGTCGCAGCGTGCGACGTAGAGGTGCGACCGGGGAGGTGAGACACCCCTGAGGTCCTTTGGGTCGTTTGCGACCGTGCGAAGGGATGGCGAGGTCCCCACCTCCTTGCCCTAAACCCAAAGGCTGGTTTGGGTGAATAATGTCTCCCACATGACTCACCTGAGAAGAAGTGTGTGTGCACCTATGCACGTCATCGGCGAGGGAAGACCCCATGCAAAGGGACCAAATCCTTTGGTCCCTGCTCGGTGACGTAGAACTGTGCAAGAGTTCTTCTAGGTACGGGAGAGTCAGATGTGGGCTTAATACCCTGAGTTGTTCCCCTAGTTTTGCTTTTCTAGGAAGAAAATCTTGAAGGAGGGAATGATGTAAGAACCCGTTTTTTTCTATAAAATACTTTGTAATATTCTTGATGTTATTTCAGAGCAGCTCTTTCAGACGGCGTGCGATTCTGAGCCCTGGTGTGCCCGGAATTAAATTTTCAGTGCGTTCACACTGGGCATGCCAAATAAAAGGGATAACTCCTAAATGGTAGCTCGGACGGGAAAAATGACGGAATATTTGAGTCCGGAGCATTCTGTTTAGCCTAGGAGGGGTGTAATTTTCACAAGAGCAGACCTTCTGTGAAAAACGTCACCAGTGGCATTTTCGTAATTTAGCAGCCCCGGGTGTTGAATTTATAACTTTCAAACAGAAGCTTGGAATAAAATTCTGAGACCGCCGTTGTGCTCGGGAGATGGTATTTAACCTAGGGGCAGGTTAATCTCAACCCTGTTGGGAGTTTTGGATGTGGGTCTTTTCGTGGGTGATTAAAAGTTAAATAAGAATTTATAAAAATTCTGTATTTAAACCTAAACTCACCCCTCCCCTTCCCTTGTTCTTTCTCTAGCGGAAGAAGCCCCAAAAAGAGCCCCTCTCCCTTCATCAAGCTCTCCTCCCCTCCTCTCCAAGGCGGTTGTAGATCCGGCGAAGGCGGATCGCTTACGAAGCCTCGGGCTACACCCAACAAGGTAGGATCGTGCGTTTTTCTTTTTAAAGTTCCGCACCTACTTTGATCTTGATTCATAGCGTCAAACTGTAGTTGAATTTTAGAGAAAATGCCATTAATGCATATTATATGTTATGATCTTTTCGAAGCATATTTCAGATTTGAATTTTGAGTCTCGAGGTGTCTGCAGCTGTCCGACGAAGATCCAAGTGTGTTTAGGTGTTTTCTGGCGGCTTCAGCAGGTTCCGGCGGCGGTCCGGCCATCCCAGGTAGTGGTGCGGTGGTTGCGGACGGCGGCTCGGAGCGGGCCGGCAGCGGCTTCAGCGCAGGAGGTTGGGTGAGCGAGCACAGTAGGCGGTCAGGCGAGCGAGCGCAAGTGGTGGTCGCGGGCGACGGCGGTCGAGCGGAGGCGGTCCGGGCATCAGTGGGTCAGTGGGGTGGTCGGCGCGCGAGCGGAGGACTGGGGTCAGCGACCCCGAATGGCAGACCGCGACCCGCAAAGGGTAGGTCATCGTGGAAAGCAAGCCAAACAGGCTCAATCTGGTCCGAGCGAGACGAGGTGGCCCGCGCGGTGAACCGCGGGCCGGTTCAGGCAAGGTGGGCCGACCGAACCGGCCCGACCCAGCTGTTTCGGTCCATTTAAAATTAAAACGCTCATAATTTTCAACCCAGGTGTCAGATTTGTGTGTCGTCTATGGAGACGTGTTCCTTGGATCAATATGAATGTTCTGATATTTTCTTGGGGATTTTTAATTTCTAAGATGAGGGGCTCGGTGGCGCGACACGCCCGTTAAGAGGATTGGCGTTTTTTTGGGGGTTCTTGTTTTGGATGGTGCGGGCACATCCGATGTTCAATTTGAGCGCTGTCAGTGGTGTTGCGACCCTAGAATCAAGACGAATATTTCCAATGGGTTTTTGGTCATTGAAACCGGAGTCGAGGTGTGGGCCCCATGGTCCGTCTTTTAAGCTGCGAGTAGCGATTATCAACTTTTTCATCGGACACCCATTCAGGGAGTGAAAGCAGTCGTTATTGGGTGTTTTTCCAAGGGCATCGCAATGGCGCAATCCGCCTACTTTAATTCAGCATGGTGGTGTGGGCTCCATGAGGGTCGTTTTGGGCGTTGATGGTAAATTTCATCTTCTTCACCGGGTGTCTGTTTCAGATAAGTGATTAGTCAATCTTGTGTACTTTTTCGAGAGGATCGCAATGGTGTGATCCGCTCGTAGCACTTCGGGATCGGGATGCAGGTCCCACATAGCACCACTCATGTGCGGAATGAAGAAATGCATCTTTTTCTCCGGATATCGGTTCTACTCAAGTGAGCAGTCCTTTTGACGTGTTTTTCCGAGGGGATCGCAATGGTGTGATTCGCTTGACCGTTTTCAGGACTGAGACTCAGGATCACGGGACGATGTTTAGGCATAAAGCGGTGTTGGCGAATTTTCCATCGGATATCCTTCTAAAGCGAGTAAATAGTTTAAATCACGTGTTTTTTCACAAGGATTACCATGGTGTGATCTGTTTGGATGTGAGGAGCCTCATTCAAGATCTCATTAAATGTGGAAGCAAGAAAGATGTACCGGTGGTGGTTCTTCCTGCGGTGTTTGTAGGGAAACCTTGGCATGTAATCGTGTTCACTCACGTGTGAGTGAAGTAGATGTTTAAAGAGATGTGGTTGGTCGTGCTAGGGTCATGGAGGACGTAGGTTGGCGAAATTGCATTTTCTCCCTTCGTGTTGATGTTGGGTGTCGTGTGCATGATAGCCTTTGGGCTGTAAATGTGGTATACTCTGGGAGTATACAGGAATGCTTAGAACTACATGTTGTAGTTTGTACCTTAGAATGTTTGTGCGCTTGGTTCGGAGATGATTTAGGGCTACACGTCATGTGGTCCCCATGTGCGTACTGTGTTCTAATTTACATACCTTTGACCTCTCGTGACGTAGAGGGTCATTCTGTTAATGATGGTTTAGACCAGCAGGGTGGGGAGGTTTCCCCTAGTTCTATTCTCAGCGGTTTGATCGGCGGAGTTGTTTGGGTTCACCTATTCCTTTAGTCGTGTGGGCTTTCAGTATCACGTCCCTTCGTGTTCCCTGTTAGGGTTATTATGGATTCAGTGTGACCAATACTTTTTGCAGGAACCGATCCTCTACCCAGGAGGTTATTTCCAATAGGGTGTGGAGCCCAGTGATCCTGGGTGCAGGTTCCCTAGATGAGTATCGAGATCATATCCTCCTTCTGTGATCTACTGTGACGTGTTTCCCTAGGCAGAACTCTAGGTATCGGCGTGACCCACACTACACGGGTGTTGAACCTCTAATAGGTGAATTTTTCTGAATTTGGGTGGTTGCGCGATACCCACTTTGTGTTCTATTGGTCAGTATTGTACCATTTAGTAGAGATGGCCATAGCAGTTCTGGGTTTACCCTCCAGCGGGGTTGGGTAGTGGGTTGTTCATCGACTTCTTCAGGTTTACCCTCCAACAGGGCTAGGCAGTGAGTTTCTCATTAACTTCTTAGGGTTTACCCTTTAGCTGAGACTGGGCAGTGGGTTACCCGACAACCTCTTAGGGTTTACCCTCCAGCAGAGACTGGGCAGTGGGTTACCCGACGACCTCTTAGGGTTTTCCCTCCAGCAGAGACTGGGCAGTGGGTTACCCGACGACCTCTTAGGGTTTACCCTCCAGCAGAGACTGGGCAGTGGGTTACCCAAAAACCTCTTAGGGTTTACCCTCCAGCAGAGACTAGGCAGTGGGTTAACCAACGACCTCTTAGGGTTTACCCTCCAGTAGAGACTGGGCAGTGGGTTACCCGAAAACCTCTTAGGGTTTACCCTCCAGTAGAGACTAGGCAGTGGGTTACCCGACGACCTCTTAGGGTTTACCCTCCAGTGGGGCTGGGCAGTGGGTTACCTAATGACTTCTTTCAGACTCAATCCTTTCTACTAGGCTAGTCTGTGGATTTTCTCCATGACTACCAGAGAAGGACCCTTGGTTGTACGGGTCAGTGATGTGAAGGCTTTGACTTTTAGAATACCTCTCGACTGAGTGACAGTGAAGAGGTGTGGTTTTACTTTTCCCAGAACTCTCAAGTACGAGGGGTTCTTTCCCCACAAAGATGTGTCCTTGTGACGCGACCTAAAACTGTGCAGGTGAGTGAGTGCCGCCCAAAACGGATAATGTTAGGGTGTTGTGATTTGAGCCCCTTGACTTGCAGTTTAGGGTAGACGGGTGGGATGCTGGGCATCGATGGTGTTTACTTCTGGGACTGTTGGCTACTCACTTTCTTGGGCTGAGCTAAGGGATGGAGATCTCATTACGATCTTTTTCAGGTTTTTTGATTGAGCATATGGATATGTATATACCTTGGTCCAGTACCCACTCCTTGGGTTTGGTTACTCTCCTTCCAGTAGAGGCGAAGACACGTGGGGTATGCCACATGCTTTCCATGTCTAGCTTCTCGTGGTTGGATGAGTCTACTCTCCTACTATAGGTAGTGAAGACTCGATGATAAGTTTCATCTTCTCACCATTTCTAACTCCTTATATTTGGATGAGTCTACTTCCTTTCTCTTATTGGTTTGAGCTGTTACTCTACTATTACTCTATTGTTACTCTACTGCCCTCTCTGTTGTACTTCTTTACTGTTCCCTATTTGATCTACTGCTCACTTCTTCAGTACCTCCTTTGTTGCTCCCTCAAGCCTTCAAGGCATCCTACTGAGTATTTTTATACTCACCCCTACTTGGGCTTTGCCCGCACTTGGTGTTCCCCTGCAGACGATGGACAGGTTGTTCGTGACTTCAGCAGAGCTTAGGAGTTCGGGAACTTGGACCGCATGCGGTGGTCGTAGTTGGGTTCCAGGTGTGGGACTCTCCCAGCTGTTTACTTTTATTTACCTATTGTCGGGTTGTGGTACTTTCCTGGTTGGGCGTGTGTTTTACCCTTTTCTTTTCATTTTACCTTCAACACTTTCTTTGTACTGTTTAGAGGTCGATGCACTTTTGTGGTTGTTTATAGCAGTTAATACTTTACTTTTTCTTTTACTTTGCACTTTTTCATTGAGTGGGCTGCTTGTGTGTGTACAGGTACTCAAACAAAGGCCTCCCCAAGTTGTTTAGCCTACAGTGCTTGTCTCCAGCCCCTGGCCTTTAAAGGTGGGCTTGGGGTAGTTGAGGCTCGAGCTCGGGTAGGGTTAGGTCGTGACATGGGTCTTCTGAAGAAGAATTTTTATCTTTAAGTAGGAAGCTTGAGGCTGAAGTAAAAGTCAATGGTGAAAAAAAGAACCTTCAATTAAGAAAATTATTTGATAAAGAGTTGATATAGAGATACAAGTAATATTTATACAATCATAAATGAGCATAGGCCTAGTCTTGTAGAGTCTACAGAATTAGTGTAGACACCTTAGGGAAGGGTGAATCAGGTGCAATTTATTTTTTACCAAAATCCAAATTCCCTTCCAAATCTATTCAACCCATTTTAGATTTATAACCTCTATTATTGGTTAAGATATATATGGATCTATTGTTTTACCAAATTCACAATATCAAATGAAATATAAGAAATTTGTAAAGATAGGCATGTGATATTTTTAGAAGGTATAGAACTCAACAAGAGAAGATAATCCTTTTTATGTTCAGGAACAATTAATACCCATATTTCCACTAATATTCATCATAGAAGTACATGTGGTTTATCAAAGAAATAATATTGTATCCTGGAATGCGGTTCCCTACACTTTAGAAAGAGATAGAAAACAATCATGAATCCCTTAGGCTAGTGATATCCTAACCCAAAAATTGCATCTTTTTTATCTTTATATTGTCTCCTAACAGTGTACTCTTCATAGTACTTTATAACAACAAAGGAATCTTCCACCAGTTGAGAATTTAATTGGATATTGTAGGTCTTCTTCTTCCACTACTACTTCTTACCCACATAACTACATGTAGGTCATACCTTCTTTCTATTTTGTATGAATAATAGTGCACGTAGTTCTTCACAGTAGAAAACCCGAAAGGTGCTTCTTCTTGTTCACTTTCTTAAGTGAAATACTCTTCTTCTTATGAAAACTGAGATACATAGATATCTTATTCCATTTTTTTCTTCTTATTTAGTATAATAAAACTATAATGGATATTGTTTTTCTCTTTTTTTTAGATCATGCTACCAACATACGACCACTAGAAGTTCTATAATCGATACACCATAAGTTTTCATGTTGAAAGTTTAGTGTAGTCCAGCACAGTAGAAAAATGGAACTTTTTGATACTCCCCTCCCTCAACTAAGTATACTAGAAGTATAAAATCAATGAAACCTGCCCATTAAAAAAATATAACCTCACACACAAGTAAGAAAATGTATACACATTCAAAATAAAATAACTACAATAAATGGAATAACATAAAACAAGAAATAAGACAATATATTAGCATGCTTTAGATAAGTTATCCTATAGACATGGGAGAAAAAATTCATCCTTCTCTATATTCAACAAAATTATAAGGTAATTACAACCAAATGAAAAATATTTTTGTAAGAATTCAGTACGAAGGATTAACTATCTATGATTCTCTAATTAAAAGTACATTCTAATCATGAATTGTGTGTAATATAGATTTAATTTTTGTATCACCAAACTATTATACATACCGGTATTTTCCTCCTTATATAATAATCTTCATCTGGTCATCCAGGTTCCACCATACTCTAAATTTTATGGATGGGAATATATTTAGAATGTGACTGTTGATATCTAATAAATCCTTTGACTTTAACTACATGTATCGGTAAACATATCCATAAACTTAGTTATAGACACTTCTCTAGTACATGGAACATTCTGAAACTTATTGATACCATCATAAGATGTGAAATCTGATGATACTATTTTTGAATTAAAATATTGAATCATAATTGTCTGCATGCCAAGTCAAACACATTATTTTGACCAATTTCTCGAAAACAAAATTCCAATGAATGAACTTTTGGTAATCTGAAACTAGACACCACATCCCAATAATCTCTTAATTGAATACTTATTTTAGAGAAACATTTGTAACTATTTAATTCATTGGTTGAATTATCAAACTCCCTTCATTTATCCTTATATAGTACACAATGTTTCTATATCTCACTTCTATTCACCTAAACTCCATTGATGTACGATGTTTTCTTATATTTCATTGAACTAAATTTTTAATGAATATATCCATTAGATTTTGGATTCTGACTATCTTCCAAAGGTTTAACACTTTTTCTTCAAGCATGTTTCTACTTAAGTGGTACTCTGTATTGATATATTTTGTCCATTCATGGAAAATACTATTTTGATCCAAGTGAATCAAACTCTACTTATCATGGAAATGATTCCTCCTTGATTTATTCCAAGTTCCCTCATAAAACACTTCAACTAAACCAACTCATTCTATAATTTCTTTACAGATATATACTCTACTTTTTCTTTACTTAAAGTAACAATCTTATTTATCTACGCCATCCAACAGATCGATGTTCTTCTATTGGTAAACACAAAACCAATTGTTCTCTACAGGTTATTTGGATATATAGTGAAGTTTGAGATTACAAGAACTTGAAATAGATCTTCCTCCCTAAAAAATAGATCCATATATTCTACTCCTTTCAAGTAATGAATAATCCACTTACAAATTCTCAGTTTTCCCTTTAGGGGTTCAACATAAATCAACTCACAAATCCCACTTAAAACACTATATCTGGGTGAGTAAAAATAATTATATACATAAAAATTATAATAAATGATCCAAATATATATCTCTCTATATAATGCAACTCTTCTTATATTTCTAGTGCGTGTTCCTTAGACAATTTTAAGTGTCTAGAAAAAGGATTTGAGACAGTATTGCATTCAGTCGTCCCAAATTTTTCAATGATATTTCATATGTAATCTATCTCAGATAACACCAACATTTAGTCATTCCCATCCCTATCAATCCAAATCCCCAGTATTTTCTTGTACTATACAAGATCTTTCATTTAAAATATTCTGAATAACTTACACTTTAATTTATGAATCCTATTATTATTCTATAGAACCAAAAACATGTCATCGATGTGTAAAAGAAATATGATGAATATACCATCATCCCATTGATTCTATTATTAGTAGTGATCTATGTTTCACCTCAAAAATAATTCTTCCAACATAAATCTATCAAACATATGATTCCACTATGTTGGTTCTTGCTTTATCCCATAAATAATTTTATACAACTTACATACTAATTTTTGGTTCCTATCTTCTGTGAAACCTACTATCTGCTTCATGTAAATTTCTTCCTCCAAATAACCATTAAGGAAGGTCATATTTACATAAATCTATTCTATGTATAGATTTTATGAGGTGACCATACTTAAAACTATCTATATATTTGTATTTTCAGCTATCAATGAGAAATATTTTGAGAAATAAACACCATATTTATTTTGAAATCCATTTACCACCAGTCATGATTTGAAACTATTCTTTCCATCAGCCTCTAATTTTAAGAAATAATTCCATTTATTTTCAAGTTATATTTTTTCCTTCCAATAATTCAATAAGATCCCAATATTCAATAGAATTCAATAAATACATTTCTTCATCCATTACTAACTTTCATTTCACCAATTCATTGAGTGTCTAATTCTTATAGATATTGGGTTCTCCTATATCCATTAAGAGTAGAAAGTTTGTATCAGCCTCAAACCTTTGACCTGATCTTCTGATTTTGGTTGATCTCCATAATTTAATTAGATTCCCTAAATTAATTGGTTCTGATCTAACTTATAGAGCTCTGTATTTTAGTGTTCTCACTCGATCTTTAACCATTATTTAATTTTTTACTATATCTTATGATGGTATTAATTATGGACTTCTAGTGCCTTAAATATTTTCATCTAAGTTCTATGGAACTTTCTCCCTTTTAGTTTTCTTACTCTAATCATCCTTGACTTCAATAGTTGAATTTTTCCCTTAACTTTTTTCTCTTCCAAGTTCTGGTCCTTCCAAAGAACCTTCCCATAAAAGATAACATCTCTACTCCAAATTATTTATCGCATATATTAATCCCATAGTCAATATACAAACTTATCATCTCCATACCCAATGAGAAAACACACTTTATATTTTGTATTCAATATTATCACAATCTTTGGAATCCATATGAATATATTCTAATATTCTAAAGACTTTAATATGGACAAATTTTGGTCATTTATAAGACCATAACTCCTCCAGAATTTCTTAGCAAATTTTCGATGTTGGACTTATGTTGATGAGAAATTCCATTTTTTTGAGTGCCTCTGCCCAAATTTTATTAGGTATTCATGAGTTAAAACTAATGTTCTTAGCCTTCTTAGTCAATGTTTTATTCATCCTCTCACCCACACTATTATAATGTAGATTTTTAGGAAATGTGTTCTCATACCTTATTTCCTTTTTCTAGAAGAAGTTTAGAAATTTGTATCCAGTGTACACACCTCCACTATAAATGCAGATACACTTTAAATTTCAACCGCATTCCATTTTTTCAAGGGTTTCTATTGAATAAAAACCTGAAATAAATTGTAATTATTCATCAAAAAGTAAACCCATACTTTTTTAGTAGCATCATCAATGAAAGTTACAAAGAAGATAGAACTATTGTGAGACTAGATAGGAGTAAGTCCCCAAACATCTGAGTGAACCATATTTAAATTTATATATTTGGGATTTTATCCATATAAGTTGAAAGACGTCTATCTATGTTTCCTCATCACACAATTTTCATAATTTCCGATTTCAATGTGATTAAGCTTCATTATTCCCTTTGTTATCATAAACTGTATATTCTTATTACTAAGGTGACCAAGCCTTCAATTATAAACTTAGGGATATTTAGAATTTATACTCTTAGAAACTACAATTCCATATAAATTTATAGTTAAGAGTCTTGTATTTAGCTCCTTACACAACTACTATAGATCCTCAAGTAACTTTCCATACCCTATTAACTACCATGGACCCTCATAGACCAAGTACGTGTCTTACTTTTTTGAGCTTCAAGAATCCTTCTTTATTTATATGGACATTGAAATCTCATTTTCCAATAAATTCCAAGGCTTCATCATCCACCAGATGAACTTTTCCAAACTTCCAAGATACATAATTAACCATGCATCTTTGATCACTATTTTAATGAAAGGATACCCCAGAGTCAATCAACCAAGATTATATTGGAGTATTAACACTCAGAGAAAAATTATTTCTACCTTTTGTTAGACTAAGTAATTTAAAGAGGAAGTTTATGTTATTTATATGTTTTCCTTGTGAAATGTGTAGTTCTTATTAATGAGCCATTTCTTACCACAAATCCAACATGTAGGACCAGGACCATCCGACTTTCTCATACTTATTTCTCAAGACTTGTATTATGATGATTTCATATAATATACTTGCTTCCATTGAGGTGATCATCCTAATCCATCAATATTGAACACATTATCAGATGGTACTTTCACTTCTATCCACCTAATATCCCAATTTAGGATCAAGTTCCAAATATCCTCAAACCCCAAATTCATTTTTTAAAAAAGATTGAGGCGATGCCTCTTTATTGAATTTAAGAAAAAAGAGTAACCAAGGAGGGGGGAAGGGAACATGGAAAACCCATAGCAAAATAAGCTATTTGCCTAATTTTTTCAGCAGTCGCTCAGTTACCCTTCGTTCTTCATATCTAATTGCGTCCAGCTCCAATCTTCCATGCCCATGGACCTGACCTCTAGATCTCCCTCTGCACGCACTTGCCCTATTTGAGAGCTCTTGAAGTCTTTCCTGAAGTGTCTCACCATCAGTGCTCACCGAATCCAAGCTATCCTCATACTCCTCCTTACATTTGTCAAGAGAAACATCTTTTGAAACCGGTGTCACCATTTATTCTGCAATAGGCCGCTCAACCACCATTGGGGCAATAACTGGGGGTGGTGCCTTATTGTAAGAAACAATCTGGAAGCCGTCATCATCCACAAATGGCTTCGTGGAAGAGTGAAAAGCCTTAGAGATGACTGGGGAGTCAGAATCTAAGGTTTTTTTACCTTTTTGAATGACTAAGGGAACAATGCTTTCCAGAGATTGCGCTTCTTCTTCTCTAGATTGCTCTTGAACATTTCCTTCTTCCAAGAAAATATCAACCCAGGATTTCTTGATTATAGGAGAGGGAGCACATACCTTGGGTGAGTCCGGGAAGGAGCCTTTTATATCAACTTTATCTGCTTCTTCATGATCGGTATTTTTCACTTCTCCCTCAGCAGGATTAGCAGAAGTGTTCAAATCATCCAGACCCTTACCCAAGTCTTTGTCATCCTCATGCAACAATTGTGGGTTAGTTTTCAAAGAAGAGGAAGTTTTTCTCTTCTTGAGACAGTTGTTCACATTATGACCACGCAAAGCACAGAAGCTGCAAACTAAAGACCATAGACAAGAAGAAGATTCATGACCAATAACATTGAAATCTTTTCAGAATTTAAGCATTTTTTCATAAACAAGCTTCAGCTCAATTATATCATCCTCAGTAGCAATCATCACCTTGTCAACAAGGGTCAAACCCATCTCAACTTCAACCATAAACCTAGAAAAGTGTCCAAAACGAGCAACCAATGTTTCCTTATCAATTTTGATTGGAATACCAATGGATAAGGAAATATCATACAATATTTTGGGATGCCAGAGTATCCAGTTTAACCCATAAAATCTAACCCAAATTTGGGTAGTAGTGTTACCAACCTCCCAAGGATTAAACTTTTTGTCCCATTCACACAAGTGAATAATTCCTGGTTTGAGGGCAATGGATCCAAAGCCCCATGCTCGAGTTTTTAATTCATCCGTGGGGAAGAGCATATGAAAATATCCTCGACCAAGCGAGACACATTTCCATGATGAGAAACCCCAAATCAATGACACGTGATCCTTGAGTTCATCAATTTTCAAGGGTTGCGAACCTTTAGAAAGGAAAAGGCGAGCAATGATTGAAAACTCACCCATCTTGAGTCATCTAGAGACCACAGCAGGATCCGCTTTGATGTGCGCAATGTTCCATTTTCTTCGGATGGAAGGTTCAAGTCCGCCTTTGAGACAAATAAAGGTGCGAACACCCCTGCCCTCTTGGAGATCTGCCTTGGAGGAATCCAAAAATGGATCAAGGTTACTTGAGCCAGCAAAAATTGATTCGTCCCGAATTGCAGTCAAAGGCACCGATGCGTCCTAGCCAACAATCCCTACTGAGGTCACTCCCGGAGGAGGCGCAACCCCAATCTGGTCTGCAGCAGAGCAAGAAAACTTCGACTTCGGAGGCGCGCCTCCCACACCAGATCCCTGACCCGCGACTTCAGAAATCGAAGCCCCATCGTGATTCACCTCTGCCCTCGAAGAAAAGGACATCAAGGTTCGTCCGCTCTCAGAATCCACAAGCGGCATCGTCCTCCTCGTCTCCCCAGACGGCGCGGCCACTGTGCCTGCGCCAGCCGCAACCACCAAGAATCCTCTACCGCCGGGAGAAACAGGAACCTCCATCGCCTTACACACATCCAGGTCGACGAACCTACTCGTCGTAGAAGAACGGGAGAAATCGAACCTACCTTGAGGAAAGATATCTGAAGCAGCTATCATCTTCGATAGAACAACGACGAAACCCTAGCTGAAACGAAATGTAGAGAGAGAGGCAGTCGCATCTCTCATCCCCCGCTCCAATGAGCTGAACCCCAAATTTATTTTTACACTATAATTAATAACTACAATAACTATTACATCCAATTTTTTATAAGTAAATATATCATAAGTAATTCCCATATATAATATGAAAATGTTACCTTCCCTACTTTAAGATTCCCATGAATCATGTTTAAGAAATTCACATGATCTACCTTAAATATTCCTTCTAATAGCATTAAGACAAATAACCGTCATAATATAAAAACTTTGTTAAGTGTCATTGATTTCTGATACATATCTTCGAACACTTTCATCACTTTTTTTTGTTTTCTTTTATCAGATGTAAAAAAGAAACGTTTTGTGAAAATGAAATCCTCACTAATACCAGTGCCTTCTTATCCAACCATTCTTATTCCACCTTCTCCATTTTATCCAGAAATTCACATGATGATGGAATGTCAAGATCATTATGAATCATATGGTCCTCCAACTATATTATCTAGAAGCCAAAATATATTCTATAAAATTTATCTATTCGGATATTACCTTCATATTATTTAATAACTTCCATTGATAGTAACTCCCATGGAAAATGAAATTATGTCAAGGAAAGAGAGAGTGAAACTTGAGTTTCCTCTGGTGTTCTGAGAAAGAACTGAATGATAAGATCTAATTCCACTTAATGGGAATCTAGTTTACCAATTTGTAGCCACTGGAAGTTCAATCCTCAATCCACCAAAAATTCACACATTATAATTTCAGTGCAGTTCAGTGCAGCATAAAAACAAAAAAAAATCAATGCTCCCCACTCTTGACTAAGTGTACTATAAGTATAAATTCAATACACCCTACCCATCAAAAAAATTCTACCTTACACACAATTAATAAAACTTAGACACATTTAAAATAGAATAACTATAATCAATGGAATAATAAAAAGAAATAAATAAAACAAAAGAATAATGTGATTTGGACAAGTTTTCTTATGTGAATGGGAGAAACACTATAGATTTATTTATATTCACTTAAATTATAAAGATATTATGATATAATAACAAAGAATTCAGTAATAATTCATTATAGAGGATTAACTCTATGTAATTCTCTGATTTGGAGTACACTAAACTCACGAACTGTACATAATTAAGATATATTGTTTGTGTCGCTAAACTACTATATATATCAGACCCCAATTCCTTTCATTTGAATCTTTATATGGTTATCCAAGTTACACCGCCCTCTAACTTTTATGGATATTAATCTATTTGGAATTTTAATGGTTATTTTTAGCCCAACTATGATAAATACCCTGAGAGGGGGTGAATTAGGGTATAACTGATTATAAAAACTATCCCTTCATATCTTGTTTCATTGTTAAACAACGCACTCTTATCTATCTTTCTCATAAAAATGTATGAACAGAAATGAAATAATACATGAGACACAAAAAAAAAAAAATTGGTTCACCCTCACTGGGATACATCAAAGTAAAATGCAATGGTAATGTGTTAATGTACCGAATCCAATAAAATCACACTACTGTTACAGATTTCGGAGTGGACTCACTTTCCCTACTAGTTTACAATCAATCATAAATTGAAAGCTCACTACTCTCTCAACTAAAGTGTACTTGCTTCTTATTCATAAGATCCTCCTTTGATTACTTGAATCAATATTTTCTACACCTCATTTAGTGTAACATTTAGTTCCACTTTCATCCACATGAGGAGTACCACTTTACCATAGATTTACTGAGAAATACCTTTTGGATCACACTTTGTTTTTCGCACAACCTTTGGATGTCTTGTGTGCAACTTTACCACCCTGTATGCAATATTTAATTTTCATTGTGGAAGTAAAACTTAAGTGAATTTTTTTTAACTCCCTTGGTCATATAGACTCAAGTCCCTTTTTTCACTAAAAAAATATTTTATTTGTTCCTTCATATAACTCTTCTTGCACACAACTTTTATGCCTTGCGTACACCTCTTATTTGATTTATATCCCTCATATTATCTAAGGGTTGAGCTGGTTAAATGAGGGGTGTAGCCACCAATTTATAGACCCAACTGACCCTATGAAAAAAAATCCTTACACACCCTCCTCTATGGGAAAAACTTTTATGTGTGCGTAGAAGTTCATAATTGATGTTGCATTAGAAATGTAACTCTTTTTTGTGCCTTCTAATTTTCAGAAAAAACTTCCTATTGCGTAAACCGTCTTTCGTAGAAAAAAAAATATTTTTCATGATTATTTCCTTTTCCATATTTTGATGAGATGATCCTTAAACTTCACTTGCGTGAATCTTTTCAAACTACCTTCACCCTTGCACACAACATCCTTTGCCAAAAAAAACTTCTCCATCCTCTAGATTTTGGACCCCAAAAATATGGAAAACACTTGGAAATGTTATCATATTGTATACACAATTTTTGTACCACCTCTATATCATCCATTCCTTTGTCTTAGATCTTTGTCAACATGGATTTTCAATAATCTATCTATAACTCCACAACTGACCGTGGAAACTTTCTTTTCCAATAAACACAATCAACCCAAAAACACTGTAATAATATCTTGAGGGATTTTTTTCCAACAATCTCCTCCTTTGGTTTTGTTGAAAACTCTTATCATTTTTATACATGAACGAATATTCTTCCATATTCTACCATCATTTACTTTTTGTGACTAAGACATAAATCAAAGACTTACTCAACACACACTCAAAGCCCACATGAGCCATTCTCGATATGAGAAACAAGATTATCATGAAAATTTCATCAATGAATCACTTAATCCCAAAACCACTCATCTGATATTACCACGAACCACATCTTTCATGACATATAACCTTTGATCGATCATCTTTAGCATTGTCAGATTTACAACTATCCCTACTTCACTACTTGGGCTCTCATACTTTAGAATTCTTAAATATGTTTGAGCTAAGATTTTATAGCCATGAACTTCTTCATCATCATGATTTGGAATTATTAAATATTTCCAATATAAGCTCTAATAGCCATGAAATATTTACTCATAACACCTAATTCTCATAATATTAGAGTAGCATTGCATGGTTTTTCAAAAAAAATGTAACCTTTAAAACATTGAAAATACCTCTACTTCACTGCTCCCCTATTAGCTTCTCCCCCTGTCATGATTAAGACATTTTATCACCCTTTTATAGCCACAACTTCTCTCGCTTTGTTAACAAACCCAAAGGTCACTTCTTTGTGGTCTTCTATAGGATAAAGAACATAGATCATTATATTACGGAAAAATACACCATGCCTCGGAAAGAGGGGGTCCCACATCCACACTTTTTCAAGTGTGGGGAGTCGACTAAACTCCAAAATCCATTCAATGTCATTTAAATTATTCTTTGGGTAAATCCTTTGTCATAATGTCTGCAGTCTATAGTTCTGTACGCACATACTCTAATTTTGCACACCCTTGCTCCACCTTCTCCTTGATAAAATGATATTTGATTTCAATGTACTTTTTCCTTGAGTGATGTACTGGATTTTTTTAAGATTTATAGGACTTGAATTATCACAATGAATTTTAATCAGAGACTTTACTTCAACCCTCATTTCATTAATTTGATGCTTCATCCATAGTAATTGCATGCATGCTTGAGTAGCCACAATATATTCAGCTTCGTTTCGTTGGTGCTCAATGAAGCACAATCTTTTTTCTATATTATCTAATAAATACATAATCTGTAAAGATAAAATTCATCATGTGAGATTGATTTTCTATCATCAGTTAATCCATATCAATATGCATCTGTATGGCCTAATAACTCTTACTGTGATTTTTCATTATATAGAAAATCGAAATCCATTATTCCCTTGATATACCAAAGTATTCTTTTCAATGTCACTACTGGAAAGAGGACTTATACCTGGTATAGCCCCCAAAAACCATGGGTATAACCCATACCCACAGTTTTGGGAACCGTGGGGCTGAGAGGCGTCGCAATAGGGGTCTGAGACTATAACCACGGTTTGCCAAACCGTGGGTATAGGGGTGCCACCCACACTGTACAGTGTGGCACAGAACTTCCCCCATGGTTCTCAAACCGTGGGGATTTATATTCAAAAAATGAGAAGGATGGGTTTCGATCACGAGACCGCCAACCAACAAGGCGCCCTCTCTAACCAACCGAGCCAACTGCATGTTCAACCTACAAATATTACTTGTTTTTATATGTGTATCTTTATTAATATATTAATCCAAACCGTGTTCCCGCCAAATATTTTTGTTGTCCTGCGTAATTTTTTTTGCCACCGGGAAAGCTATACCCACGGTTTGGCCAAACCGTGGGTATAGGTCTTCAAAAAAAAAACCCCAATACCCACGATTTTGGCCAAAACTGTGGGTGTGCGACTTGAAAAAAAAACCTATACCCGCGGTTTTTCAAAACCGTGGGTATAGGTCTTTAAAAAAAATCTATACTCACGGTTTTGCCCAAAACCATGGGTATAGATGACCTATACCCACGATTTTTTAAAACTGTGGGTATAGGTCCCCATATTATCCCTATACCCACGGTTTTCTAAAACCGTGGGTATAGGGTTACACTATACCCATGGTTTTTTGAAAAACTGTGGGTATAGGTCCATTTTCTAGTAGTGTGTAAGTAAGTTTATTTCCTTGGGATTGTTTTGATATCGTTCTATTTGGAATGTGGAGAAACTAATATCAGGTCTTGTCATTATCAACTATAATAGACTTCTAATTATTTTCATATATTCTCTTACATTAATTGTGTTTCCATCATCATCCCTTGACAGTTTCATCTGGGTAGCTACTGGAGTCATCTTCTCCTTGGAATTATCCATTCCAAATCTTCTCAAAACCTCTTTAGAATATTTATATTGTTAAATTAATGTGTTATTATTTCCTTGTGTCACTTGTAAACCAAGGAAAAATGTCAACTCACCAATCATTGACATTTCAAACTCACATTTCATGAGTTTTGAAAACTATATGCACTGAGCTTCATCTGATCCACCAAATATTATGTCATCAACATACACCAGCACCATCAACCTTTGATTACTATCATTTTTAACATAAAGATTTTAATTAACTCCACCATGTTGAAAATCAAGATTCTTTAAAAACTGATCGAGCCTTGAGTACCATGGTCTTGGTGTTTGCTTCAACCCATATAATTCCTTTCTCATCCAAAAAACTCTATTATCATCTTCATGAATGATAAAACCATATGGTTTCTCAATATAAACTTTTTCTTCCAGAAACCCATTCAGAAGTGTTGGCTTGACATCCTTATAGAAAACTTTGAACTTTCTTTGCACAGTTGTGGTCAAGAATAATCTGATTGTCTCTGGACTTGGAATAGGTGCAAATGTTTCGTCAAGATTGATACCCTCTATCTGGGAGTACCCTTTTCACACTATTTTTTCGTTGTTTCGAATCACTACATCGTCTTCATTCATCTTATTGAAAAATACTCATTTAGTCTCGATGACATTCTTATGCATTGGTCTAGAAACAATCTCTCATGTTTAGTTCTTCTCAATTTTGTCAATCTCTTCATTCATATCCTGAACCTAGTTTTCATCACCGAATGCTTCCTCAAAACATTTAGTCTCTACTTGAGATAAGAAAGATTTATTTTGTAAAGAATTCATTCTCTGTGTTTGAACCGGTGCGACCTAATCACTAATGATATTTTTTCTATCAATTATATCTCGATTCTTTAGCTTCTGCATAGATACAGATTTAACTTCATCCTACTCATCACCAGTAACTTCTTCTAAATCAGTATTTTCCACTTCTTCTCCCCATGTGTTGCTTATTTCCACATAATTTTCATTAGAAAACTATTCATTGCATTATTGAATATTCTGTTCATTTTCTACTATAGTGACATCATTACTTTCAAATACTTTCTCAACCTCTTATTAGAGAATTTATATGGTTTCATCTTTTTTGAGTATCCAAGTAATATCTTCTCAACTCCATGTGACTCAAATTTCCTGTATTTCTATTTATTGAGAATAAAACACTTACTTACAAAGATTCAAAAGTGAAATATAAGAACCCAATAGATAATCCTTCTTTGAACGCGGCCTACGCGCCACATGTATTTTCAAATTTCCTGACCTTTGTCCCCGTTTCTCTGTCGGGAGTCGATGTTCCTATGGTTGTCCTTCTCCTCCCTATTCCGGAGCTTGATGATGGATCAGCATCAGATCTCCCTCCATATCCACAGTCTGGTGCTTCGGTGGTCAAGAATGTCTCTAGATCATTCAAGGATGCTCTTTCCAGCCCTGATCCTTCTTCAGTTACATTTTTCCTCCTCGTCACCCCTGGCATTGACATCGTTCCGAGGTGATTAGTGAGAGTGGAGGGGTGCTCGATGATATTTCTTTATCCAGCTAAGCTTGGAAACATAGAATCTTATCATCGCTGGTCTCTAGTGACAAATTTCGGTCGCAACCGTCCCCTCATCGCTATCTTTCATGCTTTCATGTGCTCCTGGGGCCTTGCCTCTCCGATTTTGGTCTCATCTATTTTGTGCAATGCCTTTGGCATCCAATGATTCTCGCATGATGACTTTGTCCATGCTTGGTCCCGCGAGTCGCGAAGGTGTAGGGAGTGGCGCTTCTCCCTTTTAATATGGTCCTAGGACGTCCAAAAAGGGAATTATTCATGCTCAGCAGCAGTTTGAGTGAAGCTCCCTAACCTCCCTATGCCTTTATTCAATCCCTCCATTCTCCAATGTGTGAGAGATGCCCTGGGTGGGTTTCTTTTCTTGGGCAAAGAAACTCATCCCTTAGATTCTTCATCGGTGACTCACATTTGCGTGGAGGTGGATCTCGCTTCTCCCCTACCCTCTGGTGTCCTCGTTCAGGCTGGTGATGGCTTATCCTAGTGGTAGCGAGTGTTCTTCCAGTCTCCACCAAGTTTTTTCAAGTTTTGCGAGATCTAAGGCCACTTAGAGGCTGTTTGCAGGTGAAAAGATTCCCGCAATGGTAAGATAAGTATGGTTAGTGTTTCATCATCAGATTCGGGTGTTGCTGTGAAGGTTCGGGCGTCGCCCTATTAGGATCTTCAGGAAGAGCCTCCTGGTTCTTCTCCCATCCTCAAGCCTTCCCCTCCCCCCGTCGAGGTGCCTCCCTCTCACCTTGGCATCTCTGTGGCCTCCCTATTGGATTCTCAACCCTCTATTGATAGTTGCTTAAACCTGAGCTTAGGAGTTGTGGAGAGACTTGAGCCTTCTTCTCCCTACCTGGTCAGTTCAGGTTCTTTTCTTATCGAGGCGAAGGAGTTTCTTTCTCATGGTTCCAACGCAGGGCCACCCCCGGAGGTCATTCATCCTCTTGAGCTAGCCCCCGTCCCTTCTTTGGAGTTCTTGGAGGTCGCAGCCTCTTTGCTTCACCCTACTCCAACGGAGACTCCCAGGCAGTTGTCAAAGGAAACTTCTGATCATGCTCCATCCGGCACCCCTTCCGTTACCCACTAGGAGATCCCAGGATCCTTGATTCCCCCATAAGCTCTCCATCCGGCACCCCCTCAACGGGGTTGATTCCCCCATAAGCTCTTCATACTTCTCCCTACAGTTGGAAAAGATTTGTGGAAGGATCACTCAATTTAAGGCTCGAGAATCTAACAAAGGTTTGCTTTATGAAACTTCTCAGTTCTCGCTCCAGGTACGAAAGGCCAACACTCAAAAAATTTAATGTTTACCTTTATTGTATGAAGTGCTTAGGGTCTTGGTGCTTGGGACCAATGTGAATTAATTTCATCGGAAGCACGCAAACACTAGGTCTCTTTGTTGGAAATTCTTGAACACAAATAGAAGGAAAATAAGTTATAGGTTATGGTGATAAGAACTTGTTTCGCCAATTCAATGCATGTAAGTCCATGCAACAATCATTTATGGATTTTCTGGAGGAACAACTCAACTATAGAAAAAGTCGAGGTTTTGACCCAACACATTACTATCAAGGTTAGTGCATCTAGTATTGTCTTCTTCTTCATGGTGGTGTATTCCAAGTGCGAGGTGATTGAGAGGGTTGATCTTTGGCAACAACTCTTGGATTTCTAACCTGGTAATCTTCCCCAGTCCACTGCTGGTGATTTTAACTCCATCACTAATGTGTCTGACAAGAAAGGAGGTGGAATGTACAATCAAGGCCCAATGAATAACTTCAAAAAGTTTTTGATGACAAATAGCTTGATGAATATGGGTTATGTTGGAGAGCCTTTCACGTGGTGCAACAACAACAAAAAAGGAGCGAACACATCTAGAGCAGGCTAGATCACTGTCTTTCAAACTTTCAGGGTGTCGATTCTTTTCCACAGGCAGAGGTTACTCACATGTTGTGCATTCTTTCATACCACTCCCCCTTCTAATCCATCTGAAAAGAGATCAGAGAGGGGATAAAAATGTCCTCTTCTCAACAAGCTGGACCTATATTGATGGTTTTATGTAGGTCATTAAGGACTCGTGGAATCAACCATCAGCTGGTAATGCTTGGGTCAGGTTGAGTGACAAACTCAGAAGACTTAGATCTCATCTGCGTGAATGGAACAGTCAAAGATCCAACAATGACAATCTCATAGAGGATCTCAAAAGTGAGATCTCAAACCTTGAAGATCAACTACAAGAGAACTGGGATGATAATATCTTTGCTAGAATGATGTAGAAACAAAACATTCTTGGAGGGAAACTTATGGAGATCGAAAAGTTAGAAAGAGAACGCTCTAGAGCTCTTTGGCTCAGGAAAGGAGACAGAAACACCAGCTTATTTAATACATGCATCAAATAGAAGAGAGATACCAAAAGAATTAATATTTAGATGGAATAGGGAACCACTACTACAAATATGGCTTTTATCAGCGTTAAAAATGGTCATTAACAGTGCTAGAAAAAACGCTATTAATGTCGGCGATGATAAGGGGGGTCCCCTTTATCAGCGCTCCAAAAAGCGCTGATAAAAAATCCACAAAATGTTAAAAAAATCTGGGTACCCTGACTAAAAACTCAGTTTTGGAGGCCTTCTAGGCCTCTTTTGGCCTCTAAAAATGCTTGACTGGGGTTCCCCTAGTCATGTCTACGTGGATCTCGTCGCAGGCTTCGATTTGATATGTGGTAGAGCTCAAACGGACACCCGGATCAAAAGTTATGGTTGTTTGAAGTTCGAGTTGCGTTTTCAACATATTTTGGATCTTTTTGTAATTTTTTTAGTCTTCAAATTATTATTAAATGACTATTACTCCATAATAATTAACAAATTATTAATTAAAAATATTTTTTAAATTTTTTAAGAAGCCATTTTCACGAAATATCTTATATATTAAGTATAATAAGTGTAAATGTACATTTATACTTATCTAAAATATATTTAAAAATTATATATTATATTTATATCAATATAACTATATAAATATATTTATATATTAATTTTTTTTTGAAGTCGACCCTTTATCAGCGCTTTTTCGTTAGCGCTGATAAAGGGGTGGCGCTGGCCTTACCCAGTTTTGTGGTCGTGAACGTTCACATGGGATATTGTGGTGGTGGTCTTCCTTGCTTAAGATCACTTCAGAAGCTTCCTTATGGGTCCCCATAACTCAGGAGATGATTTTCCCATGATCAAAGATAGTGAAGGAAGCTTCTTGCGCAGTATTCCCAGACTGATCTGTCACACACGGTTTTTTTTTCTGTCTTTGTATTAATCCAGCCCATTAGAAATCCCGATCATTTTCATAGGTATTTGATGAGATAAATCTTGAGTTTTGAAGTTTCATATATGTCTAACCACCATAATTTGGGATTCTCATTGCTTGTTTAGGAGTTTTTGAAGAAAGGGTGGTTACTTCATGATTTGGGCCAACCGTGAGCCCATTCCCAGTTTTAAAAACTAAATTTGTTTCTTTTATAACTCTTTTTTTTCATCCTTTTTCACCCATTAAACTTCCCACTTGTCCTATACTGATATATTAAAATTTATTTATCCTTTTGGACCCATTAGAAATTCATAAGCTGGGTGAATTTGGGTTACTTATTTAGGTATTGAGCCAGCCCATGTGCCCATTTCCTGTTTTAAAAAAATAATTTTTTTCATTTATATCTTTTTCATTTTTTACTATTTGTCAGTGATTCCACCTCCCCCTCGAAGCCAATAACCCTATAACAACCCTCATAATATATTTTACCTCTTTGGAGCTCATATGGGTCGCGGATTTGGGAGAAAATTCTCAAGAAACCTCAAATCGTCCAAAATTGACAAGGTAACTTTTATCAATCATAAATCAATCAATTCGTAATCTTTTGGACACCAATCTTCTTTCCCTGGTTCGTCCAGACCTTAGGAGTGTATCCAAGAAGTTTCAAGCCATTCCATTCTCTATAGGGTTGCAGAACTAATGGAAGACGAAAAGTTTTCTAGGGTGAAAGGTGAGATTCCTTCTCCTTTCTCCTTCCTCTTCCCCCTCCTTTCATTATTTCATGGATTTATTTTATCCCCTAGTATTGATAGACCTAGGGGTTTTTTATACCATGTTTTTATGGGGTTTCTGTTTGTTTAGGTCTGGTCTTTATAGTTTTATGGTTTATAAACCCGCGGTGGGTGATTTCGGGTGTGCGTTTCAATTACGCCAAAGATTTGAGGTAGGATATCCCTTGCACATGCCTTTATCATTCAAGTTTCATCATTTTAATATTTTCCTAAACTGATATAAATGTTCATTATTGTTTTTAAGCCTTTGGATAATTTTCTTGGTGTCCAAAGTGGTTGTTTAATTATTGTTTTGTGAAAGGTAGTGTTGTTTTGCCATGAAAGTGCTCAACAAGTGTTTGTTTAAATGTTCTGTTATCTTTTGCACATATTTTGTGAGGTTTATAATCTGGTTTATGGTATTTTTAACATGTTACAATATCTTGAATAAAAATATGGCATTAAATTGGTGTTTTATTCCTTTTCATGTACTTAAAATAAATCGTTTTGTTTAAAAAGGGCATGTCATGTGTTTGGTAAATAGCCGGGTTGGCTTTTATGTGTGATGTGTGATTTAAAAGTTATTTTTTTGGATTTATAAAGGAATTGGAAGAATTATAAATGGTATTTTTGGGTACTTATATGGATTTCCAATTTGGATTTGTTTTTACAAACAAGTGGGTTTTGATTTACAATATATTTTGGCCCGAGTTGCCCAAAAATGGACCGTTTCACATCTTTATGAAAATGGTTGTGTTTTGAATATGTAACCTGAGTATTATAAGAGATTTATGAATGTGGTTTTCTGCTGTAAATGGTTTTTATACAGATCCTTAATAAAATTAAAATGCATACCTTCGTCAAAGGTTAATTTTGAGAAAATGTTTAAAGGCCCGTTTGGCATTTCCTAGAAATGAAGGAGTGTTTTACTTGTATATGACAAGTTGTGCAATTGGGATTGTTTTATAGTCCATTAAATGATTTTATTAAATGTTTATTGGGATTCCAAATATTATTTGGTTTGGTTTTTATGTGTTTTTATAATTGAAAGAGTGTTTTTGAAAGAGTTTTATGTGAAAAGCCTCAATACACTTCATGAAATTGTTTTACCAAAATATTTAGCGGTTTGTTGATTAGTGTAAGAAATGTGAAGAAATATTATGGTCTGTTTGTGTTTTTATGGTTTTGGAATGGAATGTGGATGTGAAATGTGTATTTGATAATATGTGTAACTTGATTGAGCACTAAAGGGAATCTCGGGTATCTAGGTGGGCGGATGTGTACTAGTATGCTAGTGATTCTGTAGGGGTTGGCCTCTGTTTCACGTAGCAAGTTTGACGATGACAACACTAACTAAACTATGATGATGATGATGATTAGGGACCACTAGGTTATGGGTATGTTCCCTACTAGTGGCTCGTGCACGAGAACGGATATTTATTATGGTTACTTTCACCGAGATATGAGGTACCTGGGGCTCACAACTAACTAGTGCCTAGGGGTATTCCCGTGACTAGTGCTCATTGGCTATTTTGTACTCACTGTCGGCATACGGTGTGTTTGGTTGGTAAATTAAGTAGTATATGTTATTTATTTGAATGTTAAAATTCTTTAAAGTGTCCCTCTTGAAAACTATTTTCATTTTGAAGTTTCACCTCTTTGAAAAGAATTGTTACTTGCATTTTTGTTTATTAAACATGCATGTTTTTGTCTGATAATTATTATAGCATGGAACCTCATTTGAAAACCATACTTTCAAATCTTGAATTTAAAACTATAAATTGATGTTTCTTTTATTTTAAAGGAATGTGCATTGGGAATAGAATATCGGGCTAACCTACTGAGTTTTAATACTCACGCCTATAGTCTTCTTCTTTTTTTAGCCCTTGTGCAGGTTTCATCTTTAGTTCGATCACCTTGGGTGACATTTTATCATTGTTTTGGAGAGTGACCAGAAGTGTCACATGGAGTTAGTTGTTCATCGGGATTGTTCAGTTGAGTTGTTGGTTTTGTTCTAATTTTAGTTTCTTGTACAAATAATATTTAGTTCAATTTTTATATAAATTCATTTTGGGCTGTCCGTTTATTTCCGTTGTTTGTTTGATTGTTCATATATGGGCGAAATCGTTCCCTTGTGTACTCTATTGATGCCCTTGGTGCTTTTCACCATCCCGGGAGGATCGGGAATGCCTCTCGGGGCTTGTCGTGGGCTGGCATGGGTGACCGGTTCAGGGTCGACTCGGGCTGGTTCGTGACATGATCAATGGGCAAGAAAATGAAAATATAGAGGCCATACCTAATGATTTGGAGATCAAATATTCAATCCTTGTTTTGAATCCAAAAAGCACCCCAGACCCCGATGGATTCCCAAGTACGTTCTATGTCTTTGAATTGGATTTCATTAAAGATCAAATTATTGAGGCGGTGCAGGATTACTTTAGAGGAGGACCCATCCCGAGATCTATATGCGCTTCTAAGATGGTGTTGATCCCCAAGGTTGGGGAGCCCACATCTCTGGGTCAATATAGACCCATTTTCCTTTGTAACTTCTTGTACAAGATCCTGGCAAGCTTCATCAAAAAAATAATCAGTCATATTTTTCCTCAGATCATTTCTGACAAGAAAAATAGATTCATGCAGGGTTGGAGTATACAAGGGGTGGTTGGGATTTTGAAAGAGATGGTGGAAGACCTCAACAAGAAGTGTATTGGGTCTAACATCATGATTAAACTCAACATGGACAAATCCTAAAATAGGATGTGCTGGAGTTTCATTTTGAAATCCATGCATCACTTTGGCTTCAGAGAATGGTCCAAAGATCTAATATTCAGATGCTTCTCCTCTATGTGTCTTACTATGTCACTCATGGGAAGATGTTTTGGATTCTTTAAATCGGTTCATGGCCTACGATAGGGGGACCCGATCTCTCCTAGTTTGTTAATACTTTCCCAAGACATGTTATCAAGAAACATACACAGAGAGATAACCAAAGGACATATTATCTCATTCAGGAATAGATATGGATCTGATATCGTGACTCACCTTATGTATGTGGATGACATATAAATATTCATGAACATAAGGTCAAAATCAATTAATGGTTTCAAAAATATCATGAATATTGATAAGATCTGGAGTGGGAAATATGTGAACTACTTGAAGAATAGTGTTTATCTTCTAATATCTTATTCTAGTCAGCATGGCCAGAACATCTAAGAGAGGCTATTAATTACCAGAATGCATCTTTTGGTGGACTGCCTTGGTGTTCCCATCTCTAATGGGAAGATTAAAAAGGAGGTGTTTTACAACCTAGTTAGCAAAATCATAGCCCACATTTTCAACTGGAATAACAAGTTTCTCTCGTTCCAGAGAAGGATCATGTTGGATAATAGTGTTTTGTCTTCCTTCCCCATGCCTTCTTTCTCCACTATCATCCATCCCAAAGGGACCATTTCTTATATCAATAAAATCCTTAATTATTTCATATGGGACAATAGGAAAGAGGGGAAGTGTTGCTAGTCTTCGTGGCACTGGATGTCCAAGACACTCAATGAGGGTGGCATGAATCTTCAAAATGTGTCAGAGAGCATGCAGGGTATGCATTCTAAACTTTCATGGGAGAGTAGTTAGGTAAATTGATCTCATGGTCTCTCTACCTTAGAAAAATGCATACACTACTCTCTTACCGTGCTGGATAACAAGGGATTGTTGGTGGGAGATGGCTTTACAAAGCCAAAAATATTTTTTTCAGCAAAGAAAGAATAGAGAAGTGGAGGAGAAAAAACTTCACACAATGAAGCTTGCAAGATTTTGTATTTTCCAGCAACTAACCGTACATACTACAAAGCATCAATATTAATAGTTAATTCCAAAACAAAATAAATAGACGAAGCATTGAATGAAGGAACAAAAAAACAAGGCTATTAAATGATATGCTTGGGAAGAGGCGGTGAAAGGGGAGAAGCACCCGCATAGAGAAGAGATCCCGCATGGGGAAGAGGGAGAGCCGCCGCTGTATGAGGAAGCGGTGCATGGGGAAGAGTAGCACCCCGCTTGGAAAAACAATGGGTTTTGGGTTTGCAATTTCCAATACTCCCCTTCAAACCAAAACTGGCTTCATCCCGAGCATCATTCTAAGCCGTTTGAATGCATCTGTTGGTAGTTCCTTTGTGAAAATATCTGTCACCTGTTCCATAGTATGGAAATATTCCAATTTTATCATTTTCTGTTTCACATGATCCCTAAGAAAATGAAAATGAGTATCAATGTGTTTGCTTCTCCCATGCTGCACCAGATTTTTGGCTAGTTCAATAGCCGACTTGTTATCCACATATATCACCGTGGATCTATCATGTGGATGCTTCATCTATTTAAACAAATTTCTCAACCAAATTCCCTCAAAAACAGTAGAGGATGCTGCCACATACTCTACTTCACATGTGGATAAAGGAACAACACTTTTCTTTCTTGAATTCCATGTAAAAGTAGTCGATCCAAGAAAAAATACGTACCCAGTAGTGCTCTTCCTTTCATCTTGGTCACCTCTCCAATCACTGTCTGAGTATCCATACAGCTCTGCTTCTTCGTTGTATGGATAAAAGAGACCAAAATCCAATGTTCCTTTGACATACCTGAGGATTCGTTTTTCTACTAGCCAGTGTGACTCTTTAGGTACCTCCATATACCTGCTTATAAGTCCAACACTATAGACAATATCTGGCCTTGTGATTGTGAGGTACCTCAGGCTTCCAATCAGACTCTTGAACAGAGTCGAGTCAACGCTTATTCCTTCTCCATCTTTTGTCAGTTTCAAGATCGTTGCTACAGGTGTGTTTACAGCATTGCAATTGGCCATGTTGAATTTTTCAAGCAACTCCTTAGCATACCTCTTCTGAGAAATATAGATGCCTCCATGTTGTTGCTTTACTTCTATGCCCAGAAAGAAGGACATGAGACCCGCATCGGCCATCTCGAATTCCTTGAACATGGACTCCTTGAAATCATCGAACATCGGTCGACAATTCCCTATAAACAACAAATCATCAACATACAAGCCTGCAATAAGTATATCACCACGATCATTCTGCTTGATGTAAACTACATGCTCATATGGACATTGGGTGAAGCCATTGCCTCAAATATAGACGTCAATGCATGAATTCCATGCACGAGGAGCCTAATTCAACCAGTAAAGAGATTTCTTCAGTCGATACACTTTATCTTCCTCCCCTTGCATAACAAAGCCTTCAGGCTGGTCAACATAGACCTCTTCCTCCAAAATTCCATTCAGTAACGCAGACTTCACATCCAGTTGGTAGATCATCCAACTGTGATAGACAATAAGGGATATAATCATCCTTACAGTGTCAAGGCGAGAAACAGGAGTGAAGAATTCTTCGTAGTCCACCCCATACTTCTGTTTGTACCCCTTTTCTATGAGCCTTGCCTTGTATCGATTGATCTCGCCATCAGCATTTCACTTTATTTTTTACACCCATTTGACATTAATTCTCTTCTGGATTTTTGGGAGTGTGGTCAGATCCCACGTGTCATTTCTCTCTATGGCATGAATTTCTTCTTCCATATCCATTCTCCAGCATTCTTCCCTCATGGATTCTTGAAACGTCAGAGGCTCATGATTTTCATACAAGCAAAAAAGATTTACCTCTTCGGTCTGCTCATAAATATCACTCAGATTTTTCATCTTCATAGGATCCATAAGCGAGGATGAGTTGGCCAAATTTTTATTTGGTGGAGTGCTTTCAGGAGTGATGAAATGTACTCCTGGACTTCTTCCAACTGATGATGCGCCCGAGGAAGGGGTTGTGGGTGTTTTCTTCTAATAATCATGTCTTTCTTCAGGAACCTCTGTCTCGACTGGAACATCCTTGTTTGATTCTTCATCACCCCATTTCCATGCTTCTTCCTCACTAAAAAACACATCTCTACTCACCACTAATTTATTCGTTAGTGGATTGTAAAGCTTGTAGGATTTAGAGGCTTCACAGTAGCCGATGAAGATGCACTTCTCACCACGATCATCAAGTTTCCTTCTTCTCGCTTCTGGGACTTGAGCGTAGGAGACACACCCAAAGATTCTTAGGTGCACCACGCTCGGTTTGTAGCCGCTCCATGCCTCTTGTGGTGTCAAGTTCCTGACACTCTTTGTTGGACACCGATTGAGCAAGTAGGAAGTACATGCCACTGCCTCTGCCCAGAAACTCTTTGGCAGCCCTTTCTCCTTCAGCATTGTCTTCGTCATGTCGAGGATAGTGTGGTTCTTCCTTTCAGCGATGCCATTCTGTTGTGGCATGTAAGCTTCAGTGTATTTTTGTTTGATACCATGTTCCCTGCAGAAACCTTGAAATGAATTTGAGGTGTATTCTCCACCTCTATCAGATCTGAGTACTTTGATTCTGTGGCCACATTCAGTTTCAACACGAGCTTTGAATGTTTTAAAGATAGTGAAAGCAGATGATTTTTCTATGATGCAATACACCCACAACTTTCTGCTTAAATCATCATTAAAGGTAATAAAATACCTATTACCTCCAAGTGATGGTGTTTCCAATGTCCCGCATATATCAGTGTGAACCAGCTGAAGTGGTTCCATTTCTCTTCTAGACACTCCACTTGGAAATGAGTTCCTTTGTTGTTTTCCGAGTGTACATGCCTCATACACATGATTTGTTGATTCAATCGTCAGCAAGCCACGCACCATTCTTGATGAGGATAGAAGTTTAAGCCCGCTAAAATGAAGATTCCCAAAACGCAAATGCCATCTCCAGGAATCATTCTTCATGAGCCCAAATAGACATTGCTCAGCCTTCGTGTTGATATGCAACGGAAACATGCGATTCTTCACCATTTTAACTTGAGAAATCAACCTCATGTGAGCATCTATTACTGACAAAGAAGAATTCTCCAAGTGTATAACATACCCCTTCTCAAGGATTTGGCCGAGACTTATGATATTATTTTTCATGCTTGGTATGTAATACACATTGGAAATGTAATTCGACTCACCATTCTTCAGATAGATTTTTATTTTACCTTTTCCAATCACGGGTACCTTCGATGAGTCGCCGAAGGTCACATCGCCATGAACTTCTTCAGTGAGTTCTTCAAAAAGTTCTTGGTTACCACTCATGTGGTTGCTCTCACCCATGTTAAGATACCATACATCGGGGAGTTCAAATGCCTTTTCTTGTGCGAGGAGGAGTTTCGTACCTTCTTCTTCATGGCATGACGCTTCAGCATAGTTGGATCGTTCATCATGATCCACCTTGCTCTAGCAATCAGAGGCGTAATGGACGAATTTCTTACAGTTGTGGCATTGAACATTCCTTACGTTTCCACGACCACGCGTGAATCGGTCTCCACCATTTTCTCTTCCATGAAAGTTGGTAAAGTTCAGTTGCTTTTTTTGATGGCTTGGATGGTATCCATGCCCTCTGCCTGTTGCACGATAACCACCTCATTGTTCTTGACCATTCTTTGGTTCTTGCAGAGTCAACTTGGATTCTAGGGCATGCTCTATTGTTGAACCTGTATTTTTTCTGCATTCACTGCTCATGTACTTGCAACGACCCCATCAACTCTTCAATAGATAATTTTTTCAGATCTTTTGATTCTTCGATTGCCACAACCACATGCTCGAACTTTGTTGTGAGCAATCGAAGTGCTTTCTCAATAACTCGAATATCCTCCACTTTTTCACCATTTATTTTCAAATTGTTAATAATGAGAATTAGGCGTGAGAAATAATCCGAGATACTCTCACTTTCCTTCATTCTCTCCGCTTAGAACTCCGCTCGTAATGTTTGAAGACGGACCCGCTTCACATGATCAACTCCTTTGAAAATGGTGGAAAGTGTATCCCAAGCTTCCTTGCTCGATGTTGCTTTGGAAATTTTTTCGAACGTCGATTCATCCAACCCTTGATAGAGAAGGAACTACGCCTTTTTGTCTTTATTCCTTTGATTTTTGACGGTCGTCTTTTCTTCATTCTTGAAGGCCACTTCTTCCTCCGCAGTGGGTACTACATACTCATCGGTGACGATCTCCCATAATTCTTGCAACCCGAACAATTCCTTCATTTGAATGCACCACCTCTCATAATTGTCCTTAGACAAGGTCGGAACTTGTGGCTGGATCATGGTGGCCATCTTCAGAATTCGGAGGATTCCTTCGAACCTGGCCCTCTAATACCAGTTTTTTGGTGGGAGATGGCTTTACAAAGCCAAAGCGATTTTTTTCACTAGATAAATAATAGAGAAGCGGAGGAGAAAAAACTTCACACAATGGATCTTGCAAGCTTTTGTATTTTCCAGCAACTAACTGTACAGACTACAAAGCATCAATATTAATAGGCAATTCCAAAACAAAATAAATGGAAGAAGCATTAAATGAAGGAACAAAAAAACAAGGCTATTAAATGATATGCTTGGGAAGAGGTGGTAAAAGGGGATAAGCACCCACATGGAGAAGAGATCTCGCATGGGGAAGAGGGAGATTCGCCACTGTATGGGGAAGCGGTGCATGGGGAAGAGCAGCACCCCGTTTGGAAAAAAAATGGGTTTTGGGTTTGTAATTTCCAATAGGGATGATGGGTGATTGATGGAGGTGACATTCATTACTGTAAAGAGAACTAGGATGGACAAAAACTTTATTTTCTAGGATTCCCCATACCAGAGATCCCTTTAAACTAAGATCATCTCCACCCTGATTTCATTTCTACAACTCTTGATGATGAGAAAAGAAACATGTATGATAGCATCATTCGTTCTTATGGCTCATAAAAATGCATTTACTCTGATTCAGCGTCTCATACATTTTTTACCCGTACCTTCATCATGTCAATCCACACCAGGCAGGGAGGTAATAAGTGGGCGGGACTTCTTTGGTAAAAATAGATTCTAATGAAGCTAAACTTTATGGTTTGGAGGATTCACAATAGGGTCATCCCAACAGAAGATAAAATACAGAAGGTCATCCATATCACCCCTCATTGCTTATGTTGTATCAACCCAAAATACTGTTGGAACTTGTACTTTTCCAGCTGCCTTGGTAGGTGGTTGGTGCATCCACTCCACCCACCATGGTAGGTGGCAGCCATGACAGAAGTCCATGGTGGGTGGGGGGATTGGTGGAAGGTTTGTGGGAGAGGTGTGTTAAACTTGACACCTCCCACCATGGCTATATAAGGAAGCCTTGGGGAGGTTCCATCAACATATCAGATTCGATCCAAGGGAGAGCTCTTTGAGAGAGGGCTGGGAGAGCTCCATGTGATAGAAATCAAAGGGAGGTGTGGGAGGGGTCTTTTGTAATCCTTGTTCTTGTGAAATAAATATCATTTTCCTTTCCATTCTTCTCCTATTATCTCTAGTAGTGGTTAGCGAACCACAACAAGTGGTATCGGAGGAGGTTCTGGTGCAAACTGCGGCGAGCAGTGGAAATTTTCCGGTGACCGGAAAATTCAAGGTGCTCGGAATTCTGTTTTGAAGGCAGATTTGGAGAGTTCGCGGTGAGCCAATTCCAACGGCGCAAATGGCGTAAAAAACGGAGCTAAAACGAGGTTCCTAGGCCCGGTCAAAGTTCGGTCAAACTTTGGGTGAACAATACCCCTTGATGGAGAAGAAGGTATTGTTCTGGCGCCAGCGACTTTTCTGGCGATTTTCTGGCAGCTTCTTCGGCGTGCCACGTCAGCGACACGTCATCGCCAAGTCATCGAACAATCTCAACCGTTGATACCGTTTTGATCATAACTTGATCAATAGGTATCCGATTTAGATGATCCAGAAGTCGATTCCACCATTTTCGACCATTCTGGATGCAATGGTGAGCTCCATTTTTTCAGATTCTGCACCAATTTTTAACTGAATTGAAATCCATTGGAGGGATCATCCACGGGAGGTATGATCATGTTGACTTCTTCTAACTACTCCATTTGGAAGTCTCGAATGGAAGATCTTCTCAATGATAAGGATATTTTTGACCCCATTGAGAATGAGGGAGTCAACCCCGATGCCACCAAGGAAGCAGAGTGGAAGAAGTTGAACAAAAAGACGATCGGCCAAATCCGCCAATGGATCGATCACAGCGTTTACCACCATGTTTCTCAAGAGACTGGTGCGTATGAACTTTGGAAAAAGTTGGAAAATATGTACCAGTCAAAGACCACTCTAAACAAGATTCTCTTATTGAAGCGGTTGATGAATCTTTGACTACAAAGTGGAAACTCTATAGTCGAACACACTAGCGAGTTCCAAAGCCTGGTGAACCAGTTGGTGGTTGCTGGTAAGACTCTAAATGATGAAGATCAGGTGAACCACTTACTCTGCACACTTCCCGATAGCTGGGATACTCTTATCGTATCACTCAGCAACTCAGTGCCTGGAGGCAAACTTACCATGGCGATGGTAAAGGATGCACTATTCAATGAGGAAGCCCAAAGGAAGGATGCGAGTTTCAACCAGACGCAAGCTCTCGTTCTGGAGAAGCGAGGGAGACAACAAGGAGGAGGTCGTGGGGGAGGAACCAGAGGTCGAAGCAAGAACAGAGGAAGGTCCACAGATTGTAGGAGGACAAAATAAAAATGATACCATTGTGGCATGGAGGGACACATGAAGAAGAACTGTCGAAAGTTGTTACAAGAAAAGGGTCAAAGTAACAACCAACAAAGAAGAAATGAAGACGCGCATGTGAGTGTCACCAGAGAAGTTGTTCTTTTCTCCAAAGACGAAGAAGAGACATGCTTTCATACATCAGGCCAAGACACATAATGGGTGGTTGATACTGCAGCATCGTACCACGTCACGCCACATCATGAGTATTTATTGACTTATCAAGCTAGTGAATTTGGTGCAATCAAGATGGGGAATACCAGTACGGTGGAGATTATTGGCATGGGTGATATCCAAGTCAAGACGAATGTTGGATACACAATCACCCTGAAGGATGTTCGACATGTTCCAAGCCTTCGGCTCAACCTGTTATCAAGTATAGTCTTTAATTGACAAGGCTATGACAACATATTCAGAAACAGAGCATGAAAGATGACAAAAGGAGCCATCATCATCGCTCGAGGACACATATGCAGTATGTTGTACAAAACTCATGTGAAGATATGTGCAGACAGCCTCAACACGGTGGAAAGAGAGACGTCGTCTAATATGTGGCATAGAAGGCTCAGCCACATGAGTGAAAAAGGGTTATCTACCCTAACGAAGAAGAATTAAATCAGTATTGACAAGGATGCATCCCTTGATCCTTGTAAATATTGCTTGTATGGGAAGAAACATAGAGTCTCATTCAATACTGCTTCATCACAGAGATCAGAGTTGCTGGATCTGGTGCACTCTGATGTATGCGAACCCATGGAGGTGGATACACTCAGAGGTAACAAATGTTTTCTATCCTTTATTGATGATGCATCTCGAAGGGTGTGGGTGTTCTTATTAAAAACGAAAGACCAAGTACTGGAATACTTCAAAATGTTCCACACCATGGTGGAGAGTGAAACTGGAAGGAAGCTAAAGTGTCTTAATTCAGACAACGGATGAGAGTACACATCCGGGGAATTTGATGCCTATTGCAGGAGTCATGGAATCCGACATAAGAGGATGGTCCCTCGCACCCCACAACACAATGGAGTTGCAGAAAGGATGAATAGAACCATCATGGAGAAGGTCAGAAGCATGATGAGTTTGGTAAAGCTCCCTAAGCCATTCTGGGGAGAAGTTGTTCAGGTTGCCTGCTACCTCATCAACCGATCACAGTCAGTCCCGCTGAATTCTGAGATTCCACAGAAGAGATGGTCTGGTAAACATCCATCTTACTCTCATTTACGAGTATTTGGATGTTTGGCATTTTTACATGTATCCAAGGAGCTCAGGAAGAAGCTATATGAGATATCTACTCCATGAATCTTCATCACTTATGGAGATGAGGAGTTGGGATACAAGCTTTGGGACCCAAAGGAGAAGAAGGTGATCAGAAGCAGAGATGTCATGTTCTATGAGAACTAGACGATCGAGGACATTCAAAATCCTAGAATTACTCGAAGGGAAAGTATTGAGGACTCAATTCATCATCCAAAACCTACACCAGCACCACCTATCATTGAAGAGGAGGAGGTGTACGAAGACTCATCGGTAGCGGACCAGGAGGCAGTAGAGGAGGATATTGAGCAGGGGGAGACTCAATCCTCTCCACAAGAAGTTGAAGAACCATCACAGGAGCTAGGTGATGTTGTGCCTCCCGAACCTAACATTTCAGAGGTTCGAAGATCTTCACGAGGAAGGATTCCATCAACAAGATATTCAGAGTCAGATTACCTACTGCTAACTGATGAGGGGGAGCCAGAAGGGTATCAAGAAGCATATCGACATTCGCTATCACTGGATATGCGAAGTGATGGATCAAAATATGGTGTGACTTGTAAAGATCCACACGAAGGAGAACCTAATAGATATGTTGACAAAGGTGGTTGCTCGGGAGAAGTAGTACCTTTGCAGATTGCAGCTGGAGGGGGAGAATTATTGGAAATTGTACTTTTCCAGCTGCCTTGGTAGGTGGCTGGTGCATCCACTCCACCCACCATGGTAGGTGGCAGCCATGAGAGAAGTCCATGGTGGGTGGGGGGATTTGTGGAAGGTTGGTGGGAGAGGTGTTTCAAACTTGACACCTCCCACCATGGCTATATAAGGAAGCCTTGGGGAGATTCCATCAGCAGATCAGATTCGAGCCAAGGGAGAGCTCTTTGAGAGAGGTCCAGGAGAGCTCCATGTGATAGAAATCAAAGGGAGGTGTGGGAGGGGTCTTTTTTAATCCTTTTTCTTGTGAAATAAAGATCATTTTTCTTCCCATTCTTCTCCTATTATCTCTAGTAGTGGTCAACGAACCACAAAAAATACGAGTCAGCTTGGAATTTATTCTTTGAGAGTGATTGGGTGAGATATGCATGGGATATGGCTAGACAATAGAGGGGAGTGTAGGTGCAATGTGATGGCAGTTCGGACTTCTTATTTGTGTGGTTTCAGGGAACCGAGAATCAGCCTCGTGAGAGTAGTAAGCATTGTGGAATGGATTGTGCTTCGATTTTTTGGGTTATTTGGGAAATGAGAATCAAAGAGCATGAAGGAACATGCATGTATTATACATTTATGAAGCTTCACCTTCTTTCCTTGATGGAGTAACTTGGTGTTCTTCTTCACAGAGGGATGACTATGGCACTCTAGACTACCAGCGGTCAAAGTACTGGTCTAGGGAGGTAGGTTAAGTGGAACCCTCCCAGACTCGGTCTTAAAATCAATGTGAAAGTCTATTTCATTCAATATATTATGAGATGAGGTGGGGTGGTTTGTGATGGTAGGGGATCTTTGATTATGGGATTCAGCACCCACTATGGTCTAGGAAATCTCATTGAAGTAGAATCTAGAGCCCTTCTGAGCGGCCTTTCTATTTTCCAAGATCACAACATCACCATTTCTACATTCGAATCAGACTCCAATATCTCAGTTAACTTCCTACTCAAAAAATCCAACACCCTGTTCTATTTAACTTACATCATCAGGAGATAAAACCTCTTGATTCACCATAACATGGAAATTAATTACACCTAGATAGAGGGAAACTTTTATACTGATTTTATTATAAGTAAAGGGAGCCCCGCTAATTGCTTAAAGATATATCATAGTTTAGGGTCTCTTCCCAGTGATTGTAATAATTTTTTAAGAAACAATGACCTAGTCTTGTACCACTTCCGCCCTCCTTGATTTGGTGGTCCCTCAATAAAAAATAAATTTTTAGTCATTCAAATATTTTAAGTATTTCACGATTGGATTATTTCTATACCACATCTCATACAGAGTATTTTTATTCTTCAGACACAACATATCCCTATTAGATATGTAGAATGATGTCAAGACTAATTCCTTCTATAATTTATCTGATATGTAATTTTCAATAAGCATTGTTCTGTCTATGTTGTTGATAATCTAATTTATCCTCTCAACCACTCCATTTTATTGAAGAGTTCTCATAGTTGAAACTTGATTTATTATCCTATGTTTCTCAAGATAAACCTCCACTTGGATTCTTGTAAATTTTGTACCATTATCAGTATGAAACTTCATAATTTTTTTTCCAAGAATTATTTCTGATTCCTATGGTATTGTTTTATGCAACTTAACACATCAGTATTGTGGGGAATTACAAATACTCATGTCATCCTACTAAAATAATCAATAAAAATAACATAATGCCTATTCTCGTAAATGGATCTTGGTGATATAGGACCACATACATCTATATGAACCAATTAAAGCACTCTGGTTGACTTTGGTTCTTTTTCTTTATATTTCTTTCTGATAATCTTCCCTTACTGAAAAGCATCGCACGTTTGAGTATGATCATGTGATAGATTAAGGAGGTCTTGAGTCATATCACACTTGACACAATCTTCTAGAGATGTTTGGAATAGATGGATAAGTTGTTTATTCCACAACCTATTTTCCTATTCTCTGGATAGAAAGAACATATCTTCTTCTCCACTCACAAGGTATAGATTCCACTTTTTTCTTTTTCCCTATAGAACAACTTTTCCATCTCTTCCTTTGATCATACATATATTCTTATTAAATATTATAGCATGTACTAAGTCATAGAGTTGACTGACATGAAGTAAGTTGTGACTAAGACCTTTAATGACTAGGACATCAGCATGTCTCATTTCGTTTCCCTCAAAATTGGTTTTTCTTGAGCAAATTATCTTTAGGCCTTCATCATTTTCAAATTTTACAACACCTTTATTTTTATATTTTAAGCCTATGACAATATCATTATTTCCTATCATATGATATTTTCATCCACTATCAAGGATCCATACACCAGAGTGATCTGACACTTTAAGGGAACTTTCTACAACCACTGCCTTATCATCTCTTTTCTTTTTGATCTATGTTTTTTATTTCATACTCGGTATAGATTGAAAATATTGATCTTCCTTAGAGTATGATGGACCAGATTTATCTTTCATAAGTGCAAATCGATTTTTCATTTTTATCTCAGTTGATGATTTATTGAGTTGCTTCTTAAGACCAATTTGGTTTTGCTTCGACACATTCCTTTGCATAGTTGATGTACAATATATGGTCATGTTTCGAAATCCCCCACACCAAAAACAATGACCCTCAAAATATATCTTAGAGTGTTGAGCTCTATTTGGCTGCCTTTTTTGTTCTTGTGCCCTTAAGTATCTCTTGGCTATGGAACACACATTTTGTGAGTGTCCCATATTTCCATAGTAATAACACCAGATGCGGGGTTTATTCTTACGTGTCACTTCTACACCACTGTTTTTCCATTGGGTTTTATGAGTATTCTAGTTCTTATTCATACCCAAATCAAACTTTAATCTTTAAGAGGTTGATTTCATTCTAACATCAATTATCACATATATTTTTTTGGTCAATGCCTTATATAATCCTTATCATTTAAACTTGACTATTGGTTCTTTTTGTTGAACCTCTATGCTCTAATTTTGTATTTTCTGTCACCTAAATGATCTTATTTCCTAATATCATACTGGGAGTCAAGATTTTTTCTTGATCCTTAACTTTTCTTCATAATCTGATGACTTCCTCTTAAATTTATTCAATTTGTTTGATTTTTTCTTTTGTTTTGTTATTCAAACCACCGATCACCCTTTTATGTTCTTCAATTTTGAGTTTATTCCCACTAATCATTTCTGAGTCCTCTGGAAATGAAGACTTGAGATTCTCAATTTATTCCATTAGCTTTGAATTCTCTTCTTCCTGATTCTTCATATAGAGTTTGGCATCACAAACCACTTTGTTGGATTTATTCATTTTGTATCTCCAAACATCTCTATATTCAAGAGTGGCTTCCAATTCAGCATGCTTATCAAATCTTCCTTCAACCTCTTCTTAATCAATATCACTTTATTCATTTTTTGGGAGTTACCTATAACTTCCACTATAGAATTATCTCCATGATATTTTTAGTTCTCCGCCTCTTCAATCTCATATTCATTAGAACTAACATTTTTTGTTAAAAAAGATTCTTATTTTTGAATAAATTTATCTTAAACATTTTCTTTCCTTTTACATAGGTTGAAGACTTATTCATGAGAATTTCAACCTCATCCTCATCATCATCTTGAAACTTTTTAGGGAACCTTGATGTAAGATATCCAAATTTTCCAAATCAAAATCAAGAAAGTGGGATTTTCCCTTTGAACTTTCCTTTTCCTATTTGAATATTTGAGGAAAGGAATAAAATTACCTTATATGTCTCTTATTCTTCCTATATATCTTCAATGGTGAACTTATTCATGGACTTGAATGCCACTCCATTATAATTCCCTTTTTCCATAGATTCAATATCTTCGTTTCTTATATTGTATGAAACAAGAGTATTGTGTAAGATATCCAGTGTCATCTCTCTTGGATCTTTATCTTCCAAAACAGAAAATTTTGGATTGAACCATGGTGGAAGTCTTCTTAGGATGTTATTAACAATATTTACATATTCAATAATTTATCCAATACCATAAAATTCTTCCAAAACTACTTTAATTGGTCAAATAATGCATCAACAGACTCATTGGGGTTCATTATCAGATCCTCATATTTGTTCTAGAAAACTTGTAGTTTTTCTTCTCTGACTTTTTGATCACCTTCTTATATATTAAACATCTTCTCCCAAATGGAATGATTTTACTTACATGAAATCACTTTTATATATATTTCATTGGATAAGGATCCCCCTAATGCATTGATTCCTCTAGCATCAACATCCAATTCCCTTATGTCATCTTCTGATAAAGCACCACTATCCACACTGGCTGAAATAACATGTGTTTTTATTGTAAAGAGATTTATACCTAAGGATCAAAAATATTATTGCATCATATTTTTCCATAATAGAAAATTGTTCCCAATTAAGATCAGAATACCTTTATGATTAACAACCTCCATGAGATAAAAACCAAAAATAACCTTAGGCTTTAATACCAACTTTTACCCCAACTAGGTTAAATACCCTGAGAGTAGGGGTGAATCAAGGTATAACAAATTAAAATAACTACCCCTTCAAATGTTATTTAATTTTAAAAAAACACTTTTCTCTCTATTTCTTATAGTAATGTATAAATAGAAATGAAAGCATACATGATACACAATAATTTTTACTTGGTTCCCCATCACTAGGCTATGTCCAAAGAGAATATAATGGAAATATACTAATGTACCAAATCTAATGGATTTCAGAGTGGAATCATTGTCTCTCCTAGTTTACAACCAATCACAAATTGAAATCTCACTGGTCTCTCAACTGAAGTGTTCCCACTGCTTCTTCAGAATATCCTCCTTTGATTACTTGAATAAATATGTTTTACACCTCATTTAGTATAGAATTTAGTTCCACTTTCATACACATGATGAATACAACTTTACCAAATATTTACTAGAAAATCCCTTTTGGATAACACTTTCTCTTTCGTGCAATCTTTGAATGTATTGGTCGTAACGTTACCACCTTGTTCACAACATTTACATTTCTTCACAGAATTCCAACTTGTACACAACTTTTATGCTTTGCTCACAACTACCTTGGTCATATAGACTCAAGTACCTTTCTCTGATCAACAAATATTTTATTCGTTCCTTCTTGAATCAAGGATATTTTTAGATGTTTGAGTGGTTAATGCTTTTATTATTTCATGTCAATGAGTTACCTTCTTGCATGTGATTATAGTGGATGAGTCAGTGTATGTCTTCAAGAACCTTTTTACATGATTCAATGGATGAAATGACTTGATTCCACTTTCAAAATTGTTATCAAGTTAATAAATAATCTCAAAACTATCAATTATTGATGTACAATTTGGGAAAGTGTATTAGCTGAATGTTTTAGGTAAAATAGTTTAAAAATCATCAGATATATTTTGTATACAATAATAGAAGAAATATATTATTTTTTCCCCTTACAAGTAATTTCAACAGATACATTGTAATATTGAATTATGCACATCAAAAAGAATTTATGTTAAAATTTGTTTCTTACACTATTAAATGAGAAGAAAAATTAAAACACCATCATAATTCTCATAAGGAATTAGAAGAAATTAATATAAATCATGATCTATGGGAAAATGATAATGGAAAGTATCATGTAATAGGTTTTTAATTAAAAATAAATAGAAATTTGTTTTCATTCAAAGACTAAAAAATGTGAAATTACCTAATTCATATTCAAGTATAATTTCAAGATGTGTTGAATTGAAACTACATAAGTTACTTTGGATTAAAATTAATTACCCACATATTTTTATTGAGAAATTTCTCCCTTTGAAATTGTATAAACTATTTCTTAATAAATAAGAACATTTGTAATTGATTTTTTCATATTCTTTAGAAAAAAATTAAAAAAAATAAAATTCCATTAATCTTTTAAAACTTCAAGAAATAATTTCAATAATAATTTTAATATATAGATGGTATTCCCTTGGTCATTTTTTAATGTGTTGGTTCATCTAACTGTGTATCTGGTTAAGGAAGTTAAATTTGGAGGGATAATACATTATTTATGTATGTATCCCATAAATAGGTTTTTAACCTTAATTATTTATCATTAATACATTAAAATTTTCATACGCATTACATATATGGTTTATTTTGTTATGTTCCTTTTTTAAATTAGGTATCTAGGTTATTTGATGTATTTTCTGAGGAAAAAAAAGCTCAACCAGAAGTCACTATTGCTGAAGGTTATATAGTTGAAGAGTGTATAACATTTTGTTTTACATATTTGGATAATATTGAAACATTATTCAATTAAGTTGGATGTGTTAATGATGATGAAAATCTATTACAATTCTAAATTAAATCAACAAACTTTCCAATGTTAGGACATCAAGTTAGAAAAAATATCATTAGTTTCAATGAAAAAATATATTTTGTACATGAACATAGATATTTACTACTAAATAGTGATATTTCAGATTTTTTTATTGAATAATTGAAGATGAAAACAAAGATATGATTTTGAATTTGAGCATGAAATGAGAAATATATAACAAAATTCATTTATAAAGACATTATTTATTGGTTTTCATGTCATTTAAGATCATAATAAATTTCATATTCATAATATTTTGACATAATTATATTTTTTAACAAGTAATATTTTATATTTATATATAGATCATGAATGTTGATAATAGAGCTGCATTTCTAGATGATTTGACATATTTGGCTTAAGGACCATTGAAGCAGTGTGGGAGATTCAATTATTATAATATTAATTGCTTCAAGTTTCATATAGTTTTTCATGAGGAATGATTTAAAACACAAAATAGTGTCATCTTCAAAAAATTAATAGAGTTAAGATAATATGGAGAGTTTATTGAAATTATCAAATCAAATTATAATGAAAAAATTTCAATTGTGTTATTAAAATGAAATTGGTTCGATATTTATAGGGGTATAAGGAAAGATTCACCATAGTTTAATTATGTTAACTTGCCTTAGTAGATCGATACTGGTGATTATGAAGGGTGGAGTGTTTTTATCCATTTCAAACCAAGAGGGTTGTATGATATGAGTGATGAAGCTGAAGAATTGTGATAGAAAACCCCATCAACAACATCATATCAATCTATCTATCAATGATGATATTAAAACAATAATTCTTCCAAGGGAGGGTGAACATAATGAAATCATGTTAACTATGTAATATGACAATAATATAGTCAATTATGAATTAATTGATTTTATGCTTAGTCCTCCTTTGAATTATCTATTATTTGTTTATTTAGAATAGATGAATTCAATTAATTTATGCACATAATTTTCAAAACATTTCCTTTTTTTATATCTTATATCATGTTATAACTTTTTTTATATTATTTTTATAAGTGGTATGCCAAAAACCAAAAGAAAAATAAAGATACAAGTAGGTCTTACACAACTCATATTTCTTTGGACCCATCTCATGCACTTCTTAATTTTAGTATTCTGCCTTTTTATTTTAAATAACTATAATAAGATTAAAAAAGATCAAAAAATGCACACCTTAACCAAATAAAATTCAAAAAACCCTAATAATTTATTTTTCTAATTCACTTTGACTTATAGATCTCTATATTATGAGGTTTAACTTACTATACTATATAGTCCTACTACCATCACCTAAATATTATTTCTCACTCCTAATAACCTGTTAAGACTACTCTCTAAAAATTCATGAATATTTCTACTTGAATTACTAAACTAAAGATTATCCATTTATAGAATATCTCAAGTGCATTTCAAACAATCAATTTTAGATATTTTTAATAAATTCTAACAAAAATAAAAATTTCAAAATAGTTTTCCACTATAGACATAGGTATTATAATTTCTCCCAAATGGTTTTATAACTACCATGAGTGAAGTTTAATTTATGTTTCTAAATTTTTACTCACCCTAAACTAGTCCTATGATAATATTTTTAAAATAACACTATATTTATGTCTTCTACTTCAAGGATATCTAGGGAGTCAGATATAGAAATTGAGGATTGGTCATAAATTAGGAATATGGTGTCATAGTTACTATCATGAGGGTAATGGAGAGTGACCATGATTGGTGTGTAATTTTTAATGTAAAAAAATCGTTTATTACATCTGTATAATAATTATTTCATATGACATGTTGGGGGTGCCTATATATGATGTTGGAGGATTGTATGGGTAGATCTTGGGGAAATTAGCATGTGAGATGATGTCCTTTTCAATTATTTATCATGATTAAAGGCACATTATCATCACTTGAAAGAATAGTATTTTTGATAAACAAGTGAACGTAAGTCAAAATAAATATTTCTAGTTTATTTTATTTAATATTCCTATCAATTATATTATTATGAAAATTGTTCTAAATATATTTTTTATGCATAATATGTAATTAAAACTAATTTATATTGGAAATTCTATTTAACATGAGCATCAGATGTATCGGGGCCTATTATTTGACAAGAAAATCAAAAGAGTGGATCATTTGGGGACAACCAACCTAACTTAAAGGGATAGGTTTAATTTTAGATCCCAATATTTAGGTGTTATATTTTTTTATCAAATTTATATGTTATTCCTTTGTGGTATTTAACAGAAAAAAACATATTTATGTATTTAAAATTTTGTGTAATATAGTGTTTATAATTGTTGTATCTTTTTTGTTTTTTGAGTTTTGAAAGTACTAAATTATATATTTTATGGATATATATTTATTTGTAATATTAATTAGTAGAGTTTTTAGATAACCCAAGTTACCTATTAAGTTTTTATAGAATTTAGTGGTGGTTTAAGCCACTGAAAACAGTTCCTTCTAATTATTTAGTATCATTTTTAATTGTCGCAATTGTAATGCCATAAAATGACACTTTATTATTTATATTTATAAGGTTAATTTTTTCCTTCAATTCAGGGTGTCTGGGGGTGGAATTTTGGAGCTTTTTGGAATTTTCCAAGAGCTTTGTGATTAGGTGCATTGTTTTGTAAATTGTGTAGTAGAAACTATGTAACCCCCTACATTTTTTGATAGTGACGATCACATAATTACCACATGGTTTGGTAAACCATTCGATCTTTTTGGTTTTAGGAATTTTGTACATTTACTACTGTTTTAATTATTGAATTCTCACATACTCCTACTCCATTCAAACCCTTAATCTAAGGCTCCTCCCAATCCCCTCTTTTTCTCTTCCAAAAATATTTATGGTGGTAATTATTTAATTTATTAGTGGTTTCTTCCTCGAATTGAAAGGTTAGATATTTTCCTTCCTTTTCTTCTTGGTTTCTCACTATTTATCACATCTTATCTAACCTTAGTGACCATTTTGACCAATTTATATGTCTATAGTTGCCTATATTTTGGGGGTTTCAGTTCCTAGGGTTTCTGATCCCTATCTTGAGACCTAACCTGGTGGAGTCCAATGTAGGTGACATGGTTATGCTAGTTAAGGTAGGTGTTTCAATTTCATATTCTTTTATTTAAGAGTTCCAGGAATTCTTGATGTTTAAAATGTTCATTTGAACTAAATTAATTAATTATATGATATTTAGATTTTTGTTTTCAATGAATATCATGTGAGATCTAGTGGGTTAAAGGTTGTTAGCAGTTGGATCTAGTCAAAGTGGGAGTCTCTTGGAGTTGGTGGCCTAGAACCAACTACTCTGTACTTTATTCATTAATAAATGACTTATCACATCTTGATTGTTCTTCTGCATGACAATGCATGTGATAATGTCCTAAGGATAGCTGTTGCATTAATGGGTCATAGCGGATCCCTACTATGATGCGAACCCAGAAGTATCATAACACTATTCTTGAATATATGTTCTATGGCCGGATGATGTTATTTGAGGGACACAAATAATACAGGCCATTAGGGGTGAGGACTCATAAAAATTTGAGGCATCTTTTCATGGTGTGCGCCCCTGTTAATATCCAGGAGGATATTATGAGAACGAGACTCGCCAGTAGGAAATCCACATTTCATAGTATCATTGGATGTTCCTATCTGCGGATGTGTGTTTTGGTTCTTATACTTTAAGATTATTATTAATGGGTATTACAAATCATGCACTTAGATGTATTGACGAAAACTATGACGACACACTGTTCGTAGTGAGGTAGGATACGTTGGGTGCATCATGAGTAATACATCGTTAATAGATAATGCAAGAAAGGATTTGTCCCTTCTGTTCCATAACGGAAGTAGATATCTCAGGCCCTTTGATGGAATTGATATAGCCTAAATAAATCCATGGCCATGGTAAGGTATGGGCAAGTTCAATTCTGGAAAGTCAAAGAAAGAATAATCGATCACGTGGGTTGATGACACTAGCATGCAACCTGCTTGATTTGAGATATCGTGACAAAGGGATTATATCACATGGTAAGCGTTTGTATGAGGTGACACATCATTGCAGTGTTAACTTATTTCTCTATGTATGCCTTGATGTGTTTCTAGATGCTAACCTTAGACTTTAAGTAGGCTCTGCCTAATGCCACTGAGAAAGAGTCCTAGAGGGTCACACACTAAGTGTGTTCATGTATCTCAGTTAAATATTAATTTAACAAGTTAAATAAAGATTATTCCCGACTGTGGTTTAATAATTATTTAAGGATGTCTGATCGCATTTATTTCAACACTAGTTATTCAAGAGAATATATTTTGGGTGAAATAATATATTTATTAGTGAGTAATGCAGTTATATTTATTTAAGAAATAAATATCCATTACTCAAGGTCTAATAAATGAGGATAAGGAGATAAATAAAAGTGGAAAATAAGTACATGCCGTGTATATTTAATATACACACCATGTAGTTTTATGGAAAACAAGTACACACTATGTATTAATGATTACACGGCGTGTACTTTTTCAAGGCAGGATTTTGAGGATATAATATTGTTTTATTAAATGATATTAATTATAATCAGCATGGGTGCATGTCAAGGAATTAATAATTCAACATGGGGGTTTCAATAAGAGTTAATGAAATAAATAAAAAACATAACGCGTTTATTTATTGTCATAACTCTATAACCTCAAATCCGATTAAATATATCCTCACAACCCCAACACTTTTCCTACCAATCGTTGTGCACAACAATTCTGGAGAATTCTTTCAAGACAGAAAGAAATCCTTCCTCTAAGAACGCTCTCAAGACCGAGAGACCAATACGATCGAAGGTGGACATTGCATGTGAAGGTTCTTCCATGCTAGCACCCAGAGATCCCTTCGGCGACATCTGAAGATACGTGGAACACATGTGGATCACCGCTAGAGGAATCCTACACCTGGATTCTACGACGCAATGACGGATCACATGATCGTGATCGGAGATATCAACGAAGAAAGAATTTTGCCAAGGTAATTCTTGTGAATTAATTAAATTAATTATAACCAAAATATGATGATCCTATCTCGATGGTTCTGAGATTCCCTCTTAAGTTTTTCGTTCTTCATTCTATTCCGAAGATTCGGCATTTTAAATCATGATGGATCTTGAATTGAACATTGTTTAATGCTAAAATTAAAGTTGGGAAAACTCACCAACGCGCTTCCGCTGCACCCGGAACCTACAGAGTGGCCATCATTCGTTCTATCCTCGGTTTATTGGTTGTGTCTCTTTTGGATGAAAATCCATTTTGGTATTTATATTTAGTGGGTTGTAGTAGTTTTGGATTAAGGAAATATTTTTTTGGTGTTTCTTGGGTGTTTACTTGGTTTCTTTTTATGAGAAGTGGTTTTATTTGGGGGAATGTCATTCCAAATTGTCAGTGTTCTTCTTGTTTATTGTGTAGACCATGGTTTGAGATTTTGTTTGTTTTTTTAAACATGGTTAAAACCTAGGACACATTTAAGGGTGAATAAGGGTGTAGTTTTGTTTCTTATTGGACCGTAGATGATTATAGATTTTTTTTTATTTTAGAATAATTATTGGATAGTATTATTGGGATTTATTATTTGAACACCCTCACATGATAGATGTTTCCCTTAGGTTAGATCCATTTTTTTTCTTCACAGGGCATGCTTCTAATGGGTTTTCTTTTTGGTATTTGGATACCATGGGTTTGTTGATCCGGTTTTTTGGTCCTTCAGGATGATTTTAGGTTTAGTGCCTTTCTTTAGAAGTTTTGAGGAAAAATTTCATGGTGATCTTTTCCTAGTGAAGTTTATTATATCCCCTTTGAAAATTTTGGTAATGTGGTGGCTTAATGATATGCTCTTCCCTTGGAAAGAGGTTTCTCCTTATTCCACTATTTTATATCAATTATAAATGGGGGAAGACCTATACTCAATCTCTATCTCTTTAGAGATTCTATTTTATTTGTTATTGGTTGGTTTTTCATGTAGACGTTTGGTGTTGATTGATGATTCATCTAGTTATTTGAGGAATTGTCTTTTACCTTGAGAGTTTGTTTTATAATTCATTACCTTTTGACCTATACCTTTAACTAAGACTTATTGGGGGATAAAATTGTCATGGTGGGGATAATTGTGACACCCTTCATGTTATTATAGAGTTTATTTTATTTGGTTTTATTAGTTTGCGGGTCATTTTAAATTTTTGAGGAGTTTAAACTCAAAAGTTAGAAAATTTTAGATTTTTTTATGGTGCCTGGTTAGGTTTCATAGTTTAGTTAAAACCATGTGAAGATCCTTTTGTGGTGTTATTAAATCCTTATATGTAGTTCATTTTGAATGTGCATAGTTTGGGTTACATGGGTAGCACATAGATTACTTTAAACCCATGTGGAGCCTAAGGGAAAATGTGTGGGGCATTTGGTGAGCATGGGTTGTAGTTCATGGTTTGTACATGGTTTAGTAATACATATGAAATGAATGTGAATCACCTCTTCATTTTGACAGTGTCATTTGGCATGGTGGTAGAATGGTTTTTCCAACCGTGCAGTGTCCCATGGTAAACCATGCAAGTGATTTTTTTTTCTAATGAGTGGCATGTTCATGGCTGGTGCACAATTTAGTAAACCATGTAGTCAAACCATGTGGCCTTCCCATGTTCTTAAAATTTGAATTTCCTCTTTTTCCCCTACTTTAATTAAATCCTTCATCCCTTATTTTATCCCCCTCCCCCATCTCACACAAATGGACCAAACACCTTCTAGGGAGATTCCTCCCTTTCTCTTGCTCCCTTTTTAGTGGCAATTTACCTTGATTTCAAGTGGGTTTCTCTCTTAGTAAGTTCTTCTAAGCCTCTTCCCATCCTTTATCTCCCCTTTCCTCTTGATTTTAGTTTCTCCCAAGAACCCTAGAATCCATTTGACACAAATTTAATATAGGGTGGTGTTAATATTGAGTTTTTCAAAAGCATTATTTTTATCAAATGCTTTTTAAAAAAAGTGTATAAATATTTTAATGGGTTTCAAAAAATTTAACATGGTATTTTGGTTTAAAGAGGGTTTGTTAACCCTTTTGTGTTATATTTGAAACATTTTTATTGATTTGATGGATTTGAAAGGTGATTTTGATGGATGTATGGATTTCCAAATGGTTTTTATGATTTTTTTATCAAATTGGTCTCAAGAGTGTTTTGAGATGTATTTTGGAAATGGTATGAGTTTTCTGGGAATTGAAAGTGTGTTTCAAAAGGCATTTTTTGAATTTTATGCAAAGTGTTTTTTCATTAATGGTGTGAACCCTCTTGGAGCCTCGTGTGATCTATTATGCTTGTAATGGATTGTAATAACATGAGTGTATTTTTATCATTGATTCATTTTATATACTACTTGTGTTTTTATATATATGGGATTATTTCTTTGTGAGGGTGTAGGATGTAAGGTGTGAGTTATTTCAAATGTTTCATACTCATTCTATGAGATACTTTTTTTATGCTCATCTCTATTTACTTGTAATAATATAACTTGGGAATGGGGTAGGTGAATTAGGTGGTTGATTCCCAGACCTAGGTTGAATTTTGTTAAGGGGTGTTTCACCAAGACTTGGTAATCCCATAGAGGGGGTATTCCCCCTGATACCAAGTGACATGGGAGGCGAGGACTCAGAGAGCCCGGGTGGGGACTGAGAGAGTATAGGGAGGACCGAGTGAGCTTCAAAATTTTTTATGCAGGCTTAATGCCTAGATAACCTATAGTAATTGTAAGTCATGCTAGCGCCCATTTTTAGACACCATTGGTTAGATACCATGACACTAGGATCTTGTTTAGGAATATTTAGGGGATTTATCCTTATGCTTAGATTGTATCCCATGTTTCTTGGATTATTGTTTGGCACCTATGTTCTTGTTGTTTATTAATATTTATTGTGAGACTTGACATAGTCATTCTTGGTTGTAAAATTTCTTCCTTATTTACATGTTGTTACTTTTCAAATATTTTAAAAAAGGTTTGTGTGGGGTTTTAAAGGAATGAAATAGGAAGTTTGATTTAAATGTGCTTTCAAAATTTTTTATTTATGAGTTTGAAAGGGGTGTTCTCTAAATGTGAAAATTTGTTTCTAAAGAGTTTTATAGTGATTTTATGAGAAGTGGAAATGATTTTTTTAACTCTCATGTGTGTCGGTTTTAAAAATGAGGTTTTAGGCCATAGTGCATCATTTTAATTGGAAATTGATAACCAGTTTTATGTTTGTAAATTTGTATTTCAAAAGGGGTGTTTCGTGAAATGGTTTTAAAGTGGGACTTTAAAATGGTGGTTTTCCAAGGGGCTACATCTATATAGGAAAGTTTTCCAAGAAAATTTTCTCATTTAATGAAAATACTAGAAAAGAGTTTTAATGCACTTTTGATGTGTTTTTATTTTATTTTTTAAAATATTTATAAAAATATATTTTTTTCTACTATATTTCAAACTAGAATTTTTATTATGCAATATGAAAGTGACTACTTTGATTTAGCAGGTGGATACCTATGGGGTTATTTAGCTCATGCCTATATTTTACAAGCCTAGTTCTATTCTAGTTTGGTTCACCTATATTGATCTCCTATGGAATATTCATGGTTGGTTAGGGACTATGGGTTACGTGGAGGCTCTTTTGAGATGGTTCAGGGTTTTTACTCATCTTTATATTTTTTATTGGCCTTTATGGCATGTTTCCTTTTCTATATCAATTTCCATTTATCCTTTTTTTCATTTCAATTGTATATCTTATTTGGATGTTCCTTTTTCTTATATATTGTTTATATTATTTGTCATTTTTATTTCTAATTCTTATTTATTATGTTTTATGAGGGATAAATAATTTCTAAAGAGGGTTATATGATGACCATGCACTAATTTATATCTATTAGGTATCTAGATTTCCCTTAGGACCTTATAGAGGATCGGGTTTGGAATTAGTTTAGATGGAACCCTGGAGAGTCAGAATGTATTTTATGGTTATGGGGGTGTTATATTTTGTAATCTTGTTTTGTTAGACCTTTTTCTAGATCTTTTGTACCCTTTATATTTTTTAATGGATAAAAGTTATTTTATCCTTTTATTCGTATTTTTTGAGTTTTATATGACTCTTTAAACTATGTATCCCTTTTATACATGGTGTGTATGAGTTTTGTTTGATGGATAACATGGAGATACCTTGGGTACATCATGGGGTAATGGGGAAAAGTTTTTTCTTTTAGGTTAGACCATGAGAGCTACTAGGTTGATATTTTATTTTAGGATCACTGTGAGTAGGTGTTCTACGAGTTTGGTCCTGAGTAAACTGTTGTGTAGTTTTGTGACCCAAGGTTATAACCATTTCATTCCATGTTGAGGAATCTTAAATTTTATGGTTCTTATCCCATTTTTAGTATAATTTTTTATCTTGATGATCTAGTCTATCATCCTTTTAAATTTTTCTCGAGGATGTTATCTCTTATGGTGTTTGAGATATTTCTCTTGTTGTTGTTTGAGGTTTGGTTTGTATTGATCGTTTAGGTGTTTTTATCTATTGTTTCACCATTTTAGATCAACTATAAATGGTGGGGAGACATAAGGATGGTATCATTTTGTTTTCCTCTTCACATGGGAGTCATTTTCAAGGATTTTTTAGTTGGGATGCCCTTTTAATTATAGTGATGTCACCTTGTATGTTCTATATTCATTGGTTACATTTTTTCCTTTGGTTTGAATCAGGTTTCAGGAAACACATGCGAGTTATGTTATATGTGTATATTTTAATTAATTAGTTTAAAGTAAACTAGTTGGATGGACCTCCAAAAAAAATTCCTTATTAATCCCTTTCTAAATTTTGGTGTGGAATCTGATTTTAGTATTCATAGTTCTTCTTTGGTTTGTAAATATTAGACTATTTTTGGAATGGTTCTTCTTGATAGTGGGATAATTATGTGTCATGACTCTCGATTTAATATTTTGGAAGATGGGTAAGTACTTGATTCCTTGATCGAGGTGTCTTGATCTTGGTATTCCCACTCATTCTAGTTTTTGATGATTTTATAGGGGAAGAAAGTGGCATGATGGGGAGAATTATGACAACCCAAAATGTCACTTTATTATTTATATTTTATAAGGATAATTTCTCCCTTAATTTTGGGGTGTCTTGGATGGAATTTTAAAATTCTTGGGAATTTTCTAGAGGTCACGCGGTAAGGTGCACAATTTGGGAAACCATTTAATAGAAACTGAGTGACCCCCTAAAATTTTTTATAGTGGAATTTGCACAGTTACTGTATGGTTTGGTAAACCATTAGAGAAAATTGTGGGACCTGCTTTTTTGTGCATTTTGGTCTTATCGTCTTGTTTTTATTTAACACTTTTCCCATACTCCCTTATTTGAACCCTTTGGTCAAGGTACCTCCCAAGCCCCTATATTACTATTCCAAGCACCTCCATAGTGGGATTTAGGTGATTTCTTTCTAGTTTATTCCCTATATTTAAAGGTTATGGATTATCCTTCCTTATATTCTTGATTTCTCCCTATTTCTCCCATATTCTCTAACCATAGTGACCGTTTTTTCAATTGATGTGTCTGGGTTTGCCTAAATTTTGGGGATTTTGGTTTCTAGAGGTTGTAAGCCCTCTCTTGAGACCTAATCGGGTGGTGTTCATCATAGGTGAAATGGTTACACTGATTGAGGTAGGTGTTTTCATTTAATATCCTTTTATTTAAGGGTTACATGGATAGATTCTTTATATTTAAAATGTAATTTTAAACTAAATTAATTAGGTATATGATATATATATATATATATATATATTTGTGTTTTCAAATATTTTCCATGTTTTTTTGGGTTTTCCTTTGCAAAAACGGGTGAACTTTCAAGGTTTAATGTCACTTTGATTACAAAATGGTGTTTTATGCATTTAAAGTGTTTGATAAAATTTCAATGATGGTTTTCTTTAAGAAAAACTATTGTTCATGATGTTTTAGGCCAAGTTAAATTTCTAAAGTGATATCTTTCCTTATTTTAAAGGGGTTTCTTTGTTTTAAAAATAGATCTTGTCAATTTATGGGATTATTTAGTGATTTCAGTGAATTTATTAAGATTATTCCGAGTAATTGTGGTGTGTTCCCTTATATTTAATATTTTTTTTAAAAGGATGTTTTAAAATGGTATTTTCAAAGGGTTTTTTCTTTGTTTCAAGATAAAGACTCATTTGGAATCATTTATGAAATTTGGATTTTATTTATTGGTTGTTACACCCATGTTTAGCCCCATTGTTACTCGTTTTTTATGATTGTATGCATGTGATAGTGGTTAATGAATTCTGATTCATGTTTATGTGTTTAGGAAGGGGGATTGTTATTTAAGGGGTGCGTTGGAGGTGGTGTGTATATGATTTGTGTGTTATATTACCTTTGGTATATGTGATAGTCATGTGATTGAAATTAGATTAATAGTATCCTACCTCCTTTAGTTATTTCATGACGAACCCTAGGCTATTAATTGGTATTTTGAGAAACATTTTCCCTACTGGTTGAGAGTTACATACTGCCTAGTATCCCTTGGTTGAATTTTATGACCTAACTAAGGGATTTTTCACCAATGAGGCTAGTTGAGACTGATTCAAGTGATGATTTGTATGGTTGTTATTCATATCATGTATCATCCCATTAGTATCTATGGTGTTTCCTCATGATATTTATCTTATGTTATGCCTCTTTATTATTTATTAGAATATGAGTTGTTTATTTCTTAGATAGTGCTTACCTTTATTTATTTATCTTTCTTATGGTTTAGTCTAAATGTTAACTAGTTTTACTATATTTTTACATTGATATTATTTTATGACCTTTCCATGGATTGATATTCTATTATGGTTTTCCCTTTCTATTTACTCATAATGATGGGTGTGTGTGTTAAGTTTTCAAATTGAAAAGGGACACAGTGGTTTTCAAAGTGATAGTATATATTGAAATTATTTTGAAGTTGATTTTAAAACCATATAGATGGGTTTTTTAAGAGTGATGTTTTAAATGGAAAGTGATGGTTTAATTTTGTTTCTTTAAATATGATATGTTTTGAAAGGAAATGGTTTGTTTTTGAAATGATAATACCTTAGTATGACCTCTTTAAGGTATGTTTTATAAAAGGTATGTTTTAAGAAGATACATGAGGTGTTGTTTATTTATTTTTGTATCATATAAAGGAAATGAAAAACCTACTTTTTTATAATTTATTTTTCTCAGTATAATTATTGGTTTCTTTTGTAAAAGGAGTGAAATGGGATCTTTTTGGTATCCTATTGAGAATTGTCTCACACCCTACATACTCACATGGGTGAGTGTTTATTCTTCATGTCTTCTGTAGGTTATCAATTCTTGGCTTAAAGTTCGGATGACTACTACTCTTTTTTTGGGATACAAATTATTTTGAGTTATAGTGGTGACTTGAGAGTCACATGGTGATTGGTTAGCACATCTCATGGGTTTTTTGGACAACTTTGGGTCATGTGGTTCTTTGTCCTCCCTGATATATTTATTTTGTTTCGATTTTGATTCCTTTTTTTGGTATGTAAAATATTTGAGTGAAAATAGTTTTATGCCTTGATTTTTTTTTTGAAAAATATTTCTATTATCTTTACTATTATGATTTATATGGTTGGATTGTTCTATTTTATCTGTTTTTTACCTGTGTCATGATCATCCAATGTATAGATACTTCATGTCAGTTTATGAATGGAAACTTGTTGTTTACCCTTATTTATTTGAGAATTAAATCATTCCAATGGGATCACTTGTGATACCCTAGAACTACTTTCCAACCTGGGGTGATTAGAAACACATATTTGTCCTTGTGGAGAAATGGTCTAGATGATAGGTCAGGTTGACATGAGTCAGTTTGTTACAACTTCCTACTACTAAAATGCTATTAAATACTCATACGCACTACTAAAATTCCATGGAAATATTTCATGGTGATTATAATAACTGCTAATATATGAAAATATATAACTAATAAAGTTTCCATGAAATATTATAATAATACCAGAATTTAAATAGTTGTATTCATTATAGCATCATTTTTTAAAACTCTTCCAATTATAGATTCAAAACTGTTCTACAGGACCGCTGCTAATAATAAAAGCATCTCTAATTAATATCTAACTTAGAAAAACATGATGGTTTTAGAAAATGACATGAATCAATTAGTGTCATTTTAAACTGATTCATAATTTAAAAAACATTTTTAGAGACCATTTTTTTATAGTACTACTGGATGATGATTCAAACTGAAGCGAGGTGTTAGAAAACTGAAAGGTTATGACAAAAAACACTAATATTATTCTGAATGGTTTTAGTTAGGTGGCATGATGAATGTTTCTGAAATATTATTTGGTAATAAATTTAAAGAAAGGTTTCAATTCAAGTACATTTGACTGGTGCCCCTATTTCTACGACTTTCATTGTGGGAAGGAAGAAAGGTAGATTGTATTAGCACTACTGGGGACTGAAATTTCTATTCTTGAAAGTTATAATTTATAGATATTTCATAGATCTTGTAGGTTAAGGGGTGATTGTCTTTCTACCAAGTGTTTTCTAAGCCCACTTTGAGTCGAGGAAATTGAATTTTGGGTTCTCATCTATCAATATCCAAGAAGGATTAGATTTCTATTCCAGAATACTCAAGGATGCGATAGTTACATCCATACAAGAATTAGAAGGTTTGTGGTATGGTCTCAGTTCAATTAGTAGATTATTAGCTAGAAAGTGGAAGGAATTTTTCTAAAGGAATGGGACTCATGTTGGGGACTTCATGGTTATGGCAGCATGTGGATGAAGTTTCCAACTTTAGAAGAAGATATTTGAAAGGAGAGTGTAATATCAAAGAATAATACTATAGAATGATAGAGTTGGTCGCATGGTTATCATGAGTACATGGAAAAATGAGAGGGAGGGTGAAAACCCTAGGTCACTAGAAGGAACTTGGATCAGAGACCTCAAGATTAGTGGTGGATTAAAACTTATTAAGTGTTGATGATCTCATAGGATCCATTGTACTTCAATGTACCTTCATTGATGAAGTGACACAGCAGTGTGGATGTTTTTTCCTTAAATAATAAGTTCTAGGAGTCCTCAATGCCTTCATTGAGAAGAAATGTTATGGAAAGATGTGGAATGAATGATAGTCTAGTTAGATGAGAGTTTTTTGAAGCAAAGTGAGTTTTGTAAGATATGTTTTCTATGCTTACTTACAGATTGAGGAGACTATACTGGAACACTATAAGGGTGTCTTGGAATGTATGTTCACTCAATTATAAGCATAAGTAAAATCCATGGGGATATTTTTAATTTAAATTTTATCTGTTGGTGATATCGTGTGGTGGGCTATATAAATAGTGGTATATTATGTTTTTGGGTCCAGTATTCGACATGTAGTAGGGATGTTCTGTTTTATTTTGGGTGGTATATTCTATAGATAATCCAAGTCTAGTAATATGATGAGTGTTTTTATCTCATCTATAATGTCTTTAGAGAATTCGACAACATCCACATTAAGGATTAAAGATGGAAAATCCAATTCCAAGGAATTTTTTCTATTATAAAGGGTAGCGATGAAGACTTTAGGGTTTTTGATTCTATGTAACGATTATTAGAATATCATCATAGTGTTGTAAGTTCCTTGACAGGTAGTTTAATCCTATAAGGATTGGAACTGAGGCTGGATGTAGTGGTAGAAATGGACCACACTTTTCTTGGTTTCACTAAATGAATATTTCAATGGAGGTTCTTCATCTGATGAGATCATACTTTATAAAATTTAAAGCATTGGATGGAGTTCATTTCTATTGGTATCACTGGATACTGATGTACCTTAAATATCATAAAAGTTTTGGAAGATCTATTGTAGAGTCTTAAAAATTACAAGTTTTAGTAGGAGTGGGTCCGTGGACATAGTACATGACACAATAAGTTAATGGGAATTTAACTTGATTCAGACAGAGATCAGGACTATTTTCTTTATAAGGATTCCATATAGTCATTAAGATAGTATCATGGTATATAAAATTGAGGAGGAAATTTTATTCATATGGGGCCTAAATGATCAGAAGAAACATGGAATAGAACCATGTGGGCACTACCAGGGTGAATAGAAGCTGACCAGTGGGGATTTGGTGAATGCATGAGAATAGAATTCAAGTGATATGTTTTTTAATTAACCTGTGAAAAAATTCATAGTTGGGAGATTTTTATTTTTAGTGGAATAACTATTTTTGGTTAAGTATTGTAAGCTTTGGACATTAAGTATCTATAAATTATACTTGATAGATAAGATAGAGATAGAATGCCTTCACCATGATACATTTGGATTCAGACCAAAAGATGATGTTCAGGCTGGACCCCATATGTTTAGTAGAGGTAGTAAAGATCAGTGGACATTAGCATACTAGTAAAGTTGAGTAAATGATATATCAATAGTGTAATTAGTGATACAATAGAGTCATGGTTAAATAATGCATAGGAGGATCATCTAGACACATGCACTTGGTGATTTAATAATGTTCTATAATAAGAAGCTACAAATATAGAAGAGTAGTTTTTGAATGCATCATGGTTTTCTATAGGTGGTGATGGAAGTACGGAAATTATGTAAAAGAGACATTAACTATTCACTAGAAGTTGGTAGTTGATGATGGGTCTACCATGAAAGTAAAATAGTGGTGGGATCCGATGACTGGTTTGGTCCCTCTTTATGAAGTGAGATTGGTCCATGTGTTAAAGGAATGATTGATGCACATCATGCATCAAAGGATATATTATTAAGTCAAAACTTCATGGGATAGAGGCCTTAGTGATTAATTATAGTGGTCACAACCCATAAAATAGGACATAGATTGGAAGGAGTAATAAAGGGAGTTAGATCAATTTGAGGGATCACATCCCCTCACTCAAAGGCCTTTATAGTGGAGTTCTAGTGGAAGGTACTTGTCCTGGGAAGGTGTTTGGGATTATTTTCCATGAGTCTAGGTAGGGTATTGGATTATCCTTGTAACATATATAATTATATCTTATGATTAATGAAGATGCATTTGTTTCTCCCATGGATATAGGACACATCTTCAAAATCACATAATCCCTTATTTCCTAGTGTTTTAATGTTTTTTCATACTATGATCTTGTTTGTTTATCTATTTTCTGGAATGAAGGTCCTGAATCTAAACCATGATGGGGTTGAAACCATAGGAAGGGTGAAACGATGTGGTGACTAGGTTTCCTGGACTTTCTAGTTTTGTATGTTGAGTCTACAAGGGGTTTTTCCTATCATTGAAGTTTCTAGAACTATGTTCCACATGTTATAGCATCTAGTGATGTGCTTATAATGGTCGGGCAGTGTTAGATACCTAGAAACCTATAGGGTGAAAGTAGGTTTTTAGCAAGAAAGTTAACATGGATAGTAGAGTGTATACCTATAAAACACATTTGATGGTAAAGGGTTATAAATATATCCATGGTATTGGCTATGGAAAAAAATTCACATTTTGTGATGATAAGGTCCATCTAGATATTACTCTCCAGGTAAACTCTTTTTTTTTAGATATGTCAAATGGATTTCAAAACTGCTTTCCTTGATGGGAATTAAATTAAGAATTTGTACATGATATAGCCTAATGGTTTAAAATAATCAAATGAGTCTATTAAGGTATGTAAGTTGCAATAGTCCATTTATGGACTGAAGTAAGCTTCTCAAGGTTGGAATATCTAGTTTGATGATATGATCAAAGGGTTTGGTTTCATGAAAAATGAGGATAATTCCTATGTATATAAGTGGATTAATGGGAGTGTAATATTATTTCTGATATTATATTTAGATGAAATAATTCTTATCGAAAATGATATCCTAACTTTACATTCTATAAATATATGTTTGAGAAAAAAAATCTCCAAGAAATACATGGGTGAAGAATCCTATATACCATGTATGAAGATCTATGTATATATATCTAAGAGGTTTCTTAGAATCATTCAGAACACATACATTGTTAAGTTTATAAATTGATTTATTATGGATAACTCCAAAAATATAGTCTTTATCAGTGTTTTATGGAATGAATCTTAGAAATATTTGGGATTCTTATAAGGAATTATAAAATATGGATAGAATTCTCAATGTGTTTTCCATAGTATATATCATGTATGTCGTGTTGTGTACTCAACCTGATGTCACTTATTCTCTAATAATAACTAATATATATCAGTCCAATTCCAGTGTTACTCACTATATTTTTGTTAAGCATATCTTAAAGTACTTAATAATAACTAAGGATATGTTCTTAGTATTTAGAGAAGAGTATGAGCTATGTGTAAAGGGATGCACTGATTTTAGTTTCTAATCTAACAAAGATGACATGAGATGTCAATTTGGTTTTTTGTTTTGCCTAAATGGTGGAGAAATCAGTTGTAAGAGTTTCAAACAATCCACCATGATGGACTCAATAACAAAGGGAGAGTACTCACTATATTAGATATTGTAAAGGAAGGTGTTTAGATCAAGAAGATCATCTATGAACTTTTTGTGGTTCCTAGCATAATCAATATTTACTGTGAAAATAATGGATCCACCACTCAGGCCAAGTAACCCTAGTCTTAAAAAAGGACTAAACACATCCTTTGTAAATACCATCTCATATGAGATATTTTTTTGAGAGGCAGTATTAATTTTTTTTTGGTGGCACATTAGATAATGTAGAAAATCCATTGAAAAATCCATTATCATAGAAGAAGCATGGGTGTCATGTTAAATATATTAATATATAAAATATAATAGATTTATTGTAATGTTTGTAAATGTATCATGATTTTATAAATAAATTAAATCATTATTTATAATTCATTCATGTGTGCTGTAATTTATTTTACATGAGAGATGGAATAATGATATCCCCCTAAATTATGACTTTGAGTTGTCCCTAATTGATAATCATCATAAAGTATTATGGGGTGTGATGATATATTAATGTTATCATGAGTAGGATATTGTACTCGATATAAAGAGTTGTAATTAGGATAAGAATAATAGACCAATGAGGTAATAAGTCAAGACTTATTACTTAGACTGAATTTCCAAAGTATAACTCGTGATTTATCATACAGTCATCAATATACTTAGGAGTGTATTATTATTATTAATCTTCATTACTGGAGGTTAGAAATATGAATGCAATGATAACCTTTATAGATTGATACATTTATTACATAATCCTTGAGTTTTAACTAATCAAAGAGGGGTTAGGTATGATGGTGATCATGTCATCAGTTGGAGGTCATCCAAGATGGTATTTTTTCACTTGTATGAAAAGAAAATAAATTTGGTTAATTTATTGAATTATATTGATGAAATTCATGTTCATTCTTATTTGATTCATATATGATGTGTTCAGCTACCTGGATGAGGGACATGTGATGTGCTTATTTTCTAGATGAATAACATGTGATGTATTTATCAAATTGGTACATATATTTCATAGAATCATAAATAAATGTTGTGGTCCATACTATATAGAAATATTATGTGTATATTGGTCACTCAATTCCATGAATAAAGGTATTATAAACATATACATATTATGTATATGATACATATTTTGGTGTTTGTATGGAGATATGAGTATCTTTGATCGACAACACACCATAACCCTTAGTGGATTGAGTAGAATTGATTTTTTCTAGAGGCATATCTTCTCTTACATTTATGAAATTGGTATTTCATATATGTTTTCAACACTACCAAGTCCCATAGGATCGCATAATTAAGCCTTTGGATAAGGATTAAAATTTTAGACAAAGTGTTTATTCCAAAATGAAGAGAGGTTGATCAAATGTATATAAAAGGGTTTTGTATGGATTCAAAAATAGTTGTGAAGTTTTTTATAAAGTTCTTATGAGATTTTAGTGTAACTGTGAGGTTGTTGGAGATGAACTAAAAATAGGGATATTATATTTTATAATATCTCTAAATCATAGCAGTTGATATAGGAAAGTTTTTACATTTATTTTATTTTATGAATGGATGTCCATCATAGTGTATGATGGGGAACACAATATATGATATTTCATGTATCACCACTTATACATATTCCTTTGGTTTTATTTGATAAAAAAATTGCAACTGTTTGGTTTTATGTTGGATTTATTGATGATACAAGTTGGATGTACAAAAGATATAATGTTGGTGAAATGAAAAATGGTCATGGAGCATATGGTTTTTTTATTAGGAAATGGGGTATGGTACTTAAATGGTGAATGGATTGATGAAATATAATCATTGGAGGTTTTTTAAGGACAATTACATAAGTTTAATAATGTTGGATATTAAAGTACTAATGTAAATATATTCATGGAATATTTAGAATAAATTTGGTCATGGAAAGGCACTACTTTGGAAGAGGTTTAAATAGGTTTAAATTAAGTTTAATCATGAAAAATACTTAGTTAAATAATGGTTTGAAAATATATTATATATTTTAGAATTAAGGTATATTTGGATTTGAGAGATTATAGATGAAATGGAATTTTTTCTTGGAGTTTTCCAAACTTTTTAGTATAAAATTTAGAGGGAAGTTGAAGATAAGGTTAGTGAAGGAAGCAATACCATGCCCAGTACCACATTTTGGTGGTACCAGTGGTGAATATGAAAATATATGGAGTATATCTAAAAGGGATTATTTTTATTCCATGTGAATATGGTATTATTTCGATAGGAAATAGCAAGGTGGACAATGCCTAAGTGGAAATCATTTAAATTGATAAATTTACCTATGAGAAATGGTGATGAGGACTACATCATAGAAGACATCATTTCAATGAATTTAGAATAGAAAATGTGGAATAAGACATAGATATTTGAAAATAGGGAGAAATTTTATACCATGCCATGAAATATGGTGTTTCACATTGCAAGAATTTATATACAACATAGGAAGTCCCATTATGGGAATTTTTGAAGTTGTGGTAGCCAAGTTGGGAATATTAAATCAGTAAAGGCATGGAAATAGGGAAATGTTATGAAATCCATTTTACTTGGGGGTTGGAATACCATGGTGTTGAAGGCTAAAGTAAAATGTGATTAGATGGTGACCATACTAAAGTATAGGGGTTTTTTTCTTGAGAGTTTCCCTATGAAAAATGGTGAATCCTAAAATGGGTGTAGTAGAAAACATAATGGTATTAAAAAATCCATGTTTAAAATGACTAACTAGAGAACACCACGTTATGTAAGTGAGAAATTTGATCATTGAGTTTTCTAGAATTTGTGTAAAATGGGAAGTTAGCATGTTAGGAGGTGTTTTGAAGGTAATTTCATTATGGAAGTTACACTATGACATTGTATTTCACGAAAAATGTCATGGATAGTCATAGGTAGATCCCAACATGGAAATTTTAAGAATACCAAGACATGGAGTTCAAATATCTTGGAGTTACATCCATAACTGGGAGTTTGGCGCTCATTCAAATTCTTAGAAGTTATAGTTTTATATTAAATGACCTAATATGAATCCAATGGTGATGATTTGATGGAATATGATCCAAACTTAAGATTTAAATTAATAGAATTTGGGAGATAGTTTATATTTTAATTTGAAATTCAAATTCAAATTATTCTCAGGTTATATTATGTTCAAATGTGAAAAAGAATAATATATCATAAAGAAGATAATATAAGAAGGAATTTTGTATTCCTAAAAGGTTGAAAGTGACATCAACATGGGAATATTTTAAGATCTATATTAGAATATGATTTTATTTTGGTTTTTTTCACTTAAATATCAGTCACTAAAGAGAAATATTAATGTGTATTATAGTGAAGATCAGTTCTGGAAGAAATTGGAAGTGATGTGTGCATATCTGGGAAGATCAAATTTGATGATTATCAAAGAAACATTTGGTTCCCCAAAGTAAAAGTAATATTAATTCATTAAAGAATAATTCAATTTGATGGAATTATAATCTGAATAATTTTATTTACTGTTGTTTGAAATTAGATTGAAGTATAATGACATAACTCTTCTCGTAATGAGTTCTTCATATCTAGAAGTGGTATTTGAAGCAGAATTTGGAATTCACTAAAGCATCACATTTGGAGTAAAATGATTCAAATTTCAAGTAATAAACTTGGATTGACCTTTATGTCATTAAATTGATAAGATACATACAAGTCTATAAATAGATACTTTCACCAAAGCAGTGTGTGAAGGATAAGAAGAGGCAATGAATTTTTTCCTAAACTTATAACCTTCATAGAAGTAGTGAGTAAAATAGAGGAAGTGGAAGTGATCCTTGGTGAGGAGTGACATTACCTAAAACTTATATATATAAAATATTGAGTTATAGTAGATTATTTGTACATCATCCCAATATCGGTTGTATGTTCCTTAGATGTATCCTTATGTGGGTGAACCAAGTAAAATATGTGAGGTCTTACATTTTATATTATATACATGCATATGATGTTTTTTGTAATTGTTTAAGAAATGAATTAAGGGTTGGATTTTGTTCTTTATAATAAGGGAATAAGATCCAAAAGTAAAGGAACTAAGGAGAAAATCTTAAATCTATCAACACCCTGATTCACAATGCCCCCCCCCCCTCAAGGTGTCTTGGGTTCCCACAAGTAGTATTAGAGACAATAGTTTATATTGTGAATTTAACTTGATATATTTGGTTTTTTAACATTTTAATATTTGATAAGATATGTCTCAAATAGTGAAGATTCATCTATTTTATGGAAATCGGTTTATAACTAGAAGAATTATTTTATGTTGTATTTCGATAAACATGTTAGAATCTATAGTAATATCTTGATAGTTGGATTTGTATTACTAAGAAAATATGGAATTGTACATGAGAATGATCAAAGAAAATTATAGATTTATTCTTTGACCAATGAATCTTTAAAATATTCTTTGAAAGAAGGTTTATCCAACAATATATCTCATTGAAAGACATCAAAGGAAATGTGGTTAAAGTTAGAAGAGCTATATAGTGAAGAATCTATATTGAGAGAAGAAAACCAGATTGCATCTATGTGTATATATTATATATCAAATATCTGAATATGAAATCTATTATAGAATAATGAAATATTTTAAGAATAAATAAGAAGAAAAACAAGAAGAATAAATCTGATAAGTTAAGTTTTCCAGACGTAAACAAAAATAATTCTCTATGTATATCTGAATCTAATTCTTTAGAAGGTGATTATTTTAAGTCTAAATGTGTATGTTCTATATCACCAAAATTTTTGGATGATGATATTAGAAAAGACGAATCCACATCACACATTAAATCTAGAGATTCTTTGGGTAGGAACAAGAGCATCAGCCCAGTTGGTGAGGATTTGGAAAGTGCATCCAAGAGACCCGAGATCAAAACCAAGAAGAGGGATAATTTATAGGTACTGTATCAATACTATAGCAGTTATTGTTCGGTAATATAGAAGTTGGAACTATTCACCCGTTTGGGCCTTTGGGCCACCAGTTTGGTCTCCGGGCCCTTCAAGGCCTTTGGTCCACCTATGGCCTTCCGGCCAGTAAGGATTTCGGGCCACCACAAGGCCTTCGGTCCACCTCAAGGCCTTCAGGACACCTCAAGGTATTCAGGCCACATGATCAATACAGTTACCCCAAACAGACTCTACAAAAAAAAGTAGTCCCATAGGAGGATTCAGAGTAGGCACACTCACCAGAGCAGAACCAACAGATTTGGAAGAATGAGAAAGTATGACAATGCCATCGGGACAAGCCTGTGCTTTCATGGGAAGCTCATCCAGATGTCCATGAGAAGATGGAGAGCTACCATCATGATTCAGATGCTAGGGAGGGGCAGTTCCTTGTAGTTATAGTCTAGTTGAATTCCCTAAGACCTTTAGGTCATGTAATGTCTCATAAGCCTATGGTCCATGTAATCTTTATGCCTACGGGCTTTGTTAGGGTTCCCCCTTATCCCTTGAAAGGGGGGTTATAAAAAATCAATAAAAAGAAGGAATTTGGTCCATTTAGGCCTTTGGGTAGTAAAAAAGTGTATGTTTAAGATTTCAAGAGTTAATTACAACTCTTAATGTATGAAATTAAAAATAAATTTTCTTATGTGGTAGGTTTGTAAGAAGATAATAAAAATTTAATGGAGGAAGTAATGGATTTATAGGATTCTACCAAGATAAAAGATAATAAAATAAAGGATCAAAGTGATATACTTTAGAAACTTTTTCAAGATATGGATTTAAGAATAGAAAATGAGAAACTCTATGAATCAATAATGTTTACCTTAAGAAAATAGTTTGGAGAACTAGTAAAGTTTTTTTATAAAGAAAAGAATTATATCATTGAGAATTTCTAGGGCATAATAAAGAATAAGAATTTTTATATTGAGAATATTGAGAGAGAACTTCATACTGTAAATAATAAATTAAACACTGGAGATTCTCATGTGGAGACTTTCATCGGTGAAAAGAAGAACACAAATTTGGATTTAGTGGATAAAAAGAATATAAATACAATAAGTGGTAGGGAAAAAAATAAAATTACAGTTTTGATGAAATTTTATTTTTTGTAGGTTCATTAGACATGAAATGGATGTGTATATGAAGAAACTGATGGTGTGAAATCAGAGGAGACCTATTGTGACATCTCATGCATGGAAATCTATTGGAGGGTTGGATATTTCATTGGAAGACTTAATATTTGTTCTAACATTGTTCACATGGGATGATTATATAGTAATAAAGATATTATAAGTTCCATGAAGAGATTCCCCACTCCTACGATAAGGATCCATGAAAATAAGAAAGATAAAATTGTTTCAGTCAAATAATTATTTATGATATTGGATGGTTATGATATGTAAAGGAAAAGAAGGGTGTCCCAAGTATAATTGATGAGTTATTCATAGTATTCATTATCTAAATAATAGAAAAAAGTTACAAATATAAAAAATAGTAATTATTATCTTAGTAGAAGATTTATGAATGTGGAAACAAGGTTTATATTTAAAGGTGTTGTAATATGAGAAGAAGAGATAAAAGGAGTTAGTGTCAGAAACTAAATGTTGTTATGTCACAACATCCTTTATGTGAGGACAAGAATAAAAAATGGAGAGATAGGTAGAAAGAATATTTTTCTCACATTTCAATCATGGAATATAAGAAATATGTATCTTTAAGTGGTTTTACCCATACCACTACAAACAAAGAGTTTAAGAATGGTGGATTTTTCTATGAATTAAGAAATAACTCTTGAAAAGAATGTATAAATGGTGCATTAAATAAGGAACTAGAAAAATAGACATGATTATCACAAAGCAGATGAATATCATCTTGTGTAAGAAAAATAATTCATGTACAAGCATTAATAGATAAATCTTCACAAGTGATATTAATCAAAGAAAGTCTCAGAAGAAGATCAGGAGAAAAGGGTTTGCTCAAAATGGCCCACCACAATCCTTGACTTGAGTATGATGAAGGTACCCTTATCCCCAAGGTGTTTATTTTCTTTATTAATACAAGATTAAGGGGTATATGTGGTCCATAGGGTATATGCATTCAAGGGGATGTATGCATAGTGAAAGTGTATATGATTTGATAGAATAAGTATACACAATATGGGTACATTGAAAGAAGATTATTTCTAGGTGACAAAGCATAAATTTCATTCTAAAATTAGTATCATCATTGGTAATAGAGACAAAGGTTTAGAAAATAAGTGGATTGAGATTTTGAAAGAAGAACTTTGTTAAATCAGGAGATACATGAAAAAAAATAGAAATATTTTAATATAATGAAGGATTAAGAAAAGTTTTGAGTAGTGTCAAGGATAGTTTAACTCTACAAGTGGAATTGGCAATGATTCTAAACATTTACCATGAATAATCAATGCTAAATATGGTTATAAATGTTGAAATGATGAAGTGAAGTAGATATAAAGATTGATTTAATGTGAAAAGGTGTAAAATCCATATCTGATTTTTATAATTAGAACTAAGATAATTCTAGAATTTTATAATGTGTTATCAAGACATAAATAAAAGGTTGAATTCCCTAAAGAAAAAAAATATGGGAAACTTGTTGAAGTAGTAACTACAATCATAGAGGAATATTTACTCTATCTATTTATGAACTAATAATGTAGTATCATATGATTATTTTATTTCAGGATACTTAAATACTAAAGAGAATATAGTAATTGGTAAGTGGTTTCCTAGTAATATTATCCTTATATAGGAATGAATAATACTTGTGAATAAATGAAGATAAATTACATCAAGTGGTATCAATTTTTTATCATTTAAAAATGGTATCAATTGATTAAACATGTGTTATGTATCACACTCTTATGATTGACAAGTTATGCACTAATAGATTTGTGTGAATGTGATTGAGATCATAGGCAGATTATTGTTAAAGGAACCAAATTGATCATGTTTCATGTGTTTAATAAAAATTAGTGAGTGATATGGATAGTATTGATGTTATTTAAAAAGAATATTTTTCTTATACTGATTTCCTACTCAATAGTCTTGTAGAATTGGTTGATAACTCATTTCCAAATGGTAAATTCACTCACTTGATTTATTGAGAATAATCCATTTATCAGTGAAAGAGGGTTTATGTTGAGGCTATAAATAAGTTTTATTAAATTAAGTTCAAAATTTATGTAATATTCCTATAAGTGTTATAATAAAATATTTGAATATTTTAAGTGGGAGCATAGTCTCTCTTATTCTATAATCCTTGAAGGTGTGACAAGATATTGATTCTTATTAAAAAAATCCGGTGCAAGATGTATATTGACAAAGAGGGAGTGAAGATGGTTTTGATACCCAGATTCATTTCCAAAGGGGGTGAAATAACACTTTTTCATTTTATTTACAAAGAGATGGAAAAGAAGAAGTCCATAAAATCTGGAAGTTTGATGGTTCTTGGATTGAAAGAGAAAGTTGGGGATATTATATCAATCTCTAGTGGACATTTAATTTTATGAAAGTATTGTCAACAAAATCAAAAGGGGGAAATGTTAAAACCATGAGGTTGTGTTTTGTATTTATTGAAAATAAAAATTAGATGTGTTAGTAATGATATGTTTGTGAAATAAATAATTCTCATAGAAGATATGGTTGTTTGATCAAGAAATATAATTTTATACTCCAATGATGAATGGATTGAATAAATACAATCATTGAAGGTTGTTGAATTAAAATTATATAAGGTTGATGATGTTGGATATTTAATGACTAGTGTGAAGATATATATGGAATATTGTAAATAGAGGTGGTCCTGAAAGGCATTACTTTGGAAGAGGTTTAAATAGGTTTAAATGAAGTTTTGTGTTGAATAATGGTTTGAAAAGGAGATCATATTTTGGATAATGAAGGTATTTTTGTCTTTGAGAGATTAAAAATTAAATGTAAATGTTTCCTAAATTTTTATAAATTTTTGGGTGAACATTTTGTAGAGAGTTTGAATATTAGGTTGGTGAAGGAAGCAGTACCATGTCATGGTAATACTCGTGATGAATGTGAAAATGGATGGAGTGTAGATATTGTGGGTATTTTTGATTCCATGTAAAGATAGGGGTATTTTGTTTAGAAACACTAATGTAGAACACACTATAATGGATAGCATTTTAGTTGATAAAATTACCTGAGAAACTGAAAGGAGGATCAGGTCATAGTGGTCAGTGTTTCAATCAAGTTTGAATAATAAATGTCAAAGAATACTTGGATATTTGAAAATGGAGAGAAGGTGTATACCACACCATGGAACATGGTGTTTCATTTTAGAATAATTTCTATACAACATAGGAAGACCCATTGTGGGCATTGTGGAAGTTGTGATAGTTGAGGTGGACATATGAAATCAATACAGACCTAGAAATGAGGAAACAATATGCAATCCATTTCACTTAATATTTGGAAGATTGTGGTGTTTAAGTCTAAATTAAAACATAGAGGAGATTATGACCATGCTGAATTAGAGGATTTTTTTCTTGGGAGCTTCCATGTGAAAAATAGTGAGGCCCAAAATAGGCATAGTGGAAGCCATAGAGGGATTGTAAAATCCCTATTTAAAATGGCTGGTGGGAGAACACCACACCATATAGGTGAGTGTTTTGAGAATTAGTTTTATAGAGTTAGTTCAACAAAGGAAATGAGTATGTTAAGTGGATTTTTGAAGAGCGTTCAATTCTAAAAGTTACACTATGTCATGTTATTCTAGGAAACATGTTTTGGATAGTCATAATTGTAGGTTCCGGGCGTAGTGGAAGCGCGTTGGTGGGTTTTCCCAACTTTAATTTTAACGTTAAGCAACATTCAATCTGAGATCCTTCATGATTTAAAATATCGAATATTCAGAATAGAATGAAGAACAAAAAACTTAAGAGGGAATCCTAGAATCTTAGAGATAGGATCATCATATGTTGGTTATAATTAATTTAATTAATTTACAAAAATTACCTTGGTGGAATTATTTCTTCGTTGATGTCTTCGATTACGATCATGTGATCTGTCATTGCATCGTAGAATCCAAGTGTAGGATTCCTATAACGGTGATCCACATGTGTGTCACGTATCTCCAGACGTTGCCGAAGGGATCTTCGGGTGCTAGCGTGGAAAAACCTTTTCTTACGATGTCCGCCTTCGATCGCCTTGGTCTCTCGGTCTTGAGAGCGTTCTTGGAGGAAGGATTTCTTTCAGTCTTGAAAGAATTCTCCAGAATTGTTGTGCACAATGATTAGTAGGAAAAGTGTTGGGGTTGTGAGGATATTTATAATCGGGTTTGAGGTTATAGAGTTATGACAATAAATAAACGTGTTACGAATTTTATTTATTTCATTAACTCTTATTGAAACCCCCATGTCAAATTATTAATTCCTTGACATGAGCCCATGCTGATTATAATTAATATCATTTAATAAAACAATATTATATCCTCAAAATCCCGCCTGGAAAAACTACACGTCGTGTAATCATTAATACATGGTGTGTACTTGTTTTCCATAAAACTACACGGCGTGTATATTAAATATTCATGGCGTGTGCTTTTATTTTCCACTTTTCTTTATCTCCTCCTCCACATTTATTAGACCTTGAGTAATGGATATTTATTTCTTAAATAAATGTAACTACATTACTCGCTAATAAATATATTGTTTCACCCACAATATATTCTCTCGAATAACTAGTGTTGAAATAAATGCGATCAGGCATCCTTAAATAATTATTAAACCACAGTCGGGAAAAATATTTATTTAACTTTTTAACTTAATATTTAACTGAGATACATGGACACACTTAGTGTGTGACCCTCTAGGCCTCTTTCTCAGTGGCATTAGGTGGAGCCTGCCTAAAGTCCAATGTTAGCGTCTAGCAACATTCTAAGGCACCCATAGAGAAAAAAATTAACGTTGCAATGATGTGTTGCCTTATACAAACGCTTACCGTGTAATATAATCCCTTTGTCATGATATCTCGAATCAAGCGGGTTGCATGCTAGTGTAATCAACCCATGTGCTCGATTATTCTTTCTTTGACTTTCCAGAATTAAACTCGCCCATACCTTACCATGGCCATGGATTTATTTAGGCTATATCAATTCCATAAAAGGGCCTGAGATATCTATTTCTGTTATGGAACAGAAGGGACAAATCCTTTCTCACATTATCTATTAATGCGGTATTACTCGTGACACACCCAATATATCCTACCTCACTATGAACAGTGTGTCATCACAGTTTTAGTCAATATATCTAAGTGAGTGAGTTATAATACCCATTAATAATAATATTAAAGTCTAAGGACCAAAACACGCATCCGCAGATAGGAACATCCAATGACACTCTGAAATGTGGATTTCCTACTCGTGGGTCTTGTTCTCATAATATCCTCCTGGATATTACCAAGGGTGCACACCATGAGAAGGTGCATCAAAGTTTTATGAGTCCTCACCCCTAATGGACTGTATTATTTGTGTCCCCCAAATAACACCATTTGGCCATAAAACATATATTCAAGAACAGTGTTATGGCACTTTCGGGTTCTCATCATAGCAGGGATCTGCTATGACCCATTAATGCAACAGTTGTCCTTAGGACATTATCACATGCATTGTCACGCAGAAGAACAATCAAGATGTGATAAGGCATTTATTAATAAATAAAGTACGAAGTAGTTGGTTCTAGTCCACCAAATCCAACAGACTCCCACTTGGACTAGAGCCAACTTCTAACAACCTTTAACCTACTAGCTCTCACATGATATTCAAGCTTCTGCTGAGATAAGACTTTAGTCATGGGGTCCGCCATGTTCTCTTCCGTGGACACTCTGCTCACTACAACTTCACCCCTTTGATAGAAATATCTCAAGAGGTGATACTTAGAGAGTATGTGCTTTGTTTGTTGATGTGACCTTGGTTCTTTTGCAAGAGTCACTGCTGCAGTATTATCACAATACAGTTTAATGGGATCTTTACTGCTAAGCACCACATCAAGCTCCTGGACAAAGTTCTGAATCCAGACTGCTTCCTTGGATGCATCAGAATCCGCTATATATTTAGACTCCGCTATAGAATCGGAAACAACTAGATGCTTTGAACTCTTCCATCTCAAAGCTCCTCCATTGAGACAGAAAACATATCCAGATTGTGACTTCAGATCATTCTGATCTGTTTGAAAACCAGCACCAGCATACCCTCTGATGACAAGCTCCTCCTCTCCTCCATACACCAGGAACATATCCTTAGTTCTTCTCAGATACTTAAGGATAGTCTTAACAGCAGTCCAATGTTGTTCTCCTGGATCTGCTTGATATCTGCCTACCATGCTCAGTGAATAGGCAACATCAAGCCTGGTACATAACATGGCATACATGATGGATCCTATAGCTGAGGTGTATGGGATCTTGCTCATCCTATCTTTCTCTTGTTGTGTCTAAGGACACATTTTCTTAGAAAGATGTAAGCCATATGACACTGGAACCAATCCTCTCTTGGATTGTTCCATACTAAATCTCTTTAGTATCTGGTCAATGTATGTACCCTGACTTATTCCAAGTAGCCTCTTGGATCTATCATGAATGATCTTGATCCCTAGAATATAGGCTGCTTCACCTAAATCTTTCATGGAGAAGCACTTGTTCAACCAGTCCTTAACTGACTGTAAGGCTGGTACGTCATTTCCAATAAGCAATATGTCATCAATATAACTACTAGGATAACAACCGAATTCCCATTAAACCGCTTATAAACACATGGATCACATTTGTTCTTAATGAAACCAAATTCCTTTATGGCTTTATCAAATCGAATTTTCCATGACCTGGATGCTTGATTCAATCCATAAATGAATTTTTGCAACTTTCAAACCCATTTGGCTTCACCTGGTGTCACAAACCCTTCTGGTTATGTCATATAGACATCTTCCTGAAGGTTCTCGTTAAGGAATGTTGTTTTGAAATCCATCTTCCAAATCTCATAGTCATGGTAAGCTGCTATGGCAAGTATGATTCTTATGGATTTAAACATGGAAACTGGAGAGAAGGTTTCATCATAGTCAATTACTTGATGTTGTATGAATCCTTTAGCCACTATCCTTGCTTTATAGGTGCTAACTTGACCTTCCATGTCCAGCTTTCTCTTGAATACCCATTTTCATCCAACAGGCTTTACATCAACTGGCTCATCGACCAGAACCCAAACTTGGTTCTGATAGATGGAATCTATATCAGAATTCATAGCTTCTAGCCATCTTGCATCTTTTGAGCTTTCTACTGCTTCCTTGTAGGAGAGAGGCTCATCATTGTCCAACAATAATGATTCACCATCCTCGGTGACTAGGAAACCAAATCTCTCTGATTCCCTTACCTCTCTTGAGCTCCTACGCAGTACTTGTGTTTCTGAAACCTCCTCCATGGGGACCTGTGGAACTTGTTCCTGTACCAACTCTTGTGTATCTTAAGCATCAACTTTGTCGAAGTCAATCTTGCTCCCACTATCCTTCTTGAGGATGTGCTCTCTCTCAAGAAAGACGGCTTGTCTGGCAATAGTCGCTTTCTTGTCTTGAGTTTTATATAGGTAATATCCTTTTATTTCCTTGGGATATCCTATAAAGATACACTTTGTGCCCCGGGGTGCTAGTTCGTTGCCTGAGAAGGCCTTAACAAATTTCTCGCATCCCCATACACGTGTATGCGACAAAATGGGTTTCTTTCCACTCTATAACTCAGAGGGAATTCCATTTTCTACCTTAGTTGGTACTTGGTTTAATTTGTATGTTGTAGTTCGTAATTCATATCCCTAAAAGGATAACAGAAGATCCGCATGACTCATTATCAACCTCACCATTTCTAACAAGGTGTGGTTCCTCCTTTCACTAACACCGTTCCACTATGGTGTATAAGGAGGAGTGAGCTGAGATAGAATCCCAGACTCCCGTAGAAGATCGATGAACTCTTGGTTCAGATATTCTCCACCTCGATCTGATCGAAGTTTCTTTATCTTCTTACCAAGCTGATTCTCTACTTCATTCTTGAATTCCTTAAATTTATTTAAGGCCTCTGACTTATACCTCATTAAGTAGACATAGCCATATATACTCAAATCATTAGTAAAAGTAATGAAGTAAGAATATCCACCTCTAGCTTCTACTGGAAATGGTCCACACACATCCGTGTGTACCAATCCTAGAAGCTATGTGGCCCTTTCACCCTGTCCACCAAAAGGCGGATTAGTCATTTTTCCTTGTAAAAAAGTGTGACAACTATCAAGTGGTTTTAGCTCAGTAGAGTCTAAATAGCCATCTTGTCAGAGCTTTGTCAAGTGCTTCTCATTCACATGACCGAGACGGTGATGCCACAACTGGGTGATTTATGAGTCATGTGAGTTTGTTTCGTTATCGATTTCCAAAACTTGGTTTTCGTAATTTAATACATACAAAACATTATTTAAATGTGCCATACCATAACATACATTGTTCTTATAAAAGATAAAACCCTTATTTCCAAACTTGAAAATAAATCCATCCATATCCAAACAAGATACAGAAGTTATGTTCTTGGTAACACTAGGCACATAATAACAGTTTTGTAAAACCAAAATCATGCCAGTTGGAAATGAGAGGTGGTAATCGCCAATAGCCAACGCAACCAGCCTTGCGACATTGGAAGCTCGAAGATCCACCTCTCCTCTGTTAATCTTTCTAAATCTACTTGGTTCTTGTATTTTAATACAGATGTGAGCCCCACAAGCTGTATCTAATACCCAATGTGTAGAAATTGAAAGATTACATTCGATAATGAATGCACCTTTAGCATCCCGATGATTCTGGGTGCAGTTACTCTTCCAGTGGCCTTGCTTGCCACATGCAAAACACACTGCCTCTCATTCCTTTCCCTGCCTCTAGATCTTCCCCTTCTTGGAGGGACGGTGCTCGGGGACTTCACACCGTTTATAAGTCTTTAGCCCTTTTGCCTTGTCCTTCCTCTTATTCACCATAAGTACTGTGGGTTTGTCATGCCCCATGTCCTTATCTACCTGGTGAGTTAAGGGTAGAATTTTTGATCTAGGTGCAATTAGAACAGGCTCTTACAGCACATACAATTTCCTCTTATGGCGATGGATGACGCGTAAACGCCTATGCCACTCTTGGAAATTGGTGCTGGTGAGAAGGTTTTCCTTCTCGAGTATGGTTCGCAATGATATGTTTGAAGTAATTTTATTTCCGTTTCTACAAATTAAGATGAGCAAAGGTTTAGTAATTTATTACAAAACTGAAACAAATAAATAAATTAATACTTATTAGTCTCCCACTATTTTATCGAAATCTAATAGCCCTCACCATTGAATTCAGAATATTCTGTTGCCTAAATATTATAGTGGAAAGGATCCATATTTCCCTTTTCATTACCCCAACTAGGGTTGGTCAAGAAACTTGAAGGGTTTTAGGTAGGAATTCCAAATGCCAACTGCATTAACTCGCAGCTCCTTGATCCGCTGAGTGGACTCCCCAATCCTGAAATCCTTTTATTTTGGATTTCCTCAACCTTTTACTCTTGGTCACACCAAGTCCTACTGTGGTAGTCAACCCTTGATGTGAACCAAGTTAATTCAATCCAAAATCTAGAATTATAATTCCCCAATAATTGAAAGCACCCCAACTAGGGTTGGTCAAGCACTTTGAACTATGGTTCGATTCTAAAAAAGATTATGGAAGGCTATACTGACTTAATATTTCTTTTGAGGGATTTTATCCTTATACGTAAATTTCCAATTTATTATCTTTTATTACATGCTTGTTAATATTAATTTGGATATACTTAAGTGATTAACCATGTCTAAGATAATATTTACGTATAATCTGGTTTTATTTTAGTTCCCTCTTGCATGCTCATTTAATTTCATTAATTGTGTGATCGTGACAACATACCCACAATAAATAAACCATGCAACTGACAGAAATAAAATAAATGGTATGATCATGAGCTTTTATATTGGTTAGTTTATCTAGTAGTTGATAAAATAACCCAAGACCTAGGGGAGAAACACCTTGAACCTTTCGGGTTTGTGTTTACAGCTTTCCACCTGTCCACCTTTGTATCTCCTTGGATTGGTTTCACCTTGGCTCCTGACTTGAGCCACCTCAACTAGCTTGGGAGATCCATCCATTACATATGCATTTATCTCACACGCAGGTGAGGGGTAAAAAGGGTTTTTTACATAAAAGAATCCTTGGGCCCGCAGGCCCTATATATTAATGAGGAAATGGCTCACAGGCCAACAAATTTAATTTAAATAAATAAATTAAATGAAATCATTCACATACAAAGGTCTCGTTCTAGCTCATGATCATCCATACATGCAACGATATTTACGCATAAATAAAACTAGCATTCAATTCTTTAATCATTCTTGTTTAAGATAAATCATGCTTGAATTAATTAATTATCTTTAATTAATCAATCCTTTTATCTTAAACCCTTTTTTGAACTTCCTTGAGATTCTAATCCATCATAATTGTAAACAAATAAATTCATTTAAAATTATCCTTGTACGTAACTTGTACCTTGGAGGCAACCCGATGAATTCTCGTTCATTATGCAGATGTTAAATGAAACACATATATATAAAACACCCAACATGTGTTGTGCCTCAGCTTTGCGCCTGCACCATGGTACACGCCTCAAGGGTTTGTATAATATAATAATAAATTTTAATAAATCTGCGTAATTTGGGTGAGTACATGGCGTGTAGTTCCAACTACACGGCGTGTACTTTTCTTCACCATCCATTGGAAGTACACGCCTGGGGACATGGCGTGTTTATGTACTTCAGAAATTTTCAGAGTACACTGCTTGTTATGGGGGACACACATTGTGTAGTTTCCACATTACACGGTTTCCAGCCAGGCAAGCCATGTACGGGGTACATGGCCCAACCCTAACCCGAAGGGACTACACGCCGTGTTCATTGGACCACACGGCGTGTAATCCGGAAATAGTGTGCTACCTGTTTCTGGTCAACACACGGTGTCTTAAATTCTTATAAAGAATCCAATACACGGACTGATTTGGTGGATCAGTCAATGCATTGAACCTAGACTACACGGTGTGTACTTCCGAATACACGCCGTGTATTCTGGTGTTTTACGGCCCGAAACGTTTGGCTCCTCTGGATGAGTTCCTCTATTTTATTTTAATCAAAATTAAAAGAAAAAATCATTTCTGTGAGGTGAACAAGAAATGATGGAGGAGGAACAAATCTCGAGATTCATATTTCCAGAACGATTAAACATGAATTGAAATAACTAAATTATTAAATCCGTAAATCACCAACGAAAAACTAAATAATTATAATCAACGATATAACCTCCCTCTGATACCACTTGTAGGTTTCGGGTGCAACAGAAGCGCGTTGGTGGGTTTGCCCAACTTTAATTTTAACGTTAAGCAACGTTCAATCTGAGATCCCTCATGATTTAAAATGCCAAATCTTCGGAATAGAAAGAAGAACAAAAAACTTAAGAGGGAATCCTGTAACCATAGAGATAGGATCATCATATGTTGGTTATAATTAATTTAATTAATTTACAAGAATTACCTTGGTGGAATTCTTTCTTCATTGATGTCTCCGGTTACGATCTTGTGATCCGTCGTTGTGTTGTATCCAAGTGTAGGATTCCTCTAGCGGTGATCCACACGTGTGCCACGTATCTCCGGACGTCGCCGAAGGGATCTCTAGGTGCTATCGGGGAAGAACCTTCGCTTGCGATGTCCGCCTTCGATCGCCTTGGTCTCTCGGTCTTGAGAGCGTTCTTGGAGTAAGGAGTTCTTTCAGTCTTGAAAGAATTCTCCAGAATTGTTGTGCACAACGATTGGTAGGAAAAGTGTTGGGGTTGTGAGGATATTTATAATCAGGTTTGAGGTTATAGAGTTATGATAATAAATAAATGCGTTAAGCATTTTATTTATTTTATTAACTCTTATTGAAACCCCCATATCGAATTATTAATTCCCTGACATGCGCCCACGTTGATTATAATTAATATCATTTAATAAAATAATATTATATCCTCAAAATCCCACCTGGAAAAACTATATGTCGTGTAATCATTAATACACGGCATGTACTTGTTTTCCATAAAACTACATGGCGTGTATATTAAATATACACGGTGTGTACTTTTATTTTCCACTTTTCTTTATCTCCTCCTCCACATTTATTAGACCTTGAGTAATGGCTATTTATTTCTTAAATAAATGAAACTGAATTACTCGCTAATAAATATATTATTTCACCCACAATATATTCTCTCGAATAACTAGTTTTGAAATAAATGCGATCAGGCATCCTTAAATAATTATTAAACCACAGTCGGGAATAATCTTTATTTAACTTGTTAAATTAATATTTAACTGAGATACATGGACACACCCTCTCGGCCTCTTTCTCAATGGAATTAGGCAGAGCCTGCCTAAAGTATAAGGTTAGAGTTTATCAACACGCCAAGGCACCCATAGAGAAATAATTTAATGCTGGAATGACGTGTCACCTCATGCGAACACTTACCGTGTAATATAATACTTTTGTCACGATATCTCGAATCAAGCGGGTTGCATGCTAGTGTTATCAACTCATGTGATCGATTATTATTTCTTTGACTTTCCAGAATTTAACTCACTCATACCTTACCATGGCCATGGATTTATTTAGGCTATATCAATTCCATCAAAGGGTCTGAGATATCTATTTCTATTATGGAACAGAAGGGACAAATCCTTTCTCGCATTATCTATTAATGTGGTACTACTCGTGATGCACCCAACGTATCCTACCTTTCTGCGAACAGTGTGTCATCATAGTTTTCATCAATACATCTAAGTGCACGAGTTGTAATACCCATTAATAATAATCTTAAAGTTTAAAGACCAAAACACACGTCTGCAGATAAGAACATCCAATGACACTATGAAATGTGGATTTCCTACAGGCGGGTCTCATTCTCATAATATCCTCCTAGATATTACCAAGGGAACACACCATGAGAAGGTGCCTCAAAGTTTTATGATTCCTCACCCCTAATGGCCTGTATTATTTGTGTCCCTCAAATAACATCATCCGGCCATAGAACATATATTCAAGAATAGTGTTATGTCACTTTTGGGTTCTCATCATAGTAGGGATCCGCTATGACCCCTTAATGCAACAGCTGTAATTAGTACATTATCACATGCATTCTCACGTAGAAGAACAATCAAGATGTGATAAGGAATTTATTAATGAATAAAGTACAAAGTAGTTGGTTCTAGGCCACCAACTCCAACAATAATAAGATCCTAACATGAGTGTTTTGAGAAGGGACCACACTATGGAGTTTGAATATCTGGGAGTTGTATCTAGAACTAGTATTTTGGCACTCATTCAAATGATTATCAATTATGGTTTTTGATTAAATGGAATAATTCAAATCTAGTGGTAATGATTTTATGGAAGATTATCCAAAGCTTGGATTTAAAGTAATGGGAATTGGAAGAATAAAACATGGAGAAGAGAAGTTAAGGAGGAACTATGTGTTTCTATAAGGTTGAAAGAGATAGAAACATGGGATTCCTTGAAGATCTATATTAGAATATGAGTTTTTGTTGGTTGATGTTTCACCAAAATATTTGTCATTAAAGAGAAATATTATTGTGTATTGTAGTAAAGATTAGTTCTGGAATAAATTGGAAGTGTTTTGTGAATGTTTGGTAAGATGATATTTGATGATTATCAAAAAAAATATCTGGTCTACTAAAGTAAAGGGAGTCTGAATTCATTGAATAATAATTCCATTTACTAGAATTATAATTTGGAGAGTTTTTTTGTTGTTTAAATTCATATAAAAGACTAAATCCATAAGTCTTCTTATAATGATTTTTTCATATCTATAAGTGGTATTTGGAGCTGTATTTGGAATTCACTAAAGCATCACATATGTAATGAAATGATGCAAATTTCAAGTTCTAAACATAGAGTGACCTTCATTTCATTAAATTGAGAAGAGACCTGCAATTTTTCACACTGATACCTTTACCAAAGAAGTGGGGGGGGGGGAAGAAGTGGTAGTGATCCTTGGGATGTAGTGAGATTTCCCCTAAAACTATACCCCTCTTAGAATCATTGAGTTAAAGAGAGGAATAGGTAGTGATAATTGGTGATGAGTGACCTTACCTAAATCTTGTATCCACTAAACAGTGAGTTATGGTGGATTATTGGTACACTAGAATAATGTCGAGTGTATGATCCTTGGATGTATCCCAATGTGGGTAAATAAAGTAAAATATGTGTGATCATACATATTGTATTTTTCACATGTGTATGATGATTTTTGTGATTTTTTGAGAAAGAAATCAATGTTTGGATTTTTTTTCCTTCTAACAAGGTAACAAGATCTGAAGGGAAAGGGAGTAAAGAGAAAATTTTAAATTTATCAACACTCTGGTTCACCCCCCCCAGGGTGTATTAGGTTCCCACAGGTGGTATCAGAGACAATAGGTTATATGTGTGTTCAAACTATTATATTTTTTTTGTTAAGTTATGAAGAGTTGACAAGATATTTCTTAAATAGATAATATTCTTCTATTTTATGGAAATCAATTTTCTAACTAGAATGAGTTTGTGTTATATTTTGAAGAACATATTGGAATATCTAGTAATTTCTTGTTAGTTGTATTTGTATTTATAAGACAATTTGGAATTGTATAATATAATTATCAAAGAAAATTATATATTGATGCATATTCTAAGGAAAACATAAAAGATGATTTGGAAGAATTTGTATCCAAGAAGATAGCTCACTTAAAGACATCAAAGGAAATGTTGTTAAAATTGAAAGAGTCATATAATAAATAATTTATGTTGATAGAAGAAAGATATATTGCATATAAATTTATAGACTATAAAACAATGATCTATATATGGATCATGTTATAGAAGAATGTATTATATCAAGAAGAAAGAAGAAGAAAAACAACAAGAAGGAATCTAAGAAGTTAATTATTCCCAAGGAGATAAACAGAACTTACTTTCAGTATATATCTGAATCTGGATGTATAGAAGGTGTTTTATATAATTCTAAAGATGAAAGTTTCATATCACCAAAGTTTTTGTATGATGATATTATAGAAGAGGAAACCACATTATGTGGAAAATCTAGAGACTGTTTGTGTAGAAAACAAGAGGGTCTTTAAGATTTTAGGAGTGAAGTGCAACTCTTTAAGTTTGAAAGTGAAAAGAAATCATATTATATAGTAGGTTTGAAAGAATAAGAAAAAAAATTTAATGGGGGAAGGGATGTATTTAAATGATTCTATCATGATAATGAATAAGAAAATTAAGGATCAGAGTTACATAATTGATAATCTTGTTCATGAGATGAATTTAAGAATAGAAAAGGAGAAACTCTATAAATCATCAATGTTTTCCTTTAGAAAATAGTTTATAGAACAAGTGAATTTTTCATATGAATAAAAGAATTATCACATTGATAATTTTAAGGGAATAATGAAGAATAAGTTTATGCAGATTGAGAAGCTTGAGAGAGAGATATATATTTATGTTATAAAGAAGAAATCAAACATTGAAGTGTCTCACATAGAGACTTTAGTCATTTAAAATAATAATAAAAAATTTGGATTTATTATAGAAGAAGATTATAAAGATGTTATATGGAATAAAAAATATTCAAAGTAAATTTTTAAAGAAATGTTATTTCAATGGGTTCATTAGACACATAATGGATGTGTGTAGGAATAAATCCATGGTGTATAATTAGAGGAGACATGTCGATACATCCCATCCATGGAAATCTATTAAAATCTATGAATGTTTCATTAGGAGTGGTTATATTTGTTCTATCATTGATCACATGGAAAGATACTAAAGCAACAAAGCGAATGAAAGTTTCATAAAAAGATACCCCACTCATAAGATAAGGATTTGTGAATGGAAGAAAGATAGATCAATTCCATTCAAAAATATATTTATGATATCTAATGGTTATGATGGGAGAGGAAAATAAGGTTATACCATGTATCATTGATGGATTATTCACAATAGACATTATGGAAATAATATAAGAAAGTGTCAAAGAGAAAAATTATCAATCAGTATCATAGAAAAAGATGTTGTGAATGTGGTAATAAGGTTTATATTATAAGTTGTTTTAATATGAGAAGAATAGATCAAAGGGGTGGGTTTTAGAAACTAAATATTGGTATAGAACAGCAGCCTTCATGGAATGGAAAAAAGGAAAAGTAAATATCAAGGGATAAAAAATAGGTTTCTCTCATGGAAATCATGGAAGATAATAAAGAGGCATATTTAAGTGGTTTCACTCAGACCACTATAAAGTAAGATTTTAAGACTGGTGGAGTTACCCTATAATAGGGAATAAACTCTATAAAATAATGCAAAAATGCTTCATTAGATAAGGAAACTAGAAAAAAGTGAGATGATTCTCACAAAGGAGAAGAATATCATGTTGTGTAAGAAAACAGATTCATATTCAAACATTACAAGAGGAATTTTTACAAGTTATATTGATCAAATAAATTATAATAATTAGATTAGAAGAAAAGGGTTGGAATATAATCACCAACCATATGCCCAACTTGAGGATGATAAAGGTACCCATATCCCTAAGGTGTGTGTTGTTGGAGTGGCTCCTCGAACCACTTTTTTTTATTGTTATTTTATTTTATTAATGATTACAAGTATTTTTGTTTTTATTATTAATAATAATTTCATTGATTCAATTATTCTTTAATTTTTTTACATTTATTTCTCATTTATTCTTATTCTTCTTAAAATTATCTTTGGTTATATTTTGTAAAAAAAATATTTTTCTAATGTTTTTTACCCTTACATATCATTTATAAAAATATTTTTCCCCTATGAATGTTTTAAAAAACATGTTTTACCTTTATATAGTTTTTCTTACCCTTATATAACTTGTATTATATTTGATCCACCCTTACATGAGTTCTTATTACCTTTACACATGGCTACATGTACCTTTACGCAAGCTATATAACTTTCTGGTTACCCTTAAGCAAGATGTGAAAAATTCTTCTTACCTTTACATGGTGTTACAACTTACCCTTATATGGTATATATATAATGTAAGTTACATATACACAACCTTTGTAAAGTGCACCTTACCCTTACGTAGGTATGTAATTCTACCCTTACACTGCATGGAAGTTTACCCTTATGCGAGATTTATAAGCTTTGGTTTACCCTTACATGGACAATGTATTTTATATATTACCTTTACACCACATTTTGAAATCATCTATTACCTTTACGTAGCCTGTATATTTTGAATCTTACCATTACATGGTATGACTTTTTTTCACAATTTTCTTGGTATTTTGAATTACAACAGGCATATATTAATTTTTTTTAAGTGATTTATTTTTTCTATAAATTCATATAAGTCATATATAATCTATTTTAGGAGTTTTTTATTATTTCTTATTATTTTATGTTTTTAAAAAATTACAAAATCTCTTATCATTTTATGTGAAAATATAGCGTTTAACAAATTTCTATATTTTAATCATATATTAAGTTATAATGATCATATTTTTGAAAATTAAAATTTCATATTAAATATAAAAAATTCATCTAGTTTTTATTTAAAAATGAAGAAGTCTAATTCTATCTATAGCATGTTCTCATTTTGGTCTGAACATGATACATTCTTTTGGTATGAACAATGTTTTCCTACTTATTGTGTTTTTAAGTTTTCTTTGGTTATTATTTTATAACTTGAGTTATATATATATCATTCTTGGTAAACTTGTTCAACTAGAAATATAATAGATTTATCTACATTTCATTATTATAAATAGAAGTCTGAATTTATTATTTAGGTGGTGAAAAAAATGTTTGAAGTTTATAAGACAGTTCTAGAATTATGGAATTTATAGATTTCAAAATATTTTTTGTTTCAATGATATCTCTTTCAATTAGCATAATAATCACTTTAAGTTAATTGGGTTAGAAAACTAAGAATATTTTATACATTTAATTAAATTGAATTAAAACCTAACAATGATGTTTAGACACCTCAAAATTAGACCAAAGTACAACAATAATTTAAGAATTTTTTCTTCGGTTTCCATAACATATATTTCTCAGTATTTTGATGATATCTCTTAATATATACTTCAGACTGATGAAATTTTTGATTCTTTGGGAATCTATTGAGATTGTATAAAATTAATTTTAATGCATCGAAGGATAATTCTATAATTTAAATAGGATAAAAATTATCTGATATCTGAATTATCAGAATATTTTAGTTTCTCTCTCTTACTTCTCCATATTACTGTGAGTTGAGTTCCACCTTACTGTACATAAAACTCAGCCTACCATGATCCCTCTTATGAAGTGGTTTTTTTGAACTTAGAAACCCCAAATTCATATTAAGTCGAACCATGGAGTTTATCTTTATTATCGTTTCACAGTGATAAGTTTTCAACACTTCATCCATGTCTTTCATCCAACTTACATCATGAAGAACCATCATGCTTGAACCTACCATGAACTTTCATATCACCTTACCGTATGAAGAGAGCTTTTCTGTAGTTAACTCTCCACCTTACCGCATAACCATTTCCACCTGACCGTATGTCCACTTCCAACCTGCCATGAACTATTTTCACCTTACTGCAATTGTATATTTCCACCTTAATGTAAGAGCACTTCAACCTACCGCATGATCACTTCTTAGCTAATTGCAATACCACCTCAACTTGCCACAAGTTTCATGAAGTTAACACGTGTGTTATTTTTAAGTTACCACATTCTGCTTACACAGTTAGCATACTGACCATATGTCTGGTTGAACCAACCGCACCACACAGTAATCATAATGACCATGTGAACATTGGGTGCATAGTTAGTTGTTTCCTTTGTTTATTTTTACTAAAATCTAAATTTTTATACATGCTCTATTTTTTTATTTTTTTTATTATTTAGTTAACTACATGTTTATTCTAATTGTTTTAATTATTTTACTAATTTATAAAATTCATATATATTATATATAATCCATGTGAAGTATTATTTTATTATTTTAATCAGTTTTAAAATATTATTGAATTTATTAATTATTTTTACCTAATATATACAATATGTATTTGTAATATTTAATATTTTATTTTTTTTAAAAAAAAATTGGTCTTATTCTTTTCTAAATCGTTATTTAATAAGATGGAATTTATTCAAACTTATTTTATGGTATTTAAAGTAGTATAATTAATTTCTAAATTATGGGTTTCATTAAATTATAATGTATTTAATATTTGAATTTAAAGATTCAAATTAAATTATGTTTTTATGGGATTTTCTTTGACTTATTATTATCAGTTAATGGGTTATTCAAAATGTTTTTAATTGGAATTTAGTTTTTGAATTCAAACATTTATTTTATACAATTATTATGAATGAGAATATTCTATCTATTAAATTTTCATGACCTGACCCATCAGAGACCACCTGGCCGGCAGAGAGCCGAGTCATGAATACCCTAAGCCCACCTCTATAGGCTAGGGGATGAAGACAAACATCAAAAGGCATAACTAATATGGGATGCCTTTTCCTAAGTACTTGTATACACTCACCCAACCATCTCTATGAAAAGGTTTAGAGGAATAAATATAAAATACAGTAACATTTATAGAAACAAAGATGGATGTAACAACCTATAGAGAATACAAGATTACGACGGCATAATCTGAAAAGTAAAGGGGTAGAATACACCCCCATCTAGAAAGATGTCCCAACCTGAAAAAAAAACTGGAAAGGTAAATGCTGAGAGATCCCAGCTCTAGGTCTCTAATCCCTAACCACCATATATGGTCAAATGCACCAAGGTGTCCCTATGCTCCTTTATAATCATGTCTAGCCTATTCATATTCTACATAAGACACAACACATGCAGGTAAAGACCGTGCAGGGGTGACTATATGCATACCCAGTAGGACACCCCAAAAGCTAAAGGGGGAGTAGGAGGAGACATGATAAAAGTAAAAAAAACTCAACCCATAGAAAGATAGAAATTAAAAACAATCCACAATGATATATATATATATATGTATGTATGTATGTATGTATGTATGTATGTATGTATGTATGTATGTATGTATGTATGTATGTATTCTCATAACCCCCTAAGTCATGGATCAGTGGTAGTGGCCATGTGGGGTGTCTTGGAGGTCTCGAGTTCGAGTATCCCTGGCTTCCTGCATGTGTGTGTTGCCTTTTTTCTTTTTAGATTTGTAATTTTACCCTCCCCGACCATTATAATATATATTATCATAAAATAAACCTAGTAGGAGAGATAAAGGGCATCTCCATCTCATAGACCAGCCCTAGGAAAAGAATCTGTCATCAGTTACAAGAGGCCCATCAATGATTCCCATCATCTCACATGTCTATCCGAATAAATATCCATGTATAGTCACACATTAACATTATGACACATATTCAAGGGGAAATAATATCTAGGTAGAGGACCCATGTCCTAGTACAATATTAGGTTTCCACTCTGATGATAGATGACCGATGCCCTGACTCTGTAGGAAGGTGTCTCTCTAATGGTCGATAGAGGACTCATTCCCTATCCTAGTAGGAGGGTGTCACGCTAATGGTTGAGGACCCATGACATGACTCTATAAGAGAGTTCCACTCAAATGGTATAGGACCCATGACCTAACATTGCGATAGGGTGCCACTTTTATGGTAGAGGACTCATGACCTAACTCTATAGGAGGGAGTCACTCTGATGGTTGAGGACCCATGCCCTAACTCCGCATGAGAGTGTCACTCTAACAGTAGAGGACTCATTACTTGGCTCCACAGGAGGGTATCACTCAGTATATAGATAAAGTAATCATGTATTGTCTTGGTAGGAGAGTTCCACTATGTGGATAGATATAGTAATCATGCCTTGTCCCAACATGAGGGTGCCACTTTGTGGATAAATAGAGGACTCATTTCCTATCTTAGTATAAGGGTGTCACTCTAATATCTTTGATGATCCTTCCTGATCACTATCATCATTGAGAATCATCTAAAGAGGTGTCACACTCGGAACATCTCATGTCATATCTCAAAATCCACTGTGAAGGTCATCGTCGCATTCTACATGGAAAAATACTCATTATATGCTACTCGTGGGCATAGTTGGGGTTTGGCTTAGTGGTAAGCACCCCATAATTCTACATGGAAAATGGGGGTTCAAAACCCATTGGGCGCAGGTACTGTATCAGTACTGTAGTGCTACTGTAGCAGCCGAGATACTGTTGCAACGGCAGCACTGTAGCGGCGGCAGGGGTACTGTAGCGGCGGCAGGGGCACTGTAGCGGCGGCGGTACTGTAGCAGAGCGGGTACTGTAGCGGTACTATTCACAGAATGGGCTTTGGGCCAAAAAATTGGGCCTACGGGCTATGTAATGGGCTAAATGCCCACTGGGCCTTCGAGCTATGTAATGGGTCTCCCTCTACCCAGTTAAAGAGGTCTTTGCTTTATTTCAATAATAAAAATGAGGCTTTGGCCCCAACCTTTAAAAAAATATGCTACTCGTGGGCCAAAATCTGAATCCAAATAAAGGAGATACGAGAGGTAGAAGATTCCTCAAATGGGATGGTATGCAGCATGTAGGATCCCATGCCATATACGGTCCCTCTCTACTGATTTTCTGTGTCCTTTATAGTACATGGATCTCTTTCCATGTATCCTTACATAGCATGTAATGGGGATGTATAGCATGTCTCAGCCACTTGGGGCTGAGCCATGTTCTCCTGGTCATTCTTGTATCATTCAGACCATGTTCATGTACATTGGTCATGTGTCTGGCTATGCTCGTGTCCTATGGATCATGTCTGTGTACATTGGTCATTCTTATGTCTGTGTACTCCCAGAGTACACATCGAGTCACTATCATTGAGTCACACAACATGTGGGGATCCAACATAATGTGTGATATTTAAATCACCAGGAAACCCTAGTTACTCTAGCTATGGGTCTACATGTCGTGTGTTCTTTAGACTATATGGTGTGTAGTCAAGTTTTATGAAAAGTTCCAGATCTGCTCCATGTATCCTAGATTCACCATTCCCCCTTTTTATTTTTCTTGAAGTTTTCCAAAAATTGAATGGAATATCCTTTGTTCATTGATTTCATCCCTCCAGTGGCTGGAAATAAAAGTTATGATTTATCCACATGAAACTGTATGTGTCTACCATCACTCTCAATGCCTTCAGATGACTCTTCAGATCCCTAGTTCCTGGTGTAATCACATGAATCCTGCAATCTATCTAAATCCATCCCTGATTTTTCAATCCGTTCATTGCACATGAATCCACCATGAATCTGGGTGATCGATCATGCCTAATGCTACATGGAAAAGTCGAACATTGGTCCTTGTAGTCCAATGATGAATTATGCGAAGAATAATGGGATAAAATAATAACAAAAAAGGTGAAAAATCATTGTCTAAGTATTCTTGGTCAAAGAATTATATTAGGGATAATGAGAGTGAGAAATCATGGCACAATGGGGTAAATCAAATAAATAACTCAAATCTGATACGTGGGCGCATGCAAAGGATCAAATCAAAAATATATCAATGAAATATATTTTTTTATGATAAATATTTTAATCATAAGGTTATAAATTACAAATGATTATTCCCACCTCGATTTGGATCATTTTTTGGTGAAGAATGTGCTCACCAATGATGGGGGAAGATATGTTGTGTTTGTTGTGTCTCGATCTGCCTCGATTTGATTTTCGATTCAATTGTCTGATCTTGATTCACTAAAGAAGAATGGAACTTTCTTCTCAATATACCTAGTATTATGTGAATAACCCAAGAGATATTCCATAATGATTCATTTATAAAGGTAATTAGGTTTTAGACCATTTAATTAATTAAATAAATATTTAATTAATTAATCTACTAAATGCACCCTCCAACAGTCGTTTTATCCGAACATCTCATGTCAACCCACTTTAGGTCATGCATAGGTTAAACCTCATGTTCCATATTCAATAGTGGTCTCAAATTTTTGATTTGAGACTCCATTTATGAAATATTAAATTATTTATGAATAACCATGTGTGTGTGATATAAAATATATTTAATATTTTTTATACAATTAAATATGAGAACATCGGGCCTCAGAATCATTCATCGTATCAGTGCATGGATCTAAGAATATTCATTGATATATTTAAAATTATTATAAGGATAAAATAGGGTCTCTACATTATTCCCTCCTTCAATATTTTCATCCTTGAAAATCAAAAACTAAACAAAAAGTTGGGGATACTAAGATCGCATCTGGATCTCCCGCTCCAAGGAGCTCTCCCGCATGCTCCTATACTGCCAAACCACACGAACCAAGGGAATGGTCTATCCACATAGGATCCTCTCCTGCTGATCCTCAATCGGCACTGGGTACTCCATGAAGGTGGCTCCATCCTCGATGTCCATATCACCCCATTCAATAACGTGTGTGGGATCATGCATGTATTTCCTCAACTGTGACACGTGGAATAATTTATGCACCCGCTCCAACTATGGGGGTAAGGAAATGTGTTAGGCAACCTCTCCAACCCTCCACAAGGCCTTGAATGTCCTAATAAACATTAGGGATAACTTTCCACCCCGGTTGAATCTATGTAACCCTCATTTTGGGGACACTCTCAATAAAACATGGTCTCCCTACTCTAACTTCAAGAGCCTATGATATCGATATTCATAAGATTTTTTCCTAATATGAGTTGTCATTATCTACTCACAAATCACCTGAATCTTCTTCGTCATCTCTTGAACCATATCTATCCCAAAAATAGATGCCTCATTCATCTCATTCCAACATAAGGGTGAATTTCAGGGTCTCTCATACATGGACTTGAAAGGTTTCATGTTGATAGTATAGTGGTAACTATTATTATAAGAAAACTCTACCAAGGTAAAGTGATCCTCCCATATCCAATAAAATTTTAACATGAAGGCCCTCAGCATAACCTCTATCACCTAGATAGTGAACTCGGTTTGGCTATCTATCTAGGGGTGAAAGGTTGGAATCATCCTCATCTGGGTCCTAAAGGCCTCTCCGTAATCATGACATGAACCGCACATCATAGTCGAAGACAATCATCAAGAGAACCCCATGAAGGTAGAAGATCTCCCGCATGTATATTTCCCCAAAATTCTCCACCAAATTATGCTCCCTAATAAGTAAGTACACTGACTTCATAAGTCATTCAAATATAACCCATATGGAATCATGGTATATTGTTTTCCATGGAATCCCTGTCATAAATTCCATGGATATGTCATCCAAATTCCACTCCGGAATCTCAAGAGGCTATAACAAACCTTCCAAAACCCAGTGCTCATCCTTCACCTGCTGACATGTGAGGCACCAAGAGATGAACTAGGCTATGCTCTGCCTCATTACATCCCACCAAAACTACTGCTAAATTTCTATGTACATATTCCCCATAGTGGGATGTACATCCAAAGGAGATGTTTGAAACTCTCTCATCACCTCCTTCGATATCATGATTGGACCCACCATCCGTCCTTGGAAAAGGATGATGTGGTTCCCTCTAGAAAATACGTCTGATGAATATCCTAAGGATATTTGATCATGTAAGACCTCACAGTCAATGTCTTCTAACTAGGACTCTCTCATGCAATGGAGAAGTGGAGGATTCAGCACCATAAACTGAAGAAAAGTTATACCCTCCTCCTCAACCAAATTCAGCTATAAGGGAGACAACTTCTCTCACACCTCCTACACCAAATGAGCCTAGGACTTCCAATTAAGAGAATTTTCCACTATGTTTCTCTTCCCAGGATTATAGACTATCTAAAATTCATAGTTCTTCAAGAACTCTAATCGGAACCTCTATCTCAGTTTTAGGTCTCTCTGCATGAATAAATACCTAAGACTTTTATGGTCTGAGTAAACAATAAAGCTATATCCCATAATATAGTGCCTCTATATCCTCAGAGCAAAGACTACCGCTACTAACTCCTGGTTGGGAGTTGTATAGTTTTTCTCATGGGTTCTCAACTGCCTTGACCCATATGTGATAATTTCCTACCTATGCATCAACACATAGCAGATCCCATCTCCAGAGGCATTGTAATATACTACATACTACACATCCTCATCTAGTAGTATCAAAATAGAAGTACTCTTTATCCTTATCCTCAACTCCTCAAATGCTTTATAGCACTACTTAGTCTAGGTAAACAGCTTCCCTTTCCATGTTAGGGTTGTCAAAGGGGCTTAAATCTTAGATAAGTGTTCCATAAACCTCTTATAGTACCCTACCAAGACAAGAAAACTTCATACCTATAACATGTTCCTTGGGTGGCTCCCAAGCAAGTACTTCATTGATCTTTTATAGGTCCACGACTAATACATGCTTAGAAATGATATTCCCCTAAAAGTGAACTTATTATATCCATAGATGGCACTTAGAGAGCTTACCATAAAGGTGGTGCTCTCTAAGCAATTCTAGGACCATCCTTAAGTGATATATATTCTCCTCCTATAACATAGATTATATGAGTTTGTCTTAAATGAATACAATGAAAAATCAGTCCAAGTATGGATAGAAGATCTGATTCATCAAATCCATAAACATAGTAGGGGGATTCATAACACCAAAGGGCATTAGTAGGAACTCATCATGTTTATAATGACATCATAATTCCATATTTGGAATATCATCCTCACAAAATCTCAATTGGTGGTAGTCAGACCTGAGATCGATCTTTGAGAACCATCTCGCATCTCATAATTGATCAAATAGGTTGTAGATTTTTTGCAAGGGGTACTTTTTCTATATTGTTTTCAGGTTCAAGTGATGATAATCTACACAAAGTCACAAGATCCCATCCACCATTTTAACAAGAAAAACATTAAATATGCCTAGAGGGACACACTAGTTTAGATGAACATCTTCCATTGAAGATCCTCCAACTATAAACATAGCTCCCAAATCTTGTTTGGGTCCATCTGATATGTCTTAGAAGATATCGGAGTAGTACTGGGGTAAAAGTCAATGAAAAAATCTATCCTTATCCTTGGAATTAGTCCCAAAGCATCCTCAAGAAATAAATTCATAAAATCCTACACTAATAAAGGAATCCAGATGTATGAAGAGCCTTTTGTGCCAAGGGATACACTCACCAACTAATGGGTGATAGGGTGCAACATCCTAATCGCAATACCCACTCGTTCCTCCATGAGATCTGTCTCATCCACAAAAAAGAATCTTGTCCCATCAATGTGAATGAATTTGACTCATCTATGGTGATATTCAATCTGGGATCAGGCCATGGAAAACCAGTCCATACCCAAAATGACATCATAAGGTCTCATCATGATGACCAAAAGTTCCCATGATAATCTCTCTCCACCAAGCGATAGCTCGCACTACCGACAATAAAAGATATCAAAGAAGAGTTCTTCATAAGGACCTAAAGGAAAAGTTATTGGACTAGTGTCTCAATTGGGAACTTCATCTCTCACACTAGGAGTAAATAGATAAAGTAAATACTCAAAATATGTCTACTAGTATTAAAAAAATATTATAATAAACACATATTGTACCTATAATAATCTTGTGATTCACCGGGTCATATACCTCTATAGCTTACATCTTCCCATAACTCCAATTGCCAACTCCTTAAGCCTGATGTGGGTCTCCTAGTGGTGGTAGTGGTGGAAGGAGCTCATAATTTCATCCACCACCTGGCGCCCCACCTACTCCTCTTCCAACTCCGCCTCCCTGGGGACCGCCCTGCCCTCACCTGGGAGATCCATGATCATGGCACTACCTCTTCCATGGTGGTTTGTCTGATATCTTCCTACCCTCCTCCAAATGTCAAATTGGATAATAAAATTCCATGTGACCATTCCCATCTCATGCATAACACAACCCCTCTCTAGGCTTCCATGGTCCTCTACGTGATCCCTGTACCATATGACCACATGCCCAAGTCTGATACTGGGAAGATCTCTAATGTCGAGATCCTATTGAATGGAACCTACTAGCTACCATAGATGAATCAACCCTATAACACCCACTTTTATCTCTAGATACATGACGTCCCTCTAACAGGAATCTCTCCATCACCAATTCCTACTTCAATACTTCGACATAAGTACGAATTCATGGGATGTCTCTGTATCCAATTCCCGCTCCACGTGCCCGAGTTTGATACCGGGAAGATCTCATGTACCATATTGGCATGGATGTCTCTATAGAGACCCTAATCAAACTATCATGCTTGTAATTATCCACCCCAAATCATGTTGATGGAGTACCATGTAATGTAAGTAAACCCCTTAGAATACTCAAAAACTGTCATCCATCCCAATTTCATCTCTATAAGCTTTTGAATCCAAACTGATCACAGTCATGAGGAGTAGTAATCCTCACAAAATAGCTACTAGAATTTGTTCCATGAGAGTTTCAACTCATTATGCATCTGTGTGACTAAACTCCACCAGTACCCAGATACTTTGTGTAAAAGGTTGGCTTCTATCACAACCACCTGATCAGTTAGTGTTTGGATGAGCCTAAAAAATCAAATCACCAACTCTAGCTAGTCTTCTTCCACCTAAGGATCTATCTCACTATGAAACCTTAGAGACCTCTAGAACTAGAACTCGTGGAGTGCGCTAATTCTGTGGACATCCTCAGCCTACTCTGCTAGTAATATCTTCTACTCAATAGGTGGGGGTGCTACTACCTATCCTCTTGGAGGAAATATCTCAAATGATGGCCCTTAAACTAAGGCCTCATCACTCATCAGATCATCATCATGATCCTGACTATCTTCATGGAGGAATACTAAAATTTAATCAAGACATACCACATTCATATAAGCATATATATATATGGGGAAATGACTTAAAAATGATATTCAAAGACTCAATACTATATGATGCATGTACCAATTTTCCCTACAACCAATGTCATGATTTTCCAAGTCGACAAGCAGGTGGTCAGATTCCTGATGCATGGATACTAAAAATAACTATCATGGATTCTGTCAAATGATGTTTGATTTTTGTTTATTTAGGTGTATTAGTGTGGCTGACCAAAATCATCTCTCAAAGGAGGAAGTAGTTAAAACAACATATTAAAGTTATTTTTAAAATAAAATAAAATAACATAGACAAACTAATTAAAAAGATGGGTGGTTTTTTATCATTTATAATACTATAAGTATTATGCAGAAATAAGATTGTATTTTTTTTTTGAAATGAGATTTGATTAATAAGACACAACGAGAAGATATTTTTTTAGAAAACTATTTTAGAAGGAATAATTGATCTAACTATACCACATCACTTACTTATTAATCATTATCATTTAAATTAATATCCACTTAATTATGATCCCCTAATTTGAAAACCCCAAAACCCTATGAGAATTAACTTAACCACCAAGATAATATTAATTAAACCATAGGCTAGCTTCAGAACATGCAATCATAGAACCTTGCTTTGATTGATTTTTTAAGGATAGATTATGTTAAATGGTAAATTATAAAACATATCCAATCCATAAATGATTATGATTTGAGTTTAGGGATTATATTTAAACTCTATAAATTGATCCCATGTGGTTTTGTATTATCAATTAAGATTTCACTCTCACAATTTACACAAATCTGGACCTCGCATTTTTTGTGTTAATTGTTCAATTTCTTGCTTAGTTTATTTTAAATTAAAAAATAAATTCATATATCATATTAATTGAATTATATTATCTCATTTATTAAATATAAATAAATGAATAAGGTAATAGGTAGATCGATTACTAAGAAAACTAATCTTTCATGGGTAGTGTAGTCATTGTAGAAACGAATTACATTTGCAAAGGTTTAGAAAGGGTATACCCTAATAAAGTTTCTACCCTTGAGTTCCATCCCAAATAATTGAATTAAAGAGGAGTAAAATTGAACAAAATAGAATAAATAAAAGATAAACTAAGAGATTTTATTTAAAGAAAAACAATATTACAACATATAAGAGGAAGAGAAGAGCGTTTTGGAGAAGATCCAAGCTTGAAATATTCCCTCCTCCAATGATGAATTGAAATGGAAATTAACCACTTATAATGTTCTCACAATCCTATATGGCACGTCCAAACCCCTCCAAATGAGAAAAAAATACATTAATAAAGTGAAGGGGAGGCTAGGTTAGTGTGAATGGGGAAATTCGTCCAAATATTTTAATCCCAATTGCACTGCCTATTTTACCTCCAAAATTCATGAACCAAATATTATTTTAGAAATATTATTCATACAAAATTGGGATATATATATTCTCTCAAAATTTGGGTCCAATACAAGAACGGATGAAGAATTTATGTCCCAAATACTGAATTGGTTTCCAATCTAGAAAGTCCATTCCATCTGACTTCATGGACCTTTTACTCCAATAAAATGCATGATTTAGCTTTAATATCCTGAATGAAAGTTGTATCCCATTAAGTCAAAAAAATATTTACGAAATTTTAAGTTCAAATAATACATAGAGAAATATTTATGTTTGCAATACTATAGTGCATTTTAAAGGGAAAATGAAATTTTTATCAAATTTTCAAATGAATGATTTAATCCCAAATATTTTAAAAATAAACATATTTAACACAACGTGAGGAAATTATATCATTTATTATCAATAAAATATTCAATAAAATTGTGTTTTATCAACTCCCCCACACTTACCCTTTTTCACTCTTGGGAAAAACCTCATATCATGTATTCTAAAAAATTGTGTCAAGATATGCATGTTCATATTCCACAATCCACAATGGCAATATAGGAAAAGTAAGAATCTTATCAAGAGTCAATACCAATAAATTTGAAATTCATTATCTAGTAAATTGTATCAAAATAAAATCCAGTGATATTAATGACACTAATCATAGTGAAACAATTTATGGGTCCACCATGCCATTAATTCCCCATGTGTGTGTGTGCCAACCATTTCAAGTTCATATCTTCACCCTTTATTCAATATATTCAGTTCAAGTAAATCAATTCTTCTTACCTAGTTTAATTCACTATACCTATTCTATATTCCTTTCCAATCAAATTTTAAGACCCACTCACTTCAGAATTCCTGAAAGTCAAACCTTAATCTCCTAACCTAGATATCCCCACGTGTTGTACATTTCATCAGTCCCCTCTATCAATATTTTTTTATTTGATTTTTTTTTTGTTTTTTGAGGGTATAAAATTGTCGGATATCAGGTACAAACACATAGGTAAATTTAGTTCATTAATGAAATTGATCGTAAGAGAAATGAATATATGGACCAACCATTTATATAAGATGAATTTTTTTACCTAACTTGGCTATACCTTTAATTGAGTGTGAAAAATTTCACAAGTCATGGTTTTGTGAAAATTTGTGTAGAGAAATCAATGAAACAATTTACCATGAACAAATATCACAAAGAATGGTATCAAAATCTAAAAGGTTTTATAATGACACAATCAATCATATCATCGATGGCTTATATTTTTATAAAAAATCATCCATTGATGATGAAATCTTACTCATCCTTATCATGATACCAATGAATTTTGAAAATATGCATTTTCTATATGATCTGCATGTAAATGAGAATGCTGCATGATATTTTTTTTATTAATTTATTTTAATTTAATAGAAAACCTAACAAATAACACATACAAATTCAAATCCTAAATAGATAACCGAAAATATTATCCCCTAACCCACACTTAAAATATTGTGTTGTCATCATTTGAACCTATGATATGATATCTGCATATGAAATTTATAATTTTATATAGGAAAACTAATATAAAAGTGAAAGGGTTAGGAACAGCCTGATATTTTCAAGTGATGATGGGGTCATGCAGTGTGATGAAATCAACTACATCAGTAGGAAGTCCCTCGATGTATTAATTCAAAATTTACCCATTTATTGTGAAGCTCCTTATAGTTTCCTCTAGTGTGATCTCCATTTCACCATAAGGAAAAAACATTAGATACAACATAAGGACCTAACCATTTGGAATGAAACTTACTGGGAATCAGCTTCAGTCATGAACTATAGAGTAGGAATTTCTCTCCTACATGAAACTCTCTTTTTTAGATCATTCTATCATGATCTTCTTTTGATATTTTCTTATAGATCCTTGAGTTATCATATAATGATAGTAGAATATACTCAAGCTATTGAATTTACAACTTTCGTTGAATTCCATCTTGGGACAAATCCATGTTGCCTTTTTTTTATACCCCAATATTCCTGATGCTCAACCTCTACAGAGAGATGACAGGATTTCCCAAAAAATAATCCAAAATGGGGATATACCGATGAGAGACGTGTATGTCATCCTATAATCCCACAAAACATCATCCAAGTGCTTGCTGCAATCCTTTCTATTTGGTTGTACAGTTTTCTCCAAAATCTATTTCAACTCTTGATTTGAAACCTCATCTTGGCCATTTTTTTGGGGGTGGTATGATGTTGATGTTTTGTGTGTCACCCCATACTTCTAAATGAGGTAAGAAAAATTTTGATTGAATTTTTTTTTCCATTGGTCACTGATGATGGCCTTTGGCACTCCAAACCTGTAAAAAATTTGAGCTCTGAAAAAATCCACTACAGCATGAGAATAATCAGTCCTAGTGGCCTTAGCCTCCACCCATTTTCTTATATAATCAATGGAAACTAAAATGTATAAAAAAATGAACTTGTAAAATGGCCCATAAAATAAATTTCTCATACATCAAAAATCTTGCAGAATAATATGGGTTGTTGAGGCATCTCATATCTACTAGAAATATTTCTAGTGTGTTGGAAATGTGAGCATGACATACAAAACAAATGAGTATCATGGAATAAACTAGGACAAAATAATCGAGATTCTAAGACTTTCTTAGCTTTTTTTGGGGGTCCAAAGTGTCCACCACAAGAAATTATATAACAAAAAATTAAAATAGACTCAAACTCATGATTGGGCACACACCTCCTAATGACTTGGTCACTACACATGCGTTAGAGGTAGGGATCATCCCATACATAAAACCTAGACTCACCCTTTAATTTTTGGACTTGATGTTTCTTTAAATTTTCAAGAATTTTAGAATAAATAAGGTAGTTAACTAAATTAGCATACCAAGGATGTGTAATTGAGAATTCATAAATATGCTTATTGGGGAAAGTGTCCTAGAGTGGTACCTGGTCTGAACCGTCAACCTCTAATGTGTGAGTAATCCTACTCATGGGTTCATCCACTAAGTTCTTTGAAACCTTATTATACTTTATCTCAATATTGAATTCTTGAAGAAGTAGAATCCATTAGATAAGTATGGACTTTGAATCAGGCTTCTTCAAGAGGTACCTCAGAGTCGCATGGTCAGAAAAATTAACTACTTTAGAGCCCAATAAATATGAATGGAATTTATCTAAAGAATATATGATGTCAAGAAACTCTTTTTTCTTAGTTGTGTGGTTTTATTGGGATAAATCCAATGTCCTAAAATCATATTCAATCACATGTGATTTTCCCTCAACCCTCTATGATAAGACAGCTCCAACAGCGAAGTTGGACACGTCACACATAAGCTCAAATGGAAGGTCCTGTTTTGGGGTTGTATGATCGGTGGAGTGGTCAGATACTTATTAAGATCATCAAATGATACCCTGCATGAATCGTCAAAAATGAATTCAATATATTCTTGAAGAAATCGAGATAAGGGTGGAGAAATATTACTAAAATCTATGATGAAGAGTTGATAAAATCCTGCATGCCCTAAGAATGATCTAACATCGTGCATGAAAGAAGGATATGGAAAGGATGAAATAATATCTACCTTAGATATATCAACCTCTATTCCATGTTTTTATACTACACGCCTTAATAAAATGCCATTCTTTACCATAAAATGACACTTTTCAAAGTTCAAAACCAGATTCTTCTCAATACAATGATTCAACACCTTTCCCAAACTAAAGATGCATTCATCAAATGAAGACCCATACACTGTAAAATTATCCATAAATACCTCCATGCAGGTCTCAATGAAATATGAAAAAATACTCACCATGCATCTCTAGAAGGTACTTGGGTCATTGAAAAGTCCAAATGGCATCCTTCGGTAGGAAAATATACTGAATAGACATGTTAATGTTGTCTTATCCTAATCCTTTGTATCTATAGGAACCTGAAAATATCTATAAAATCCATACAAGAAACAATATGGTGTCTTCCCACTAGTCCCTCAAGCATTTGATCAATAAATGGTAGGGGAAATGGTCCTTATGAGTGGATTGATTTAGTTTCCTATAATCAATACAAACATGCTAACTATTTTTCACCCTCATTACAACTAATTCCTCTCTATCATTTCTAACAATAGTAACACAAATTTTCTTAGGCATAACCTGAATAGAACTCACACAATGGGAATCTGAAATGGGATAAATTATACCTGCCTTGAGAAATTTTTAAAATTCTTTTTTAACAACTTCCAGAAGAGTTGGATTAAATCTCCCTTGTGGATACCTAACTAGTTTTTTCTCATCCTCTAAAATAATCATATACATGAAAATGGAGGGGCTAATACAAAATATGTCATCCAAGGTCCACCCAATTTCCCTAATGTTCTCCCTCAAAAGATTCAAAAGTTTTTCTTCATGTTCAAAAGGTATATTTTTATCAATTATAACAGTTAATATCTCACCACTCAACAAGTATGATTATTTGAGATTTTGTGGCAATGTATTGAGTTCCAATGAAGTGGGGTGCAGTATGGATGGAGACATTGAAAGAACTGAAATAAGTACACAATGAACATAAATATCAGAATAAACACCATCAAAATCAGAGAATAATGCATCAAATTCATCAGCATACTCAATAGCCATGTCATAATTAGAGTGAGTATGGTCAAAATCAAAATATGAATCCACATCAAAATCACATCCAAGACAGGTTTGTGAATTATAAATAGGTGTGTAAGTTCTCTTAGACATCAAACTAGAACCAATGCTCATATTCTCTCTAATCATAGGATAATAAAAATCCATGGGGTTTTTACTTAGTGGTTCAAAATTAGAGATACCAAAAGAAAATGGTCCCCTGAGGGGTACTTCATGGAGTCCATAACATTAAATATCACAACTTCATCTCTAAACTCCATGGAAAGTGTACCCTCATGGATATTTATGATAGTTTTTATAGTTTTGAGGAAGGGACGACCTAAGATAATGGGAGCATGAGAATTTACCTGGTCATCCTCCATGTTAATCATATAAAAATCTACTGGAAAGATCATGTCTCTTACCTGAAAAAGTGCATCCTCAAGGAATCCCATTGGATATGTTGTATCTATATTCACCAACTACACCACTACTCTCATCAACTTCAACTCACCAAACTATAAATAATAGAATACAGAGTGAGGAATCATATTTATGGAAGCTCCCAAATCACATAAAGAATCAGAAAAATGTAACTCCCCTATGGTGCATGGGATGGTGAATGTCTCCAGATCCTTGCACTTTGGTGGCATTTCTTGATTTAATGTAATGAGTGCTGACATATTCCTTTCAATATTGATCCTATCATTTCCCTTGAGCCCTCTTTGATTGGTACAAAGTTCTTTTAATAATTTGGAATACCTTTTTATTTTCTTTATTGCTTAAAGTAGAGTGATTTTGATCTCAATATGATTGAATGTATCCAAAACCTCTTTTTACATCGCCTCTTCAGCCATATTCTTAGTTTGTATAACTATATTTGGAAATATAATGGGTTTAGGAGGAACTTCATCAATCTTTTTCTTACATTTTTCTTTCTACTTGGGTTGCTCATTAGTTGGTCTTGAATGGGGCTTCTCTAGAGTTGAGATGAATCCTGGTGGAATGATAGGTGAAGATGTATCAGTTTTTTTCTTCCCACTTCTAAATGTGATGGTACTAACATTACCCTTTGGATTTGGAGAAGGTTGGGAAGGTAGATTTCCAGATTTCTTACTTACTACTTCATGGAGGGCGGTGGCAACCTGGCTCATTTGTGTCTTCAAATCCTTAAACTATGAACCTTGAATCTTCATCTCATTCTATTGATTAAGAAAATTTTATTTCAAAAGATCATTAGTATTAGAATATACCTTTTTTTATAATTCCCTTGTTTTTGACATGTTGATGCTTGAACTTAAAATATCCTTTGGGGTTGTTGGAAACCCTATTAGTAAGGTGGAGGCTACTGTAAATTTTGTTGAAAATAGGGACTTTTTATTGTCTAGATCCATACCTTATGTCTGATTGATCCTTCAACCCTTAGTTTTATATTGGAGCAAAGGAATCATACTTCTTCTAGAGATGTGGTTGTTGTTGCTACTTATATGTTCTCTTAGGGAATACTACTATGCAATCCTTCATTTCTTGTAGTTGGGGGAAACAATCAGTTGGGTGTTCCATTTTAGTGAAAATGTCACAAGGCCTCATAGGATTGGGTTGAAATGTCTTTTGAGACAAAGTAATCTTCCTCATAATATTGGTCAATTCTTCCAACTTGGTATCAATTAAATGATTATCAAGAGAATAAGAACTTACCTTATGTACTTCTCTAAAATGTGGTGTAACTCGATCGCCAAATTGTTGGGAGTTTTGTTCCATATTGTTGATCAATGCATGTGCAACTACTGGTGTTTTGTCAACCAATTCCCCTCCTATTTCAGCATCCACCATACTCCTTTACATAGGTGTTAGGTATTCATAGAAGCATTGTATGAGTAGTTTATCAATGATTTAGTGATGTGGGAAGCCTGTACAAAACTTATTGAATATCATCCAATACGCATACATTGACTCCCCTTGTGCTTGCTTGATCCATGAGATCTCTTTTTAAAAGGTAGTGGCCCTTGATGCTGGAAAAATATCTACAAGAAAATTTATTTCAAATCATTTTAACAAGTTACATATTTAGGTTGTAAAAAATATGTCTAGTCTTTTTAAATTCTATCAAGTGAGAATGGTAATTCTCTTAGTTTTATTTTATCTTCAAATAAATTTCTTGGTTTTAGGGTTAATAAAACCACATGAAATTATTTTAGATGTCTATTGGGATCCTCTCCAAAGAGGCCATGAAATTTTAGGAGTAGGTGTATCAATCTAGATTTTAATTCAAATTTTGAATCAAGGTTTGGATATGCAATAAAATTTGGTTGATATTTAATGTTAGGTGCATCCAATTATCAAATTGTTATATTAATTTAATTGTTATTGTTTTAAACCATTGGTTCTGGTTTTATGTTTGAATTATAATTACTTACAATTTCAATGTTCCCAAAATGGAGTAATTCTCCAACTACTTGAATATTGAAACTTCCCATAGACTAAGACTATCTTATCCGATCCCTAAGGTTGCGTTCAATCTCAGGGTCAAGATCTAAGAGATACTTATTATTATTTCATGTCATAAATCAAATAAAAATTAAATTAATAAAATTGAACCATAATAAAAAGATAAGAAGTTTGAGTTGATGGTCCAAAAAAAGAAAACAAAAGTAGAAGAAAAAAATAGATTGGGAAAAGAAGTAAGAAATATGTGAAGATAAAAAAATACCTCTAAATAGTTAAAATAAGTACTTTCCTCCCCTATAATAGTGCCAATTTTAAAGTCACTTTCATGGGTTCTCTCAAATGATGTTTTGTTTTTGGTTATTTAGGTGCAGTATAGTGACTGACCAAAGTCATCTCTTAAAGGAGGAAGTAATTAAAACAACATATTAAAGGTATTTTGAAAATAAAATAACATAGATGCACTACTTAAAAATATGGGTGGTTTTTTATCATTTATAATACTATAAGAAGTATACTGGAAGAAGATTGTATTTTTTTCTTTTTCTTTTTTGAAATGAGATTTGATTAATAAGACACAACGAGAAGATGTTTTTTTTAGAAAACTATTTTTAAAGCTGTAATAGATCTAACTATACCTCTTCACTTACTTATTAATAATTATAATTTAAATTAATATCCACTTAATTATGATCTCCAAATATGATAACCCCCAAATCCTATGAGAATTAACTTAACTACCAAGATAAAATTAATTAAACTCTATGCTAGCTTCGGAACATGAAATCGTATCACCCCACTTTGATTGATGTTATAAGGATAGATTATGGTAAATTTTAAATTAGGGAATATATAAACTCTATAAATGAGTATTGATTGATTTTACAGATTATATTTGAACTTTTCAAATTGATCATGTGTGGTTTTGTATTACCGATTAAGATTGCGCTCTCACAATTTATACAAATCTCGACCTCGCATGTTTTGTGTTAATTGTTAAATTTATTTCTTAGTTTATTTTAAATTAAAAACTAAATTCATAGATCATATTAAATTAATTAAAGTATCTCATTGATTCAAAATAAATGAATGAATAATGTAATAGGTAGATTTATTACTAAGAAAACTACTCTTCCAAGGGTAGTGTAGTCATCGTAAAAATGAATTACATTCGCAAAGGTTTAGAAAGGGTATACCACAATCATGTTTCTAATATTGAGTTCTAGACCAAATAATTAAATTAAATAATAATAAAATTAAACAAAACAGAAGAAATAGAATAGAAACTAAGAGATTTTATTGAAAGAACAACAATATTACAGTAAATAAGAGGAAGAGAAGAACGTTTTGGAGGAGATCCTGGCTTGAAAGATTCCCTCCTAAAATGATGAATTAAAATGGAAAGGAACCACTTATATTATGCTCCCAATCATATATGGCATGTCTAAACCCATCCAAATTAGAAAAACACAAATTTATAGAGTAGAGGGGAGGCTAGGTTTAAAGAGGTTTCAAGTGTGAATGGGTAAATTCATCCAAATATTTTAATCCCAATTGCACTGCATGTTTTACCTCAAGAATGTGCTAACAAACTATCCTTATAGAAGTATGATTTTTGAGAAATTTTTTTCTCTATTTTCTATCCAAATTTGGGCCCAATTCAATCATGGATGAAGAATTTGTGGCTTAAATACTAAACTGGTATCCAATTTGGAAATTCCAAACCATATTTGAATTCATGTCCCTTTTACTCCAATCAAATGCATGATTTAGATCTGATGTCCTGAATGAAATTTTTATCCCATTAAGTGAGTAACACATTTAAAAAAATTAATTTCAAATAATACACATATAAATATTTATTCCTGTAAAATTATAGTGAATTTTAAAGAGAAAAACTAAAATTTTCATCAAATTTTCAAATGAATGATATAATCCAAAATATTTTATAAATAAACATATTTAGAACAATATGAGGAAATTATATCATTTATTACCAATAAAATATTTAAAAAAATTGTGTTTTATCATATGCTTCATCCACCACACCAACCTTGGGTTCCCTGGTTTGAAAGCCGCACTCAAGACACTTTGACACCATTTCCCTAAGTCCCAACCAAATCATCATAAGGGGAAAAATACAAACATAGTCCCAAGGAATGAAAAACCTATGATATCAATATTTCATGACCCAACCCATCATAGCCTTCTTGGCCGATGGAGAGCTGAGCCGCAATAACCCCAAACCCGCCTTCATAGGCTAGGGGTTGGTGACAAGCGCCTAAAGGTATAACTAATATGATAGGACTTTTCCTAAGTACCTATATTCATGTACCCAACTATATCCATGAATAAGTTTAGTGGAATAAATATAAAATACATTAACATGTAGAGTAACAATCATGCATTTAACAACCTATAGGAAATACAGGAGTACAGTAGCATAATCTGAAAATTAAAGGGGAAAAATACATTCCCAATCATGAAGATGAACCAACCTAATAGAAAATGAAAAGGTAAATGATGAGAGATCTTGAATACAAATCTCCAAGCCCCAACCACCAAATGCAGTCAAATGCACTAGGGTGTCCCTATTCTCATCTATAATCATCGTCGACCTATTTTTCGTCTACATAAGACATGATATGTGCGGACAAAGCCCATGCAAGGGTGAGTATATACATAATTAGTAGTATGCCTTGAAAGTTGTAGGGGGATTAGTAAGAAACATAATAGAAGTAAAAAGATCAACCCATAGTAAGAGATAAATAAAAACCAATCAATAGGGATATATATGTGCTCATAAAAGAAACCCAGTAGGAGAGAGAAAGTGGATCTCTATCTCATAGCCCAACCCAATAAAATAGCATGTCATCAGTTCCAAGAGGTCCATCAACAATGCTTAACATATTGTGTGTCTGTCCAAAGAAATATCCATGTTTAGCCATACCACACCACTATGTTGCAAAATCTAGGGTATATAATATCTAGGTAGATGAATCATTCCCTGGTATAACATGAGGGTACCACTCTAATGATAGAGGATTGATTCCTTGATTTTGTAGGAGGGTGTCACTTTGATGGTTGATGGAGGACACATGCCCTATCCTAGTAGGAGGGTGACACTCTAATGGTTGAGGAATAATTCCTTGACTCCGCAGGAGGGTGCCACTCAGATGGTAGAGGGCCCATTCCCTAACACCGCAGGATGGTTCCACTCTAATGGTAGAGGACCCATGCCCTAACTCTATATGAGGGTTTCACTCAGATGGTTGAGGACCCATGCCCTGAATCTATAAGAGGGTTTCACTTAGTAGATAGATAGATGATTCATGCCCTATCCCACCCAGAGGATTCCACTATATGGATGGATAGAGGACCCATGCTCTGTCCTAATAGGAGGGTTCCACTCTGTGGATAGATAAAGGACTCATTCCCTATCCTAGTAAAAGGGTGTCACTCTAATCTCTCTGATGATCATGCTTCATCATAGTCTTCGTTGAGCATTTCCTGAAGAGGCTTTATGCCTAAAACTTATCTCATAATATCTCAAAATCCACTATAAAGTTCATCATCGTGTTCTACATGAAAAACCACTCACGATTGACTAATCAGGGAGCAAAATCTGGTTCTAAACAAAGGATATATAAGAGTTAGAAGTTTCCTCAAAAGGGAAGGTACATGGTGTGTAGGGGACCCACACGACATGTGGTCCTGCTATGCTTCATGGTTGTGTTTCCACTAGTACATGACTCACTAGACATGTAGCCTTACATGGAGTATAAGGGGGCTATATGGCATGTCTCAACCACCCAGGGTTGAGCGGTATTCTCCTGATCATGCCTGTACCCTTTAGGTCATGTCCGTGTACACTGGTTTTGTATCTACCTATTCCCATGTCCTCTGAGTCATGTACATATACACTAGTTGCATACCTATTCATTCCCTTGTCTATGTAATCTCAGAGTATATGTTAGGTCACAGGTACTGAGTCACACAGTCTGTGAAGGTCCCACACAATGTGTGATATTTAACTCACCCAAAAACCCTATCCACCATAGGCAGGGGTCTACACGTTGTGTGTTCATCAGAATACATGATGTGTAATTTTTATTTCTTTATAATTACAGATATGCTCCATGGATCCTAGATTAGGCATTCACACTACTGATTTTGCCTAACATTTTCCCAAAATCGAAGGGAAGAGCCTATGTTCATCGACTCTAGCCCTCGGTGGTTAGAAATAAAAGTTATGATTCATCTTCATGAAACTGAACACATCGTACGTCGCTCATGATTCCTCCCACTACCTCATTTAATCCCTGATCCATGGTGGAATCACTCACATCCCAAAATCTATCTGAATCCATACCTAATTTTTCAATCTATTCATCTCATGCGAATCTGTTATGAATCCTGGGGTCTGATCATGCTCGATCCTTCCCAGCAATGTCAAACCATGGTCCCCATATTCCAATGGTGAAGTATGAAAATAAATATGGGAGAAAAGTAAAAGAAAAAAGGTGAAAAAAAAGTTGTCCAAATTTTCTTTTCCAATGAATTAGATTGGGCATAGTCGGAGTAATAAATCATGGCACAATGGGGTAAATCTAATAGATAACTTAAATATGATACATAGACATATTAAATGGTTCAAATAAAATGTAGATATGAAATAGATTTTGTTTTTCTCTGTCTATTAATTATAAGGGAGTAAACCAAAAATGATGAGTCTGATCGCATAGCGATTCACTATTCATTTCCACCCTTACACCACTGTTTTAAACCAGTTTTATAATGCATATTTAAAATATAATAATAAATTTTACTTCATTTTTTATTAAATTAATTTATTTTTATCACTATTTAATAGGGAAATTTTACTTGTTTAAGTGTTTACATTGTTAGAGGAGGTGATTTGGAGAGCTTATGATGGAATTCAAGCAAAATTGGCTAAACTGCATGAGATCCCAAGCATGCATGTGAACATAAATATGAAAATTGGATAATAAATGAATCCAATTGAGCTTAAAATTGGTGTACATGTTTAAAATCGTGTGGGATACATTTCTCAATAAAACCATGGATCCCAATTCTTCCATTTGGAGGCCTAAAATAGGTCCACATTGTGAAGAAATTCTGGGTGGGCCAGATTAGACTACCCTTTTTTATTTGGACCATATCTCGGGACTCGAAACTTAAATTGGGATAATTACACCTCCTTTGGATAGAACACTAAAAGGTACACCTCTCCACCAAATTTGAAATAATTTTCATTGGTTTTGGTCAGTCAACCATCTGAATAAATAATGATAAAAATTATGCCTTGAATAGTCACCTAGCCCCTTAGATACTTGACCAATTTTTGTGGAAATTATGATTTAATTGCCCATAAAATCACTCTTATCCCTCATTATCTCAAGTGTAACGACCAGGGGTAAGTTTGAGTCTAACTTTAGAGCTCTCTTCACCCATTTTAGTTCTATTCTCCCTTATGTACTTCTAAACCTCTTAGTGATCAATTTGGGGGTGTTCATTGTTGTAATCCCGAGCTCCATGCTTGTAATATTCATGAGGTAATTGAATTTATAGGTTTGTTGTCAATTTTTATTCATTTATAACTTATTAATTTGTATTTATTCTGGTATGATCAAATACAAATCAAAGGAACAAGAATCCTCATGCTTCCATGCATAACCCGGATCTTGTGATGATTTGAGTGTGGTTGCCTCTTTTCTCACCCCTTCCCTTTCATGAGTGTGTGAATGGATTATTTCGGTTGATAAATTTCAAGAGATTGAACCCATGAATATTAATTTTCTTGTCTTGTGCAATATTTTATCATTGACACAAATCTGGTCATCTCATCACATTGTTGATGTGATGCCTTGATTGAGTTTCATTTTTACATCGATTCAAGTTTGTTGATTTTGGGTGGTCATCGATAATCAATATCATTGGTCAATCAAATACAAGGTGGTAACCTAGTAAGAACTCAAATAGCACACTGTTTTCAGTGTTTATAAATCAAGGAATCAATGACCCTTCCCATTCCCTTGAGATTGATGATGGATTGAGCATCAAAGGAAACTTACCCAGGTTGATCACGATTTCTCCATCTTGTTTATCTCACTTAGTATTATAGTTTCAATTTATGTTTTAAAATAAAAAAACCACAAGTTTTATAAATCCCTATTCCTATTTTATTCTCATAACCATAACCTCCTTTTAAAATTAATTATCTAAGGCTCCGTTGAGAGACGGCCTAGGGTTGCTTCTATACTGCAGAAATTCTAGTTAAAAATAAACATCTAATTTGACGTGCTCAACAAAACGATCAAATTTTGGAACCGTTTTCAGGGATCCAAGATCATTTTTTTCCTTTTACTCTTTTATTTTTTATTTCTTACATCTTTAAATAATCCCCCCATTCCCCTTTTATTTTTTTTTGTTTTTTTTTTGTGTTCTTCCTCTCTTATTCTCTTCTTCTTCTTCTTCTCTATCTCTCTCTCTCTAATTCTGTAGTATAACATTATATTCTTCTTTCACACTTATTAAGTTATTTTTTATCCATATCCAATCATTAAAATAATAAAAACAAAAAAAAAACAAAATTCACAACTTATTTGCATGACCCAATCAGGAAAATAAAAAACTGTTTGAAATAGACCCTAAAATTGAAAAGACACTTCATTCAAAAATTAGGTCATACAAATTAGGACAATAAAGTAACAACCATTGTTAAACCTCAAGTGGTCTTAAACCAATAAAAAATGGAACCAAATCAAACCCCAAAAATCATGGCTGAAAATAATCGAACTTTAAAAGAACTGACCACCCTTGATGTGGAGTACCAACCTGCATACATCCAATACCCCGAGGAAGTATCCAAATTTGAGATGAGATCAAGCCTCATCCACCTTATTCCTAAATTCCATGTTATTCTTGGTGAGGACCCTCATAAACACATTAAAGAGTTTCACATAATGTGCTCCACCATGAAACCCCAAAATGTGTCCGAGGACTTAATTATGTTTAGGGAATTCTCTTTCTCCCTTGATGATGTAGCCAAAGATTGGATATACTATCTACCTACTAAAATTGGGGGCTAGAATGACTTGAAAAGACTCTTTTTATAGAAGTTCTTCCCTACCTCCCAAACTGCATCAATTAGGAAAGAAATCAGTGGCATTAGACAATCACAAGGTGAGACCCTTCATGAATACTAGGAGAGATTCAAAAGACTTTTCTCAAGATAACCCACCATCAGATTAGTGAACAAATATTAATACAATAATTCTAAGAGGGACTTATCCCTATGGATTGTGGAATGATTGATGTTGTAGTTGTGCGTGCCCTTATTGATAAAACTCCTTCCACTGCTAGTGACTTAATAGCCAATATGGCTCAAAATGCACAACAATTTGGTACACAGGCTATTTCACTAACCCGAGGAGTTCATGAGGTAAGTCATTCATCCCTATAACAAAAGGTAGATAATAAACTTGATGATATTAATACCCTTATAAGGAAATTACCTCGAGTATAAGGTAACTCACACTCTTCTTTAGTTCCATTACATTATGGTATTTGTTTTTACAATACTAATTTTTCTGACCAGTGCCCACAACTTCAAGATTCACCTGAGTCTTGTGAAGTTTTGTTCCCAGGGCATCCATTCCAGCAAGCACCTCCCTTCAAGAAAGAACCATTCAGGAAAAATCCAAACCATGGGTGGAAAACACAATCCCAGTATTGAAAAGGAGGAAACTCAAGCTACCCCAAGCAGAATTTGTATCAACAAGGACAAGGTGTGAAACCTTCTTATACTTCACCTTCTCAAAACAATCCTCTTATTCCTCCCAAATCTGAACCAAGACTCGAGGATATGGTAAATAAAATGGAAACCCAGAACCTCCAGTTCCAATAAACCACACAATCGGTTATTCAAGACCTATGAACTCAAGTGGTACAATTGGAGAACACCATCAGTGAGATAAAGATGCAAGGTTCTGGACAATTACCTTCCCAACTTTTTTCCAATATAAAAGAAAAAGGTAATGTTTGTTCAATCGCACTTCGTAGTGGTAAATAATTTTCTCCTTCTACTGATTCTACACAATAGGTATGCCTTCCTATTGAAAACTCTCTTTCCCAACCCTCATAAGTTTCAAGTTAAGAAAAACAAGACAAAAAGGGTAATTGAATTATCATTGAGGATTCCTATGAACAATCCATTCCTCTTACTTTCCCTAAAATACTCTCTAAATATAATAAGAATTTTAAAAATTACATTGATAAATAAATAATGGATACATTTAAAAAGGTTCAAGTTAACATTCCATTATTGGATGTAGTTAAAAAAATCCCTTGATATTCCAAATTTCTTAATGATATTTTCACCTATAGAAGGAGGATAAAAGGGAATGTGACGGTTAACTTGGGAAGGAATGTCTCAGCCTTGATTCAACCATCAATGCCAACAAAATGAAAGGATCTGAGCACATTAAAGATACCTTGTACCATAGGGGAGACATTATTTTCAAATGCTGCATAAGATTTAGGTGCTCCATTAATGTAATACCTCACTCCACGTATACTTCTCTGCTAGTTAGAGAGCTTCAACTGATAAGCATTGTCGTGCAACTTGCCAACCGAATTACTACACATCCAATAGAAGTGATTGAGTATTTCCTCGTAAGAGTGAAGAATCTCATCTTCCCTACTGATTTTTACATTCTTGATATAGAAGATACCTAAACCCAAGGACATTATCTTCTCATACTTAGGAGGGAATTCCTTAAAATAATAAAGACGATCATCAATGTTCACAATAGTACATTTTCTATGGATTTCGGTGGAGAAAAGGTAAGTTTTAACATCCTTGAGGCTATGAAAAACACCATTGAAGAGCACTACACTCTTCCTGTATATTCAATGGAAGTGATCTATAATGACACACACACAAAACTCTCTCCTAAACCCATACTCTGACTCATTTTCCTATTCTTGACCCTTGGATGATTTGAGTTTTGATTCATGTTTTAAGTGTTGTGTGGGTTCTGAAAAATTTAAATTTTGTGCTTTGATTGATGAGTGTGTTCATTCTTAGGCACCCATGACCATTGATGATTCTGAAAATCTCATTTCCATAGATTCTCTTTCCTTGGAGAATAAACATGAGTAGATAGACGGTTTCATGGTACTCACTCCCCCGAAATCCCCTCCCTCAATCCAAAAACCACTGGTGTTGGAACTTAAACTACTTCCTTCTAATTTAAAATATGCATATCTTGAGGGTATTAACCAATTTCCCATCATTATTTCCAATAACCTCTCTCCATAGTAGGAATTAAAATTTCTCTACCTTTTGAGAGAGTGTAAAATAGTGATAGGATGGACATTTTTTGATATTCCCAAGATTATCCAATTTATTTGTATGCACCATATATTTTTAGATGATGAGGCTAAGATTGTAAGACAATCTCAACACCAGTTCAATCCCACTCTCCTTGAAGTGGTAAAATTAGAAGTCAGTAAATTACTTGGTGCTAGGATCATTTATCCTATATCAGATAGTAAATTGGTTAGCCCAGTTCAAATTGTGCCTAAAAAAACTAGAATAATAGTAGTGTCTAATGAATGGAATGAAATGGTTCCAAAACATGTGCAAAATAGTTGGCGAGTCTGTATTGACTATCGTCGACTGAATCAAGCCACATGGAAGGACCACTTTTCTCTACCTTTCATTGACCAAATGTTAGAAATATTGGATAGTAAGTCCCATTATTGTTTTATTGATGTCTATTTGGGTTATTTTAAAATCCATATATCCCCTGAGAATCAAGAAAAGACAACATTTACCTATCCATTTGGAACATTTTCATATAGAAGGATTCCTTTTGGTCTATGTAATTCTCCTGGTAATTTTCAGCGATGTATGTTGAGTATTTTTTCTGAGTACCTTGAGATTTGTATGTAAGTCTTTATGGATGATTTCATGGTATATGGTTCTTATTTTGATGATTGTTTAGAACACCTAGGTTTTGTCCTCTATTGCTACATTGAAAAAGATCTTGTTTTAAATTATGATAAATTCCATTTCATAGTTTAGCAAGGGATAGTTCTTGGGAATGTCATTTAAAATAAGGGAATTAGAGTTGATAAATCTAAAATTAAATTAATTTTATCCCTTCCATATCCAAAATTTGTTTGTGATGTGCAATATTTCTTAGGTTATGCTGGTTTTTACCACTAATTCATTAAAGACTTTAGTAAGATCTCACTTCCCTTGTCCCATTTATTAAAAAAATATTTCGAGTTTGTGTTTGATAAAAATTGTGAATATGCATTAAATTAACTAAAAAGGAGTCTCAAATCACCTACCATAGTCCAAACACCAAGGTGGGATATCCCCTTCAAAATTATGTGTGATGCCTCTAACTTTTCAGTTGGGGAAGTTTTATCACAAAGGGTTAAGAAGGATCCTCATGTCATTGCATATATCCTGCATACCCTTGAACCTACCCAGGTAAACTACACAACCACTAAAAAATAACTCCTTTCTATTGTGTTTTACTTAGAAAAAATTTGATCGTATATTCTTAGGTCAAAAGTCATTTTCTTTTCTGATCATGTTGCCCTTCGTTTTCTCCTGAAGAAACCCAAAGTTAAGCCCCACCTCATATGGTGGATGATCCTCCTCTAAGAGTTTGACCTTGGGATTAGAGATAAGAGGGGAGTAGAAAATTTTTTATTTAACCACATTAGTAGGATTTATCACCCACTATACCACCATGTTGACTCATCCCTCCCCATTGGAGAATTCTTTCCTCATGAGAACCTTTTTGATGTTATGGACCTTACCCCCTGGTATGCAGACATTGTTAATTTTCTATAAACATCTAGATTCCCCACTGATTTTAGAACTTCCCAATCCCAAAGACTTAAACATGATTCTCAGTGGTACATTTGGGATGACCCATATTTTTGGAGAATTTGTGGTGACCATGTAGTTCTTCAGTGTTTCCTTAACCATGAGTCCACCTCTGTTTTAACCTTCTTCCACACTTTGGCTTGTGGGGGACACTTTGTCTCTCAGCGTACATCTCAAAAGGTCCTTGACTTAGGAATTTATTGGAAAACATTGTATATGGATTCCCATAGATTTTTCAAGTCATGTAGTCATTGTCAATTCACATGGAATATCTCCAAGAGGAATGAAATGCCCCAAAAACACATCTTATTCTGTGAAATTTTTGATGCATGGGGCATTGACTTCATGGGGAATTTTCTAAATTCATTTGGATTTGTGTACATATTATTGGTTATGTATTACATTTCTAAATGGGTGGAAGAAAAGGCTACTAGGACCGATTACTCTTGAGTTGTTGTTGATTTTGTACGGTCCCAGATTTTCAGTAGGTTTGGTTTGCCGAGATTCATCATTAGTGATCAGGGTTCACATTTTTACAATCGTAACATGAAAATTTTTCTTTGAAAGTATGGGTTTGATCATAAATTATCCACTGCATATCACCCCAAAACTAACAGAAAAGTAGAAATCTCAAATTAGTAATAGAATCTTGGAAAAAACAGTACAACCCAATAGGAAAGATTGAAGTTTGTGCTTGGATGATGCACTTTGGGCATACCGTACAGCTTTTAAAGCCCCAATCGGAATTTCACCATACATAATTTTGTTTGTAAAGTCTTTTAACCTCCTGGAGGAAGTAGAACACTATGCATATTGGTATGTTAAACAATGTAATATGAATCTTTCAAATACATGCGAGCATAGGAAGCTCCAGATTCAAGAGTTGGAAGAAATTAGACGTGATGCATATGAGAATTCCTAGATCTTTAAAGAGAAGACAAAAGATATCCATGATAGCATGATTCATCAACAGAAGTTCCATATCATTGAGAAGGTCCTCATGTGCAATTCTAGGCTAAATCTCCACCCAGGTAAGCTTCGTTCCAGATGGTTCAGTCCTTATACAGTTACTAATGTTTACCCTTTTGGTAAAATACAGATTTTTCTTGATTAGAGTGGACGAAGTCTTATCGTCAATGGGAAATGACTTAAGCACTTCTATGAGGATTTTCCAAAGAATTTGGTGGAGGAAATCCACCTTCTAAAAGCAACATATCAGTCAAACACACCAGGTTTTATCCTTTCTTCTCACATTTTTAATTATTACAGTGAGGACACTACATATTCTAGGTGTGAGGGGTGGATACATTCCTGGGTTCACTAGTATTTTCATCATCTTTCTTCTTTCTTATCTTTTTCTCCTTCTTTATGGTATTTTCACTTTTCCCTATCTTTCTCAGTTCATTAGTATTTTAATCTTCTTTATTCTTTCTTCTATTTTTCACTTTCTTTATGGTATTTTTACTCCCCCCCCCTTATGGTCACCAAATCATGGAACCTACTAAAAATGCATATTTAAATTTTTGATTCCATGTTGTTTTAACATTTGATGAAAACTTGTCTCTGTTATAAAATGAATATTTGTATGAATTTAACATTGGGAAGTGATTTTTAGTAAATTGGTTTTCTTTAAATGATATAAATTGTTGTATCTCTATGAAAACATTGAGATGATTGATACCCCTTTTGTGAGTAGTTTTTTGGGAAAACTGTGTCACTAATATCTCCACATATTTTTTCACCAAACCACAAAGTGTGAATATTTCTTACTTAATAGAAGGTAAATATATGTTAGGTTAATATTTTTCAGCTTAAAATTATATTTTCATATGTTCTTTCTTTATCTAATCTATTTCATTACTGTACTGGATTGACATATGCGTGTGTACCTGATATCTAACTATTGTACGCCCTCAAAAAAATAAAAAAAAATGGGTTGTGTCTTGGGTAGGTCAAAAACCACTCTTCCTTAACCTTTGATATTTTTATAACTATTACAATTAGTGTCGTGAGGAGATCAAACAAGGGTTGAGAGATGAGTGTGAGATTTGTTCCAAATACAACTTATGAAAAAAACAATAAAAAACAAAAATAATAATAAATGAGGTGAGTGATGAAATGTGAAAAATATGGGGATATATAGTTTGGGAGATTAAGGTTTGAATTATGGGAATTATTAAGTGAGTGGGTCTTGAAATATGATTGTAAAGGATGTAGGTAAGGTTCAATGGATAAAATCATTTAAGATGAAAAATGTTAAAATAACCTATATTTATTGGATAGAGAGTGGAAAGAATAGTATGGGATGGTTTTCACACACACACATGGAGAGTTAGTGGCATGGTTGACTTTTGAATTCCTTGCTCATTTTTTTATCATGAATCTCTTTGAATTTCAATGTGATATAATTTATGAGACATCTTTTTCCATTTTCACTAGGAATAGCTCCTTGGTGTGGTTTGTACTCTGATCACGTGACTTTAATGAATTAAAATTTCATCAAATTCTAAAACTTCATGATGTTGGGAATATATACATGCATCATTTTTTTTTATATGTGACTTTTCCCAAAAGTTCAAATGTTTAGGTGTGGGGGTGTGATCTCATAGCAATCCACTATTCATTTCAACCCTTACACCACTGTTTTAAACTGGTTTTGTAATGAATATTCCAAATATAATAATAAATTTAACTTCATGTTTGATTCAATTAATTAATTTTTATCACTGTTTAATAGGGAAATTTCACTTGTTTAAGTGTTTACATTATAGGAGGAGGTGATTTGGAGAGTCCGTGATGGAATTCAAGCAAAATGGGCAAAACTGCGCCAGGGCCCAAGCATGCATGTGGACATAAATATGAAATATAGATAATATGTGCATACTATTGAGCTTAAAATTGGTGTAAATGTGAAGAAATATGTGGGATACATTTATTAAGAATACCATGTAGCCCAATTCGTCCATTTGGAGGCCCAAAACAGGTCCACATTGTGAAGAAATTCTGGGAGGGTCATATTAAACTACCCATATGTATTTGGACCATATCTCAGGACTCAGAACTTAAATTGGGATGATTCTAACTCCTTTGTACATCCAAATTGAAGGTACACCTCGACACTGAATTTTAATAAATTTTCATGCATTTTGGTCAGTCAACTATCTGGATAAATAATGATAAAAAATATGCCTTGAATTGTCACCTATCCCCTTAGATACTTGATTGATTTTAGTGGAAATTGTGATGTAATTGCCCATAAAACCACTCCTCCCCCTCATTCTCTCAGGTGGAACCACCATGGTTAAGGGTGAGTCGAACTTGAGAGCACTCTTCACCCATTTTAGTTCTCTTCTCCCTCATGTACTTCTAAACCTCTTAGTGATCAATTTGGGGGTTGTCCTTTATTGTAATTCCAAGCTCCACGGTTGTAATATTTATAAGGTAATTAAATTTATAGGTTTTTTGTCAATTGTTCTTCATTTATACCTTATTAATTTTTATGTATTCTATTATGATCTAATACAAATCAAAGGAAAAAATAATCCTTATGCTTCCATGCATAACCTGGATCTTGTGATGATTTGAGTGTGGTTGATTCTTTTCTCACCCCTTCCATTTCATGAGCGTGTGAATAGATTATGTCATTTGATAAATTCTAAGAGATTGAACCCATGAATATGAATGTTCTTATCTTGTGGAATAGTTTATAATTGACACAAATTTGGTCATCTTATCACATTGTTGATGTGATGCCTTGATTGAGTTCCGTTTTTACATCGATTCAAGTTTGTTGATTTTGGGCGGTCGTCGATAATCATTATCATTGGTCGATCAAGTAATAGGTGGTAACCTAGTAAGAACTCACATACCACACTGTTTTTAGTGTGTATAAATCAAGTAGTCAATGATCCTTCTCATTCCCTTGAGAACGATGATGGATTGATCATCAAGGGACACTTACCCGGGTTGATCACAATTTCTCCATCTTGTTTGTCTCACTTAGTAGTATAGTTTCAATTTATGTTTTAAAATAAAAAACCCCAAGTTTAATAAATCTATATTCCTCTTTTATTTTCATAACCAGGAAATTCTTTTTAAATTAATGATCTAAGGCTCCGTTGAGAGATGACCTAGGGTTGTTGCTATACTACAGAAATTCTAGTTAAAAATAAACATCTAATTTGACACACTTGACAACATGATTAGAGTCCTACCTTGATTAGGATGGTTAGTTTGTAAATAACGTGATCACCAATGATGGGGAAAATCTGTTGTGTTTTTTGTGTCTCGATCCGCCTCGTTCCGGTTGTCGATTTGATCACCCGATCTTGATTCATCAATGAAGGGTGGAACTCACCTCTCAATGGTCCCAGGGTTATGCAGCTAACCCTAGAGATCTTCCATAATGATGCATTTATAGAGGGAATTAGGTTATTTTTCGTTTAATGAATTAATTAATTAATTAATTAATTAATCCATTGAACACACCCACCAATGGCCACTTTATATGAGCATACCGCACCAACCCACTTTAGGTCACGCCTAGGGTAAACCTCACATTTAGGATTCAACTGTGGTCTTAGATTTTCGATTCTTGACTCCATTTATGAGATATTCCATTATTTATGAATAATCATGCATGCGTGATATAAAATTTATCTAATATTTTTATAAAATTAATTACTAACACACTGATTCTCAGAATCACACGTTGTCTCAGTGCTCAGATCCAAAAATATTCATTGATATATTTCAAAGTCTTATAGGGAAAAAAAGGGTCTCTACATGGATAATTATGCTTTGAATTTTAATTTTTTTACCCAGGTCAAGATTGGTTTGTTAGTATTTACAGATCTTATTTAAAGACCTCAGGACGCATTCAAAGAACAAAACAACAATACCAAGATGAACCATGAGTGTATGAATCTTTTGAGAACTAAATCTCAATGGTGAACTTTGAATCTTGGTGTGATAATCTTTTTTACCTGGTGGATGATCTCTCAAAAATCATATTAGTGCACAAAATATCTCTCCCTGAGTAGAGAGGTATAAGAGTAAAGTAAGCCTACTTTGAACTGAACTACTATAAAAAACATCCTTTAGTTTTTTATTCATTCCATTGCAAATTAACTCTAATAATTAACTTCATTAATTAATATAAATAATAAATTTATTTGATTAAATTTTTTAATCTGGTCTAATCAACCCCCCCCCCCCGGACCATATATAATTGTCTATTCTGATCTAACAATATATGTTAAGTGATTTTGGAAGGTTTTAAACATATTTAAATATAGATTAATTATGTTCTACATTTTTCATGAACATGCAGTAGAAGTTTCAAAATTTTCAAATTTATCTGTTTAAGTTGATTTCTTTGATTTTATTATTTATAAATCCATGTTTAAGTTTAAATAAATTTATTCAAACTTGTTTTATAGTGTTTTATATAGTATCTTTAAAATTGATATTATAGCATGTATATTTTTTGAAAGAAATGTGAAATACAAATTACGAATTTTTACATAATGAAACCAAGTGATATTTTTGGATCTCTTTGACCTATTATTATGGAATTGTTGTCAAAATATTCTAAAAATTTGTTTCAAAATGTTTTGATTTGTTCAAATGTTTTTAAATTTCAAATGATAATATCATCAATAATTTGTTTCTCTCTCTCTCTCCTTGATAATTTTGGATCATTGTTATTGTTATCTTGGATTTTAATTACTGAAAGAATTACTTGGCTGTGTTGAGTTGTTCTTATTTAAAGTTCTCGAGCAGGCTTGAACTGAGGTGGATGATACATTTGTGAAAAAACTTTATATGATAAGATAAAAGAAATGAGAACTTTCATTGCATGAAATTTACATTCAAGTGAATTATTTCAACTAACTTTCAAAATAGTAGCTTTATCGTTCAATTACTGCTTCTCAAAGTACATTGTTGGAATTCCCATAATTCATCATTAAAATCTATTTGAAGGGCCAAGAAGAACTATTCTACCCCACCATTTCAATCTGCAACTCTATATCGATTCTTTATTGTTTTATTTATTTATTATGGGATGGGTAGAGTTGTATTCATGTAATATTTTCACACAATAAGTTATAGAACCTATAAAAATTATTCCATGACTATGAAAACTTGATCAAAAATAATTACATAGGTTTTTAGTGGTCCTATATAAATTTTACATAGGTTTGGGATGATCTATTAGAAAATCTTGGGTTATGTCTATTCCCGCAAAAAGGATGGGTGTTTAGGTTTGGGGCTAAACCTCTAGAAAAAGTCATGGGTTTGGTATCATACCCATTATAAAAGTCTCTCTCTTATTATAGTGGGTGTTATACTATATCAGTTAGGATGTGAATATTAGAGTAGGATCATTTAGATCTAAACTACTATAAAAAAATTTATTCTCATCACTTTATTTTTTTCATTAACTCCTCACACGTTAACTATTATTAATATTTTAAGAACATATTTTTTAATATTATTAAAACACCAAATTCCATAATTATTTTTAATAACTCTGATAATTTTATGAAAAGAAAATTCACCCCTTATCTATTTCCATCAACCATTCTTACCTAACAATTGGTATCGTAGTGTGGACCTTCTTAAGGATGGTTTAGCATTGTTGTTATTTTTCTTGATACCAAAAAATTAGTATCATAGGTTGGCTATAAGAGGATAGTTTTAACTTTTCTTATTTTTTTAGATAACTTTTATCCTAGTCCTTAACAAGACTAAGGAAATATATATTTCAGTGATGGAAAATTAAGAGATCAAATTCTTGAATCTAGTGAGACCACCTCATTTTAATGTAAGTGATTACGGATATTGGAAAGTAAAAATTGAGGTTCTTTTTAAAAGTATTGGTATTAAATATTAGACTATCATGGATAAAACTTATAAATTTCCTAAAGTTGATCTTGAAACTCTAACAGGTAATGATGTTTCAAAATATTTCTTTAATTATAATGTAATGAACTGTCTTTATTTATCTCTTATTAGAAGTGTGTATAGTCATATTTATTATTGAAAAAATTATTCTAACATCTTGAGGACTTTAAAAATCACTCATCAGGGAACTGATATATTGTAAAGAACTAAATTTGGCATTCATAGGGTGAAATTTCAATAATTTAAAATTTTTGGTCATGAAAGTGTCAATGAGATGTTCAACAGATTCACAAATATTATCAACATCATGGTTTCTCTTAGAGAAATAGTGAATAATTAATTAATGATTGAAATAATACTTCAAGACTCACCCAAGAAATGGAATTCAAAGAAATTAGTTATTTAAGAAAGCAAATATTTTTTATAATACTCTTTGGATGAGTTGATTGGTTCCTTACTGCAATACAAGCTTCAGTTGGAGAATGATGAAAATAAATATCATGAAAAAATAAAGAGAGTTTATTTTAAATCTAAATATATTTTTGTTAACTCTTCTAGTGATTAATCAAATTCTTCTAGCTCAAAGAAGGATGATGATCTACATAAAGTTGAAAATTGAATTAAATTACTCATAAATAAAAATCATGCTACCAAAAAGGATGAAAGAAAAATCAAGATATACAATAAACACTTAAAAGGAAAAGTTATAAAAGGTAAATATACTATTACTTTTTGTGAATATAAAAAACCCATCCATCCCAAATATGAGTGTCCAGGATTGAAATATCAAAGATAAAAGGACAATAATGGGAAAAAGAAAAAGAAGGATGCAATGTATTGTGGTTGGAGTTGCACTGAAAAATCAAATTCAACTGAGGAATTTAGAAGTGTAAAGGATACTAGTAACCTTGATCTGATGGGAAATTATCCTCAAAAATATATTTCTTTGATGATTTTTTAATTCTTATCGGTCTATGTTTCATGGCCGCATCAAGTAAGTTTAGTAATGCTTCTATTTATGATTCTGATTCTAAATCTTATTCCAGTTCTGATTGTGATAAATCTAAAGTTAAAGAGTTAAGTGAATTATGTAATGAATTTCAAGATGGAATGGAAAATCTTTCAAAAAGTGTGAAAAAATGACTATGGATTTTAACAATGTTACTAAAGAAAAAAAAATATTTTAAAAAAATAAAAATTAAAAAATTATATTCATGAGTTTGATAAATAAAGAGAAAATAAATTTTTTGAAAATTTATTTGTCTAAACTAGAAAAGGATAATCACAGTTTGAAAAAATATACTTCTATTACTAAGGATAAATTGGTTGATTATTTTGAAATTATTCAAATGGAAAATATGAAGCTCAAGACTAATATTGTAAGTTTGAAGGAAATGTTGTCTGAATTTACTATTGGAATTCAATCTTTGAATGAATTTATGAGATTAAAAAAATGCCAATATCCAATATAAATTATCTTATTTATGATAATAGATTGCCTAGTCATAGAGAGATAGTCACCTTTTTAGATGAATCTCGGTGTCTAGGTTTTCCCTCTCTTCACTTTAATCTTCCTTGCCTCTCGCAGGCCTCTTTCTCTCCATCTTTATTCCATTCCTTCTTGGCAGTCAGTTTTTCTACCTTTTATTTTTTATTGTCATCTATAGCACTCCTTCTTTCCCCTTCGTTTCAAACTCTATCGGCGGTTTAGGTTTTCTACCTTCTCTCACCCCTACCTCTCACAAAAATCCCTCCCTTCCTCTTCATCGCTTTTCATTGATGCTTTTTCTCCCCCTTCTTGCCTCTTCATTCACTTCCAGGTTCCTCAATATTGAGTTTTCTCTTTTGTGACTTAGGTTTTCCTCTTTTCACCTCATTCTTCCTTCCATCTTCGATGCTCTCGTTCCTCCTCTCTGATTACAGATCTTACGGCGTTCTTGGTTTTTCTACTTTCACATTTTATCATGTTGGTCTATGTTTCATCAATGAAGGATTGTGATGATGCTTTATGGAGGGGATGATGGCGCTCGCTTAGTCATGGCTTACTATGGAGGTCTCATTCACTCTTTCGATGCTTTGGCTTCCAGGTCCTTTGCTCCCTCCCAAGTCGGTCGAGTGTGATGAATCCCAGTAGGTTTTGGTATTTGTTTATAGGATTCATGGGGTATTATAGGAGGCACATCCTGTGGTGTCATTTTCCCGTTCCAAAGGTTTTTCGATGATAGTTCTTCATTCGTTTGAATCTAAAGTAGGTCTTGTTTTTTGTTTGATTTTTTTTCACAAGTTGGTGATGGATATTCTGGATCCTATTTTGGAAATGGTGTGGCTTTTTTCTGGGAGATGTGGTGATGATGACAATGGACATCAATGGTGTGACAATGTTCCTCCAACATCGATGGTTGGCGGTTCTATGATGACAGAAATGGCCTATTTCATGTTGATGTTTTGTGTTGGTGATGTGGGTTTTTCTTCCATAGATTGGAAGCTAGTGGATTCTCACTAGTGAGGTATTGTGTTTTTTTGTCTAGGCGCATGGCTCAAGGTGTCATGCAGTTTGGGATCTCTCAACCCAAGGAGGTTTTGTGGGGAATGAATCGATGTGTTTTTTCCTGTTTGACTTTGAATTTTGATCAAGGGGAAGTTTGTTGGCTTTTGATTTTTGTATTTTGAATTTGGTTTTGGGAGATGTTTTTTATTTTGTAAATGTTTGGTTATCACTAATCCTTAAAGTGGGATTTATAAAATACTAAAAAAATGGATTTGGAGGATGATAATAGATTGCCTCAAATGTATAAAAATAGATTTGTTAAAGGTAAAAATAAAGGTATATCATATGTTACTTGCTTTAAATTTAGATTATTTGAAAATTATGCTTCTGGTTTTTCATTACAATTTGTTCAATCATTTATTCAGACTAAGGATTATATTTATAAAACTGGTTTTAAAGTTAAGAAGACTAACTCTTCTAAAGCATGGGTTCCTGAAGGCACTTTTTTAAATTTTATTGTACCAAAATTGGTCAAGATTCCCAAGTATCTTTATTTTATTTTTATGGTCAACATGTATATTCATATTTTTTTATCATATGGTATGTTGGCATGAGCTAAATTGTATATTCATAGTTATTTGGCCAGCGAACATGTGCTTGTCTTTTTATTATTTGGTTCACTAGCATGTGCTTTAACTATTTGATATGTTTAATTCATTGTACTTTTTTATATAATTATTTGAATAACTTATTACTTGAATATTAAATACATGATTTCATGGTCCTTTTGGAAGAAAAAAATTACTTGGGGTCTATCTATTTTTGAAAATTTCACCTTATCCTTATGTAGGTATGTAATTATTCCCTTACACAGTGTGGAAGGTTACCCTTATGTGAGCTTTATAAGCTTTCGATTACCCTTATGTAGCTAATGTATTTTATAGCTTACCTTTACACTACATGTTAAAATTCATCTTTTACCTTTACGCAACCTATATATTTTGAATCTTGCCTTTACATGGTATGACTTTTACGTGAAAAACACCTCTACACAAAACTGGATTTCTATATTGCTTTGTTTCACGATTTTCATACTATTTTGAATTACTACAAGTATATGGTAATTTATTTTAAGTGATTTCTTTGTACTATAAATTCATATAAATTGTATAAAATCTATGCAATGTGTTTTTTGAAAGTTTTAAAAAGATTTAAATGAAGATTAATTATGTTCTTTATTTTTTCATGAACATGTAGTAGATGTTTCAAAATTTTCAGATTTATTTGTTTAAGTTTATTTCTTTGATTTTACTATTTCTAAATTCATGTTTAAGTTTAAACGATGTTATTAAAACTTTTTTTATAGTGTTTAATTTAGTATCTTTAAGATTTATATTATCACATATATGTGTTTAGAAAGAAATATGAAATTCAAATTTTGAATTTTCATAGAATGAAATTGTGTTAAATTTTTATATCTCTTTAACCTATTGGTATAGAATTGTTTTCAAACTATTCTAATGAGTGATTTTAAAATGGTTTGATTTTTTCAAATCTTTTAAAATTTCAAACAAAAATATTATCGATAATCTATTTTCTGCTCTATCTCCCTCCCCTTGATAATTCTGGATTATTATTATTATTATCTTGAATTTTAATTGCCTAATGGATTACTTAGTTTTGTTGAGTTATTCTTATTTAAAGGGATTGATCAGGCTTGGAACAGAGGTGGATGATACGTTTGTGAAAACTCTATGTGATACGATAAAAGAAAGGAGAACTTTAATTGCCTGCATTGTACCTTAAAGTGAAGTGCTAAAAGTAATTTTCAAGAGTATATTATCTATGATAATGACCCGGCCTCTGAGATAAATCTTCTCTCCCACTCACGGTGGCTAGGGTTTCCCGTCAGTCTCATTTCCCTTCCCCCTCCGGCCTAGCTTGGTCTCAAAGTTGGCGTCCTCTAGATCGGCTCGATGTTGGCGTGGCTTAGCGTCAGTGTGGTGCGGTGGGGCTCCGGCATGGTTTGGTGTTGTCTATTATCATTCTCAGTGACAACGTGGCTCGGCGGGGCACCGTCTTCATCTCGGTTTGGTGTGGATTAGCCCTTTCGGCAACAATGTGGCTCGTCGTGGCTCCGAATTCTTGACTCGGATCGCGCGGTTCAGTCCTTCGACGTGGCTCGGGTGGATCTGGATTCTCAGTTTGGTCTGGTGCATCTAGGTGATGTCTTTGGTGTGCTTCCAGTGTGGCTTGGCGATGGATCTAGAGTGGATTTGAGGGGGTAGGTCCTGGGTTTCAGAGATTCTATGAGTTTTTTGTATTTTTTATGGTTTGGTGATGTTCGTGGAATGTTCATTTGGATGTGAAATTAGAGATATGTTGGTTGTTATGGTTCAACGTCGTCGGTACATCCTTATCCCTTCTCGCTGGTCCTCTCGCCCACTTTCCATGGCTGGCTTGTTTCAGAACCCGGTAAGGGTGCATCTGCGGTTCTAACCTGAGCGGATCTATGTCCAGAGCGGTGTTTCTGGTTCAGAGTGGCCTAGATCCCCACATCGGTGACGCTCCCTCGGTGTGGTGTTGGGTCATCCAGTCCTAGGTGATGATGGCTTGGATTATCATCCCTTAGATCGTCTTCCGGGGTTTTATGGTTGCGGTGGAGGTGGGTATCACGTGGAGTGTAGAAGGGTTCGTCTGGGATGGTCATTTATGGAGGTGCAATAGACTCATGAATGCTTCTTTAAGGGTATTTGGTATCTGTGAAGGTTCATTGTGTGATGTTTCATTTTGTGGTGGTTATTTCATTGAATCCATACGGTTCGTGGTTTGAGGGACTTTGGAACCATTTCCCCTACAAGAGGCTTCTCTAGATGAGGTTCAGAGCGTGAGTTTTCACCTGGTCATTACTATCCATATTTGGATGTTTGAGAGGGTATGACATTTTTATAGGTACTAGGCAAGTGCTTGCTGCACGGGACAGCTAGTCGAGCAGTGATGAGAAGGTGGAAGCTGGTCTTAATTTTTTTTATGCTGTGTAGGGGCTTTTCTTTGTAGTCTTGAATGTGTTGTTTTTTCCTTGAACTCTTGGACCGTGGATGCATGGTTGGTCCTTATGTATTTGATGTCATGTTGGGCTTCCCCTTTGCCTTTAAAAGGAGGTTTATGCTAATAAATAATGCTTGTTAAAGTATATTGCTAGAACACCTGGAATTCATCATTCAAATCCATTTGAAGGGCCAAGAATAACTTTTCTATTCCATCATTTCAATATACAACTCATCAATGGATCTTTATTGTTTTATTTATTTTTTATGAGCTAGGTAGAGTTGTCTGCACATAATCTTTTCACACAACGGGTTATACCACCTATAAAAAGTATTCTTAGGTTATGAAAACCTGATAAAAAGAAGTAGACAAGTTGTGAGTGATCATGTCTAAAATTCACATATGTTTGGGCTGCTCCATTATAAAATCATGGGTTCTTTTTATTCCCACAAAATGATGGGTGTTTATGTTTGGGGTTGCACCACTAAAAATATTTCTAGGTTTGGGATTATACCTGTTATAAAATTCTCTCTCATATTATAGTGGGCATCATACTCCATTAGTTGGGGTGTGAAGAGTAAAGTGAGATCATTTAGATCTGAAATACTATAAAATTTATTGTGTTCATCTCTTTATTTTTTTCTACATTCATTCTTCGCACATCCACTATTCTTAATCTTTTAAGAATGAATTGTTTAATCTTCTTAAACCACCAAATTATGTAATTATTTTTAATAAATCTTATAATTTTAAGAAAATAAAATTCACCCCCCTCCCTCTTGTTTATTTCCATCAACCATTCCGACCTAACATATATTTTGTTTATTGATGCAGGATTAAAGGGGAGATTTGTTCCATGGGATATATGCATTCAACGGGATGGATACATAGTGAAATTGTGTATGATTTGATAGAAGAATTATTTGAACATTGTGTCCATTGAAAGATGATTATTTTTGGATAAAAAAACTAAAGTCTATTTCTAAAATTGTTACCATCATTGGTAATGGAGACAAAGGTTCATATAACAAGTGGGATGAGATTTTGAAAGATAAACTTTGTTAAATCATGAGATACATGAAAAAATAGAGATATTTTGATATAGTCATGGGTAAAAAAAAGTTTCAAGTGGTATCAAGGCCAATTTTACTCTACAAGTGGTATTAGCAGTGATGTAAAGTAGCTACCATAAATAATCAATGATGAATATGGTTATAAATGTTGAAATGATGAAGTAAAATTGATATAAAGTCAAATTTGATGTGAAACGGGTGTCAAATCCATATCTATGTTTTACAATTGTAATCAAGCCAATTATAAAATTTTAGAATGTGTTATCTGGCTATTAACAAAAGGAAGAATTCCCTGAAGAAGATGGGTAGGTTGTTAAAGTAGTAACTACAATCATGGAGGAATATTTACTTTGTTTATGAACTAACAATGTAGCGTCATCTGATTTTTGTATTTCAAGATACTTAAATGATGCTGAGAATATTGTAACTGATAAGTGGTTTCCCATGAATATTCACCTTATATGGGAATGAAGAAGACTTTTGAAGAAATAAAGATAAAATACATTAATTGATATCAATTGTTTATCATTTACAAGTGGTGTCAATTGATTAAACATGTGGTACGTCTCACACTCTTATGCTTGACCAGTTATGCACTAACAGTTTTTTGTGAATGTGATTGAGATCATAGGTAGTTTATTGTTAGGAATTAAATTTCTCATGTTGCATGTGTTTCATGGAAAGTAGTGAGTGATATGGATGACATTGATGTTATTAAAAAATACATTTGTTTCATACACTGAGTTATAACTCATTAGGATTAGAGAATTTTTTGATGACTCATTGTCAAGTGGTAAATTAACTCACTGGAATTTTTTGAGAAGAATAAAGTTATCTGTGAAAGAAGGTTAATATTGAAGTTACAAAGAAAATTGATTGAAGTTCAAAAGTCTTGTAATATTCTTACAAGTGGTATAACAAAAGATTTGAATATATGAAGGGGGAATGGTCTCTCTTATTTTGGAATCCTTGAAGGTATGGCAATATATTTGTAACATCCTCAATCTCAAGGTACACGTCTTTTTAAATTTTATCACATCTTAAGGGTGTGATTAAAAAAGTTAAGGCTTGTTGGGGTGTTACAAAATTGTATTAAAGGATAAGGCTCACTAACTTGGTTCATCTCTTTTCCTTGATTTGGGATAGGGTAGACAGGAAATAGGATCATTGGGACTCGAGCAGGGGAAATATGTCAATGTTTGGCCAGCACTGTGTAGTGGACCTCTGAGTTTTCATAAATTGGAAATTTATGTTTTTTTGTTTGATGTTACCATTGATTAAATTCACCTCAAGTGATGTACATGATGCTAGTATATTGATTTATAGGATTTGGTGTGTGTTCATGCATCATTCTAAGCACATAGGTTTACATGTCATATATACCTATTGTTTGCATTAGATATAACCCAAATAATTAAATTCCTGTTGAAATTGTGATATGTGATTGGTGCATTGTTTCTTGAATTCTTTTATTTTAGTCTATTGTGTTCTATGCCTAAGTTTTTATGTGTGGTTGTGACTAACATGTAGGTTCTAGAGGCTAGACTTGGGTTTTGGATAGTGCTTAGGAGGATTATGTCTTGTTCTTGTGGTGGATTCTTAGGTTGAACCTTATTGTAATCCCTTTTGTGTGTGCCTGTGAACTATTGATGGTCTTCTTGTTCTAGTCCCTTGTTTATGTTGTTGAATTTATCTAAGGTTTGTTTTTTAATTTCAGGAAATATCTCCTCATAGACGTCTTGTGCGTCCAGTTTCACTACATGTTGTGTGGGAGGATTCAACCAAGCATGCTCCGTTATTTGCTCCAGCATGTCAAGCAATAGAACTAGTCCAACCTTTCATCTGGTAAGTTCAGGGAAAAGGGTCCTATGGGGGTGGGGTGTCCATGGTCGAATCTGCATGTGACTTTCATCCCCAGGATGTGGAGGACTAAATATGTGTCATGGGTAGGATTTTTGACTTGGTGGAGACCCCAGATGATTATAAGTTTAAGATTCTAGCCTTTATGCTTCAAGGCGCAACTGGACAGTGGTGGGATGTCATGTTGTAGGTTGGTAGATGGGAAGGGATAACCTGGGTGACCTTTACATATCTCTTCTTTGAGGAGTTATTCCCTAATTCATTGAAGTTAGACCATTCTTGTGTGTTCATGGAACTCTATCAGGGGTCGACAATAGTGTATTTCTATTCAACATGCTTCACAGAGTTGATCCACTTTACACCACTTCTAGCAGGAAGCAAGGTGTAGAAAGCTAGAAAGTTTGAGATTGGCCTTCACCCAGAGCTAAGACGACATGTCAATAACTATGATCTAATTACCTTTTTTGTAGTGATTTATAAAGAACTAGCAATAGATAAGGGAATCGAGGAGGAAAAAGTCGTTGGCCTTCTTCCTACTATCAGCGGACCAACAGGTACCTTCTCCATTGTAATCCCAGTTACTCATTCTGGGAGCAAGAAGAATAAGTTAGAGGATAGATTCATGGGCAGAGGTCAACATTCAGAGCATAACTGATATTTTTTTACTCCTTCGATGAAGAGTGACTCTTCTAGATGCTATAATTGTGGTAAGAAAGAAAAATTTTCCAAGGAATGTCTTGTTTTGCTCAAGAATTGTCACTAGTGTGGCAAAACTCGTCATTTGAAGTGATTCTATTCCAAGGATTCATAGTTTCACATGGATAAATCAGGTCATGGTGCAAGAACAAGACCTCAGCAGTAGGTGCAGACCCCACAAGGGTTAAATCATATGACTCATGAGCCTTTGGGGTGTCATGGAGTGGTGGATGGCAGGGAATATATAGTTGATCGGGCTTTAGCTGACAATGGAGAGGGACCTTCCACATTGCGAGGTATGATCATGTTCTCTTCTACTCTATATGTTTCCTTGATTGACACAGGAGAATCTCATTCGTTCATTCTGCTCAAGTGGTTGACAGGTTATACTTTTCGATTAAATACTCTGAGTTTCTATTTATCTATACACCATTAGGAAGAAAAGTATATCTTCTTCATATCTATACAAAATGTACAATATTGGTTATTGGATTTGGTAATGTTTAGAGTTTTACAATTTTGGGAGTTTTTAATGTGATCCTTTCCATGGACTGGTTAACCAATTTCCATGCACACATCGATTATTATCAGAGATGAATGAATTTTTCATCACCTAAGAGGGAAAGGTTTGTGCTTACTAGTGAGTGGGGCATTGAGGAGGGAAGAGTGGGACCAAACCCTCATCAGATGGAAATCTTCTCCGCACAGGTGGTTGGTGTAATCCTTGCAGTGGATCAGGCGATGAATCCCTCCTCTTACGCTCTGATGGTGGACCTATAGTGATATGTGTTAGGAGCCAGAGAGAGAGAGAGAAATATCCAACCAAATTATTGTAATTCAATAACATAATCACATAATTTTACAGTATAAAATATAGAAGAACTACATACAATGGAAGATAAGAGGAAGAAAAGAAGAAGAAGTGAGCCGCAAAAGAAGACCACTCTTCTTACGAGCTCCGGGTTAGATGTCCCAACGACCTAACCTTCCCAGCAGACCAGTTGTAAATTTCCAGAATGAATCCTCCCCCTGCACATCCCAAATCACTCTTACTTATAACCCCTAACAAACTAACAACCTTTTTCAATTGTATCCCCTAACAAACTAAAAAAATACAAAAGATAACACTGCCCCCCTTGGAAGTTGTACACAGATAGCCCCACACCCCCACAAAGACTTGACAGCCCCAACCTACTCCTTGACAGCCCCAATCTGCCCCCACAGCAAATCATCCCCCACACACTCCTACAAATATTTATTTCTAAAGGATTTCTCAGGATTTCCACCCCATATGGTAGTTGAATTTGAGATCGATATCATGGTTGGTGCGTGTCCGATATCGATTCCACCATATCATGTGGCGCCAACCGAGTTGAAAGAGCTCAAAGTACAGCTTGATGATCTTGAGGCTAAGGGCCTCATCAAACTGAGAACTTCCCTTTAGGGTGCTTTAATGTTGTTCTCCAAGGAGAATGGTAGTCTTTAGCTTTGTATGGACTACCGAAAGCTGAATTAGGTCACTGTGAAGAATAGGAACTTGTTTCCTAGAATCTATGATTTATTTGATCAGTTTAGGGGAGATCAATAGTTTTCAAATATTGATCTGAATTTTGGATACCATCAACTTCGGGTTAGAGAATAATACATCTTGAAGATAGCATTTAGTGGTTGTGATTCATGCGCTGAAATGCTGGTGACACTACCTCTTTAGCGGGGGATTTGTTGTGTGCAGAGACCAAAAGAGTATGTGGTATATTTTTTCCCAACGTGACTTGAATCTTCATCAAAGGCGTTGGGTAGTGTACTTATGGACATTCGACTTCGATATAGAGTATGCTCATAGAAAAGGAAATGTGGTTATAGATGCACTAAGAAAAATGCAAGAGGTGGGAGAATGGATGTCAGAAGCCGGATAAAAGCTCATGTCCTTGTTGGTGGACTAGCATATGGGCATAAATGAGGATCAAGGGGCAGAAATTTGTGAACCCTTAGTGATCACGTCCTCATTGGTAGAATTAGTGAAGACCAGGCAATAGCTTGATCTGGAGTGTATCGTGATGTGTGAGAGGCTGGTGGAAAGTGGCTCTGTTTTAGGTTGGGATTTATATAGACATGAAGTGCTTCTGATTCATGGTAGGGTGATGGTTTTATCTTCTATGAGAGAGGAGATGATGAGAGTCTCTCATGCTTTGTAGTGGGTAGTACACCCAGGGTCAAACAAGATGTATCATGATATCAAGCAGTGGTTTTGGTGTCCTTACATAAAGAGAGACATTGCAAGCTTTGTTTCTCATTGTCTGGCTTGTCAAAAAATCAAGGTCAAGTATCATAGACATGGAGGGTTACTCTAGTTTCTTCTAGTCTTTGTGTGAAAGTGGGATGATGTGATGGAAGACTTTGTGATAGGGTTTCCCAGTACCCTAAGAGGTCGATACATTGTTTGGGTGGTTGTGGATCAGGTGACTAAGTTAGCTCACTTCATGCTGATCCGAGAGACAAAATTAATGGATGGACTAGGCAAGCACTATGTTCAAGAGATCGTGCGGCTTCACGGAGTGCCTTCGAGTGTATAGAAGTAAATGGATACCCAGTTGAATTCTAGTATTTCCTTTCATCCTCGAATCGATGGGCAGTCAAAAAGAATGATCTTAACCCTAGAGGATATGCTCTGAGCGTGTATTCCAGATTTCAGAGGTGTTTGGGATGATCACCTGGATTTGATAGAGTTCACCTACAATAAAAGATTTAAATCTTTGATTCAGATAGTTTCATTTGAGCCTCTGTATGGGTGGACTTGTCATTCACCTCTTTGTTGGCATGAGGCAAGTGAGTCGTCAGTTGTTGGGCCAAATATGGTATAGGAGACCTCATTGATGGTGCAGTTGAATCGAAAATGGTTGGTTATGACTCAGAACAAGCATCATTTGATACCGACTGATGAAGATGACCCTTGGAGTTCATTGTAGGCGATATGGTTTTCTTGTGAGAGTCCCCTCGGTTTGGGTATAGGCGCCTAAAGAGGTAAGGTAAGTTGGCACCACGGTACATTAGGTTGTTCAAGATCATCAAATGTATCGGGACTGTGGTTTATCAGTTGTAGCTTCCTCCACGATATCAAGGTATGCACAATGTTTTCTATGTATCACAACTTTGGAAGTACAAGATCAATCCTACACATGTGCTCCATTGTGAGGATGTTGAGTTGGAGCAGGATGCATCCTATGTGGAGCGACTTGTTCAAATAGTGGACTGAAGTGAGGAGGTGGTGTGAGGAAAGACCATTCCTCTATTCTGGGTTCAATGGTAGCATGATAGTTTTCAAGAAGATACATGGGAGCGTGATACATACATTTGGGCGCAATGGCCTGAATTGTTTGAGCATAGCTCTGGGAAAACTTCTCGAGGATGAGAAGTCATTAGAGGGGGAGATTTGTAACATTCTTTTTCTCAAGGTATGAGTCTTTTTAAGTTTTTCTGCATCTTAAGGGTGTAATTAAACAAGTTAAAGCTTGTTTGGAGTGTTACAATATTGATTCTTCTTGAAAAATCTAGTGCAAGAAGTATGATGAAAAAGGGGGAGATGGTGTTGATTTCCAAAGGAGAAGGAAAGAACCCTTTTACATTTTATTGACAAAGGGGAAAAAAGAAGTCCATAATAAAATATAGAAGTTTGAAGGTTCTTGGATTGAAATAGAAAGGGGGAGATTATATCTATCTCTAATGGCCATTGGATTTTATGGAAGGATGATCAACAAAATCCAAAGGGGGGGAATGTTGCAACCATGAGGTTGTATGTTGGATTTTTTCGACAATACAAATTGGATGTGATGAAGACATGATTTTGGTGAAATGAATAATGCTCATGGAAGATCTAGTTTTTTTCTCAAGAAATAAAGTTTGGTGCTCCAATGATGAAATACAATCACTAAAGGCTATTGAAGGAAAATTACATACGGTTGATGATGTTGGATATTGAAGGACTGGTGTGAAGATATTTATGGAAGATTTATAGTGGAATTGGTCGTGGAAAGGCATTGCTTTGGAAGAGGTTTAAATAGGTTTAAAGGAAGTTTCATGATGAAGAAAACCTTAGTTGAAGAATGGTTTGAAAAGGATATCATATTTTAGAGAATGAAGGTATTTTTTGGTTTTGAGATATTATAAATGAAAAGTAAATATTTCCGAGAGTGCCAATTTTTTTTGTGAAAAAGTTGGAGTGAAGTTGAAGATGAAGTTAGTGAAGGAAGCAATACCACGCCCAATACCACATCATGGTGGTGCCCAGAGTGAACATGAAAATGGTTGGAGTTCATCTTTTGTGGGTGTTTTTTATTCCATGTCAAGATGGGATTATTTCGGCAGGAAACAGTGAGGTGGACCATGTCGTAGTGGACGGCATTTCAGTTGAGGAATTTAACTGAGAAACAACGAGGAGGACTACGCCATAGCAATCAGTGTTTGGACGGCATTTCATGCAACATGTCGTGGACAATCAAAGGCAAAGCCCAACACGGACGTTTTGAGAAAGAGACCACGTCGTGGAGTTTGAATATCTAGGAGTTACGTCCAGAACTGGGAGTTTGGTGCTCATTCAACTATTTGGCGGTTATGGTTTGATATTAAATGACCTAATTTGAATTTAGTGGTGATGATTTGATGAAAGACGATTCAAAGGTCGGATTTAAAGGAATGGAAGTTGGAAGATGGTTTGGATTTGAATTTGAAATTCAAATTCAAATTATTCCCAAGTTATATAATGTTCAGTGGTACAGAGGAAGAATATAACTTAGAGAAGAGAAGAGGAGGAACGGTGCTTTCCTAGAAGATTGAAAGAGACAACAACATGGGCCTCATTGAAGATCTCTATTAGAAGATGAGTTGTTTGTTTTTGTTTCATGAAAAGATCAGTTATTGAAGAGAAAGAGTGTTGTGTGTTTCAGTGAAGATCGGTTTTGGAAGAAGCCGGTAATGCTATGTGCATATCTGGGAAGATCAAATTTGATGATTACCAAAGAAACATCTGGTCCATTGAAGTAAATGGAGTTTGAATTCATTGAAGAATAATTATATTTGCTGGAATTATAATCTGGAGAGTTTTGTTTGATGTTGTGTGAAGTAAGATTGAAGACTAAAAACTCAACTCTTTTCACAAGGAGTTGTTCATATCTGGAAGTGGTATTTGGAGCATCATTTGGAATTCACTGAAGCATCACACTGGGATCAAATGATGAAGATTTACCTTCAGGTTGGCCATGGGCTGGATGACGCATGTGTTTATTTGGATTGTGGTACTAGATTAATAAATAGTATTGATGTATTAAAAAATTAATGTCATAATGGATGACGCATTTGTTTATTTGGATCATGGTACCGTATTAATAAATAGTATTGATATATTAAAAAATTGATGTCATAATTCTGAAAATGGATGTACAGGATTATCCTTTTGAGTGCAGGTTTGCACTGATAATAGTAAAATTCCGACGCATATAAAATATAATTTAGTGATTTAGATTAGACATTTAAATTGAAATTTTAACTACAATTTTCCAATTGAAATTTCCACTAAGAGTTCCTGGTGTAAATTTTCAATGTAAATTTCTGATGAAATTTTATATTTTTTATTTATGTATCAATATATTTTTATTGTAGTTTTAAGTGGACGTTTCTGCTGAAAGTTTACAATAAAAGTTTCTAATGAAAAATTAAAATGTAATTTTCCAGTGAAAATTTTCATTTTTCATTTATATTTTAATGTATGAGCATTGTAATTTTAAGTGAAAAATTGAACTACGGATTTTCAGTGGAAATTTGCACTAAGAATTTACGGCGGTAGTTTACACCAGAAAATTCCATCAGAAATTTATGGTTCAAATCTTTAGTGCAAAGTTACATTATTTATGTGTTAATATATTTGAATTGAAAATTTGAGCAGACATTTATTTTTGAATTTTGTTAATCAAATTTTCAGTATAATTATTAGAAAAAACAAATGAAAATTTACACCGGAAATTTTAGTGGAAATTTGAACTTAACTTTTCTAGTGGAAATATGTATTAAAAGTTTTTTTGTGCAAATTTTCATTTAAAATTTTGAGTTAAAATTTACATTTTTTATATATGTATTAATATATTTGTATTTTAGTTTTAATTGTTTAAAATTTAAATTTTTTATTTATGTTTTAATATATCTACATTGTAATTTTAAGTGAAAAATTGAACTGTAAATTTCCAATAAAAATTTACACTAAATTTCCAGCAGAAGTTTCCACAGAAAATTTCAATAGAAAGTTTGCAGTTCGAATTTTCAGTGCAAAAATAAATTATTTATTTATGTGTTAATATAAATTGAAAATTTAAGCATGCATTTATTTTAGAATTTTGTTAATTAAATTTTCAGTATAATTATAATAAAAATAGTGGAATTTTGTACTGAAATTTTAAGTGAAGATTCTAATTAATTTTTCAATGAAAGTTTGCAGTAAATGTTTTTATGTACAAATTTGCAATGTAAATTTTCTGTGAAAATTTGTATTTTTTATTTATGTATTAATACATTTCCATTGTGATTTTAAATGAAAATTTTAAGTGTCAATTTTCTACAGAAATTTACACATGATTTTTCCAATAGAAATTTGCACGTGAAAATTTTTCTATGTACATATAATAAATAATATATATTATATGTATATTTAATAAATATATTATATGTACTATATGAATTTATATAATAAATAATATATATTATTATATGTATATGAAATAAATATTATATATATTAGTTGTGGCGTTAACGAGAGACGCAGGGGTATTGTTGTACACAAATTGGATTGGATGGTCATGTTAAATGACTCACCTGAGATGATATTAATCTCATAAATCATCAAAGATATAATTTTTTAACTATTATTTTTTTTGTTAGAGTTATTGTTAATTGAAAACTAAATATTTTCACATAATCTCAAACATTTTTATTTTTCCGCTCCACTTTATCACGGTTCACCAAACAAAAAAATATTTTTATATGTTATTTTCTTTAACCCCGTGGGCTAGCCCGTTAGTCTGTGGGTCTCACATGGATAGAGTCGGACTTATTTTTTAAGCTTGCATTCTTTATTGACCGGGTTAGACCGCTCAATAAAATGAATAGTTCGCATGATCCGTTCCGCGGGCCGATTTACCCCGCCCCGTTAACACCTCTAATGCAAAAAAAAAAAAGATGTTTTCAAAAAATCACATAAAAATGGTTATCAATGTAGTAATCGATTATAACATTTGTTTATAATTATGAGATACAAAAGTAGTGATGGATAAATCCCTAAGAAAAAAATATGTAGCTTAAACTTTTCAAGAATTGTCGTATTGATTGACATTGATATTGGATGTCCGCCTATGTCAATAAAATGAGCAGTTCTTGATAAAGGTTTAACAAATATATCGTAGTACGCCTAGGCGATAGTTTCTCTTAGAAATCTCATATTCATAATACAACATATACATAAAATACAGAGATTTAGAAAATAAAGTGGAAATATTGTACTAGAATTAAAGATGAGTTAATTTAATATCATAAAGGATTAAGAAAGGTGTTCCAAAAGAGAATATCACGTACAAATAATAATACTACAATGGATATAGATGCGTAAGTAAATAGATAACTGAAATTTAAAGAGGAATGAAAGAATGAAAGAGAAAAGTGGAGGGAAAAACTTCCTCCTTGCATATAAATTTTCAAATTTAGAAATAAAACATCTTGAGAGCTTGAGAGGTTCTTCAAAAATATTTGGAGGACAACGGAAGAGATCTTGGAGCGAAAAGAAATGGGATGAAGATGTGGATATTTATAACATAAACAATTGATATTTTTTGAATATATCAAACCAAAAACCAGCTTTTTTTAAAAAAAAATCAAAGATTACTTGCATGTAGATTGAACTCGTGGTTTATAACATTTAGACGAATATTGCTTGAAAAATTAAAAACATGCGGATAAATCAAATTTACAAATTATATTCTCATGGAATTGCTTCAATCCCTGCTAGCGGTCGTTTATCTCCAACAATTTCAATCCCACGCATTTATAATTGATCGCATGAAAAGGGAAAAAATTATGGAAACCAAAATTAATTGATGAGACAACATCGGATATGCATTTGTTATAAATATATAAAAAACAAAAAAATATTCATCATTAAAAAATATTCTAGCCAAACAACACATAAAATCAGGGACAATTGCCTACAAAGTCTGTCCCGGGCCACCACCTCCACCAAATCTCATGCGCGTGTTATCCCGAGCCCGTTGGACTTGCAACAGTCTCGGATCATCTTTCGGCACCTCACGCTGCTGGAATTCATAATCCAAAAATAAAAGCTCAGCCAAACAGACATACAACCTTTTCGTATTTACAGCATGGATGAGAGACTCACTTGCAAGCCCTTGAAATAAGCATCCACCGCGGGAAGGCCCGGGGTAATCTTGCGTGCTTGCATCAAGTCCCATATGAAGTTCGCGCATGTATATCCGCCCGTCTGAAATAAGATTGAATCAGCCACCTCAATCAAACTTGAATTAGCAGATCAATGAGCCGACCTGTTCGCCTGCGGCTATGAGGAGGAGATCGGTCCCCATTTTAAGGCTCAGGAAGTAGTTCTTCGAGTTCATCTCTACCTGCAGCAGAGCTGGAAAGTTCTTTAAAGCAATAACACACGAAGCCTTGGGACAGGAGACCCGATTCAATATAAAAGCTAAATATGTAAACCAGAGTATCTTGAGCAAGCTGCATCCCCCGGGGAGTGTGCCCGACCATGGCTCCCTCCACTAGCGTCTACACGCATACACACACATGTAATCAGCAGCCATGTCAGAACCAGTAGTAATCTCATACTTTCTAACCATATCATATCAACTTATTAATAATAATTTAGAAAATTTATTGCATACCACGTAGAGTTCAATAGCAAGAAGTCTCCCTTCATTTTTATACTCCTCGAAAACCTTGAGACCCTGATCAATGTTTCCTGAATGCAAATAGCACCTGCATTGAAGTGTCATGCATCAAAAGCCTATAACAGGCTACTGCAAATCAATAATATTATTTTATATATTGATGATCTACAAGACAGAAAAATATTGTTTTAATTCATGAACTGATAAGTTATCTGTGAAGCAAAAATTAGCTTCTTTATCTTTGAATTAGACGGCATTTTACCGTATGAGTCATAGAATTAACATCCAAACGTAGACAGAATGCAAGCCGTGTACAACATTTTTTCAAATAAAAAATTCCTAATATTGAAATAAATATTACCTCATCATTTGAATGCTAATATAAACATCAGGAACTCTACCGTCTTTTTTCAGCATCTCGGCAAGTGATTCCATTGCCTGACATCATGGACAAACATCTAAATTACCCATGGCGCAACGCATTCAAAACAAGACATGCAAAATTAAAATTAACCCAGCAAAAGGAGGCCTATTAGATATTAAACAAACGGATACTGGCTTTCAAGCAGAATTAAGCTTTTGGTCTTACTTTAATGTGGACAAGTCAACTCACTCTTAGATGAGGCTTCGCATCAGTCACAATGACATTGGAAAGATAAAAAGATGACAGAACGATAAAAATCCCTCCTGAAAAACCAATCCAGGAAGCATATCCATTTGGATTTTGTCTAAATCTGTAGTGGCCTGGATTTTACCCATTTAACTCAAATTTGAGTTACAAAATACCGGGACCTCCACAGAGGTAAAACGGTAAAATTAGACATTGAATTTGAAGGGATCTTTTAATAATTATTATTTAAATTAATATTATCCTTGTAGAGGGAGAAAATATGAGAGACCGGAACCTCCAAGGTCTTTACTAAAGGAGCCCTTGGGGTGTATTTATAATGAATATTAAAAACCACACCGGACCTCAAGTCCGATGTGGGATGCAGACTCCAACACTCCCCTCAAGCTAGGTGTACCTAGCTTGGACACATAATGAAAAGAAAGCAAGAAAAACAGACACTAACACTCCCCCTCAAGCTGGACATGCCCAGCTTGATTACAAAACCAGACGAAATAAAAAGAACGCTGCAAAGGCTGCTGCTCCCCCTCACAATCGAAGCTCCCCCACAGGATGATGGATGGATGAGGTTGCGGGTGCAGCAGAAGAAACCACTCAAATCGGCTGGTTGACGGAGCGCCAGGAATGCCGCACTAGTGGGGCCGGTCGTTGAAACGCCGGGAAATCCAAACTAGCACCGGGAAAACCGCACTTGCGGGGCCGGCGACGGGAGGCGGGGATTCCGCAGAATTGTTGCGGGATCTGGCGGCGCCAACAGACCCAAATCCGAGGTGGTCGAGCTGCTGCGCTAGTGACAGGACGTGCCGGCGGAGAGAGATGCGGCTGCCGGGAGGTGCCGGGAGATGCCGGCGAGGCGGGGATGCCGCAGGAGGAGGCCAGCAAGGGTGCAGGAGACCGGGAGACAGCGCTGGAAACCCGAGGAGGCCCCCTGCGTGGAGCGGCCGGCACGGGTGGAGGCCGGAACAGTCCGGATCTGCCCGGAACAGTCCGGATCTGCCCGGAACTGCCCGGAACTGCCCGGAACAGACCGGATCTCGCCGGATCTGGCCGGATGAGGCCGAAAATCGCCGGATCTGGCCGGAGCCTTCTGGATCAGGCCGGAGTCGGCCGGAGTAGCCTGGATCTGGCCGGAAATCACTGGATCCGGCCGGATTCGGCCGGAGCTGTCCGGATCTGGCCGCCGGAGAAGGGTCGCCGGCCGGAGAGGGGTCGTCGGCTGGAGAGGGGTCGCCGGGAGGGAGCGCGCAGAGGAGGGCCGCCGGGAGCAGCCGGGAGGCCGCCGGGAGCAGCGGGAGGCCGCCGGCGGGGCGCGCGGGTGAAGGCGTCGGGAGCCGCGTCGCGCCGGGGAGCTGCGCAGGGAGGAGTGCGCCGGGAGGGAGGGCCTGCCGGGGAGCCGCGCCGCGCAGGGCAGAGGCGCAGGGCCACGTCAGGCAGGAGGGCCGCCGGGAGGTTGGAGGGCCGCTGGGTGGATGAAGGGCCGCCGGGAAGGGAGGGCGCGCAGGGAGCCGCGTCGCGCCGGGGAGGAGGCCCGCCGGGAGGTGGAGGCGCACCAGGATGGAGGACCGCCGTGAGCAGAGGGACGCCGGGAGGTGGAGGCGCACCAGGAGGGAGGAGCTTCGCCGGAGAAAACGAGCCCGGAGGGGGGGGCGGCGGTAAAAACATAAACCTAGCCCTTCATGAGGGCCGCCGCCCCCCCCCCCCCCCACGAGGAGAAGAGGAAAAAAAAAAAAAAAAAAAAAAAACCTAGATAGGAGGAATAAAATGGGAGGAGGGGAGTTGGGTTCCCTCTGATACCATGTAGAGAAATAAAAGAAAGGAACCGAACCCCCAAGGTCTTTACTAAAGGAGCCCTTGGGGTGTATTTATAATGAATATTAAAAACCACACCGGACCTCAAGTCCGATGTGGGATGCAGACTCCAACAATCCTACAAGGGCGAACGGTGATATCTGTTGCGGAAACACCAGGAGTCACAGCGACAAATAGGTTTGTAGATGAAGAAAAGACATAAACAAAAGAAGAAGATGATGAACACGAACACATCAATTTACGTGATTCGGAAATAATTCCTACGTCCACGGATAGGCAGAATCACTTCACAATGATTCGGGAGCACAATTACAGGGAGATCAGAGTTTCATACACAACAAAACCCTAGCTCGAATGAGCTAATAAAGAAGATGAAACTTTGTGCCACCCACCGCACAGTAAGTCCACTATGCTACAATGGTTGGAAATTCGCACAGCTACAGCTACACTACTGCAATCACTCAAGTCCAAGCTGCTATAGTGGTCGATGGCAAGAAATTCACGGAGCTACAGTACCGATGTCTCCAAAAGTCAGAAATGCTACAGTAATCATTCCAAACTCCGCACTGCTACAGTTCTCTATCGGTGTCGCTTGATCAGTCTGTAAGAGTTGTTACAGTTCCCCAAAATTTGGGTCAGGGGGCCTTCGGCCCCTGAACCCCTAAAACAGGGGTGTGTTACCCTCTGCCACCCCCAATAAGCTCACTGCAGAACTCGACCCGCGAGAGTTGCATTCTGCTGTGCAGTAAGGGCTGCTAGCATTCGGCCCAACAACATCCTAACGGATCAGGCTACACCAATCCAACAATATCTTCTAAAGGGGAGCTAGGATGGAAATTTGGCACCGTCGTTGCATCCGGAATATGAGGTTTACCCAGGAGAGATCAAATATTGATTTGCAACCGGGCCTCGGGTCAGGCCCTGTCACGAATGTGTCATTAAATAAATTAATTAATTAAAAGTTTGTCTTGGCCTAGCTAGTGATTATAAATTCTCCCTTGTGAGTCCTCTCGAGAGTTAGCCGCACTTTCCATCAGCATAGTGTTCCATGTGTATTAAAATGTACATGCATGAGATGCATATACACATGTATATGAAGTGTATATATATATATAATATGATATTGTATATATATAGTGTGCATTTAATACATGCATATGATGCATAAATATAGCCAAAGCCCAACACTCCTTTGTAATTCATCCGATACGAACCAAGGGTTGGTTCATTAAACCTTGCCCATTCATTGAAGACACTCAATAACAGTTGTTGGGGGTTTATTGCTCTTATATTTTATGTTTCGAACATTACAATTCCTCACAAAATTTTATTTTTTTACGTCAATCATAATTCCTGGAAATTTGTTTTACAATTCCTCACTGTCTTTTTATTACATCTTGAGCTATAGTGTTTGAAATTTTATAACTCCTATTTCATATGTATGAAAACAAAATTATTTACATTTTCTTCAATTACGACAATTTTTGAATCAGTCTCCAAATGTTCTCACTTTTGGTCCAAACTTGCAAGTTGGAATGATCTATTTATAGACTAAAGCAAGCTACTCAAAGTTGGAATATCCTGTTTGATGATGCAATCAAAAAGTTTGGTTTCATGAAAAACATGGATAATTCCCGTGTATATAAGAGGATTAGTGAAAGTATAATAGTATTTTTGATATTGTATGTAGAAAGGATGGATAGGATTCTTTATGCATCCGCCAAAGGATCGATCATGTATGTCATGTTGTGTACCCGACTTGATGCCTTTTATGCTTTTAACATAACAAGTAGATATCAATCTAATCCCAGTGAGTCAATGGATTGTTGTGAAGAACATAATTAAGTACTTGAGAAAGACTCAAGGATATGTTCGTGGTCTTTGGAGGAGAGGATGAGTTTTGTGTAAAGGGTTACACAGATGCTAGTTTCTAATCCGACAAAGATGTTTGAAGTCTCAATCTAGATTCATGTTTTGCCTAAATGGAGTTATCAGTTGGAAAAGTTTCAAGCAAGACACCATAGCGGACTTGACAATAGAGACGGAATACATCGCTACATCAGATGCTACGAAGGAAGGTGTTTGGATCAAGAAGTTCATTTTTGAACTTGGAGTGGTTCCTAGCATCGAGGAAGCAATTGAGCTATACTGTGACATCAATGGTGTTATTGCTCGGGCTAAGGAACCTCGATATCACCAAAGGACCCAACAAATCCCTCGCAAGTAGCATCTCATACGGGAGACCGTTGAGAGGGGCGATGTAAAGATCAGTTGGGTGAGGGTCATGTAGAATCTATGGGTGTAAGACGCGTGAGAGATTAATTATAATGGTTGTAAATGTATCATGTTATTATAATAAAGGAAATCTCCATTTATCATTCATTGATGTGTGTTGCAGTTTATTTTACATGAACAGTCGAATGATAATATCCCCACAAAGTGCACCTTGAGTTGTCTCTAATTGATGATCATCATGAAGTTTTATGGACCGTGATGATATGTTAATATTAACATGAATGGATTCTTGTACTAATTAAAAAGAGTTGTATATGAGATACAAAGAAAATATTTATGAGGTAATGAGTAGAGACATTATTTGGACTGACCCGGTAAAGTATATATCATGGAATGTCATACAGTCAACGATACACTTAGGGGTTTAAGCTTATTATCAATCCTTATTATCTGAGGTTGGAAAGATACCTAGCATGAGAACCTTCATGCTTTGATATCCTACTTACGTAAGTCAATATATGAACTTAGCTAATACAGGGGTGGCTGGGTATGTTGTTGGTCATGTCGTCGGTTGAAGCACAACCAATATGGGATTTGTCCACTTGTATGACAAGTAAAGACATTAGACCCTTGATTGATTTAGACAGAGGAAAGGCATGGTAATACTTAGATGAATCACGTAAGATGTGTTCAACTACTTAGATAAGGGGCATGTGGTGTACTTATCTGTAAGATGAATGACATGTGATGTATTCATCAAATTGGTCAGCCTTTTTCGGAGAATAAAAAAAATGAGTTGGTTTATACTAGATTGACATGTTTCATGTCTAGTGGTCACTCAATGTCATGGACAAAGGGATTATATAGGTATGCATACGATGTATATGATGCATCTTGTGGTGGACATGTTCATATAGAAATATAAGTATGTTTGATAGAGATCACATCAGACCCCTTAGTAACTTGAGTAGCACTGATACTTTGGTAGAGGTCGCTCTTTAATTACAACTATGAAATAGAGATTTTGTCACGACTCGTCCCGATGGGGCCCGTGCCGTGATTGTTAGATTGGTGTTGCCCGATCCGGTTGAGCCGAATGCTTGTGGCCCGTACTGCGCACCAGCCCACAACTTTCGCGGGTTGAGTTTTCCAACCGACACCGACAGAGCACTGTAGCAGTGTGAACTTTGGGGTCAACTTTACTGTAGTCTTTTGAACTTCCAGCTGGCAGCCACTGTAACACTTTTGACTTGGGTGGTCGTCTTTCACAGTAGCGATGCGGACTTCCTATGCGGTTGGTGGAACAGTGGATCGTATTCTCCATTTGTAGCCCATTTGGAGCTAGGTCTTTTGTGAGAAAGAACTCTGAGATAAACTCATGTAAATTGTACTCCCGATTATAGTGAAGTTATTCTGTCTGTCCGTGGACGTAGGGATTATTCCTGAACCACGTAAATCTCTGTGTTCTCGTTCTGTTTTTTTTTTCCTTTTACTCTTCTGAGATCCGTTCTTTGATTCTTTGCTCTTGACGTTTTCCGCAACAGTGACCACCCCAAGCCCGCCTCCGATAGGTTAGAGGCTGGAGACTAGCGCCGAGTAGACATATCTCACAAATGGATGACCTTAGCCTAAGTACTTGTACACGCGCACGTGTCTCCAAGCCCACAAAGCTAAAAGGAAGGGGAAACACCAACCACCATGCATGCAAACCACTAAACGTAAAAGTAATACAACCAGAACGCAACTGAAAAGTAAAGTGAAAATCCGAAAATCGGGCGAGAATACAAGCCCAAAAAGAAAAGACAACAACAAAGACCGACCTGCTAACGAGGGTACTGAAGCTGCGGTAGAAAGCTGTCAGGAACGTCTCGGCCCGTCTGATCTCACAAGGCATCGTCCGGTCCGGTCCTGGCCCTGGTCCTGCTCCACCTAGGACTACGTTGAAACGTCGGTAGTCTGCACAAGACACGACACGTGCAGACAAAGTCCGTGCATGGGTGAGTAACACAATAATTAGTAGGACACCCCGAAACCACAAAGGAAGAACCACAAAATAATGCACAGTCAGCTCTACACAGGTATACGCCCATACATATAACAAGGATATCCAAATATACTCAAATACCAACCACACTATAGAAGGATAAGTCGCAGCCACTTCTGCCACAAGATTCCACTAACTTGGGCCCCGCCCAAAGAGAAGACGCTTGTCAAGTGTCATAATATACAGATAGAGGATTTTCCTTGGAAAATACCACGAACCCAATCTGTATTACCCCACAACGTAGGGGATTCTCAAAGAATGTCACGAACCCAATCAGTATTACCCCACAACGTAGGGGATTCTCAAAGAATATCACGAACCCTACGATGCGGCTCGTAACGTAGGGAATTCCGAAGAATGCCACGAACTCTACCGATACGGCCCACTAGATGGAGAATTAACGCCCTTTACCCGGAGGTCACGTCAATACCCAACGAACTCCATTAGGAGTGATAGAGTATCACTCCAATTCCAAGGCGGATTCCATAACTCTATCTGAGACTCTATCTCTCAAAGGGATTGTCATGCAATGTCGTACCGAACCCTCGAGGAAAGAACCAAGGGGAAGCTCTGCACCTATACTGGTCCTTACTAAAAACCCACAAAGTCTTCTCAGAAGGACCGCCCCATCGCAAGGGTCCCAACGCCGCAGACGGCTCGTCAAACGGACTTACGCTTTGAAAGTTATGGGGTTATTTTGTAAAAAGGGATCGGTCGTGTCCGGGCCCGGTTGGAACGATCCGACCCAGACGGGGGTGGGGGTCCGCCGACCCAACCCGATCCGTGCGGGTCCGACTTAGCCCGCTGAAGCGGGCCGGTCTGTTCCACCCGAGACGCGGCGGGTGCCACGTCTCTGAACCACCCGCGGTCGGCTGTTGCCGGCGACCCCTGTCCACCACCAGCGCATGCCGTATGGCATCCTGCCCTTTTTATTACATAACTTTTCATTACATTTTATAACCATAAGATCTTTAAAGTCTAGTGTCTTGGAAATCAAAAACTTAATACAAGAAAACAACATAAAACATTCTTCTAAACCACTTGTAGGGCTTCATCATAGGTTCATCCTACGTACAACTACTGCATCTCATATCCTGGAGACATACATCAAGGAAAGGGTGAGCAGAAGGCCCAGTAAGGGTAAACAAGGGAATCAATTTACTTGTTTAACAATAACAACATAAAGACATGAGCAATGGAAATATAGGCATATCATAATGAAAGAACTTGGAACATAACTTGAATATGTGGCTACGACATTTCATTTAGACATTCATGAACATATCACCAAGGTTTATCCCCGATGTGTCATAAAAATTACCAAGGTTATTCACCAAGGTATTGTAAAACTTGTCATCTCTAGAGATTAATTCTTTACCCAATGCATTAGAGCGCTATCAGGGCGCACCCTTAATATGTCTTTATTTTCATGTGAACCACATAGATCATAATCAAACATTTCATAAATAACCTAGAGAATAAAAGAAATGGGTTTCATTTCAAAATCATGATGTTTTAAAGGTTCTTAAAAACTTGATCATTAAGTCATTTATAACTCGTGGAAAAGGAGTGAGGGTTATATGTATGTCAATTCCAGAATCAAATAGATCAATTTTATGTATTGATGAATACCCCTGGATATGAAAATAGAATTGGGTATTCACATAAATAATATAAGAGAATTTCTTGAGAAAAAGAGAGATTTTGATACGAAAATTCTGCAACATAACGGCTGTATAACATGGTTATAGAAAACATTGAAAATAGAGGGGACAAGAGTCACCCACTCATAAATAACTCATAATACAGTATGGGTATAGAATAAAAAGAAATAAGATCATGGTATGGAGATTTGAAGGAAATACCATATGAAAATGAAACTCGAATGAAAAGAGAAGATGCGATTTCTTTTACAAAAATTTCGGCAACCTAACGGCATCACTTAAAAATTCAGAAAATAAATTGATGAGAGCTAAAAGGGTCTCTCAACATTGAGACAAGAAATGGACAGTAATGAGAACATATAAAAACATACCCTCAACATAAAGAGATGGAAACAAGAAGACACAACATAAAGGAAGTCATGGCTTTAAAAGAGGAGGGTGAAAGGATCCCTTACCTTGAAAAGTAACTTTGAAAGCTTGAAGGTCGGGACCTTGGGAGGCTTGAGGGCACCTTGGGAGGACTCCTTGGGAGATAAGGAGAACAAAACTTCGTTGAGGATGATTTTGGAATAAAATGAATGAGAGAAATGGCTTGGTATTTATAGGAAAAGTGAGTGAATAAATTATTAATTTCCAAGAGACACCTCATCGGTGGTATTTTCAAAACCTTGGGTTTGCCTATGGTATTTGCCCATGGTATTGCCACTTGGGACACCTCATAGCATATCTCACTATTCATAAGTCGACCAGAAAGCTTACATCATTATTACATCATTAATGATATCATTAAACACCTGAAACTCAAAACTGCATTTTTACTATTCACCGATAATTCAACTGTTTCAGAAAAATCCCAAAAATTCACCCTAACCTAATATCAATGCTCTGAATTCAAAAATAAAGTCCATTTTATGAAAATAATTTTCTAAATATTTTTAATTTAATTTTTAAATAAAATCATTATTTATTCCAAAAATACAACTTTAAAACTATAACTCATTTTGTAACACCTTAAAAAGGTAAACAAGGTCCCATAAAAATATCGTATACCCATAAGACAATAAAGTAACAATTTATGATTAAATTTTATGAAAATACATTTCCATTTTAAATTATTAAATTAATTATAAAAATGTAAATAAAATATTTATGGCATACAAAAATACCAAAACTTAAACTATGATCGTTTTTTCACTTTTAAGATGTCTAAAATGTATTTATACATTCATGGGTGAAGTTCCTATTTTTTTGGTCAATTTACTATTCATTACTATTCATAAGGGTATGTTACTATTCCTACTTTACTATTCACTAAAAACCAAGTTGATCTTATTAGACTCTAAATTTCTCACTGATCACAACTGCAGAAGACCATTTTTTGAAAATCATTTCACATTATTAATTATTTAATGAATACAAAAATAATTTAAAATACCATTTTTTTCTAAATTCATTAATAATACACATCCTATATTTATCTGGATATTTGAAATTCACAAACTTTTCCATAAGAAGAAATAACAATTTTATTTATATAAAAGGATTACACAAAGCAGCTAAGGTCTCGTTACATAGCCCCTTATAACACCAGCATAGGACCTAAGTGTAAGGTGTGCTATGGTGATAGAATCTTGGGGTGGCTCGGACAACATTGCCCGAGTGGTGATTTCCATCAGCTTGAACTTCTCCCTTAGACGATTCCGTTCAAGCTTCATACGTTGAAGTTCGGCTTGGGCTTGGTCCAGAGCAAAGCCCAGTGATGCTACCTCCTTCCCAAGCTCCGACAGATGGGCTTCATATGGCTCGAGTCTACTGGATGAGGCCATTCAATCTTCTTTCTGTATTAATTAACCAAGATAACCGTATTTATAAAAACACAACGTTAAGATTATAGTTTCCAACGGTCATATTGACCAACGGTCATATAACAGTCGAAACACAACGGTCTCATTTTAATTATACTCACTTTATTAATTAAAGGATATAGTTATGTTGAGTATAAAATAAAATAACATACAAAATTAGGAAACAAATATAATTAAAAAGTTCGGGTCCTTACATGCCGCCTCCCGCATCGCCGCAGTCGTCGTTCGGGCCTTGTTCGTGTCGACAAAGATCGAGAAATCAAAGAACAGGGGAGGAACAATTTCACATGAACACCCGAGGTGAACGGATCTGGCCTTGTTCGCGTCGGCCTTGATCCGTCCACGTTAAAATTTAGGGACGGCTACACAAAAATCAATTCTAATCATAGGTTTAACATAGATTCAATTTCCCAATGATTATCCCAAAATCAAACTCATCCCGCAGTAGTACGCACGATCCGTGAATCAAACCGTTCGTCGCGGAGATTTAAAAACGGGGAAATAGAAATGGAATCAAACAAAGGCCCTATCTCTGGGTTTGATCGGTCAATGAAGAACGTTCGCGTTCATCGTTCGTCAATCCATCGTCGAGCGATCCCGATCCCGATCCTCAAATCCTCGTTCATTGCTTGCCAACGGCTCCTCCCAAGCTTTCCTCTCCCCAGAGCTTTCAAGAAAGATCTCAGGGTTATGAATGGTAACCCTAGACCCCTGCCTCTGGGTTTAACAAAAAGGGAAAGAGAATCTTCGTTGCGCCAACAAAATATTTTTATTAAAATATTTTTAATGACGGTTATGTCCAAAATTTAATTTTTTCGTATAGCCCGCACCGGACGATGTTAGGCCCTGCCTAAGGCAAATCCGTAGTTCCGTACACAACAGTGCCCTCGGATTTTTGATCCGGGCACCCGTTTGGGAGTTATAAAAATTCAAAGTTAGCCGCCGGGCGTTTTTAATTTAATAACGAAACTTTATTCAAAAAATTATTCGGGCACACCAGACCTCAGAATCTCGTGTCGTCTCAGCACGCGGTCTCAGTATTTTCCTAATTAATTTATTAAAATAAATCGAAGAAAAATTTGAGTCGTTACATTCTTTCCATCTTAGGGTTTTACGTCCCCAAAAGACAAAACAAGGGTTACTCAACAAAAAATGAGGGTGTTGAGCGCACATCTGAACCTCTCTCTCCCAGGTGCTCTCCTGGAGGTTTTCGTGCTCCCACCGAACGCTCATGTCGATCATCGATCTCCACTGAGAACTCCACAAACGTCGCCCGATCGTCAATGTCCAACTCACCCCAGTCGATAACGTGCGATGGGTCATGCACGTACCTCCTTAGCTGCGACACATGATAGACATCATGCACCCACATCAACTCTGGGCCCACAAGTGCTGACTCCCCTGGATCAGTCCAGCATAACGGTGATCTGCAAGGTCGCCCATACAAGACCTCGAACGGTGTCATGTCAATGGTAAAGTGGTAGCTGTTGTATGCAAACTCCACCAGAGGTAGGTGGTCCTCCCAATTGTGCCCGAAGTCCAAGATGCAGGCACGTAGCATGTCCTATAGCACCTGGATGATCCTCTCTGTCTGACCATCCGTCTGGGGATGAAAAGTTGTGCTCAGCCGCAACTGCGTTGCAAAAGCCTCCTGCAAACCCTTCCACAGCCGGAAAGTGAAGCAAGAATCACGGTTTGAAACAATCGTCGAAGGCACCCCGTGAAGTCGAACTATCTCCCGGACGTAGAGGCGTCTCAAGCTCTCTACGGAACTCTGCTCCTGAATAGGTAGAAGTGGGTCGACTTGGTGAGTCGGTCAACGATCACCAGATGGTATCGTGTCCCCTGGACGTACGTGGTAAACCCGTCACGAAATCCATCGATATGCCATCTCACTTCCACTCTGGCACCACGAGTGGCTGAGTAAAGCCTGCTGGAACCTGGTGCTCTGTCTTCACTTGCTGACAAGTGAGGCACCGAGAAACGAACTTTGTCGCTGCCTTCTTCATCCCTAGCCACCAAAACTGGCGTCGGAGGTCCTGTTACATCTTTGCCACTCCTGGATGTACCACCATAGGGGATGTGTGAAACTCCCTCATGACCTCCCGCAATGCCACTGGCACAGCCATGCATCCCCTGAAGAGAGCAACGTGCTCCCCACCTATCGAATATCCATCAGGGGTCTGCCCTGTTGACAACTGAGCACGTCGAGACTCGCAGTCGACATCCCTATTTGTGCCTCCCGGACTCGCCACAGGAGTGGAGTGACAACCATCAACTGGAGATAGGTTGTTCCACCATTATCTACGAAGGATATCTGCAGCGCGGCCAACTGCTCTGACCCCACATTCAGTAACTGCAAGCTGGACCTTCTGCTGGGCGCGTCCGCCACCACGTTCCATTTCCCAGGAGTATAGACAATCTCGAAGTCGTGATCCTGGAGGAACTCTAGCCACTGCCTCTGTCTCAAATTCAAGTCCCTCTAAGAAAAAATATACTTCAGGCTCTTGTGGTCTGAGTAGACGATAAACCACTCCCTCGTCAAGTAATGTCGCCACATCTTCAAAACGAAGACCACTGCTGTCAGTTCAAGATCATGGGTCGCGTTGTTCTACTCGTGATGCCTCAACTGGCGCGAACCATAGGCAATCACCGCTTTCCCCAACAGCAGGACACATCTGAGTCCAGTCCTTGATGCGTCGCAGAAGACCACATACCCAACACCCTCCTCAGGTAGCCTCAAGATCAGAGCGCTCGTCAACCTCCGTCTCAATTCCTGAAAACACTGCTGGTACTTCTCTGTCCACACGAAGGGTTGTCCCTTCCGCGTCAAGGCCGTCAAGGGCGCTACCGCCCTGGAAAAGTCCGGCACGAACCTCCGATTGTACCCAACCAAACCCAGGAAACTCCTTACCTCTGTCACACTCCTGGGTGGCTCCCAAGCAAGCACCGTCTCAATTTTTGTCGAATCCACCACAACTCCAGCCTCCGAAATTACATGTCTCAGAAAGTGGACCACCCGAATCTAGAACTGACACTTCAAAAACTTCTCATAAAGCTGGTGCTCTCGAAGTGTATCCAGGACCATCAGGTGTATCGCGTGTTCCTCATCGGAAGTTGAGTACACCAAAATGTCATCAATGAAGACCACAACGAACCGGTCAAGGTATGGCTGGAAGATCATGTTTATGAGTCTCATTAACACGGCTGGGACGTTGGTTACGCTAAACGTCATAACTAAGTACTCGTAGTGGTCATACCGACATCTAAAGACTCTCTTCGGTACATCCTCATCCTGTACATGAAGGTGATGATAGCCAGACCTGAAGTTTGTCTTCGAGAACCACCTCGCTCCCTTCAGTTGATCGAAGAGGTCATCGATTCTCGGCAGTGGATATTTATTTTTCACGATCACCTGGTTCAGGCATCGGTAGTCCACACACAGCCTCAAGCCTCCATCTGCCTTCTTGGCAAACAAAATTGAGGCCGCCCAAGATGAAACATTGGGGCTCACGAAGCCCTTCCTCTGCAGATCCTCCAGTTGTACCCTCAACTCACGTAGCTCCGCGGGAGTCATCCGATATGCGGGAGTAGATATCGGCGCCGTCCCAGGGTACAAGTCAATGCAGAAGTCAACCTCCCTGCGAGGAGGCAATCCTGGAACATCCTCGGGGAATACGTCCTCATACTCGTCCACCACTGTAGGAAATTGGGGACTTCCCATCTCCACCGCACCGAGGATGAGGCTAGCCAACTGGTAAGTGATCGATTGCACCCTCCTCTAAGAAAGTCCCTCATGTGTTGTGTTTCCTTTTCACCGGTAAATGAAAACCCGATCTCATCCCTGTGGACACACCGCATTTTGCGCCTAAAACAGTCAATCTGAGCATGGACCGTGGATAAACAGTCCACACCCAGAATGACGGCGTAAGGCCTCGACGCCGCTACTAAGAGATCCCAGCCGAAACTCTCACCTCCAAAAGTAAGCTCACACTACCGACACCAATGTGTAATCGTCGATTCCCCTCCCATAGAGTCTCTAAACGTAATGATCGAGCCAACGGCTCCACCAGAATCTTCGAGCTCCGAACAAGTCCGTAGCAAGGAAGGAGTGAGTGACACTTGTGTCTATAAGAACTGCAGCTAGGGTGGAGAAGACACAGATCGTACCTCTAATCATCTCTGGAGCGCCGGGGTCGTAAGCCTCCATCGCCTGAAGCTGGCCTCTCCCCTGTCCACTGGCTCCTGGAGCCCGTGGTGGACCACCTGGGGGTGGTGATGGTAATGCCTCGAACCTCCGCCCACCGCCCGCTGCTCTACCTGTGCCCCTGCCACGTCAGCCGCCACCTTGCGGTCCACCCTATTCGAACCTCTATCTCTGTCTCGGCGGTCCCTCGATCGTCCGCTGATCATCCGTACGGCGTGTCGGGCAATCCCGAGCCAAGTGTCCCCGACCGTCGCACGCGAAACACAGTCTGTCCTTCGGCTGTCCCACTCTGCCCTGGGAGCCTCGCACCGCTGATCCTGCATCCTGGACTGTCTGTAGCGCCCCGACCCCAGCTACTCAGAGTCGGTGCGTTACTTCGTAACATTGGCATGATCACAAAAAATCAAGTCTCGAAAGACCGATTAGTTTAGTAGCCTTGGAAACACTAGATACATTCGTAAACGTTACATTACATCATAAAGTGAAAAACTACAATAACAAAGTCTCCATAGTCCACACTCATATCCTTTTCTGACTATCCCTGCAGGTCATTCATAAAATACTTCTTCACATCCTGGAAAATATTAAAACATTGAAAGGGGTGAGCTCAGATGCTCAGTAAGGATAACAATATTGCGGAAGCTTTCATAAATAAACATAAAAATTTAAGGCAATGTATAACTAAAACAAAAGCCTTTTAAACTTGAACATCAACATAATATGGCAAAAGTAAAATGAGATAATGTCATTCACTTCTTCACATGGATATTCTACTGGTCGAATAATCACATGCAATATCAATAACCACTTTCATAATGAGGGAATGTATAATGCCAGACATTCTGAAACATTTTGTCAAGGCCTCGGCCAAGACGTCTAAAATGATTAAGGCCTCGGCCAAAACCATAAATCAAATTGGGAAAGGGCCTCGGCCAATTCCACGTCTAGTTGTCTCATGAGACCTACCGATGCATCGAAGAGCTATAGCGGGCTCCACCCGTCACTTATTAAGTCCAATACATTCCTCATATGAATAGGTTTAAACATATCATAAACCATAACATAATCGTATCACATAAAACATTCATAAAGGAAACATAACATTTCCACATTTCAATCACAAGGTATCAATACAACACATTGATATAATAAAAACGCTTTCAAAACCATTTTCAATACCAAAATAAAAGAAAGTTAAAACTTTGTATTTATTTTTCATTAAAAAAAATGATGGCTTGTAGAGGAAGCCGAAACTCAAATAATGGTCACGGCGGCGGAGAAGTCGTTGTCGCCGCATAAGTACGGAAAGAAAAACATTCCCTTTTGTCGTTTAGCAAAACGCTTCGTATAAAAAAGATTCCTTTTGAATAAACGTAAAAGTCAAAGGGGTTTATACACCGTATAAAAGAAAGTTGTGTATAAAACCAAATATGCCTCAATGAAAGGGGATTGAGACGAAGTCCTTAAAAAGATCATTTTTTTTAAATAAAGTACATATATAATGTGTATTCACTATAAGTACACATAAATAATGTAAAAATACAAGATAGGACATAATAATATCATGACATAATTTGAAAGTAGGAGATTAACCCAAAGAATAGAAATTGGGTTAAGAAGTTCCCTTACCTCGTGTCTGACTTGACTCAACCGTTCTTTAACCTCCTGAATAATAAACTAGAGTTAATATATACCTTATTAAGAACCATTTTAAATTTCATTATCCTTATTATATCACTTATTAAAATGATATGAACATTATGTAATTATTTAAGTTAATAACGGTCGTTTTGTCGATCTTTGGTACTTGAGTCAACAATAAACTTCTTATAATTAAAAGTTGTTTATGTGGTAGAATATCCATTATCTCCAGAATTATATTCATGATTTAGATGTCATGTATATCTTATATATCCAGTATATACATTCATTTATAATATTACGTAACATTTAGAGGTAAGAAATGAAATGCACCGTTCATGGAGACGGTAAGCCGTACGTACGCATGAATGCTACTTTCATTTCAATTTCATATTTAATGGAACGAAATCATAATGATATAAATGTATAATATAATTCCAGTATAATATAGTGTATAATACCATTTACTCCATCCTTTATACATCCCACATATGGCATTAACGATTCAAATCACTTTGAGGGGGCGGTAGTCCGCACTTCCTAAAATGAAATTATCGCGTTTTACCCATAATGGAAATCATAAAGTATGTCATAAATGAGAAATTCAGAAGCATAAGTAAAACATAAACATATTATATATCATATATAAAAATAGTGACATCTTAATGGCCACCTTTTAAGGTGTTATATGAGTGTTGAACAATCATCGTTTCGTGAGGCAGAAATTCGCCATCCACAGAAACCGTATGTTCTTTAACCATTAGATGTAGGTGTGTGTAAGTGTAGCTCTAATCCTTCTTATAACAACATCCTAGTATATTGAGGATACTGGTGTTGTTACAAAATGAATGAATAAAAAGAGTTTAGGGGGTTGGAGAAGAAAAATAAAACAAAACAACATTAGAGAAGACATTACCTCAAAATCGGGTAACTCTTTTTGATTTGAGCCAAAGGCTTCCTTGGGAAGAGTTCTGCCCAAAGTGAGGCTTCTAGGAGTAAGAGGGGGAAGTTGGGAGAGTATTTGGACAGAGGTTGGCCGAGCCAAATGGCTTGAAAGTGTAAATGAGGTGGGAGAGGTGGGGGCCTTTTATAAGTGGAGAGGAGGGGCTCTTTTGGAAAGATTGAAATGTTACATTATTATACAATGCTTTTCGGATTCTAAAGGTCCCACACTTATATAATTCGTGGATAAGGTGATAAGGGTTCGAAATCTACCCATCCAATAGTCTTTGGACAAGTGTAAGCCTTGGATTTTACATTATCTTTTCATTTTATTAAAATCGTTAAATAATGAGGTCATCGCTGCATCATAATGATGTTATAAATAATTTAATTTATTTAATGTCTAAAAATTATAAACAAAATACTATGATGTAGGAAATCTTTTTAGCTTTCTAATGAATATTTATAGTCAAAATTTGGACTTGTGTAACCCCACTTAAAAACTGTTTTAGTAAAACAACTCATGTTTGTGTCAATTTAATTTTAACATTAAATATATATATATATTAATGTCATTTTCCAACCAAAGTGGCTTCATGGGGTCCCCAAGTTGACCCATGGGTTGTCTTGGTCGGCCATGACTCATCCAATAGGAGTAGGACAAGTGTCAAGCTCATCTCATATTATTAAAACATTATTTTTACCTTAAACCACACTAATTACCTCTAATCGCGATTAAGAACTTAAAAGTTACTATTCACCAAAAAAATTATTTTAATCTCATTGAATCACATTTTGCTTCTTAATGACAACCATGTATGTCGGATTTTTGAAAATCAAATCACAGAAGTGGTAATATTTCATTTTAACGAAAAATCAGTTATTTAACTACCACTTAGTGGTTTCACTATTCATCAAAAATTGAAGTTTTTCAGAACAATGCCAAAATTTCACCCTAAGCTATAATTGATATTCCGAATTCAAAAATGATGTCTATTTTACAAAATTCCAAACATATAAGTTGCATTAATTAATTTTATAATTAATTCCCGCTGTTACAACAAATAGCGTGTTTTTAAGAAACAATTTATATCAAAAGATTGGCAATTGTTTATGTCCAATTTCAATGTTAAATTAATTCTAATGACCACCATTGGATAAAATGGTAAAAATATATTCTAATTATACTTTAAAACCACTAAATAGTATAATTTATCACTATAAATTATTTTGATTAAAAAAGTTGTTTTTAAGTATTTTTCACTATTCATAAAAAATAGAAGTTCTCAGAAATATACCAAAAATTCAACATAGGCTAATTTCGATATTCCGAATACAAAAATGAAGTCCATTTTGATAAATAAAATTTATAAAATTTCAAAAAGTAGGTATTACTATTCACAACGGCTAGTTTAATTCGTTGTGGTGTGTGTTAGAGCTCGAGGTTGCGTACAACACACGCTATTGCATTATTCGAAGTGAAACGTACCGTGGAAGCTTGGGGTGTTACATTGTCTCCTGAAAGACCTGGCTCGCTTGGGCCCCTTCGTCTGTTATCTGCTACCCACTGCTGAAGACTCCGCCACCTGATGTCTGCTGGTAGCTCCCATCGCTAGCGCCTGCTCCGCCAGGAAACTCTCCATGAGCAGAGCTCACTCCAAAACTCCAACCTGAGTGGAGATGCTAAGAGATACCACTGACGCCCTGATTTCCCGATGTAATCCCTACTCAAAAGCCCAAGCCCTGAAAATCGAGTCTTGCACCATGTCTACGGAGTAGCGAGATAGCTCGATAAACCTCGTCGAGTACTCCGCTACTGTCATGTTGCTCTGTTGTAGGTGCAGGAGCTCCTGGATGCATACTAAGCGCAAGGTCGTCGAAAAGAACTCCCTGAAAAGGCGCTCGAAGTCAGCCCAAGAGGGGGGTCATCTCATCATGCGTCTGGATCACTAAGTTCCACCATCGTCCTGTTGAGCCCTGCAGAAGGCTCGCAGCTAAGACTGCCATCTGATCGGATGGTCTCCTCACAAGGCGGAAGATAGGTGTAACAGCCTCCAACCAATCCTCGACTATCTGTGGGTCTTTCTCGCCCCTGAACCTGGGAGGTTGGTGCCTCTAGAACTCATGCAACGCACTGAGCCTGCGTGCATCCTCTACCGGTAGCACCGATAGCAACTGCTGCTCAACGGGTGGTCCTGCAGCAGGAAGACCACCCGGGGGTGCCATGTCTGGCAAAGGCCCTTGCACTGACGCCTCATCGCTAAGCGGATCATCCTCGTGATCGCGCATCGGGATCCTAGCTGGCTGACTGCATGGAGGCATCCTGAAACAGGTCAAGATGAACCACGGTCAAAAGAGTATATCTGGAGAGCTGACTCAAGGACAAGAAAAACAAAACTCATTCATATATGATGCATGTGCCATTCATTTCCCTGCAACAAGTGTTTTCATGCACCAAGTCGGAAAGCAGGTGCCCAGAGTCCTAATGTATGGATACGTAGGCCGCCGCACCAACACTGGATTCCCTGGCCTGAAAGTCGAACTCGAAACAATTAATCCCCAAACCAATCTCACTGACTCTCAGTCCCAAAGTGGGACCGAACCTGCCCCTCTGATACCACTCTGTCACGACCCGTCCCGGTGGGGCCCGTGTCGTGACCACCCCAAGCCCGCCTCCGATAGGCCAGGGGCTGACGACTAGCGCTGAGTAGGCATATCTCACAAATCAGAGGCCTTAGCCTAAGTACATGTACACGCACGCGTCTCCAAGCCCATACAACTAAAAGGGGAAACACCAACCACCATGCATACAAACCACTAAACGTAAAAGTAATACAACCAGAATGCAATCAGAAGTAAAATGCAATACTGCAAACCGGGTCAGAATACAAGCCCGCAAAGAAAAGACAACTACAAAGACCGACCTGCTAACGAGGGTACTGAAGCTGCGTTAGAAAAATGTCAAAAACGCCTCGGCCCGTCTGATCTCACAAGGCATCGTCCGGTCCTGCTCCACCTAGAACTCCATCGAAACGTCGGTCGTCTGCACAAGACACGACATGTACGGGCAAAGCCCGTGCAGAAGTGAGTAACACAATACTCAGTAGGACACCCCGAAAACACAAAGGAAGAACCACAAAAGAATGCATAGTCAGCTCTACACAGATATACGCCCATACATATACCAAAGATACCCAAATATACTCAAATACCAGCCACACGGTAAAAGGATAAGTCACAACCACTTCTGCCATAAGATTTCGCTAACTTAGGCCCCGCCCAAAGAGAAGATACTTGTCAAGGGTCATAATATACAAATAGGGGATTCTCCTCAGAGAATACCACGAACCCAATCTGTATTACCCCATAACATAGGGGATTCTCAGAGAATACCACGAGCCCTACGATGCGGCTCGTAGCGTAGGGGATTCCGAAGAATACCACGAACCCTACCGATACGACCCACTAGATGGAGGATTAACACCCTTCGCCCGGAGGTCACGTCAACACCCAACGAACTCCATCAGGAGTGATAGAGTATCACTCCGGTTCCAAGGCGGATTCCATAACTCTATCAGGGACTCTCAAGGGGGTTGTCATGCAATGTCGTACCGAACCCTCGAGGAAAAAACCAAAGGAAAGCTTCGCACCTATACTAATCCTTACTAAAAACCCACAAAGTCGTCACAAAAGAACCGCCTCATCACAATGGTCCCAACGCCGCAGACAGCTCGTCAAACGGACTTACGCTTTGAAAGTTATGGGGTTTTTTTGTAAAAAAGGGGTGGTCATGTCCAGGCCCGGTCCGACCGACCCAACCCAACCCTGGGTCCGCCGACCCAACCCGATCCCCCGGGTCCGACCCGACCCGCTAATGTGGGCCGGTCTGTTCCGCCCGAGACGCGGCGGGCGCCGCGTCTCCGAACCACCACCAGCAACAGCTGCAGGTCGCCTTCGTGGTCCAGCTGGACCGCGGCACCAAGCCGCATCCACCGAAGATCGTCGTCGGACGTTGCCTACGACCCCTGTCCGCCGCCCGCGGCATAGCCGCGGACCTCTTCCGCTGGCGCGCACCCCATCCAACATCGCCGCAACCGTCGAGCCGCGACCCCCCGTGCGCCGCCCGCGGCCTCCTGTTGCGGGTCTCCTTCGCCGCCACAGCCCGCCTAGCCACAATCTATGCTCGCCGTCGCGATCTTGGATTCTTTCTCGGATTGTTGCGGCAACAAAGATCGAGAAATCAGAGAACATAGAAGAATTTCACATGAACACCCGAGGTGGACGGATCGGGCCTTGTTCGTGTCGGCCTTGATCCGTCCACGTTAGAATTTAGGAACGGCTACACAAAAATCAATTTTAATCATAGGTTCAACATAGATCCAATTTCCCAATGATCATCCCAAAATCAAACTCATCCCGCAATAGTACGCACGATCCGTGAATGAATCCTTTCGTCGATTGATTCACGTTCGTCATGAAGATTTAAAAACGGGGAAATAGAAATTGAATCAAACAAACACCCAACCTCTAGGTTGGATCGGTCGATGAAGAACGTTTGCGTTCGTCGTTCGTCGATCCGTCGTCAAGTGATCCCGATCCTTGAATCCTCATTCGTTGCTTGCCAATGGCTCCTCCCAAGCTTTCCTCTCCCCAGAGCTCTCAAGAAAGATCTCAGGGTTATGAATGGTAACCCTGGACCCCTGCCTCTAGGTTTAATAAAAAGGGAAACAGAATCTTCATTGCGCCAACAAAATATTTTTATTAAAATATTTTTAATGACGGTTATGTTCAAAATCTAACTTTTTCGTCTGGCCCGCGCCGGACGATGTTAGGTTTTGCCTAAGATAAAATTGTTGTTCCATACGCAACGGTGCACTCGGATTTTCGATCTGGCCACCCGTTTGGGAGTTATAAAAAATCAAAATTAGTCGCCGAGCATTTTTAATTTAAAAACGGAACTTTATTCAAAAATTTATTCCGGGCACACCAGGCCTCAGAATCTCATGTCGTCTCAGCGCGCGGTCTCAGTATTTTCTTAATTAATTTATTAAAATAAATCGGAGAAAAATCCGAGTCGTTACAGATTTCATATTTAATGTCGCTACTAAGCCCCGCATGGTCACACAATTAGGCCTTTGGATATGGATAAAATTTTGAACAAAGTGTTCAGAATGAAGAGAATTTAATGAAACTATCTAAAAGAGTTTGAATGGATTCACAAAGAGTGTAAAGTTTTACAAAATCCTTAAGGGATTTTAGTGCAAGTGTGAAATTGTTGGATGTGCACTAAAATGTGTCGACTAATTTCAATAATGGGGACTTCTTCCACCGTTATTTTCCTTCCCCCCTTATTCTTTTCCCTCATTTATGGTTAAACACAATTTGACCTCATTAAGATTACCGTGTGGTTTTAATTGCGTTGTAAATACGTCTTGCTTTTATGTTTGTATATAAAGCAATGGAAACCTCTCCAAAAAAACATCTCACTTGGTGGTGCGCAAAACATCTCTCGTATTCTAGCATTTTTCTCTCACCATTCCTGTAAAATGATATAGAGTGGTAGACCGAATACCCAAGATGTCTCTCTAAGAGAGGCCTTGAGGTTATTTTATAATGAATAATGTAGGTTGAGAAACCCCCTTACCTTCAAGATGGGGTAGAGGCCTTCTTTTATAGATTGAGAAAAAGGAATACACATGAGAGTATTCTGATGTGGGACTCGGTAATACCCAAAATAATAAAGAAAGGGTTTTAACACTCCCCCTCAAGCTGGACATGCCCAGCTTGGACAAAAGAGTCCCACAAAGAAAAAAAAAAGGTGACACCATACAAGACCAGATAAACTCCCCCTCAAGCTGGGTCGAAGATGCTATGGATGCCTAGCTTGGAACTGAGCAAGGAGAGGCGGGCCCCTGGGACGTCTTTGGTGAAGATGTCAGCAAGCTGGTCCGTCGTCGGGATGTGGCCAAAGCTGACATGATTGTGCTCCAGGTGGTGTCGAAGAAAATGGCAGTCCACCTCAATATGCTTCGTGCGTTCATGGAAGACGGGATTTGAAGCAATCTTGGTGGCTGCCTGATTGTCACACCAGATGTGAGCAGATGTGGGAGGAGGAAAGCCAAGCTCCTGGAGGAGTTGTTGAAGCCAAAGATCTCCATAGTTACGGTGGTCATGGCTCGATACTCAGACTCTGCACTGGATCTGGACACGACAATCTGTTTCTTGCTGCGCCAAGAGATGAGGTTGTCGGCTAAGAAAATGGCAAACCCAGAGGTAGATCTCTGAGTGGCAAGGCAACCAGCATAATCAGCATCACAAAAGGCCTCAATGTTCAGATGAGGATGTTGTGAGTAGCGAAGACCACGGGCAGGATCACGCTTGATGTATTTGGCGATGCGGAGGACAGCATCCCAATGAGAGGTGGTCGGATGTTCCATAAATTGGCTCACTTTGCCAACGGCGCAGGAAATGTTGGGACGAGTCATAGTGAGATAATTGAGTTTACCCACCAACCGATGATACCGCTCAAGATGTGAATATGGTTCTGAGGAGGCATAAAGTGATCGTTCCCCAGGCTCCAGAGGAGTGTCAACAGCAGTGGCCTGTGTTAGCCCAGCATCCCGCAGAATATCTAACGCATACTTCCGTTGGCAGAGGGAGATGGAGTCCGGAGAATATGACACCTTGATGCCCAGAAAGTATGTGAGAGGACCGAGATCCTTAGTGTGGAAGTGCTGGTTAAGATGTTGTTTGAGGTGAGTGACACCAGCAAAGTCGCTGCCGGTGATGATGATATCATCCACATAAACGATCAAGAGGATACAGCCAGCATGAGTCGTTCTGTAAAAGACAGTGTGATCCTTCATGCTTTGAGAGAGGCCAAAATCAGTGAGATGATTGGGACTTTTCTATGCCCCTATGATAGGAATCGTTGGAGCTAGAGAGAAGTTAAGTGAGATTTCTATTGATAAACCGTACTCAGACAGCAGCAGTTGCAGCATACAAACCAAGAGAAAACAAAGAAGAAACTGGAGAAGTAGGAAGAAGGAGAACTCCCAGGGCTGTCGCACTCTTGGGCCCAGGCAGAAGCCTCCGATCAGCCTTGGCTGAACCCAAAATACTATCCACCCCCATCTACTACCCCTGCCCCGTATTTATAAAGCACATCCCCTACCAACTGCCCTAACCACTATACACAGTAATTACGCAACTGCCCTTATTTAATAACCCCTATCCAACACTGCACAGCACACACTCTCACAGCCCCTCACACGACCCCACCATCCTATCATTCCCGTCTGGTTCAAAAAACACCCTGTCCTCAAGTTGAAAAAAGTTGTCGGGCTTGGAAAAGTTTTGCCTTGGCCTCGACCTGCTGCTAGTCCTTGACTGTCCATGGGAGATTCAGAAGTCTAACCCGATTAGACAACCCGATGCCAGCACTTTCCCCACACCTCCATCCAGATGCCTTGGTATCGCCCCAGCCAAAGCTCTGAGTCCCGCCTGATTTTTCATTTGCATTCCACCCAGACAAACTGGTTTTGTTAAAAACTATCTCCAGCACCAAAGCCATGTTAGTTGAACCTTCTTTTGCCGCTTCTGCTTTAGCGCCCCCATAACCAAAATTCTCAGATCAGTCTCCACTCCAATTAATTTAGGCTTTATTTAAAACATCGATTTTCAGAGGGTCAAACTGATCCCTGTAGTGAAGTAACTGTCTCACCACAGCTGAAAGTCTTTGCATCGCCCTTCTAAACTCATCAACTGATTTGCCCACTGTATGTTTAAACAACCTCAAAGACTAGTTAGCGACAATCAGAACTTGCCAACCAGTTTTAAGAATTCGGAGCTGCTTGATAAGCATAAAAACACGATCCAGAACACCCAAACTCTGTGGCCCAAGCTCAAGATTCCCAACTGTCTGCACCGATACAGCAAGCCAGTAAAAATCAGAAAATGTAGGCCATAGCAATTGGTAGCGACTAGACGCAAGCTTGGAATGACAAGGAATTGCCAGCAAAGGAACTCCGGTCATTGGCAGAATTGGATGGCCATACATGCCATCGCATGGACTCTGATGCTCATCTGTCCAGCAGTTTTAAGAATTCGGAGCTGCTTGATAAGCATAAAAACACGATCCAGAACACCCAAACTCTGTGGCCCAAGCTCAAGATTCCCAACTGTCTGCACCGATACAGCAAGCCAGTAAAAATCAGAAAACGTAGGCCATAGCAATTGGTAGCGACTAGACGCAAGCTTGGAATGACAAGGAATTGCCAGCCAAGGAACTCCGGTCATTGGCAGAATTGGATGGCCATACATGCCATCGCATGGACTCTGATGCTCATCTGTCCAGGCCAACCTACAACTCCTCCTTGGTATCCAGAATCAGGATCGCCATTTAAACAAGAGTCTGGTGCAACTGTGCATCTACTCAAAACTACAATTACTACTATTTTTTCCCGATTGTTGTAGGAAAACTCCATCCCATTGCTTCCAGCATTTTTTGCACAAACTGCAACGAAAACTCCATCCCATTGCTTCCAGCATTTTTTTGCACAAACTGCAACCTCAATTTTCCCACTCGCCTGATCACTTGCTTGGATGCATGCAAGTCTGTTGCTGTCAGTTGCTTTGATTTTTTTCAATCAATGACAATGGTAGCCGTCGTGTCCCCAACTGCAAAATTGTTCCAAACACGTCGTCGCTCCTTGCGGTGCAGCGGTTCTTGGTCCCCTATTCCACCCTACGAACCCCAGTACAACCAGCTTCAACTTGCTCCAGTTTCTCGCGCTTTATTGCAGCCTTCTGACCTGGTCGTCCGTCCTTGCATGCTGCCTCTGCATGGAAAAGCCAAAGGAGGTGAGCACCTGAGAGGATGTAGATGCAGCCAGATCCATGGTAACTGCAGTTGTGGCTGCAAACTTGTGCCCTTCATCCTTACTCACTTCATTTGCACAGGTAAAACCTGTCGAAATAGGTGTCTCATGAGCCCAGCCTGTCCCCTAGTGTGTTCAGCAGCACTGCAAGACCTCACTGTAGAACTTCCGCCTTTTACACCGTCAGCTGGAGTCGTCAGGACCTGTTGCACCACACGCTGCAATCTCGGACCGGTCTGCGTATTTGCAGCTTCTTTTTCTGTTCGCCGAACTCTGATGGGAAACATTTCCTCCACCTCTTTTCTTTTTTCATGCACTCTCTCCACTTGTTCCGGTAAAGCCTGCAGCAGATTTGGTGTCTCATTATGCTGCTTCGGTCTGGAAACCTCTTGCTTGGGGAGGTTGTGCATGAATTTTGGAAATTCAGGAGAAGGCTGCTCAGACAGTCAGAAGAGCTCCTTCAAGGTTTGTAACACTTGTCGCCTCCGTTCATTCTTGTAGAATCAGAAATCCCCCACTCACCTCAAGGTGAGGAGAGGGCCCTCATTTATAGAAAAGATAGGGAAGTTACAAAGAGAAGTTACAAAGTAAGTGGGGCAGGAAGTTACAAAGGAAGTGGGTCAGGAAGTTACAAAGGAAGTGGGGCAGGAAGTTACACATACTCCAACACTCCCCCTCAAGCTAGGTGTACCTAGCTTGGACGCATAATGAAAAATAGACAAATCAATAAAAAGACCGCAACACTCCCCCTCAAGCTGGACATACCCAGCTTGATGACAAAACAAGACGAAAACAGAAGAAACAGAAATAATAAAATCGTTGATGATGTCGCTCCCCCTCAAGATTGTAATGTGATGCCGCTGAAAATGATGGGTCATCGCCGGAAAAGTGCGGGGCCGGACAACAGAGCGCCGGGAAATCCACACTGGCGGGTGCCGGTCGTCAGAGCGTCGGGAAAATCCGCACTACGGGCCGGTCGTCAGAGCACCGGGAAACCGTAATGTCGGGCCGATCGTCAAAGCGCCGAGAAATCCGCTCGGAAGGGCCGGTCGTCAAAGTGCCAAGGAAATCCGCAATGGCGGGTGCCGGTCGTCGAAGCGCCGGGAAATCCGCAGGAGGAGGCCGGCGATGAGATGCGGTGATTCCGCAGGAGATGCCGGGCAAAGAGGCGGGGATTCCGCAGGAGGCACCGGGCAGAGCCGCAAGCCGGGGAAGGGAGGCAGCCGGCGCGGGGAGTCGTCCGGCAGGGACCAGCCGGGGAAGGGAGGTCCGCCGGGAAGAACAAGGCGGGAAAGGCGCAGCCGGCCAGCCGGAAGGGTCGCCGGGAAAGGAGTCGCGTCGGCAGGGAGAGCTGGCGGGAGAGAGGGCTGCCGGGAGGGAAATCCGCCGGGAGGGATCGCCGGCAGGGCTGGCGCACTGGATCTGGACGGGAGGCGCGTCGCGACGGGATGCTGCCGCGTCGGTAAGGAAGCCCGTCGCCGGGAGGAGTCGCGCGCAGGAGAAGCGGGCGCCGGGATGAGCGCGCAGCGGGACCGCGAGGGGCGACGGGAAGCGTCGTGGGCAGCAGCGGGAGGCGCGGGAGCCGTGGTTGCCGGGACCGACGGGGAGGCGTCGCGGGAGCGGCGGCGCTGGGAGTCCGCAGGGGAGGGAGACCCGCTGTTGGAGAGATCTGCTGGAGAGATCCTCCGGGAGAGAGGCCGTCATGGAGGGAGCCGCGGAGTCGGGCCGTCGGGGAAAGCCACAGGGGGCGGACGGGAAAAGAAAAAAAAAACTAAGGCTCGAGGTAAGCCATGGAAGCCGCCGCCCCCTATGGGGGAGAAAAAAAAATATTAAACCCTAGAGCGGAATAGAAAAAAAAAATAGATGGGAGGGGGGGTCGGGATTAAGTTCCCTCTGATACCATGTAGAATCAGAAATCCCCCACTCACCTCAAGGTGAGGAGAGGGCCCTCATTTATAGAAAAGATAGGGAAGTTACAAAGAGAAGTTACAAAGTAAGTGGGGCAGGAAGTTACAAAGGAAGTGGGTCAGGAAGTTACAAAGGAAGTGGGGCAGGAAGTTACACATACTCCAACAATTCTCATCTGACCGTAACGCAGCTGAAAAATTATCAGCCTCCTCTTCACTGCGTTCGTCAAAACTCTTTCCAGGACCATATGTTTCTGCTTCTGACGATTCAGATGAACGTTGTTCCAGACACACTTGTTGAAGCTCAGACTCCTCCCCTTACCGTACCTGGAACAGTGACATCAGCGTACGATGCTGAACAAGGAACTCCTCGTGTTCCACTGCAGAAGCTTCAAGCTCGGCTACCAACACTTGCAGAAAGTGCGCCCCTGCTGTTCAACACGGATCAAAACCCTCTGCATCTGGTGCATCCGCTGCATCATGATCAAGAATTTCTTTCCAGAACACTGGTGTGTCTTGAGTTCCAGCTGAGACTCTCAAGATCCGCTCTCAAGAAATTCAATGAAAGCACGAATTGATAGGAATCGTTGGAGCTAGAGAGAAGTTAAGAGAGATTTCTATTGATAAACCGTACTCGGACTGATAGGAATGTTGGGGAGTTTTTGGCTGAACTAGACCACCTATACAGTTTACTTATCAAAGGAAGGGAACACGTTAGTTAGAGTTGGGGTGGTCTTCTAACTGCCAAGGGGCAGTATTGTAATTGCATCTGTAATACTGTTAGTTGCATGAGGGGTGGTTATAAGTACGAGTGGGGGCGGTTAATGGGGGTATCGAGTATTATGTTTGGAGGCATTTCGGCCTTGGCCTAGACAGAGAAATTCCCTCTCCGGGGACGTCCTTCCAGTTTCTTTTTTCTGGAACATTCCAGACTCTTGTAAGTATTTCGATAGAAACTTCTGTTTGTTTCTCTCTTTTCTAAATTGAAAGCTCTATCAATTGGTGCTTTCATTGAGAGTTTTCTAGAGAGAGAAACTATAAGTAAGATCTTCTTGTAGATATCTAATGACAACACGCATGGAAAGCAGAATTAGAGACTTGGAGGCGTCTGAAGAAGAGCTAAAAGCAGGCCTCCACCGTCAAGTGAAATTAGGGGATGTTGTTTCAGTGATTCAGCAACAAATGCAAGATGTTTACAATCTAAAATTAGAGGATGTTTCGGTAACTCTCTTCCAACTCAACAATTTCATCAGAAGTCAGGCTAAGATTGTTAGTAGCAGAAAGGAGAGAGGCAAAACTTCAATAGCAGAAGTAGGCGGAAGTAGTTTACAATCTGAAGAAGCCACCAGGGAACAGAGACGCAGCAGCAGACACTCGAGAAATGCAAACTGTATTAGATGAAGAGCTGCGCAAAAATTCTCGGCCTGTGGAAATGCCTATTTTTTCCGATGATGATCCAGTTTCTTGGATTTCTAGAGCAGAGACCTATTTCTTGATCCATCAAACCGGGACTGTGGACCTTTACATTGATGAATTTGAGCGGGTGGCGATGCGAATTACAGACTTTACAGAAAAGTGGTGCATGAGTCTGTTTATTGGCGGACTTAGGCCGAAAATTGGATGTGTTCAGTGATGACACACGAACCACAAAGCAAGGCAAGGTTATTGACCTTGGCTAGGAGAATTGAAAGGGAATTGATAGTGAAGGGAACAATCAAGCAGGCAAAGGTTAGAAACACGAGCAATCTTCCAGTACAACAGGGAAGAAATTGGAATCCCAATCCAGTAAGGGTAGTTACAACAGGGGATTTGAATGAAAAAAAGGAAACATCCCAAGATGGAAGGGAACTAGAAATCTTTCTAAAGAAGAATTTGAGGAAAGGAAGGCTATGGGATTGTGTTACCCATGCGGCCAAAAGTTTGGCCCTGCACATAAAAGGGGTACAAACTGGTGATATGGGAATGTGTAGAACCCCAAGAAGTGGAAGAAGAAGTGGCTGATATTACAAAAAAAAGAGTCAGAACAGGAAGAAAAATTAATTGAGATGGAGATGCCGGGAACTACTACGTTGGGAGTAGAGAGGGGTCGGAATGAATGCATCAAATCTATGATTATGAAAGGAAAAATTGGTGGTGTGCCCTTACTCATTCTCGTGGATAGTGGGGCTAGCCATAATTTCATTTCCAAACGATTGGTCAAATTTTTATCACTGGAAACCAAAACAAACCCATTTCGAATTCGGTTGGGAGATGGCCATAGAGTAAATTCTGAAGGAATCTGTCGATCTCGGAAAGTTAAGCTTGGGGCAGAAATTTTTGTAGTAGATGCTTATGTTTTCGATACCTCAGGACCAGACTTGGTTTTGGGAATTTCTTGGTTGGAGACGACCGAAGCACTGCAAGATTATTTGAGGAATGCAAAGTTGGGAACAATGTGGGGAACCAAGCTCGCCGAACTTGGGCTGGAATTGGAAGACAGGCAACAGACACAGTTGCAGGGAATTTTGAATCAGTTCTGGACAGTTTTTGAAGTACCACGAGAATTACCTCCTAAAAGGGAAATTGACCATGCAACTAATCTAAAGAAAGGGGCAAAACCAATCAACATTCAACCTTATAAGCATGCTTATTTTATGAAAAAATGAGATAGAAAGAGCTTATGGTACAACAGTTTATCAGGAACAGTACCCCAGCCCATATTCAAGCCCAATTATCTTGGTTAAGAAAAAAGATGGAGGGTGGAGAATGTGTGTGGGATTATAGAGGTTTGAACAATTTGACAATTCCAAACATATATCCTATTCCTATAATTGAAGATATCATATTCCATACATGGGGCAGAATATTTCTCCAAAATTGATTTGAAATCTGGTTTCCATCAGGTACGAGTAAAGGAAAAAGATGTGGAGAAAACAACATTTAAGACACATGAAGGACACTACGAATATCTTGTAAAGCCCTTCGGTTTGATAAATGCACCTGCTACATTCCAGGCCACTATGAATTCGGTGTTCCGAAAGTATTCAAGGAAATGTGTGTTAGTTTTTTTCAATGATGTAGGATGGGAAACCGCCTTACCTTAAGGTGGGGCGGAGGCCTTCTTTTATAGATTGAAAAAGAGGAATACATACATAAGTATTCCGATGTGGGACTCGGAAATACCCAAAATAATAAAAATAGGGTTTAACACTCCCCCTCAAGCTAGACATGCCCAGCTTGGACAACGAGTCCCACAAAAAGAAAGATGACATCATACAAGACCAGACACACTCCCCCTCAAGCTGGGCCGCAGATGTTGTGGATGCCTAGCTTGGAACTGAGCGAGGCTAGGCGAGCCCCTGGGAGGCCTTTGGTGAAGATGTCGGCAAGCTGGTCCGCCGTCAGGATGTGGCTAAAGCTGACGTTGTCACGACGCGTCCTCGGGGCCCGTGTCGTGACTACCCCAAACCCGTCTTCCATAGGTCAGGAGCTGGCGACTAACACCAAAGGCGTAAATCCCAATAAAAAGGGAAGGCATTGCCTTTATGAAACGAAAACACACACAAACAGAGTACAAGCAGAAGCTACACTAAGTAAAGCAGTAAAACAAACGTACTGAAAGTACAAGGGGCCGGAAATACAAGCCCAAAAGAAAGGTACAGCTACAACTGAAAGTAAAGTACAACTCAAAGGACAACAGCTGAAAGGTGACAAGCAGCTCCTGGATCGTCCTTCGGCTTCCTACCTGAAGAGTAGGTACAGATGTCCTCCTCAGCACTCCACGTCCGTCCGTCTCCTCCGGGTTCCGACTCGTTGTGAGATCCACCTCCGGGTACCGTCCAGCTCTACAAGCCTCAACCACGATCAGTGATATCCGTCGTCTGCATCCAACACAATGAGGTGCGGGCATAGTCCGTGCAGGGGTGAGTATAACGACACTCAGTAGGGACCCCGAGACCATCAAGGTCTCACTAAATCCAACAAAGATAACCACAAAGCAGGAACCAAACAGATAACTCTTACTTAGGTATAAGCTCATACTTATACCTAAGTTATCAAGTAACTCATCTCAAACAAGAGGTATCACACAGATATGAAATCAACAGATAACCACTACTTAGGTATATGCCCATACATATACCAAGTTATCAAGTAACTCATCTCAATCATGAGGGAAACACAAAGGTCAACGACTCAGCTCAAACCAGGATTTTATTCACCATGTCGAAACCACAGCTGCTGGAGAACTCCTCCTCTGTCGAGTACAGTGGGTCTGCCGTTACAACCAAACACTTCCCACTAAACTTGGACTGCTGAAGTACTCCACCTGTCGAGTACTGTGGGCCTGCTGCTACAACCAAGCGCTTCCCACCATGGGTCTGCCGCTACAACCAAGCGCACCCCCTCATAGCCTACAAAGGTACTCCTTCTGCCGAGTACCGCGGGTCTGCCGCTACAACCAAGCGCTCTTCCGCTGTGGGTCTGTCGCTAAAACCAAGCGCTCCCCACTGGGCTATCCGAATCACTCTGAGTCGATCGATCAGCAATCATCAAGTCTCAGCCAGCTACTAGGTCTCTGCACTCCGCTCGCTTGTCACCGAGAGGGTCCGCTCCACGAGCTACTGGTCGATACTCCAAGTATCACAAAGTCCCACGAAGAAGTATTCCAAAGGTCTGTCATGTCATAGGAATCTCAACACAACAAACGGCGCGCCAATCGGACGCCCGGTCTGTGTTATTAGCCTTTTTGTCCCGAGGGTCCGGTTGGTTTCGTGTACGACCAACCCGACCGTATCTCAACTGTACCCCAAACTCTCATAGGGTATACTCATAAGGGTCGTTTCTCAACATGATTACCAATGCCACTGACAGTTCGCCAAACGGTCGTCCGGTCCGAAAGTTATTAGCTTTTCCGTTCCAGGGGCCCGGTTGGATTTCGGGTACTATCCAACCCGGCCATATTCCAACTGCGTCCAAACCTCATGTGAAGTATACCAAAAGAACCGTCTCATCAAGAGGAACCCAACAAAGTCGACGGCACGTCAATCGGACGTCCGGAACTCAAGTTATAAGCATTTCCGCTCCGAGGGGCCGGTTGGTTTCGATTTCGAACCAACCCGGCCGTACCCAAAGTTCTCCGAAACCTTGAATGTAATATACCGAAACGACCGTCTCGATCCAAGGATCCCAACGCAACAGACGGTGCATCGATCAGAGGTTCGTAGCCCAAGTTATGGGCGTTTGAACGGATCTGCCCGAAAAAAAGGGTTTGGGCCCGGTCCGACCCAGCCCAATACCTCCTGGGTCGACCCGACCCGGGTCCGGATCCGGCCCGTTTGAGCGCGGCCCAACCCGTCTGGCGCGGCCCGGCCCGGCGCAAGGGTCCAACCAAGCGCGAACGGCCCGGCCCGGCGCGGGCAGTCCAGCCCGGCACGGGCGGTCCGGCCCAGCGTGGGCGGTCCGACCCAGCGCGGGCAGCCGACCCAGCGCGGTGGACGCGGAAGGGGGGGCGTCGCCCCCCTGATTTCTGAAACAGCGGACCCCTGTGGGGTCCGCCTTAGGTGTGCTGCCGGGGGTTTTGAACCCCCAGACTTCTCGGAACGGCCGGCCATGTTGGCCAGCCGGTGTGGCTGCCGCGGGACCCGCCGGTCCCGCCTCCTGGTGGTGTCGGCGGCCGACCGAGCCCGGCCGCCTCTGTCGAACCGCCGCGACTCCTCTTCGGTCGGCGCTGCGCCCCTCCGCCGCGGCCCGCCCCGGCCGCGGCCCCTTGATGCTCCGGCGCCACGCGACGGCATCGCGCTCCACCGCCGCGGCCCACTCCGGTCGCGGTCCTCGTCGTCCCCGCGCGGTGCAACGGCACCGCGTCGCCCCCACTTCAAGTCGCAATGAAGGTCAACAACAAAAAGGGAGGAGGATCGGCCGTGTTTGTGCGGTCCGACCTCCTCCCGTTATATTGATAACAGGCGGCCAATAATTTAACGAAGAATCGTCAAAATATTCTTGAATTGTAAAATCAACCCCTACCTCGATTCACGAAGATTGATCGCTTGACGAAGAAAGGGAAAGCCCCGCTGTTCCGTAGACGTTGCTGCGGGATGACGGCTTCGCTTCGTCAAGCGTCGAGAAAAAGGAAGTCGAGGTTGGCACCGGCGTTCTTCGCGTTCTTCAACGATGAGGAAGGAGTTCTTCGCGGGAGGATGAAACTCTTCAAAAACTAGAACTCTCCCAAAAACTCAACACAACGAGCTAAAAACCAAATAAAATAAGACACCTCTTATTTTATTACTCAAGCCATGCTTTTCAAAATTCCAAAATTCAAAACCAAACACACTTAATTAATTAATCTTAAGTTGTCATATTAATTAGATGTTTTGTTGACATGAATTAAAGTGGGAGGTGAGGAGGGGAGGAGTCACTTAATTAAAAAGGGGTTTAGAGGAGTTAAGGAATTTGAAAAGGTGGGGGCTCGTGTAGGCCCCACCTCACCTTTAATCCTCTCATGGGAAGTTATCAACCAGTGGGTCCCACTCCAACTCCCACACTTAGGATCTAACACTTAGAAGAGAGAAATAAAATTTGTAAGACAATTTTATTTCACTTAAACCACATTTTTAAACAACACTTCCCGAGCAAACGCAACTTCAAAAAAGGTCTTCTTAAGCAATTCCCGGCGCTGCGGTTTCATCGGTGCCCTCGGATTTCGATTCCGAGCACCGATTCAAAAGTTAGAAAAATCCGCTCGTTCGTTCACTGAACGTACCCGAGTTAATCTTCGGAAATTGATTCCGGGCACACCGGGCCTCGGAATCAGGTGCCGTCAGAAACTGCGGGCTCGTAAAATTCCAAAGAAATTAAGAAAAAAAATTCCTTGAAATTTCCGGGTCTTTACATTACTCCCACCTCAGGGCTTTACGTCCCCGTAAAACTTCAGCACACGCTAAGGAAAACAAAGTGGTACTGAGCACGCATCTAAGTCTTCGGCTCCCATGTGCTCTCCTGGAGGTTCTCGAGCTACCAGTGAAAGCGCACCTGAGGAATCGACCGTCCACGTAGGACCCGCTCCTGTCGATCCTCAATCTCCACTGGAACCTCCGCAAAAGTAGCCCCGTCATCGATGTTCAGCTCCCCGTGATCGATGGTATGGGTCGGGTCGTGCACGTATCTCCTCAGCTGAGATACGTGGAAGACGTCATGCACCTGGTGCAACTGAGGTGGATGGGTCAAACAATAAACCACCTCGCCTACCCTGTTGAGGACCTAGAAGGGTCCGATGAACCTCGGAGATAACTTGTTGCTCGGGCCAAACCTCCGTAATCCACGTCGAGGTGTGACCCGTAAGAAAACGTGGTCGCCATCCTCGAACTCTAGTGGTCTTTGTCTCCTATCAGCTTAGAACTTCTATTTGTACTGTGCAGTCTTCATCCGCTCCTGAACAAACTGCGCTTTCTCCGTCATAGTCTAAACCATCTTTGGTCCTACAAGAGCTGCTAAGATTTCTTCTTTGCCGATAAGAGAAATCCGGTCTCATCCCCTGGATGAACCACGTTCTTTGCCTAATACAGTCAATCCTGACATGAATGATACTAATTCATGCCATGGATGACGTCGTAAGGCCTCGACGCTACTACCAAGAGATCCAACCGTTACTCTCGCCTCCAAGGGTTGAGTCACACTGTCGGCATCAGTGTGTCGTCACTGGGTCTCCTCCAGTAGGAATCTCAAAAGTGAGGGTCAAGTCAACAGTTTAAACCGGAACCTCTTAGCACACAAAAAGAAAGGAAGCAAACGTCACAAGGAAAAGTGTCTTTTATTACTGCAGCTCAAGTACAAAGACACACAACAACCACAAACAACAGCAATGTCAACAAGGAAACTAGAAGCACCAAGATCAAAGGTCCCATGCCTAGAACTAGTCTCGCTCTTGTCCGCCAGCTTCCGGAGCTCCATAGTCGTATGCTTCTGCTGCCTGAAGCTGAGCTCTCCCATGTCCACCTATTCCCTGCGGTCGGGGTGGACCTCCTGGTGGTGGTGGTGGCAACACCTCGAAGCGTCATCCACCCCCAGCTGCACGGCCAGCTCCCCTGCCTCGGTCTCCTGCTCCCTGCGGTCCGACTCGATCGAACCTCTGCCTCTGCCTGGGAGATCCTTCATTTATCTGCTAGTCATCTGTATGGCGGGTCGAGCAATCACGTGTCATGTGACCAACCCCGCCGCAGGAGTAACACTGTCCACTCCTGGTAAGTCGTTCTCCACCCCGGGTGCCTCGCACACACGATCCTGTGTCATGCGGTCGACCACCTGTAGGTCTGGTCCTCTTGGACCTCTGCGTCATCTGTCTACTGCCCGCTGCAGAAGACTCTGCCGCATGTCAGCTGGTGGTGGGTCCTGCTGCTGGAAACTGCTCAGCAAGGAAACTCTCCACTAAGAGGGCTCGCTCCAACACCTTTGTCTGCGTCGGGATGCTGTAAGAAACAACTGAAGCTCTAATCTCTCGCCTGAGCCCCTGCTCGAAGGTTTGGGCCCTGAAGAACGGGTCCCGTACCATATCTGTGGAGTAGCGCGAGAGATCGGTGAACCTCGCTGAATACTGCGCCACCGACATGCTAGCCTGCTGAAGATGAAGTAGCTCCTGTATACGCACCGCTCGAAGAGTGGCTGGTACAAACTCTGCCCGGAACAAGCTCTCGAAGTCTGCCCACAGAAGTGTCGCCTCGTCATGCATCTGGAGCATCAGGCTCCACCATCTGTCTGCTACTGCCTGAAAGAGGCTGGCAGCAAGGATCACCATGAAGTCCGCTGGCGTCCCTACTAGCCTGAAGACTCTCACCACAGCCTTCAGCCAATCCTCAGCCGCATGCGGGTCCGTCTCTCCCCTGAACCTGGGTGGCCTCTAGCGCTGGAACTCGTGCAGTGCGCTCAAGCGACGTGCACTCTCTGCTGCTGGGGCTGGTGGCATCGGTGGCCCAACGGGTGGTAGTACCGCTGGAGCCTCCGCTGGTGCCTCAACTGGAAGAGGGCTCTGTACTGAGGCCTCGTCGCTCGGCGGGCTGTCAGTACGTACAACTCTCGGGGCTCTAGCTGGTCGTCCACGGGGAGGCATCCTGAAAGAAACAAATGTGACACAGTCAAAGACTATTCCTGGTGAGTTGACCTGGTTTGAGCTGACTTAAAAAAAACTTTTGGAAACACACACGCAATCAGTGTTTTCGTGCACTGAGTCGGAAATCAGTAGTCAGGGTCCTGTGGTATGGATACGTCGGCCGCCGCATCAACACTGGACTCCCTGAACTGAAGACCACACTCGGTACCCTTAACACTATTGCTTCACAGAAAAGAATTATCAGAGTCCTGAGTTCTGCGGTAGAACCGACTCCTCTGATACCAATTGTCACGACCCGTCCTCGGGGTCCGTGCCGTGACTACCCCAAGCCCGCCTTCCATAGGCCAGGGGTTGGCGACTAGCACCAAAGGCGTAAATTCCAATAAAAAGGGAAGGCATTGCCTTTATGAAACTGTAGATGGTGAATTCCCCTTACCTCAATGTGAGGTGGGGATACTCTTTTATAGATGAGCAAATCTAATTACAAGGAGGGTAAGTCCGATGTGGGACTCAGAAATACCCATTTACACTTAAATGGGGTCCAACACTCCCCCTCAAACTGGACATACCCAGATTGGATAGAGTCCCACAAAGACAAAAAAGATGACAAGACATAAGACCATCTCATACTCCCCCTCAAGCTGGGCCATGGAGACTGTGAATACTCAGTCGGGTCGAGGGCGGTGCTGGGCGAGGGCGTGCCATGGGAGGGCGCCGGAAGCCGGGGTCGGGAGCCACGTCGGGAGGGGAGCCGCTGGGGCTAGGGTGCGGGCGCCGGGCGCGAGCGCCGCTGGGTCGAGGGCGAGGGCACCGGGGCGAGGCCGAGGGCGAGGCGCCGGGGCGAGGGCGAGGGCGACGGGGCGAGGCCGAGGGCGAGGCGCCGAGGCAAGGGCGAGGCGCCGAGGCAAGGGCGAGGGCGAGGCGCCGAGGCAAGGGCGAGGGCGAGGCGGCGCTGAGCGAGGGCGCGGGCGTCGGGGCGAGGCCGAGGGCGAGGCGTCGGTGGGCGAGGGCGAGGGCGACTGGGCGAGGTGCTGGTGAGGGTGTCGCTGAGCGAGGGGAGCCGCACCGGGAGGGAGAGCCGCTGGGAGGGAGGGCCGCCGGGAGGAAGGACCGCCGGGAGAGAGGACCGCCGGGAGAGAGGGTCGTCGAGAGATTAGGGCAGAGCCAGAAGGGGGGAAGAGAGGCGGGGCCGGACAGAACTGGGAATCCGCTGGGAGGGAGGGTCGAGATTAAGATCCCTCTGATACCATGTAGATGGTGAATTCCCCTTACCTCAATGTGAGGTGGGGATACTCTTTTATAGATGAGCAAATCTAATTACAAGGAGGGTAAGTCCGATGTGAGACTCAGAAATACCCATTTACACTTAAATGGGGTCCAACAGAAACGAAAACACACACAAACAGAGTACAAGCAGAAGCTACACTAAGTAAAGCAGTAAAACAAACGTGCTGAAAGTACAAGGGGCCGGAAATACAAGCCCAAAAGAAAGGTACAGCTACAACTGAAAGTAAAGTACAACTCAAAGGACAACAGCTGAAAGGTGACAAGAAACTCTTGGATCGTCCTCCGGCTTCCTACCTGAAGGGTAGGTACAGATGTCCTCCTCAGCACTCCAAGTCTGTCCGTCTCCTCCGGGTTCCGACTCGTTGTGAGATCCACCTTCGGGTACCGTCCAGCTCTACAAGCCTCAACCACGATCAGTGATGTCTGTCGTCTGCATCCAACACAACGAGGTGCGGGCATAGCCCGTGCAGGGGTGAGTATAACGATACTCAGTAGGGACCCTGAGACCCTCAAGGTCTCACTAAATCCAACAAGGATAACCACAAAGCAGGAACCAAACAGATAACCCTTACTTAGGTATAAGCTCATACTTATACCTAAGTTATCAAGTAACCCATCTCAAACAAGAGGTATCACACAGATATGAAATCAACGGATAACCACTACTTAGGTATATGCTCATACATATACCAAGTTATCAAATAACTCATCTCAATCATGAGGGAAACACAAAGGTCAACGACTCAGCTCAAACCAAGATTTTATTCACGATGTCGAAACCACAGCTGCTGAGAACTCCTCCTCTGTCGAGTACAGTGGGTCTGCCGCTACAACCAAGCGCTTCCCACTAACCTTGGACTGCTGAAGTACTCCACCTGTCGAGTACTGCGGGCATGCTGCTACAACCAAGCGCTTCCCACCATGGGTATGCCGCTACAACCAAGCGCACCCCCTCATAGCCTACAGAGGTACACCTTCTGTCAAGTACTGCGGGTCTGCCGCTACAACCAAGCGCTCCTCCGCCGTGGGTCTGCCGCTACAACCAAGCGCTCCCCACTGGGCTATCTGAATCACTCTGAGTCGATCGATCAGCAGTCGTCAAGTCTCAGCCAGCTACTAGGTCTCTGCACTCCGCTCGCTCGTCACCGGGAGGGTCCGCTCCACGAGCTACTAGTCGATACTCCAAGTATCACAAAGTCCCACGAAGAAGTATCCCAAGGGTCTGCCACGTCATAGGAATCTCAACACAACAGACAGCGCGTCAATCGGACGCCCGGTCTGTGTTATTAGCCTTTTTGTCCCGGGGGCCCAGTTGGTTTCGTGTACGACCAACCCGACCGTATCTCAACTGTACCTCGAACTCTCATAGGGTATACTCATAGGGACCGTTTCTCAACATGATTACCAACGCCGCTGACGGTTCGCCAAACAGTCGTCCGGTCTGAAAGTTATTAGTTTTTCCGTTTCAGGGGCCCGGTTGGATTTCGGGTACAATCCAACCCGGCCATATTCCAACTGCGTCCAAACCTCAGGTGAAGTATACCAAAAGAACCGTCTCATCAAGAGGAATCCAACAAAGTCGACGGCACGTCAATCGGACGTCCGAAACTCAAGTTATAAGTGTTTCCGCTCCGAGGGCCCGGTTGGTTTCGGTTTCGAACCAACCCGGTCGTACCCAAAGTTCTCTGAAACCTTGAGTGTAATATACCGAAACGACTGTCTCGATCCAAGGATCCCAACGCAACAGACGGTGCGTCAATCGGAGGTTCGTAGCCCAAGTTATGGGTGTTTGAACGGATCTGCCCAAAAATAAGGGGTTTGGGCCCAGTCCGACCCAGACCAATACCCCCTGGGTCGGCCCGAACTGGGTCGACCCGACCCGGGTCCGGCCCGGCGCAGGCGGTCCAACCCAGTGCGGGCGGCCGACCCAGCGCGGCGGACGCGAAAGGGGGGGGCGCCGCCCCCCTGATTTCTGAAATGGCAGACCCCTGTGAGGTCCACCCTAGGTGTGTTGGTCGGAGGTTTTGAACCCCCGGACTTCTCGGAACGGCCGGCCATGTTGGCCGGCCGGTGTGGCTGCCGCGGGACCCGCCGGTCCCGCCTCCTGGTGGTGTCGACGGCCGGCCAAGCCCAGCCGCCTCTGTCGAACCGTCGCGGCCATAGTCGCGGCTCCTCTTCGGCCGGCGCGGCGCGACGGCGCCGCGCTCCACCGCCGCGGCCCGCTCCGGCCGCGGTCCTCGTCGTCCCCGCGCGGTGCAACGGCACCGCGTCGCCCCCGCTTCAAGCCGCAATGAAGGTCAACAACAAAAGGGGAGGAGGATCGGCCGTGTTTGTGTGGTCCGACCTCCTCCCGTTATATTGATAACAGGCGGCCAATAATTTAACGAAGAATCGTCAAAATATTCCTGAATTGTAAAATCAACCCCTACCTCGATTCACGAAGGTTGATCGCTTGACGAAGAAAGGGAAAGCCCCGTTGTTTCGTAGACGTTGTCGCGGGATGACGGCGTCGCTTCGTCAAGCGTTGAGAAAAAGGAAGCCGAGGTTAGCACCGGCGTTCTTCGCGTTCTTCAACGATGAGGAAGGAGTTCTTCGCGGGAGGATGAAACTCTTCAAAAACTAGAACTCTCCCAAAAACTCAACACAAGCTAAAAACCAAATAAAATAAGACACCTCTTATTTTATTACTCAAGCCATGCTTTTCAAAATTCCAAAATTGAAAACCAAACACACTTAATTAATTAATCTTAAGTTTTCATATTAATTAGATGTTTAGTTGACATGAATTAAAGTGGGAGGTGAGGAGGGGAGGAGTCACTTAATTAAAAAGGGGTTTAGAGGAGTTAGGGAATTTGAAAAGGTGGGGGCTCGTGTGGGCCCCACCTCACCTTTAATCCTCTCATGGGAAGTTATCAACCAGTGGGTCCCACTCCAACTCCCACACCTAGGATCTAACACTTAGAAGAGAGAAATAAAATTTGTAACACAATTTTATTTCACTTAAACCACATTTTTAAACAACACTTCCCGAGCAAACGCAACTTCAGAAAAGGTCTTCTTAAGCAATTACCGGTGCTGCGGTTTCATCGGTGTCCTCGGATTTTGATTCCGAGCACCGGTTCAAAAGTTAGAAAAACTCGCTCGTTCGTTCACTGAACGTACCCGAGCTAATCTTCGGAAATTGATTCCGAGCACACCGGGCCTCGAAATCAGGTGCCGTCAAAATCTGCGGACTCGTAAAATTCCAAAGAAATTAAGAAAAAAATTTCCTTGAAATTTCCAGGTCTTTACAGACGTGATCATGCTCAAGGTGGTGGCGAAGAAAGTGGCAGTTCACCTCAATATGTTTCGTCCGTTCATGGAAGACGGGATTCGAAGCTATCTTAGTGGCTGCCTGATTGTCACACTAGATGTGAGCAGATGTTTGCGGAGAAAAGCCAAGCTCCTGGAAAAGATGTCGAAGCCAAATGATCTCTGTGGTGACGGTGGTCATGGCACGGTACTCAGATTCTGCACTGGAGCAGGAGACGACCGTCTGTTTCTTGCTGCGTCAGGAGATGAGGTTGTCTGCCAAGAATACGGCAAATCTAAAAGTAGATCTCTGAGTAGCAAGGCAACCAGCATAATCGGCATCACAAAAGACCTCAATATTTAGATGAGCATGCTGGGAGTAGCAAAGACCACGGGCAGGATCTCGCTTGATGTATTTTGCGATGCGGAGGACAGCATCCCAATGAGAGGTGGTCGGATGCTCCATAAATTGGTTCACTTTGCCAACAGCGCAGGCAATGTCGGGACGGGTCATGGTGAGATAATTGAGTTTGCCCACCAGTCGACGGTACCGCTCTGGGTGTGAATACGGTTCTAAGCAGTCATAAAGAGACCGTTCCCCAAACTCCAGAGGAGTGTCCACAGCAGTGGTCTGTGTCAGCCCAGCATCTTACAGAATATCCAACGCATATTTCTGTTGGCAGAGGGAGATGGTGTCCAGAGAATAGGATACCTCGATGCCTAGGAAGTATGTGAGAGGACCGAGATCCTTAGTGTGGAAGTGCTGGCGAAGATGCCCCTTGAGGTGGGTGATACCAACAGAGTCGTTGGTGATGATGATATCATCCACATAAACGACCAACAGGATGCAGCCAGCGGAGGTCGTTCTATAGAACACAGTGTGGTCCTTCATGCTGCGAGAGAGCCCAAAGTCGGTGACGACAGTGCTGAAGCGGCCGAACCAAGCACGAGGAGACCGCTTGAGGCCGTAAAGAGAGCGGCGGAGTCGACAGACTTAAGACTCGACGCCAGAGGCACAAAATCCGAGGGGCTGTTGCAAATAAACCTCTTCCTGAAGAAATCCATAGAGGAAGGCATTCTTGACATCCAGTTGATGAAAAGGCCAATGATGATGAGCCACCAGAGAGATGAATAACCGAACGGAGGCCATCTTGGCAACTGGAGAGAAGGTATCAAAATAGTCAATACCGTAAATCTGTGCGAAGCCCTTTGCCACAAGGCGGGCTTTGAGTCGATGGAGAGTGTCATCAGGATTCAGCCTGACTATGTAAATCCATTTGTTGCAAACCGCCTGTTTGCCTGCTGGAAGGGGGACAAGATCTCAAGTATGGTTTTCTTCCAGAGCCTGCAACTCACCCTGCATTGTTGTTAGCCATCCCGGGTGAGATTTTGCATCACCAACTGTGCGAGGAATAGATACTGTCTCCAGAGCTGACAGACCCCTGTATGAAGTTCAAATAGAGGAGTACTTTCGCAAGAGCGAGTACATTTCCGGAGGACAATGGGCAAGTCGTCTGGTGTCGGGGCAGAAGCATCAGACGAATCTGGGACAATGATCTCCTTGGCTTGGATGGGGGGCACAGTCGATGGGCGACGGGAGTAGACCGTACCAAACCGATGAGCAGCGGGAGGCAGCACCGGAGGATGGATGATGAGTGGAAGACAATCATCGATGTCAGTATCTAGATGGGGAGAGGGAAGTGAGAATGGAGAACTCTCAACAAATAAGACGTCAGCAGAGGTGATATAACGTCGTAGGTCTGGAGAGAAGCACCGGTGTCCGCGTTGAGTGCGTGAATATCCGAGGAAGATGCAGCGGAGAGATTTGGGAGAGAGTTTGGAAAGGTCGGGACGAGCGTCACGGACATAACAAAGACTTTCAAATACACGGAGTGGGAGTGAGGAGGGAGAGAGGAGAACAGAGTCCGAAAAGGAGTCTCCTCCTGAAGGATAGAAGAAGGGAGTTGGTTTAAGAGGTAGGTTGCAGTCAGGATGGCATTGGTCCAAAAGCGGAGTGGCACCTGCATGTGGAATAGGAGGGCACGAGCAGTTTCTAGAATATGACGATGTTTCCGCTCCGCCACTCCATTCTGCTGAGCTGTATCAGGACAGGATGTCTGATGAATGATGTCGTGATCCTTGAGAAACTGCTGAAAGGAAGTAGATAAATATTCTCGTTCATTGTCGGAGCGGAGACATTTGATGGAGGTGGAGAATTGAGCTTGAATTTCATTGTAAAAGGTTTGAAAGGTAGGAAATACTTCAGACCGATCACGAAGCATGTAAAGTCATGTCATGCGGGAGTAATCATCAATAAAAGTGATATAATAGTTGTTCCCGGACTGGCTCGAAACCCTGCAAAGACCCCATACATCGGTATGAACAAGATCGAAAGGATTCACTACACATGGTTCCTGTTGAGGAGAATATGTTACCCAATGATGTTTAGAAAACTTGCAGGATTCACAATGGAATGATAGGTAGGAACTGAATAGGGGGCAGATTTTATGGAGGATGGAAGGCGGTGGATGACCAAGACGGGAATGTAGGTCAAGAGCACGGGCTGAGGTAGATGAGCAAGCGAGACATGGCAGGGTATCGAACATGTACACCTCATTCTGAAGATGACCTCGACCAAGCTCTCGATTCGTCGTCTACTCCTGAAAAACAACACCAGAAGAAGTAAAAGTAGCGACACAATTTAAATCTTTGGTGAATTTGCTGATTGAGAGATGATTAAAGGGACTGTGAGGAATATGAGCAATAGAATCCAGGCAAATAGACGGGGTTAAGTGGCATGTGTCAAATCTGATGATGGGGATTGTTGATCCATTTGCAATAGTAATTGTAGAGGCACCGGCGTATGGATGATATGTAGTGAACATACCAGAGTCTCCTGTGAGATGTTCCGATGCACCAGAGTCTAGCATCCATGTTGTGGGTTGTGGAGATACACATGTGGTAGAGCTGTCAGTCTGAGCAATGGGGGCTGGAGAAGAGGACGGTGGCACACTCGCCCGATAAGATTGTATCCAAGCAATTTCTTCTACCGAGAATGTCGTTCTGTAACAGGTGCTGGATGAAGGGGAATGTGGGTGACGGCGGCCGAAGTGGGAGGCCGACGGAGGGTGCCGCGAGTCGGGAGCGCTGCTGGGAGCGCAGGGAGGCAGGCCGGGTAGCACCGAAATGGCGTACAGGCCGGCGACAGGAGGCGCGCGCGTGGTGTTGCGGCTACGTGGGTGGACAGCCACGGGAGTCGAGGCTAAGCGCGGGAGGGCGACAAGAGGCGCGTCGGGCAGCGGGGCCGCAGGAGTTGGGAGACGCATCGAGCGAGAGTCGGGTGTCGCCGAGAAGATGCCGGAGGCCGGGGCCGGATGAAGTTCGGACTGGGAAGCGCTGGGAAAGGCGGTTGGTCGGGCGGTGGCGTCAGATCGGTAGGCGTCGTTCCGTCGGGTGAGGGCCGCCGTAGGAGAGAGCGGCTGCAGGTCGGGAGTCGTGATGGGAGGCCAACAAGGAGGGAGATCCGCCGGGAAAGGATCCGCTAAGAGGGTGCGGGACAACTGCAGAGGGGCGGAGGACCGCGGGCGGGAGGTGCAGGATCGGGAAGGGTGACGTCGGTGACAGAGGAGCAGCGGGGATGCCGCTGAGAGAGTCCGGCTGGGAACCGCGACGGGAGGGAGCCTCCAGAGGGATGGGAGCAGCCAGGATGGGTGCCGCCGGGATGGGAGTGGGGCGCGTAGGGCAGACCTAGGAGGGAGGGGGTAGCCGCGTAGGGCAGACCCAGGAGGGAGGGGGGGCCGCGTAGGGCAGACCCGAAAGGAGGGGTGCCACTTAAGGCAGAGCCGGGAGGAAAAAAAATATCTAGAGGGAGGGCTCGGGATTAGGTTCCCTTTGATACCATGTAGGGATGGGAAACCGCCTTACCTCAAGATGAGGCGGAGGCCTTCTTTTATAGATTGAGAAAGAGAAATACATACAGGAGTATTTCGATGTGGGACTCGGAAATACCCAAAATAATAAAAATAGGGTTTAACAGATGACATTCTGGTTTATAATAAGAATTGGAAAGAGCATTTAGAATCAGTGCAGGAAATTCTTCAAAATATGACCGTAAATAAGTTGTTAGCTAATAGAAAAAAAAAATGCACGTTTGGAAGGAATGTGGAATACTTAGGGAATATCATTTCGGCACAAGGAGTTGCAATGGATCCTAAGAAGCTGGAAGCTGTAATTAAGTGGCTGCAACCAAGAAATGTCAAGGAGGTGAGGGAATTTTTTGAGCTGCCGGGTTATTACAGAAAGTTTGTAAAAGATTATGGAAAAATAGCATGACCACTCACTGCTTTGACCAAAAAAGATGGGTATGGTTGGACTCCTGAAACTCAAGCACCATTTGAAGAACTCAAGGAAAGGTTAACAATTGCACCGGTACTTAGTATGCCTGATTTTTCCAAGGGGTTTGCTATAGAATGTGATGCTTCTGGATCTGGGATAGGAGTTGTTTTGATACAAGATGGAAGGCCATTAGCTTATTTCAGCAAAGCGTTGTCTGAAACAAATTTGCAGAAATCAATCTATGAGAAGGAACTTATGGAATTAGTCCTTGCGATCCAGCATTGGAAACAATAATTACTTGGGAGGACGTTTGAGGTTTTTACAAATCATAGCAGCCTCAAGCATTTGCTCAGCCAAAAGGTGATCTCTATTAACCATCAATGTTGGTAGGCTAAGTTGCTCGGATATGATTTTTCTTTTGTTTATAAGTCGGAAAAAATTAACGATGTAGGGATAGAGCGGGAAGAAGATTGTTTACAAATGGCTATTTATGAACCTAGTTGGGAGGAGCTTGGGTTGTTTACAAATGGCTATTTATGAACCTAGTTGGGAGGAGCTTGGGTTGTTCAGGGAGGAAATTGCACAAGATGCTAAGTTGTCAACTTTAAGGGAGCAGCTTTTGCAAGATGGAACGGTTAAACCAGGGTATTCTTACAGGAATGGGTTGCTATTCTTTAAGAATCGGCTGGTTTTACTAAGAAATTCTTCACTGATTCCAAAATTCTTCCAGCATGAGGCCATTTAGGATACTTAGAAACTTACAAACGCTTAGCAGGGGGTTATTTTGGTCTGGAATGACACGGAGTGTTATGCAGCGAAAATGTGAAATCTGTCAGAAAACCAAGTATGAAGCTTTAAGTCCGACAGGGTTGTTACAACCACTTCCTACTCCAAATTTAATTTGGGAAGAAGTATCAATGGACTTTGTGTTAGGATTACCTAAGTCCCAAGATTTTGATGTGGTATTTGTGGTGGCAGATAGACTCAGTAAATATGCACATTTTATTCCAATCAAACACCCATTTTATGCGAAAACGGTTGCTGAAATTTTCTTAAAAGAGGTAGTCCGACTACATGGAATTCCTATAGCAATTTTCAGCGATAAAGATCCGATGTTTACTAGTTTGTTTTGGCGGGAACTTTTCAGATTGCAAGGGACAACACTCAAAATGAGCTCCTTTTATCATCCACAAAGTGATGGACAAACGGAGGTTGTAAACAGATGTTTAGAGGCTTATTTACGATGCTTTTCTTCAGAAAAAACCCAAACAGTGGGCATCTTGGTTGGCTTGGGCAGAGTATTGTTATAATACTTCATTCCATACTTCTACTGGGAAAACCCCATTTGAGGTTGTGTATGATCGTCAACCCCCACATAAACTTCACTATACACGCGAAGAAACATCTGTTGAGGCAATAGCAACACCATTGGTAGCTAGAAATGAAACACTAAAGCAACCACGGGTTAATATTCACAAGGCACGGCAACTTATGACCAAATATGCTAATAAAAACCAGCGGGAGGTGAGGTTGGGGACTTGGTTTGGGTTAAATTGAAACCCAATAGTTCTGGAAATATTTCCAAGGTGAATTCAAAACTGGAACCCAAATACTTGTTGGAACCACTTTGTGTATGAAGATTGTATTTGTTGTCAACAGTTGTAAATACTGGTCAAAATGAAGAAGGAGATGAAGAATGACTAAAAAGTTAATGGAGATTGACTGAAGTGAGGTTGCTTGGAGAATTGTTATGGAATCATAACATTGGATGTCATACTTGAGCAATTCTCTAAAAAGATCAATTCAGACGATTGTTGAACTGATCCTAAGTTCAAAGAACTTGTGTCCAAGGCGACACATTGTTTACAACAATGATGAATGGTGAAGTATCATCCATATCAGGATGATTGAAGAAAAAAAAAGGATTTTAATAAGACCATGAAATGCTTCACGATTGCATGAAAACCATGAAAGAGCTTACTTGAAGAAAAGAATCATATGATTTGCATGAAGTAGAGAATGATGGTTGAAGAAGAAGAGAGAGTGTGGAAGGGCTTGGCATTCTACGATGGTCATGCATTACACATTGCCTTGCAAACAGATGATCATTGCATTGTTCTTAAAGTTCCAAATACATGTATCAAAGGTGATACATCGTCTCCAACATTGAAGGTGTTTGAAGAATCTCAAGCCTCCACTTTTGGATGAAGAGAGGTGATTGAAGTTCTTTGGAATTAACACTCGAAAAAGGAATTGAGGATTTGAAGTGAGGATGAAGAAGTACTTTGGAATTCATATTCCAAAGAGTATAAGAAGAAAGAAGGATGATTTTTGAAGATGAAGAGAAGACATGAAGTAATGCATGGGCTTGGAACTATGAGAATGGCCAAAACTATGACGATGTTTTGCTGATTTGTATTTCACAAATATCATAAGTTCGGAGAACTTGTGATGCAAGGATTATGAAGAATAGGGAGAGTAAAGAAGTGTTTTTGGCAAAGGAAAGAAAGTGGCGTGCAAGTCAAAAGTGGCGCGCAAGTGTATGTTGCGCGCAAGTGTATGTTGCGCGCAAGTGTATGTTGCGCGCAAGTGTATGTTGCGCGCAAGTTATATTTCAAGATCATCCCATCAAAATATGACAAAGAAAATAAAGTGGCGCGCAAGTTAAAGATTGGCGCGCAAGTCAAAAAGTGACGCGCAAGTATAAGAGGCGCGAAAGTGTATATTGCGCGCAAGTCATATTTCAACATCAGCTTATCAAAATATGACAAAGGAAAGAAAGTGACGAGCAAGCGATGGAGCGGCGCACAAGTGGTGGAGCTGCACGCAAGTGGTGTAGCGGTGCGCAAGTGGTGGAGCGGTGCGCAATTAGGAATGGCGCACAAGTGTACGTGGCGCACAAGTGTACGTGGCGCGCAAGTCACCAAAATGCCTATAAATAGACGACTACCCTCCTCATTTTTCAAGGCTCAACACTTAAGAGAAAATTTGAGCTCTGATCGCGCAAGTAGTAAAAAGTGGCGCGTAAGTTAAGGGTTATTTATAAGGCGCGCAAGTAGGGAGGCGCACAAGCAGAGTGGCGCGCAAGCAGCGTGGCGCGCAAACAGAAGTGGCGTGCAAGTTGTAAGAGGCGCGCAAGCAGGGAATTGTGTGCAACAAGTGTGTTGTGTCCAACCCCGAAGTGGCACACAAGTTGTGAGTAGTACACAATTGTGGAGCGCAAGTATTTGGTGGCGCGCAAGCAGAGAGGCGCGCAAGCAGGGTGGCGCGCAAGTAAGGATTGACGCGCAAGCTGTGAGTTGTTCTAGAAGTTCTTACCAGCTTCTGATCAACTGTGATGATGCTAAGTTGACCTAGACTTCATTGTTTTAACGATCACAAAGAGAACTTGTGATTCTAGCAAGAAGAAGAAGAAGAGCTCAGTGCAGATGATTTTGCACTGAAAGAGAACGTGTGAAGAAGAGCAGGTTTCAGTGCAGCTGGTTTTGCATTGAAGAAGCAGAAGAAGAAGAGTGTGCAGCTTACAGGTTTGCTGCATAGAAAGAAGAGAAGAAGAAGAAGAAGAACACAGTATGCCCAACTGAAGCCTACAATTATTTAGGGCAGTTTAATTCGGATGATGCTATGTGAGTTGATCCTCAGTGTATGAATAATCACATTGGTATATGTGATTCTGGCCAAGAAGAGAGAAGAAGATTTAGTGCAGTTGGTTATTGCACTAAGAAGAAGAAAGAAGTCTAGTGCAGTTGGTGTTGCACTAGAGAAGAAGAGAGAGAAAGAAGGAAGAATTGTTTGTCTACTGCTTTGCAAGTAATCAAGTGAAGATCACTAAAGAAGACCAAGAGCAGAACCTACCTTATCAAGAAGGAAGAAGACTGTCACTATAGGCAGTATAAAGAACTAGCTAGAAGTTGCAAGTTGGACTAGGTTATCACCAGTCCAGGGAAGAGGATTGTTTCTCACCCCCCTCTAAAATGTAGGGACTCACACTGGCTAGAGGATTGTTTTCCTAGCCACTCCATTGTAACGGCATATTAAACTATAGTGGAGAATCCATGCACTGGTCATTCCCATGCATGGCAAAGACGTAGCTACTCTTATTGAGCGGTGAACCTTGTAAAAATATCGTGTGCATATTTTTACTGTTTTCTATTATTGCATGTGACAGGTAAAAGAGAATAAGAGAATCAAGATCCCAACAAGCCAAGAGGTATAGGGATAAAAAGTAAGAATTGGTTTAAAAAGTCCTCAACACTGATTCACCCCCCCTCTCAGTGTTAGGTATATCCCAAACTGGTCCTCTCAATTGGTATCAGAGGCAAAGGTTCAGCTCGGTTGGATTCTCTATTTTGAAGATATTCTCTTTTGAAGACTTGAGATTCTTTCCTGAGTCAACAATGAAGTGCAGTTTTGATGAAGAGTCAGTTATCTCTGAGCAGAATTTTATATCTACTAAAACCATGATGAACAGGAAAAAGAAGAAGAAGAGAAAGCTGAAGAAGTCCCTCTTTTCTAAAGAAGAGGAAGTATCTGTATCTCCATGCCTTGCTGAAAATGAGGACATATCAGACATTGAAAGTAATGAGATGGTGGCTCATGTTTTCACCAAAAAGATGGACAACCTTCCTACCTCAACTGATCAAGAGGTTTGTGTTAGTACATTTAGAAATTATTCTCATGATGAAAATGCTAGCACAAGTGGTGATGATCAATCTACAACATCTCAAGAAATATCAGTTGATAGATTAAGAATGATTCTGCATGGTATCCCTGATGAAAGTACATCCCTGGTTTGTGGAGTATTTCAATGCATGTAGAAAAATATCACTCAGCTGGAAGAAGAAACTGATATTTTGGAGAAAGGCTTACAAGCAAAATTTGTTGAATGTTTAAAGCTCTCCAGACAGGTTGAAGCCTTTGAAGCAACAAAGAGAGGATTTGAAGTAAGTTCTTCAAAGTGGCTCAAATATGTTGAAGAAAAAGAGGGAGTCAACAAAACTCTAGAAGAAAAGATCCATGCACTTGAAGATGAGCTAAAAAAGAGCAATGAAGTCAAAAAGTTATATTTGGAAAAAAAAATCAAGAAGATCAAGGAACTTGACTCTTTGTTACAAAACAAAGTAAAGATGCATGAAGATGAAGTTGAAAGATTAAAAAAGGCTTGTGAAGTGAAGATGACTATGATTGAAGACCAAGAAGTCATCCTCAATATGAGATGTCTAGAATTGGAAGCTAAGTTAACCAATCTTGAGAAGACGCATATTGAGTCTCCACAAAAGAATAAAACAGTTGATGCTAGTACTCAATGCTCAATGGAGGATTCTACTATCAAAAGACCTCCAACATGTGATAAGAAGATCATGGCTTCACTAATTGATCTATCACGAGCATCTGAAAAAGTAAAGGTACCATCCATACCAACTTGTACGAATGTTTCTAAAATTGCTTCTACAAAAAGTGCAGGTTGAAAGAAAAATTCTAAACAAGTATAGATGAAGAAAAGTGAGAAGAAACCTAACATCATAGCTAGAGTGGATAGAGGAAAGAGTGTGGAAGATAGCTCCCCACAGAAAGCACAACATACCAAGAAGAAGATTCAACAACCTTATAAAGAAGATGGAAACAAGTCAAGGTTTGTTGGTCAATGTTGGTGTTGTAATAGATTTGGTCATTGTGCACTGGATTGTTGGTACAACCCCTTAAATATAAAAGCACAGAGAAAGCCCATCTCAAGGGGGAGAAAGCCAGAGAAGAAGAAGCAACATCCACAGATCCAGAAGCATCTGTATACTGCAAATAGATTTGGAATGTTAGATAACATCTGTGATGTATGCAATAGGAGTGGTCACATGAATGGTGCATGTTCACCTCAACAGGTACCCAAAGCTGATAAGAAAAGAAGATCACAGCAATGAAAAATCATCCTTGGGAAGAAATCAGAACAATGTTGTAAAAACAAATTCTCCCAAGAAGATCCCAAGAAGAAAAGTTGAGAAGCCCTTGGATTCAATGTCCAAGGAGGTGAAGGGTGGTGCATCCAAAAGAACCACTAAGAAGGATGCCACTCAGAAGAAGCCATGTGGAAATTACAAACATGCTTCCACAATTCCTAAAGACATATTGGTTATCTGGCCTAAAGATTTGGAAAGAATGAGAAAAGAGGAAGATGCACAGGAGAAGGCTAGTACAAAAAGTAATAAGAAGATTCCACATGATGAAGAAAAGGTGAATAAGAGGTTGCAAACAAAAGGAAACTCTCATGTTCAAGAAGTTTTGTGTGTGAGGTGCAACAAGGCTGGTCACACTGTTAAAAATTGCATTGAATTTATTCCAGCCCAAGAAGAATTTATCAAAAGGATGAAAATTGCACCAAGAGATTCTAATTCTTGGAAAGCTCTTGAAGAAAGTGTAAGGGTTGGTGTCCTGAGAACCAACTGTTTTGTACTTGTTGCGGAATCGTCGGGAGACACAACGACAGAAAAAGAGAAAATGAAAGAAAGGAAAAACAACAATGAACACGGCGATTTACGTGGTTCGGGAAAAATCCCTACGTCCACGGGAGAGGCAGAATTTCACTAATTGGGAGCAGCAAATTACAGAGGATTTCAGTCAGAAACCCTAGCCCGAAAATGGGCTACATATGAAGAAGACGGTCCACTGTTCTGAATAGTAGTCCGCGTTGCAACAGTGATCGGCGGCTCACTTTGTCAAAAGTGCTACAGTGTCTGCCGGCTGGAAGTCAAAAGCGCTACAGTACTGTTGACCCCGAAGTCCGCACCGCTACAGTGTCTGTCGGTGTCGATCGGTCAGCTCGACCCGCGATAGTTGCGGGCCACAAGCATTCGGCCCAACCGGATCGGGCAACACCAATCCAACAGTACTTTGATTACATGAATGTTCACTTATTATATATTGTTCATTGTTCTGCATGACTATAATATAATAATATCCTGGAATATTTGTTGCATTAATAAGGTCATAGCAGATCCCCGCTATGATGAGAACCTTGAAATGCTATAACAATATTCTTAAATAAAATTCTGCGGTTGGATGACATACTATGATAGGACACATAGTATACAGACCGTCATGTGCGAGTACTCGTAAGAAGATGAGACTTTCTCTCATGGAGTTCGCACTTGGTAATCTCTAAGATGGGAGATTATGAGAACAGACCCGCCAATAGTAATTTCGCATGTCTTGGTGTCATCGGATATTGCTATCTACGAGCGTGTGTAATGGTCCTTAGACTGAAAGATTATCATTAACTCATGTCATGACTCGCGCACTTAGATTTACTGACGAAAACCGTCACGCAGACAGTTGGCGGGAAGTAGGGTACGTTGGGTGCGTCACGAGTGACATGTTGTTAATTGATAAGTCGAGGAAGGATTTGTCTCTTCCATTTATGGAAGTTGATATCTCGGCCCTTTGATTGAAATAGAACTGTCGCATTAAATTCCATGGCCATGGTGTAAACGACGAGTTTATTTCAGGTAGTCAAAGAACGACAGATCAAGCATATAGGTTTATGACACTGCCATGAAACCTGTTTGATGAGATATCGAGACAAAGGGATTAAATTACACAGTAAGCGTTCGTATGAGGTGATACGTCAATGCGGCGTCAACTTCTTTCTCTTGGGTGCCTTGACCTGTTGCTAGACAATAATCTTGGACTTTAGGCAAGTCTGCCTAATGCCAACGAGAAAGAGGCCTAGAGGGTCACACACTAAGTGTATCCGAGTATCTCAAGTTGAATAAAGATTATTCTCGTACGTGGTTTAATAATTATTCAAGGAAGCCTAAGTTGTTTTAAATGATGGAGAAAAAATAAAATAAAACAAGTACACGCCGTGTATTATTAAATGTACACGTCGTGTAGTTTTATTTTGGAAAGGAAATGAATAAATGAAAACAAGATATACACGCCGTGTACATTTAATATACACGCCGTGTAGTTTTCAATGAAAAACAAGTACACGCCGTGTATTTATTATTACACGCCATGTAGTTTTTTCAGTCGGGATTTTGAGGATATAATATTGTTTTAAATGATATTTATTATAATCAGCGTGGGCGCATGTCAAGGAATTATCTATTCGACATGGGGGTTTTAAATAAGAGTCAATGAAATAAATAAAGCGCGTAACGCGTTTATTTATTGTCATAACTCTATAACCCCACACACCTGATTATAAATATCCTCACAACCCCAACTCTTCTCCGACACACAAGAGAATCATTGTGCACAACATCTCTGGAGAATTCTTTCAAGACCGAAAGAACCTCTTCCTCCAAGAACGCTCTCAAGACCGAGAGAGATCATCTTCCATCGGATCAAGACGATCTAAGGCGGACAACGCAAGCAAAGGCTTCTCCACGCTAGCACCCGAAGAATCCTTTGGCGACGTCCAGAGATACAAGGTACACGTGTGGATCACCGCTAGAGGGATTCTACACTTGGCTTCTACGACGCAACGACGGATCACATCGACAACGTGATCGAGAACATCAACGAAGAAAGAACACCCAAAAGGTATTTCTTTATAATTAATTAAATTAACTATAATCAACCTGTAACGATCCTTGTTTGTGGTTCCGGGACAAACCATCTTCTTTGTCTTTTTCTGTGATTCGATCCGTGGAGACTGACGTTTAACGTCGTATTGATCCCGAATTGATCATTACTAATGACAAAAAGCCAAGTGGGAACATCCACCCACGCGCTTCCGCTGCGCCCGGAACCTTCAGAAAGAAGGTTCACACACAAACAAATGGAAGAAGTATTGAGATCCACACAACCACAGTCAAAATTGAAGATTATATGTGCAAGTGTGAGGAGTGGAGCAAATGGAGCATCTTGGTTGAAAAAATCATCCCTGCCTTCCCGCTCACATTGAAGAAGCAAAAAGGATCCACCTTATTCCCTTAAATCTTTTTGTATTGTATTTGTTCTAATAATACAGAGAATTGAAGGTGAAGCAAGCTCTCAGGGGGAGAACCTGAGAAGCAGTGATTGCTATCAACTCTTGATAGCAATGCTGAAGAAGTTGTCATCTGTGGAAGATTCGTCAATTAATATTCAAATATTAATATGATAAGGGATCACCATTGATGGAGATGATGAGGAGTGTTCCCTTAAGAGGGAGACATATGAAGAAGCTGTCAGAGTTATTATTTCAATCAGTATCAACTTATGCAGGTATCAAATTCAATTACTCGGGAAATTCCTTGAATAGCATGTCATTGGAAAAGGTATGTCATTTCTTAATCTCTCATCCTTGGTTACTCAAAATAAATATATTTTTACAAAGGGGGTGTAACTAGGTCAATCAGTGACATAAGAAGAATGAAAATGCCCCAAGACCACTTATCCTGCCAATTGCACTTGAATGTTTTTGATATTTTTGTTGAAGTGTGTTGGAGTCTGTATCCCACATCGGACTTGTGGTCCGATGTGGTCATTTTCATTCATTATAAAAGAATGTCTTCGCCGCACTCTGAGGAAAGGAGGCAAGGGGGTTTCTCAACCTACATGGTATCAGAGGAGGTTTTCGAAACCCGATCCTTCCTCCCTCCCTAATTATTTTTTTTCTCCCTTTAGGGTTTTTCCCCGTCTGGGGGGCTGCGGCTCCAATCCAAATAGTCGGCCGCCCCCCCCCTCCGCTGCTCCTCCCGATCGCGCAGGCCCTCCCTCGTGTCGGATCACTCTCTCCCGGCGGATCTCCCCCCGACAGCATCTCCCTGTGCCTCTCCTGCGGTTTCCGGTTCTGTCTGGCCCGCCTCTCCCTGCCCTAGCAGATCAACCCGCCTCCGTTAGAGAGGCTCTCCAACGTCCAGATCCCGGCTCCCTCGCGCTCGCCCATACCGTCGCGCTCGCCTGCGCCTCTCTGTTGCGCTCGCCCGCGCCTCTCCGTCGCGCTCGCCCCTGCCGTCGCGCTCGCCCGCTGCTCTCCGGCGTCCAGACCCAAAGACCTCCCGCGCGGCTCTGGCGTCCAGATCCGTCGGTTCCCTCCTGCTCGGCGCACAGCGGTGCGGCCTCCCTTCCCCGGCGCCTCCAGCCCGATGTGGCTCCCCGGTGCGCCTTTCCTCCCGGCGCGCGCTCCTCCTATGCACGAGACCTCCCCGCCGCAGCTTCCTTCCCAACGCCGTACCTGCCAGCATCCCCCTCCTGGCGGTTTCCCCTCTCCGCTCTTCCCGGCTCCCCGCTCCTGCCGGCACCCACTTCCGCAACTCCCGGCGCGCAGAACGGTTTCTCCCGCTTCGCCCGAACTGCCCGCCTATTCCTCGCACAGGCTCCCGCTTCTCCAGGCGCCCGAACCGGTCAGCTGCACCTCTCCCGCTACGCACGAACCACCCTCTCCGGCGGTCCTGTGCGCGCAGCGCCTCAGGCGGTTCCCCGGCGCCTCTGCTTCTCCAGCGGCGCCCGCCTCCTGCGGCTTTCCCAACGGTCCTACTTCCTGTGCGCGACGCCTCCAGTTCCAGATCCTCCTCCGCCTTCAATCCCAGGTCGGCGCTGATGATCTCCCATCCGGCGGATCCCGCCCCCTTGCCGGCATCTCCTCCCCTGTCGGGCCTCCCTCCCAACAGGTGCGCGGGCTCTTCCCAGGCGGCGGACCTCCCCCCTGTCGGCGCCGGATCTCCTCCCCCTGTCGGCATCTCCTTCTGCGGCATCCTGACAGCCAGCCCTAAGCGGCCCAGTTGGCGACTCCCGAAACCTCTCTCGCGCAACAGCCGGCCTCCATCCCTGTCAGCTCCTCCAGAAATCGGCCCTCTGCCTTCGACGCGGCACCGTACCGGACCGCTGCTCCTCCTGTGCGAGCCTTCCGACGGACCAGGTTCCCCGTCCGCTGCTCTCCCTCCTTGTCGGCCTCCTCCTGCAAGGCAGCCCTCCCTCTGGCCGGATTCATCTGCTTCCATCGTCGGTGCCTCCTGCGGAATCCCCGCCTCCCTGCCCGATGCCTCCTTCTGGATTTCCCGGCGTTTCATCGACCGGCCCCACTAGTGCGGCATTCCTGGCACTCCGTCAACCGGCCGGTCTGAGCAGCAACCTTTGCAACTTTCTTTTTATTTCGTCTGGTTTTGTAATCAAGTTGGGTCTGTCCAGCTTGAGGGGAGTGTTTGCAGTCTGTTGATTGCTTTGTCTTCATTTGTTTGGCTTGTTTTTTCTTTATGTGTCCAAGCTAGGTTCACCTAGCTTGAGGGGGAGTGTTGGAGTCTGTATCCCACATCGGACTTGTGGTCCGATGTGGTCCTTTTCATTCATTATAAAAGAATGTCTCCGCCTCACTCTAAGGAAAGGAGGCAAGGGGGTTTCTCAACCTACAAAGTGACTGCAGGAATTTCAGGATTAATTATTTCCTATCACATTCAATATCTCCGTCCTGGAATGAAAGTGGAAAACCCTTGAAGACAAGTGTAGGAGATCTCATCTCATGAGGTATCATGATCAGGACAACTTTATTGTCTAAATCAAATCCTCTTGTTTTCTAGATCGAGCTTTGCTCAAGTAGACTTAGAGTGAAATGATTGATGGCACACTGCTTAAGGACCGATACCCTCTCTACCATGAACTTTGTATTTCTTGTCAATAAGGGGGAGAGAAAGTGAAATGAAAGTTTGAAATGTAAAGGGGAGAGAGAAAATTCTCATTTTGACATTGACACATTCATTTGAGGAGATTTTAAGGTATTGACAACAAAATACAAAGGAGGAGATTGTTGGGACCACTTTGTGTATGAAGATTGTATTTGTTGTCAACAGTTGTAAATACTGGTCAAAATGAAGGAGATGAAGAATGACTAAAAAGTTAATGGAGATTGGCTGAAGTGAGGTTGCATGGAGAATTGTTATGGAATCATAACATTGGATGTCATACTTGAGCAATTCTCTAAGAAGATCAATTCAGACGATTGTTGAACTAATCCTAAGTTCAAAGAACTTGTGTCCAAGGCGACACATTGTATACAACAATGATGAATGGTGAAGTATCATCCATATCAGGATGATTAAAGAAGAATAAGGATTTTAATAAGACCATGAAATGCTTCACGATTGCATGAGAACCATGAAATGCTTCACGATTGCATGAGAACCATGAAAGAGCTTACTTGAAGAAAAGAATCATATGATTTACATGAAGTAGAGAATGATGGTTGAAGAAGAAGAGAGAGAGTGGAAGGGCTTGGCATTCTACGATGATCATGCATTACACATTGCCTTGAAATCAGATGATCATTGCACTGTTCTTAAAGTTCCAAATACATGTATCAAAGGTGATACATCGTCTGCAACATTGAAGGTGTTTGAAGAATCCTCAAGCCTCCACTTTTGGATGAAGAGAGATGATTGGAGTTCTTTGGAATTAACACTCGAAAAAGGAATTGAGGATTTGAAGTGAGGATGAAGAAGTACGTTGGAATTCATATTCCAAAGAGTATAAAAAGAAAGAAGGGTGATTTTTGAAGATGAAGAGAAGACATGAAGTAGTGCATGGGCTTGGAACTATGAGAATGGTCAAAACTATGACGATGCTTTGCTGATTTGTATTTCACAAATATCATAAGTTTGGAGAACTTGTGATGCAAGGCTTATGAAGGATAGGGAGAGTAAAGAAGTGTTTTTGGCGAAGGAAAGAAAGTGGCGCGCAAGTGTATGTTGCGCGCAAGTCATATTTCAAGATCATCCCATCAAAATATGACAAAGAAAATAAAGTGGTGCGCAAGTTAAAGATTGGCGTGCAAGTCAAAAAGTGGCGCGCAGGTATAAGGGGCGCGCAAGTATAAAAGGCGCACAAGTGTATGTTGCGCGCAAGTCATATTTCAACGTCAGCATATCAAAATATGACAAAGGAAAAAAAGTGGCGCGCAAGTGGTGGAGCGGCGCGCAAGTGGTGGAGAGGCGCGCAAGTAGAAATGGCGCACAAGTGTACATGGCGCGCAAGTCACCAAAATGCCTATAAATAGACGGCTACCCTCCTCATTTTTCAAGGCTCAACACTAAAGAGAAAATTCGAGCTCTGATCGTGCAAGTAGTAGAAAGTGGCGCGCATGCTAAAATGGCGCGCAAGTTGAGGGTTATTTATAAGGCGCGCAAGTAGGGAGGCGCGCAAGCAGAGTGGCACGCAAGCAGCGTGGCGCGCAAACAGAAGTGGCGCGCAAGTTGTAAGAGGCGCGCAAGCAGGGAGTTGTATGCAACAAGTGTGTTGTGTCTAACCCGAAGTGGCGCGCAAGTTATGAGTTGTGCACAACTGTGGCGCGCAAGTTATAAGTTGTGCACAATTGTGGCGCGCAAGTATTTGGTGGCGCGCAAGCAGGGAGGTGCGCAAGCAGGGAGGCGCGCAAGCAGGGTGGCGCGCAAGTAAGGATTGATGCGCAAGCTGTGAGTTGTTCTAGAAGTTCTTACCAGCTTCTGATCAACTGTGATGATGCTAAGTTGAGTTAGACTTCATTGTTTTAACAATCACAAAGAGAACTTGTGATTCTAGCAAGAAGAAGAAGAAGAAGAGCTCAGTGCAGATGGTTTTGCACTGAAAGAGAACGTGTGAAGAAGAGCAGGTTTCAGTGCAGCTGGTTTTGCATTGAAGAAGCGGAAGAAGAAGAGTGTGCAGCTTACAGGTTTGCTGCATAGAAAGAAGAGAAGAAGAAGAAGAACAGAGTATGCCCAACTGAAGCCTACAATTATTTAGGGCAGCTTAATTCAGATGATGCTATGTGAGTTGATCCTCAGTGTATGAATAATCACATTGGTATATGTGATTCTGGCCAAGAAGAGAGAAGAAGATTTAGTGCAGTTGGTTATTGCACTAAGAAGAAGAAAGAAGTCTAGTACAGTTGGTGTTGCACTAGAGAAGAAGAGAAAGAAAGAAGGAAGAATTGTTTGCCTACTGCTTTGCAAGTAATCAAGTGAAGATCACTAAAGAAGACCAAGAGCAAAACCTACCTTATCAAGAAGGAAGAAGACTGTCACTATAGGCACTATAAAGAACCAGCTAGAGGCTGCAAGTTGGACTATGCTATCGTCAGTCCAGGGAAGAGGATTGTTTCTCACCACCCTCTAAAGTGTAGGGACTCACACTGGTTAGAGGATTGTTTTCCTAACCACTCCATTGTAACATCATATTACATTATAGTGGAGATTCCATGCACTGGTCATTCCCATGCATGGCAAGGACGTAGCTACTCTTATTGAGTGGTGAACCTTGTAAAAATATCGTGTGCATATTTTTACTGCTTTCTATTATTGCATATGACAGATAAAAGAGAATAAGAGAATCAAGATCCTAACAGGTCAAGAGGTACATGGATAAAAAGTAAGAATTGGTTTAAAAAGTCATCAACACTGATTCACCCCCCCTCTCAATGTTAGGTATATCCCAAACTGGTCCTCTCAATACTATGGTCCATTCTCGATAATCAAAAAAGTGGAAATAGTGACATACAAACTACAACTTCCAAAAAGGAGTAAAGTACACCCTGTAAAAAAAAGGGGAATATCCTTTGGCAATTTTAGCATAAAAGACACAAGGCAGAACTTTTTTTTGGCTTATCCAATGGCATGGTAGAGCTGAAGAGGAGGCCACATGGGAAGATGCTCAGTTGCTAAGGGACCAGCTTCCCTATGTTCACCTTGAGAACAAGGTGGTTCCTCAAGGAGGAGGTATTGATAGGAATGTTGGGGAGTCTTTTGACCGAACTAGACCACCTATACAGTTTACTTATCAAAGGAGGGGAACACATTAGTTAGAGTTGGGGTGGTCTTCTAACTGCCAGGGGCAATATTGTAATTGCATCTGTAATTCTGTTTGTTACATGAGGGGTGGTTAATGGGGGTATTGAGTATTATGTTTGGAGGCATTTCGGCCTTGGCCTAGACAGAGAAATCCTCTCTCCTGGGACGTCCTTCCTGTTTCTTTATTCCGGAACATTCCAGACTCTTGTAAGTGTTTTGATTCATCTTAATAGAAACATCTGTTTGTTTCTCTCTTTTCTAAATTGGAAGTTCTATCACGGACACCAGCAATTGCAGCGTACAAACCAAGAGAAAACAAAGAAGAAACTGGAGAAGTAGGAAGAAGAAGAGCTCTCAGGGCTGTCGCACCCTTAAGCCAAGGCAGAAGCCTCGGATCAGCCTTGGCTAAACCCAAAATAATAACCAGACTGACCCCCACCTACTACCCCTGCCCTATCTATAAAGCCCATCCCCTACCAACTGACCTAACCACTATACACAGCAATTACACAACTGCCATTATTTAATAACCCCTATCCAACACTGCACAGCACACACTCTCACAGCCCCTCACACGACGACCCCACCATCCTATCACCCTGGGACTTCTAGTTGTGGAGCATATATGGATTCTTTGTCTCCCTTCTAGTTACCTCCCTATTCCGGAATTTGAGTTGACTTGTTGTTTTGTCTTTCCTTGTAATTTCAGAAGGTTGTTAAGTCATGTGAAAACCATTTTCCGACTAAGTATAGATCTATCAGAAGGAGTGAATCTGATAGTCTAACTTTCGATGATGGATGGAGATTGGGAAGCGGCGCAACAAATGTTCAAATGTTCGGATGCAGGACGATCGGAAGTCAGCAAACCAGATGATGGGCAATCGGAAGTTACTCCTTGATCAATCTGATGGAGGCAATGTAGAGACGCAAAGGACTTGCGTAAGTTTTTTCTGAAAGATACGTATGTTTTTCGCGAAGGACTTGCGTAAGTTTTTTCTGAAGGATACGTATGTTTTTCCCCGTGTAGTTTTGCGGCAAAGGGAATACGTAAGATCTACAGAATCTTCCGTTAAATAAAATTTTTGGGAGTTTCGAAAGCGCGCCTTGTACACCGGAAGCGAAGGTAGAGGTAGTGGGAGTCTTCGACCGAGCGTAGGGATGACGGTGGAGATCGGATCTATGTAGACTTCTCCCAGCAAAGATCAGAAGGCGATGGCAACCGATTGCACCAACTAGACTCTGTTATTTTAGTAAAGTGAAATCACTTGTGAAGTAGGACAAATCAATCATTGTAATCATCTTTTGATTCTTAATAAAAGAGATTGGAGTGTTCCCTCCATGGATTAGAACTCACTTTTGAACCACGTAAATTCTTGTATTTGCCTTTGATTTTTTCAATCGTTGTCTTTCGAAAATTCTTGTCTCGGTTGTTTGAAGGTTAGCGTTTCAATGTGGTGACTTGCATGTGGTTGTCTTCTTAGTTCTGTTGCATCAAGTTTACGGGTTTATTCCAGTACTTTGTTCAGATTTGTAAGTACCAAAGGCATAACTTACGGTAGAGTATCGGAAGTTGCATTGGACCCAACAAGTGGTATCAGAGCTTCGGTTGCAAAGCTTCGAACAACCAAAACCCCGACAAAGGTGATTCAGAACTCGGTTTAGCAAGCATCATTCTCCCCTTTGCCTTGTGGGAGAATTTCAATAAATAGGTCTCCAGAAGTAATGGCGTTGGACGAGGGTAAGGTTCGGGCGGAGAAGTTTGACGAGAAGGATTTCGGATTTTGGAAGATGCGGATAGAAGACTGTCTATTGTAGAAGGATCTTGATCTTCTGTTGATGAGAACTAAGCCAAAAGCGATGAATAAGGAAGAATGGGAGAGGTTGTACAAGAAATCACTTGTTCTAGTCCAAATGTCACTAGCCCGAAATGTGGCTTATAACATTCGAGAGGTGAAGACAACTTCGTGGCTTATGAAGACTCTTGTCGATGTGTATGAAAAGCAACAACAATGAACAAAGTGTTCCTCTTGTGGAGGTTGTTCAGCATGAGAATGTCGGAAGGTAAGCCTGCGGCTTATCACATCAATGACTTCAATATCATTCGGGGCCAATTAGAATCGGTGAAGGTGAACATCGAAGATCTGGAGAGGGCGCTGCTTCTACTTTCATCGCTCACATAGTCTTGGGATGTGATGGTTACCACGGTGAGTAATTCTAAAGGTAAAGAGGGACTTGGTGTTTACAGACTTTAGAGAACCTTATATTGAACGAAGAAATTCATCGAAAAGAGATCCAGGCATCTACAGGAAATGCATAAGTGCGGAAGATAGGGGAAGTTCCGAAACACAGAAAAGTCACAAGAAGGGTAAAGGAAGAAGTCATAGTCGGAGTAGCGCGACGGAAGGTAGCCTCGAGTGTTAGCATTATGGAAAGAAAGAGCACCTGAAGAAAGATTGCATAATCAACTCCAGAAGTTACACTTCAGAAGTGCATCTGCAAATCTCATATCGGAAGATACGAGTGATCTTCTGCCAGGTGTCGCCAGTTCACTTGAGTCTTGGATTATAGACTCAGGAGCTTCATTTCACTCTAAATTCGAAAGAGAAAGTGTGAAAAAAGTATACTTCCAAAAGATATGCCAAAGTACACCTAGCAGACGGTGGCTCTCTTGAGATTACGGACAAAGGTGATGTTTCCATCCACGAAAGTTTGTTGGAGTAGAGCGCATACCAAGGTTGAGGTAGAACTTAATTTCCATTGAACACCTAGATGATGCAGGTTTTTGTACAACCTTTGCGGATAGAGCATGAAGAATTAAACACGGTTCCATGGTGGTGGCTAAATGAGAACAGGATGGAGGATGGAACTTTGTACTGAAGTGAAGTATTGGAAGGTGCAATGCATGTCGGACAAATAACTTCGCAAATTTATGGCATGATCATATGGGTCACTTGAATGAGAAGGGGATGAAAGTCCTAGCAGTTAAGCAAATGCTAAAGATCGGAAGCATGAAGTACAAAACATGCGAAGATTGCGTCCTTGGGAAGGAGAAGGTGTCTTTCCAAATGGAAGGTAAAATGCCCAAGAACCGGAATTAGTCCATACGGGTGTATGGGGGTGAGCTTCGGTTCGTTCTCACGAAGGGTCGTTGTACTATGTTACATTAATCGACGATGTGACACGAAAGGTGTGAGAGTTTTTTCTCAAGCATGAGTCTGAGGTATTCGGAACCTTCATCCAATGGAGAGCCATAGTGGAAAAAGAGAATGGATGCAAACCAAAGTGTTTGAGGTCTGACGATGATGGGGAGTGCGAAGGCAGAGAGTTTCAGAGATTCTACTGGCAGAACGGCATACAGATTGAGAAGATCGTGCTAGGTACTCCAGAACATAACGAAGTCGCAAAGAGTATGAAATGGACGTTAGTTAAGAAGGCGGGGAGCATGAGAATTCACACAGGTTTTCACAAGATGCTTTGGGAGGAAGCGGTGGTTTGTGCGGCTTGGTAAACAAGAGTCCTTTGTTGGGGTGGGAACTTCCAGAAGTTTGTTGGTCCGGAAGAATGGTCGAATTTACCCATCTCAAAGTCTTCGGTTCACTCGCTTATGTCCACGTTGATCGCAAGAAAAGGGACAATCTAAAGGCTAAGTTTCCAACGTGTTACTTTGTTGGATATGGCAACGAAGAATTTGGTTTTCAAATTCGGGATAACAAACTCTTGAAAAGTTGTCAAAAGTCGAAATGTTATCTTCAATTAAGAGATCTTGTGGAAAGATCATAACCTAGCGAAGATTGCTGATGAGATCAAAGTATCATCAGAAGATGAGATCCAGCTGAATGGATGTCAAAAAGTTACAAATGTTCCGGAGAACTGAGGGGGTGCGACAGTTCCGAAAATACCAAACAATCGAGAGGAAGTTCCGAAAGGAGGTCAAGTTTCGATGGTTTTACCACGGCCGGATGTCGGAAGCTTGGGGAAGAGCTTTGGAAGGTGACATTCTAGATGTAGTAGTTCCGGAAGGAGCTGAGCCACAATGGTAATTGTGGAGATCTACCGATGAGATCAAAGTATCATCAGAAGATGAGGTCCAGCTGAATAGATGTCCAAAAGTTACAAATGTTCTGGAGAACTGAGGGAGTGTGACAGTTCCGGAAATACCAAACAATCGGGAGGAAATTCCGAAAGGAGGTCAAGTTTCAATGGTATTACCACGGCCGGACGTACTAGAGAACTCAGGGACTACGGAAGCTTGGGGAAGAGCTTTGGAAGGTGAAGTTCTGGAAGTAGTAGTTCCGAAAGGAGCTGAGCCACAATGGTAATTGTGGAGATCCACTGGGATTAGGTGCCAAGTGCAAAAGTACGGAAGTGATCTAAATTATTTGCTTTTCATGTGTGCCACCTGAAACAAAGTCTTTACAGTTTGAAGCGAGCACCAAGACAATGGAATCGGAAGTTCAATGCCTTCATGGCTGAGCGGAAGTTCATCTGAAGCAATGTAGATCGTTGTCATCCTACTTTTCGATGTTAATGACATGCATATTGCTGGTTTGGTGAAGCAAGGTTGAATTGTCTGAAAGTTTCGAGATGAAGGATTTAATTCCAGCTAAACGGATCTTAGGGTGCGAATTATAAGGGATCTTAAGTTCTTGACTTTTGTTCCTCACTCGGTCTGACTACATCCGAAAGGTGGTGGAACGCTTCGAAATGAGTGAGGCAAAGCCGATTACCACACCTCTAGACAAACATTTCAAGTTGACCAAAGAGAAGGCACCACAAACAGAAGGGTAGAGTACATAGCAACGGTACCCTATGCATCGGTGATCGAAAGCTTAATATATGTGGTGAAGCGGTGTTGCGCCTCAATCAGGCTGGGATAACCGAAAGCATGGTGGGGGAACCATGCAACTGCAAAGAAAGTTTGAGGAATGGAAGGTCTACAGATATTGACAGAGGACATGGTGGCGAAGCATAAAAATGATTCTCAAGTGAAAGATTGTTAGGCTCAAGCCGTGTGAAAACCATTTTCCGACTAAGTTGTAGATCTATCGGTAGGAGCAGATCTGGTAGTCTAACTTACGATGTTGGATGGAGATGGCGGAGCGGCGTGACTAATGTTTAAATGTACGGATGTTAGACGACCGGAAGTTGGCAGACTGGAAGATGGCAATTGGATATTACCCTTTGATCAATCTGATGGAGTCTGTTGGAGTATGTATCTCTCATCAGACTTATGGTTCGATGTGGTCTTTATTATTCATTATCAAAGAACCTCAAGACCTCCTTTAGAGAGAACATTGGGGATTCGGGTCTTCCTTTTTTATACTTCTTAATGGTATCAGAGGGAAACTAATCTCGAGCCCTCCCTCCCATTTTATTTTCTCTCATCTAGGGTTTCCCGTTTTTTTTCCCCTCCGTGGGGGGCGGCGGCCTCCATGGCCAATGAGCTACCCTGCTGGATCTCTCTCCCTCCCGGCAGATCCCCCCCTGCCGGCATCTCCCTCCGCACGGTCCCGACAGCCCGCCCTCCACCTGCGGCTCCCGACCCGTCTCCCGTCACAGCTCCCGACCCCGCCTCCCGTCGCGATTCCATCTCGTCAGTCGCGCTGCAGCGCGGCTCCCTCCTGTCGATGCTCCCACGACGGCTCCCTCACGGCACCTCCTTCCCCAACGTCCCCTCCCCACTGCGCGCGACGGCCCCGCCCTAGGTCGCGCCACCCGTCTCCCCTCTCGATCCCGACGGGATCCAGCCGCGACAACCGGCTCCCTCCCGTCCCGACTCGCGGCTCCCCTCCCGACTCCCGCCCGACGCAGCTCCCGCGGCCCTCCAGCGTCGTCCCTCCCCGCGGCGCCCTCCCAACCTCCCAGCTCACGGCCTCTCGGACCGCCTCCTGCGAAGCTTCCCGGCCCGCCTCCTACGGCATTCCCCAGCCCCCCCCCCCTCCAGTGCGCTACTCCTCTACACCGCAAGCCCTTCCACTAGTTTCATCCACTCCAGTCCGACGACTCTCATCATCCGGCACTTCCTCTGGCGACCCGTTGCTCCCTCCATGTCGGCCTCCTGCAACGGCTCGCTTCTGCACCTTCATCGCGTCGTCGATGTACAGCGCGGCTCCTGCGCGGCTTTCCCGACACTATCGTCCGGCCCCGCTAGTTCGGATTTCCCGACGCTTTATCATCCAGCCCCGCTAGTTCGGGTTTCCCAACGCTCTGACGTTCGGCCCCGCCTGCGCGGTTCCGATGCTGCGCCTCGACGACATGCCTCACCACTGATGTTATCCGGCCTTTCAGCGCCATCTTCAATCATTCATCGTTTTCATCTCAAGGAGGAGTTGCAATCGCAAATGTTTTCTTTTCTTTTGTTTTATCTCGTTTTGTAATCAAGTTGAGTATGTCCAGCTTGAGGGGGGGTATTTGCAGCGTTTCTTGTTTGCTTTGTATTGTCTTTTCTTTGATTTCGTTTCTTTATGTGACCAAGCTCGGTGCACCTAGCTTGAGGGGAAGTGTTTGAGTGTGTATCCCACATCAGACTTATGGTCCGATGTGGTCTTTATTATTCATTATAAAAAAACATCAAGGCCTCCTTTAAAGAGAACTTTGGGAATTTGGGTTTTCCTCTTTTATACTTCTACAAAGTCAATGTGGAGACGCAAAGGACTTGCATACATTTTTTCTGAAAAATATGTAAGATTCCTACCTCAAGGTTTTGTGGCAAAAGGAATACATAAGATCTTCGGAATCTTATGTGAGAGTAAATTCATGAGAGTTTTGAAAGTGCGCATTGTGCACCAGAAGCGGAGATTGAGGTGGTGGGGGTCTTTGACAAAGCAGAGGGATGACCGTGGAGATTAGATTGTGGACTTCACCCCACAAAGATCAAAAGGCCAGTAGTGGTGATCAGTTGCACCAGCTAGACACTACAATTTTAGTACGGTGAAATCACTTGTTATATAGAATTGATCGATCGATCATTGTAATCAACTTCTAATTCTTGATAAAAGAGATTTCACCATTCCCCTCATGGATTAGAACTCGCGTCTGAACTATGTAAATTCTTGTGTTCCTTTTCGTTCTTTCAATCATTGTCTTTCGAAAGTTCTTGCCTAAGTTGTTCGGAGGTTAGCGTTTCAATGCAGTGGCTTTGGTGCAGTTGTCTACTAAGTTTTGGTGCATTGAGTTCACAAGTTCATTCTGGAACTTTGTTTTGCCTAAGTTCATAAGGCGTAACTTTCGGTGGAGTATTGAAAGTATCATCAAACCCAGCAAAGTTCCATTGAGTATGTTTATACTTACTCTGCACAAGCTTTCGGTGGAGTATCGAAAGTATCATCAAACCCAACAAAGTTCTATTGAGTATGTTTATACTTACTCTGCACAAGCTTTGTGTCCATGTGTTGTGTCGTTGTAGACGATACACGGTTCGAAGGTTGGTCCAGATGGACGCAGAGCTGGTGTGGCTTGTTCGGAATTGACACATGATGGAGCACGGTGGCGGTGGTTGTTGCAATCTAAGACCAATCTAGGAGTACGTGCAGTGAGGAGTTATCCGTTGTTCCATGGTCATTGGGTTCAGAGACCATGTCAGATATACAGTTCCCAAGGTGTTTTGCCTGTGTGGCAATGTACTTATCATTGTGATGTTTCATGCATGCATTGTACACAGTTGCGGGTTATTTTATGCATTGGAGATATGTGTATGTCTCAGGTTGATATAGACTAAGGTCTCTTATATTGTGTGATATGTCTACTCAATGCTAGTCATCGGCCTCTGACCAGTTAAAGATGGGCTTAGAATGGCACGCTTGGCTTACTGTCGGCCCGAGCGGGGACCCAATGGGTTGGGTCGTGTCAAAATCCCCCTTAGCCCTTTCTTACTTTCAATTTGGGGTTATGACAGAAGGATAACAGATGTTTGTGGGATTGACTGCTCTCATTTGAAGCCATCATTATATTTTTTTTCTTTTTCTCTCAAAAGGAGAAACATTCAACTTTCTGCCTATTAAGTTACTGCTAATAGAGCAACAATCAAAAAACAAGTAATTTATGTTTAAATGAATTAACAGGGAAGTGTTTTTATTCACACTACAAACTCCAAATCCATAACATTGCAATAAAATAAGAGAGCAAATACCTCCACATCTTTAAGGTCTGCAAATGCGTGAAAAGCAACATGATATACAGTTAATTGTCTCATTAAGAACCCAGCACGTCTATGAACATATTCAGCAGTGGGTATGTTGTACAACTCTTCTTCAGGAACATCAGCCATCACATTATCGGCACTGTTGCTTGATGCTTCAACAGATGACCACCCTTTTGATTGCTCAACTAGCTCGAGTATCTGATCCACAAAAAATAAATATAGATACAAGTTAACCATACAATGATGAATTAAAGACCCGGACAATGTTCGTAACAATGCAGTAAATCTATTACACAGGCCACAAAAATACTACAAACTAATCATCCAGCTTAAGTGGAATGCAATAGTTGAAGCCTACTTTAGAAGCTGTATCATCTGACAAAGGTATCTTGTTCTTATGTGCTGCTATGAGTCCTGCATAGCAAAATTTGTTCAAACCAAGGCCAGCAGCAGTCATGTCCCGCACAATTGCATAACTGTTGCATAAGCACATGAAGCATGTCATGAAAGAATGAAGAAAACTAAAGGAATAAATAACAGACGGCATTTAACACATCCCCATAAAAAACTCGCAAAGAAGATTAGCCTCAATACAACAGACTCCTTCAACCGTTCCTATAATCAGACTAGATGAATTACTCGAAGAGCGCCATCTGCAATGGGAACAGATAACATGACAAACAAACCTCCAAGATAAAAGCCAAGATGATGACCAGCAGAGATTACTGATCATAATAAATTGTTGAAATAAACCAGAGCCATATGAAAGAAAGGTGTTTGACAACAACCATAGTCTTATGAAGTCATTGGGAATGATAATACTTCAACATCAACTATCGTTTAAAGACAACATTAAAAACAGTTATACACAACAGGGAGAAGTAGATGGTTTTAATGAAGCAGTCATGCCATGCATCCTCCACTGTCGTCAAAAGTTCAAAAAAAAAATACAAAAGTGAGCACACGCACGCACAAAAAGATGTAGAATGGAATAACCAGCATACACGCGATCTAAACGGCCACATGCTGCACAAGCATTGAGTAGACAGATGAAGGTTTGGCCAGTTGGTTTAACTTCACATTTCTTCATTTCCTCCAAAATCTTCAATTCAAAAAAAAAGATAAGCAGATTAGAGCCATCGATTTCCCTTTCTCTCTGTGTGAGGAGTCGTGCGCTTTTAGAGGCTACTAGCGTTACACAATGGTAAACACACATATTGAAGGACCAAAAAAGAGAAAAACTCACGTGAATGGCGTAATCAGAGTGCTTGCATCTACCACAGACGGAGATCAAATAGTTGTATTGAGCAACCTAAAACAGGCATGCAGCTAGATAAATATCGTCGGAAGAATAGGAATTAGGGGCAAAAAAGACAACAAACAAGATGCATTGCATACGTCGGGGAGCAGACCCATTGCTTTCATCTCATCCCTGAAGAAGAAAGCATCATGCAAACGACTTCCCTTCATGGTGCCGACGATCAGCGAATGGAAAATGTCCCGAGTTGGCTGGACGCCGTCCAGCATAATATCATCGTATACATCTCTCAACAGATAATGCCTATAATTAACATAAGTACAAAAAAAAATCCATTGATTTGTGATTAAAAGAAACCTGGAGTGTGGAGATGCACTGATTGGGAAGCTAAAAAACGGATAACCTTCGCTGGGCAGTAATGGAACCGATAACAGTGTTGTACTCAGCGGCATTGTTAGCGTAGTTTCTCTTATCGTGAGCATCTTTGGAAACCGAGAACCATCTACATCGGAGGCCTTGAAGCAAAGACCTGCGGTGAACTGAGCAAGCAAAGAGTAACACATTAGTACCAACCAATGTCACAGAACGCGAGCCTCGGTAGAAATTTCCAGTACAGCCCCACTTTCCCGCTGAGATGGAAGGGGGTACGGTACCTGAGGTGGACTCAAATAGCTTCATGAGAGGTTCAGATTGAAAGTACTAGAAAAGAGCTTCCGAAGAAATGGTCTGCTAAAAAACCCCACCCTGGTACAGTTGCATTCGCCTTTCCGGAGGGGGCACGGTCGCTGAAACCTACGGTGGGACACACTCGCTTGAAAATTTAAGTTTTTCTAATTAAATGAAGTGATGGCGACATTTATGGATCAAAATAGGGAATTAAAAATGTTAAGAATGTTAATGCTCTTTTTTTTTTTTTTTTTGAAATATTCATTAACGTCGGAGATCAGCGAACGTACAATCGCAAAGCCATGAAGGAAAATAGTCTAGTCAGAGCTAGTTAATATCAAAGGGGCCTGAGGCCGCCAGCTGATGGACATCATTGTTACCTTCCCTTTTAGTAAAGGAGAAGGTACAGATTGAGAAACTTTGACGGAGTGAAAGGATTCTCCTGATGAGGGATCCAAAAGACTGGAGGCCGCCGTCGTTGGAATTGATAGCATTGATAACGGTGAGACAGTCTGATTCGAGGTTGATTTTATCCCATCCGCAGTCTTTGGCGAGCATCATACCTGCAAGGATGGCAGTAGCCTCAGCCACCACAGGTTCCGAGAGAGCGAAGTGTGATTCATGTTTGGCCGCAACGATTTTCCCCTGATGATTCCGGGCCAGGATGTCGAGGGCGACAGACTCATCCTTGAGGATAGACGCATCCACATTAATCTTAAGAATCCCCTCACATGGCGGACACCAGTGGGAGGGGCAAGAAGAGGATCCAAAGGGCTTATTTTGCCCATTGTGGTGCTTCCAGCCCTCAATCCACGAAGAGGCCCGTTCAATCCAGAATTCGGGGGTTCTGTGCACATGGTTGAAAATTGTCTCGTTACGACGGACCCAGATGATCCAGGGCAGGGTGCAAAGTGAGTCTGCTTTGACTGATGAGAAGGATGAGCATCATTGCATCAGGAAGCTTGGGAGGTCAGCGGTCATGGCTGGTGAAGTGGCTGCAGCGGAGCCCCATTTGTGCCAAATTTCCTTAGCCCCTGGGCACTGGATGATGGCGTGCAGGGGAGATTCTGGGACGTTCAGGCAGAAAGGGCAAGAATCGTCACTGGACATGTGCCGGAAGGCAAGAAGGCTCATGGTAGGAAAGGTGTCCGTGCACACCTGCCACCAGAAGTGGCGGATTTTTTGGGGAACATTGAGTTTCCAAATTGATTTATAGGGCCCCTCATCCCAATCAACTGAATGGTTTCCAATGGCGAGCCAGTATCCGGACTTCACTATGTAGGCTCCCGACAGGTCGTTGATCCAGAAGAGATGGTCGGGTCCTGCGTCTGGGACCCTGGGGGTACTCAGGATAATTCTTTTGTCTCTATCATTGAACCATGTGTGGATATTCTCCAGACACCATCCAGGACCCTGATTGGAAAAGAGGCACCTGACAGTGACATCTTCGAACCCTGGTTGGGCAGGGGATGAGGCCCGAACACCTTCTTCATCAATCAGCCAGGGGTCAGTCCAAATGTTAACAGTTTGGTCATTCCCGATCCTCCAACCCAGCCCTTTTTTCAGGAGGCAACGAGCCCCCCAAATGCTTCTCCAGAGGAAGCTTGGACGGGGGGCAAGAGAAGAGGCGTGTAAGTCCTTGTGGGGAAAATTCTTAGCACGAAGAACGCGTGCACAGAGAGACGAAGGACGGTTAATCAGGCGCCAACCTTGCTTAACAGTCGAAGGAGTTAGACCTCAATATGTTTTAAATCCCATATATTCGTCAAATATATTTTAAGAGATTGTCAATTGTATTGTAGTATATGAAATAGAAGTGGTGATACATACGAGATATGGTACATTGATGGATTTAAAATGTCAATGCTTGTCGAGAGACCTTTGTGGAAAGCTTGGAGATGTCTTTAACCCTCCAATTTGTAGTGTAACTATTGAAGAGAAGGAAGTTAATATTACTGAGACATGTCTTAGTTACATATGAGGCATTCCTTTTGGAATGAGAACCATCATTTTTGAAAGAGAGGGTCGAGGGTATATAGAAATGAAAAAAGTTTACATGGGAAAGAAGAAGACTGTTGTAAGGGAGGTGATTTTTGGAGGTGTGAAGGGCATGGTATCTGTTATGGCATTCATGTTGTTTACATTAGGGACATTATTTAATCTTAGTTCAAGTTCATGTGTCGATGAAAGAAATATTAGGATGTTGCACAGTTTTCAAGATGAAACTGGAGAATGAGATTGGTTAAAATTTGTATTAACGAAGCTTGTTTTTTACATGGCTTTGTACAAGAAGTCAATCCACATAGGCCAAAGGAATAAGCACACATTTGGATGTTTGGTGGTAATATTAATATGCTTTAAAAATGTTTAAATGTCTTAGATATGTTTTTATCAGTTAATAAACTTATGTTAATGAGATTAATATATTGATACTTCGTTGTAATTCCTCTTCCTCCACTTTTTGACTGGTCGGCTTCACAATTACGACAACCAAACTGTTTTAAAATTTTGGGATATATGCAATATTGTGCAAAGATGAGTCAGGTTAAAAAGGACCAGTAAAAAGGCATTCCATATGCCCATGTGACTTTGACAAGGGGCAATTTTCCTGCTCAGTCGTTGTTACTCACCTAGTAATGTGATATTGTTAAAATTATATTATGCTTCATTCAAATGTTATAACTCTAATAGTTTTTTCTAGCTAATCTCTGATGTTATCTTTTCAATGTCCTCTTTATGTTGTTTTTACTCACTCGGTGATGTGATATTGTCAAAATTATATTATGCTTCATTCAAATGTGATGATTGTAATAGTTTGTGTTGGCTAATCCCTAATGTTGTATTTTCAATGCCCTCTTTATGTTGTTTTTTTTTCTCATACTCCCACAATGTTGCAACACTCGTGCTAACTTCACATGATTCTCCATTATTTTATTTTTACTAATTTTTTCATTTTTATCTACAGATTATTTTTTTCTAATCCCCTTTTCATGTTGTTTTTTTATGTTTTCCATACATTTGTTAAACCATGGAAGGTCAGTATAAAATTTTGGAAGGAGTGTGTTAAAATATAGAAAATAGGTGTTAAAACGTGTAATTATAAATCAAAGACTTGTTAGTTCTCTTATTCCCTATAATTTATTCTCAAATGTTTTATTTTTGATGTAGTTTTTATAGTTACCGATGACTGATTTTTTAAAATCGTGGAGGTTAGTGTTAAAATCCGAAAGGTGTCAAAATCTGAAAGGTTACCATTACAATTTGAAAATTGTGTGTTAAAAATTGAAAATTAGTTGTTAAACCAAGTAATTATAAATTTTTTATTTGTTAGTTCTTGTGTACCTTATACTCCACCGTCCATTGGTTTTTGTTTTTTAAATGAAAATATTATAATGTGGAAGCTAAGTGTTGAAAGATAGAATTTGAGTGTTAAATTATGGAAGTTATGTGTTAAAATGTGAAGATAAAAATATAGAAACTATATAGTTGTTGTGCTCACTTAACCTTAGTTTATAATGCTTTATTTTTGTTACATTTTCTAGTGTTATCGGAAATTGTTTTCTTTTTAATCTATATTTAATGGTTGGTGTTGAATTATGGAATATGGGTGTTAAAATGAGTAACTGAAGGCCGCTGATTTGTTAGTCATTATGTTCCCTTTATTTTATCCCTCCTTAATTTTTTTGGGAATTTTAGTGTTGAAAGTTGGAAGGTTACTATTAAAATATGAAATATCAGTGGTAAAACACGGTACCTGCATGTTAAAATATGTAAATTGGGTGTAAAAATGAGTTACTGAATTCTGATATTTTGTTATTCCTTGTGTTCCCATGATTCTTGCATCAAATGTTTTCTTTTGAATACATTTTCATTATCATCGATAAAATGATTTTTTTAATGCATGTCTTTCTTTTTTTTCGTACATCTGTTAAAATATGGAAGGTTACTATTAAAACAAGTAAGATGTGTGTTAAATTCTATAAACTAGGTGTTAAACCGAGTGACTGAAAAAGGTTGCTTTGTTAGTCACCAATACTTATCACATTAATTCATTTTCCATGTAGGTTTTTGTTTTTTTCTTAAAAATGTTAAATTGTGGAAGCTAAGTGTTAAAATATGGAAGATAGGTGTTAAATTACAAAAGTTATATATTAATCATCATCTAACTGTGGTAGGGTTTCATTGCTTAGTGGCACCCCCATCGCAAGGTGTACAAAAATAGTATTTATTTTCACAGTGCAACACATTGGTTGATCAGAGTTGTCTCTCTTGAAAATCCTCTGGATGTCAGGTCAATCATTAACTATCCACAACACTTATTGCAATTTTGGTGTTATCATATTTATAAAAACAAAAGAAAGAAATGGGGGTTTGGTAATTGAAATTCAAAACAAAAAGTAAACATGCAATGGAAAATGTAGATAAAATGAATGGGGTTAGCAAGAAGAAAATACTCCCGAGAGAATCACTCAGAGAAAACCTTCCTTGTATCATGGCTAGTCTCATACCTACTTAACGAACACACTTCATTGTATGTGTGGTCATCCTCTTATGGCATGGTTGTAAATATACAGTCTACCTAACAATTACTAGGTACATTGCACATCCACCTCCTCCATGGTCAGCAAGTTAAAGAGCTCCTCAATCGAGATCACCCTCTAACTCACCTTCTCAGTATGAAATCACACCCACTCAACACTAAACCAATGAATTTATGTGTTTCTTTTTCATATTGAAATTATCATGTTCTTTAATCTGCCATTTAATTTTTTTTATTCACATGCATGAAAAAATATTTATTTTATTTTATTATGATCAATTTGTTTGTTGGATCAATTATTGTTGTTGGGATGTGTTGAATACCACATGGGCCTCTATATCAGATCGTCGCCTTTGGATGACCCGTGTCTGCCTCTTCATTAATCCTGTGTGGATTGGTTCTTGGACGTTGATTAATTTTGCCTCCTGATTGATCTTCATTGTCCACATATTTTTTCGCACTAATTTGTGTCACTCTATTTCTATTCGGTGTGGACGCATGGTGCTTGATGGTTGGCTAGGTATTTCGAGGTGCAATTGGTGTTAAGGGAGTTGATCACCCCTGCACCATGGCTCTTTGGTCAATTTTGCAATTCAGTTTCGCCCTAGTTCAGCTCCTGTCTGCTTCGGTGGAAACCCTAGATCCACTCACCAGTCATCTGCTCCGTTAGTGTTCAGGTCTTGGCCTGTCATCCTCCTCAGCTTCTTCTCATAGCCGACTTATGGTGGAGACAACATCCCTTCCTTTAGAAGTTGTATGACCTATTAGAGACTGTTCCATAAGTGTGCAAAGAAGTCAGAGTCTTCAGATCCTGGTGATTTACGAGCCTCTATACCAGCATCGTCAAGTGACCAGGACCACCAGAGAGGCACCCTCTGTGGCTTGTAAGTACTATTGTAACTTCATTCTTTTAGTTTCAAAGTTAGTTTTTCCTTCACTTATATTTTTTTTCTTATTTCTGCTGGATTGTATCTTGTATTGTTTTTGATTTCAAGCTTAATAGAATGCATGTGTGGGTGATGTTCTTACCATGCACGTAGGTCCAAACCAGATCGAAGCATGTTAAATCCTTATTTTATTTACTGCTTTATTTATTTCTTATGTCTTTGGATGTTTAAGTTTCATTTGATTCGACTTTTGTGAACAAATGCCCCAAATGGTCCTTTTATGGTTCGTGCGTTCTGCCTATTGCCAATGCACCTTACCTCTCACAAAGTGGTATCAGGGCCTTATTGATTGTCTTTTGTGGTTAATTTTTTTCTTGGTTTCATTTTGGTTTCTATTTTAATTCCCACACATCAATCTCATCTCAATTAACCTCATTTTCTCTTTCTGTTTGTAATTTAAGCCATTGTAACCTCTATAATTCTTTAAAGTTCTAAATCTAGTTGGATAATCATGTTTACCCTCTGATATTGGCCAGTTCATGGGGGCGTACACTTAATGTTGTCTACAACAACTCTGTATGTAATCATTCGGGTAAACATGTCAACACCTGGGTTTAAAATAGAGAAATTTGACGGTGACAATGACTTTAGTCTTTGGCAGATTAAGATGAGAGCCTTGCTGGTTCAACAAGGCTTAATTAATGCCCTCTTCGGTCCTAAGAAACCTGTTGCAATTCTTTCTGAAACAAGACAATCCTCTACTATTTGTGAAGATGTATCCCCTGATGTTCTTGTTAAGGCACACAGTTTTATGCTTCTTTCTTTAGTTGATAAAGTCCTTAGAGAAGTTGCTTTTGAAACTATAAATACTGGTATAGGGCTTAAAATAGATAAATTATGTATGGAAGCTTCTTTAGTTAGCAGGCTTTATAAGAAACGTTGAATGTTTACATTTAAGATGAAACCTGATATTTCAATTAAATCCCATCAAGATTAATTCAATAAAGTGATGTTAGATCTAGCTAACATAAGTGTAACTGTTGATGATGAATATCAAGCAATGGTACTTTTAATTTATTTAGATAATACTTACAACACTTGAGTAGAAACAATGACGTATGGGTGTGATTCCTTAACCCTAAAACAGGTTAAGTGTAAGATCCCATCTTTTTCCAAGTATATCGCTCTCTGAGTTTTTTTTAACCTTCTCTTTCAATTTTGTTTTCGTCATGAAAGTCGGTCATTTGAATAAACATAGTCTTGGGTTGCAAGGAAACTTGAGAAAGACCGAAGAGTATTCGCGAGGAGAGCTTTATTGGAGAAAATGACTTAGAGTTCAAGGATGTATGTTTGTTTGAACTAATGGAGTCCGAGTATAAATGGGTTTAGTGTTTATGGGTTATTGGCGAGTTGAGAAACTTTAAAAGAGGTTCGGCTTATTTAAAAGAAAAATGGGTTGAAAAATCACCTGCAGAACATTTACATGTCATGTAAAGGGATTACACGTCGTGTAATTGTTCATGGGTTTTAATAAAATAAATATGAGGTGATGGGTTTTTTGGTGAATTCCATTAAAAACATTTACACGACGTGTAACCACATTACATGTCGTGTAAATGCCCGACCTACCATTTTAAACAAGTTGTGTGACTGATTTTCATTCTAATCCATCGCAACTCCTCTCCTCTCGGCCCTGGGGCTTTCTCTAGGTGGGTGCCAAATTCCCTTTTGGTCATCCCATTTGTGTAAGCGATCCTTGGAACCTCTTTACAATCATCCTCACCTTTTTCCTCGTGGGCGTTGGTCGTTGGAAGCGTTGTTGGATCATCGGTTAAAGGTACACTACGAGGAAATATAGCCATTTGTGACGGGTTAGGGGATCGTCGCAAATAACCCGTCAGAAGGGGTTATTTGTGATGGGCCAATTGTCCTGTTGCAAGTAATATATATTTGCGATGAGGGGTAAGGACTTGTCGCAAGAGGTTTGGCGCGAAATGCGCGCCAAACCGCATGCAGGAGTATTTGCGACGAGTTCTTATTCCCATCGCAAATGCCCGACGACGGTTTTTACTATTTGCGACGGGATACTTGTCCCGTCGCAAAATAATATGTCGGCAGGTACCCATTTGCGATGAGACCCGTCGCAAATAATTTTTTTGGACCGGTCGTAATTAATGCAGGCAGTGGACATTTGTGATGGGTCCCGTCGCAAATACGCTAACATATATATACCCCCAATCCATTTTTCTTCTCATTCTACTTCTCTATCTATCACTTCTGGAAAAATTTCTTCTAATTTTTTTCATAGTTTAAACTTTTAAATCAGAGCATAATTCGTGCTTTTATGCTTCGAAATCTTCAGTTTCAAGGTATTTATCTATTTTTTATTATTTAGTTAATTTAATTTATTTTAATTTATTTATAATTTTTGTTAATTAGATGCAATTGAATTAAATTAGAATTATATATTTGTTTTTTCAGTATTTATTTTTATGAATAATTATGTCCAAGTGTCAATTAGAAATAATTAGCAATAATTAGTAATAAATTGTAATAATTAGTAATAAATTGTAATTATTAGTAATAAATTGTAATTATTACCAATTATTGGGATTAATTAGTGATTATTAGGATTACTTAGTAATTATTAGGATTGATTAGTAATAATTATGATTAATTAGTAATAATTAGGATTAATTAGTAATAATTAGTATTAATTAGTATTAATTAGTAATAATTAGTATTAATTAGTAATAGCTAGTATTAATTAGTATTAGTTAGTCTTAATCAGTAATAAATTGTAATAATTAGTCATAAACTGTAATAATTAGTAATAAACTGTAATAATTACTAATAATTAGTAATAATTAGTAATAAATTGTAATAAATTGTAATAAATTGTAATAATTTGTAATAATTAGTAATAATTAGTAATAATTAGTAATAATTATTAATAATTAGTGTAATAAATTGCAATAATTATCCATAATTAGTAATAATTAGTAATAAATTGTAATAAATTGTAATAATTAGTAATAATTAGCAATAATTAGTAATAATTAGTAATAATTGGTAATAAATTGTAATAAGTAGTAATAATTAGTAACAAGTAGTAATAATTTGTAATAATTTGTAATAATTGGTAATAATTAGTAATAATTAGTAATAATTAGTAATAATTTGTAATAATTTGTAATAATTAGTAATAATTAGTAATAAATTGCAATAATCAGTGTAATAAATTGTAATAATTATCAATAATTAGTAATAATTAGTAATAAATTGTAATAATTAGTAATAATTAATAATAATTAGTAATAATTAGTAATAAATCGTACAAAGTAGTAATAAATTGTAATAAGTAGTAATAATTCAATAAGCAGTAATAATTATGAATAATTTGTAATAATTAGAAATACTTTGCAATAATTAGAAATAATTAGTAATAAATTGTAATAATTAGTAATAAATTGTAATAATTGGTAATAAATTGTAATAATTAGTAATAATTAGTAATAATTTGTAATTATTAGTATTAATTTGTAATAATTAGTAATAATTTGTAATAATTAGTAATAATTAGAAATAAGTAGTAATAATTAGAAATAATTTGTAATAATTAGAAATAATTTGTAATAATTAGTAATAATTAGTAATAATTATCAATAATTAGGATTAATTAGTAATAAATTGTACTAATTATCAATAATTAGTAATAATTAGTAATAAATTGTAATAATTAGTAATAATTAGTAATAAATTGTAATAATTAGTAATAATTAGTAATAATTAGTAATAATTAGTAATAATTAGTAATAATTAGGATTAATTATAAATAATTTGTAATAATTAGTAATAATTAGAAATAATTAGAAATAATTAGTAATAATTAGTAATAATTAGTAATAATTTGCAATAATTATCAATAATTAGGAATAATTTGCAATAATTATCAATAATTAAGATTAATTATTAATAATTATCAATAATTAGTAATAAATTGTAATAATTTTTTAAAAAAATTAATAATTAATATTAATTAGGATTAATTAGTAATAATCAGTAATAATTATGATTAATTAGGATTAATTAGTAATAATTAGGATTAATTAAGATTAATTAGTAACAATTAAGATTAATTAGTAACAATTAAGATTAATTAGTAATAATTAAGGTTAATTAGTAATAAATTGTAATAATTTGTAAAAAAATGTAATAATTTGTAAAAAAATGTAATAATTTGTAAAAAAATGTAATAATTAGTAATGATTGGGATTAATTAGTATTAATTAGTAATAATTATGATTAATTAGGATTAATCAGTAAAAATTAAGATTAATTAGTAATAATTAAGGTTAATTAGTAATAAATTGGAATAAATTTGAATACATTGATAAACCGGCACAATTTCCAATGGATTGGCGATATTCATTTTGATCGATGCCTCAGCTCCTTACAACTTTCTCCCAGTGAAATCGATATGAAAAACCTACTCTGACGTACGTCGGAGCAGGTTTTTCATAGGGATTTCACTTAGAGAAAGTTCCAAAGAGGTGATCCGTCGGACAAAAGAGGTTTTTTTCCCGACAACTCATCTCCTTGAAACTTCTCCGACTGAAATCACTATGAAAAGTATGCTCCGACGTATGGATATCAATTTTCGTATGCACGAGCATGGAGAGCAGCGCGACGAGGCCTCCCTACTCCTCATCCCCGTGCATATGAAAATGGATATTCGTACGTCAGAGTAGACTTTTCATAGTGATTTTAGTCGCAAAAAGTTGTTAGGGGATGATTCGTCGGGCAAAAGAGTTGTCGCCAATCCGTTAGAAATTGTGCCGCTGGTGATTAACAATAATTAGTACAAAATACTCGTAATTAATAATTAATGATTAGTATAAATTTTTATAAATGAGTGTAGATTAGTATAAAAGCTTAAAAAATAGTATAAATAACTATAAAATAATAGAAATTATTATAAATTGTTAGAAAAGATAATTTAATTGTCTTCTCTTTTTTTTTGGATAGTATTTATCTTATATCTAATTATACAAAATAACTAATTATTTCATATTTTTTTAGAAAAACATGAAATAAGGAAGTCAACAACAATCATTATTATATGATCATGCTTGGATAAATCAATGTAGGAATCCAAATGGTTCTGGTTTAAATCCTGCATATACCGAGGGTGTTCAAGCTTTCTTATCATTTGCATCATCAAAACCAAAATTTATTTCAGAAGGGACAATTAAGTGCCCTTGTAAAAAATGTGCTCTGAGAACGTATGACACATTTGATAATGTTGGAGGTAATTTATTGTGTTTTGGTTTTCAAACAAATTATGTTTTTTGGTATCAACATGGTGAATGAAGTTCCAGAGAAAATACTAATAATTTGGTTCCAGATCGAGCACTGTTTCAAAATTTAGTACATGATGTGGCAGATCCATCTTTCCAACAAACTAAAACTCAGAATGATATTGATTTAACTCTAGAGTTGGAACCATCTCATTTATATGAGTTGCTGAGGTTCACTGAGGATACCTTATATCCTGGTTGCAAGATAAGTGAGTTTGAAGTAGTTGCTAAATTTATGGCTATTAAATCAGATAATGGAATGTCAAATAGTTGTTTTGATCATATTCTATTTGTTAAAAACACTAATACTTGAAGAAAATGTGTTGCCTACAAATTTCTACGAGAGCAAGAGGTCGGTTCGTAATCTGAGTCTTGGTTATTAGAAGATTCATGCATGTTCAAACAATTGTATCTTATATTATGGTGAAAATGAGTCGTTGGATAATTATCCTACATGTGGACAATCAAGGTATAAAGAATCTCAACTAGGGAAACCTGTATTTATTCCTATAAAACAATTAAGATATTTCTTACTCACACCCAGATTGTAGCATTTATTTATGTCTCAGAACACGGTATCATTGGTGTCATGGCACAAAACTAACATTTCAACTGGTAAAAGCTTAAACCATCCCTCTCATGGTGATTCATGGAAACATTTTGATCAAGTGAATCCATATTTTTTAGAAGCTTGAAATGCGTGATTGAGTCTTTCTACTAATGGTTTTTATCCATTTGGTTCTTATGGTAGTCAATATTCATGTTGATCTCTCTTTATAACTCTGTACAATTTACCTATAGGGATGTTGATGAAGGAGCCATATATCTTTTTGACCTTATTAATTTCAGGTATTCTGAAAAAGAATATTGATGTTTATTTGAAACCATTGATTGATGAGTTAAATTCATTGTCGAGTAATGGTGTTAGTATATATAATGTTACTACGAAACAAAAATTTCCACTGAAAGATGCATTGATGAGGACAATTAGTGACTTCCCAGTATATGGTATGTTATTTGGCTAGAGTACACATAGTCCAAAATCATGTATGTACTGTATGATAGACAACAAAGCATTTATGCTCATCAATGATAAAAACCCTTATTTTTTCGACTATCATCGCAGCTTTCTTCCAACCGGTCACCCTTTCTGAATAAACAAATATCATTTCAAAAAATGAACAGTTAAAAAATATGGGCCTCCAATAATGATCTTAGGTACAGAGTTAAAATTAATTGTCTCTTCATTACCTCCCATCACATTTGGACCAATAATAAACCATCAGAAAATTGATTAGTTTGGAAAAGATCAAAATTGGATAAAATGAATCATTTTTTAGGATTTTACATATTAGTCTGATTTGTTGGTCCGTTACATGTTAGATGTGATGCATATTTAGAAGAATTGTTTTGATAATTTATTTCATATAGTTTTGGATACACCAGGTAAGACCCAATATAATGTAAAGGCATGATTAGATCTTACCCAAATTTGCAAGCGACCAGAACTTGAACTGTTTGAAAATGTCAGATCATGGAAGTTAATGAAGCCAAAATAATCTTATACACTGTCCAAAGAGAATCACTTGTTATTTTGTCAGTGGATTGCATATTTGAGACTTCCAGATGGTTATACTTCTAATTTGGAAATATTTTTTAGAAATAGTTATATTACTGGATTGAAAAGTCATGACTGTCATGTTTTAATGGAAAAACTTCTGCCGATTGGATTAAGAGGTTTGTTAAATCCCATGATTTGGGATGTGCTAACAGACATGTCATATTTTTTTCGAGACATTTGTGCATCGATAACAGACTACGATGTAGTAAGAAAACTATAAGAAGATGTCATTTTAATTTTATGTAAACTGGAAAAAATATTCCCACCGGGTTTGTTTGACTCAATGAAATATTTGATATTACATTTTCCACATGAAACAAAATGTGGAGGTCCGCTATAGTTCTGATGGATGTACCCATTTGAGAGATGCATGAAGAAATTACAAAAAAAGGACATAACAAAGCATCAGTTGAAGGCTCAATTACAAAAACTTATGTGCAAGAAGAAATTTCTTTTTTCTACTATCATTACTTATAATTTGAATATCCCTCAAAACATAACCGCATGAGCCGTAACGAGGGAAATGTTGATGATGACATGAGTAATCAATTATCAGTTTTCAATCTGTCTGAACTTGGCTTTGGTGGAGTTCATGAATGGTGGATTTCAGATGATGAACATCACAAAGCTTATACATATATTCTGCTCAACTGTGAAGAAATGACACCACTTGTACTATGAGTTCTCCTATCATTTATTCTATAATTTTTATAACAACACATTAATCTTATTTTATTTGTAGGTTATATGATAATCATATCAAGAAGCAATTTCTACAAATTACAGTAGTTACTCTTGAAGAACATCATCAATTTTTTTTCTACTGGTTTTAAAAATTGGTAACATAAATTATTTTTGATTTCACATAAAAAAACAATTTAATACTTGTTATAGTGATAATTGTTTTACAAATTTTCAGGTATCTCAACATGCTAATAAAATTGATAATTGATTATGTGTATTGAGTAACCCACCATCCAAAATGGTTAAACCTTATAATACATATGTGGCGAATGGTTTTTGATTTCATACACATGCATATGGGAATAAAAAAACAATGAATAGTGGTGTTTGCTTGAGAGTATCTAATAATAGAGAAACTGAAGTTGACTTTTACGGTATGTTGGAAGAAATAATTGAACTGTGTTATCTGGGACAACATTACATAATGATGTTTAAATGTCAGTGATTGAATACTGAGAGAGGCTTGCACATTCATCTGATCCATGGAATCGTTGATATTAAATATAAAAGTCTTCTTACAGTAAATGAACCATTTTTATTGGCTCATCAGGTACATAAAATTTATTATGAAAATTACTATGCTACTTCAAGGGAGTTGGGTGATTGGTGGAGCATAATAAAAATTAAATCTCAAGAGAATATTTTTACTAAAAGTGAATGTGGTTCCGCTGTAGTGCAAAGAATTGAAATTTTTCAAGAGACTACTCTAAATCCATCTTTTTCACGTAGAGACATGAATATCATTGATGACACCCCATAATTAAGGGCCAATGGTAAAGATGATGTTAATGATGTTACAACTGAATTTGAAATGGAAAAATATGATGAAACTAAAACTAATATGGAAATTGATGATGTTGAGGAGGAAGATGAAGACATTGACATCGACAGCTATGAAGATGAGGATGAAGATGGACATTGACATAGTTAAATGCCGGTTATAGTCATATATAATATATATCTATATATAATAATTGTTTTAACTATTTACTAACAACAATAATTTCATGTTTCAAATGGATGAGGATCTGTATCATCTATTGTATGAGGCTGAACTACCTTTGGACGAGCAGGATGTCGGATCATCTAACCCTCAAATTACTGGCAGTTCAGGGGGCACTTAGAGGGGGCATGGTCTTGCCCGACTGATGATTCCTGACCCTATCCCCGAGTGACGTCCACATCTTGGGTTCAATCCACGCACACATAAGTATGTTTACCTATGTATTTTAGTTAGTTTTCATTAATTTATTTATATTCTAATTGTTTGATTAATTGTTATTTTTTTCACAGCTTTACACATATAGCTATTGGACAGGGGAGCGCTATATTGCACAATTATTTTTCTGATGCATGAGTTTCATGTGATCAGATTTCTATTGATGTAAAACACTGCATGTTCGAGCATTGGATGGTACGTAAATAAATAATATTTATTTTGAAATTAATTTAATCAATAACTTGATATTATAAATTATTTATAGGGTTTATGGTATCCCATTGATGAGAGCATGTGTGAGGCTATCTAGAAGGCATGGTAGGGAGCTATGCGTCCGCGTTGCACTTAGTTTTTGCACAATTTGAAAAGGAAAACAATAGAGAAACAAGCGTGACATAATTCGATGAGACATGTCGCATCCACCGAGCTGATTATATTTTATCTCAGGTTTGGGATGGATTATGTACACACTAGTTGAGTATGCATTTTTAAAGCAGATCACCGGTAGATCGAAAAAATTGGGGGAGACAGGAGGTGACACATCGAGCCAGTAGTCATACATTTAGTACGTATATAAAGCACATGGTAAGTATATTTTTTTAAATATTGTATATAACTTTAAATGTAAATGGTTCATTTTATATTCATATAGGAAGTCACATAGTTCAATATTACAGAGTACGACGTTTATAGGAGAATGTACAGTGATCCAGTCACTGGAGAGATTAGAGGTGCTCGCTAGCATCAGATTATGCTCAGTATAATTTCTTTTTGAGTATTAAATTTAACTACAAACAATATTTTAAATATTTTAATTTTAAATTGCAATTCAAAGAGTCATATGAGGCTGCAATGTCTTAAACACATAGTGAGAGTCAGAATGAGACCGATGATCCGACCAATGCCCCCAGATTTGATGAGGCAACATGGATGCATACAACCCAGTATGCCTTTAAGAAAGGATGAGTTACTGGTATCGAATCTCGATTGAACCCTAAAGATTTTTATGACACCTCTGTGATGTCAGCGTCCAGCTTGAGAGGACCTTACGAAGAGTTATCATTATCTCATGCACGGTATCAGGAGCAGCTGCGAGCTTAGAGTGAGCTTTTAGAGACTATGTGTAGGGAGCAAGGGGAGATGTGTCAGTGGCAGCAACAACAACATGAAGAGTTCCTACGATAGCAGCAACAACAACATGAGATGCAAGATGAGATGCGTCGATGGTGGCATCAGTAGGAGCATGAGTAGATGAAGTACATGCGGTGTCTGACTCGTATTTTAGGGATGAAGTTCCCTCCACCATCTCCTCCATATCCTCCAGAAGACCCTCCCCCTCAGTGATGTTTTTTTTATTTTATAATGAAACATTTGAATGTTTTTTTGTAATATTAAATATTTAAAGTTTTAAATAGTGCATTTTTTTATGTTGTTTCAAATATTGCGGTTTTTATTATTTATTTAATTTTTTTATTATATTTATTATTTTATTAATTAATATATTTTTATATTTTTGTGAATACTGAAGTTTTTATTATATTACTAATATTAATATTATTATTTAATTAATATTATTATCAATAATATTATTATATTATTTAATTATTTTATAATTAATTTTATTTTACTTATATTAATATTATTATTTTATTAATATTAATATTATATTATTATTATTACTAATAATATTATTTTATAAATAATTTTATTGTACTAATATTAATATTATGATTTCATTTATATTAATATATTATTATTATTATTATTATTATTCAACTATTTGCGACGGGCCTGTCACAAATACTAATTGCAATGTGCCGTCGCAAAAGGTTTTATTTTTTTTGTATTTTTTCACAGTATTTATGACGGTCTGTCTAAAAAAGTTTTTAAAAAAATCGAGAGGACTATTTTACGACGGGTGGTCGACCTGTCACAATAGGGTTTTTAAAAAAATTGATGAACCTATTTACGACGATGCAACTGTCCATCACAAATAATATCTTTTTGCAACGGTCCGTCATAAAAGGTAATATTTGTGATGCCCTTTTCCGAAACAGGACATTTGCGATGGGATCTCGTTGCAAATGCACTGTAAAAAAAGCCATTTTTCCAGTAGTGGTAGGGGGTTTAAATCGTAACACTATGGTTTGATAAATGTTAAGTTTATGCAATACTGTGATAACATCAATGTAGTGTGCACCCAAACCAATTAAATAAATGAATGAGATTATTCCTTAAAGTCCTTTGTTTTCAATTGGCTTCCAACCTAGTTTATGGATACCCACTGGGCAAACCGTTGAATATTATTGAATTGGATAATGGATTAATGTATGTTTAGCATGACATGTGACCTTGAATGATTTATTGTTATAGAATCCCTAAATTGTGGCTTATTGCTTATTGATATAACTATTAATCAATTGTGATATAAATGCAAGTGGTATTTGAAAGATAAATGATAATTCACACAATTAACCATCGAGGCATATGATGTGATGTTATGATATCCATACCATATGATAGGGATCATGTTCCATGTTGTAATGCTTATATATCGGGCTCAACCCTGACACTTGCACACCTATATGCTATAATGTTGATATTGAGTGGGCTCAACCCAGTCTCATGTTGCAATACTTATAGAGAGCGGGCTATGACCAATCCCATGCTGTAATGATTATAGGTCTTTTCCCTAGATATTATAACACTTATAGGGTTTTGACCCTATTTTTTGTGACTATACCATAGTTAAATGGTTGTGGTTGGCATGGTTGTAAGGCATGCTCAGAGATATTCCGACATAGCGCCAAACTAGGTTATTTTACCTTGGTTATATGGTTGTGGTTGACATGTTCATATGACATGCTCAGAGATATTCTGACACGGAGCTGAAACAAGTTGTTCTTGTATTTTATTAATTATTAAATTAATCAGTACACATGTTTATCGCTTTATTGCATATACTTATTATTAGGCCAGTTTTGTTTAGACACGGAGGTGTCGACCTCCTGATTTATACTCACACCCTATTCAGGCCACTATTTGGTACCTAAGTAGATTACATGGATACAGGTTTGGACAAGGGAAAATGACTTTGCAGTTGATTGCTTGTTTGCGGATGGACAGGAGTTTGGATATGGGACCGACGCAGGGTTTGGGACCTGGGACTTTGAGTCTTTTATTTGAGTCTACTAGTCTTTTCTTGTATTGTTCTAGCATGACATTTAGTTACATTCCAGCATGAAATTACATTATTTCTTATTTTTTATTGAATTATTCCGTTGGTCTTTGTTGTTGTCTTCCACTATGTCGTTACTTTGATTATTTCCGTTCTATTATGATTTGTTTCTACTGCTATGACACTTAATACCAAGGGGTATAGTCTCATCACTATAAATTTCACATCTCTACTACTAGTCGATAGCCTCTGGTGTATGGGGAGGCACACTTGAGGTCTCGTAACAAACCCTTTCCGACCACATGAGAGAGTGCCAGATTGGGGGATGTTACAAGGTGGTATCAGAGGAATATGTTTTCTTTTCTGTTGTCTTATAGTTTTAGAAAGGTATAAAGGAGACTAGGATGTATTGGGAGTTGGTAATGATCTTGTTCATGGGAGTAGCTAACCCATGTATGAGGGAAAATCTGAGTACCCAGGGATGGGATTGTTGTTTGTGTCATGTGCTTGTCACAGTTATTGTTGTTTCACCTTGGGTGATTCACATGTTGTGTGAGGTTATTGTTTTATGATGTTATTGTTTCTTGAGATTTTTACTCATGGCCCAGTATAGCGCGATATAATTACACATGCATCATAATAGGCACATAGGGATATATTGACATGCATTGTTCATGATAGGGGCATATCTATTTTTTCATGTGATATATACTTGCCTGTAGAACTATTACATGAGGTGTTTGTTTCACCAAATAAATGAAATGAGTTGTTTTTTCATGCTAAAATACTTGTAATTCATGTATGGAGAGCAAGATTTAGTAGTTCTCAGTTTTAGTAACCTGTAGGGGTTGATTTTGTTGCTAGCCAGTTCTCTAGGGTGTGCATTTGTATTGTAGAGAAAATGTCTCCTCGTCAACTTTGACTCAAGCGTCAAGAGAGTCACAATCAACATGCTCATAACATAGTTGAACCAAAGCTTCCTGCAGTTCTTAAGGATCAGATGGATGTTCAGCTTCGCGACAACTTCTTGGGGGTCATGCGATCCATGGAAAGGGAGACTGTTTGTACCATTACTTCGATGTATGAGTTGATAAGATAATTTCATCTACAACATATGCCTATTTTTACTAGGGAAGGGGGACCCCAGGAAGCCAAGTTTTGGATTGAGTCAATACAAATAATCATTAAGCATCTCAAGACACCCATGGATAGGAGGGTGAAGTTTACTGTATATATGATTCATGGACCTACAAAGTGTTGGTGGGATATTCTGGATGAAGATGGGAAGCATGATGAGCTATCTTGGAAGTACTTCAAGATGAAATTTGTGAGTCATTTCTATCCCAATACCTTAAGGGATGAAAAATATTATGAGTTCATGCATCTGATGTAACATCCCAAGTAAATAAAGAATAATACATTTTCATATTTATTAATATTTTTGAATTAAATATTAATTTTACTTTAAATTGGATGGTATGTTCAATGGCATACCCGATACGCAACAACGAGTTTCTTGGAAATCTTACGTTGTACACAATGTTGGGTCATATTGAAAAATAATAATATAATATTATTTTAAATGACAGTTAATGCCTAACCGTTGTATTAGAGGGAATGAACATAACTAACTATATTATGATTAAACATGTTTCTTAAATGTTTTTACATTTATCCAATAAAAGTTAGAGGCTTAAAATGTGAATGAATCTAATTTTAAGCATAAATACTCTAATATTCATTAAAAGGTCGATTTACCGCCTTTTGATGATGAACCATCTTTAAATCTAGTTTTGGTCACTTTTATATGTTCTATTTGACAAAATAAAATTCTTCTTTATAATCGGGACATCAAAATTTACTTTGGGTAATTTTTGGTATTTTTTTGATAAAATTCATTTTTTAATGAATAGTGAAAAATACTGTATTTTAATTTAAAGATGCCTTTTAATCTAATTTATTTATATGCTTAGATTATCTTTTTAATTGGTTTTGAAGTGTAATTAGATTATATTTTTATAATTTAATCCAATGTTGGTCATTGGAAGTAATTTTACTTTGAAATTGGACATAAACAAGTGTCAATCTTTTGATAGTTATTATTTCTTAAAACACTCTTTTTTGTTTTGACAACGAAAATTAATTTTAAATTAATTTCTGCTACTTATGTGTTTTGAATTTGGAAAAATGGATTCCATATTTGTAATCAGGAGTTCCAAATTGTGTAAATAGATAACTTTTATTTTTATACATTATGAATATTTACTTCAATAAATATTTTATTTACCACAGTTAAAGGGTAAATCAGGTAAATAAAGATAAAAAATAATATTATAATAATATTAAATTTACCCTAACATGTTTCCAAATCCTATTGGATGATACATGTCCAACCATGGTCATAATTGGGTCAATTTTGGGACCCCATGGAGCCACTTAAGAGTGATAATGACACTTTATATTAATTAATTTAAAGTAATGGCAAAAATGACATAAACATATATCTTTTAGTAAATAAATTCTTACATGGGGTTATATAAGTTATCTCTTAGACTATAAATATTATTTTAAAATATAAAAATATTTCCTACATAATGATATTTTTTTTATAATTTTTAGACATTAAATAAATAAAATTATTTATGACACAATAATGATGTAGTGTTAACTCATTAGTGAATTATTTAAATAAATAAGATTATAAAAATTAAAAAAATATCCAAAAACTATCCAATTATTATTGGATTATTTTATTTCAAACATGAGTCATATTATATTCAACTTTAATGAGTTTTGGACCTTTAGAAACCAAAAATCATTATATAATAAAATAATGTTTTCAAAATTTCCTAAAGAGCCCCTTCTCCCCCTTATAAAAATCCCTCACCTCAAACCCATTACTCACACCAATAAATCCCCTTGGATCATAAAACCTCTACCCAAATAATCTCTCAATATCCCTCTCTTCCGCCTAGAATCCTTAACTTATATAGAATGCACTTCAAGAAATCCTTTTGGTTCAAACCAAAGGGAGTTACCTGATTTAAATGTAACGTCTTCTCTTAAGTTCTTTTCTTTTATTTTACTTATCCACCCACTAAACTCTTTTAATTAATTTATTTCATAACAAAACCAGTATACTAAATATACTAGGTTGTTTATATGAGAAGTATTTGAACTACACTTACACACACCTCCGTCTAATGGGTAAAGAACATACTGTTTCTGTGGACGACGAACTACTGCCTCACGAAACGATAATTGTTCAATATCCTCCTACCACCTCTTATGGTGGCCATTAAGATGGAACTATATTTACATGTGATTTATATTATATTTATATTGTCTATATACTTCTGTATTTTTCATTTATATCATACCTTTATGGTTTCCATAATGGGTAAATGCGATAATTTCATTTGAGGAAGTGCAGACTACAACCCCCTCAAAGTGATATGACTCATTCATGAAATACATGGAACATATAAAGGATGGATTTAATTAAATTAAATAACATAGATATTATACTGGAATTATAACATACATATTTATTATTAAGTTTTCATTCCTTTAAATATAAAATAGAAATGAAAGTAGCGTTCATACGTACGTACGACTTGCCATCTCCATGAACAGTGTGTTTCATTTATTAACTCCAAATGATATGGAATATTATAAATACATACACAATATATATATATATGATATAAAAATAATTAATATAATTCTGGAGATAATGTAATTTTTACCACATGGACAATTTTTAATTATAACAAGTTCATTTTTTACTAAAGTTCCGAACATCGACAAAATGTCCGATATGAACTCAAATAATTAACTAATTGTTATAGCAAGGTAATAAGCGATATAAAAGGAATAATAAACTTTAAAAATATTCTTAATAAATTATAAATTAACTTAAGTTTATTATTTAGGAATAACACGGAACATACGAGTCAAGTCAGACACGAGGTAAGGGGTTTCTTATCTCACTTTTAATTTTGTGAAATTTCCATTGTTCACCACTTATTTATTGCATGTGGTGTATTGTGAAATTAAATTTGATATATATTATCATGATTCTATTCATGGTATTTTATGATTCATTTTGTGGTTATTAACTTTTGGTCTTATGACTCGATTGATTACAACGTGGTAAGGGGTTTTCATCTCACTTTTTATTCCCGTGAGATTCATGCTATATTGCCACTATTTCCTTTTGTGTGGTGTATGTAATGACCATGATTGTATTATTTATGTAAGATAATTTAATTTATGGGTATTTAAATATTCATTATATGATCATTCTTTCATGGGGTGTATGTTTCGTAAGTTACCAAATCGGTAAGAGAATTTCTAATTTCAATTTCTACTCATTAGGTTTTATGCAAACTTTATTGATTATTTTTCTCCATGATTATGTGTGAAATAACTATTTATTTATTTATGTAGTAATTTCCACTACCCTTCACGTGGATATACTTTTGATACACATAATCACTCCATTGATAAAATTCTCAAGTCATCGATATGAACTTGATAAGAGTAATCTTAACTCAATTTCCATTCATTGAGTTAAGCATCCAAGTCATTGGTGTTGTTTTTACAAGAATATGTGTGAATATCCTCTGATTTATTTACACTGAATATCAAATCATATTGAGTGTATTTATATTTTTCACACATAATTATTTCATTTATTTATCCTTAACCAAAGGATACAGTCTTTATAAGGGATTTCGTCTCAATTTACATTCCATTGAGACTTCTTTGTTGTTATGCGCCAATTCACTTTTATATAGTGTATATACTATCCTTTGACATATTATATCATGAATCCATTTATTCTCATGATATTATAAAGTTTTTATTAATGTTATTCCTCGATTATTTGTATTCAAGCGTCTCTCATTTGGTTAGGAACTCTTTAACTAAAATATCATTTTAAATGTTTTAAGGATTTATTCTTCTAAATATTTCTCATTAATGTCCATGTTTTAAAAATGGTTTTAAGAATTTATTTATATGGACATGATTTTTTTGAAATTAAAATTTCTTTCAAAATCTTCAAAGTGGTATGGGACACTTTGATTAAAAAATCTCTTTTTTAAATGTTTTAAATGGTTTTGAAAATGGTTTGATAAAGCATTGATTATGTAAATATATTGAAATGATATATTGTGATTACAATGTGAAAATTTTATCTTTTCTTTATTCTTGTTTTATGTGTTATAAATATTTTATGTTTATTGGGAATTTTTCATTTATACGGATGGTTCTGTGATAAACCTAGGACATGTGAGCCCGATATAGCTCTCCAATGCATTGGGTAACATGACGGAGGTAAACATTAAAGTTCCTACTAAGAGATTTAGGGAATATACTGTGATGGGTATTCCAAATGTAACTCCCTACATAGATGTGAAATCTATAATGTAAGTTTTATATGGATTCCACAAGTTACTTTTATGATTTATGATTTCTATGTGTTATTCATAAATCTTATGATTTCATGAGGTATGTTAAAAAGCTTATGTTTTGTATGTATTGATGAACTAATGTTTTATTTCTTTATTTTATAACCCTTACTGAGATTTTTATGCTCATCCCAAGTTTTTGAAATGTTTTTCACAGGGTATAAGGCATCTTAAGAGAAAGGAAGAACTCAAGAAGATTTATACCAAGAAAAGAATTATTGTTTTCTTTTAACAATTTTTATTTTATGAAAAATGGATACTGAGTAGAAGTGCCTACTTTGTAATTTTTGAGATGTAATGTAATAGTTATGGACTAATTTCTAAAACTCAAAACCTAAAAATATCCTCAATGTGAATTATTGACATAATTAAATATTATGTAATGTTTAAGGCTATGTCCTTATAGTTGGTATCAAAGGTCGGTTTAGGAAACTTTAGGGATTATGAGTTTTGCATTAAACACATGGTTAGTCCCTATGTCTATTATTTTAGTTAAATACTTGTTTTATAACTTTTTTAGATCAAGGAAAGTCTGTTACAAGTGGAAGGAGGAGAATCTCAAATGACATTCCTATCTCTTCTTAATTACATGCTTGCAATAATTATTGCAAAGTCATGTTTAGGCGATTGTGAAACTTTTTCTAGCTTACAACTCACTTGCAAGCAGTTGTTTGAGATATCAAACACCTATAATATACCTCGATATCATCATGGATCATGGGTTGTATTTAATCAAATCATATTTTCTCAATATTCTCATATTTTTAAGAAAGGTAAATATTATCAAGTAATTTTCAAATATTTTACCTTATCACAAGATTTTGAAGAATATTATGATTTTGAAAAAGGTTCTGAAGAAGGAGACCCTTGCGCAGCCTATTTATATTTGCTTTTACAATATAGCCTCTCAGTACATACTTATGGTATTTTAAAAGGACCATTGATTGAAAGTTTTAACTCAAACTCGGTCTGACTGTTTTATAAAAATCATGTTTTATCAGATGTTTTGAAATTATACACCATACATGATTATTTTCCAAAACTATTTTTCTGTGAACACCCATATGACCCAAGTTGTACAAGGTGTATTTGGATGAAGGAAGCAAATGATTTTGAAGGATATATAAATCATTTTTGTAATGGATGGACCTTTTGCCTATGTGAATAATATGACAATGAAACCATGTGGACACCTTGATCAAGGTATGTTGTTCTTTCTTTTGGGAATAGTTTTATTTTATCATATGGAGGTGAAATAAAAAAAGTTAAAATATAGATAAGTATTCATTAAGATGTTGATGTCCTAATGAGTTGGGATGAAAATGATAGGTATAAGATAACCTTTGAGGTTAAAATATGTTGGGGTTATTTTTGAGTTTTATAAAAAGGACAACCCGTAAGATGGGTGACAACCCGTCGCGTCCAGCAAGGCCATGGGAATTGATCCCACAACCGAAGGGCGACAAGGGAACATTACCTACCACTGGCCTACGTGAATTCCCTAGTTAGTATGAGTTATTACTTTAGTTAAATGATTTTATAGATCAATAATAAGTTGATTTTTGGAACTTATGTTTTATCAAATGGATATCCTTAGTATAGGAAAATGATTTGGTGATTAAGTGATAAAGGTTATTTTGGAAGACGTTCTCTCTTTTGAGGAAACACTATATGCCTAAGGAAAATAGAATACTATGGGATTTCATTTGTGGAATAATGGTTTAAATTTTATTTTGGAAGAATCTATGTTTTATAGATATTTGGGTTATTTATAGAAATGATTAACCTATCATAGAGAATATGCGATTAGGTTAATTAGTTTTCAGTATAAGACTTTAAGAGTAACTGATGTTATTTGGAGATAAATTTTAAGATTTACCGTGGAAGACTATGTGATTAAATCCTTCTGAGTTTTGGGTTTCAATCTTAGTTTGGATTATATTGAAGTATTTTAAGGACAATTGTATATTGAATGGTCTTTTTTGAACTTTGAGAATTGTTTGTTCAATTTTAGAGATTAAGAGTAATATTTCTTTTTATAAATGATTATCCTTTTTGAGGATTATCTGATCTTGTACTAACCATTTTGGTTTTGGTTGATGTCTAAAGAGAGGGGAAATATATAGTTCATATTTTTTGGATTATGTGATACTCTATAAGTTAATTCTAGTGCTTTTAATGTGACCAAGTCAGTTTGAATATTCATCATTTGGAGAAAAGATGAGTTTGTGGTAGAAATTTAGTAAAGTATGAAAGTCTACATGATAAGTAAGTATGTTTCCTTATGTTTTTAGTTAAGTTCATAAAAAATTACTCAACTTTATGAAAATTAACTTAAAAAAACGTTTTCTATTAACTTTTCCTACTGGGGAATCAAAGACTATTTAACCCATCACAAGTTTGTGATTTTCTAGTGGTTAAATTTTTCCTAATCATGTTTCCTATCACTCTCCATCAGAACATGATGGTTTGTTTTCTCCTCCATATCCATGTTTTCATGGAATCCTGGTATGTATTATCTCGAGTGAACTCTGTACTTCTCTTTATTTCTTTAAATTGATAGTTTTATTGACTCTTTTTTTAATGTGGGACTTTTAATGAAGTTTCCAAGCCCAATTTTAAAATTGCGAGGATGCAATTTCTAAAAGGGGGGAAGGATGTAACATCTCAAGTAAATAAAGAATAATAGATTTTCATATTTATTAATAAATTTTAATTAAATTTTAATTTTAATTTAAAGGGGATTCTATGTTCGATGGCGTACCTGATACGCAACAACAGGTTTCTTTGAAATCTTATGTTGTATAAAATGTTGAGTCATACTAAAAAATAATAATACAATATTATTTTAAATGGTAGTTAACACCTAGCCATTGTATTGTTGGGAATGAACATAACTAACCATATTATGATTAAACAAATTTCTTAAATGTTTTTACATTTATCCAATAAAATTTAGAGGCTTAAAATGTGAATGAATCTAATTTTAAGCATAAATACTCTAATATTCTTTAAAAGGTCGATTTACCACCTTTTGATGGAGAACCCTCTTTAAATCTAGTTTTGGTTACTTTTATATGTTATATTTGACAAAATAAAATTCTTCTTTAGAATCGGGACATCAAAATTTACTTTGGGTAAATTTTTGGTATTTTCTGATAACATTCATTTTTAATGAATATTGAAAAATACTGCATTTTAATTCAAAACTGCCTTTTAATCTAATTTATTTATATAGTTATATTATCATTTTAATTGGTTTTAAATTTTAATTAGATTATATTTTTACCATTTAATCAAATTTTGGTCATTTTAGTAATTTCACTTTGAAATTGGACATAAACAAGTGTCAATCTTTTGATAGTTATTATTTCTTAAAAACACGCCTTTTGTTTTGACAAAGGAAATTAATTTTAAATTAATTTCTGACACTTATGTGTTTTGAATTTAGAAAAATGGATTCCATATTTGTAATCAGGAGGTCCAAATTGTGTAAATAGTTAACTTTTATTTTTATACATTATGAATATTTACTTCAGTAAATATTTTATTTACCATGGTTAAAGGGTAAATCGGGTAAATAAGGGTAAAACATAATATTATAATAATATTAAATTTACCCTAACATGTGTCCTAATCCTATTGGATGATACATGTCTGACCATGGGCATCCTTGGGTCGATTTTTGGACCCCATGGAGCCAATTAAGAGTGATAACGACACTTTATATTAATTAATTTAAAGTAATGACAAAAATGACATAAACACATATCTTTTAGTAAATCAATTATTACATGGGGTTATATAAGTTATCTCTTCTACTATAAATATTATTTTGAAATATAAAAATATTTCTTACATCATGTTATTTTTTTATAATTTTTATACATCAAATAAATAAAATTATTTATGACACAATAATGATGTAGTGTTTACCTCATTAATGAATGATTTAAATAAATAAGATTGTAAAAATTAAAAAAATATCCAAAACCTGTCCAATTCTTATTGGATGATTTTATTTCTAACATGAGTCATCTTATATTCTACTTTAATGACTTTTGGACCTTTATAAACCGAAAATCATTATATAATAAAATAATATTTTCAAACTTCCCTAAAGAGCCCCTCACCCCCCTTATAAAAAGCCCTCACCTCAAACCCATTACTCACACATATCAAGCCTCTTGGATCATCAAAACTCTACCTAAATAATCTCTCTATATCCCTCTCTTCCACCTAGAAGATGTACCTTAGGCATAAGTCACTTCAATAAATCCTTTTGGTTCAAACCAAAGGGAGTTACCCGATTTAAAGGTAACGTCTTCTCTTAAGTTCTTTTCTTTTATTTTACTTCTACAACCCCCTAAACTCTTTTTATTTATTTATTTTATAAAAAAACCAGTATCATAAATATAATAGGTTGTTTGAACTAAAATTACACACACCTCCGTCTAATGGGTAAAGAACATACTGTTTCTGTGGACGACGAACTACTGCCTCACGAAACGATGATTGTTCAATCTTATCCTACAACCTCTTATGGTGACCATTAATATGGAACTGTATTTAAATGTTATTTATATTATATTTATATTGTCTCTATACTTATTTATTTTTCATTTATATCATACCTTTATGGTTTCCATAATGGGTAAATATGATAATTTCATTTGAGGAAGTGTGGACTACCACCCCCTCAAAGTGATATGACTCATTCATGCCACACGTGGAACGTATAAAGGATGGAGTTAATTAAATTACATAACATATATATTATAATGGAATTATAATATACCTATTTATTATTAATATTTCATTCCTTTAAATATAAAATAGAAATGAAAGTAGCGTTCATGCGTACGTACGACTTACCATCTCCATGAACGGTGCATTTCATTTCTTAAATCCAAATGATATGGAATATTATAAATACATATACACTGGATATATATGATATATATTATATCTAAATCATGAATATAATTATGGATATAATGGACTTTTGACCACATGGACAATTTGTAATTATAACAAGTTTATTTTTGCCTAAAGTTCCGAACATCGACAAAATGTCTGATAGGAACTCAAATAATTAACTAATTGTTACAGCAAGATAATAAGTGATATAAAAGGAATAATAAACTTTAAATTTTTTATTAAGGAATTATAAATTAACTTAAGTTTATTATTCATGAAGAACATGAAACATATAAGTCAAGTCGGACACGAGGTAAGGGGTTTCTTATCTCACTTTTAATTTCGTGAGATTTCCATTGTTCACTACTTATTTATTGCATGCGGTGTATTGTGTACTGCAATTTGATATATATTATCATGATTCTATAAATGGTATTCTGTGATTCATTTGGTGGTTATTAACTTTTGGTCTTACAACTCGATTGATTACAATGTGGTAAGGGGTTTTCATCTCAATTTTTATTCCTGTGAGATTCACGATATATTGCCACTATTTCCTTTTGTGTGGTGTATGTACTGCCCATGATTGTATTATTTGTGTAATATACTTTAATTTATGGGTATTTATATCTTCATTATATGATCCTTCTTTCATAGGGTGTATGTTTCATAAGTTACCAAATCAGTAAGGGAATTTCTAATTTCAATTTCCACTCATTAGATTTTACTCAAACTTCATTGATTATTTTTCTCCAAGATTATGTGTGAAATCACTATTTATTTATTTATGTAGTAATTTCCACTCCCCTTCACGTGGATATACTTTTGATACACATAATCACTCCATTTATAAAATTCTCAAGTCATCGATATGAACTTGATAAGAGTAATCTTAACTCAATTTCCATTCATTGAGTTAAACATCCAAGTAATTGGTGTTGTTTTTACAAGAATATGTGTGAATTCACTCTGATTTATTTACACTTAATATCCAATAATATTGAGTGTATTTATATTTTTCACACACAATTATTTCATTTATTTATCCTTAACCAAAGTATACAGTCTTTATAAGGGATTTCGTCTCAATTTACATTCCATTGAGTCTTCTTTGTTGTTATGCACCGATTAACTTTTATATAGTGTATATACTATCCTTTGACATATTATATCATAAATCCCTTCATTCTCATGATATTATAAATTTTTGATTAATGTTATTCCTCAATTATTTGTATTCAAGCATCTCTCATTTGGTTAGGATCTCTTTAACTAAAACATCATTTTAAATGTTTTAAAGATTTATTCTTATAAATATTTCTCATTAATGTAAATGTTTTAAAAATGGTTTTAAGGATTTATTTATGTGGACATGAATTTTTTTAAATTAAAATTTATTTCAAAAATCTTCAAAGTGGTATGGGACACTTTGATTCAAAAATCTATTTATTAAATGTTTTAAATGGTTTTGAAAATGGTTTGATAAAGCATTGATTATGTCAATATATTGAAATGATATATTGTGATTGAAATGTGGAAATGTTATCTTTCCTTTATGCTTGTTTTATGTGTTATGAATATGTTATGATTATTGGGAATTTTTCATGTATATGGGTGGTTCCGTGATAAACCTAGGGCGGGTGAGCCCGAGATAGCTCTCTAATGCATTGGGTAACATGACAGAGGTAAACGTTAAAGTTTATCCTAGGAGATTTAGGGAATATACTGTAACGGGTATTCCAAATGTAACTCCCTATGTAGTTATCAAAGCTACACTGTAAGTTTGATATGGATACCATAAGTTACCTTTATGATTTATGATTTCTATGTGTTATTCATAAATCTTATGATTTCATGAGGCATGTTAAAGAGATTATGTTTTGTATGTATTGATGAACTAATGTTTTCTTTCTTTATTTTATAACCCTTGCTAATATTTTTATGCTCATCCCATGTTTTTGAAATGTTTTTCACAGGGTATAATGTATGGTAAGAGTAAGGAAGAACTCAAGAAGATTTATATCAAGAAAATAATTAATGTTTTCTTTTAAGAATTTTTATTTTATGAAAAAAATGGACACTGAGTAAAAGTGTCTACTTTGTAATTTTTGAGATGTAATGTAATAGTTATGACCTAATTATCTAAAACTCTAAACCTAAAAAGATCCTCAATGTGAATTGTTGACATAATTCAAGATTATGTAATGTTTAAGGCTGGGGCCTTATATCTGATGTATAGGGTTTGTCAGTGATAGACTATGCTGGATGTTTTATTGACCTACAACGCTTTGCACCATCTTTGGTAGATGATAAGATCTCTAAGGCAAGAAGTTTCCAAGATGGTATTTGTTATGAGATCAGGTCGTAGGTAAATGTTTTTCGTTTAAGCACCTTTAAAGATGTGATGAATCAAAAACTCATCACAGAAGGGAATTTGAAAGAGGCCCTGAGCAGCGGCCATACTGTTTTAGCAGGGCGATCTGGGAGTTCTTCTCTGAGTGGTAAGAAGTGTCGTTATAAAAGTTTCCACCAAATAAGTAGCAGGGATAACAGTCAAGGTAGTGGACAACCATCTCAAGATCATGTTCTGTTTCAATGCTATCAGTGTGACAAATTTGGCCAAAAGAACCTACAGTGTCCTTACCCCACTACCGAGTGTCATATTTGTGGCAGGGTGGGTCATCTTTAGAGGTTCTATGTGAACTTTCCATAACAGACTAGTGGTAGAGGATTAAGACAGACAATAAATTCATGAAGGATCTCAACCACCCCTCAACATATTGGTAGCTGGAGTTCTACAGACCGAGGTAGGGGACGTGGTACCCCATTGCATGAGTAGCAGTAGCAAGCAAGGGATGTAGCTCAGGGTAGTCGGACTGGATCCCAATACAAAGGGACAGGTTAGTTGAACATTATGCAGACTACTCTGGCTATCATGGATGCATGACTGTCTACCGTTAGAGGTACGATTCTTGTATCATCTACCTTAGTTTGTGTTTTTTTTGATACAAGAGCATCACATTCTTTTCTATCTACTATTTTTACAAATTGTTTGGGTTTGTATGTGGAAATATTAGATGGTGTTTTAACCATTTACACACCATTGTAAGTGCGGTCAGAGAACATCAAACGTTGCAAGATGTGTTCTCTATAGGTTGGTGGTTACTGTTTATTTTGGGAACCATTCATGTTGTAAATGAATAACTTTGACTTGATTCTTGGTATGGATTGGTTAGTTCTATACCAAGATCATATTTAATATTATAGGAGGAGAGTTACCTTCCTATCTCTAGAATAAAGCATCTATTCTCACCAAGGTGAGTGGGATCTTCAGACTGGTTGTGCGGGACCAATTCAATACATATTGGAATGTCTCATGACTTAGATAGCGAGTCTTTCTCTAAATAATAGTGAAATGCGGTATGATTCTTTTCCTCCAGTGGTAGAACATTTTCAGAATGTTTTCCCTGATGATTTATATGGCTTACCACCCGAGCGATAGATTGAGTTCACAATTGAGTTGGTGTTGGGAGTAGAGCCAATTTCTATCCCACCTTACCGAATGAAACAAATAGAGCTTCAGAAGTTGAAAGTTCAGTTGGGAGATTTATAATCTAAAGGCTTCATGCGACCTAGTACATCTCCTTGGGGTTCTCCAGTTCTCGTCACCAAAAAGGCTGATGAATCTTTTCATTTATGTGTGGATTATTGGAGGTTGAACCAGATGATGTTCAAGAATCAATATGCTCTTCCATGCATTGGCGATCTTTTCAATTAGTTGAGAGGTGATAAGATCTTCTCCAAGATTGACTTGAGATCAAGATATCATCAGTTAAGGGTGAGACCATCAAACATACCTCAAACTGCTTTTAGGAGTAGGTATGGCTTATATGAATTTATAGTTATGCTATTTGGGTTTACTAATGTACCTACTATATTCACGGCCTTAATTAATAGGATCTTTCATTTTTTTTCTAGATCAGTTTGTAGTGGTTTTTTTCAACGATATCTTAGTGTCCTCCCAATCAACAGATGATCATGTCAAACATTATGATCATTAGTTAAGGGTGATACCATCAAACATACCTCAAACTGATTTTAAGAGTAGGTATGGCTTATATGAATTTATAGTTATGCTATTTGGGTTGACTAATGTACCTACTATATTCACGGCCTTAATGAATAGGATCTTTCATTTTTTTCTAGATCAGTTTGTAGTGGTTTTTTTCAACGATATCTTAGTGTCCTCCCAATCAATAGATGATCATGTCAAACATTATGATATCATCCTAAGTATATTGAGAGAGCATCATATTTACGCCAAGATAACCAAATGAAGTTTATGGATTAATGAAGTCCACTTATTGGTCCATGTCATCTTAGAGGTAGGTGAGTCAACACTTGTTGGGCTTAGTCTCATGTAGAAGACATCTGAACAAGTTCAGTTAATTAGACAATGGTTGGAGACTGCGTAGAGTATGCAACAATCATATGCTGAATATCAAATACGACCTCTGGAATTCAAGGTTGGTCAATATGTTTTCCTTCAGGTATCACCTAGGTTGGGGAAACATCGCATTAGGAAACAGGGAAAGCTAGCACCTAGGTTTGTCAGGCCATTTAAAATAATGGCAAGGGTTGGTCCAGTGTCATACTGTTTAACCCTTTCATAACACTATAGTTCCATGTACGACATGTTCCATGTGTCATAGCTATATAAATATCATCTAAACCCTTCCCATGTGATAAACACAACATACGTCAAACTTTGTGTTGACGCGTCCTTCGAGGAGCATCTGATACATATTGTGGATTATAGTGATAAATATCTTCGAGATAGAACTATACCATTGGTTCGGGTGTAGTGGTAGCATGGATGAGTTTAGGAGGAGACCTGGGAGAGGGAGTCTGATATGTAAACATAGTGTCCAGACTTGTTCATTGAGACCTCACAGTGATTCTTGGAGCAACTCGAGATGATCTGTTATAAGGTGGGGAGGTTGTAAGATCCTATTTTTTCTAGGTACGTCTCTCTGAGTTTTTTATTAACATCATCTTTTAGTTTTGTTTCCATCATGAAAGTTTTTCATTTGAATAAACATAGTCTTGGGTTGTAAGAAAACTTTATAAATATTCAAGAGTATCCATGGGGAGAGATTTATTGGAGAAAATGACTTAAAGTTTGGGGATGTATTTTTGTTTAAACTAATTGAGTCCTGATATAAATGGGTTAAGTGTTTCATGGGGTTTTAGTGAGTTGAGAAACTTTAAAAAAGTTTCGGTTTGTTTAAAAGGAAAATGGGATGAAAAATCAACTGTAGAACATTTACATGTTGTGTAAAGGGATTACACGTCATGTAATTGTTCATGGGTTTTAATAAAATAAATATGAGGTGATGATTTTTTTGGATAATTCCATTAAAAATATTTACACAATGTGTAACCACATTACACACCGTGTAAATGTCTGACTTGCTATTTTAAACATGTTGTGTGACTGATTTTCATTTTAATCCACCACAACTTCTCTCCTCTCGACCCTAAATATTTATCCAGGCGATTTTAGGGTGCCAAATTATCTTCTAGACATCCTATTTGTGTGAACGATCCCTAGAACCTCTTTTCAATCATCCACACCTTCTTACTCATGGGAGTTGTCCATTGAAAGTGTGGTTGGATCATTAGTTAAAGGTATAGGGTCTAAATCTTAACCCTATGGTTTGATAAATGTCAAGTTTATACAATATTGTGATAGTGCCAATGTAGTGTGCACCCAAACCAATTAAATAAATGAATGAGATTATTACTTGAATTCCTTTTTTTTCAATAAGCTTTCGACTTGTCTTATGGCTACCCACCGAGTTAGAAAACCTTTGAATATAATTGAATTGGCTAATGGATTAAAGTATGTTTAGCATGACATGTTCCCTAGGGTGATTTCTTGTTATAGAATCCCTAAATTATGGATTATTACTTATTGATATGACTGATAATCAATTGTGATATAAATACAAGTGGTATTTGAAAGATAAATGGAAATTCACATAATTAATCATTGATATATATGATGTGATATTCTGATATCCATACTGTATGATAGAGATCATGTTCCATACTATAATGCTTATATATTGGGCTCGACCCAGGAACTTGCACACTTATATGTCGTAATGCTAATATTTAGTAGGCTCGGCCCAGTCCCATGTTGTAATGCTTATAGAGAGTGGGATATGCTCAGTCTCGTGTTGTAATGATTATAGGGATTTGTCCTTGATGTTGTAATGCTTAAAGGGATTTGACCCAAAATTTTGTGACTATACCATGGTTATATGGTTGTGGTTGACTTGGTCATAAGACATGCTCAAATATATTCCAAAATGGAACCTAAGTGAGTTATTTTAACTTGGTTATATGGTTGTGGTCAACATGGTCATAAGACATACTCAGAGATATTTCATCATAGAGTCGAAACAGGTTGTTATTGTATTTTATTAATTGTTAAATTAATTAATACACACGTATATCACTTTATTTCATACACTTCTTATCAGACTGGTTTTATTTAGAAATGGTGATGTCGACCTATTGAGTTGTACTCATACCCTATTCGGGCCACCGTTTGGTACTCGAGAATATTATGTGGATGCAAGTTTGAATAAGGCAAAGGACCTTACAATTGATTTCTTGTTTATAGATGGTATGAAGTTTGGATATGGGACCAAAGTGGGGTTAGGGACCTAGGAATTTGATTCTTTTATTTGAGTCTTCTAGTCTTTTCTTTTATTGTTCTAGCATGACATTTATTAACATTCTAGCATGTCATTACATTATTACTTATTTTTTATTGGATTATTTAGTTAGTTTTTTTGTTTTCTTTCGCTATGCCATTAATTTGATTATTTTCATTCTATTATGATTTTTTTCTACTGCTATGACACTTCATACCAGGGGGTATAGTCTACCCACTATAAATTTCACACCCACACTGCTAGTCAACAACCTTTGATGTATGAAGAGGCATGCTTGAGCTCTCATAACCAACCTTTTCCAGCCACAAGAGAGAGTGTATGATTGAGGGACATTACATTGAGTCATCCCTTCTCTCTAAGGAACTACATTCTAGAACTAGAGTTAAAGGTGAGATAGATAGTTTGTTTACAAGAGGAAGACCACAATCTAGGGGTAAAAAGAAATAGTTTAGTGAGGATAAAGTCAAGAAGAATAAGCAACCCAATCCCAGGTCTAATTCTAGGGAAATAAAAATCATTTTCTTTTATTGTGGTAAGCCTGAGAACACTAAGCCCGAGCGTATGGAGCTTAAATAAGAACTTGAAACCAAAAAACCCACTGAAAAATCCCTTCTTGTGGTCTTTGGTTATGATATATCAGAAGTATTAAATGTGTCTAGCCATGCCATCAACCATGAGTGGGTCTTAGACTCATGTTGATGGAAATAAAAGGAGGTGTAAAGTAGAGGAAATAGGTTATATTTTAATAAAAATAGATGACCACTCCATCATCACTTTTCTTGATGTTAGGTAGGTTCCTAACCTCTATAGGAACCTGATTTCCTTAGGAATTCTATATCAAAAGGGTTTTATGTTTAGGTATGAATCAGGTCTCCAAAATCTCTAGAACTATCATAAAGGGTTCTCTCAATAATGGGTTATATTTCTTGAATGAAAAGACCCATTCAAGGCAGTTGGGTAGTGTGTATACCACTAATACTGATAATACTCTTTTATGGAATAGGAGATTGGGGCATGTAAGCTCCAAGGGTCTAGAGGAACTCAACAAACAAGGTATATTGACTGGCATCACACCTAGAAACCTTTCATTTTGTGAAGATTGTGTGATGAGTAAGGTTATGAGAGTAACCTTTAATGGGTCTAACTTTAAAGTAGCCTACCCCTTAGAATATATACATTCTGACCTTTGGGGACCAACTAGGACTACCTCCCATGGTGGAGGTTCTTATTTTGTTACCTTTATAGATGAATTCTCAAGAAAATTTTGGATTTATATACTAAAAAATAAATCTAATTTTTTTCAAACCTTTAAAACCTGGAAAAGTCTAGTTGAAAATTAGGTTGGGAAAAGGATTAAAACATTGAGAATAAATAATGTCTTATAATACCCATCTACTGAATTTATTCAGTTTTGTGAATTTGAGGGTATTACAAGACACTAGACTATTAGGGAAACCCCCCAACAAAATGTTCTTATAGAAAGAATGGATAAAACCATATTAGAGAGAGTCTGAAGCATGCTTGCATGCTCAGAACACCCTAAATATTTTTGGGCAGAGGATTACACTATGGAAGTTTACCCCATAGATAGGTTTCCTTACTCTTCCAATTAATTTAAAACCCCTAAACAACTTTGGAATGACAAACCAATATCTTATAGTTACTTAAGAGTCTTCAGCTGCATTGCTTATACTCATGTAAAAATTGATAAGCTTAAACCTTGAGCTATTAAATGTATCTTTTTGGGATATCCTAAGGGTGTAAAATGTTATAAACTTTTGGTAGATAAATCTAGTAACCAAAAATGAATCATTAGTAGAGATGTAGTGTTCCATGAGTCATGTTCTCCCAAAACCAAATTTATCACACATAACAGTAGTGATCCAGCCATAAATGAGGTTGAAGAAACCAAGCCTCCAGCTCAGTTTGAGGCTACTATCTAGCCTCCTCCACTTGATCCTTATCCTACGACCCAAGCTGATTCTAGCTCCAGTTTTGATTAAAATTTAGAATCTGAACCCCTACTAATAATACAATCTATTAGTTAACCCGAGATAGAGTTAGGAGGGTCACTAGACCTCCTACTCAACTTATCCAATATGATATGGATTCTTATGTCTTTCACATTGCCTAATATCTTATTGATGATGATCCTAAAACCTATAAGCAAGCCCTTGATGATAAAGATTCAAAATAGTGGATCTTTTCCATGGATGAAGAAATGCATTCGTTAAAAAAAATCACACTTGGTCTATCATAGATAAACTAACCAATGCTAAAGTAATTGGATGTAAGTGGATTTATAAAAGAAATAAAGATAAAACTTTTGGAAATAAAATTAAATTTAAAGAAATATTAGTTACTAAGGTATTTTTTAAAAGAGAAAAAATAAACTATTTTGAATTTTTTTCTCCAGTTGTTAAGCATTATTCAATAAGGTTGTTGCTTAGTTTTAATACTTATGGTGACCTTCACATTGAACTACTTGATGATAAAACTATCTTTCTTCATGGTGATTTAAATGAGAAACTTTAAATGAATCTTCCCTATGGTTACTCTAAAGAATTAAAATCTAACCAATTTTTCCTCTTAACTAAATATTTATATGGTTTAAAAAAATCATCAAGTCCATGGTATATAAAATTTGACTCTTTTATGATTTATAACCATTTCACTAGGAGCCAGTATGATGCTTGTATTTATTTTAAGTCAATTATAAATAGCATGATTTATATGTTGTTGCATGTTTATGATATTCTCATCATTTGCAATAATATGAAGATCATTAATAATATAAAATCTCAATTAAAAGACATGTTTGAAATGAAGGACTTATGGGTATATAAAAAAAATCTTAGGCATAGAAATCATTAGGGATAGACCCAAAAAATTGTTATATCTTTCAAAACATGAATATGTTATGAAAATCTTTAAAAGGTACCTGTTTGAATCTTTCAAGCATGTAAGTATACCTTTAGTATAACAATTTAAACTTTATTTAAACCAAAAACCTACCGTTGTTGTTGATATTTAGTTTATGTCTAAAATTCTCTATACTAATATAACTTATAACATCATGTATAACATTATTTTCACTCGACATGATGTTTCTTTTGCAATATTCACTCTTAATAAGTTTATGGACAGTCTAGGGAATCCACATTGACATGCCCTGAAGTGGATACTTCAGTATTTGACATGTACTTCTAATTTTTCTATGTGTTATGGTAAAAATGCGGATACTGTTGAATTAATTGTTGGATATATAAATGTTGACTATATAGGGAACATTGATACCTGAAAGTCATTGAATGGGTATGACTTCACTACTTATGGAGGCCCTATTTCTTGGAATCTCAACATGAAGTCTGTGGTTGCTCTTTCAACCATAGAATCATAATATATAGCCTTGAATGAGGTTATTAGGGAGGACTTATGGCCCAAAGGTTTGTCTGATGAACTTAAGATTTGTAATTATGTTATTAATATATATAATGATAGTCAACCTGCATTACATTTATCCATGAATTTAGTATGTCATGATAAATCCAAAAACATAAACATTAGATTACACTTCATTAGAGATGTTATAGAATCTAGAACCACATGTGTGTCAATAAGATACATACAGATGATAACCTGACTGATAGTTTGACTAAATTCATGGTATTGTCTAAGTTTAAGTATTTCTTAGATGGGATGAATTTGGTTCCCATTCTATAAACTTAGGTGCAAGAATATCAACAATTTAAATTGAAAATGGTGTATATTTGTGAATTTAGGTGTTTCTTTTGTTTTCATATTGAAATTACAATGTTCTTTAATCTACCATTTAAATTTTGTATTCACAAGCATGATAAAATATATATTTTTATTTTATTATGCTCAATTTGTTTGCTGGATCAATTATGCTTATTGGGTTATGTTGAATACTGCATGTGCCTCTATGTTGGTCCACTTCATTCAGTCAGCCTATGCCTACCTCTTCATTAATCCTATGTGGATTGATTCTTGGTCATTGATTAATTTTGTTGCTCGAGTGATCTTCACCATCCACCTGTTTTTCTGCACTCATTTGTGCTGCTCTATTTCTATTTGGAATGGATGTGTGGTGCTCAATGGTCAGTTAGGGCATTTAGAGTTGTAGTTTGTGTTAATGGAATTGATCACCCATGCACCATGGCTCTTTAGTTCATTCTTTCATTCGGTTTCCTCATGGTTCAGCTCCTGTATGCTTTAATAGAAACCCTAGCTCCGCTCTTCGGTCATCTACTTCGTTAGTGTTCATGTCCTGGCCTGTCTTCCTCCTCGGTTTCTTCTCATATATAGATTATGTTGAAGACGAAATCCCTTCCTCTGGAATATGTGCGGCCTATTAGAAACTATTTTTTGAAGCGTGCAAAGAAGTTGGAGTCTTCAGATCTAGGTAATTTATGAGCTCCCATACCACATGCATGGCTTGGCCATTTGCATATTTTCACATGGTTAATAGCATATTTGAATCTCCCACCAGGTGGAAGTAATATTTATTAATTTTTGAATTCCTCCCAAGATCTTTGGTATTTTTTCCTTCTTTTCCTTTGAATTTCAATTTTCATGGCCAACCAAGGATTTTGAAAGTATTTTAAAAGGTTGATATTATTGCAACCATAAGTTTATGTTGGATTTTTTGATAATATATATTGGATATCATGATTGGAAATTTCATGGTGCTTTAAGGTGAAGAAGGTGTGTAAACATTAGAAGCATTGGATGCCATGCTTAGAAGGGAAGGTGTGTAAACATTGGATGTCATGCTTGGAAGGGTTTAAATCGTGAATTTGTTTTGACGATTGGAAGGATTAAGAAGAGTGGTTGTTTTGTGGAATAAATGAAAATAATATATATATATATATATATATATATATATATATTGAGGAGGAAGAAATGATGGTTATATGGATTGGAGTAAGCTTGGTTCTAGTTGCCTCCATATGGTTTCGGTTGATGCTATATTCCAAAGGGAATATATATATATATATATATATATATATATATATATATATATATATATATATATAAGGTGTTCCCCCATACGGGGTAACACAGTGGCAAGTGTCCTGACACGAGTTGATATTAGGGCAAGCTCTTTGAAGCGGTGATGTTGTGCTCAACCTTATTAACAAGCGGTCATCTAGGAGAATATCCAAATTGGAAAGACTTTAATATACAGGTACTGTACATCCTTTACAATGAAAGCAAAAATAAGTGACATCACACTACTTTTTTCATCATCTTTATCCTTGTGCTTGAGGATATCTATGTCGCATCAGCATGTTCTATGCTGTAGCCACAAAAGTGTTTGAACTCCATGAAAACATGAATAAGTTCTTCACAATGTAGGTTATCCTATAAGTTATAAAGGTAAAACAAGCAGGTCCATGATCTTATGCTTGCATGAGAATTTTGTGCCGTGTTCACATACTCTGCATTGTAGTTATCAAGAACTCAAGCTCCATGTAAGTATTATACGTCACAAAAGAAACCGTGGTGTATGGAGATCTCCATGCATGAGACACCAATCATCTCTCCACATTGAATGATAGGTCATGGTGTTTGAATAATACTTGCAGAGATGTTTTCCTTGAAGTTGTGCCATTGGATTCAAGTTACATTATAGAGGATGAAAAAAGTATTTTATCGGTTTCACTAGAAATATAGAGACACCTTCATCATAGTAATAAGTCATGTTGCAAATATTCCATGGATGAATATTTGAGAGGTTATGCACCATGAGTTATAGATTGCTGTGCAAGGAAGGTTAGAATATAATTTTTGTGGTTCTGCTAATATGGGTATGTTTACACCATAGAAGAAATTCCATGACTGTAATGGCCTGAATATCTTTGGTCCATTCTTTTGTGAAAATACAGTGTTTTAGGTGTTCTGAGAGGCCATAATAACTCATTTAAATATTTTTCTAGTTTTCTAGTTTTTACAATGGTGACTCGCTGTTGGTATGTCGCATCGGTGGGTCGCGTTGGTGACTCACTGTCGGTGAGTGGTGTCGGTGAGTGACGTCAGTAGGCGGCGTTGGTAAGTGGCATTAGTAGGTGGCATTGATAGGTGGCGTTAGTGAGTGGCATCAGTGAGTGGCGTCAGTGAGTCGCATCGGTGAGTGGCATCAGTGACTCGTGTCGATGAATTGCATCGGTGACTCGCATCGGTGAGTCATTTCCAAGTTTCTCCATTTTTTCCAATTTTTTCCTTTTAACATTTTATTTGACATAAAATGAGTTTAAAAGAATGTTTAAGTGTTTTTGAATCTGTTTCAAAGGATATAAATTATATCTTTAATTTCCTAATGCCCCTGAGACTTTTAACAACCAAACTGCGTGGTCTTGATCGTGATCTGACTTTAATGGCTTTTAAACCCATTCCTCCATTGATATATGATCTAGACTTTCTAAAGATGAGATCCTTTATCCCTTTTTCGCTTTCTATAATTAACTCTAATTTTAAATAATTATTTTGATTTATCGCTAATTTTTATGAATTACCACTAATTAATACTAATTACCACTTTTTTACTCATTACTGTTAATTATTACTAATTACCACTAATTAAAACTATTTAACGCTAATTAAAACTAATTTTTACAAATTAAAAGTATTTACTTTTTAATTACAAACATTAATTATAATTAAAACTAAATATTAATAATTTAAAATAACTACTGCTAAATATAAATAATTACTTCTAATTATGAATAATTACTTATAATTATAAATAATTACTTCTAATTGAGTCTAATTACAACTAATTGATAATATTAAAATATAATAAAAAATAAAATAAATAAAATAAAAATTTAAAACATTACCTAAATACCTAAAAAATGAATCTTTTATGCGCTGCAAACTTCAAAATTTCCTTCTATATAAAAATTTATAGTTTTACTTGAAGAAGGGAAGAACGAAATAAAGAAGAGGTGAATTAGTAAATGGAGAGAAAAAAATTCAAGGGGGGTATATATAGGTTAGATCAGTAGTGATGAGACTATTTACAATGAGATCCTTGTCGCAAATAGTTCCTATAATAAATTTTTGAGGAAGCGGTTAAAAAACCAATTACGATGGGTCTCGTAAAAAATAATCAACTGCCAACAGAGTATTTACAATAGGTTAATGATCCCATCACAATTAGTAATATATGCGACATGACCCATCATAAATTGTTCCCATAATAAATGTGGTGGTTAAAGACTAATTGAAATGGGTCCCGTCACAAATAATCACCTACCAACAAAGTATTTGTGACAGGTGAATGATCCCATCACAATTACTTTTACACGACCGATGGTATTTGTGACCAGACTTGGTTCCTGTCACAAATACTCATTCCTACATTTTGGTAGGAAGGTACACCAATAGTATTTGCTACAGGTTGTTTTACCTATTACAAATACATGTTTATTTAATAGTATTTGCAACGAGAATATGGTTCATTGCAAATGACTCATCGCAAAAGGTCATTTTTTCCATAGTGCAAGACCGACCTCCCCACTGTCGTAGCACCAACACCTTACCCTCACCCACTCTGCTACCCTAGATGAACCCCCAAACGATGTAACACCACCTCACACCCGCCCCTCTCCTTCGCCACTCAAGATGACCCCTTTCACCGTAGTGAAACCTCACCCCTACCCTTGTATGACACTCTAAACGACCCCCCTACGACACCATTCCACCTTAGCTCCATTGCTCCATATGAACCCTACCACAACAACGAAACCTCTTCCCTACCCCCCACATGAATAGACAACACCCCACACCATTGCCGCTCGACCATACGATGCCTAGAAGATGATAATCACATCCATTACCCATGTCTCCCATGTATAATTAACAATAACCCACTCTCTCTTTGATTATTAAGAGGTGAACACCCCACATCGAGCATCAATATAGGGCTGCAACCCAATATGTAACAACCTGAGTCTTTTCTCCTTAATAAAATATTACGTTTGATGACTTGCTTCACATGAAACACCAAAACCAAACAAATAAATACCGTTATAAGGTATCCATAAATTAGAAGATATAAACAATAGTAACAAAATTATGAAATATATATAAATAAATATATTTATAAAAACAAAACAAAAAAAATTCACTTTAAATATCGACACAATTAGTATAACTAAGCAATTAATAAAATATTTTATTATGATTAATTTTTTATAAAATGGATATTTTTAAAGTTTTATATATTCATGATTATCATTGATTTTAAAATTTTAGTTAACAAGCAAAAAAATGATTTCTTATAAAAATTTGTTTTTCAGGATATTTTATGATTTTATTTTAAAAGTTTATAAATTTTAGGATGTGAATTTAACAAAACTAACACAATTTATGGATTTATCATGATCATATTATCTTAATATTAATTTTTTATATTTTTAAAAAGTAATTAATTTTCAAGTGAATAGTGAAAATTTCAATTTTATTAATATCGTCACTTTTATGAAATTATTTTATTATATGAACACATTGAAAGTTTTTTAAACCTTATTTAATATAAAATTATACATTATAAAGTAGAATAAATCATTTTAAAATACTATGTTGAAATTATAAACCCATGCTCAACATTTTAAAAATATATTAAGTGTTAATGAAAACTGTTTTCCGACTGTTTTTTTAATTAATTATAACATGATGAAATGAGTTATTGAATTATTTTATTTTTAAATAAATATAATTTTAATTAAAATAATTATTTTAAATTCATTAAAATCAATGAAATTGATAATTCTACCATAATCATAAATCTTTATGCTTGGAAACAAACTAATTCAAAAATAGGTTTTTGCGCGTTACATGCATTTGTGTTGAAATTAATTTTCCATGCACATTATTTTTATTTAATAAATTGGATTTCATATTTAAAATCAATGGGTACAAATTATTTAATAAGTTTCATTTTGTTTTTAGGCTTAAGGATAAATTATATAGGTAAAAATTAGTTACCGTACTCAAAACTAAAATGGTGAAAGTGAGTAACCTTAAAGGTAAAGACAATAACATGCTTAAAAAGGTTTTTTTTAAATTTTTGAGGTTTGTATCAACCTTATCTTCCCTAAAATCCATTATTTGTCAAATTTTTAGGCCCTTGGACTAAGATTGACTTCCCATTGTCGAATAGTTTTGATTATTTACAAAAATGCCCCTCATTTTCACTTATAAAAGGGGCACTCCTATCCCCACTTTCCCTCAATACAAAAACCTAAAAGTTCAGCCTATACTCTACCCAAAAATCTTATATACACTCTTATATACCTTAATGTGGTTCTGGTCTTCTCAAAAGACCACCCCTTAAAGGTTTAATCCCCTTCGCAAAGGTGATAATCCATGAAGTGAGCTATAAGTTCATAAACCTCTCTTTCTTTTTCTATTTATTTATACGTTTTTATTCTTCCTAAAATATAATTTCAATATCTTAAAATGATAAAATCAGTATCATTATTATATTGGTATGTAATTATAATGATTTTACAAGCATTAATCACCCTCCCCTTTTCCATTAAGAAAAATGAAAAGGTGAATCGTGCATTGTACGGATTACCGCCTCCACGGATAAATGTGTTTTGTTTTTTCCTTAACTTAAAAACATGGCTATATTTAGTTTTTTATTTTATTTTAGAATTATATATATATAAGTAATATATGTAATTAATATGGTTTTTTTAATAACACAAAATGTAAGGATCGTTATAAGGTAATCTATCGACATCGATATGAAACAAAACTAAAAATCCCATGTAATGGAATTATATCATTATAAGTCTCTATAAAACCTAAATTATAGAAACTTTAATGGTTTGTAAATTATGATATTTGGTAGAAAAAGGAATATCAATACCACTTTTATGAACCTAGTTCAAAACAAACACTTGATATTGAAAACAGATCACACCAATCTAATATATAAAGAGAATTATTATCAATAGAGATTATAAATATAAATATATAAGAATAGGGTTTTGAAATAAGTAATTAATATATTTATCATTATGATACATGTAACACCCCTAAAAGATAAAGGTTTAAATGACTAAATGATATGACTCATGTCAACAAGGTGCATCTTCCTTTTCGGGAGCCTACCTGATTAGAACTCCACAGTTAAGCGTGCTTGGCCTGAAGTAGTGATCAGGATGGGTGACCTTCTGAGAAGTTTACCAGGGTGTGTGTGAGTGAGGACAAAAGCACACTGGAAAGGACATGTGTTGGCCTATGGAGACTGTCATTAGTCAGATGACCCGTTCAGGCACATGGGTGGGCCCCCAGGGTGGGGACCATGTGTCTGCGAGGCAACTGGTGGTACCTGGCGGGCCAGGACCCGACGACCATGTTGGGGGGGGGGGGTGTATGTGCTGTCACTGGGACCCAGTTGTTACATTTTTATGTAACGAACTCGATGGGCCTAAAGCCCAATCAAACTTGGCCACGCCCGAGCCCAGCCCTCTGGCAGATAGCAGACCCCCACCCTCAGGCAGATAACATGCCCCCACCTCAGACTGTCCCAGATAACATGTGGTGGGAACTATCCCCTGCCTGACGAGGATTTAATTCACCCCCCCCGCAACTCGAACCGGAGACCACAGGCTTAACAGCCAACCGAGAGCGTTATGAGTATTTAATTCACCTTTTTTATGTAATGAACTCAGTGGGCCTAAAACCCAATGAACTTGGCCATGTCCGAGCCCAGCCCTCTGGCAGATAGCAGACCCCCACCCTCAGGCAGATAACAGGCCCCCACCTCAGACTGTCCCAGATAACATGTGGTAGGAACTGTCCCCTGCCTGACGAGGATTTAATCCACCTCCCTCGCAACTCAAACGGGATACCACAGGTTTAATAGCCAAGAGATAGCATTACGAGTACCAAATGGGCCGTAGCTCAGTTGGTACTCATAACGCTCCAGGTTGGCTGTTAAGCCTATGGTCTCTGGTTCGAGTTGCGGGGGAGGAAATTTAAATCCTCATCAGGCAGGGGACTGTTCCTTCCACGTGTTATCTAGGACAGTCTGAGGTGGGGGCCTGTTATCTGCCTAAGGGTGGGGGTCTGCTATCTGCCAGAGGGCTAGGCTTGGGTGTGGCCGAGTTCATTGGGATTTATGTAATGAACCCGTTGGGCCTAAATCCCAATCGAACTTGACCATGCCCAAGCCCAACCCTCTGGCAGATAGCATACCCCCACCCTTAGGCAGATAATAGGACCCCACCTAAGACTATCCCATATAACACGTGGCAAGAACTGTCCCCTGCCTGATGAGGATTTAAATCGCCTCCCCCACAACTCAAACCAGAGACCATAGGCTTAACAGCCAACTAGGAGCGTTACAAGTACCAACCGGGCTGTAGCTCAGATGCTCCCGGTTGGCTGTTAAGCCCGTGGTCTTCGGTTCGAGTTGCGGGGGAGACGATTTAAATCCTCGTCAGGCAGGGGACATTTCCTACCATGTGTTATCTAGGACAGTCTGAGGTGGGGGCCTGTTATCTGCCTGAGGGTGGGGGTCTGCTATCTACCAGAGGGATAGGCTCAGGCGTGGCCGGGTTCATTGGGCTTTATGTAACGAACCCGTTGGGACTAAAGCCCAATCAAACTCGGTCATGCTCGAGCCCAGCCCTATGGCAGATAGTAGACCCCCACCCTCAGGTAGATAATAGGCCCCCACCTCAGACTGTCCCAGATAACACTTGGCAGGAACTGTCCCCTGCCTGACGAGGATTTAATTCACCTCCCTTGAAACTCAAACTGGAGACCACAAGATTAACACCCAACCGAGAGTGTTATGAGTACCAACTGAGCTACGACCCAGTTGGTACTCGTAATGCTCTCGGTTGGCTATTAAGCTTGTGTTCTTCGGTTCGAGTTGCAGGGGAGGAGAATTAAATCCTCGTCAGGTAGGGGACAGTTCCTGCCATGTGTTATCTGGGACAGTCTGAGGTGGGGTCCTGTTATCTTCCTGAGGGTGGGGGTCTGCTATCTGCCAGAGGGTGGGCTTGGGCGTGGCTGAGTTCAATTGGGCTTTAGGCCCACCAGGTTCATTACAATACAAGAGGTTAAAGAGTTCTATGAAAATCAAGGGTAAAGGTAAGGGACTTGGTAACTCAAAATCCTTTCTTTGAGTCACTCAATTTCTAATTAAACATCATTTTACAAGAATTTTCATTTTGATTGACTTTATTTTTTTTATTTATAGGGTAAAATAGTTTTGAACCAAAATCAATTTCATTAAAGGTGTTCTTTTCATTTCTCTTAAAAACAAAGGAGTCTTTTTGAAAAGGGAATCGTAACTAAGAATTTTACAATGATGAATAAAAAATGTTTCAAAAAAACTCTTTTCATGATTTGATTCTCATTATATTCAAATGATCTACCTCGCATGAAGTAATTTTTTATATGTTATTATGTTATGAACCCTTTTGGATAATGATATTTTGATATCCTATGATTTATTAAGTTCATGTTATGTGACAAGTTTAAAAAACCCTATTCTTTTTCCATGGGTTATTTAAGTTATGATGATTATTGATTTTAAGTGGAATACATATGTATGGATTATGATGGGTGAGGTCCTATATCACCTTCCAATTAATTGGTTAATGCTAATATCTCATGAGATATTCAGGCATGTACATAATGGGTTTGTTCACATGGGCGTGGGCATGATGGGTTTGCTTATATTTTTAGGCGTGAACATAATGAGTTTGTTCACATATGCATGAGCATAATGATTTTGATCACATAGGTTTTCCTATGCTTATGGTTGTGCCACATTTTCATGTTTATCAAGTTATGCCACATTCCCAAGTTGTTTATCAAGTTACACCAATTTTACAACATGCATTTATTTTCAATAAAATGCCATGTTTTCATGACCATGCCTTATTATTAAATAATTCTGCACTTTTATATCATAATCACATATTTTATGATTATTGATATGCATTTTGATTCATATAATATCTTTATACTTCCTTAACAATCTTCTTATGATCTTATGTGGCTCCATCATGTTTTGTGACTAATATCATACATGGTCTTATGATCTATTATTAAGATATTTATGTTTACCTCATATTCTTCTTCATGCTTATGAACTAATACTTTATGATACGTACCTTCCCTTACTGAAAAAACGTTTGAAAGTATTATAAAATAATATGTTTCTGTAACTAATTTCTAATACACTAAACCTTTCAGACCTTGGATTATGAGATTGTTCTAAGATGTATTTTTTTATATCACGATATTATTGCACTATTTATGTTAAGTTTAGCATGGGAATATATAGCTGGTATTAGAGGAGGATTTAGTTATTTTGGATATTAGTTTAGTTATTTTTAGAGATTTGTTTAGAGAACTTTAGTAAAAAAATCTAAGTGAAAGTGACGCAGGCCTATCACGATTTGTGACAAAAGAAAATTATTTTCCTATTGCAGTATAGTAGATGACCAGAGTCATCTCACTTGAGGAGATTCTCAGTTTGTTCACTTACTTAATCTAAATCATCCAATCTACTTCTTTTTACTGTTTTGATTATTTTATGAAATAATTAGAGAATGTTTTTATTTTGTTTACTTTCTAAGATATTGAAATGACACGCGATATGAAAATTCTAAACTTATACTAACATGAAATTTTAAACAGAACGAGTTAAGGAAGAAAGAACTTGGTTTTGGGTTCAATCATTATTCTTATTTTTTTTTTTAATTTTAGTTTGATAATCCAAACATGAATCTCACGATGAATTACTATTCTTTTTATTTAGTAATTGTGAAATCTTAAATTCCTTAAGCACTCTCAGTTCCACCTCCTCCTATAATCAAGTTTGATGACACACACTATTCTGGGGTATTCCATCCTTCAGGACTCATCTCTATTGATGTCATTTCATCCATTGATTAGCTCAACACCATCATGTAAAGAGAGAACCAATTGAGAGAGGAAAAAGAGATTGAAAAAAAGAATAGAAATAGACTGAGTTTCATGACACGAGGGACATTCAACACAACCATGCATGCCACTCATATCTACCACATATATAAATTAATCTTTAAGTAAAAATTAAATAACACCTTGACCTCCCTTGAGCCAAGCCTCGGGTCAGACTCCCATTATCAAGAGTAAGAGATCACAATGGTGGAATGAGAAATAATAGAAGAACAATAAAATAAAAAGAAGAGAATAAAAAATAATAAAATAGAGATATTGAGAGAGAGTGAGATAAATAAAATAGAAAAGAGAATAAGAAGATAATAATAGAAAAAAAGAAAAGAAGAATAAAAATAAATAAATTAAAAATAAAAATAAGAATGTTAAAATTATAAAAAGAAGAAAAAGAAGAAGATAAGAAGAAGAAGGATGGTTAAATTAGAGGTAATTAATTCAATTATATTAATTTAATAAAAGAAAATTTTAATTACATAAAACAAAAACAAAAACAAAAACAAAATAAATAAATAAAGAAAATTATAACAAAAGAAGAAAGGCTTGGTAACAATAGCCTTCGGGGGTTCCCTCCTTGGGTGCTTGACTCCTTGGATTATGGGTGATTGCCTCCTTTTATAAACCAAGGGATGGGACTTGGTCTTCAAATATTTTTTGGTTTCATATCTCCATTTAAGACCACCACTTTAAATGCACTCTAAGACTCGCTGGAAGGATTTGAAACACCCATGAGATTCACAGGCTTGAAATTTCTAGTGTGTATGAGATCCACTTGCGACAGCCTTCTTCGGTGATGCATGGTGGCATGGAAGCATGGATCTTAGTGGATGTGGCAACGATAGTGCATGCATGTGGTGATCGGTGGCAGCAAAGATCCTCCAAGCTCCTCGTTCATCATCCAACCTTTGAAGTGTCCGGATGTGACTCTAGAGATGATTCAAGGCGTCAGAGAGCTTCGGCGGTGGAATTAGATATCAATATAAGCTCTCCCACCAAAAAACATGGAGGTATTTAGGAGTTGTAGTGACGGTGGCGACGTTGATGGGAAATGGAGAGCGATGGGCACAACAGTGTGTTGTGTCAGATTTTTTTTATATGCGTTTAAAAAAAATCTGAAAAACGGCTTAGGTTATTTTTAAAAAAAAATGCTACAAAGGTGGTATCGGCGATGCCGCCTTTTCTCCCTCGCACCGCCTTTGGCCTGGATCGATGACATGGAAAAGGCGGCCGGGGGGAGGCCTCCTTGGCCGGAACTCCCTATAAAAGGGTGGACCCCCCTCTCCTCACTTGATCCCTACCTTCATCTCTCATAAATTCTCTTTGTCTCTCTATAAAAAAATCATTTGCTGTGTGGGTTTTTATGAAGCTTCATTTAGAGGTATGTTTATTTATTTAATTTAATGTTTTTATTTATTTAATTTAATTCTGGTTTTAAATATTTCATTTTTTAAGTATTTTAGGTAGTTCTTAATATTTGGTTATTTAGTTTCTGTAATTAGTTATATATAGTTTGAAATAATTATTGTTAAGTAGTATAGATTAAGTATATATTAACTTAGGATTAGGTATTTTGAAATTTTGGTAGCTTAAATATTATGTGGTTATCTAAGCAATTAAATTCCTGTCAGGATACAAACTAGTGGATGTGGCTCTAGCACATATGTATATAGGGGTAAAACTGGAAAACACCGCTTTGAGCTAGACTCGAACGGGAACTGGTGCACAATAATGGGCCTTGCTGCATCCTGGTTTGACACTCCCAGGGGATATGCTTAAGATGATTCATATTTTCTTTATAAAATACTAAAATATGTAAGAAAATAAAAATCAAATCAGTATATTTATCAATGATAAAATGATAAATATGATGTTATAGAATGAAATAAGGACAAAAGCATTAAGGAATTAGAGTTATTATTAGTTAATTATAATTAACTAATGAATATAATATGATTAACGATTAAAGAATAAATAATCAAAGAATAACTTAATAATGATTAAATAATGATTAAAGAATGATTGATTAGTTAAAAACCGTATTAAGAAAATCAGTTTAAAATGATAATTATAATTATTTAAAATTAAATGGAGAAGAAAATGTTTTAAAATGTAAAGATTATATAGTTTAGAAATAATAGTTATTATTATACATAATTAATTATATAATAATTAATAAATAACATAGGATTAAAAAATATATCCATATAATGATTAGCTAACGATACTGATGAACATATAAATTGAAATAAAGAAGAACAAACACATTAAATAAAAAGTCACCCTAAAATTACATTCTAATAAATATCATATGGTCAAACATCATTGTTAATATTTGTTACACTATCATAATTTTGATTAAAGAAACATTTTTGACGTAGAGAGTCATGTTTTCATGTGTGTACTACTATAGGGAGGTTATTCAAACTGAGCAAGGAGCTTCTTACAGTACAAAACCAATTACAGTGGTTGGTACAACTTATTGTGTAACCATAAGTGACGTTCAAGAGAGAATTCTTGGTTCCTTAAATCTGGGACCCGATTAAGAGATCATGTCTATGAGATATAGACATTTACAGTTTCCGACAACACTATGGCATCTAGCTTGTCCATTGGTTGCTGATGCACAGTGGGTCCAAGCAATTAATTTATTTTCTCAACAGTTAGATGGTACCATGATGGAGTTATATGTTGATGTTGCTACTGTACAACAACAACGTCCACTTGTACAAAGATGTAGAATTACAAGAGTGGTTGAAGACAGTCCACCCCATGAAATTGAGCCTATTCCAAATGATACAGCAAAAGAGGACAACCTAGATGATCTTCTGGATATACATGTCAATCTGACTTCTGATGAAGAGTTTCGTAATAATGGATCAGATGGTGATAAAAGTGCTGATGAGGAGGGATGAACAGAAGATAAGGAGGAGGTTTTGAGAAATGAATTAGTTGTACATCAACCTCGACCTATAATAAATCATCCACCACTCTTTTCATCTTGGTCAGAAACAATGACACACGTGCTTGAATTTGACAATACTGTTTTCACACTGGCAACTGAGTTCCCTGGAGTTGTACCAGATAGGTTTAATGAGGTGGGCAAAACCTTATATATTGGAAGGAATTTTCCTAGTAAAGATGCCTTAAAAATCACGCTAAAGAGATTTCATATTGAGAGACACTTCAACTATGTAGTTCACAAATCATGTCGTAGTAAATATGTTATATGGTGTGAGAAGTATGGGGATGATTGTAGATTCCTCTTGAGGGTGATTCCAGACATTACATTTGGAGGTTGGAGAATCTCAAGAATTGAGGCGGGTCATACTTGCGTTCAACCAAGCCTCACACTAGAGCATACCTCATTGGATGCATAATTTGTGTCATCTATTATTGTTGAGATGATTAGGACATGTCAAGATGTTCTAATATCCTTTGTTCAAGAGAGGATTCAAAATACATTCGGTTATAATATTTCCTATAATAAGGCATGGATGAAAAAACAGAAGGCAATTGTGAAGGTCTATAGTGATTGGGATGACTCATATCGGGTGTTACCACAATTTCTAGCCATACTGAGGCATCATAACCAAGTTGTATTCCATATAGATACAAACTAACATGTGTCCCACGATAACAGACTTGATCCATCTTGTGTTCAATTTCATCGGTTGTTCTGGGCATTCCTTCCCTATATCTCCGCATTTCGTTTCTGCAAACAGTTTATTCAGATTGATGGAACATTTTTGTATAGAAAATACAAGGGCATATTGTTGATTTTGGAAACCCAAGATGGAAACCATTCACCTATTCCTCTTGCCTTTTCCATTGTATAGAAAGAAAACCATGAATCATGAAGTTGGTTTCTGGCATGTATCAACAACTATTTCACCAACATTCAGGGTGTTTGTTTGATATCTGATCTCCATCAAGCAATTAATGAGGAAATCAATACATATTCTGATACATGGAGATACCCAAATGCACATCATCAATTCTTCATTAGAAACATTGCTAGCAATGTGCATAAAAAATTACACAACGAATCGATGAAGAAGGCAATCACGAGGCTTGGTACGCATTTTATTCGTTCTGTTTTACTATTTCAATATAAAGATAAAATCAATTTATTTGAAATATCATTTATGATTTGTAGCATATGAGTCAGACCAATGGAGGTTTTAAGAACGTTTTGAACAAATCCATCAGGCTAATCAAGAAGTTTATGATTATATGATGTGGATTCCAAAAGAGAAATGGACATTGGCATACGACGGGGGGAAGAGGTACAGACACATGATGATAAACATTATGGAGTGAATCAATGGTATATTCAAAGGGCTTCACAAGCTACCTATAACCACCTTAGTTCAGGAGACATTATATCGATGCATGAAGTACTTTGTGGATAGACAAAAACTAACATCACACAGAATACAACAGGGGCTAAGATACAGAAGACACTTTCAATGACAGATTGAAAATAATATTGAAGAAGATTCTGGTTATCACATCTATCTCTTTTGAAGAGAAGACTCCTGATTTGAAGATCAAGAGAATTCAGACCCCATCAAAAATCACATCAGTGAAAAAATAGTGGTATTACTAGAAAAAAGGTAATGTCAATGTGGAAACTTTCAGGCCTTACAGTTTCCATGTACACACGCCATCACAACATATGCCTCTATGAACATCTAATGGGAAACATATGTTGATCCAGTGTACCGGATGGATACCATTGCTAACTGTTATAATGCACCATGGACACCTATTGGGGAGTATCGTTATTTCCCAATGCCCAAAGGCCAACCGATAGTGATACCTAACATGAATTAGTTATGTCCTCATGGGAGACTGAAGGCGAGTAGAATGCGTAATGAGATGGACTGGCCTCAAGAACAAGGACAGAGTTTGCGATGCACGATATGTCATAAAGAATGTCATAACCGGAAACGATGCCCTAACGTTGTTGGGTCGAGTTCACAGTCTCATCCATAATGATGTATTGTCTTCATTGTGACATTCCCATATTGTAAACTAAATGTTATTATCTCTTCTTTTTTCCTCAGTTTTCTAAACCCCCAAAACATCTTCCCTTTTCCATGGTTTTCGGTTAAATTATGTGTGATATTTTAGTAAACTATTCTATAACGAAATTATAGCATCATAATGATTTGTATAATTTATATATAATTAGATAAATTCCAAAAACATCATTACTACTTGACATGGTTTATCTTAATCCAATTCATAAGTAGTTAATCGTAAAGCTCCTAAAAAATATGTCTAATCAAATTCAAGACCCAATATTTTAGATAATAGAACTTATTTCATAATAGTATTCTTGCTTTCAAGAAACTCCTTATTCCTTAAATAAAACCTGAGATAATAGAATTTATTTCATAAATCCAAAATCAGAACACTTAACCCATATTGTAAAGTAAATGTTATTAACCCAGAAACATGTCTCCTAAACCTTAATATTAAAATTTGAAACCCTAAACCTTCAAACCTAAAACCCAACCCAAAAACATCTTCCCTTTGCCATGTTTTTTGGTTAAATTATGTGTGAAGTTTTAGTAAACTATTCTATAAAAAAATTATAGTATCATAATGATTAGTAATAGTTATATATAATTAGATAAATTCCAAAAACATCATTACTAATTGACATGGTTTATCTTAATCTAATCCATAAGTAGTTAATCGTAAAGCTCCTTCGAAATATGTCTAACCAAATTCAAGGCCCAATATTTTTGATAATAGAAATTATTTAATAATAATATTCTTGCTTTCAAGAAATAACTTTCTCCTTATTCCTTAAATAAAATCTGATATAATAGAATTTATTTCATTAATCCAAAATCAGAACACTTAACCCATATTGTAAAGTAAATGTTATTAACCCAGAAACATGTTTCCTAAACCTTAATATTAAAATTTGAAACCCTAAACCCTCAAACCTAAACCCCAACCTAAAAACATCTTCCCTTTGTCATGGTTTTTGGTTAAATTATGTGTGATATTTTAGCAAACTATTCTATAACAAAATTATAGTATCATAATGATTTGCATGAGTTATATATAATTAGATAAATTCCAAAAACATCATTACTAATTGATATGGTTTATCTTAATCCAATCCATAAGTAGTTAATCGTAAATATCCTCCAAAATATTTCTAACCAAATTAAAGATCCAATATTTTTGATAATAGAACTTATTTCATAATAGTATTATTACTTTCAAGAAATAACTTTCTCCTTATTCCTTATATAAAATCTGAGATAATAGAATTTATTTCATAAATCCAAAATCAGAACACTTAACCCACATTGTAAAGTAAATGTTATTAACCTAGAAACATGTTTCCTAAACCTTAATATTAAAATTTGAAACCCTAAACCCTCAAACCTAAACCCCAAACAGAAAAAACCTTCCCTTTTCCATGGTTTTTGGTTAAATTATGTGTGATATTTTAGTAAACTATTATATAACGAAATTATAATATCATAATGATTTTAATAAGTTATATATAATTAGATAAATTCCAAAAACATCATTAATAATTGACATAGTTTATCTTAATACAATCCATAAGCAGTTAATCCTAAACCCTCAAACCATAAACCCTCATTTGTTTATATACAGATGAATGATACCATACTACTTACTCAGCAGCCTACCCATATATCATAGGCCATGTTAGAGGGTCGTCTAGATTGATTGGTCAAGGTGCGTCGACCGCACCATTTTCATCACAGGGAGCCTCCACATGCCATTAGACCTTACTTGCGCCATGCTGGCTTCTATGGCCTTACCGTATCTGATTTCACATTTGTAGATCATTACCTACTTACTACTCTCGTTGAGAGATGGAGAATATAGACACACACATTCCACCTGACCGAGGGAGAGATAACCATCACCCTCAAGGATGTGGCAGTGCTTCTCGGTCTGCCTATCCAGGGGATACCCTTTATTGGACTCACTCGTGTAGCTTGGACAAACCTTGCTCAGTGCTTGTTAGGTGTTGATATTTTGTCCGACTATAGGGCTACATATGGATCGTCCATATCTATTCCTTGGTTGGAGTCGCAGATTCCACATTTATAGGATGATGACGATGAGCAGACCATCATGCGTTACGCCCATGCATATATCTTACGGCTCATTGGCAGGACCATGTGTACCGATCACTCAAGGATGCATGTGCATATGATGTATCTACCCCTACTAGAGGACTTTGATTGGGCTGGGATGTACAGCTGGGGATCAGCCTGCTTGGCATACATGTACAGATCATTATGTAGGCTATCCCACAGGGATCATATAGGTCTCGTAGGATGTGTCATCCTTATTCAGATGTGGGCATGGGAGCGCATCCTAGCATTTCGCCCTGACCTTGCTGGTCTGCCGGTCGAGATGGAGGTGCTGTATGACACTCCGTGTGGACGCTGGTATGATAAGTCATTTCTATTGGTTTCTGATTCTACTATGAGTTATTGACTATAATTTCTCATTATTTGTCACTATTGTTGATGTATTTTACAGGTGGTTTCAGTGACACAATTTTGATGTGGTTCTGAGATAGCATTTGGGAATATATTGGCTACAGTTGGACTGTCTCTTACCTGATCAGGTATGTATATACAATCTATCACTTTCTAACATATTTAATAATAGCATCAATTTTGGTTTTTAGTTAGGTGTTTTTTTTGAAAAAATCACTTGTCATTTCAGATTTCATGGATTCTATACTAAAGTATTACGGACCAATTTCCAGTATACTGCACTGTTGGGTTTGAGGATGTTATGGCTGTAGTGCCCCCCATTCACTTCCATATTATTGAGTGGTAGAATCCTGACAGATTCATGTGCCAGTTTTTCCGTACTCATCCGATTCCATTACCATCAAGATAGACAGACCGACTTTATGAGATGTAGCTGACAAGGAGGCATGATGATGACTGGTCCCAAGTACATGCCAGTTTTATCGACTGCTGGCACAAATGTGCAGAGTTTCATATTCAGGGTGTTCCTATGAATCGATTCTATCTTTCAGAGCAGGTTGACTATGTGCCATGGTATAGACTGAAGTCTATACTGTATCTTACCCAATCCAGCATAGATATGCAGAGGATGACAAGTCAATAAATTTACATTAGTTTGTTTATTGAATTATTTTCAAATTCAATTTGAATCTATTTACAGGGAAGTCACACAGAGCAGCTTGTTTGCATGACTGATGAAGAGGAGGAGGGGGTCTTTAGCCGGGAAGCCGTCCATGCTACAACGCTGGAGGCGAGGGCATCTTTTCGTGTGCTTTTCGGGATCATCTTCGCTCTTCCAGATCAGATAGAGGAGGTTCCTGCCCCATAGGAACATCCTGCAGCTGGTGCTGGTGCTGAGGATCCATGACCACGGCGACGTAGACAACATCGTGCTGCACGTGAGGCCTCACCTATTCCACAGGCAGAAGTCATCCCTCTAGTAGTCTAGGCTCAGACGATTCAGGATGTGCCTTAGGTGGAATAGGACCCATCTTTCCTGATAGGATATCCACATTTCTCTCCATCTTAGGTTCCAGATCCTTCACAACTTTTGATTCCAGAGCCATCGTCGTCTTGGGGTATAGCTCTATCGTAGGCTTGGTTCCCCACTACGATGGAGGTAGGTCCTTCTACCACCCTAATGGGAGAAGGATCTGGATGGTAGTACGAGATGCAGTTGACAGCTCCTCCCACTGACACACAGATGGAGGATGCGCCAGTTGACATTCCAGTGCCTGAGGATCAGCCTTCTCCAGGTCATTAGTCTCCACTGCGCACTCGACGCGGACGTCCTATTCATAGACCACCATGTGGAACAGAATCTCCTCACCACAAACATATGCATTGATTGTACATTATTGTTTACATGTTTTATGTCTACTAAAATCAAAATACTATTATTACTTGTTAGTTAGAGTGGAATCTCAAGAGGAATTTGAATTGAGTTCCAATTTAATAAATGTTTAAAATTTCATTCATATCGGTCTTATAGTTTATATTATATAGGCTATAAAAGTCACATACTTGAAACATTTTTAAGCTTCAAGTAGGTGGATTTTAAATATTATAAATAATTTTTGCACCAAGATTTTTTAAGAAACTATTTTTGTTTTTGGATACTAGTTATATATTTAAGAAATGTTTAAAATTTTATTCATATCGGTCTTATAGTTTATATTATATATTCAAACAAAGTCACATACTTGAAACATTTTTAAGTTTCAAGTAGGTGGATTTGATAGGTTATAAATAATTTTTCACCAATATTTTTTAAGAAATTATTTTTTATTTTGGACTACTTGTTATATGTTTAAGAAATGTTTAAAATTTCATTCATATCGGTCTTATATTTTACATTATATAGGCCAACAAAGTCACGTACTTGAAACATTTTTAACTTTCAAGTAGGTGGATTTGATAGGTTATAAATAAATTTTCACCAAGATTTTTTAATAAATTATTTTTATTTTGGACTACTTGTTATATTTTTAATCAATGTTTAAAATTTCATTCATATTTGTCTTATAATTTATATTATATAGGCTGGAAAAGTCACGTACTTGAAACATTTTTAAGTTTCAAGTAGGTGGATATGATAGGGTATAAATAAATTTTCACCAAGATTTTTTAAGAAATTATTTTTATTTTGGACTACTTGTTATATGTTTAAGAAATGTTTAAAATTTCATTAATATTTGTCTTATAATTTATATTATATAGGCTAGAAAAGTCACGTACTTGAAACATTTTTAAATTTCATGTAGGTGGATATGATAGGGTATAAATAATTATTCACCAATATTTTTTAAGAAATTATTTTTATTTTGGACTACCTGTTATATTCTTAAAAAATGTTTAAAATTTCATTCATATCGGTCTTATAGTTTACATTATATAGGCCAACAAAGTCATGTACTTGAAACATTTTTAAGTTTCAAGTAGGTGGATTTGATAGGTTATAAACAAATTTTCACCAAGATTTTTTAAGAAATTATTTTTATTTTGGACTACTTGTTATATTTTTAAGCAATGTTTAAAGTTTCATTCATATTTGTCTTATAATTTATATTATATAGGCTAGAAAAGTCAGGTACTTGAAACATTTTTAAGTTTCAAGTAGGTGGATATGATAGGGTATAGATAATTTTTCACCATTATTTTTTAAGAAATTCTTTTTATTTTGGACTAATTATTATATGTTTAATCAATGTTTAAAATTTCATTCATATTTGTCTTATAATTTATATTATATAGGCTAGAAAAGTCACATACTTGAAACATTTTTAAGTTTCAAGTAAGTGGATATGATAGGGTATAAATAATTTTTCACCAAGAGTTTTTAAGAAATTATTTTTATTTTGGACTACTTGTTATATGTTTAAGTAATGTTTAAAATTTCATCCATATTTTTCTTATAATTTATATTATATAGGCCAGAAAATTCACGTACTTGAAACATTTTTAAGTTTCAAGTAGGTGGATATGATAGGGTATAAATAATTTTTCACCAATTTTTTTTAAAGAAATTCTTTTTATTTTGGACTAATTGTTATATGTTTAAGCAATGTTTAAAATTTCATTCATATTTGTCTTATAATTTATATTATATAGGCTAGAAAAGTCACGTACTTGAAACATTTTTAAGTTTCAAGTAGGTGGATATGATAGGGTATAAATAATTTTTCACCAAGATTTTTTAAGAAATTATTTTTATTTTGGACTAATTGTTATATGTTTAAGAAATGTTTAAAATTTCATTCATATCGGTCTTATAGTTTACATTATATAGGCCAGAAAAGTCACGTACTTGAAACATTTTTAAGTTTCAAGTAGGTGGATATGATAGGGTATAAATAATTTTTCACCAAGATTTTTTAAGAAATTATTTATATTTTAGACTACTTGTTATATGTTTAAGAAATGTTTAAAATTTCATTCATATTTGTATTATAATTTATATTATATAGGCTAGGAAAGTCACGTACTTGAAACATTTTTATGTTTCAAGTAGGTGGATATGATAGGGTATAAATATTTTTTCACCAATATTTTTTAAGAAATTATTTTTATTTTGGACTACTTGTTATATGTTTAAGTAGTGTTTAAAATTTCATTCATATTTTTCTTATAATTTATATTATATAGGCTAGAAAAGTCACATACTTGAAACATTTTTAAGTTTCAAGTAGGTGGATATGATAGGTTATAAATAATTTTTCACCAATATTTTTTAAGAAATTATTTTTATTTTGGACTACTTGTTATATGTTTAAGAAATGTTTAGAATTTCATTCATATTTGTATTATAATTTATATTATATATCCTAGAAAAGTCACGTACTTGAAAGATTTTTAAGTTTCAAGTAAGTGGATATGATAGGGTATACATAATTTTTCACCAATATTTTTTAAGAAATTATTTTTATTTTGGACTACTTGTTATGTGTTTAATTTTTTTTAAAACTTTATTCATATTTGTCTTATAATTTATATTATATAGGCTAGAAAATTCATGCACTTGAAACATTTTTATGTTTCAAGTAGGTGGATATGATAGGGTATAAATAAAATTTCACCAAGATTTTTTAAGAAATTCTCTTTATTTTGGACTACTTGTTATATGTTTAAGCACTGTTTAAAATTTCATTCATATTTGTCTTATAATTTATATTATATAGGCTAGAAAAGTCACGTACTTGAAACATTTTTACGTTTCAAGTAGGTGGATATGATAGGGTAAAAATAATTTTTCACCAATATTTTTTAAGAAATTATTTTTATTTTGGACTACTTGTTATATTTTTAAGCAATGTTTAAAATTTCATTCATATTTGTCTTATAATTTATATTATATAGACCAAAAAATTCATGTAATTTAGTAAAATATAAATTACGTTGAAACATTAAGTTTTATATATATATATATATAACCATACGAACATAATAATAAAACATTAAAATTTTAAATATATAAAAAATATAAATAAAAAATATTGTTTTAGTGAAAAGGCGACATCGGCGATGCCGCCTTTGTAGCGTATTTTTTTAAAAAAATTTAACTTATGACGTTTTTCAGATTTTTTTAAAAAAATGCATTTAAAAAAAAACTCGTGTTGTGTCCGAGGGTGAGCGAGCGGAGTGAGATCAAACGATGATTTTTTTTAAACTTGTTTATTTTTTTATTCCACATCGAAATGGGACTGTGGGGCTAACGGTTGAGGGTTTTCCAAGTTTGGATAATTTTTTAGCTAAAGAATCTAAAAAGAGTTAAGAAATTTTCATAAGATTCATAAATAAGATTTCAAATTTAAAATTCACCAATCTTTTATCCAAATAAATCCATTTTCATTCCACAATTAAAATTTCCCATAATTTAGTAAAACATTGAAATTCAAGGGTATTTATATTAGAAATTAATTCAAAACCATTGAAATTTGTTTAAAAATTTTCACATAAAATTAGTGTGTCAAAAAAATTTTAAGGGATGAGTCTAATTATAGGATATCATCTCAATGTTTTGGTAAATTATGGATTATGTGGTTTTCCTAGTAATGCATCATTGTCTGGAACTATAAGTGGACATGGTTTTGTCACAAATGCATCTAAGGGTAAAACCTCTGAAAAGAGCTGGCTGTGTATATCTTGACCATCATTTTGGTGTATGGTGAATGAGTTGGTTGTGTATATCTTGAACATCATTTTGGTGTATGGTGAATGAATATTTACTGTGCACTTAATATGATACTCCTGAGGGATATTCTTTAGTTAATCACATTATCTTTATAAACCATTACAAAGGGTTTGAATATATAACTAGTGCAGTTAGAAAACCAATCATGCAAAACCTAGATATTTATAGGATTACATATACATGTTGTTTATAAAATCTATATGAAAGAAAATTCTATAATGTTGGTTATGATACCCAGTAACAAGGGACTTTTCTCTCAAATGATTGAAGAGGAAGTCAACATTGATAACACACCTATTATATGAGAATATACTTATGTATTTCCGGATGATATGCCTAGTCTTCCCCCAGAGCGTGAGGTTGAGTTTTCAATCAAAATCATTCATATATCCTTACCTATCTCAAAGAGTCCATATATAATGGATCCCATTGAATTATATGAGTTAAATAAGTAAATACATGATAATTTGGACAAGGGTTTTATACACCCCAGTGCTTCACCATGGGGTGCTCTAGTCTTCTTTATTAAAAATAAGGATGGAATGATGTGTCTTTGCATTGATTATCACAAGATTAATAAAAACACAATAAAATACAAGTATCTTCTACCCCATATTGAAGATTTATTCAATCAAATCCAAGGAGATCAATACTTCTCGAAGATTGACCTTTTATCTGGATACAATCAGTTAAGGGATAAAAGGGAGGATATATTTAAGATGAATTTCCATACAAGGTATGAAAACTATGAGTTTATAATGACACTATTTAGAATTACCAATGCTCCTTCTATCTTTATGTATATAATTAAAAGAGTCTTTATAGACTACCTCTATCAATTTGTGGTTGTCTTTATAGATGATATTCTAATATATTCAAAGTGCAAGGAAGCATATGGAGATCATTTGAAAATTGTGTTAAAGACCTTGAGAAAGGATAATCTATATTCCAAATTTAGAAAATGTGAATTTTGGAAATGGAAGGTTTAATTCTTGGGTCATGTAATCACAAGCAATGACATATTAGTAGATCCATCAAAGATGAAAGTTATTGAGCAATGACCCGAACAAGCCACTATAACCGAGATCCGTAGCTTTCCTGGGTTAGCGGGATATTACCAACTCTTTGTGAGAAATTTATCACATTTATCAATTCCATTAACTAAGTTGGAACATAAGGGAGTGAAGTTACTTTGTATAAAGGAATAAAAATAACATTTTAAGGAACTGAAGAAGGTATTGTTCACTGCTCATGTACCTACATTAGCTTGTAGTGGGGAAGGGTTTGTAATATATAGTGATGCTTCAAAAAATGGTTTTGGGTTAATATTCATGCAAAATTATAAGGTAATTTATTATAGTTATTCCAATTAAAGATTCATGAGAAAAATTACCCAAAACATGATTTAGAGTGGGCGATAGTGATCTTTGCATTTAAAATTTGATGAAATTATCTCTATAGAGAAAAGTGTGATATATATACTAATCATAAGAGCTTGAAATATATATTCACATAGAAGGAATTGAATATGTGTCAAAATATATGGTTGGAGTTAATAAAAGATTATGATTGCTCAATACATTACCACCCAAGGAAAGAAAATAAGGTACCGATGTTCTGAGTAAGAAATATCATGCTGCAATATTTATGATGAGGATTGAAAAAGACCCAATACTCATGGATTTTCAAAGGATTAATCTTGAAGTCATAATGGGGTGAGATAAATTCTATCTTACCCAACTAACTGATCAATCTTCCACTCATGTAAAGATCAAAGAAGCAAAAAAATATGATACAGAGCTACAGAAAAAGGTAGAGAATATTCCAAAGTTTAACTTTGATAAATATGGAGTTATATGGTTTGGAACCTATATGCATGTCCAATAAAATCCTGGATTAAATAAGGAACTCTGGATGATGTCATAGCTCATCCTTTTATATCTATCCTAAAAGATCAAATATGTATAGAGATCTGAAACAAAACTTCTGGTAGGATGGTATGAAGAGAGAGAGATTGTAGAATACATATCTTGATTCTTGGTATGCCTGTAAGTTAAGGATGAATGAAAAAACTATAATATTATGCTACAACCATTACCCATACCAGTATGGAAGTGGTAAAATATTACCATGGGCTTCATCATAGGACTCCCCAAAACTTTTAAAGGTCATAATGCTATTTGTGTTATAGTTGACCACCTTACAAAGTTAGCGCATTTCATTTCCATTAAAGTGTTAGGTTAGATAGGGTAATGGTATATGATCTATAGGGGGGGTTAATAGACCGAATAAAAAAAAATCAATCAAAAAATCGATTAAATAAACAGCGAAGAAACTAAAGAACATAAGGATGTTTTTATAGTATTTCAGTTCAAAGTGGACCTACTATATGCTCATACCTCTCTACTCAGTGAGAGATATGTGTGCACTAAAATTTATTTTTAGGGAAAATTATAACCTAATTATAGAATCCCTTTCTAGTATAGGGACAATCATGACACTAACTTTGGTATGGGGAGTCACAACCCTTACAACCTGACTTTAGATAGTGGGAGTCACAACTTGAATAGTCCCAAATTTAGATATAGGGAGTCACAACCCTAAGATCCTGAATTTAGAATCCAAGAGTCACAACCCAAGGAACGAAAAGAAGAAACGATGCTTTTGAATGTAAAAGCATAAACAGAAAAACTGAGTGCATGTGAGAGATGAAAAATAGTGTTACAGACTCAAAACCAAATGAATGAGAAGATAAATAATCAAAGCACAGGTACTGGTTCTTGAGAATTGAATTTATATGTCTCTTAATGGCAATAGAAGTCGAAGTAGAAGTAATCTGGAACTTGAGAGATCATCTACGTAATGAAATAGAGCATCACACAGACTTTGGTTTGTACAACAGGTTGAAAAGTTCACAACTTTTTCTTGAGGAAAAACAAAGTATCGAATATGTTAACCTGTAGTCACCCTTGAAGTGTCCTGAAACCTTTAAATAAGATCTATAAAATAGAACTAACAAAAAAATCTTTAGGTAAAGTGATGATAATTAAAAAATGGTTGAATTATTTAAGAGAGAGAGAAAATTATTGGGCAAAATAATTGAAAAAAATAAATGTTTTAATCAAAACCAAAGACCGATTCAAACAGATTTGAATTACCTGATAAATGATAATAATAAGTCAAATATAATCCCATAAAAATTGTAAGACTGTTTAAAACAAATATTATAAACAATTTAATCTAAATTATCATGTAATAAAAAATAATTATACTTCTTTAAATGGAATTAAAAGTGTTTTAATATATTCAATGTCATTAAATAATAATTTTGAAAAGATTTAGTCAAATAAATTAACTCAAAATATTAAGACACACATATTCCATAATACATGATGAAAAAGTCATGTAACAATAATAAATAAATTTAATAACATTTTAACAATAATTAAAATATTATAAAAATACTTTGCATGACTCATATATAATATATATTAATTTTTTAAATCAATAAAATACTTAAAAAATTAATATAAGTATGCAGTTCATCAAAATATAAAAAGATAAAAAAACAGAGTTAGAGTCATAATTGATAAAGAGTCACTATTGATAAATTAAGTCACTGTTGAGTTTAAGTAATCATTGGAATTTTGAGTCACTGTTGAGTTTAAGTCACCATTGGAATTTTGAGAATGAAAAAAATGTAAAGTAAAAAATTACCTATCATTGCGAAGTGAATGAAAAAATTTCAAAGGAAATATTACCTACCGCTAAAAGGAGAATAAAAAATGGAAAAGTAAATATTACCTACCGTTGGAAAGTATATAAGAAGAAATGCACTTACTGTTGATATAAAAACGGTAAAGGCAAAGAGTCACCCACTGTTGGAAATAAGAAGTGAAGCACCCACTGTTGGAAAAGAAGAATGAATCCACCATCAGAGGAAGTAACCAGAGCAGCCACTTGAGGGTGTCCACTGCTATAAGATGGATGTTGTAGCAGGTTGGAAAAAATAAAACTATCAATATTTGTTGTTGGAGGAGAAATACATCCACCATTGAGTTGAAAACTTTAACCAAGAAAGGATTGGATGCTAGAGGGAAGAAAGAATCTTCCATGCATGAAGTAGAAGAAGTTTGAGGGATCACACTGCTACAAATACACCCTTTAACATCACAAAAAAGGCTTTTAACAATGATTAAAAAGTGTTGTTGTCCTTAGAGATGTTAAGGGGGGGTCCCTTTATCGGTGCTAAAAAAGCATTGATAAAGTCCACCCTTTATCAGTACTTTTTTAGCACCGATAAAGGACCCCCTTTATCAGCAATATTTCTAGCACTGATAAAGGACCCCCTTTATAAGCACTTTCAATAGTGCTGATAAAGGGGGACCTTTATCAGCTCTAGAAATATCACTCATAAAGACCCAACCTACTACAGTGCACTGTTCGTATTACAACCCACTACAGTAAAAACTTGTATAGAAAAAACATGTAACCTATGTATGAAAAATATATAATTAAATTGAAATAAATTTGAAATCATGAATAAAAAAACTACTATATACATTTCAAACAATGTTTTGTATAATTACATTAACAAATATCCACAAACATTTAAAAACATTAATGTTTCATCTTCTTTGGAATCCACGATCCCCTCTCAAAAGTGTACTCCCATGGTATCAGTTGATGAACAAATAACCTCAACCTGAGAAAAAGAATCCACCTATATAAGAAAAAAAATCTTATGTTAGCAACACTATAAAGAAATAAATTAAACATTAATATGAAAGAATACATTAATAAAATTTCAATTTTAAATAAAAAGACACACTTTGAGTTATACCAGTCACACCATGCACTTTATTGAGGTGGGGTTGATTCCTACATGTCACAAATGACTTATGGATTGTTTTCCTAAAGTATCAAAACAATCCTAATGTGTTTTCTTAGTTTTCAGTATCATGTTTTATTTTTACTAAAATTAATGTCAATTTTAATTAAATAGACACACTTGGACTTATACCAGTCACATCGTGCATTAGATTGAGGTGCAGATGATTCCTACATGTCACAGATGACTTATGGATCGTTGAACTGAAGTATCAAAACAATTCGAATGCATTTTCTCAGTTTTGAGTATGTCACTTATCTTTTTTATTAAAATTTCATTTGAAACTGGAAACACGTACTTTGAGTCATACCAGTCACATCATGTGTCAGTTTGATGTGAGACTACTTCCTACATGTCACAAATGACTTATGAATCTATGTACTAAATTATCAAGATAATCAGAGTTCATTTTATTGGTTTTTAGTGAGCGACACATTTTTTACAAAAATTCCAATTTTAAACTAATAATGGACACTTTGAGTCATACCAGTCACACCATGTGTCGGATTGAGGTGTGAGTGATTCCTACACGTCACAAATGACTCATAGATTATTTACCTAAGGTATCAAAACAATCAAAATTAATTTTCTCATTTTTCAATATGTCACTTATTCTTTTTGCTAAAATTAATGTCAATTTAAAATAAAAGGACACACTTGGAGTCATATCGGTCACACCATACATCGGATTAAAGTAAAATTGATTCTTATACGTCAAAAATGACTCATGGATCATTTTCCTAAAGTATAAAAACAATCTGAATGATTTTACTCATTTTTTAGTATGTCACTTGTTCTTTTTACTAAAATTAATGTCAATTTTAAATAAATAGACACACTTGGAGTTATACCCATCACATCATGTGTTAGATTGAGGTGTGGTTGATTCCTACACATCACAAATGAATCATGGATCATTTTACTAATGTATCAAAACAACCTGAATGAAGTTTATCAGTTTTCAGTACGTCATTTGTTCTTTTTACTAAAATTAATGTCAATTTTAAATAAAAAATCACACTTAGAGTCATACCGGTCACATTGTGCATCAGATTGAGGTACAAGTGGTTCTTAAATATCAAAAACTACTTATGGATCATTGTCATAAAGTAAAAAAAAAACAATCCAAATGTGTTTTATTGGTTTTCAGTATGTCACTTGTTATTTTTACTAAAATTAATGCCAATTTTTAATAAAAATACACACTTAGAGTTATATTGGTCACAATGTGCATCAGATTGAGGTGGGGATGATTCATACACATAAAAAATGACTTATGAATCATTTTATTAAATTATCAAAACAATATGAATGCATTTTCTTAGTTTTCAGTATTTCACTTGTTCTTTTTACAAAAATTAATGTCAATTTTAAATAAATAGACACACTTGGAATTATACCAATCACATCGTACATCATATTGAGGTGCATATGATTCCTACACATCACAAATGACTTATGGATATTTTTCTTAAAGTATAAAAAAATCTGAATATGTTTTCTTGGTTCTTAGTATATCACTTGTGTTTTTTTATTAAAATATCATTTGAAACTAGAGACACGTACTTTGTTTCATAATGGTCACATCCTATGTTATTTTGACATGAGACTACTTCATATACATCAAAAATGACATATGAATCATTTTCATAAATTATTAAGACAATCCAAGCGCGTTTACTCAGTTTTAAGTGAGTAATGATTTTTGAACTAAAATGTCAAATTGATAATGGAAACTTTGAGTCATACCAATCACAATATGAATCAGATTGAGATGGGGTTGATTCCTACACATCAAAAATGACTTAGGAATCTTTTTCCTAAATTATAAAAATAGTCTGAATATGTTTGCTCAATTTTTAGTATGCCACTTATTCTTTTTACTAAAATTAATGTCAATTTTAAATAAATATACACAATTGGAAACATCAAAAATGACTTATGGATCATTTTTCTAAAGTATCAAATAAATATAAATGTGTTTGCTTAGTTTTCAGTATGTCACTTTTGTTTTTTATTAAAATGTCATTTAAAATTGGAAACATGCACTTTGAGTCATACCAGTCACATCGTGTGTCGATTTAACGTGAGACTGATTCCTACATGTCATAAATGACTTATGAATTGTTTTTCTAAATTATCAAGACAATATGAACAAATTTTCTTGGTTTTCAATGAGTGACACTTTTTGAACTAAAATATCAATTTTAAATTGATAACGAGCACTTTGAGTCATATCGAGCACACTGTGTGATAGATTGAGGTGATATTGATTCCTATATATAAAAAAAAATTATGGATCATTGTACTAAATTATCAAAATAATATGAATTCATTTGCTTTGTTTTCAGTATGTCACTTGTTCTTTTTACTAAAATTAATGTCAATTTTAAATAAATAAACACACTTGGAATTATACCGACCACACCATTCACCGGATAGAGGTGAAGATGATTCCTAAACATATAAAATTACTTATTGATAATTTTCCTAAATTATCAAAATAATATTAATGTGCTTGCTCAGTTTTTATTACATCACTTGTGTTTTTTGTTAAAATGTCATTTGAAACTGTAAACACACACTTTGAGTCATATCAGTCACATCGTGTGTCAGTTTGATGTGAGACTATTTCCTACACATCAAAAACGACTTATGAATCATTTTCCTAAATTATCAATATAATCCGAGCATGTTTTCTCAATTTTCAGTGAGTGAAACTTTTTAAACTAAAATGTCAATTTTAAACTAATAACGAACACTTTGATCCATACCAAGAACATCATGTATCGGATTGAGGTGTGTTTGATTCCTACACATCAAAAATGACTTATGAATCATTGTATTAAAGTATCAAAACAATCCAAATGATTTTTCTTGGTTTTGAGTATGTGAGTTGTCTTTTTTACTAAAATTTGTGTCAATTTTAGAGAAAAATATGCACATAGAGTCATACTGGTCACGCAGTGCGTCGGATTGAGGTGAGGCTGATTCCCACACATCTTAAATGACTTATTGATCATTTTCCTAAAGTATATAAATAATCCAAATGCATTTTTTTTTGTTTTTTAGTATTTCAGTTGTCTTTTTTACTAAAATTAATGTAAATTTTAAATAAAAAGACGCACCTATAGCCATACTAGTCACACCATATGTCAGATTGAGGTGACATTGATTCCTACATGTCTCAAATGACTTTTGGATCAGTATCTTTAAGTTTCAAAACAATATGGACTGCCAATGTTACCAAATTTTCCATTGTCTTTCTTTGTCTAACTATCAACGCTTCATATTGAGTTGATGTTCTTAGCTGAAAAACCCTCCTATACTCTTATGGTTTTCAACAATGAGAAAGTTTTTTTAGATAATAACATCGAATCAATATTTAATGTTGGTAGCTCAATAAAGAAAAGCAATGTAAATCATGATAACATTGGTAGAAAGGAACATGTTATCTCTTTTGTGGCTTGTTGTAGATAGTTGAAAGTAAGATATGACTTCTAAAAAGATCTATGAAAATAAATAAATAAGTATTAGATAAAAATGATAAGGAAATTAACTTACAAATAGTAGATAAAATAATGAAAAAATTAATTAAATAAGTATTGGGAACTCACCTTTTCATGATGGTTTTATACATTCTTGACCCATTTCCTTGTTATTATCTCAATTGTAGTCTTGAATGAGCATGAAAAGCTTCAAACAAACCACCCCAACTATAAAAAATAATCCACCTATAGTTTTGACATTTATCACTTTCCTTTAAGTTCCCTCTACCACCTTTGAAGGAAAGTGATAAATGCCAACACTGTAGGGGTAAAAATGTTTTGAGGGAGAAGACATTGTTTGCATGATTAGTCAAACATTTAATTTAGATTATGTTAATGCAATATAGAACATATAATATTATAAATGAAAAAAATAATATATTAAAAAAAACTTTTACCTTGTCATTGAACTTTGAGTTGTAGCCTCAAAGTCTAATCTCTCACGAGCACGAGCAGTTTCAAACAAACCAACCCAACTCAAAAAAAGGAATCCAACTGTATAAGAAAACAATTCTTATGTGAGTAATACTAAAAGTAAATAAATTAAACATAAATATTAAACAATCCATTACTTTTATGGAAGTCATATCTTCATGCTATTTTTGTACATTCTTCAATTAGGTATGTTGCCCATTCATTTCTAAGTAAATCTATACTATCTTGTGAATATGAGTATTTTCGGCAATCATAGTTGAACTGTAAAAATATAAATACAAAATGGATTAATAATTATTTTAAATTAAATAGTAAACATCTTCAAAAATTTATCTTCAGGGATGCAAATTTGTTGATGGAATATGATATCTCTCATAAATTTACAAACATAATAACCATAATCTTTTCCATTTTATTGTTTCGGGCACTGCATAAATATTGAGAAAAATAATTAATTTGTTTTGATATGTGTTTGGATAGTAAAATATTATTATATATACCCTAATACTTGTATAGTTTTATAACTTTTCAGGCTTCTTTTGCACATGGAGTTTCCTCATGCCATGATTTTCACGACATTTAAACAACACTTTATCATAATATATTTGTCATTAGAACATAATATAACATATATTACTTGAATTTGAGTTCTAAAATATTGGATGTAGTGTATTAAAAATTAACAAACATCATCATGTTTGGTTGGTTTTTTGGGTATCCATGTAGTAAATCCAAGAAATAACTCTTTGGAGTATCCAAATTGACTGCAATGAGCACCCAATGTTTCCTAAAAACACAAAAAGTAATAAGTAATGAAAGAAATGAAAATATATTTGATATGATTAAATTATATATTTTTACCCCTGCATCATTGGTATTAAGAATATTCTATCATTTTAAATTTTTCTTTCAAACAATTTGGTTAGGTTTACCACTATTTCATTCATTTTTTGAATATATTGTTGTTTGTTCTGTATAAGTAATGTGAGGTCTAATGTGTCCAACTTTATTTCCATGGGGTAATCACTTCAATTGGTATTGATATATACGCCTACAAAAAATATGAAATGTATTTAGTCATAATTAACACAATATATTAGCTTTTGGAAAAACAAATCATGAAAACATACACCATGTATATATTTATAACAGAGGCTCCTAGCCATTCATAGTTGAGGATTTCATTTACATTATCAATAGAAATGTAGTTTGTAACTTACTCTCCATACATTTTGTCTTCAAAATCAACTATGAGACTACTACCATTTTGTAACTTTGTATCTGTATAAACCTTTAATGTTAGTAATTGCAGATATTGAATGGGTAGGGTAAAGGTTCTTTCAGAAGATCTTTTTGATTAGTTTGTTGATCCTTTAGATGGTTTTGAGTCTTCCTTTTGTTTCACCCCCTTCCCTTTGTCCGTATATAATAAAATTCATTGATTTAGACCTTTTTTATTAATTGTTAAAGGTTTAGCATGGAAAATAAATTGGAAATGAATACCTCCTTATTGACATGTGTCTTTTAAAGATCTAATGGACATGCAATGAATGTTCCAACATCTTGGTTGACCATATGAATATCATCGTCATCAAGTGGAATAAGTAGCTCAGTGCTTAGATCATGAGTTATGCTAATCTTCACTCTCACATGACCTATTAGAAGTTGTCTGTTGTATAGATGGTCATCTTGGATATTGAACACCATAGTCATCACTAGAACACGATGGGTGGGTGTTGATAGATACAAATCATAGTCATTTTAACCCTGTAGAATATTAGTATGTGAAAGGTATCAGTGTCTGTCTGATTTTCATTTCATAGAAATAATTATTAGAATATTGATTACCTCAACTATGATAGTTCTTTGAGGGGAATGGATTGCCTCAAAGCTGGTGGGGGGTGGGGATCTTCACACATTGGTTTTTCTTAAGTTGTTTCCTCTATTTACCCCCCATAATAGTTTTTAGCAACTAAATATGCTAATGAAATTGTTCTTCAAGGGTAGCTAATATTTCTTTCATCTCTCTCATTTATTTATCTTTATCCTCATATTATTTTTTCTCAAAATATGTTCAGGGTGTCACCCCAAAAACCCACACCTATGACACTGTCATATTTTTCTAGCTTCTTCAAGGCCATCAATAGTAGGTGTTCATATGGTACAGATGTTAATGATTCCTGTGACTATATCCAATATAAAATATAAGAAAATAAGTAATCATTGTTATATAATAGTGATTTAAAACAATTCTTTTATTATGTCATACTTACACATGTTTCCCTCACTTTTTGTGTGTTTTCATCTATTAGTATTCCATATTTATTTATATGTTTCTCCTTCTATAAAACATGATGTGGGATGAAAGTGGCTTTGGATTTGGATTCATTAATTTGTATATAAATAGAAGAACATAATTATGATGTTTTTTATGTCACATAAAAGTATTATGGTAGATTTAAAATATGTACCAATTTTTTTTCAAGTGAAGTGTACCCCATACTTTATTTACGATAGGGGTACATTGGTTTTGTTGCCCGTTCCTTATTTTCACCACTCAGTTGTTGTTTCATAAATAAAAAAGTCTCAATCAAAGCGATGAATACATGTATTGTCAAACAATATATTACCAACCATAATGTACATGAAAAGAAATATCTACACGATGGCCAGTAAACGCATCCCACACTTCTTGGATTATCAGGTGTGAATACATAAGTAGTGGGTGCAGATTTATTTTTCCTTCAACATCTTTAAGATGAAATCTCATTAGAATTGTACGAAAGCCTCCATGAATCCTTCTAAAAATAGTTAATACATATCTCTTATGGGAGTCACCTACTATAAATGCACTCTATAAAGGACTATGAAGAGTATTTTAATGTTTCATTATTTTATTTTTTAGTAAAATAAATAAATAATATCATAATGTTATTGTAATATCTTCCTACATCTGTGACTTAAATGTGGGCACAACATGGTTCCACAAATCTAAATCGATCGATATGCGTTGCTGTGTGATGGTCTCAAGATAAATAATAAACATGGCTTTGTTGGGGTTAACATGATGACCCCACACATTTTGTCTGAATTAGAATTTGATGTCTTTGCTTTTCACCTTAATGATTTTTTCTAACACCATCACACTATGATACTTCTATTTTTTCTGCATCATCGATCCTTTATCACCTACCATTTCCTAAGATTCAACATCGTTAATATGTTGATCCTCTAGATCGGTAGCATCGACATGTGCATAAGGTCATTGTACCTCTGCAATGGGAGAAACAACAAGTTGAGAAACCTATTGTTCCCTAGGATTGGGAGAACTGACATGTGTAGAAGGCCATTGTTCCTCTGAACTGGGAGCAACAACAGGTTGAGAGACCTGTTTTTCCTTAGAATTGGGGGAACCAACACATGCAGAAGTCATTATCCACAGAAGTGGTTTAACAATTAATTTAGATTACATAAATTTAGCAGTGAAAAAAATAATAAAATGAGGTAATTTAATACATATTAAAAAAAATATAACTCGATTATTGAAGTCTCTTTTTTAAAGGATGAATAGATTTGACCTCTCTACCGAGTATCCAAATCCCTTAATTGTGGTATAATTTGACATAAAAAAACCCATATACATTGGGAACACTGCGAAATGATTATGAAGTCCCAATGAAATGTATATCCTTAGTTGAATTTTCATAAGACCCTTAAGTATTTTTGGTCAATAACAGAATAATTAACCACTTTTAGTTTGTGGGATCTAAAGTATAAAATACTTATACTGCATGTAATGTCATTATAAACGGTTTGTCTTTATACCCTTATTTACTAAAATCCATTTTCATGAATCCAAATTAATCTATTTTAATATAACTCCTGTTATCAACCCACTTGCATTGAAAAATTGGTACTTGGAATGTTGTATAATTCAACTCCCATACTTTTTTGATGATTCCAAAGTATAAAATATTCACATAAATTGGATTTCTATCCTTAGTACAATAAACATGCATCGTTTCATCCATAAGTGTAACTACACTATTTTTCATGGTACTATCTTTATCATGTTCATTTGTATAGAATTTATAACCATTAATTACATAACCATTTTAAGATAATACATACACACTTGGTCCTCTAGCTATCCATCAAAGTCATTCTGAAATTGAATTTGGATTTTCATCTGAGTCCTTATAAATATGGTCTCAAAACCATTTTATAAACTATTTATTATGTGTATTTGATATCCATATTTCATCCCTTGATGAATTAAAATGCCTAAGAATTTATTTATGGGTTTTAACATATTGGGAAAACTATAAACTGTTATAAAAATTGTAAAGGTGGGATCACTCCTAATCTGTAATATTGATTGTGACAACATCTCTTCCAAAAATTCCTTTACCCATAAGCTGCCCAGTGTGATGAGATTTTGGTAGACCAATTATTTCCACACCGGTTAGGTATTTTGTACAGAATTCAATGGCTTCCTCAACAATATATCACTCCATAATACAACCCTCTGGATGAATTCAATTTTTGATACACCCTTTCAAAATCTTCATATACTGTTCAATGGGGTACATCTATATATAGTGTACAAGACCACATAATCAAATCTCTCTCACCAAGTGAACCATCAAGTGAACCATCATATCAAAGAATACTGGCGGGAATAACATTTCTAATTCACATAATATGACAGAAATTTCATTTTCTATAGTTGGTAATTTCTCCAGGTCTATAAATTTGCTGCATATAGCTTTGAAAAAGAAATAGGGTTTGGTTAATATATGATGAACATTCTTGGGTAAAATGAAACATAAATCTTCATGAATTAGATATTGCATCAAAACATGAAAGTCATGTGATTTCAAACCATTTAACTTAAATATGTCATTGACATGATATTTTTTATATTCAATGAATACCCATATGAAACCTTGACGTCATTAAAGAAGTTACAAAAGGTATATCTATCCTTCTTGGAAAGAGTGTAAGTAGTTGGAGGAAGAAAAGTTTGTTTTCACCCTTTACTGATGCCAAATCTTCCCATATTCCCATGTTAACCATGTCTGACCTAGCCTTAATTACATCATTTGTTTTATCGGGTTCATTTAGTAACATGCCAATTAAACTATCACATACATTTTTTTCAACATGCATAACATCAATAAAATGTATAACGTACAAACAATTCTAGTATGATAATACAAAAAAAACTGATCACATTTTCCAACTGGTTTTCATAAGGTTTTTTGAAAATGGTTTACCAAAAGCAATGTCCACATGTTTTACTTTACCAATTAGTTGATCACCTATTAATGGAGATGGTGTTGTACGTTGTTCTGAACTTCCATCAAATGATTCCATCCAATATTGGTACTTATGTCGTCAGGGTAGAAATCTACGATGTCTTAAAAACATAGTCTTCGATGAATGTTTCAACCTAATTGATTGTGTTCCTTGTTCGCAAATGGGATACCCTTGAGTTCCTTTAATGATATATCCTGAAAAATTTACATAAGCATGAAAGTCATTTATCACCCCATATAACATGTCTATCAATATAAAATATTTATTTCTATAAGCATTATTCAAAGTATCACCCAAATCCCACAACAATTTCAAATCTTTGATCAATGGAGAAAAATAAACATCAATATCATTAATCGGTTGTTTTGGTCATAATATAAGCATAAATAACATGATGCATTTTTGTTTCATGCATAACCATGGTGACAAGTTATAATTTACCAACATAACATTCCATGTACTGTGAGTGTTGCTTTAAAAACCAAAAGGACTCACTCCATCTATAGATAATTCAAGAAAAAGGCTTCTCATCTCATTTCCAAATTCAGGATAATCACAATCAATTCTCTTCCACTTAAGAGAGTTTTTCGGGTGAAAATTTTTCCTATATTTATTTATTGTATCTACACGCCACATCGATTTCCTCACATTCTCCTCACATCCATATAAGTGCCTAAACCTTGGAATGATTGGAAAGTACCATACAAATTTTGTAGGACCTGATTCATCTTTCTTGTATCACGAAGCACCACACCTTGGGAATTCTTTAAGTGATTTGTGGTCCTTGAGAAACAATATAAAATTATTTGGGAAGACATGTATTCTTTCATAGATCATACCCATTGAATATAGCATTCGTTTAACATCCTATGTTCCGCTAGGGATCTAATTATCTTCTGGGAGTCTATCATTCAAGGGAGAAAGTAGTTTAATAAAACTGTCATCACTCCATCCATTACCTGATTTCAAATTATACAACTTCAGTATGGATGACAATGCAGTATATTTAGTGCAACCGGAATATAATGACATCTTTGCACAATTCTTTAACTTCTCAAACAATTTTGGACAATCATGAAGTTCATCTTCAACTGTCATTGTCATTCACTCAATATGATCTTCATCATCATTCACACTTGTAATCACATCCTCGATAAAATCTTCTTCATTATCCATACTTGTAATAATATCAGATGATCTGTAAAATGCAGTGTTAAACCATTCACTAGCTACATTCTCCTTTTCCCTATGTCTATTCCAACATTTATAACTTCAATCAATTCTGTGATAGATCAAGTGTTCTTCTAACTCCTTTGGACTAATTAGTCTTGAATAATAATAGTGTAAACATAGACAAAGGACTTGATAAGGTTCATATGCATGATCTTTTTCAAACTTGATGAAATCTTTCACCCCATCTTTATACTCTTTTATCATATGATTAGCATCCATCCATTCACTATTCATATCCATCATATTTGATTTTGTAAATATTAATATTTAACAAAATAAATAAAAAAAAGATGTTCAATTGAAGATGGATCTCATGAATTGGTTGACAGAAAATGGAAAGATTGAAAAATGGTTTATCATTCCACATGATAAAAAAAAACTTATTGAAGGAAATTTATAAATACAATAGAGGAGATTTCAATTTTAAAAACTATTTTTCACTTCATATTTTTAATGATCAAAACCCTTTTGTATGAGTATAAATGAAGTATAAAATTACATTTACATTATAAAAAACCTGATGAAATACGACTATTGAATTTAATAATGAAAAAATAAAATAAAAGCTATATTATTTGAAAACCAATTTCATAATATAAAACATGGATATTGAATATAATAACAGTTTCAAAAATAAAAAAAAAGAAATTATTATATTTTTTAAAATATTTTCAACACTGACATGAAATTTATAAAATTATAAAAGTAATAAACTACTGATAAATTGAAAAACGTTTACATGTATAAAAGTATAAATTAAAAATTTATATATATTTATATTGGTATATAAAATTATATACATATATAGAAGTATAAAATTATATATAATTTATAAAATAATATATTTTTTAAATAAATATACATAATTTATAATTGTATATAAATTTAAAAAACTATATAAAACTATATAAGTGTTATAAAAGTATACATAATTTATAGAAGTATATTGTTTTAAAAATTTATAAAAGTATAAAATTATAATATATAAAAGTAAAATTTATGAAATTATAAAAGTATAAAATTATTCGACTTTAGTCCATTCATGAAACGATCAATCTTGATTTTATGGTTAATAGAAAAACTCTAGGTGTACCTTGCGAGTCTCATGAGATCTACCCTTGGCTTTAATGAAACACAATTTTCAAACCATTTTGAAAATCCTATAAAAACCCCACTCATGCTACACAAGTAAATGATCAAATAAATGGAACCACATCATCAATGAAATGAAAATAGTAAATAAAAGAAAATTTTCAAGGGTCCCACACACATAAATCAAGTAGGGGAACTAAAGAAGATCAATAAAACCCCTTATTCCGAACCACCAACCAATAAAATGATGTCATGGGATCTACCCTTGGATTTTATGTGAGACAGTCCTAGAATTTATCAAATTTGGACCAACTGTTGGCTTATGTTGCATTCTAACATAAGTCACTTGACTAGCTTGCACCAATACTAGAATCAGGGGCACTCCCCACTAGCCCTATACATAACTAGGGGCACTAGAAGTGTGCAATGATCTAGTGTAGTAAAAATAAATACTTCTCACTTAGTTACTCATGTTCCATGAACAAAGTAATAGCAATGGAGATCAACAATCAATAATCCAAACAATCATCATTAAGCGTAAATAATAACTCACTCACACCTATAACGCTCTCACAAGAAATAAACCCTTTCCATACATCACCTGATCACCACATACATAAAACACCACCCATAAAGGGAAACAATCATATGGGGAAATAAGTGGGTTTCACACACCCACATGTTTGAAAGACCATTTAAAAGGTCCAAACAAGCCTTTTAGAAACCCACCAAGAGGCCAATTCTCTATATAATAATTTGAAATCATTTATAAGACATTTCTTACAACATTACAATTAAACCACCCTTGAAATAAATTTATAAATTAGCCCAAATTTATAAAATCAGTTGATTAATTAAAACATTGCTTAAATTTTCTTATCCAATAAACCAAACAGTATCAAAAAATGTTAAACCTCATATTTTATTTTAAATAAATCTTGAAATATTTTATCAATGATTGGAATTTCAAGTATTATTTGAAATGAAAAGTAAAAATATTGTGTATATTGAGAATTCACTTTGATGACCAAAACACCTTATAAAATATTAATAATTATTTATAAAGATAATTCATGCAATTTCTCAAACACATGGTGTGAATGTTTTATTAAAAAATATTTTTAACAAGTTCCGCAATTGAGAAGTATTTGGATTTTGAATGAAAATCACATAAAAATTGATTTACCTTTCCAATAACACATAACACACATTTAATGTTATTATTTGATATACAAAACATGGAGTTAAACATGAAAACAACCATGGTTCTCAAATTTAATGGCAAACACATGGAGTAAACTATCACAAATCAATGAAGAATGGTCCATAAATTCAAATATCGGATGAAAAGAGCTCAAAAAATTAATCAAATACCCTAGATATAAAGAAATCACAAGAAAAAAGGTTCAAACCTTACCCTTGGGTTCAGCTATGAATGGGTGTGGTGATTGGGAAGAAACTAAGGGGGTGAATCCGGTCTGAACAAAACAACACTAAAATGAAAGGGAGTGGTACACACACTATTGTTCGAGAAGAACAAAAAAAAAAGTGAACCATGAAGAGAATCGGTTGAGAAATACATAAAAACAAGATTCAAATAGCATACCTTTAGTTTTGAGGGTCTTGATTCATTGAAAATGTTCAACAAAGTCACAACAGAGACTGGATTTCGGTGAGGTGAGAGCAGTGATGATGATGGGGTTCGGTAAGAGCACCGAGGGCGATGGAATTCGGAGAGAGCATTGACGGCGACGACGGGTTCAATGAGAGAAACAATGGTGGTGAGAACATGGTTCAGTGAGAGTTACAACATGGTGACAATGCAGTTGGGTGAGAGTGGTGGAGCGACGATAGCGGGGTTCGACTAGAGCGGCGACATGACAAGAGTCAGGTTCCATGAAATCTTGAAGGTGTGTGAGAGAAAACATTTGGTTAGGGTTCTTTTAAAAGAAGGGATAAGGCTTTTATCAATGCTTTTTTAGTGTTGATAAACATACACCTTTATCAGCGCTAAAGAAGCGCTGATAAAATGTCTTTATTAGCGCTAAAATTATAGCACTGATAAAGAATAATATTATCAGCACTTTTTTAGAGCTGATAAAGGTCTATCTTTATCAGCACTAAAAAAGCGCTGATAAAGATATAATGTTAATAATTTATTTATATTATTATACATATTATGAAATTATATATATAATAAATATACATTTATTTATTTATACTTATATATATAATAAATATATTTATAAATATTTGTATATATTTATAAAATTATAAATATTATAAATAAATAAATATATATTTATAATTATAAAATTATAATAAATAGAATAATTATATTTCTGATTATAATTATAAATTAACATAGACATATTTAAATAATTATAAAATTATAATAAATATATTTATTTAAATAAATAAATAAATATTTATAATTATAATTATAAATAATTGTATCTATTTATAAATATTTGTATATATTTATAAATATTTGTATATATTTATAAATATATTTATATAATTATATATATTTATAAAATTATAAATATAATAAATATATTTATTATAATTTTGTAATTATTTAAATATATATATTTATAATTATAAGTATAAATAAATATTTAGTTATAATTAAATTTAAAAAATATTTATATATAATTAAAAATTTATAATTATAAATATAATAAATATATTTATTATTTAAATATATTTTTTATAAGTATTTATGAAAACATAATAAGTTCATGAGTATAACATGAATGAATCATATACTTAGTAAAGTAAATATCATAAAAAATGAGTCATCACATATATATAAATCATGAATATTAGGGTGTCAATGTATAAATGAACATTCATGATGAATGTACATAACATATACATGCATAATCATAATATAGGAAATCTTATCATTTAGCAACATATAATCATGTCCAAAAATAAACTTATGATCATACAACATCAATTATACTCACACATCAATATATGAACATAAATAAGGACAATCATGTCCATGAATATTATCATTATCTCATGATATATATACATTGACCAAATTCATTGGCGACATATATTTATTTAAATAAATATATATAATTACAATTACAATTATAATTATAAATACATATATTTAAAAAGTTATATATAATTATAAATACAATAAATATATTTACTATTTAAAAAAATTATTATAATTTTATAATTATTTAAATATAAATATATTTATTTATAATCTTATAAATTATTTTTTAAAACATTATATATATATTTGAATTATTAAAAAAATATATTAATTATAAACATGTGTTTTTTAATTAATGTAAATAAATAAACATTATTTTTGAATATAAATATAATAATTATATATATAATAATAATATTTTTTATTAAAAGATTTTATCAGTGCTAAGAATATAGCTAATAAATATATCCTTTAGTGGTGCTAAAAAAGCATTGATAAAGGCTACACCTTAATCAATGTTTTCTTTAACACTGATAAATGTTACCTTTATCAGCGCTTTTAGCCAGCTCTAATAAAGGTGCAACTTTTATCAGTGCTTTCTGCTTAGCGTTGATAAAAGATGACGCGTCCCTTGCCCGGACCTATGGTAGTGGTCTGGTTTGTAGCTTATCACTTAATGCTCCCTTAACACCTCTACCAAGTATACAATTTGTTCCATGTATCATCTTTGATAAAGTACATATCTGACCCTTCACATGTGCTAAGCTCAGAAGTTGTACAACTAGAACATGATCTCTTATATGAGGGAAAACTGGTGGAAATTTTGCATCGAAGAGATAAGGTGTTGTGGAACAATATCACTAATTTTATTCATTTATTCACAACTTTTTATCTACTCCTTTTAGTTATTTTCAAGTAAAAGTGCATAATTGTTGTGAAATACCAATGTTTTAATACTAAATATAATTTTTGAGCATTATTTGAATTAATCCAGATTCGATTCAGTTTACTATTTTAATTAAAACTCTCACCCCACTTATCTAAATTGTGTGATTATTTTTTTAAGGTTCCCAATTCAATTTCCTACAAATCATTCAACTATATCTTGGGCCAATTCGGCCATATAAAGGTCCATATAGACCATAGAAGAAGGCCCACCAAATCTGTGATGAAAACTGGACCAGCCATGAAGACAGAATTTCTAGGCTCAATCTAGAAACCCAAATTTTATGTAACTCCATAATATATTCTTCCATATCCAAACACATCTTGGATAAAAATTTGAATGCCCAAATCCACCAAAAAGGGACCAATTGATGCTTTGAAGTCTGGCCCGCGATTCTGTCATGGAATTAAAAACAACATACCATTCTTGACTTTTCTCCCAATACAATTGACCAATTTAGCTGATATTTTGTGGAGTGAAAGAAAATATGTATCCTCCCAATTTTTTAGAAAAAATGGTTCGTATTTTATCTCATATTAATAGAAATAAATGCATTCACATTTAGACTAAGGAAAAACACAACACAAAAATGGACAACAACACATTGTTTAGTAAAACATCCATAACTTTGGATCCAAATGTCCAATGGACTCCAAATTTGGAGGGTGTACTATAAAAATAAATATATATAAATTTTAATAAAAATATTTATCCATATTAGTCTTTTTTTATTGTCAAATTGGTGAGCCAACTTGAGGGGCAGTTTTGGAAGTCAAGCGGTCCACTCCCTTTGGCTATAAATAGATACTCATTCTCATCTTTAAAGGAGTTGGAACTTAAATAATTAAAAGGATAATTTTAATGACTATAGACTTTAAAAGGGTATATTAGGACTTTACTTAATCATGTTTCAATAAGATATACCTCTCCACTTTTTTTTCATGTTTGTTTTCCCTTGTTTTCATTGTAATCGTGTAAGTTTTTTTCTTTTCAATTGAATATTAATGCATGTTTATTTATATTCATATATAATTATTATCAATGTTTTGTTGTGAAATATTAATGGTGTAAAATAGTTTTAATCAAGTTAAAATTCATTTCCTATTTTTTCTTTCTTATTCAATCAAAAGTCTATTTTTATCTCTCTTCACGTTTTGTGTGTGTGTTCGATGCACCACTCTTTTCATACCCCATTATTTGTATCCTTTTTATAACTCATAACAATAAGAATAATAAAATATATTAATAACCATATCAATGGATGAGTAAATATACCATTGGGGTGAGCTATAATTTGGGTATGTTAGGTGATTGATATATTTTGCTCGATCTTTAAATTGATATTGTGTATGTTGAACTTAAATTTTCATAGATTAATGACATGTTTTGTTTGAAATATGGATTCCATAGATTATTATAACCAAAAGTACACATAGTTAATGAAACATTAAACCTCCCATTAATAATAATCTATTGAGATCAATCCCCTAGTTGAGTCTTGGATTAAAGCCAAAACATTTGGGAATTTTGATAAAAAATAATCTTGTGAAGTGGGTGTTAATTTAATGAAATATATAAAAAACCTTAAGGATATCAAAATATTAACTCCCTAATAATGAAATCACCCTAACATTTATCAAATTATTAAATAAAAATTTATCCATAAATCAATTTAATCAAGCTATGCAACAAACCCACCATTCAAAAAACAAATTAGAAATAATCGACTATAAAATTTGTACCATCACTGATGATTTGATCTGAGTGAAAATATATGAATTATAGTATAACATCATACCTTTGAACAGTAAATAGGTGAATATCGAACTCACTTAAAATGGTTCCATTTTTGGGGATGGGGAAACTAGTATTTGATAGTTTTTGATTTAAAAAAACAAAAAACAAAATAAAAAAACAAAAAACAAATCCAAAAAAAAAACACAAAGAAAAATCAACCTTCCCATTAAAATAAAAAATAGGAAAAAAATAAAAATAAAAACCCATATTCCTCATCCTTTCCAAACTTCTCTGAATTCCCCACAACCTCCCAAACAATCCATCAGATTTGTTTGACATAGAAATTGAGAGAAATCTTCAGCAACTTAGGAGGAACAATAGGGATAATCAAATCACCCAAGAACCATTAATTCCCCATCCAATTGAACTAGATATATCAAATCCTAGTAAAAAATCATTAAATAACTTGTTTCCCCTAATATGAATTACCAACCCCTTGGTATTCAATATCCAAACATTAAGGCTGCTTTTAAACCCAAATCGGGTTTGATTCATATTATGCCTCATTTCCACAGGCTATTCGGTGAGGATCCACATCTTTTCCTAAAAGAGTTCCAAGTGGTGTGATCTACCATAAAGCCTCAAGGAGTTTTTGAAGAACAAATCAAACTTCGAGCATTCCCTTTCTTCCTAGGAAACTCTATCAAGTCAGGGATCTACTACCTACCTCATGGTTCCATAAACATATGGAATGACAATAAGCATCTCTTTTTAGAGAAATTATTCCCTGCTTCTTGAACTACTTACATCTAAAAGGTAATAAGTGGTATCCATTAATTTCCGAATGAATCAATCCATGAATACTGGAAGAGGTTCAAAAATCTTGTGGAAACCTGCCCACACCACCAAATCCCTGACCAAATCTTGATCCAATAATTTTATAAGGGGTTATTGGATATGTAGTGAGCTCTCATCAATGCCACAAGTGGTGGTGATCTTATTGAAAAAACTCCTACAGTTTCAAAAGATCTCATAAGAAACATTGCTGAAAACACACAATAATTCCATACTCAAGCACATGCTCAAGTCAAACAAATCCAATAGAATCAATCCATAGAGACTAATAAGATGAATGAGTGGATTAGTGAACTTATAGGTCTTACGAGACAACTAGCGGTGACTTACAAACCCCCAACCTCATCTTATCCACAATATCTATTCCTAGAAATTATAAAAATTTGTGGAATATACAATTCACTAGCTCATCCAACCGACACATTCCCACAAATTCAAGATGATCCATCTGATTATTCTAATCCAATGGAGATCAATGAAACATTTTCTCATAGGAACACCAACCCTCAACAATCAGTTCGGTTCATTAGAAACTTCAACCAACCCCACTTTGATCCCTTCTCTTCTACCTATAAACCTATCTTGAGGTATAATAATCCAATTTCTCATCCCACTTGGTTCCCTAAAAATACAAACCAATTCCAATATGATCAAGGTGGTGGTAACTTCCAACAACCTTATCCTTTTGTACCTCAACATCAAAGGAGTAATAATCCTCCATCTCCTCCTGGTTTCCACTATCCTAATGATCCTTCTCAATTTCCAACCCAATAAACCCCTTTACCAAGAACACAAATTAAGTAAATCCCAATTCATGACATGCCTCTTATTCCAAGAAACCATGAGAAAGTGTTGTGGAATATCTTGCCTACTTCACCCATTCTAACCTCAAAAAAATTAAAAACCAAATTGTTCAACTTGCATCCCACCTTATCCAACAACAACAATCCAATTATTCCTAACCCCCAGCTTAACCATTTCTCAACCCCAAGGGCAATGTAAGTGCAATTTCACTTAGGTTGATAAATAAAATTGATATATCTCATAATGAATCCTATAAATACCCTTTAAATTGTGAGATGGAAAAAAGAAAAAAAGGCCAAAAAATGAACCTGAGGCCACTTCCTCACCTCATTCCATTCCTCTAAAAAACCCAATTCATTTTCATCAATCCATTTCTAAGACAAAGAATCCCTTTGAACTTGAATATGAAATTATTGACATGTTTAGATGTGTTGAAGTGAATATTCCTCTCTTAGATCCCATTAAAAAATTCCCTAACTATGAAAAGTTTCTTAAGGAATTGTGCACCCATAAGAGATAACTTAGGGCCATTGAGAATGTTTCAACCAAATAGTCCATACCCATGAAGTGCAAATATCCAAGGACATTTACCGTTCCATGCCAAATAGAGAGTTCCAACTTTGATGATACACTCATTGACCTAGGATCCTCAATAAATTTCATGCCCAAATCCATCTTCTTTAATCTTGGTCTAGTTATCTTGCACCCAATAAGTGTTATTATCCAATTAGTTAATCAAAGCACTATCGGTCCCGAGGGAATAATCAAGGATATACTTGTCCAGTTTAATGATCTTGTCTCCCTAGCTGACTTCTATGTACTTGACATGGAAGGTGAGACAACTTCTTACTAATCTCATATGATTATAGGAAGACCTTTCCTCATGACATCTAGAACCAAAATTGACATCCTTGATAGCATCTTATCCATGGAATTTAGTGACCAACTGGTCAAGTTCAATATTTTTCAATCCATGTGATACCCATCAGATAATCGTCTATATTATTTATCCATGCATCTGAAAGTCTCTGTGAGAGTGTGTTGTACCCTGATCCATCATGTACAACCTGTTCTAATGATACAGGAGTTTGTAAAATTTTAATCCTCATTAAACAATTCATAAATGGAGAAGTTGATGTTGACCTTTCACATGTACACTCCATCGATCCATAGATCTAAAGGATCTTGAAAAATATTTGGAATCACATATCACCTAGTATCTCCACTACTTAAACTTGGATGATAATGAAGAAAATGAACTAGCATGCTCATTTGTTGATTAAAATCAGATTCTACAACATTAATAATTTTCTATCTATAAATCTAAAATTTATTTTATAAGTTAAGTGAACCCTGAACCAATGTGTTTATCCAGTACCAATGGTAGTAAAGTTTGTGATTTTTATTCCCTCATTAATAAATTAATCATTAGTGAGGTTTAAATTAACCATTATTTGGAAAACAACATTGATATAAAGGATATTGAAAAATATATTGAGTCTCATGTCCCCTTTGATACTCATTACTTCACATTAGAATGCAATGAAAAAATGAGTTTAAAACAACTGAGATCTCATACTCTAATTTCATGTTATTTGAACCTTAAATAAATACACCATTAGAATTGAAACATCTTCCTGAATTTCTAAGCATAGAAAACCATCACTTTTTGGATTAAATCATTCCTTAAGTTTAAGACAAAAGGGAGGATACCCACATTCTATTTTCACCCCCATTTTTTGGAAGCACAATAAAAATGATGGGAAAAAATTATACAATGAACAACTGGGCCTCTTAAAGGAGAAGTTTTTTTGGAAGCACACTAGATTTGAGGAAATACAATGGCCACCATCAGACTAAGCATAGTCAACTACAACTGTCTAGCTATAAAAAAAATAAATGGAGCACTTCTTAGGATACAACCCATTTTTTCTTTTACTTTTATGAAATTTTAATTTCTTTTTAGTTTTTCATTAAATTAATAATTATTTTTCTTTTATAGGTAATGGAAATTTTCCACCACATAAATAGGTTCCCTAGAAACCACATCAGCTTCCACAGAACCACTACTAGATAGAGATGACAACCCACTAAATCCAAACCAGGGGCACCTATTTTACTTTAACTTCACATTTCTCTCTTATTTCTCCCTCCCTCCCTCTATATCTATCTTTCTCTCTTATTCACTTTTTTTACCAATTTATTCATAAAATACTTTTTATCCTCTTTCTATTTTGTGTGGGTGTGTATTTAAAAAACTAAAAAAACTAAAGAAAAAAAATATATATTCATAATTACTCACCATTAAATTTTCAAAAAATTTCAAACCTTTTTTGGGATTCTAATGAGTTTTTTTCATCTTTTTTTATTTTCATTATAAATTTGGAAAATATAATTTTGTGTGATCATAAATAAATTTTGAATGGTCATTTTTTGATTTGGAAAGTTATTCTTCTCTTACTTTGAGGAAAAAAATTAGATTTCATGCTAAAACCACCCATGGTAATCTTTTCATTTTGTGTGTTTTCACCCTCAATCACAAGTATTGAGTTTGTGGACCTTCTATTTGAATTTCCTACTTCAACATACATTAATATGATAGAGGCATTTTATGAACCACATGAGAATCACAATATAAAAATATCCCCCCATTAACCTTACATCGAACCCCATTTTAAAATCCCCTTAGAGCCTATGAATTTTTTTATAGCCATATTTCTAGACCAAACTATGTCCCACCCAACCTCTTCATGGATTTTCATTGCATAGTTTATTAGAATTTAAGTGTGGTGGAATGGATTTTATTTTGGCTACCATTTCCTTGATTTTCAATGCGTTATCATATGCTTGAGGACAAACATCCACTTAAGTGTGTGGGAGAGGTTTTCATTCGGCAAGTTTTGGGAATGGATTCATGTTTATGTCATTTTTTACAAATATTATTAAAAAGTGTTCAAAAAAATATATGAAAAAAATCAAAAAAATCAAAAAATAAAAAAATAAAAAATGGGTTGTGTCATTGGGAGAAGTTTTGTGTTTTATACATATTTCATCTTTTCATCACATTCCAATTTTCTCTATATGTATTTTTTTCTATCACACATCCATGAACTTGTAAATATGTGTTTCCATAAACCTTCCATATATTATATAATTTTTTTTTCATTTTTTTCTTTATGTTGGTGTTTTACCCATCCTTTTATCTATTTTAGACATTATATTCCTACCATCCCATAGCCACTAAAAATCACATAAAAAATATATCTTTATTCATGTTCACTTTAGGATAGATAATGGAAGCTAGGATCTCTTACAAACTCTAATATTTTCACTTTTGGTTGGTAAATGAGTGAACCTCCATTAATAAATTTTTATCATCTTAAGAGGAGTGAGTTTTGAGTGCCCACATTTTTCATTTCAAAATTTTCACCTGAAAAATGAATTGTTTTAAACACATTATTTCTATAAAAAATTGTGGTGGAATTATTTATGGATGAGTGAAATATTATAAACCTCCCTGATTGCTGAAAAAAAAATTTAATATTTGATGCTGAGTGAAAATTATTTTTTATATTGTATATGAGTACATGAACAAGACTAAGTGTGGGGGATTTTATGTTATTCATTTATTCATAATTTTTTTACCCCATTTAGTGATTTTCAGGTAAAAGTGCGTAATTGTTGTGAAATACCCATGTTTTAATACTAAATATAATTTTTGATCATTATTTGGATTAATCCAGATTCAAGTAAATTTACTATTTTAATTATAAATCTCACCCTAATTATCTAAATTGTGAGATTATTGTTTTTTAGGGTTCCTAGTTTAATTTTATACATATAATTCAACTGAATCTTGGGACAATTTTTCCATATAAATGGTTATATGGACCACATAAGAAGGCCCACCAAATCTGTGATAAAAACTAGACCATCCATGAAGATAGAATTTATGGGAATAGTACAGAAGACCAAATTTTATTAAACTATATAATATATTATTTCATATCCAAATAAATCTTGGATAAAAATTTGAATTCCCAAATCAATCAAAAAAGTCCCAACTGATGCTTTGAAGTCCAACCCCCAATTCTGTAATGGCCCAGTCCAGCCCACGATCATGATATTGTCCACTTTGGGCCTAGCCTGCACGGTTTTGCTTTCCCTGGGATATTCCCATCAGGAAACCCCCAGGAAAAGGCCTCATGATGGGATAGGTATCCACACTACCTTATAAAGGGGTGCTTCGTGCTCCTCCTCCTTCGATGTGGGATTTCCATAACCCACCCCCTAGAAGGGCCCATCGTCCTCACTGGCACATCAAATGGACACCGGCTCTGATAACATTTGTAATGGCCCGGTCCAGTCCACGATCATGATATTGTCCGCTTTGGGCCTAGCCCACACGATTTTTATTTCCCTAGGCTCTTCCCATCAGGCAACCCCCCTAGGAAAAGTCCTCATGATGGGAGAGGTATCTACACCACCTTATAAAGGGGTGCTTCATGCTCCTCCTCCTTCAATGTGGGATTGCCATAACCCACCCCTAGAAGGGCCCAATTTCCTCGCTGGCACATCAAATGGACATCGGCTCTGATACCATTTGTAACGGCCCAGTCCATCCCATGATCATGATATTGTTTGATTTGGGCCTAGCCCACACGGTTCTATTTTCCCTGGGATCTACCCATCAGGAAACCCCCAGGAAAAGGCCTCATGATGGAAAGTCACAAAACACCTACCTCGGGGTTAGGAGATCAATATACTTAAACCTCAAAGCTTGAATCTCCTTATAATGTCGTATATCTACAAAAATGCATAAAAAGTTCAACCCATGATAACTTGGAAAAGAGGAGGAATTAGAAAATGATGCTCTAGAAGAAGGAAGAGATTTCCACTGCAATTCCAATGCAATTGATAGCGGTTGATTCGGAGAACAGATACGCGATTGGGGGCTCAGGGAAGTCTTGGCACCATACGGGTGCTCCAGGACGTTTTGGCCGAAGAAGAAGACACCCCTGTCCATTAGACGCGACCCCGGTCCGTTTAATGAAAAAAAAGAAAATACACGGTGTGTACTTTCCCTTTTAATACTCCGCTTTAGGCGGCCTCCACATCACCCTAGAAGACCGTGTGTGTGGCCGTGACACTGCCAGCACACAGCCTCCTACAGAAACTAAGTACACGGCGTGTACTTGAAAAATTTCCAGAAACTTTTATTTTCTCAAAAACTCAAAAAAGAAGAAGAAAAACATACCTGAAAAGAAGGTTTGGGTTCTTACAAATTTATACCCTTAAAGAAATTCATCCCCAAATTTCCCTATCATGGTGTAAAAGAAGAAACCCCGAATAGCTCCAGCCACTGTTCTCGTACATCGACCTCCTTCTCCCAAGTCTCGTCCTACACCCGTCCATGCTGCCATAGCACTCATACCAAGGGAATAGACTGGCCACGAAGAACCTTTGTACTGCGATCAACAATTCGGATAGGATGCTCCTCAAACGACACATCCACCTTGAGCTTAACCTCTTTGGGTTGAAAAACATGAGACGAGTCTGAAAAGTAATTTTGGAGCTGAGATACATGAAAAACATCGTAAATAGCTCAGTACCTCTGAGGTAACTGCAACCGGTAGGCAACCGGCCCAAATCTCTCCAACACCTCAAACGACCTGATGTACCTCAAAAAAGCTTACCCTGTCTCCTAATCCTCCTGTGTCCCAACCTCGGTGTGACATATAGGAAAATATAATCCCCGACATCAAACTCAAGAGGTCGTCTCCACTGATCAGCATAAGACTTCTGACAAGACTATGTAGTAGCCATCCTCTTCCAAATCAACTCTATCTACTCTATGGTCTCCTGAACAAGACGAGGTTCCAGCAAAGTTGCCTCTCCTGCCTCTAGCCAATATAAGGGTGATCAACATGGCTTACCATACAAAGCCTCATAAGGTTCCATCTGAATAGTTTCATGAAATCTATTATTGTAGGAAAACTCCACAAGAGGTATATGATTCTCCCAAGAACCTCCAAAATATAGAATGCATGCTCGGAGAATGTCCTCAAGCACCTGAATCGTACGCTCGGACTGGCCATCTTTCTGGGGGTGGTAAGCTGTACTCAAAAGTACTTGTGTACCCAAAGCCTTATGAAGACCCTACTAGACCCGAGAAGTAAAACGTGCATCCCTGTATGAAACAATGGAGTGTGGAACTCCATGCAGAAATACAATCTCTCGGATGTACAACCACCCCACCTCATCAACACTGAAGGTCTCCTTGATCGACAAGAAGTGAGAAACCTTCATGAGTCTGTCAATGACAGCCCAAAATGCGTCATTCCCTCGAGGCGACCTTGGCAAACTGGTCACGAAGTCCATCGCGACATCATTCCACTTCCACTCAGGAATGGGTAACTGCTGTAAAAGCCCTGTTGGTCACTGATGCTCTGCCTTCACCTGCTGACAAGTGGAACAACTCATGACAAAACCAGTAATGTCTCTCTTCATACCTGGCCACTAATAATGATGGTGTAGATCACGATACATCTTGGTGATGCCAGGATAAACTGCCCAAACCGAGGAATGAAAATCCCGCATAAGCTCCTCATGTATATCTGTTGGCACCCATACGCATCCCTAGAAACACAAGATTTCATCCTCACCTATGGTCCACCTAAGAATAGGGTTCTCTCCTGACACACTTTCCCATAGGACTAGGACTTCAGAATCTAATAGCTGCCTTATTCGCACCCAATCTAGGAGGGTAGAGGTAATAGCCACAGAAGATAGAAAAGTCTACCCCTGTCTGTCGTGCACCTCCAAATGCATGTCAGAGAACAGAGCCATAAGATTCCACTCACTACTGACCTCATAAAATTCCTGTATTTGATTCCTCCTACTCAACGCACCAACCACTGCGTTGCCTTTCCTAGATGTATAAGAAAGCTCAAAGTCAAAGGACTGTAGGTACTCGACCCACCTGCGCTATCTCAAATTCAGATCACACTGAGTGAAGACGTACTTTAGACTCTTGTGGTCAGTGAAAACCACAAAATTCTCCCCCATAAGTAATGTCTCCAAGAGAATAGGGAATAAACAACAGCTGCCAAATCTAGATCGTGCGTCGGGTAATTCCTCTCATGTTGCCTCAGCTACCGAGACCCGCACGCAACAAATCCATCTCCATGCATAAGCACAGCTCCCAGACCGATACCTGACGCATCATAGTAAACGGTATAACTCTTGCCCAGATCTGGCAACACTAGTATTGGTGTTTAAGTCTACCTCCCTTTTAGCTCCTGAAAGGATGACTCACAAGAATCTGACCATAAGAACTTTTCACCCTTCTTGGTCACACCTTTCAGTGGTGCTTATAATCGTGAAAAGTCCTATATAAAATGTCTGTAATATCCAGTCATCCCTAGAAAACTTTGTACCTCAAATATGTTCTTCGACTGCTCCCAGGAAACTTATGCTCTCACTTTCTCTGGGTCTACTGATACTCCTGTATCTGAGATAACATGACCTAAGAAGTGAATCTGGTCCATCCAAAAGTGGAATTTTGAGATCTTAACATATAATTGATGCTCTCTCAGTGTACTCAAAACGATCTCAAGATGTGTGGCATGGTCGTGTCAAGTGTGAGAGTAGACCAAGATATCATCCATGAAGACCACTACGAACGAATCCAAGTATGGATGGAATAGTCGGTTCATCAGTGCCATGAAAATTGCTGGCGCATTCGTGAGACCGAATGACATAAATAAGTACTCGTATAGACCATACCTGCTCCTAAAGGTTATAAAAGGTATATCTGATGGTCTAACGCACAACTGATGATAACCAGACCTCAATTCAATCTTCGAGAATACCCGGGATCCTCGAAGCTGATCAAAGAGATCATCAATCCTTAGTAAGGGATATAGGTTCTTGACAGTCAACTGGTTCAGCTTCCGATAATCCATGCAAAGCCTAAGGGTGCCATCTTCCCTCTTTGCAAATAGGACAGTCGAACCCCAAAAAGAAGTGCTGGGTCGGATGAAACCCTTTGCCTAAAACTCCTCCAACTGCTTCTTGAGCTCCTGCAACTCTGGTGTAGCCATCCTATAAGGAGGAATGGACACCGGTGCTGCTCCTGGTACGAGCTCAATAGAAAAGTATACCTCACTCTTCGGAGGAAAACCTGAAAAGTCCTCTAGAAAGACATCCCTAAAATGATCCAACACTGGAGGAAAGTCTAACTACAAAGTCCCCTGGTCATCCAGATATAGAATAGCAATATGGGATATAACTCTTCCTAGCCCATGATGCCCGGGTCCTGCTCTACTCGCCTGGACATCCCACTCACCCTTATGAAGAAAATATCCACCCTCTTGTGATATGAAGATCACCCTGCAATGATAACAGTCGACGACTGCTTGGAAGGGAACTAACCAGTCCATCCTGAGAATGAAATCACAACCTTTCAACTCTAGGACATAAATGTCCCATAGAAAGTGACACCCAATAACCTCTAGAGGGCACTCCTTGCACTGACGTACACTAGATGTACTTGTACCCAACAGAGTGCCTAGTGTAAAAACATTGGAAAAAGAAAAGATATAGAGCCTAAGGCTCTCCACAACATCGAAAGATATAAAGCTATGCGTAGAACCAGTATTGAAAAGAGAAGAAGATAAAACTGAGGCTACTAAGATCATACCTCAAACTGTAGAGGGTCTGAGATCCTTCTCCTGCTAGGTCTGCTCCACTGCAAAAGTCTGGCCTGCACCACGACCCTGTGACCCTGCTTGACCACTCTGAGATGATCCATTTTGTTGTTGCTGAAATACTGGAGGCTGACCACCATGACCACAACCTCCACCTCGGCCTGAACAGCCAGAAGAACTTCAGTTCCCTGACTGGTGAGAAATTGGTGGTGCTGCTCCCGAACGAGGAGTCAAAGAAGAACCCATATCACCAGATGCTGGTGAAAAGATCTGACAGAAGTGCTGAAGTTGACCCAACTCACCGCATGATCATCACCCCACTGGGTCTCTCTGGAACTGTGGTCTCGTTTTCCTAGCCCTTCCACATTGGTATCATACCACCTAGATACCTGAAGATGTGTCTCGCTGCCTCAGATCACCGCGCATAGACTCCCTACGACACTTCCTACTGTCAGCTGGCAGAGCACTAACTCTGGAAGTGGAACCACACTGGCTCTCAGATCCGGAATCTCTCATATTTCTCTCCACAATCAGTTCCTAGTTGAAAATGGAAGAAATGGAAGTAAACCTAAAGATATTCACCTACGAGTGGATCTCCTGTATGAGACCATCCTCAAACTTTCTTTCCAAGAAAAACCCATCTCCGCCTAGGAGGGGTGTGAAATGCTGAAGCTCAGTGAAACAAGAGGAATACTCCATAAACGATAGGGTACCCTGATCAAGGATCATAAACTCTTGGGCTCGGTCAGACCTCAGGGTCTCCAGATAGAAGTAGTCATAAAAGATGCGCTAAAACTCCTCCCAAGCCATAACCTACTGATGGCCTACCTACGAGATTACATCCCACCATCTCTTGGAAGAATCTCGTAGAATATAGGTAGAGATATTGACTCTCCTCTCTGGAGGTGTCTCCATATGCTCAAATATCATCAGCATGGATTCTAGCCATGACTCTGTAGCCTGAGGTCCTCCATCCCCTGAGAAGGTGGGAGGATGCTGCTGCTGGAAAACCTGCGTCAAGTCAGCCATAGTCGAGGCAGGAGGTGGTGCTCCCTGGAAGGTCTGCATCATCCTCAGAAATCCTTCCCTAAATTGTGCATCAGCATCGGTAATTGGTATAACTGATGGTGCCAAGACTGAAACAACAGGAGGATCTGTAGGTGGTCCCTGATCAGCCATGTCCGGTGTCTTATCACCGCCTGGCAACTGGCGTACAACTAGAGGACATCTCGGTGGAATGAATCTGCAAGGTCAAGCGCACACCTTAGATCAAGATATCAAGGATTGAAAACAAGGAGTGTAATAAAAGAACAGGAGGAAGAAATCACTCATGTTTTACAAAGCATGACTACACAACGTGTACATTTCCTATACAGCGCGTTCCCTGAAGTCATTCACATGGGCGTGTACTCTTGCCCTAATTGTTTGTCTAACACCCCAAACACACGGTGTGTTCTCCAAAAACATGGCATGTACTTGAATCCTCTTACCCTGCCCGAGTTCTTCTACACGGTTAAGCCACACGGCTCTCCCAAGACAAGACTACACGACATGCTCAAGGTAAACACAATGTGTACTGGACAAGCATCACCTGACCCGTGTTGTTAGTGACACAGCCTGGCACACGGCCTGACATGACATAGTGTATTCTGGATGGACACAACATTTACTTGAAGGGATAACACCGACCCATGTTGTTCGTGACACGGATGGGTACCTGGGTTAGAATACACGATGTGTTTAGACAGCACACAATGTGTATTAGACACAACTCGGCCAACCTGTGTTGTTAGTGACACGGGTGGCATGGGGTCGACACGACATGACGTGTACTAAAGATACATGGCATGTTCACTCTAGATTTTTCCCATCCCGTGTCTCTGCCCACAGGGCCTACAACACGGTCAGAGACTACAAGGTGTGTATATAAAGTACACGACATGTACTTAAGAAAAACTATTTCTTCCCAAATAAAAGAACACATGGTGTGTACTTAACATTACACAATGTGTGTTCTGGGTTTTTCCGGACAGTAAGCCTCAAAAACTACTCTGTAACCCAGAAAACACCGAAACAAGCACTGAAAGTGCCAAATTCCGATCCGAAGGGCCCATACTCCCCACGAATCAAAGTTTGGAATCACAAAAAGGTTACAAACAAGGTAAAAAACTCAACGATCCACCAAATTATTGCCCATGAGGTCCCATAAAACCTCAAGAACCAAAGTTTGGCGTTCATTCAAGCAAATCTCTACACAAAAAAATACCTTATCAAACATTAGGTATTTCTATCAAGGCAACTATCACAACAACATGCATATTTTACACATCAACTATCACAACAACATGAAATCACTAATGCATCCTAGATGGCATGGAAAAAATGCATGGCATGTGATTTATAACAAGTGCCTATATGATGCATGAGATGGAATACCCTCATCTCATCGGGTTGCAACAGAAATAAAACCTCAATAACAACAACAATAATAGCACAAATCATGTGAATCACCCAACGGTGAAAATAAAATCAACCATAAAATTGAAAAATGAGAAAAATTGCAATAAACGAGGTAGTATGGCTTTTCCTTATACACGGGTTAGCTACTCTCAAACACAACTTATTACCAAGTACCAATTCTGTCCTATCTCTGGCTATAGGATCCAAATAGTAAATCAAGGGAAAATAATTCCTCTGATACCACTTTGTAACATCCCAGTTCCAGAAGCCACCCAGAGGCGCCCCGTACCCGGTTGGTCACATGGCCTCAAGCGTATTTCCTCGAACACCATAGGCTGCCGACTATTAGTGAGGACATTGGGTGAGATAGTGAGGAAACTAGTCCCTCATTGGAAAAGTACACAATAGAAGTAAACAACACACAATAGCGGAAGTAGTAAATATCCAACAGCAGTAAACAACAGAAGACTGATAAAGAAACAACTGGAGCATAAATATATATAAGTGATGCATGATACATATATGTCTAGGAAAGTATCCAAACAAGTCACAATACTGAATATAGTACTAAACCAAAGTACAAAAAGAAAACAGATGAGCAACTCATCAGCATCGTAAGCCTTGGCTTGGTCCCATGCTCTTCAGCTCCAATGCAATCAAGTACCTGAAGTCGAAGGGTGCTTGACCTTGTCTATACCTGTAGTAATATAATCTATTTGGGCCTAAAAGAATGGCTCAAATAGGGTGTGAGACTAAATCCCAGTAGGAAAGCACCACAAGATCTGTGCCTAACAGTTAGTGAATATATGGCAGGTAAAAGTACAGAAAGAAGTAAACAAGGAAAGTACTCAATAACAAACAATCCACAGTTTCAAACATTTAATTCACAAACAAGTAATCAGCTACTCAAGCAAGTAGAAACAAGAAGGTAACCCTCTGGGTAATTCTCACAGCCTAGCTCTTATGGTTCAACCAACAAGTACTAGCAACCCTCTCGGAAGCACACACAGTCTTACCCCTCTGGTTCAGCTAAAGTATAGACTCTCTAGGGAAGCACTCACTGTCAATTCCCCCTATAGTCTCGTATCGTACTAAAGGTGCTCTGGGGAAGCACTCAACGTCTCATTCCCCCTGTGGCCTCACATCGTAAAATTATAAAGACTCTTTGGAGAATCCCTTACGTCCATTCTCCTTGTGGTCTACTACACTAGGTTCTCACAGACCTGTGTAAGTCAAATAAGTATAGCACGTGTAATGGACAAGGTAAACCTCAATAACTACTTGGATATAATTCTATGGAATATCAACACTTTAGAACTATAGTCATACCATCCTACAATACTAGGCATAGAAAGTAAACAGAATCCTAACAGGCAAACAAGAACCAAAGGTCAAAACAGGTAAACATGCATGGGCAATACATACAAAGAATAACAATTCACCCTATTCACAAACAATATCCTCTACTCTAGCATATAAGCAAAGAATACAAACAATAAGGCTAAAACGGTAAACACGCAATACCCCGTTCAAGGGTATTGGTGAAATTTGCACAAAATATTCAATGTCTTTCAACTGAAAGGCACAAAACACCTACCTCGAGGTTAGGATATTAATATAATTGAACCTTGAAGCTTGAATCTCCTTTAAACATCTTAGATCTAAAAAATGCATAAAATGTTCAACCCTTGATACCTTGGAAAAGAGGAGGAATTGGAAAATGATGCTCTAGAAGAAGTAAGAGCTTACCACTGCGATTCCAATGCAATCAACAACGATCTATTTGGATAAAGGATGTGCAATTGGAGGCTTAGGGAAGTATCGACACTGAACGGGTGCTCTGGGATGTTTCAGCCGAAGAATAAGACAACCCTGTCCATTAGACGCGACCCCGGTCCATTTAATGAAAAAAAGAAAATACACGGTGTGTAATTTTGAAGTACACGATATGTACTTTCCCTTTCCGTACTCTGCTTTAGGCAGCCTTCACGTCAACCCACACAACTGTGTGTGTGTCCATAACATGGCCAGTACACGACCTCCTACGACAACGAAGTACATGGAGTGTACTCATAAAGTACATGGCGTGAACTTGAAAATTTTCCAGAAACTCTTCTTTTCTCAAAAACTCAAAAAAAACATACCTGAAAAGAAGGTCCGGGTTCTTACAAACTTTACCCCTTAAAGAAATTCATCCCCGAATTTCCATAGTGTGACGTAGAAGAGGAAACCACGAACAGCTCCAGCCACTATGCTCGTACATCGGCCTCCCTCTCCCAAGTCTCATCCTGCACCCGTCCGTGCTTCCATAGCACTCGTACCAAGGGAATAGACCGACCACAGAGAACCTTTGTACTATGATCAACAATTCAGATATAATGCTCCTCAAATGAAGAATTCACCTTGATCTCAACCTCTTCAGGTTGAAAAACATGATATGAGTCTGAAAAGTAACGTCAGAGTTGAGAGATGTGAAAAACATCATGTATAGCTCGGTACCTATGAGGTAACTGCAACCGGTAGGCAACCTTCCCAACTCTCTCCAACACCTCAAACGATCCGACGTACCTCGGTGAAAGCTTACCCTATCTCATAATCCTCTTGTGTCCCAACCTCGGTGTGACACGTAGGAAAACCTGATCCCCGACCTCGAACTCCAGAGGTCGTCTCTGCTGATTATCATAAGATTTCTGACGAGACTGTGCAGTAGCCATCCTCTTCCGAATCAACTCTATCTACTCTGTGGTCTCCTGAACAAGACGAGGTCCCAGCAAAGCTGACTTTCCTGCCTCCGGCCAACATTAGGGTGATCGGCATGGCCTACCATACAAAGCCTCATAAGGTACCATATGAATAGTTTCCTGAAAGATATTGTTGTAAGAAAACTCCACAAGAGGTATATTCTTCTCCCAAGAACCTCTAAAATCCAGAATGCATGCTCAGAGAATGTCCTCAAGTACCTGAATTGTATGCTTGGACTAGCCATCAGTCTGGGGGTAGTAATATGTACTCAAAAGTACCTCTATACCCAAAGCCTTTTGAAGCCCCTACTAGACCTGAGAAGTAAAAGATGCATCCCTATCTGAAACAATGGAGTGTGGAACTCCATGTAGACATACAATTTCTCAGATGTGAAACCGCCCCAACTCATCAACACTGAAGGTATCCTTGATCGAAAAGAAGTGAGAAACCTTAGTGAGTCTATCAAAAACAACCCAAAATGCGTCATTCCCTCGAGGCGACCTTGGAAAACCGATCACAAATTCCATCATGACATCATTCCACTTCCACTCGGGAATGGGTAACTGTTGTAAAAGCCCTGCTGGTCACTGATGCTCCACCTTCACCTGCTGACAGTTGAAACACCTCATGAAGAAACCAGAAACATCCCTCTTCATACCTGGCCACCAATAATGATGGTGTAGATCATGATAAATCTTGGCGACGCTAGGATGAACTGCCCAAACTGAGGAATGAAAATCCCGTATCAGCTCCTCACGTATATCTGTTGGAACCCATAAGCATCCTTGTAAACGCAAGACTTAATCCTCGCCTATGGTCCACCCAAGAATAGGGTCCTCTCCTAACATGCTTTCCCGTAGGACTAGGCCTTCAGAATCTGATAGATTCCTTATTCACACCCGATCTAGGAGGGTAGAGGTAACAACTACAGAAGATAGAAAATTCTACCCCTATTTGTTGTGCACCCCCAAATGCATGTCAGAGAACAGATCCCATAAGCTGCCACTCACTGATGAACTCCTGAACTACCTATATATGAGTCCTCCTGCTCAACGCATCAGCCACTGTATTGCCTTTCCCAGACGTATAGGCAAGCTCAAAGTCAAAGTACTTTAGGTACTCGACCCACCTGCGCTATCTCAAATTCAGATCACGCTAAGTGAAGATGTACTTGAGACTCTTGTGGTCAGTGAAAACCAAAAAATTATCACCCATAAGGTAATGTCTCCAACAACATAGGGCATGAACAATAGCTGAAAACTCCAGACCGTGCGTCGGGTAATTCCTCTCATGTGGCCTCAATTGCTGAGACCCGTACGCAGCGACTCCATCTCCCTGCATAAGCATAGCTCCCAGCCCGATACCTGAAGCATCACAGTAAATAATATAGCTCTTTCCCGGATCTGGAAATACTAGTATCGGTGCTGAAGTCAACCTCCCTTTCAGCTCATAAAAGGGTGACACATAAGAATCTGACCATAAAAACTTCACACCCTTCTTGGTCAGACCTATTAATGGTGCTGCTAAGCGTGAAAAGTATTGTATAAAACGTCTGTAGTATCCAGACAACCCTAGAAAACTCCGCATCTCAAAGACGTTCTTTGGCTGCTCCTAGGAAAATACTGCTCTCACTTTCTCTCAGTCTATTAATACTCTTGTCTCTGAGATAACATGACCCAAGAAGTGAATCTGGTTCATAAAAAAGTGGCATTTTGAGAGCATAACATATAACTGATTCTCTCTCAGTGTACTCAAAAAAATTTCAAGATGTGTGGTATGGTCGTGTCGAGTGTGAGAGTACACCATGATATCGTCCATGAAGACCACTACAAACGAATCCAAGTATGGATAGAACACTCGGTTCATCAGTGCCATGAAAACTGCTGGCGCGTTCATGAGACCAAATGACATAACTAAGTACTCGTATAGACCATACCTGCTCCTGAAGGCAGTAAAAGTTACATCTGTTGGTATAATGCACAACTGATGATAACTGGACCTCAAGTCAATCTTCGAGCCTAGTATCCTCAAAGCTGATCAAAGATATCATCAATCCTCATCAAGGGATATCGGTTCTTGACTATCAACTGGTTCAGCTTCCGAAATCCATGCAAAGCCTAAGGGTGTCGTCTGCCTTCTTTACAAACAGGACCGGCGAACCCCAAGGAGAAGTACTCAGTCGGATAAAACCCTTTGCCTATAACTCCTCCAAATACTTCTTGAGATACTGAAACTCTGGTGTATCCATCCTATAAGGAGGAATGTACACTAGTGCCTCTCCTGGAACGAGCTCAATAGAAAAGTCTATCTCACACTCTGGAGGCAAACCTAAAAAATTCCTTTAGAAAGACATCCCTAAAATGATCCACCACTGGAGGAAAGTCTAACTGCAAAGTCCCATGGTCATCCAGATATAGACTAGAAATCTAGGCTGTAACTCCTCCTAGATCATGATGCTCAGGTCCTACTCTACTTTCCTGGACATCCCACTCACCCTTATGAAGAAAAGATCCACCCTCTGGTGATATGAAGCTCACCATGCGGCGATAACAGTCGATGAGTGATTGGAAGGGAACTAACCAGTCAATCCTAAGAATGAAATCATATCCTGTCATCTCTAGGACATAGAGGTCCCATAGAAAGTGAAACCCAACAACCTCTAGAGGGAACTCCTTGCACTGACGTACACTAGATTTCCTTGTCCCCAACAGAGTGTTTAGTGTCAAAACATCGGCAAAAGAAAAGATAAAGAGCTCAAGGCTCTCCACAATAGCGATAAATATAAATCTATGTATATCACCAGTATCGAAAAGAGAAGAAGATAAAACTAAGACTACTAAGATCATACCTTGAACTGTAGAGGGTCCAGGATCCTACTCTTGCTGGGTCTGCTATACTACAAAAGTATGGCCTGCACCACGGCCCTGTGACCCTGCTTGACCACTCTGACCTATTCCACTTTGCTGTCGCTGAAAGATCGGTGACTGACCACCACGACCATGACCTCCACCTTGGCCTGAATGGCCATAAGAAATCCAGTTCCCTGACTGGCGAGAAACTGGTGCTGTTTCTCCCGAATGAGGAGTCATAGAAGAACCCCTATCACCAGCTACTGGTGAAAAGATCTGACAGAAGCGCTGAAGGTGACACAACTCACCGCATGAATGGTACTCCACTAGGTCTCTCTAGCACTGTGGTCTCGTATGGACAACCCTTACACACTGGTAGCGTACCACCTGGCTACCTAAAGATGTGTCTCGCTGCCTCGGATCACCGCGCGTAGACTCCCTACGGTGCTTCCTGCTGTCAGCTGGTGTAACACCCCAAGATTTCATAGTGTGTTATTTCTTCAAAATAATTCAATAACTTGCATTACACGCAACACCGAGTTCAAGCGCACCATGACTTACCAAACAAGACGTTCAAAAGAGGTTATGAATAGTATTAACTAAATTTTAAACTTTATATAATCCCTATAATTTTAGAATCCATATTATGAATTTCTTAGACATAATGTAAGAACAAATTCATTTTCAGTATTGCACTTTTACCAACTTTAATAGTGAACCCTTTTTAAATACAATATTTTAAACTTTTTGACTAAATGGGGACATCAAAAATTTAAAATGAAACATCCCAAGCTTCCACGGTATGCTTTCCTTTGAATAATACAGTAGCGTGTGTTGTACGCAACTTCGAGTTCTAACACACACTACAACCAATCAAACTAGCCGTTATGAATAGTAATACCTACCTTTTGAAATTATATATATTTTATATTTCAAAATGGACTTCATTTTTGGATTCGGAATATCGAATTTAGCCTAAGGTGAAATTTTGGTACTTTTCGGATAACTTTAATATTTTGATGAATAGTGAAAATTACTAAATTTTAATTAAAAACAACTTTTTTAATCAAAATAATTAATAGTGATAAATTATTAATTTGAGTGGTTTTAAAGTATATTTAGAATATATTTTTACCATTTAATATAATGTTGGTCATTGTATGTAATTTTACAATTAAACGGAACATAAACAAGTGTCAATCTTTTGATAGTTATTATCTCTTAAAAACACGCTTTTTGTTTTGACAGCGGGAATTAATTTTAAATTAATTTCTGCCACTTCTGTGTTTCGAATTTGGAAAAATGGATTCCATATTTGGAATCAGGATGTTCAAATTGTGTAAATAGGTAACTTCTATTCTTAGACATTTTGAAAAATTACTGCGGTAAATATTTTATTTACCATGGTTAAGGGTAAATCCGATAAATAAGGGTTAAAAAAATAATATTATAATAATACTAAATTACCCTAAAACGTGTCCTAACCTTATTTTTTTGATACATGTTCGACCATAGGCATCTTTGGGTCGATTTTGGGACCCCATGGAGCCACTTGTAGGTGATAGGGACACTTTATTTTAATTTAGTTAAAATGAATACAAAAATGACACAAGCATATATCTTTTAGCAAAACAATTTTTACATAGGGTTATATATGTTGGATTTTCGACTATAAATATTAATTATAAAGATAAAAATATTTCCTACATAATTATATTTTATTTATAATTTTTAAACATTAAATAATTTAATTTAGTTATGACACAATGATGATCCAGTAATTCCCATAATAGTGAAAATTTAAAATAATTGATATTATAAATACCCAAATAAATATAATTTGAGACTTTTTATGAATCAAACTAATTTTATAATTTAATATTAAATGTTAGAAATAATTTAATTAAATTTGTTCGAAGTAATCATTCTGTTATGAGTTTCACAAAAATAAACTATTGAATAGTGTCAAAATTGACATAAAAGAGTTTTTAAAACAAATATTATATTATTAATTGATATTAAATTCCTAAAAATCTAATGTTCGGCCAAGAGACTTATATCATGATAGGTTAATCATTAATGGACCACTTGAGGGTCTCTTGGATGTATATGGTAAGTTTATTAACCATATAATATAAAAATACAAAGAGACATTGTAAAAGTGAAACTAATTAACTTAGAGTTAATACTTAAAGATAAGGTTAATATAAGTACCCAAACCTGTCTAAATTCTATTGGTTGAGTTGTTTTCGACCCATATCCACCTTAAAATTTGAATAATCAACTGTTTAGCCATTAGAAACTGAATATGAATTTATTATAAATTAATATTTCTAGCTTTTCCAAAGGTGCCCCTCACCCCTCTTATAAAAAGGCACTCCTCCTTCTCATTTCTTCACACTTTCAAAGACTTTTTGTTCGGCCAAACTCTGCCCAAATACTCTCCCAACTTCCCTAAATACAACCTAGAGGCCTTAGTTTGATCAGAAAGCCAACCTAAGGATCCCTTTTGATCAAATCAAAAGGAAGAACTCGAAGAAGAGGTAATGATTTCACCACCCTTTTCCAAGTTCCTTTCTTTTTCCACTTCTTCTTCCTTTGTTGTTACCATTCTAAAATAATAACTCCAGTATCATATATATACTGTGATGTTATTATAAATATGGTACAACCATATTTAGTATTATATCCACCCTTTTAATAACATGTCACCATACGTGCGTACGTACGGCTTACCGTCTCCACGTCGTGGTGTAATTGTTATTCAATATATTATTATTTTGATGGGTATAATAATGATGTGTAACTCATGTAAATAATAAATATAACATGTTAATGATTCTGTATATATGATATACCATCCTTTTAAATATTATTTTAATATCAAAACAATGATATTGTCGCTCGTGCGTACGTACGGACTACCGTCTCCACGAATGCGATGAGATTCATTCTCCATCGTATACATTCAAGTATAATTATCATTTGATGATTTAAAAAAGATGTTTAAGGACTTGATATCATTATGGATATTAATAATATACAACCTATCCATTACAAACATGGCTTACGTAACAAAACATATAAAAGAAAACGAGTAAGTTAACACCCGAAACAACGATAATACTAAGATATTATTAACAAAGAGAAGTTAAAAGATCATATATGATATCATATTAATATATATGATTATTGTATAATTTAATAACAATTATTTCACTATTATACAGGAGGTTAACCTACCCCAACCAAGGAAAAGTACAAGGTAAGGTTTATTTCACAATCTCTTCATTATCCGAGGTTGTTTATACGTAATAATCTACTGGGATCTCTTTATCATCCACATCCATGTTTCTTCAAAATGTATTTTAAAACATTTTTACCATTTACAAGAATATGGGTTTAAGTCACTTATACCCTTTTTTTAATTTTTATAAGTGGTTTATAAATGAATCTTTCCGTCGTTTTCCAAACAAGGTGCTTTTTAACCTTTTCGACAGAATTAAGGTAAGAATGTTTTTTTAACTTATACGGCGGGTGCGGTTATTTTCCGCCGTTATAAAATCGTCGAATCTTCCCTTACAATCTTATAAGAATATTTTCAAATTGAATGTATTATTTTATAATTATGTTACTTTTAAAATGATTTAAAAAAAAGAGATATTTCCCTAAAATAGTTTTGATTTCATCTATGTCAACATCCTTTGATGGATTTTAAGCTTATTTGAAGTTGAGTTATTATGATACAAAATATCCATATTTTATTGAAGGTTTTGTGATATTTTTGACTGTGGATAAATTATTCTTATGTCACTCATGGTTTTTGTTTAAAGTATTGACATTTCATAAGTTATTTTTAATCCGAATGTTTATGTTATATTTCAACCTTTCATTCAGATGAATGTGTTAGAAAAGTATGTTCCGGGTTGGGGACTGGTAAAAGTAATCCCTCCGGTTTGGTCTCCAGTTATTAGAGGCACTCCGGGTTGGTGTCCGGTTATTAGAGGCACTCCGGGTTGGTGTCCGGTTATTAGAGGCACTCCGGGTTGGGTTCCGGTTACAGTTAGCCCCTAGGTCTTGGGATGAGGCCTTGACAAAGAAATTAAAGTTCAGCATTATGCATTCCAACATTATGAAAGTGGTTATTGAAATTGCATGTGATTATTCGATTAGTAGAATATCCATGTGAATAAGTAAATGGCATTATTTCATTTTACTTTTTCCATACTATGTTGAAGTTCAAGTTTAAAAGGATTTTGTTTTAGTAATGCATTTCCTTAAATGTTTATGCTTATTTTTGAATGTTCCGCTATATTGTTATCCTTACTGGGCATTTGAGCTCACCCCTTTTCTATGTTTTATTTTTCCCAGGATGTGAAGAAGTAAGTTATGAATGACCTGCAGGGATATTATGAGGGGATAATAGTGTGGACTATGGAGACATTATGTTGTTGTAGTAGTTTTTCACTTTATGATGTAATGTAAAACTTATGAATATATCTAGTGTTTCCAAGGCTACTAAACCAATCGGTCTTTCGAGATTTGATCTTTCTTGTGATCATGCCAATGTTATGTAATAATGCACCGACTCTGGGTAACTAGGGTCGGGGCACTACAGTTGGTATCAGAGGAAGTTTAATACAAACCTTGGAAGCTATATTTAGATAAACTCTGATTAGAGCACATAGATTTAAGATGGACTTTGAGGATTAGTATAGAAGAACTTCCTAGAATTTTGGTATTGTAGATATTTTGTGAGTTTTCTGAGCAATACATCCCTATCTGGATACGAGCAGGTAGAGGCGGCTCTGGCACAGATGTACCTAGGGGTAAAACCCGAAAACACCGCTTTGAGCTAGACTCGAAGGGGAACTGGTGCACGACAACGGGCCTTGCTGCACTCTTGGTTACGACACTCCCGGGGGATATGCTTAGGATAATTCTCATTTTCTTTACAAACCATTATAAAGGGTTTATGAGTATATACTTCCTCAAAGGAGAAATTTTTATGATTATGGATTATATCCATAAACTATTTAATTTATGTTATGTGCTTTACAAGTTTGGGATTAGGTATTGTTATTCATAAACTAATCTAGTGTATGCCATTGTTTAGAAATGGCGCCCAGTAGAAGGAATGAGAACTCCAACAATGCACATGATCCAAAGAGAAGGAAGGATCATATCTTTCATGGTCTTAAGTGAGAATTTATAAGAGAAATAGTCTCCCATGTATTATCATCTTATGAAGAAATAATATCATGTGTTGATAAGATAAGTAAAGAGTTTACTGAGTCCTATGGATTTGAAGGGAAGCAAGAGAAGAAAAGGATGGAAGAGGGAAATATGGATAAAGGGAAGAGGGAAAAGAAGAATTTTCCCATATGTGATAACTGTGGGAAGAAACACCCTGGAACTTGTCTGAAAGGAATGAGAGTTTGTTATAAGTGTGGAGGAAAAGGGCACAAAGTACGTGACTGCAAGGGTAAGAAAATGGTTTCAAATGTACAATGCTTCATTTTCAAGGAGTTTGGACACTACGCGAACCTATGTCCCAGTCATCAAACCATGCCGCAAATGATGCTATTGGATAATAATCAAGTTATGATACTACCATAGATGAAGAGGAATGATTAGAGTTCTTATGTTTATTATGTCAATTGAGTGTTGTATCAACAATGTACTTGTTATAATAATTATGGAGTATATAAGGATTGTACTGCCGTACTATTTCATTAAGGACTTGAGATTGTGTGGAACAAAGAAAAGTGACTCAATAGCAGGATAAATTTTTGGAAAATATATGGTTGAGAGAATGATAAACCATAATATAGTTCTGATACCGAGGTAGTGATTTTGGAATAATACATGATTTATTTGGATAAATTATATTGGATATTCTTGACTACCTTGAAGCTGATTAATGATTTGTATATTCCATCATCGTTGGGGTTTAAAACATTTTTGGATTGATGAATTATATCCAGCATTCTATATGGAATAAGGGAGCATGAATGAAATCAATAAGGATTATGGTAATTCAGGATGTTTTAGTGTTTTAAAAGAATAAATGATGAAGGTATTAATATGCTATTACAGGGTAAAAAGGATCTACATTATGTTTACCTTCCTTATAAATTTTGGACTGAAGAATTTTGGATAGTTCTAGTTTGAGATTAATTTTTGATTGCCATAAAAAGGACAACCCAGAGGTCGGGCGACAACCCGTCGCGACCGGCAAGGCTGCGAGACTTGAACCCTCAACCGAAGGGCGATAAGGGTGTATCACCTACCACTGACCCACGTGATGTCCGAGATTAAACAATGTAGTTTTTTTAAAAAAAAGATCTGGTAGATGAATTATAAATTCGTTTTTTTGAACCCTATACGAATAGGATAAATAGAATATATTTTTTTTACGTTATATTATCTTTTATAGTGAAAGATAAGTTTGTGGTAGAAATTTATTAATGGATAAAACTCTAATTATAAAGTAAGTATATCTCCTTATGATCTTATCCAATCTCATAAATAAATTCCTCAACATTAAGAAAAGGAACTTAGAACAAAAATGTTGTCCTAGATGGTACCTTAAATCATCACTAATTTATAGCTTTGGGATTGTTGGCCTTTTCATAGCCATGTTCTCTACCACTCTCCATCGGATAATTGATGGTTAGATTTCTCTTCCATATCCATATTTTCCAATATGGAAGCCTAGTATGTGTTATTTTCTGTAATCTTCATACTTTCCACTCTTTATTTTAAATAGAGGCCTCATTAATTCATTTTTTGATGTGGGATTTCAACTAAGATATTTTGAAACATCAAAAATGGGTTATCCCAATACCCTATGTTTTGTTGAACCGATGGTATTTCAAATCATCATAGATTGATGAATTTAAGGACCTCAATTTTATACTTGTTTGTGATTGATGACCTCAATCACTACCTATAAATATTTACGTTTTTCCTCCAATTATATGTCTCTAATTACCACCAACGTTCTCCTAACCGAGATCATAATTTGGTGGTGACCCTTTCATTTCTCTTTTCCTCATATTAAGACTAGATTTTAGTAACCTAATTTCCGATGTGGGTTTTTCCACAAAGATATTTTCTATTTTAAACCTTTTATTTTAGAAGAACAATTTCAAATTGCGAGGACGCAATTTATTGAAGGAGGGGAGAATGTAACACCCCAAGATTTCATAGTGTGTTATTTCTTCAAAATAATTCAATAACTTGCACTTCACACAACACCGAGTTCAAGCGCACCATGACTTACCAAACAAGACGTTCAAAAGAGGTTATGAATAGTATTAACTAAATTTTAAACTTTATATAATCCCTATAATTTTAGAATCCATATTATGAATTTCTTAGACATAATGTAAGAACAAATTCATTTTCAGTATTGCACTTTTACCAACTTTAATAGTGAACCCTTTTTAAATACAATATTTTAAACTTTTTGACTAAATGAGGACATCAAAAATTTAAAATGAAACATCCCAAGCTTCCATGGTACGCTTTCCTTTGAATAATACAGTAGCGTGTGTTGTACGCAACTTCGAGTTCTAACACACACTACAACCAATCAAACTAACCGTTATGAATAGTAATACCTACCTTTTAAAATTATATATATTTTATATTTCAAAATGGACTTCATTTTTGGATTCGGAATATCGAATTTAGCCTAAGGTGAAATTTTGGTACTTTTCGGATAACTTTAAAATTTTGATGAATAGTGAAAATTACTAAATTTTAATTAAAAACAACTTTTTTAATCAAAATAATTAATAGTGATAAATTATTAATTTGAGTGGTTTTAAAGTATATTTATAATATATTTTTACCATTTAATATAATTTTGGTCATTGTACGTAATTTTACAATTAAACCAAACATAAACAAGTGTCAATCTTTTGATAGTTATTATCTCTTAAAAACACGCTTTTTGTTTTGACAGCGGGAATTAATTTTAAATTAATTTCTGCCACTTCTGTGTTTAGAATTTGGAAAAATGGATTCCATATTTGGAATCAGGATGTTAAAATTGTGTAAATAGGTAACTTGTATTCTTAGACATTTTGAATAATTACTGCGGTAAATATTTAATTTATCATGGTTAAGGGTAAATCCGGTAAATAAGGGTTAAAAAAATAATATTATAATAATACTAAATTACCCTAAAACATGTCCTAAACTTATTGGTTGATACATGTTCGACCATAGGCATCTTTGGGTCGATTTTGGGACCCCATGGAGCCACTTGTAGGTGATAGGGACACTTTATTTTAATTTAGTTAAAATGAATACAAAAATGACACAAGCATATATCTTTTAGCAAAATTTTTTTTACATAGGGTTATATATGTTGGATTTTCGACTATAAATATTAATTATAAAGATAAAAATATTTCCTACATAATGATATTTTATTTATAATTTTTAAACATTAAATAATTTAATTTAGTTATGACACAATGATGATGCAGTAATTCCCATAATAGTGAAAATTTAAAATAATTGATATTATAAATACCCAAATAAATATAATTTGAGACTTTTTATGAATCACACTAATTTTCTAAGTTAATATGAAATTTTAGAATCATTTAATTAAATTTTTTCGAAGTAATCATTCTGTTATGAGTTTCACAAAAATCAACTATTGAATAGTGTCAAAATTGACATAAAAGAGTTTTTAAAACAAATATTATATTATTAATTGATATTAAATTCCTAAAAATCTAATGTTCGGCCAAGAGACTTATATCATGATAGGTTAATCATTAATGGACCACTTGGGGGTATATTGGATGTATATGGTAAGTTTATTAACCATATAATATAAAAATACAAAGAGACATTGTAAAAGTGAAACTAATTAACTTAGAGTTAATACTTAAAGATAAGGTTAATATAAGTACCCAAACCTGTATAAATTCTATTGGTTGAGTTGTTTTCGACCCATCCCCACCTTAAACTTTGAATAATAAACTTTTGAGCCATTAGAAACCGAATATGAATTTATTATAAATTAATATTTCTAGCTTTTCCAAAGGTGCCCCTCACCCCTCTTATAAAAAGGCACTCCTCCTTCTCATTTCCTCACACCTTCAAAGCCTTTTGGTTCGGCCAAACTCTGCCCAAATACTCTCCCAACTTCTCTCACTACAACCTAGAGGCCTTAGTTTGATTAGAAATCCAACCTAAGGAGCCCTTTTGATCAAATCAAAAGGAAGAACTCGAAGAAGAGGTAATGATTTCACCACCCTTTTCCAAGTTCCTTTCTTTTTCCACTTCTTCTTCCTTTGTTGTTACCATTATAAAATAATAACTACAGTATAATATATATACTGTGATGTTATTATAAATATGGTACAACCATATTTAGTATTCTATCCACCCTTTTAATAACATGTCACCATACGTGCGTACGTACGGCTTACCGTCTCCACGTCGTGGTGTAATTGTTATTCAATATATTATTATTTGTATGAGTATAATAATGATGTGTAACTCATGTAAATAATAAATATAACATGTTAATGATTCTGTATATATGATATACCATCCTTTTAAATATTATTTTAATATCAAAAGAATGATATTGTCGCTCGTGCGTACGTACGGACTACCGTCTCCACGAATGCGATGAGATTCATTCTCCATCATATCCATTCAAGTATAATTATCATTTGATGATTTAAAAATGATGTTTAAGGACTTGATATAATTCTGGATATTAATAATATACAACCTATCCATTACAAACATGGCTTACGTAACAAAACATATAAAAGAAAACGAGTAAGTTAACACCCGAAACAACGATAATACTAAGATATTATTAACAAAGCGAAGTTAAAAGATAATATATGATATCATATTAATATATATGATTATTGTATAATTTAATAACAATTATTTCACTATTATACAGGAGGTTAACCTACCCCAACCAAGGAAAAGTACAAGGTAAGGGTTATTTCACAATCTCTTCATTATCCGAGGTTGTTTATACGTAATAATCTACTGAGATCTCTTTATCATCCACATCCATGTTTCTTCAAAATGTATTTTAAAACATTTTTAATATTTACAAGAATATGGGTTAAAGTCACTTATACCCTTGTTTGAATTTTTATAAGTGGTTTATAAAGGAATCTTTCCGTCATTTTCCAAACAAGGTGCTTTTTAACCTTTTCGACAGAATTAAGGTAAGAATGTTTTTTTTAACTTATACGGCGGGTGTGGTTATTTTCCACCATTATAAAATCGTCGAATCTTCCCTTACAAGCTTATAAGAATATTTTCAAATTGAATGTATTATTTTATAATTATGTTACTTTTAAAATGATTTAAAAAAAAGAGATATTTCCCTAAAATAGTTTTGATTTCATCTATGTCAACATCCTTTGATGGATTTTAAGCTTATTTGAAGTTGAGTTATTATGATACAAAACATCCATATTTTATTGAAGGTTTTGTGATATTTTTGACTGTGGATAAGTTATTCTTATGTCACTCATGGTTTTTGTTTAAAGTATTGACATTTCATAAGTTATTTTTAATCCGAATGTTTATGTTATATTTCAACCTTTCATTCAGATGAATGTGTTAGAAAAGTATGTTCCAGGTTGGGGACCGGTAAAAGTAAGCCCTCTGGTTTGGTCTCCGGTTATTAGAGGCACTCCGGGTTGGTGTCCGGTTATTAGAGGCACTCCGGGTTGGTGTCCGGTTATTAGAGGCACTCCGGGTTGGGTTCCGGTTACAGTTAGCCCCTAGGTCTTGGGATGAGGCCTTGACAAAGAAATTAAAGTTCAGCATTATGCATTACAACATTATGAAAGTGGTTATTGAAATTGCATGTGATTATTCGATTAGTAGAATATCCATGTGAATAAGTAAATGGCATTATTTCATTTTACTTTTGCCATACTATGTTGAAGTTCAAGTTTAAAAGGCTTTTGTTTTAGTAATGCATTGCCTTAAATGTTTATGCTTATTTTTGAATGTTCCGCTATATTGTTATCCTTACTGGGAATTTGAGCTCACCCCTTTTCTATGTTTTATTTTTCCCAGGATGTGAAGAAGTAAGTTATGAATGACCTGCAGGGATATTATGAGGGGATAATAGTGTGGACTATAGAGACATTATGTTGTTATAGTAGTTTTTCACTTTATGATGTAATGTAAAACTTATGAATATATCTAGTGTTTACAAGGCTACTAAACCAATCAGTCTTTCAAGATTTTATCTTTCTTGTGATCATGCCAATGTTATGTAATAATGCACCGACTTTGGGTAACTAGGGTCGGGGCATTACAGCTGGCGGAGCACTAACTCTAGAAGTGGAACTGCCCTGGATCTCAAATCCTAAATCTCTCAGATTGTACTCCACAATTAGTGCCTGGTTGATGATGGAAGCGATGGAAGTCAACCTGAAGATATTCACCTATGAGCAGATCTCCCGTCTGAGACCATCCTCAAACTTTCTTTCCAAGAACAACCCATCTCCGCCCAGGAGGGGTGTGAAACACTGAAGCTTGGTGAAATGAGAAAAATAATCCATAAATGATAGGGTACTCTGCTCAAGGATCATAAACTCTTGAGCTCGGTCAGCCCTCAGGGTCTCCAGATAGAAGTATTCATAAAAGATGTGCTGAAACTCTTCCCATGCCATAACCTGCTGATGGCCTACCTGTGAGATTACATCGCACCATCTCTTGGAGGAATCCCATAGAATATAGGTAGAGAGATTAAACCTCCTCTTTGTAGGCATCTCCAGATGCTCAAATATCGTCATCATGGCTTCTATTCATGACTCTGCAGCCTGAGGTCCTCCTTCCTTAGAAAAGGTGGGAGGATGCAGCTACTGGAAAAACCACTTCAAGTCGGCCATAGTCGAGGCAGGAGGTGGTGCTCCATGGAAGGTCTGCATCATCCTCATAAATCCTTCCCTAAACTGTGCATCAGCACCAGTAAATTTGCATAAGCTGGGAAGTCATTGATTGTCCACAATAAAGCAGCATGCAGTTTGAACATTTCATTCGTTTCGCAGTCATAAGTCATCACACCATCGCCCCAAAATTCATTCAACTCATCAATCAATGGCTGAAGGTAAACATCAATCTTATCCCCCGGACTTTTAGGTCCATCAATAAGAGTGGAAAGTAATATAAATTGTTGCTTCATACAAAGCCACGGAGGAAGATTATATGGAACCAACACCACGGGCCATGTGCTATGAGTTGCACCAACCATAGACTTGAATGGATTGAAACCATCTGCTGCCAATCCCAATCGGACATTACGAACATCTTTAGCAAAGTCGGGATGTCTCTTATCAAAATCCTTCCATGCATGAGAGTCTGCCGGGTGGGTTAACATGTCACTTTCATGAACTCTTTCTGCATGTCATCTCATTAAATTAGAAACTTTAGATGACATAAAAAATCTTTTCAACCTCGGTTTAAGGGGAAAGTAACGCATTTGCTTTACGGCAATCGGTTTCCCCTGTATCGCAATCTGACTTTGATGAGTCTTATTTCCCCTGTTCTCTTTCCACCTGGAAGCGCCACAAACCGTACAAATATCCAAATGAGCAGTTTCATTTCTAAACAACATACAGTTGTTTGCACATGCATCTATAGTCTCATATGTAAAACCTAAGTTCTATGTCAACTTACGAGCATAGTAATACGACTCAGGAATCTTAGCGTCGACAGGAAGAACTTTTTTCAATAAAACCAAAAGCATGTCGAATGATGTGTCTGACCAATTGTTCAAAGTCTTCAAATACAACAACTCCACGATAAACGACAGTTTATTGTAAGAAGTACATCCAGGATATAATTCTGTTTTCGCATCATCAAGTACTTCATAAAACCTCCTCGAATCACGATCTGCACCAGAGCGAAGATTTATCTCACCGGTCTCAAGATTCTGGATGTCAATGCCTTCAGGATCAAACCCACGTACCATTTCAGTAAGCATTTCATGCATTGGATCAGTCATCCTTGCATCAACATCCATCTGAGCTGCATCTGTATTTTGACAACGAACATATTCTTCTCCATGACGAGTCCAACTCTTATAATTTTTCAGAAATCCATTAAAGAAAAGGTGCTCCCTCACAGTATCTCGTGTGAATTGATATCTGTTAGCACATTTTCTACATGGACAACTAATATAGTCACTTTCAAATCCTCTCGTGAAGTCAATAAACTGCATAATTCCATTGAAATATTCTCTAGACGTTCGATTTGGAAGATCAATCCAACTCTTATCCATAATAATATCTGTATAACAAACATTTACACAATACTTATTACATTTACATTTTTCAAATCAACTATATTCAAAATAAATATTAACCATTTGTTTATGAACCATTGATAAAATAATAATGTAACTGAAAGCTCATGTTACCTGATTGAGCTACAAACCTGAAAGGGAGGGGAGCCGAAGGCGGTGCTGCGAGGGAGAGGAGGCAGCGAAGGGGAGCCGGAGCCAAAGGCGGTGCGGCAAGGGAGGGGACGGGCGGCGGCGGCGGCGGGGAGCTGGAGGAGAGGAGGCGGTGAGGGGACGGGGGACGGGCAGCGAGGGGGGGGGGTGTCCGGGGTCGGGGGGGGGGGGGGGGGCTGTCCGAGGTGCGGGGAGGGGTGTCCGGGGTGTCGGGGGCCTGTCAGGGGTGCGGGCAGGGGTGTTCGGGGTGCGGGGGGTGTCCAGGGTGCGGGGGAGGGGGTGCTGTCTGGGGTGCAGGGGGGCTGTCGGGGGTGCGGGGTGGGGTGTCCGGGGTGCGGGGGGCCTGTCCGGGGTGCGGGGGGGCTGTCCGGGTTCGGAGGGGGGGTGTCCGAGTGCGGGAGGGGGGCTGTCCGGGGTGCGGGGAGGCTGTCCGGGTTCGGAGGGGGGTGTCCGAGTGCAGGGGGGGCTGTCCGGGGTGCGGGGAGGCGTCCGGGGTGCGGGGGGCGGTCCGAAGTGCGCGGGGGGGGGGGGGGGGGGGGGCTGTCCGGGGTGCGGGGAGGCGTCCGGGGTGCGGGGGGCGGTTCGGAGTGCGCGCCGGGGGCTGTCCGGGGTGCGGGTGCCGTCCGGGGTGGGGGGGGGGGGGAGGGCCGAGAGGCCGGAGGGCGGCGGCCGGAGGCCGGATGGCAGGCGGCGGGGGAGGGCTGGCGGCGGGGGAGGCCGGGCGGCCGGGGAGGGCGGGCGGCGGGGGAGGCCGGGCGGCGGGGGAGGGCGGGCGGCGGGGGAGGCCGGGCGGCGGGGGAGGGCGGGCGACGGGGGAGGGCGGGCGGCGGGGGAGGCCGGGCGGTGGGGGAGGGGAGGGCGGCGCGAGGGAGGGCGGCGAGGGAGGGAGGGGGTTAGCTAGGGCGGAGGGAGATCGAGGGCGCGGGGGGGTGGGGGGGGGGCGCAGAAACCCCCCGGATTTTTTTATCCAGGTTAGCGACCGCCATTGGCAGTCGCTAATGGTGAGCTATAGCGACCGCCAATGGCGGTCGCCCGAGTCTGGGGGGCTCCAATGCCCCCTTTTCTAGTAGTGTTAGTACATAAAAAACACACACACACAAGGACCGTAATAGTTTAGTGTCTTTGGAAACTCAGAATATAATCTTCTAATCGTGGTGAAAGATCTTCAACATCTCCCATAATGATCTTCTTTTTTTTAAAAACCTAAATCCTTTCTTTATACCCTAGGGAAAAGAAAACATAAAAGGGTGAGCTCAAATGCTCAGTAAGGGTAAACAAAAGAAATATCAATCACATCATATTCATAAGAACACATCTTTTAAAAATATTAACCTGCAAAAGAGATCATAATTTCATAACATGGGATAAATCATAGTAGTGAAATGTAATCCCAATAATCACAACTTAAAACATGAAACTTTGTGGCATACACACATAATAATAGAGAATCATTTCTTATTAGTCAAGACTCATTGCCAAGACTATCTTAGTGGACAAAGTCCCTTTCTGAACCGAGTTCACTCCTCGTTTCAGTCCTATTTCACTGAACCGGTATAACCTACCGTTCCAGCCATGTCTATCTCATGAGATATAAAATCTTTACCCAATGCATTGGAGGGAGATATAGGTCCCACCCATCTCATAATGATACCATTCTTATGTGTGCCACAAAATCATAAACCATACATCATAGCATAAAAAATGGGAATCTTAAACATCGTGACATCATAAAACAATTCATATAAGATAAAGGAATTCATAAAAATATTTCCATCACAACATAATCAAATCCATGTAATAATAGGGATAAAAATAGAACCCTATATTATCTTAGATGGAAAATAATTTTGATAAAACTCTTGAACTCCATTCTTGAGGAAAATATCCTTTCTGCTTCAAAAACACTTTTCCTTTCTTAACATGTCATACACTTATAAACTAAAAGAAGTTGATTAAAAATAAACTTGAAAACTTGTAAAGGAAGCTTCTTGGAAATAATGTTTTAAAAATCCATTCATGCCGTATAATTTAAAAAAAACATTCTTCTCGTACTTTTGTCGGAAAAGTCAAAAAGTACCTCGTACGAAAAATGACAAAATATTCCTTTCATATCTTTTACTAAAAACTCACCGAAGGGTAAAATTGGATTTAAACAATTTTAGGTGGATGGAAATAATATTACATATTTAGGAAACATGTGTGTGGATGATAAAATACACCCCAATAAATACCAAAGTATAAACAATCTCGGATAAAAATGAGATTGTGATATTTCCATTACCTTAGGTCCAATTTGCTTCGTAAGTGTCCGAAACTCCTGTATAATGATTTAAATAATTTCATTGACTTATTACAGAATCATATTCATTGTTATTATATCATATATGGTTCACTTATGACTTTATATTACCCGTTCTTTTGTAAATTCATGTTAAAGTAGCGTTTTGGGTAAAATTGTCTCATTTGTCATTCGTGTTTTAACTTGTAATTATTCATATGATTACTTAGATCATGATTACTTAAATCCAGAATGTAAAAAATGATTTATACATAATATATATTCAGAATATACATATATATATAATGGATCGATAAATGGAAAGAAATACACCGTTCATGGAGACGGTAGTCCGTACGTACGCATGAACGCTGTTTTCGTTTCTTTATTGAATTGAGTGGAATTAAGTAGATGACAAAAATATATATATAAATAAATCCAGTATCATTATTATGTAATATAAATCATTATTATTCATTATATATACTTTATGATCACTCATGTATGGTTATCATGGAGAATGAATCTCATCACGTCGTGGAGACGGTAGTCCGTACGTACGCACGAGCGATGATATCATTCCCATAATTATTGAATAGAATTGGAGTGGATGGTATAATATATCAGAATCAGTATGATGTTATAATAACCATATATAGTTATTCTTTACACCATTATACCCATCCATGTAAGGTGTTGGTGGAAAAACAGATTTCACCACGGCGTGGAGACGGTATTCCGTACGTACGCACGCGTGGTGATTTCGTTTTCCGTAGGATGGATAGATGGTGAAATAGGGTTGTTTCATACTTATAATAACATATCAATATATGATTTATACTTATGCCATTACTTCATAATGAAACAACTAAATAAGAAGAAGTGGAAGAAGAAATAAAGTTAAAATAATCGATAACGGACATTACCTCTTCTTTGAAACGCCTCTTTGAGACCTCCTCTTAGGGAACTAAAATTGGCCTTTGAAGAAGACCAGAACCTCTAGGATGTTTCTATGGAAGTGGAGAAGAGAATTTGTTAGGGGTTTGCCGAGCTTGAAGTCTCAAAGTGGTGTGAGGAAGAGAGGGAGGAAGTGCCCTTTTATAAGGGAGGAGAGGGGCACATTTGGAATAACAAAAAATATTATTTTATTATAAAGTCAAATTCGGTCTTTAATAGCTCCAAATTGAGTTATTTCGAAGCTAAGGTGGGGATGGGTAGAAATCCTCTCATCCAATAGAATTTAGACAAGTTTAGGTCATTATAATAACCTTATCTTTTAGTTTTAACTCTTAGTTAATTAGATTGACATTTACCATGACACTTTGTATTTTTATATTATATAGTTAATAAACTTACCATATACATCCAAGCGACCCCCAAGTGGTCCATTAATGATACAAATATAATGATATAAGTATCTTGGCCGAACCTTATATTTTTAGGAATAAAATAACAATCAATAATATAATATTTGTTTTAAAAATTATTTTATGTCAATTTTGACACTATTCAATAGTTGATTTTTTTGAAACTCATAACAGAATGATTACTTCGACAAAAGTTAATGAAATCAATCCTAAAATTCCATATTAACCTAGAAAATTAGTTTAATTCATAAAAAGTCTGAAATTATATTTATTTGGGTATTTATAATATCAATTATTCTTATTTTTCACTATTATGGTAATTACTACATCATCACTGTGTCATAAATAAATTAATTTATTTAATGTATAAAAATTATAAATAAACTATCATTATGTAGGAAATCTTATTATCTTTCTAATGAATATTTACAATCGAATTTATCTTATGTATAAACCTATATTAAAAATGTTTTAGTAAATAAACTTTGATTTTAACTCTTTTAACTCTTCTTTGAATTAAATAATAATAAATGTACTAATCTAATCCAAGTGGGCTTAAATGGTCATATTTTATTCCTAAGGTTGTTTTTGGTCAAATTATACTTATCCAATAGAATTAGGACATGTGTTAGGGTAATAATAATATCATTTTTACCCTTAATTACCCTATTTACTTTTAACCGTGGTAAAAAAAAGTAAAAAGTTACTATTCACCAAAAATTATTTTCATCTCATTGAACCACATTTTAGTCCTTGATATTAATCGTGTCTCTCAGATTTTCGAAATTCCACTCACAGAAGCGGTAAAATTAAGTTTTATGAAAAATTCAGTCTTTTAACTACCACTTAGTGGTTTCACTATTCATCAAAAAATGAAAGTTTCTAGAAAAATACAAAAAATTAGGCCTAAGCTATATTTGATATTATGAATTCAAAAAATGATGTCTATTTTACCAAATTCAAAACAAATCAGTTACATTAACTAATTTAAAAATTAATTCCCGTCGTCAAAACAAATAGCGTGTTTTTAAGAGATAATAACTATCAAAAGATTGACACTTATTTATGTCTGTTTTAAATGTGAAATTAAATCCAATGAACAACATTGTATTAAATTGTAAAAATATATTCTAAATATACTTTAAAACCAGTCAAATTAATAATTTATCACTATTAATTATTTCGATTAAAAAAGTTGTTTTTTAATTAAAATTTAGTAATTTTCACTATTCATCAGAATATGAAAGTTATCCGAAAAGTACCAAAATTTCACCCTAAGCTAATTTTGATATTCCGAATCCAAAAATAAAGTCCATTTTGGAAGATAAAATTCAAAAAGTGGTTATTACTATTCATAACGGCTAGTTTTAATAATATTTTAATAGCATATCGTTGTTTAGTGAAACTCGGTATTGCGTACAACACACGCTATCAAGGAAGGTCGCGATTGCGTGTAATGAAAGAAAAGTCAGGGATGCGTGTAGTGCAAGATCCTTTTGGTGTAGCGTACAACACAAGACATCAATAAAATTAAAAATAATATTTTTCATAAAATCTCGGGGTGTTACATTCTGCCCCCCTTAAAATGAATTTCGCCCTCGAAATTCTTCGGGGTTATAAATGGTTTACTACTCGAAAGTTTCTTTAATAGAAACCCACATCATAAAAAGGAATACCCAAACTTGTCTTTAAAAACTAAAGTATGAAATGTAACGGTTACCCAAATTAACTCATCACTGGGTTTCCACGTAGGAGAACATGGGTGAAAATATGGATATGGAAGAAAAATCTAACCATCATGTTCTGATGGAGAGTGGTAGAGAACATGGCTATGGAAAAGTCAGCAATCACAAATCCATAGATTTGTGATGATCTAAGGTACCATCTGATTCATCGGATATAAGGGCACTAGGACAACATTTTTGGTTTTCAAGATCATTTCCCTAAAGTTGATGAAATTGGAATTAGAAGAAATACTTTCGTTATTTTGGTATAGTCTCACCGTTGGTCATTCTTTGGACAATTTCCACTTCATCTCTTAAATAAATGAAGTTGAATTTTTTATTCGTGATGTGTTAGTAGATCATGTGATAGAATGATGGGTCATTCCATCTGTCTCAAACAAAAGGTTAGAAAAGTTATCAAAAAATACATAAGTCCATCTATAGTGAGATGAATCATATATTGTTCCTAAAATGGAATTATACTTCATATATCATATTTCTTAATATAATAAAACTAGTTTCTACTAAACATGGACTTCCTGTAGGCCAGTGGTAGGCGCTAAAGGCCAGTCGCACTTCGGTTGTGGGTTCGATTCCCACAGCCTTGTCCGACGCGATGGGCTGTCGCCCGTCCTGCAGGTTGTCCTTTTTCTAAAGCTATATTACTATAACATCCCATCAATAATATCAAAAAATTTCTATCCTAACTTATGTCCAACATAATCCATTCCAATCTTTAGGCTTATCTAAAATACTTCGGTCCAAGCTCATAGTATAAAGAAAATGATTACTTGAAATGTCACATAACAATCACGTGAATGCCATCATTTATCCCCCATATATCATAAGATATATCTTGTTGGTCAAATTACAAACATGTGAATACCTTAATCATGTATTCTCTTGAAGAATGAATACCCATTGAACCTTAATGAAAACATGAATGTAGTTAAAAGTTAACACTTTCCACAAACCAAAATCCTCAAAATTCTTTATACTCAAACCATGATATCACTTAGTCCTTATATCAATCATGAGATCATGAATACTTTCAAACATTTTATTTTCTCCTTATCCCTTCATAATGCGCATATCATCTGCTTTCCAAAATATTTGAATCACTTTTCATGGTTACCGGTACCTTAAAATTATTGAAAACCACAATAGAATAATACAAAAATATTCTAATAAAAGTACCTCAACAGCATTATTCTTGAATACCAATACACAAACACTTCAATCCATCCTCTTTAATTATTGTCCTGGAATAAGTCCTTCCTTGATTTAGAAGTAACTTTTTAGGTTAGGGCATTGAGTTGGGTAATGCCCATGTTCTCCACAAATAATACATTGAACTCCATAACAGTCTGTCACTCTATGACCCTTTTCTCCACACAGATAACATCAGTCCCTCCATTCTCAAGGTTCTTCTTCCCTTCTTTAGAAATCTCAATCTTCCTTTCTTTATGCTCCTTAACATGCGAACATGCATAATAGTTTATCTTCCTCTTCTTTGATGAATTAGGCATACCACTAAATTTCAAATTGTTAATCATATATCGCGATGACTGATTCGGCATAATCACAATATCTTTCTCTCTAGGAATTACACAATTTTGTTGCTCATAGTCACCAATTTGTCCATTGGATTCAATGTTAACCAAATTCCTTATGGTTCCCTCCATTAACTAAAACACAAAAAGAATTCTTTGAGAGGCAAAAATCATGCTGGAGAAAACAACATAGTAAAGGGGGAGTACCTTCAATATCTAACATCTTAGGTTACCGTAATTCTATTACTATAACCTATACTTATACTTAACCTTAGGAAAATCCCTAGACATACCTTAGAAATATCTCTAGGGATCTCACTAACGTTTTCGCATCCTAGTTTCCCAAGGTTGAATAAACCTTTCCTCTGATACCAACTGTAGAGACCCGAAGCTTAACGTACATGGACATTACATTACTTTTGCGGAATACTTAGTACATAACAAAAACACACATACAAGGACCGTAATAGTTTAGTGTCTTTGGAAACTCGGAATATAATCTTCTAATCGTGGTGAAAGATCTTCAAAATCTCCCATAATGATCTTCTTTTTTTTAAAAACCTAAATCCTTTCTTTATACCCTGGGGAAAAGAAAACATAAAAGGGTGAGCTCAAATGCTCAGTAAGGGTAAACAAAAGAAATATCAATCACATCATATTCATAAGAACATATCTTTTGGAAATCTTAACCTGCAAAAGAGATCATAATTTCATAACATGGGATAAATCATAGTAGTGAAATGTAATCCAAATAATCATAACTTAAAACATGAAACTTTGTGGCATACACACATAATCATAGAGAATCATTTCTTATTAGTCAAGACTCATTGCCAAGACTATCTTGGTGGACAAAGTCCCTTTCTGAATCGAGTTCACTCCTCGTTTCAGTCCTGTTTCACTGAACCGATATAACCTACCATTCCATCCATGTCTATGTCATGAGATATAAAATCTTTAAACAATGCATTGGAGGGAGATATAGGTCCCACCCATCTAATAATTATACCATTCTTATGTGTGCCACAAAATCATAAACCATACATCATAGCATAAAAAATGGGAATCTTAAACATCGTGACATCATAAAACAATTCATATAAGATAAAGGAATTCATAAAAATATTTCCATCACAACATAATAAAATCCATGTAATAATAGGGATAAAAACATAACCCTATATTATCTTAGATGGAAAATAATTTTGATAAAACACTTGAACTCCATTCTTGAGGAAAATATCCTTTCTGCTTCAAAAACACTTTTCCTTTCTTAACATGTCATACACTTATAAACTAAAATAAGTTGATTAAAAATAAACTTGAAAACTTGTAAAGGAATATTCTTGGAAATAATGTTTTAAAAATCCATTCATGCCGTATAAGTTAAAAAAAACATTCTTCTCGTACTTTTGTCGGAAAAGTCAAAAAGTACCTCGTACGAAAAACGACGAAAGATTCCTTTCATATCTTTTATTAAAAACTCACTGAAGGGTAAAATTGGATTTAAACAATTGTAGGTGGATGGAAATAATATTACATATTGAGGAAACATGTATGTGGATGATAAAATACACCCCAGTAAATACCAAAGTATAAACAATCTCGGATAAAAATGAGATTGTGATATTTCCCTTACCTTAGGTCCGATTTGCTTCGTAAGTGTCCAAACCTCCCGTATAATGATTTAAATAATGTCATTGACTTATTACAGAATCATATTCATTTTTATTATATCATATATGGTTCACTTATGACTTTATATTACTCGTTCTTTTGTAAATTCATGTTAAATTAGCGTTCTGGGTAAAATCGTCTCATTTGTCGTTCATGTTTTAACTTGTAATTATTCATATGATTACTTAGATCATGATTACTTAAATCCAAAATGTAAAACATGATTTATACATAATATATATTCAGAATATACATATATATAATGGATCGATAAATGGAAAGAAATACACCGTTCATGGAGACGGTAGTCCGTACGTACGCATGAGCGCTGTTTTCGTTTCTTTATTGAATTGAGTGGAATTAAGTAGATGACATAAATATATATATACATAAATCCAGTATCATTATTATGTAATATATTTCATTACTATTCATTATATATACTTTATGATCATTCATGTATGGTTAACATGGAGAATGAATCTCATCGCGTCGTGGAGACGGTAGTCCGTACGTACGCACGAGCGATGATATCATTCCCATAATTATTGAATATAATTGGAGTGGATGGTATAATATATCATAATCAGTATGATGTTATAATAACCATATATAGTTATTATTTACACCATTATACCCATCCATGTAAGGTGTTGGTGGAAAAACAGATTTCACCAAGGCGTGGAGACGGTATTCCGTACGTACGTACGCGTGGTGATTTCGTTTTCTATAGGATGGATAGATGGTGAAATAGGGTTGTTTAATACTTATAATAACATATCAGTATATGAGTTATACTTATGTAATTACTTCATAATGAAACAACTAAATAAGAAGAAGTGGAAGAAGAAATAAAGTTAAAAGAATCGGTAACGGACATTACCTCTTCTTTGAAACGCCTCTTTGAGACCTCCTCTTAGGGAACTAAAATTGGCCTTTGAAGAAGACCAGAACCTCTAGGATGTTTCTATGGAAGTGGAGAAGATAATATTTCAGGGTTTGGCCGAGCTTGAAGTCTCAAAGTGGTGTGAGGAAGAGAGGGAGGAAGTGCCCTTTTATAAGGGAGGAGAGGGGCACCTTTGGAATAACTAAAAATATTATTTTATTATAAAGTCAAATTCGGTCTTTAATAGCTCCAAATTGAGTTATTTTGAATCTAAGGTGGGGATGGGTAGAAATAATATCATCCAATATAATTTATACAAGTTTAGGTCATTATACTAACCTTATCTTTTAGTTTTAACTCTTAGTTAATTAGATTGACATTTACCATGACACTTTGTATTTTTATATTATATAGTTAATAAACTTACCATATACATCCAAGCGACCCCAAAGTGGTCCATTAATGATAAAACTATCATGATATAAGTATCTTGGCCAAACCTTAGATTTTTAGAAATAAAATAACAATCAATAATATAATATTTGTTTTAAAAATTATTTTATGTCAATTTTGACACTATTCAATAGTTGATTTTTTTGAAACTCATAACAGAATGATTACTTCGACCAAAGTTAATTAAATCAATCCTAACATGCCATATTAACATATAAAATTAGTTTAATTCATAAAAAGTCTGAAATTATATTTATTTGGGTATTTATAATATCAATTATTCTTATTTTTCACTATTATGGTAATTACTACATCATCATTGTGTCATAAATTAATTAATTTATTTAATGTATAAAAATTATAAATAAACTAAAATTATGTAGGAAATCTTATTATCTTTCTAATGAATATTTACAATCGAATTTATCTTATGTATAACCCTATATTAAAAATGTTTTAGTAAATAAACTTTGATTTTAACTCTTTTAACTCTTCTTTGAATTAAATAATAATAAATGTACTAATCTAATCCAAGTGGGCTTAAATGGTCATATTTTATTCCTAAAGTTGTTTTTGGTCGAATTATACTTATCCAATAGAATTAGGACATGTGTTAGGGTAATAATAATATCATTTTTACCCTTAATTACCCTATTTACTTTTAACCGTGGTAAAAAAAAGTAAAAAGTTACTATTCACCAAAAATTATTTTCATCTCATTGATCCACATTTTAGTCCTTGATATTAACCATGTCTCTCAGATTTTTGAAATTCCACTCACAGAAGCGGTAAAATTAAGTTTTATGAAAAATTCAGTCTTTTAACTACCACTTAGTGGTTTCACTATTCATCAAAAAATGAAAGTTTCCAGAAAAATACAAAAAATTAGGGCTAAGCTATATTTGATATTATGAATTCAAAAAATGATGTCTATTTTACCAAATTCAAAACAAATCAGTTACATTAACTAATTTAAAAATTAATTCCCGTCGTCAAAACAAATAGCGTGTTTTTAAGAGATAATAACTATCAAAAGATTGACACTTATTTATGTCTGGTTTAAATGTGAAATTACATCCAATGACCAACATTGTATTAAATTGTAAAAATATATTATAAATATACTTTAAAACCACTCAAATTAATAATTTATCACTATTAATTATTTCGATTAAAAAAGTTGTTTTTTAATTAAAATTTAGTAATTTTCACTATTCATCAGAATATGAAAGTTATCCGAAAAGTACCAAAATTTCACCCTAAGCTAATTTCGATATTCCGAATACAAAAATAAAGTCCATTTTGGAAGATAAAATTCAAAAAGTGGTTATTACTATTCATAACGGCTAGTTTTAATAATATTTTAATAGCATATCGTTGTTTAGTGAAACTCGATATTGCGTACAACACACGCTATCGAGGAAGGTCGCGATTGCGTTTAATGAAAGCCAAGTTAGGGATGCGTGTAGTGCAAGATCCTTTTGGTGTAGCGTACAACACAAGACATCAATAAAATTAAAAATAATATTTTTCATAAAATCTCGGGGTGTTACAGTGCTCATACATCAGCCTCCCTCTCCCAAGTCTCGTCCTGCACCCGTCCATGCTGCCATAGCACTCATACCAAGGGAACAGACTGGCCATGAAGAACCTTTGTACCGCGATCAACAATTTAGATAGGATTCTCCTCAAATGACACATCCACCTTGAGCTCAACCTCTTCGGGTTGAAAAACATGAGACAGGTCTGAAAAGTAACGTCAGAGTTGAGATACTTGAAAAACATCATGCATAGATCGGTACCTCTGAGGTAACTGCAACTGGTAGGCAACCGGCCCAACTCTCTCCAAAACCTCAAATGGACCGACGTACCCCAGTGAAAGCTTACCCTGTCTCCTAATCCTCTTGTGTCCCAACCTCAGTGTGACACGCAGGAAAACCTGATCCCCGACCTCGAACTCTAGAGGTCGTCTTCGCCGATCAGCATAAGACTTATGACGATACTGTGCAGTATCCATCCTCTTCCGAATCAACTCTATCTGCTCTGTGGTCTCTTGAACAAGATGAGGTCCCAGCAAAGCTGCCTCTCCTACCTCTAGCCAACATAAGGGTGATCGACATGGACTACCATACAAAGCCTTATAATGTTCCATCTGAATAGTTTCCTGAAATATATTGTTGTAGACAAACTCCATAAGAGGTATATGATTCTCCCAAGAACCTATAAAATCCAAAATGCACGCTTGGAGCATATCCTCAAGCACCTGAATCGTACGCTTAGACTGGCCATCTTTCTAGGGGAGGTAAGCTGTAATCAAAAGTACCTATGTACCCAAAGCCTTCTGAAGCCCCTGCCAGACCTGAGAAGTAAAACACACATCCCTGTCTGAAACAATAGAGTGTGGAACTCCATGAAGACGTACAATCTCTCAGATGTACAACTGCCCTAGCTCTTCAACACTGAAGGTCTCATTGATTGGAAAGAAGTGAGAAACCTTTGTGAGTCTATCAATGACAATCCAAACTGTGACATTCCCTTAAGGCGAACTCGGAAAACCGGTCATGAATTCCATCGCGACATCATTCCACTTCCACTTAGGAATGGGTAACTATTGTAAAAGCCATGCTGGTCACTGATGCTCCGCCTTCACCCGTTGACAAGTAGAACACCTCATAGTGAAACCAGAAAAATCCCTCTTCATACCTGGCCACCAATACTGATAGTGTAGATCACGATACAACTTGGTGATGCCAGGATGAACTGCCCAAACTGAGGAATGAAAATCCCGTATCAGCTCCTCGCGTATATCTATTGGCACCCATATACGTCCTTGGAAATTCAAGATTTCATCCTCACCTATGGTCCACCCAGGAATATGGTCCTTTCCTGACATGCTTTCCCATATCACTAGGCCTTCAGAATCTAATAGCTGCCTCATTCGCATCTGATCTAGGAGGGTAGAGGTAATAGCTACAGAAGATAGAAAAGTCTACCCCTGTCTGTCGTGCACCTCCAAATGCATGTCAGAGAACAGAGGCATAAGCTTCCACTCATTGTTGGCCTCCTGAACTGCCTGTATCTGAGTCCTTCTCAACGCATCAGCCACTGCGTTGCCTTTCCCAGACGTATAGGCAAGCTCAAAGTCAAAGGACTATAGGTACTCAACCCACATGCGCTGTCTCAAATTCAGATCATGCTGAGTAAAGATGTACTTGAGACTCTTGTGATTGATGAAAACCACAAAATTCTCTCCTAGAAGGTAATGTCTCCAACAGCGTAGGGCATGAACAACAACTGCCAACTCCAGATCATGTGTCGGGTAATTCCTCTCATGTGGCCTCAACTGCTGAGACCCATACGCAACGACTCCATCTCCCTGCATAAGCACATCTCCTACCTCGATACCTGAAGCATCATAGAAAATGATATAGATCTTGCCTGGATCTGGAAAGACTAGTATCGTTGATGAAGTCAACCTCCCTTTCAACTCCTAAAAGGCTGACTCACAAGAATCTGACCATAAGAACTTCACACCCTTCTTGGTCAGACCTGTTAGTGGTGTTTCTAAGCATGAAAAGTCCTGTATAAAATGTCTGTAGTATCCATCCAGCCCTAGAAAACCTCGCAAATCAAAGACGTTCTTCGAATTCTCCCAGGAATCTACTACTCTCACTTTCTCTGGGTCTACTGATACTCCTATCTCTGAGATAACATGACCCAAGAATTGAATCTGGTCCATCCAAAAGTGGCATTTTGACAGCTTAACATATAACTGATGCTCTTTCAGTGTACTCAAAATGATCTCAAGATGTGTGGCATGGTCATGTCGAGTGTGAGAGTACACCAAGATATCATACACTAAGACCACTACAAACGAATCCAAGTATGGATGGAACACTCGATTCATCAGTGCTATAAAAATTGCTGGCACGTTCATGAGACCAAACTGCATAACTAAGTAATCGTATAGACAATACCTGCTCCTGAAGGATGTAAAAGGTATATCTGATGGTCTAACATGCAACTGATGATAACTGAACCTCAAGTCAATCTTTAAGAATACTCAGGCTCCTTGAAGCTGATTAAAGAGATCTTCAATCCTCGGCAAGGGATATCAGTTCTTGACCGTCAAATGGTTCAGCTTCCAATAATCCACGCAAATCCTGAGGGTTCCATCTACCTTCTTTGAAAACAGGACAGGGGAACCCTAAGAAGAAGTACTGGGTCGGATGAAACCCTTTGCCTGTAACTCCTCCAACTGCTTCTTGAGCTCCTGCAACTCTGGTGTAGCCATCCTATAAGGAGGAATGGACACCGATGCCGCTCCTAGAATGAGCTCAATAGAAAAGTCGACCTCACGCTCTAGAGGCAAACCTAAAAAGTCCTCTAGAAAGACATCCCTGAAATGATCCACCACTGGAGGAAAGTCTAATTGTGAAGTCCCCAGGTCATCCAGATATAGACTAGAAATCTGGGCTATAACTCCTCCTAGCCCATGATGCTCGGGTCCATCTCTACTCACCTAGACATCCCACTCACCCTTATGAAGAAAAGATCCACCCTCTGGTGATATGAAGCTCACCCTATGGCGATAACAGTCGACGACTGCTTGGAAGGGAACTAACCAGTCCATCCTGAGAATGAAATCATATCCTGTCATCTCTAGGACATAGATGTCCCATAGAAAGTGACACCCATAAACCTCTATAGGGCACTCCATGAACTGACCTACACTAGATGTCCTTGTCCCCAATGGAGTGTCTAGTGTCAAAACATCGACATAAGAAAAGATACGGAGCCCAAGTCTCTCCACAACAACAAAATATATAAAGCTATGCATAGAACCAGTATCAAAAAGAGTAGAAGATAAAACTGAGGCTACTAAGATAGTACTTGGAACTATAGAGGGTCTAGGATCTTACTCCTGTTGGGTCTGCTCCACTGCAAAAGTCTGGCCTACACCGTGACCCTGTGACCCTACTTGACCACTCTGAGCTGATCCACTTTTCTGTTGCTAAAAGACCGATGACTGACCACCAAGACCATGACCTCCACCTCATCCTGAATGACCAGAAGAACTCCAGTTCCTTGACTGGTGAGAAACTGGTGCTGCTGCTCCTGAACGAGGAGTCAAAGAAGAACCCCTGTCGCCAGTTGCTGGTGAAAAGATCTGACAGAATCGCTGAAGGTGACCCAACTCACTGCATGATCGACACTCCACTGGGTCTCTTTGGCACTATGGTCTCGTATGCCCAACCCTTCTACACTGGTAGCATACCACCTGGCTACCTGAAGATGTGTCTCGCTGCCTCGGATCACCGCACGTAGACTCCCTACGGTGCTTCCTGCTATCAGATGGCGGAGCACTAACTCTAGAAGTGGAACCGCCTTGGCTCTCAGCTACGGAATCTCTCAGATTGCGCTCTGCAATCATCACCTAGTTGATGATGGAAGCGATGGAAGTCAACCTAAAGATATTCACCTACAAGAAGATCTCCCTTCTGAGACCATCCTCAAACTTTCTTTCCAAGAACAACCCATATCTTCCCAGGAGGGGTGTGAAACAATAAATCTTGGTGAAACAAAAGGAATAATCCATAACCGATAGGGTACCCTACTCAAGGCTCATAAACTCCCGGGCTCGGTCGGCCCTCAGGGTCTCCAGATAGAAGTAGTCATAAAAGATGCGCTGAAACTCCTCCCAAGCCATAACCTGCTGATGGCCTGCCTATGAGATTACATCCCACCATCTCTTGGAAGAATACAGTAGTATATAGGTAGCGATCTTGAATCTCCTCTCTGGAGGTGTCTCTAGATTCTCAAAGATCATCAGCATGGATTCTATCCATGACTCTGCAGCCTGAGATCCTCCTTCCACTAAGAAGGTGGGAGGATGCTGCTGTTGGAAAACCCGCATCAAGTCGGCCATAGCTGAGGTAGGAGATGGTGATCCCTGGAAGGTCTGCATAATACTCAGAAAGCCTTCCCTAAATCATTAATCAGCACCGGTAACAGGTATAACTGATGGTGCCAAGACTGGCACAATAGGAGGATCTGTAGGTGGTCCCTGATCAGCCATTTCTGGTGTCTGATCACCGCCTGGCAACTGGCGTACAACTGAAGGATTTCTTAGTGGCATGACTCTGCAAGGTCAAGTGCACACCTTAGATCAAGATATCAAGGACTAAAAACAAGGAGTGTAAGAAGGGAATAGTAGGAAGAAAGCACTCAATTTTTACAAAGCATGACTACACGACGTGTACATTTCTAACACGGTGTGTTCCCTGAAGTCATTCACATGGGCGTGTACTCTTTCCCTAACTGGTTGTGTAACAACCCAAACACACAGCATGTTCCCCAAACACATGACGTGTACTTGAATCCTCTTCCCCTTCCGGGGTCCTTCTATATGGTTAAGCCACACAGATCTCCCAAGACAAGACTACACGACGTATTCAAGGTAAACACGGCGTGTACTAGAAAAGCGTCACCTGGCCCATGTTGTTAGTGACATGACCTGACATAGGGCCTGACATGATACAACGTGTTCCAAACAGACACAACCTGTACTTAAAGGGACAACACCGACCCTTGTTTTTCGTGACATGGCTGGGTACCTGGGTCAGACTACACGGCATGTTTAGACAGCACACGACATGTATTAGACACAACTCATCCAACCTATGTTGTTAGTGACACGGGTGGCATGGGGTCAACACAACACGACGTGTTGTGAAGATACACGGCGTGTTCACTCTAGATTTTTCCCATCCCGTGTCTCTGCCCACACGGCCTACAACACGGTTAGAGACTACACGGCGTGTACATATACTACACGGCGTGTAATTAAGAAAAACTATTTCTTCTCGAATAGAAGAACACATGGTGTGTACTTAACATTACATGGCGTGTATTCTGGGTTTTTCCAGACAGTAAGCCTAAAAAACTACTCTGAAATCTAGAAAACACTGAAACAAGCACTGAAAGTGCCAAATTCCGATCTGTGAGGGCCCATACTCCCCACAAATCAAAGTTTGGCATCACAAACAAGTTATAAACAAGGTAAAAAAGTCAATGATCCAGCAAATTCCGGACCATGAGGGCCTATAACACCTCAAGAACCAAAGTTTAGCATTCATTCAAGAAAATATCTACACAAAACAATACCTTATCAAATAGTAGGTATTTCTATCAAGGAAACTATCACAACATCATGCATATTTTACACATCATCAATCAAAACAACATGCAATCACTAATACATCCTATATGGCATGGAAAAAATGCATGACATGTGATTTCTAACAAGTGCCTATATGATGCATGAGATGGCATACCCTCATCTCATCGGGTTGCAATAGAAATAGAACCTCAATAACATCAACAATAACATCACAAATCATGTGAATCACCCAACGGTGAAAATCAAATCAACCGTAAAATTACAAAACCAAAAAAATTTCAATAAATGAGGTAGTATGGATTTTCCCTGTACACAGGTTAGCTACTCCCGAGCACAACTTATTACCAAATACCTATTCTATCCTATCTCTAGCTATAGGCTCCAAACAGTAAATCAAGAGAAAATAATGCCTCTAATACCACTTTGTAACATCCCGGTTCCGGAAGCCACCCAGAGGTGCCCCGTACCCGGTTGGTCACATGGCCTCAAGCACATTTCCCCGAATGCCAGAGGCTACCGAATAGCAGCGAGGGCCTTGGGTGTGATAGTGGGGAAACTATGCCCTCATTGGAAGAGTACACAGTGGAAGTAAACAACACACAATAGTGGAAGCAGTAAATATCCAACAGCACTAAACAACAGAAGACTGATAAAGAAACAAATGAAGAATAAATATATATAAATTATGCATGATACATATATGTCAAGGAAAGCGGCCAAAAAAGTCACAATTCTGAATATAGTACTAAAAAGAAGCACAAAAGGAAAATAGATGAGAAACTACTCAACATCGCAAGCCTCGACTTGGTCCCATTCTCTCCAGCTCCAATGCAATCAAGTACCTGAAGTCAAAGGGAGCTTTCCCTTGTCTATAACTGCAGCAATATAATTTTTTTGGGACCAAAAGCATGGCCCAAATAGGGCGTGAGACTAAATCTCAGTAGGCAACCACCACAAGATCTGTGCCTAATAGTTTGTGAATATATGGCAGGTAAAAGTACAGAAAGCAGTAAATAAGAGAAGTACTCAACAACAAACAATGCACATTTTCAAGCATTTAATTCAAAAACAAGTAATCATCTACTCAAGAAAGTAGAAACAAGAAGGTAACCCTTTGGGTAGTTCTCATAGACTAGCCCATATGATTCAACAAAAAAGTACTGGAAACCCTATGGGAAGCATACATAGTCTCACCCCTCTGGTTCATCTAAAGTATAGACTCTCTAGGGAAGCACTCACCGTTAATTCCCCCTATAGTCTCGTATCGTACTAAAGGCGCTCTAGGGAAGCATTCAAAATCTCATTCCCCTTGTGGCCTGCATCGAGGAAGTACAAACACTCTGAGGAAGAAGTCACCATCAATTCACCTTGAGGTCTCACATCGTAAAATTATAAAGACTCTCTGGAGAAGCCCTTACATCCATTATCCTTGTGGTCTACTACATTAGGTTCTCACGGACCTATGTAAGTCAAATAAGTATAGCGCGCGTAACAGCCAAGGTAAACCTCAAGAACTACTTGGCTATCATTCTATGGAATATCAGCACTTTAGAACTACAATCATACCATCCTACAATTCTAGGCATGGAAAGTAAATAGAAGCCTAACAGGCAAACAAGACCCAAAGGTCAAAACTAGTAAACATGAATGGGAAATACATCCAAAGCACAAAAATTCACCATATTCACAAACAATATCCTCTATGCTAGCATATAAGAAAAGCAGGCAAACAATAGGGCTAAAACGGTAAACACGCAATACCCCGTTCAAGGGTATTGGTGGAATTTGCACAAAATATTCAATGAATTTCAACGGAAAGGCACAAACCACCTACCTCGGGGTTAGGAGATCAATATAATTGAACCTCGAAGCTTGAATCTCCTTAGAACGTCGTAGATCTATGAAAACACATAAAACATTCAAACCACGATAACTTGGAAATGAGGAGGAATTGGAAAACGATGCTCTAGAAGAAGGAAGAGATTACCGCTGTGATTCCAACACAATCTATAATGGTTGATTCGGAGAACAAATGCGCGATCGGGGGCTCAGGGAATTCTCGGCACCGTACGGGTGCTCTGGGATGTTTTGTCCGAAGAAGAAGACACCCCTGTCCATTAGATGCGACCCCGGTCCGTTTAATGAAAAAATAAAATAAAATTCATGATGTGTACTTTGGAAGTACACGACGTGTAGTTTCCCTTTCCATACTCTGCTTTAGGCGGCCTCCACATCACCCCACACGACTGTGTGTGTGGCCTTGACACAGCCAACACACGGCCTCATGCAGAAATGAAGTACACGGTGTGTACTCATAAAGTACATGGTGTGTACTTAAAAAAATTCCAGAAACTCCTCTTTTCTCAAAAACTAAAAAAAACATACCTGAAAAGAAGGTTTGGGTTCTTACAAATTCTGTCTTGGAATTAAACATAACACACCTTTATTGACTTTTCTCCCAATCCAATTGACCAATTGAGCTAGAATTTTTTGGTGTGAAATAAAATATGTATCCACCCAAATTTTTAGAATAAATGGTTAGGATTTGATGGAATATTCATAGGCATAAATTCATTCACATTTAGACTAAAGAAAAATTAGACACAAAAACGAATAACAACACATTTTTTAGTAAAAAATCCATTAATTTGGATAAAAAAGTCCAATGGACTCCAAATTTGAAGGGTGTACTATAAAAATACATATATAAAACTTTTAATAATAAATTTTCTCCATATTAGGATATATGAATTGTCAAATTGGTGATCCAACTTGAGGGGTAGTTTTGGAAGGAAAATGGTTCACTCTCTTTAGCTATAAATAGATACTCATTCTCACCTTGAAAGGAGTTGGAACTTCAAAAATTAAGGAGGAAAATTTTCATGAATAGATCCTTTACAAGGGACTAGGATGAATTTACTTAATATTATTTCAACAAGAGATACCACTCCTCCACTTTTATTTTCATGTTTGTTTTCCCTTATTTTCATTTGTAATCATGTAAGTTTATTTTATTTTCAATTGAATATTAATTCATGTTTCTTAATATTTATTTATAATTATTATCCATGTTATATTGTGAAATATTAATGGTTTTAAAATGGTTTTAATCAATTTAAAATCCCTTTCCTATTTTTTCTTTCTTATTTAATCAAAAGTCTGTTTTTACCTCTCTTTACGTTTCGTGTGTGTGTTCGGCGCACCACTCTTTTCTTGCCCTGTTATTTTTATTATCTTTATAAATAATCACCATAAGAATAATAAATAATATTAATAAAAATCTCAATGGATGATTAAATCTACCATTGGGGTGAGATATAATTTTGGGATGTTAAGTGATTCAGAGCTTTTTCTCGATTAATATTCTTTAATTTGATATTGTGTATGTTGAACTTAAAATGTCATGGATTAATGAGTTGTTTTGTTTAAAATGTGAATTAAATGGATTATTGGAACCAAAAGTACACATGGGTTCATGAAATATTGAACCTTCCATCAACAAGAATTGATTGAGATCAATCCCCTAGTTGAGGCTTGGATAAAGCCAAAACATTTGGGAATTCTGATCAAAAAACATCTTGTGAGGTAGGTATTAATTTAACGAACTATATATCAAAGAGAAAGGATATAAAATTATTAACTACCTAATTATGAAATAAACCCAATATTTATCAAATTTTTAAATCAAATATCATCCATAAATCAATTTAATTAAGCTCTACAACAAACTCCCATTCAAAAGACAAATCAGAAATAATCAACTCTAAAATTTGTACCATTGCTGAGGATTAGACCCAAGGGACACTATACACATTATAACAGAGCACCAGAAATTTGAACAGTCTATAGGTGATAATCATCTATGCTTCAACCAATCATCTAGACAAATTCCTATAGAAAAATTATAAGTTTTAGGAGGCTATATAGGAACCTAAGGATACAATGAGAGAAAAGTACCCTCGCTTATTTTCTTCCATGTAACAAAATTTTGAGGATGAATTTTTTTTAAGGGAGGTAGAATGTAATAACCCAAGTTTTTAATCCTTAATTAAATATTGTTTTTGATGACTTGTTCCACACAAAACACTAAAACCATGTTTTATTTAGTGATCTAGAACCAACTATTTGTATTTTGGATTACATATATATTTTAATAAGTGAATATTAATTCAAAAAATTGTTACATACCATTCATTATTATTCATGACTTTAATGTAATAATATACAAGAGTATATATGTAATTGAAAATGGTATAAAAGATTCCTTATATAATGAGAACCTTTAAATTCCATGATAATATTCATAAATTTAGTACTATGGTTGGATAACATTCTATGATGGGACACACGATATGTTGATTGTTAGGTGTGAGTACTCATAAGAAGATGAGTCTTATTCACATGAAGTTTTCACTTGGTAATATCCATGATAGGATATTATGAGCCATTAGGAATTTTGTATGTTTACGTGTCATCAGATATTCCTATCAGCAAGTGTGTGTAATGGTCCGTACACTTTATGATTATTATTAATCATTGTCATGAACACTTAGACTTACTAAACAAAACTATAGATCCATATGTTCATGGAAAGTAAAGCACCTTGTATAAAAAATGACATGTTATTGATGAATAAGTTGAGGAAGAATTTGTACCTTCTATATTTATGGAATATGATATCTTGACCCTTGATTGGAATAGAACCACTGCATTAAATTCCATGGTCAAGGTGTAATGATGAGTTTATTTTAGATAGTCAAAGAAAGAAATATCAAGAATACAAGTTGATGAAATATGTGTGCAACTTTTTGGATGCGATATTGGGATAAAGGGATTATATTACACAATGACTGCTTTTATGTGGTTATCGACATTACGACATTAACTTTTTTCTCTTGGGTTTCTTGACTTGTTTCTAAATAATAATCTTAGACTTTAGGCAAACTCACCCAATTCCAATGAGAAATAAGTATATAGAATCACACACTAAGTGTTTATAATAATATTAATTAAATTTGATTTGAATTTAATTATTGGAATATATATTATTCTCGAGTCTGAGGAATAATTTTATTCAAGTTTTATTAAACAAATATATTAAATAAATATTTATTCACAAGGTAATTGTTAAATTAAATAGATATATAACATTTATTTATTTAATTAATATTTAAAAAATATTTATTCACTATAGTATGAATAAAATATATATTTTATGAATAAATATTTAATTAATGTATTTGATAAATTTTTAGGATAACAAACAGACCAAGATCGTGTCTGGTGATAACTATTAATTTACAAGATGGTAAAATAATATTTATCAATGCGCTGGTTAGCGCAACCATTGGAATACAAATAATAATATTATTTTAATACATGTCATGAGGTCATACATGGATTCATAATTTTATTAAGGGTGTTTATATAATTAATAAAAATACAAACCCTAACCCTAGGTTTATTAATAGACCGCTTATAATTTATAAGAAAGGATAATTGTGAATTATTGTGCACAAAAAATTGCTCTCTATAGAATTATTCTTCATTATCACATATTCTAAAGTAATAGAAGATCAAGGTATTTTCTTCAAGACTGAAAAAACATGGAGTTATCTAGACAAACACCGTAAGATGATCGATCCATCATGCTAGCACCCGAAATTCCATCGGTGTTGTTCAGAGATCAAAGGAGCACATGTGGATCATTGATAGAGATATTCTAAACTTGGATCCTATAAGCGCAATAATAGTAATCCAAATAGGGTCATTTGGATGATAAATTACATCAATTAAGAAAGATCATACAACATGGTATTATTTATTATGAATTATTATTATTATTTTTAAAATGGTTCCTTAGCCCAAAACGACTAAAGCACAATTATTATCAAAATAAAGTTTATAAGAGTCTAAAGTATGGGATAATATTACAATCTTTGTCATGTAAGGAAATAAGATCAGTGGGGAGGTCTTCGGACCAGGTGATGCCTTGATTTAATCCCATGTTGGCCAGGCCATCTACAACTGTGTTTGCTTCTTGATAAACATGTGTGATGATATAGTTGAGGCCGATAAGTGAACATATGCATTCCATCCAACAGGTAGTAATCTGCCAAGAAAGATGTGTCACGCCATTCTAAATTTCTTTCACGATGGTCATCGAGTAACTTTCAATCCAGAGGTTGTTCCAACCAAAGTGATTGGAGAAGGAAATAACATGTATTAAGCTTATCATCTCAGCTTTAAGGGAGCCAGCTATGACATAGCTACCCATGAAACATCCAAGGATCTAACCAAGTTAATTCTTAAAGATAGCACCACATCCCACAACACCCGGATTTCCTTTGGAGGAGTCATAAATATTAATTTTGATCCAACCAGGAAGAGGAGCTCTACAGAACACCTCCAGAGTGCAACGAGGTTGACAGAAATCACCATTAATCCATAGACGTCATAGGATTCCAAAGTCATGGAAAGTATTGTGGAAATGTACCTTTTGCATCAAATTAGCTTCATGTATGGAAATAAGGATCCACATCCGACCTTCATTTTTATTGAGTTAGTAATTGTTATGAATAATAGCATTATGATCATACTAGATTACATGGTGGAGATCATCAACTGAAGCTAGGAAAATGTTTTTGATTTACTGAGAGCCTTCTATTTCTACACATTTCTTTAGTTGAGTTCTCATGGAGTCAATAATCAACCATATTCAGTCAAAAATTTCAAGAATATAGTTCCAAATAGAAGTAGCAGTAGCACAATAAAGAAAGATGTGGTTAGCATATTCTCTGTGTTGATTACAGATTTTGCACTTAGAGTAGAGATAGATTCCAAAAGATTGAAAGAAAATCTCTATGGGAACTCTGTTGTGAGAAAGTAGCCATATGAGATTGAATATTGAGGGCTTTATCCAAGGCTTGTTGAAATGTTTTATCCAACTGTAATCACTTTCAGAGTTACAAAAATAATGATTGTAGAAATATTTTGAGTTAAGCATCCCATTGTGAGTAGGTCCCCAAATTAATAAATTATTAGTATAAGAAAAAGAGTAGTTTTCAATGTCATTTAGAATAATATCAGGGAGGTGGTCATGATGAGAGTTTAGAATTTCTCTAATAGATCAGTTAGAACTCTCAGGGATTTTATCGGGAGAAATCATAGAAATTAAAGGAGCGCCAGTCCAGTTATCCAACCAGAATTTCATAGAGGAGTCTCTGGAGACCATACATCTAGAATTATTCATAATATTGCAGAAATATTGTCTGATGGATGGCCATATAGAAGAGTTAATAAAATTTGAATTGCCTATCTTAATATTGTCAAGAAATCTATTTTTGAGGAAGGTAATATCATTAGAAGAATTGTGAAAAAGGTTCCAAGTAAGGCTAGCTTGAAGGGATTAATTAAAGTACTTTTTATTTTTAATGCCAATACCACCTTTCTCAATGGGCTTGCAAAAAGTTAACCAGGGGATAGTCACAAGTTTTCTTTCTAGAGTAATACCAGTCTATACGAAATTCTTTATAGCGATGTTTTTTTTATCTGACCAACATGCCATCTATAGAATATCATGGAGTAAACCATCTTGAAGACAATAGTGGAATTTACAAGGAAAGTCTTACCAGCCATAGAGAGAGATTTACCTTTCTAAGAAGAAAGTTGGTTTAGGACTTGGTCAACTATAGTCTCAAAGTGGAAAGACTTGGGCCTGCCCCAAAAGATATGAACACCTAGATAAGTGAAAGGGATCATACCTTATTTCAGACCTAAGTCACTGATAATGTTACATTTTCTAATGGTAGGAAAGTTCCTCCCAAAGAAGATGTAGGATTTTGTATAACTAATGGTTTGACCAGAAACCTCCTCACAGTGTGAGAGAACTGTTTTGAGGTTAAGAATGTTTCTTTTATCACCTTGAAAGAAAAGGATGATGTCATCAGCATAAAAGAGGTGTGTAGGAGCATTCATGTTCCTAGAGACATGGATGGGTTTTAGCTTATTCTGGTGCACTATATGGGTGAACAAATGACTAAGATAGTCTTTCACAATCGAGAATAGAATGGAAGAGAGGGGGTCACCTTGCTTAAAATCTTTGGTGCATTTAAAATATCCCCTGGGAGAGCCATTGATCAAAATAAAGATAGACTCTAAGGTGAAAAAAGTTCTGATTGTAGTGATAAAAGAGGCATTAAAACCAAATCCTTGAAGAACCTTGAAGATAAATCCCCAATCCATGATGTAAAAAGATTTTCTGATGTCAATTTTAATAGAAATATTTCCTCTTATGTTAGCTTTGTTCAAGTTATTGACACACTCATAGGCAAGATAGATGCAGTCTTGAATGGATCTACCTTTAATAAAACCAAATTGGTTTCTGGAGGCAATTTTGTCTATGATAGTTCAAAGTCTATTTACAATGATTTTAGTGATGATTTTTTAAAGAGTGTTAATAAGAGAAATGGGTATAAACAGGCAAATCTCAGAGACATTTTCCACTTTTGTAAAAATTTAATTGGTCATGATGTTCATGTTTTGTAAAATATGCGAATGATTGATCAAATATGACATTTTTTTGAGTCATTATTAGCTCCAATAAGAACTTTTATTTCACTCAGAACCTACAAGTGGTGTAAGAGAGGTCACATTCAAATTTATAATTATTTATTTGATTATTGATCGATTATGCACAATAGTGGTTAGATATTTAATTTCAATATTATTCATTCTTTAATCTTAAGTTTAATTAACATGATTTTGACACTTTAATATTCATCATTCAATATTCATATTTTCTTAAAATCTAAGAATAAATGGATAAAAATCGGAGATTCCACTAGGAAGTTCCAAGGATTCTAGCCATTAGATGGGGTTACTCGATTTGTAACTGAAGTACATTCCATATACCCAAGTGCACTACACCTGGTCATGTCATGGGATACACAACACGCCAAGAAGTAATAACATATAGTGCATTTTTTTAGGCTCAAGTTGAGTGTTGGTTGTATTTGTTGTTAATATATGATATATGGTTGAAGTTGAGAAAAGGTAGAGTTTTGGTTTCCAGACACACTTAATCGGGTTGACCAGGAAGATGCACCAGATAGAGAAAATCGGATGCACAACACAAAAGGAAACACATAACTTTAGACCGAGGCCATAAATATGAGAATCAGACCCAACCCATTGGCATGATTCAAAAGATACATACCATCAGAATGAGGCTTTATTGGAAAGATAGAATATCCTGTATAAATGGGAAGTTATATAACTTTCCAATGTAAATATGATAATGCTTTACTAATCTTGGTGTTCTTATAAATCATAAGTTTTCTAAAAAACTTGTGATTCTATCCTTATAAAAAAAATGGGGAGAACAATTGATGCCAATATTATTGAGGTTTATAATAGAAATAAAGAAGTCTCTGAAAGGATGGGAAGTTACAATACATCTCAATAAAAATATGATGATGCTATGCTGATCCTAAAGTTCTCAAAAATCACGAGGAAGTCATGATACAAGCTGAAGTTTGAGGAAGAGAGGAAAATATGATGTGAAGTATTATGGTTTTTGATCATTGGTGTGAGGAACACCATACATAGAAAGATAAAGATCATTATAATGAGAATCATCAGTGTGACAATATCAGAAGGCTGGAAGATTGATCTTGTTGGAGTAATGAAGTCACTACCGACACTAGTCCATCAAACATGGTATGCCACCGATTCATCAAAAGGAGTCTGGCAATAATTCATTTTATAGATGGTTGTTATCTTTAAGAAATTGAATACAAAGTTCTATTAGATGCAGAATTGAGTGGTTAAGTTGTTGAGATCAATGAACCAAATGATAACAGAGACCAATCAACCAGATGAAAATCAACAATGTAGTCAACCATTATAATTAGGATGAATTGTTTTTTAATTAGGTCAATAAAAAAATAAAAAAAATAGTAATTTTTTTTGAGAAGTGGTGTCGGCTCATCATACAAGTGCTGACAATGTTCATCATAGTGAAGGAAAGACCGATCTATCAGATGCACGATGACACTGATAAATTCATCAGATGCTGAGCTTCATTGTTCATAGGATCACCAGTCTAAGGATGAAGAAGAAAAGGAGAAATTTTGGCAATGTATTGTCAAGGGAGTTGGAATATGTTGTTGAATAATTTCCAAGGAGTACCGAATCATTAGAAGTGGAAACTATGTTTATGATAAAAGAAAATACATAGTGTTTTGGCATAATAATCTCAAGTCTTAATAAGTATTTTTAGTGATAAAGAGCATATGCATGAGAATATTTTTAGTGTTTACAAGAGGTTATTGTAATGGGTCATCTTCATTTTTTCACGCGTCTTCATAATAATTAAGAATCAGAATGAACAATCACAAATATCCTGTGGTTGAAAAAAACATCACAAAAGATAATTTTTCAACAGTCCATTATAGAAAAAACTATTTGAAATCGATGAATTACCCATCATAAATAGTTTTTGGCGAGTTATATTTTTGTGATCATTTTTGATAGAGTAGGTTCTCCTTCAAAAATAATTATTTGTGATAGGAAAAAAATCCCATCATAAATAATTTTAAAAAATAAAAAAATAAAAAATAAAATAAAATAAAAATAAAATAAAAATAAAAAGTAAAAAATAATAAAAACCATCAAAATAATTAAAAAAAACAAATATATAAAGCAGTATACATTTGAATTAATAACAATATTACACATAATATATTCATTTAAATCTTATCATAATAAATGTGTGAATAAAATAATCCAATAGGTTTAGGAACCAGGTGAGTGCCTTTTCCTAAAAAATTTATTAGAAAATAGAAAAAGTGGCAGTACAAGGGGGTTTACAAATAAGAGACTGAAATAAACCACACAAATCCAAATAAAAAATATGAGAAAAAAAATATGGAGTAACAAAGGACCATTGTGAGGAGGCATCTATGATTTCTCTCTTGTAAAGAGCATCAACAACCTGATTGGCCTCCCTATAAGCATGGGTGACATCCAAATGAAGGTTCTCAATAAGATAAAGGAATTCAATTCACAATGGAATAATTATCTATGGAACATTCATGGACCTCATCTCCAAGGTATGAACCACTTTAGTAGAGTTAGATTCCACCAAGATATGTCTCCATCCATTCCAAAAAACATACTTTATATCTTTAATCATCACCCATAGTTCAACTTCAATGGCAGATCCAATACCAATATAGTGATAAAAACAGCCTTTAACGAAGCCCTGATGGGTATGGAATATACCACCACATCCCAAAATTTCCAGTGCACCTAAAGACACCCCATCCACATTCACTTTAATCCAGGGTGATATCACTAGAATCTTTCTGATGGACTTAAGAATAAGAGGTTTTTTTATCATGCCGCTAACACCAAAAGATTTCAGAATAATCAGATCAGAAAAATTATTATTCATGGAACCTATTTAGATTTTGGAGGATTCCATGAACTCCCTATAAATATCATTCATCACAATATTCAAGGAGGGCATTTTATTCTCAAAGTCAAGACCATTTCATGCCTTCCAAATGTAAGAAAAGACACTAACCACTACTGTGACCAGCAGATCCTGAACTTGATCACTCCGACTAGAAATACTAATGGAGGCCATGAATTCCTAAATATTTTTCATATTCATATTCATACCGAATATTGCCTAAAAAATCTTTCAAAGCCTGTATGAGAATCTACATGAAATGAAAAAGTGATGAAGAGATTCATTATCATGCAGTCAAATATTGCAAAATGGAGCAAGATAGATTCTATTTTTTGGTAGAAAACCATGAATAGGTGGCCCACCCATATAAATCCTATAGAGAAGTAGAAAATGAGATGGGGAAATGAAAGGTTTCCTAAACATATGCAACCATAGGGTAATAGAAAGGTTCCCATCACACAGATACCTATAATAATCACTGGAGATGAATTTTATAGCCGAGCTATGAGTCTAGATCAGAGTATCACAATCAATATAGAGGTAGCTATAGAATTATAGATCAATTTGAGAGGAAAGGTTACCCTACAGTTCAGTGCTATGTTAAGAACTAGTAATGGAAAGATACTTTATGATAGGATGCATCTCCATTCTTTCACTGATAGGTCTGTCCAACCATAGTGTGGTCCATAAATTGAGATTAGAGTCCTTACCGGAAAACCACCTTGAGCAGCACATGATCTCATGGTAATAATTTTCAAGAGCTAGCCAAATAGAAGATGAGACATACATTAAGTACCCATTCTAAAACTTTGAGAGAAATCTATGAGAAATAAATTCCATATAGATTTCATTGGAAGTCATCAAATTCCAAATGAATTTACTGATAAGAACATCATTGAAAATTATCAGATCCTTAATTATCATTCCCCCCATGTAAATGGGTTTAATGCAATCTTTCCAATCCACCGTGATGAGTTTCTTATCATTAATATACCTAATAAAATAAAATTACTTATAAAAACTTAATGCTACTTAATGAGAACTCTAGGACATCTTTAGATAGAGAAAGAAAATACAAACATAGAAGTGATAACTAAATTCACAAGACAAACTCCCTATGCTTTATATGTTGAGTAAATAAGGTTTTCCTTATGACTTTTCCATTCCTTCATTCAAGGGAGAAATTGTTGAGTCATTAATGTTTCCTTATGACTTTACCATTTCTCTTGTTTTGAAAATCACAAACACCTTATCTCAAGGAAAATCTATTTTTACCCTATGTTTTACTTCTATAAGGAAAAATTTCCTTTCCCAAGGAAATTTATCCTTACCTTGTTCATTGTTCATATAAATATTTTTTTCTTAAGTGTAAAATTTGGATTGAAACCAAAAATCTCGGAATCCTATAATTACCTAGATATGAAGCATTCTGTTTTAGAATCCGAATTATCAGAATTCTGGTTACGAAATCTTCTGAGTTCTGACTCTGAATTCTGACTCCGAATTCTGGTTACGAACTCTCATGAAGTTCAACTCCGAATTCTGGTTACGAACTCTCATGAAGTTCAACTCCTAATTCTGGATACAAACATTATGAAGTTCAAGTTCGAATTATAGATACGAACATTCATGAAGTTCGACTCCGAATTCTGATTACGAACTTCTGTAAAGTTCGACTACGAATTCTGACCACGAACTTCGATTAGGAATTCTGCTTACAAACTTGTCTAAGTTCTGACTCCGAGTTCTCTGAATATAGACTCTGAACTCTTATGAGTTATGACTCTAAATTCTCATGAACTCTGACTCCGAACTTTGTAAGTTCAGGTTCTGAATTCTCGAGAATCCAGACTCCAAATTTCCTTGAAATCCAGACTCCAGAATTCTATATAATTCAGGTTCTGAATTCCTAGAAAACAGAATCCGAATATCCTTGTACTATAGACTCCGAATTCATTCTTGGTTAGACTCCGAACTCTCATTGACTTTCATTCCGAATATCAGTTTTTGGTTATACTTACACCTGTTTAGTTATAAAATGATTTCGTGCTTTCAGTTACCCACTAACCATTGTTTGAGTGACATGTGTACAGGTCCCTTCAAAATTCAAGGAAAAATATGACCATTGGAGGAGGGAGCCGACCGTTGAATCCGTGCCTATAAATAGGGGCTCATTTGAAAGAGCTTAGAACTTTTGGACAGAACTTTGACAACTGTGCTTACATACTGTTGAAGTGATTTCTAGAGAGAGAGGCTCTTATAAACTCTCAGGATTCATGCAGAAAGTTTGAACAACTTGTTCAAACTTTGATTCGTGCAGATTTTCTTAGTGCATAGGTTCGATTTCCTTAAAATCAGAGACTTCAGGTTGTGAAGTCAGAGGTACCGATTTCCTTACAAATCGAGGGCTTATGGGGATAACAAGACAGATACCAATCTTCAGATTGAGGGATTACCTGGGTTTGGGTAAGACAAACTTTCTTGAAAGTATAAATCAAGAAACCTCTTATCTAGGGTTGTTGGATACCCTACTCTTTGGGTTAAAATAGTTTCTACTTGTTACTTGTAGTGTTACTACTTTGATTTCCACTGTGTATTTTAGTTGTTAAGGAAAGTATAACTTTCATATACTTCCTTAAACTTGTACTCTGATTTTATAGGATTCTATATGCTTTAAGGTATAATTTTAGTTGGTGTAAACTTTTGTTAAGTTTCATTATCAGAATCACTTTTCCGGAATCAAGCAAGTTATTAGAACTTATAGGTGTTGTGAATTTTGGTTATACAAAATTTCCTTAAGGATTTTTAAAGTATACAATTCACCCCCCTCTTGTATTTGAGCATATCATGTTTACATATTCGATCCTACATTTGGTATTATAGAGTATATCATACTCACACATACCATCTAACAATTTGTAACAGAGCATTGGTTAAATCTAAATTAATCTCACAATTAGATTTAGAAGATAATTCTTCTTCTTATTACTTTTTGAAATTGATTTTCCGGAATCATATTTTCCGGATTCATACTTTTTCGGAATTTGTTTTTCGGACTCATATAGTTCGGATTCAGTTTTACTTATAGATACTCTATTTCTTCCTTATACTTTCTTAGGATTATTTTCCTTGTTTACAAACTTATTCTATTAACAAGTTTTGTGTGGAAAGAATTTTCTTAGAGATGACAGGAATAAATGTTGGTTCCATAGACAATATCAATCCAAAAAGACCACTTATCTTTGATGGAAATGACTATGAATATTGGAGAGATAGAATGAAGACTTTCATTATCAATATTGGTGTTGATAATTTTGTTATGCTTACTGGAGGATATAAAATGCCTGAAAAGGAAGTTAGTACCTTTACCAATCAAGAAAAGCATGAATATCAACTAAATTATAAGGTATGAAATACTTTACTTTGTTCTATGACTAGAAATATATATAGCCAAATTTCATCTTGTGAAGCAGCAAATTCTATATGGAAGAAACTTGAAGTTACTCACTTTGGAACTTCCAAAGTCATTGAAACAAGAAGAGCCATGCTCAGAGCTGAATATCATGGTTTTAACTTTCCTTACGGAGAACCCATATGTAAGGTGAAACAAAGGTTCATAACTATTGTAAATAGTTTACAATCTATGGGAGAAAAAGGATTAGATGATTAGGATCTTGTAGACAAGATCATAGATATCATTCCAAATGAATGGGAGTCCAAGAGGACAACTATTGATGAGAATAGGAAAGTCACTCAGATTTCCTTAGATGAGTTGTTTGGAACTCTTCTTCCGCATGAAACTAGAATGAAGAGAGATACTGAAAATGTTAAGAATAAGAATGGGAATGGAGGAGTTGCTTTTAAAACCACTTCTAAACATATGAAATCCAAGACCCCAGAAAGAGTAACTAGATCAAAGATAAAGAAAGTCATTATTCAGTCAGAATCTAGTGACACAGAAAAGTCTGAGAATGAATTAGCTAATCTTTCTTAGAGAATGAACAAGATTGTAGCTCAGAAGAACCATCAGAATAAGTACAAGAAGAAAGACTACAGAGATAAGAAAGATGGAAAAGTTACTTTTTATGAATTTAGAAGAACAGATCATATCAGACCTGATTGTCCTTTGTTGAAAAAGAAGGAAAAGAAGGAAAGAAATTTAGAAAGGAATAAGAAGAAATTCTATCGATCAAAGCACAAGAAAATCCTTAAAGCTAATGATACTTGGAGTGATAACTATGGAGACTCTTCAGAAAGTGAATCTTCTAAATATGATTCATCAGCACAAAAGAATATGGGATTCATTGCTACTACTTCTTTCCCCAATACATGTCTTATGGACAAGGTACGCTCTGCCGAGGCTTTAACAAATTCATCTCTTGATAAGAATTACTATTATGAAAATAGTACTTCTAATGAAGATACTTCATCCTAAAAAAATGAATAAATACCTTCATATGAAGAAGTTTCTAGATTTTCTAAGTTACTTGAAGTGAGAAATTGTAAAATTTCTAATAAATTAGACAAGGAAAACACTAGGGAATAAATTCTTACAAAAGAGATTTCAGATCTTTCTAGAGATCTTAGAGATAAATAAGAGCTTATAAAAAACCTTTCTAAAGACCTTGAGAAAGCAAATTCTGTTAAGGCAGAACTATCTAAAGATCTTAAGAATGCTATTTTAGAGATAAAAGTTTTTGAGGAAAAATCTAACTCTAAGGAAATGATTCATGTGGATAGGAATTTATTCATGAAATTGAAATCCAAAATATTTTCTCTTAAGAAGCTTCTTGAAAAATTTACCTCTAGGAAGGAAAATTTTGACAAGATGTATTCTCAAATTAAACCTCAAGAAAAAAATAATGGAGTAGGTTATACTCATCAAAAACCAGTTTTCAAAAACAACTATTTTGTTCCTTCTAGAGCCCCATTTTGTATGAAATGTCAAAGTGGTGGGCATTGGAAGAAAATTTTTTCCTTGAATAAAGTTCAATCACTTGGGTTTCATATAGCTTATTTTTCTAAACAAATGTGGATACCCAAATTTTTTTTTCTAACAATTCCAGATCCAAGAAATTTTGGATTCCAAAAGTCTAACTTTCTTATTTTCAAGAAAATAGAGAAGGTACCTACAACAACACATGGTACATGGATAGTGGATGTTCCTGGCATATGATTGGTAATAAAAACTATTTTGAAAATATTATCAAGACTAAAGGAGGAAAATTAAATTTCAGAGATAATGCTCAGGGAGAAATTATTGGTATAGGTAACATTTTTCTTCTTGGAAAAACTTTGATTTCAAATGTTTTATTTGTTAAGGGTATTAATCACAACCTCATTAGCATAAGCCAATTATGTGATGAAGGCTACCTTGTGAATTTTAGGAATGACAAGTGCTTAGTACACAATTCCAAGGAAGAGTTTATTCTTTCTTCCCATAGGCAAGAAAATGTATAAACACTAAACTTAGAAGACCTTAAGAGCCAAGACTTACCTTGCCTTAGTGCAATAGAAGATCATTATTGGTTATGGAATAGAAGGTTAGGACACTGTAACCTTAGGAACTTATGAAAACTTTCCAAGAAAAGATTAGTTAAGGATCTACCGGAGCTTAGATTTGATTCTTCAAAAGTTTGTTATCCTTGTCAATATGGAAAGAAACATAAATCAAGTTTTAAATCAGTCAGTGAAGTCTCAACTACTGATGCATTACAGCTAGTGCATATAGATCTCTTTGGTCCAACACAAACTGAAAGAATTGGGGGAAAGTATTATGTATTTATCTTGGTTGATGATTACACAGGATTTACGTGGGTCTATTTTCTAGAAAAGAAGTTTGAAGCTTTTTCTTATTTCAAAAGTTTTAGAGCCCAAGTCAAAAATGAGAAAAACCTTCCATTGAAAACTATTCATAGTGATCATGGTGAAGAATTTCAAAATTCTGATTTTGAAACTTTTTGTAGTAGAAAATTTATTACTCACAACTTCTCAGAACCCAGAACACCTCAACAAAATGGTGTTGTTGAAAGAAGAAATAGAATTATTCAAGATATAACTAGAACCATGTTGAGTGAGTATTCTGTAGCCAAACATTTTTGGGCTGAAGCTTTAAGTACTGCTTGTTATACTATAAATCGATTTTTGATTAGACCTTTTCTTAATAAAACTCCTTATGAGTTATGGAATGGTAGAAAACCTAGACTTTCCTACTTTAAGGTTTTTGGTTGCAAGGTATTCATTATAAATACTAAAGATAATCTATATAAATTTGCACCAAAATCTAATGAAGGAATTTTCTTAGGCTACTCTACAACTTCTAAGGCTTATAAAGTTTTCAATAAAAATACTTGTACTGTTGAAGAGACAGTGCATGTGAAATTTGATGAAACTGATCCTTTTGTTTTTAAACAACCCCAACCTACATCCTTAGATGTGTTTTCAAAAACTGATTATCAACCTTTGATAGAAGACCCTTCTGATAAGGAAAATGTTCAAGAAGATACTTCTGAAACATTTACCCCAGAAGATTTCCTACCCTATGTTGATGATAAGGTTTTACAAAACCCAAATCAGTCATTTCTAAAGAATCATCCTAGTGATAGTATCATTGATGATGTAAATAAACCTGTAAGGACTAGAAGTTCCTTAAGAAATTAAGTAGAACATCTAGCATTCCTTTCCCAATTAGAACAAAAAATCACTAATGAAGCTTTAGGTGATGATGATTGGATTAAAGCCATGCAAGATGAACTAAATGATTTTGAAAGGAATAAAGTTTGGACCTTGGTTGAAAGACCTAAGGAAACTTCTGTTATTGGAGTAAAGTGGGTCTTCAGAAATAAGTGTGATGAAAATGGAATCATTGTTAGAAATAAAGAAAGATTAGTTGCTAAAGGCTATAATCAACAATAAGGAATAGACTATGAAGAAACCTATGCTCCATTAGCAAGACTTGAATCTACTTTTATTCTACTTTACTTTGCAGCATTCTTCAATTTCAATCTTTTTCAAATGGATGTGAAATGTGCTTTTCTTAATGGTTATGTTCAAGAGGAAGTTTTTGTTGAACAACCTCATGGATTTGAAGATACAAAACACCCTGATCATGTTTTTAGACTTACCAAAGCTTTATATGGCCTTAAACAAGCCCCTCAAACTTGGTATGATAGACTTACATGATTTTTGCTTCAAAATAACTATGTTAAGGGAAATACAGATCCAACCCTTTTTATTAAGAAAAATAAGAAAAACGTTTTGATTGTTCAAATTTATGTTGATGACATTATATTTGGTTCAACTCATCAATCTTTAACTAATTCCTTTGCGGATCTAATGAAATCTAAGTTTGAAATGAGTATGATGGGTGAGTTAAGATTTTTCCTTGTTTTTAAAATTTCTCAAAAACTAGAAGGAATCTATATATCCCAACATAAGTATATTAAATATCTCCTTAAAAAAGTATGGATATGAAAACACTAAAAGTATAAGCACTCCCATTGGTACCTCAAATTCACTTGATCTTGATGAAGCTGGGAAACTAGTAGATAAAAAATATTTTAGAGGTATGATAGGAAGTTTACTTTACTTGACAACTAGTCGTCCAGACTTAATGTTTTCAGTATGATTATGTGCAAGATATCAATCCAATCCTAAGGAATCTTATTTAAAGGTATTGAAAGGAATTTTTCGCTACTTAAATGGAACAACGGATTTAGGACTCTTTTATACTTCTGGAAATGATTTTGTTTTAAAAAGTTTTTTGGATGCTGACTTTGGTGGATGTAGAATGGATAAAAAGAGCACATCTGGAACTTTTCATTTCTTAGGAGATTAATTAGTTTCTTGGTCATGCAAGAAGCAACACTCAGTAGCACTTTCCACTGCTGAATCTGAATATGTAGCAGCTGGAAGTTGCTGTGCTCAAGTGTTGTGGATGTAACACACACTCACAGACTATGGTATGAGTCTTACCAAAACACAAATTTTGTGTGATAATACAAGTGCCATTTTCCTAAGTAAAAACCCTGCACATCACTCTCGTGCAAAGCATATAGATATTAGGCATCACTTTCTTAGGGATCACACACAAAAGGAGATATCATTCTTCATTTTATCAGAACACAAGATCAACTTGATGACATTTTCACAAAATCATTACCATCTGATAGATTTGAATACATTAAACAGAAGTTAGTAATGATAACCGTATGGTAATCCTCCTTGATTAACTTCCTGTTGAAATCAATCTTTTTACAGTAATAAACTCCTTTTCAAAGGGGGAGTACATTTTTTTGATAGTTTTTTAATTTTTTTTGTAATGAAAATTTTCATAGTTAGTTTTTCAAAATTTTTCATAATGAAAATTTTCGTAGTCGGGTTTTCAAATTTTTCGTAATGAAAATTTTCGTAGTTGGTCTTTCAAAATTTTAGTAATGAAAATTTTCATAGTTAGTTTTTCAAAATTTTTTGTAATAAAAATTTTCGTAGTTGGTTTTTCAAATTTTTCGTAATGAAACTTTTTCGTAGTTAGTTTTTCAAAATTTTCATAATCAAAATATTCGTAGTTAGTTTTTTAATTTTTTTGTACTGAAGTTTTTTGTACTGAAGTTTTTTGTACTGAAGTTTTTCGTACTGAAGATTTTCGTACTGAAGTTTTTCGTACTGAAAATTTTCATACTGAAGTTTTTTGTACTGAATATTTTTGTACTCAAGTTTTTCGTACTGAAGATTTTCGTAATGAAGATTTTTGTAATGAAGATTTTCATAATGAAGATCTGTGTACTCAATTTATTTTTCATACTCATGTTTTTTTTGAATCTAAAGTCCTTCAAGAAGAGTTTTCCTCAATACGAATAATTCTCCTGAGAATCCGAAAGGTATGATTATTTCTTGAGTTTTTCGTAATAATTTTTTACTTGATGTTAGTTTCTTTTTTTTTAAATTTCTCGGATTCTAGTTACCTTAAATCTGATTTTTTTTAAAACCTAAAAAAGATCAGATTCAACCAAACTTTTCCTTATGGCTATCATTTCAACCGTCAGATCAGATCTGAAGAATTCTCAGCCATTGGATTCAAATGGGAAGTTCAACCATCACTTCATCACCTATATAAATGGGATCCCCGATGGTTGTCCCAAATTTGTTTTCAAAGCTTGTGGGTGTCAAAGCTCTGCACCTCTACAAAATTCCATTCCGAATTCTTCAGAAGTGCTCAAGTCCGAATGTCTGCAGAAGTTCCCCCTCAAGATATGTCTTCTGTCAAACCGATTACGGGGTGGAAAATATACAGGGAGAGGTTAGTTCATCCGAACTTCTTTAATAAGTATGACTCCATTATTTCCAAGAACATCAAGCTCAATTGATGGGAAAGTATAGCTATTTCAAAGATAGGAGCTCATGATATTGTCTATCCGGATTTTCTTATAGAATTCTATGAATCAGTTTGCTTCTTTAAGGAAGAAGGTAGAGAAAAATTATCATTCAAGAGTTATGGGAAGACTTATGCACTATCTTACACCAAGGCTGCGAGCTTGGTGGGGCTCTCATATGAAGGAGATGGTGAATTTTTCTCCCAAAAACTACCAGAGGTTCAAGGAAGTTTCGTTAAGGCAAAGGCTATGGAATGCCTTGGGCTTAAAGATTTCAAGATAGCAAATATTTCCCATCTATCTACCAACAATCAGATTCTACAATTATGGATTCAAGGCCTCATTGTACCGAGAAAGGGTGACAAGGACACCCTGAAGAAAAGTGACATGTACATCTTGGATTTTTTGGTAAATCTAAGAAAGGTCACCCTCATGAAGCATATTATGATTACGATTGAGAATATCAAGAATGGGAATCTGAGAGCTCAGATTATTATGTATCCTGCCTTACTTTCTAAGTTGATAGTTCGGTGCCTAGAATCTTTCAAGATCCCTTTCAGCTCCAAGCCAAGGAATTTCAAGGTGATGCTGATCAGTGATGACACCCTCAAGAGAATGAAGATTGGTTTCTCCAAGGAGTCAGGAGAATTTTATGATCTACCAGAGGATGAGGCAGAAGCCATTCCGAAGATTGCTGAAGAGGATGAACCATCAAAGAAATATGGGAAGAAAAGGAAGCTAAAGGAAGTAGTAACTAAAGACAAAACCCCTAAGTCTAAGGAATTCCAATCCGCACCTCCTAAACCCAAGAATAAAAAAAGCATACCCGGATGAGGTGGTAGCAAAGTGGAGGGAGGATAAAGAGAATATAAAAGTAGAGGATCCATAGTTTGGTTTGGATCCTACTGAGGCTAAGGCCTTGAAAGAGAAAGCTGCTGATGAGCTAGAGAAGCAGGCCAAGGAAAATAAGCTGAAGAAAAATATGTTAGAGGCTGAAATTTTTCAATCCCTTCTAAGGGATACCGTAGTTGAATCCGAACAAATTCCCGTACCGGAAACTTTCCTAGTAGAAAAATTACCTGAGACTGTGGGTAAGAGGTTTATGAATCCGGAAAATCCACAAGAGAAGATTGTGAAAGAGAAGAAAGCTGCAGAAGAAGTACAAGAAGCTGAGAATAGTGGTGGCTCTGATGATGTGATTAAGCAAGTTGAAGATTATCAAGAAAAGGAAAGTTCTTCTGAAAAGTTGTCAATCTGGACTTCTCAAGCCGGATCCTCAAAACTTGCTACTCCTGGAGTTGATGAGAAGGGTGAAGAAGAGGAAGTGAATAAGTTGTCAGAGGAAGAGAGTCATAATCATGACTTCATTCTTCCTGAAGAAGTTGAGTCTGGTGCTGAAAAAGAGAAAATTAATGAAGATAAGATTGTATAGTTATCCAGAAGTGAGCATGAATCTCCTGATGAGGAAGAAGTACCAAAAATCAGCAAGGGGAAACAAGTGGTTGTTGACACCCAAACCAAAGATATATTGAGGAAGAAAGAAGCTAGAGAAAACTCTAAGAGGAAGCTGGTAGAGTTAGAGGAAGAACCATCTCCAAGTAAAATTTCTAATTCGGAGTCATTTGCCTTAGGACATGATTTCGTTGTTCAGTCCCTGAAGAAGCTGGTGGATGCCATTCCAATATTTCCAGCAATTGATTATAGATTCCAAATGCTTCAGCATAACATGAATCAAAATTCAGACTCTATATCCATGGTGATGGATAGATGTGTTAAGATTGAGGCTGATCACAAAAATTTCCTGATCAACTATGAAGCTCATAGAAAATCTTGAAAGAATATGACCAGATGGTCTAAGAAAATCGTTGTAGATTTGGAAGAGCTTGATTAGTTTCAAGAAGATGCCAAGGAAGCCTTTTATACCGAAGATACCAAAATCAAGAATCTTACAAACAACTTCCAGGAAAAGCTAAATCTTGAACAAAATTCTCAGATTCAAGATGTTGAAGATCTGAATGGGATGCTGAGCTATTTTGTCCAAAGTTGGAAAACATAAAAGGATCTCCGGATCAAGATAGAAGAAAATCTTGTGAAGCAAGATGACTTGTTGAAGGCTCAGGCAGAGGCCCTAAAGGCTCAAGAGGATAGGATCACATCCCTAGAAAAGCAAGCAGAGGAGGATCACAAAGAGCTAAAAAAGATGAATACCATTGTGAAGAAGATGATGCCTAATAAAAAAGAACCAAAATAGACATAAATCCGATCTTTTGTTGTATCTATTTTTCTTCCTTGTACTAATTCTCCCAATCGTAATGAAATTATGGTTTCTTTTTTTGTTTGGATGTTTATACTAATATTTCAGGTACCATATTTTTTTTCCATTCCCTCAAACTCTTTTTAAAAATCACAAAGGGGGAGAAGGAAAAAGAATCCTAAAGGGGGGTAAGGAAAAATATTTATAATTATAGAAGAAGTATCCCTAAGAAAGGGGGAGTTTATCTAAGGGGGAGTGCTCATTAAAAAGATTTCCATATTCAAAAGAAAATTCTCATTCCAAAAATCTAGAATACGATCCTTAGTGTTCCAAAGCCTAAAGGGGAATTTAGTCATTTTCACCATTGTCCATGAACAAAGGGAGATAAGTTTTATTTGCAAAGTCTAGAAAATCTTTTGATAAGTCCTTATATTCTTTTTCGTAAGGATGTTTGTGCTTTCCAAAAATGGGGAGATTGTTGAGTCAATAAGGTTTTCCTTATGAATTTTCCATTCCTTCATTCAAGGGGGAAATTGTCGAGTCATTAAGGTTTCCTTATGACTTTACCATTTCTCTTGTTTTGAAAATCACAAACACCTTATCTTAAGGCAAATCTATTTTTACCCTATGTTTTACTTCTATATGGAAAATTTTCCTTTCCCAAGGAAATTTATCCTTACCTTGTTCATTGTTTATATCAATATTTTTTTCTTAAGTGTAAAATTTAGATTGAAACTAAAAACTTTGGAATCCTATAATTACCTATATATGAATCATTCTGTTTTAGAATCCAAATTCTCAGAATTCTGATTACGAACTCTTCTAAGTTCTGACTCCAAATTCTGACTCTGAATTCTGGTTACGAACTCTCATGAAGTTCAACTCTGAATTCTGGTTACGAACTCTCATGAAGTTCAACTCTGAATTCTGGATATGAACGTTATGAAGTTCAAGTCTGAATTCTGGATACGAACATTCATGAAGTTCAACTTCGAATTATGACTATGAACTTATGTAAAGTTCGACTACGAATTCTGACCTTGAAATCTGATTATGAATTATAGTTATGAACTTGTCTAAGTTCTGACTCTGAGTTCTATGAATATAGACTCTGAACTCTTATGAGTTCTGACTCCGAATTCTCATGAACTCTGACTCTAAACTTTGTAAGTTCAGGTTCCAAATTATTGAGAATCCAGAATCCGAATTTCCTTAAAATTCAGACTCCATAATTCTATAGAATTTAGGTTCCGAATTTCTAGAAAACAGAATCCGAATATCCTTGTACTATAGACTCTGAATTCATTCTTGGTTAGAATCCAAACTCTCATTTACTTTCATTCTGAATATCAGTTTTTGGTTATGCTTACATCTATTTAGTTATAAAATGATGTCATGCTTTCAGTTACTCACTAACTGTTGTTTGAGTGACATGTGTATAGGTCCCACCAAAATTTAAGGAAAAATATGACCGTTGGAGGAGGGAGCCGGCCATTGAAGCCGTGCCTATAAATAGGGGCTCATTTTAAGGAGCTCAAGACTTTTGGACAGAACTTTGACAACTGTGATTACATGATATTGAAGTGATTTCTAGAGAGAGAGGCTCTTATAAACTCTCAAGATTCATTTAGAAAGTTTTAACGACTTGTTCAAACTTTGATTCATACAGATTTTCTTAGTGCAGAGGTTTAATTTCCTTAAAATCAGAGACTTCAGGTTGTGAAGTCATAGGTGAAGATTTTATTACAAATCGAGGGTTTGCGGGGATAACAAGACGGATACCAATCTTTGGATTGAGGGCTTACCTGGGTTTGGGTAAGACAAACTTTCTTGAAAGTATAAATCAAGGAACCTTTTATCCAGGGTTGTTGGATACCCTCCTCTTTGGGTTAAAAGAGTTTCTACTTATTAATTATAGTGTTACTACTTTGTTTTCCGCTGTGTATTTTAGTTGTTAAGGAAAGTATAACTTTCATATACTTCCTTAAACTTGTACTCTAATTTTATAGGATTTTATACACTTTAAGGTAGAATCTTAGTTGGTGTAAACTTTTGTTAAGTTTCATTATCGGAATCACTTTTCCAGAATCAAGAAAGTTATTAGAACTTATAGGTGTTGTGAATTTTGGTTATACAAAATTTCCTTAATAATTTTTAAAGTATACAATTCACCCCCCTCTTGTATTTGAGCATGTCATGTTTAAATATTCGATCCTACATTTGGTATTGTAGAGTATATCATACTCACACATACCATCTAACATTATACACAGTCTTCCCCTTCCAAGTGTCTATTTGGGAAATACTTCTAGAATATATGCTTTCAAGGTAGCATATTTTAACTTTACTACATAATAGGGGTACCCCAAGATAAGTGAAGGGGATCACCTCTTTCTTCACCCTAAGTTTCGTGGAAATTCTATTTTTCTTGGAGACAATCATCCCATTTACGAACACCACAAATGATTTAGGACAACTTATCACTTGACCAGAGATCTCCTCATAATGAGAAAAAATTTGGATATAAGAAATAGTTCCCTTATCAGCTTGACCAAATAACAGAATGTCATCAACATAGAAAATGTGGGAGGGTGCAGAGAGATCCCTTCCAAACTTAATTTTATTTTATAAACTAGCCTGCATAATATCACTTAGGCAAACACTCAGGTAATCCTCAACCATGGAAATAATAAGATCAGAAAGAGGGTCCCCTTATCTAACCCCCTAGATCACTGTAAATATCTTATGGGTGACCCATTAATGAGAATGGAGAGCCTGGAACTATTAAGTAATGTATTGACCAAGTTGATGAAAGAATCATAGAAACCATGTTTTATGATAATAAAAAAAAATCTCTATTTTATGGTATCAAAGGCCTTAGAAATGTATAGTTTAAGAGCAAAGGTTCCATCCCTGGACTTCTTCTTCATGATGTTAACACATTTTGAAGCAGTGAGGAGACAATTATGAATACTTCTTATAGGGGAAAAACCAAATTGATTAGAAGTTATCAGGACTCTAGCATTATATCCCAACCGTGAGGCAATAATTTTACTGATAATCTTGGGGACTTTGTTCCCAATGGAAACTGGCCTAAAATCCTTAATATCCAAAGAATTTTCCTTGGAATCAAATTAATAAAACTGGCACTTATAACATAGGGAATATAAACATGATTAAAAAAATATCTCACAACATTGATGATCTCATGATGTATAATATTCCAATTAAACATAAATAATTTATTGGTAAACCCATCTGGTCCTGCCACACTATCAATGTTCAAAGAGAAGAGGGAAACCTTAATTTCACTCTCCATGGGAGCTTCAACTAGAATCCTATTTTGCTGATAATCCATAGTAGATTCAATATTATAAATCATTTTATGAATATGATTATCCCTATTCTCTAAGCATAAAACTTCAAAGTATTGAATTGTAATATTGGAGATTCGAATCTCTAAAATAAATAGGGACCCATTAATTTCAATAGAATTAATTCATCCACGTAACTTTTTCTCCCTATGCAAGAAATGGAAGAAATTTTAATTTATATCCCTCTATTATAACCATTTCACATTATATTGATTCTGGGCTAATATTTCTTAAAGGGAAAGGAGATCACCGAGATGAGAAAGGGCCTGGATTTTATCTCTAGAAGAGGAAAAATGTTTCTGAATTACATTTTGACATTTATGGATATGTTGTTAAGAAACTTTTGTGTCATTATCCATATTATAAAAGGATTCCTTACTCCATTACATAACCATTTTTGACATTTTCATCCCGTTTTACAGGATTATAAGAGGGACGCCAGTAGAATCAAATTTCCAAGCACTTGGTATAACTTCACAAAATACAGGAACAATAATCCATGCATTGTTGAACTTAAAAGGAAGAGTATATGACCTCATCCTTCTAGAGAAAATGTATAACAATATAGGGTTATGGTCAGAGTGACACTTAGGCTGGATGAAACCAGACACATTGAGAGCATCATTTATTTCATCCATCTGAACAAGACATCTATCTAATTTATTGGCTTGAATTCTATTGAGGGTGTACCTGATCTATATGTAATATACTCCCACAATTGGTACTTCAACCAAGTTATATTTATCAATGCAAGAGGAAAATTTAGAGGTAGCTAATCTATTAAAGTGAGTACCTGTTTTTCCTCAGATCCAAGAATAGTATTAAAGTCACCCATAATCACCCAATTATGAGAAACCTGATCAGAAATACTTTCAATATATTTCCATAGTCTTCTTCTTTTGATATAGAAATTAGAGTCATAAACAAAGGACAAGGATATAATATCTCCTTGAATTCCAATATCAATTAAGACAACTTGCTCGGTATTGATGTAAGAGTGGAGACAAATGTTATCATTATTAAGAACCTAAATATGTTTAGCCCCATTCTCATTTGAATTTTGTGTAACAAATGAGTAACCAAGAGTATCACACTTGAAGACATTCCATTTTTCAAACTTCATTTTTGGTTCAAAAATCCCAATCATCAGAATTTTATTGGTTATAATGAAACGTTGCAGGTCTATGACTATGAGAGAATTCCCAATCCCTTAAAAATTTTAAAAGAAAGACTTCATTTATTAAGGTATGTTTTGCCTCTGGTTTGAGGTCATCTTTTATTTTAAAATTCCAATATGTTACTCATTCCCTTTAATTTTTCCTTTTCTAACCCTACCTTCCAAGTATTTAATTTTCTCAGGGGGATCAGAGGAAGCCTCAAATAGGGGGAGAGTATTACTTTCCTTAACCCAAAGTCTTCCACTAAGAGGCAAGAATTTATCAGGTGAGTGAATAATTCCTATAGGATAATCCTGAAGGATCTTCCTCTTGGATTTTTTTTCTATAGGAACATGAGATAAGGGTTATTACATATCATGTTGATGATCCATTTAATCAGATTGAGAGTTAGTAATTTTTCTTGAAAGTTTTTGAAGACACCCCTGTACATCTTCCAGTGTATCACAGACAAAAGAACTACCAGTATTAGAGGATATAACATCCTCATCTGATGACTTTGCAGACACATTCAATGGCTCCTTGAGAGTAGGTGAAGTCTATTGGGGCTACATCTACTCATTTTTATCAATCTACCAATTCATTCCATTACCTCTATAATGAAGATCCACTTGTTCACGATATTCATTATCATTAGGGGTCATCAAAGATAACCCCATTCCAAGGATATAATTAACTATATTAGAGTGGAAAATAGCCTAATGAAATGTCATAGGATCCTATTTTCCATCAATTATCCTAGTATTAGAATCATCAGGATTAACAGAAAAAGAAACCAGATGAATAATATCATATAAGACATTTAAAGGAGGAAATATAATATAATTAAGAGGATAATCATTAGAAATGTTTTGTATATAATGAACAATATATAGGTTCAAAGATTTATTTTTATCACACTTCAATATAGGCGCATGTTTGGCAGGAGCAGTATCATCCGTATTTTCCTGTACATGACCAGAATCCAGAATATCCTCCCTTCCATCAACTGGAGCACCAAAAGAGAGTGCGTGGAGGTCAAATAAATCCCCCTCCTTGCAACATGAGACATCCATTTAAACCATAATAAATGGGGGGATTATATGATGAATATTCACAGCATTAGAAAATTCATCCACCTCAAAAAAACCAACAAGTGCAACCACTTCATGATCTAAAGTAGGAGCCTCTCTAGAAGGGCATGCTCCATATCTGACCAAGTCATGTGGAGGTTAGGTGACACCGCTAGCCATTAAATTAGACCGAGTATCCTTCATAAGGGAGGGAAATATAGATTAATTTGAAGGATATTATTCCCTCCCCTTTAATTTTTCAATGACCCTTCTATAGGAGAGATCATCATGCTCCTTGATATTGCACAGGCTAAAAATTTTATACCTATTACATTCAAAATATAGGTGACTAAAGAGGGAAAAATCCCTATAAAATTTTGGTTTCCTTTCATACATGATTTCCAAATTAATACTATCATCTCTTATGGTGAGAACCACCTCTTCCACCAAAGTGGTAGCCACATCAACTTCCACCAAAACTCTATAAAAGTGTCTAAATCTTGGATTATCAGTTTTCTGATCAAATAGAATTGTATTTCCAACTAAGGAAGAAATATCCCACAAAATCTATAGATGCTAATATAACCAATTGATCCCAAACATGTGAATCCATACCTATGTGTGATTATTCATCACATTTAGGTGATTAAAATTTCAATCCCATTTATGTATCCTTAAAATTCTAGGTCTCGATGGAATGGAACCAAAACTCAATGCATGCCTATTTAGCTCATCAGAAGAAAAGATGATGTGGAAATACATAAATCAATATAGAGGGGGAGGTTAATCTGGAGGTGGTGGTGGAGGGAACTCTAACCCTATACCCTACACCGGGTTTCACATGTACTCCACCATCTATTCATGTTACTACTCCCACCATCAATTTTTCTCCTCCTGCTATTGTTGGTGGTGTCAATGAAGCTCTTCCTACTCCCTAAGTAGGGTTTCTATAATCTCATTTTGATCTTATAGCTTCTCATCATACTCTACAGTCTATGATGACAACTCTCTATAAGCTCCCCTTGAGCTGGATGATGACCACATAACAATACAATAATAACTAACATGAATTGATCGAGAATTGATACCAATAAATCAGTCTTTATCAATAGCATTCTGAGTTTCCTGCATCTATGTTGCATCATCAAATCCTAGTGCACTGGTGGACTGACCCTCGGTCTTAGCCTGACTCTCATCACGTGTGTGAGAAGTCATGGCCTCATATGACTCTTTCACATGAAATTTGAAATTAAAATAGTTAAAATATTATTTTCATTTAATTTTAAAACTCAAAAAAATTATACTAAACAAAATTTTACACTGTCTACCTCAAGTAATATCTCCAGTGGCAAGATCAGTGTACATCCTCTCATAAACATCAAAATATGTAATATTGGAAAGCTCAACTGCCTATTTGAATATAAAATAAACAGCTTACATTTAAAGTATATATAAATTATTAAATAAAATTACTTACCATATGTCATTGATGAGTACTGAATGTATGAATAACAGATCTTTGCATGACCTCCTAACTCCCTAGATTCTACTGATTTGATGATAATCTCCTCTGAAAACTATCTCCCATCCAGTATGAGAACAATCCATCCCAAACCTGAGATGATATTTAATTGGGTCAATGACTGGAATAAGAATTATTAAAAACTATGGCTCCATATTTCTTCACGAAGATCTTCCTCATATTGTGTAACAACTGATGACAACATTCACACACCAGATCTCCCAGGACTCCTGGATAGATTATCTCATGATATCTTTGACGGGATACCATAAAACCTTCAAATAAATAATAATAGAAAGTTAATAATTAAATAAATTTCAAAATAACTATTATTTATTTACATACCATTTAGTGATCAATCACGCGATTCTGAACATCAATGAGAATTTGATCCCACATCACCCATGATCCAAAAAAATAATTCTATATAATAACATTCCCATATCTAATAGTTATATGTGAAAACTGTGAGAAAATATAACAAATAATCAAACAATTAGTACATAAATAAATTAAAGAAAATTAAATAAAATATATATCTAAAAAAACCTATGCATACATGAATCAAAATCAAGATGTGGATGTTTCTCAGGCATAGGGTTGGGAATCATTGATCTTGTAAGACCAGGACCCCACCAATTTGATGATAAACTTCTATTAACCCAAGGGTTGGATGGGGAAGCATCAAGGACATCATCAAGAAACATAGCCACATTGAGGCTACAGAATATATCAGCTAAATAGTCCCCAACCATTTGAAACATGAAAAAAATATTTCCAGAAAATAATTGAAAACGATTATATAAATATATATTAATTATAACTATAACCAATATGTAATTATTTCATTATTAATCTTCATCCTGATCTTCACATATGATGGTGTCAATATCTTTATCTTCCTTGTCAGTATCATCAATTTCCCTAAGATATTAAACTTCATCATCTCTTGTTATTTTAAATTCATTTGTGACATCATCAATATCATCCTCACCATCAGCCCATAACCATGGGCTGTCATCATTGATATTTATGTATCTTCATGGGAAATATGTATTTGGAGTTTTCTTTTAAAAAATTCCAGTTCCTCTCACTTCAGCAGAACCACATTTACTTTGAATAAACTAATTTTCATGATATTTTATTTTTATAATGCTCTATCGGTCAATTAACACTCTTAAAGTAGCACAATAATTTGCATAATAAATTTTATGTTATTGATGATTCAACATAAATGGTTCATTTAGTTCAATAAGGATTTTATATCTAATGTCAATGATTCCATAACACAAATGAATACACAAGCCTCTATCAGTATCAAACTAATGGAATTTAAATATCATTATATAATTCTATACCAAATAAAACAGCTCAATTATTTTATCTAGAATTCCATAAAATAAAACTACAGTTTATCTATGATTAAATCCTCTCGAGAAAACACCACTATTCATTGTTCTTTTTGATTCACCATATGCACATGTATGAAATAAAAAACCATTCACCATAGTTGCATTATAATATTTAACCATTTTGGATGGTGGGTTTCTCAATACACATAATCGATTATTAATTTTATTGGAAGTTTGGGATACCTTAAAAATTAAAAAACAATTAACAATATAAAAAATAATAAATTGATTTCATATGTTAAACCATAAACAATTTACTTCACCAGTATTTAAAACAAGTAGGAAAAATTATGTTGCTGATGTTCTTCAAGAGAAGCTGGTGAAATTTGTGGAAACAATTTCTTAATATGATCATCATATAATATAAGAATAAAATAATATTAATTTACTTTGAAAAAATATAAATAATAGGTGAAAGTAGAATACACTATACAAATTATGTCATTTCTTAATAGTTGAGAAAAATATATGTATGTTCCCTATGATGTTTATTATCTAAAATCCATCATTCATAAAATCCACCAAAGTTAAGTTTAGGATGATTAAAAAAAAATAATTGACTGTTCATTTCATTGTCAACATTTCCCTTATCATGGGACATTCAATTATGTTTTGAAGGATATTCAGGTTGTAAATAATGAAAGAAGAAAAATTAAATTTTCTCTTACAAATAAGCTTCTATAAATGACTCTTCAACTGATGCTTTATTACATACCCTTTTCTTCAAATTATGCATGCATCTCTCATATGGGTACATCTGTTAGAACTGCACCATCCCTCCAAATTTTTATTTATATGGAAAATGTAACATAAAATGTTCCATTGATTTAAATAAAGTTGGTGGATTTTTTTTCTACCAATTTACATAAAATTAAAAAAAACATCTTCTTATAGTCTAGTCAGTGTATTATAGTCTGTTGTCACCACACAAATGTATCAGAAAAAATATGATATTTTTGTTTAAACATCCCAAATCAAAGAATTAAAAAAATCTCTAAATCCAATTGGAAGAATTATTTCCATTATAACATGAAAAATATGTCTTTTTTATTATGATAATATGACCATTTTTGCACATCTAGACAAATTGTAAACATAACCAACTGGTAGTCTCAAATCCACAATCCAATGAAAAAATAATAAATGATTTTCTTTGAAAATTGTATACACCAATTTTGTCTTCATTAACTTTTGGGACCTGTCATTTTCAAACAACTCAAGTTTTGGTCACCTGCAAATTTGGGAATGATCTAATCATTACTTTACATTATCTTTGGTCTTACTACGTGTGTCCAAAATTGTATAAAATATATTATCAAAATAAATATTTTTAATATGAATGAAATCCAACATGTTATGGAGTAAAAAATCTAACCAATATAGAAGATCCCAAAAAATAATTTGTTTTATATAATTGTGATCATTCCCAAAGCCATTTATTTTTATTGGTTTTTGGTCGGTCTAAAGGTAATTGAAGGTAATGAAGAGATAATAGTCTTTAAATAAATACCTGAGATCCTTATTGGAGTCCCATCTCATTTAACTGTACCTTTTTTAAAATTAATTTTATTCCTTAAAAAAGGATGATTAGTAGGAATAAATATGCGATGAGAGTTGAAAAAATAATGTTTTCTTCCATTTATGAGCATAAACACTTTTTTGTCACTCATACAGTATGTACATGATTCTAGACCAAGTGTAATCTAGCTAGATAACATGTCATATGTTGGGAATTTACTAATTATCCACATTATTACAACTTTCATTAAGAAATTATATTTCACAACAACATCATATGTACTGACACTATTACTCCATAATAAATTTAACTCATCAATCAATGCCTTCAAATAAACATCAATATTATTTTTTAGATTTCTTGGAATTAATAATGTCAAAATGATATATAGTTCATTCATCAACATCTAATAAGGTAAGTTTCATGGAGTTATCAATATAGGACAATAAGAATATTGACTACCATAAGGACCAAATTGATAGAAACCATCAACAGAAATACCCAATCGTGTGTTATGGGATTTTGAAACAAAAGAAGGATGAATTTGGTAAAAATGTTTCTAGGAATCTATATCACAAGTATGATTTAATATTTTACCTATTGACATATTGTATTTATTCCATGAAATCAATGATGTTGTGTTTTTAGACATAAATAAACATTGAAATCTAGGTGTAAGTAGGAAATACATCAATCGTTTAATGGGAACCAATCCAGACTTCCCTTATTGAGACTCTTTGTACATAAATTGTCCAAATGTAGGAAAACTAACTAGCGATGCATTTTCACTATAATATAGGATGCAATCATTTGAACATCCACGAATCTTATGATAACTAAGACCCAAATTATGGACCAACCTCTTGCTCTCATAGAAATTTATAGGCAACACATTTTCTTAAGGTAAATGTGATTTAACCAAAGAGAATATCTGATCAAAATAACTATTTGACATTCCATTATCTGATTTAATAACCATAAATTTTATAACCACTTCAAATTTTCTTATCTTACAACCATGATATAATAAATCCTAATAAGACTTCAACAAATCATAAAATCAAGACGGTTTTAACTTAGGAGTTAAATCATCATTATGAGTTTCTGTTTGTTGAAAAGATAGACTAACAACCTCATATACTAAAATGTGATGAATTTAGAACTAAATTATTAGTATCTTATCTGAAAATGTGTTCACCATGTTGATAAAAAAACATAATCTTTCCGAAAACCAAAATGTAATAGATAACCCACAACGATATCAAATGTTTCAAATATCTTTAGATCACATTTCTTACATGGACACTTAATTATTCCTTCTGAAGCAAATTCTGGTTTTAATAATGCAAATGATAAAAAAGTTTCAACACCCTTAATATATATAATATTTATACCAGAACCGTTTGGATTCCTATGATGATTTATCCAATCACAATCTTGTAATAAAAACTATTATTTAATTCATTATTCTAGAGTTTTCTAAAAAATAAAAAATAAAAATATTGCTTAAAATTAATCTTATAGACGGAAGAGATGATTCAAAAAAATAAAAAAATAAAAAAATAAAAATTAAATATAAATATTACCAAATATCTATAATTAGTGGTATATAAAACTAAATATCATAAATTAATACAAACTAAAACAATAATAGTGAATATAAAGATTACATAATAATTTTTGATAATTATCCCTAATTTTTACTAATCACCACCTATTTTTTCTAATTAATGATAAATTAATGATAATTATAGGAGAGAGGGAAGGAATGTAAAGACCTAGATTTTTCCATGTATTTTTTTTAAATATATGGTATTATTATGAGTCTGTGAAAATTGACGGCGTGTGATTCCGAGGCCCGGTGTGCCCGAAATGAATTTCTGAGCTTTTTTAAGGTACATTCAGTAAACCCGTGAGTAGCATTTTCTAACTTTTGAACCGATGCTCAGATTAAAAATCTGAGGGAACCTTTGAATCCACATCACCAAGGTTCGCTTAAGGGAGGATTCACTTTGACCACAGTAGTTCTGGAGAAAAAGTTAGATTTTGGGACTTAAAAAAAATAACTTTGTTATTTTATTTTCATTATTTTCCTCCAATGGACAAGAGGCAACATGGGACCAGGGATGTGTCAAGATAATAAATGGCTTGACCTTTCAATCCTAAGTAACAACATTGTTTGGGAATTAGGAAGGTTCCTAATTAATGGACACCCATAAATTCCCAACGTCGTTACTTACCCTCCCCTATCCTATTTATATGGAGCTTGGGGGGAGGAATCAATACTTCTTCACCAAGAAACGAAGTGCCGAAAAAGTGCCGAGATGCCAAACCCTTGGAGGACAGATCCGATTCTGGTGTGTGGTGACAAGCGACACCAAAACCCCGAACCAAAGATCGATGATCAAGTGACATCATTAGAAGATAGTTGCGGGGACAACGAACACCGACCCACTTCCTCAACCGCGGGTGTTTCTCCATTGTTCTTGAGGTACAGGTTTGTTTATTGTTTAATTAAAGGGTTTTCTTTGAACTCTTTAATCCTCCCTCAAGATTACAAGCTAATGCGGAGGGAAGGGGCCTAACGAACCCAACCCGGACCCTCCGCTATCTTGCAACCCTTGCGCCTCTGTGGAAGACCATCAGTGAGGTGGCACCAACCGACTAGGATGGAGGCGGTGCATCGTCGCGCGCTACAGGTGGAGGTCGTGACACTAAGCCGTTGTAGTCAGTGGAGCTTCCAGCACCGGTTGGCTATAGGGGAGGTGTGGTGTGACGTCACATGTCACCGGTGAGCAAGGGGCCGCGTCTCGTTAGGTGCGGCGGTTGGAGGAGGCAGCCAACACATCAGACGATTTCGTAAGGAGAGGGCGGTGCGACCAGTGTGCCGTTGGTGGGTAAGAGGCCGCAACAGAGGAGGAAACCATCGCGTAGGTTCTGAAATGATCGGGTGACACCCACATAGTGCCGCCGTTTCACAAACCGAATGGATTCAGAGCCATTTGAAATACCGGGGGGAAACTTCCCCCCTTTTACAGCTCGGGAAGACCACGGACCATGCCTCCTGTGGGTCGCGCCCCTAGACCAGGCCGGTCCTCCCTTTGCGGGCTTCCCCCTTGTGGGACACCCCCTTGCGGGCCACCCCCCTTACGGGCTAGGCCTCCCCCCTATGAACTGGTTCAGGTTGACCCGAACCAGGTCGGGTTGGCCTAGACCGGGTTGGGTCGAGTCGGATCGGACCCGGGCCCAACCGGACCCAGAAACACTTAAAGGGCCATATCTTGAGAACCAGATGTTTGTTTGAAAACCCGTCTATGGTAATGGGATCCTTGGATTGAGATGGTACTTTTTGTATACTCTATTTGAGTTTTGAAGACAGTTGGAGTACGACCGGGTTAGATGCAACCCGAATCCAACTGGGCCCTTGAAACTAAAATGCTTATAAATCACATACTAAGCATCCGATTGGCGTGCCGCCTGTCACGTTGGAACCCTTAAGACATGACGGTCCTTTGGGTTAATCCTTTGTGGAGCTTAGTGATGGTCGAGGTATGACTGATATCTCAAGGGACATATTCTACAGAACTCGAGCGCAATGGGTGGACGAAATCTTGTGGCATGCTGTAATGTGAATAAAGAACATCGATCCTGTGTGGGTCAGTATCTATCGATCCTGTGTGGGTCAACTTATATCAGATCCTATGTGGGTCAGCGTTCAGTGATCCTGTATGGGTCAGCGCATACCGATCCTATGTGGGTCAGCGGGGGTTAGTTACCTATCGATCCTGTGTGGGTCAGAAGCAGCGCCTCTTAACAGAATAAGATGATCTAGCTTATGACTAATCATCTGTACTTATGTACTAAAGTTACACCTGATATTGAGATAAGTCTTTTACCTTTGTGGTATTATCTTTGTGGTGTTACCTGTGTGGTACTTATATCTTTGTGGTGTTACCTATATGGTACTTCTATCTTCGTGGTGTTAACTATGTGGTACTTATATCTTCTTGGTGTTACCTGTGTGATACTTATACCTTCATGGTGTTGTCTTAGCGGTGTTACCTATGTGGTACTTCTACATTTGTGGTGTTTTCTTTATGGTGTTACCTGTGTGGTACTTCTATCTCAATGGTGTTACCTATGTGGTATTTCTACCTTCGTGGTGTTACCTTTGTGGTATTATTCCCTTATGTATGAGATGAGTATATCTTGATAACTTAGGTATATATATGGGCATATACCTAAGTATATTTGATTTCTTGCTTTGTGTTTTTTCCTTTGTGGAACTCTAGGAGACCTACAGGGGTCTCGGGGTCCCTACTGAGTATTTTTATACTCACCCCTTCATGGGATTCGCCCACACCTTGTTTTGTATTGTGTAGACGATGAGCAGTGGGGCTGAGACTTGAGGGAGCCAAGACCAGGTGGTACACAGAGGGGGGGGGGGGTGACGTGGAGTGCTATGGAGACGATATGTACCTACCTTTTAGGTAGGATCCTCAGTGGATGATCTAGGAACTGTTTTTTACTTTTCAGTTTTACTTGCACCTTTTTCAGTTGGGCTTGTATTTCGACCCATTTTACTTTCATCACTCTTTTACTTTCAACACACTTTTACTACATCATTTTACTACATGGTTGCATCTTTTTGCATTCTGTACTGTGTGTTTGTATTGGTTTAAAGGTAATGCCTTCCTGTTATACAGATATGCCTTTCCAGTGCTAGTCTCCATCCCCTAGCCTATGGAATCCGGGACTGAGGTAGTCACGACACGAGACTCAGGGGTTTGTGACAAAGTGGTATCAGAGGAGTTGGTTCTACTGAATAACTAGGACTCTGATCTTTTCTGTGTGTCGATAGTGTTAAGTGTTATGAGTGTGGTTTTTATTTTGGGGAATCTAGTGTTGTTACGGTGGATAACATATCCATACACAAGGACCCTAACTTATGATTTCTGACTCAGTGCACGAAAACACTGATTGCGTGTGTTTTGAGAAGTTTTTCTTGTGATCTCTTTGAGTCATCTCACCAGGTATAACTTATTGACCATGACACACCTGTTTTTTTAGGATGCCACCATGAAGACAGCCAGCCATGATTCATGAGAGAGTATGTAATGATGGCCCACCAAGGGATTAGGCCTCAGTGCATGGCCCTTTTATGGTGCTAGCACCTTCGAGTGGTGTACCAATAGCACCACTACCCGTTGGGAAGCCGTTGCCACCAGCCCCACTAGTAGAGGGTGCACGCTGACTGAGCGTGTTGCATGAGTTCCAGCAGTAGAGGCCTTTGAGGTTCCGAGGCGAGACGAACCCGCAGGCAGATGAGGACTGGCTGGAGGCTGTAGTCAGAGTTTTCCACCTAGTTGGGAAACCAACTGAACTCATGGTGATCCTAGTAGCTATTCTTTTTCAGGTAGTAACATGACTGTGGCCTAGTACTCAGCGAGGTTCACTGATCTCTCCTGCTACTCCACCGACATGGTATGGGACCCTTTCTTCAGGGCCTGGACCTTTGAGCAGGGTCTACGATGGGAGATCAAAGCACTGATGATATTGCTCAGCATTCTGACGCAGGCTGGGGTGTTAGAGCGAGCACTTTTGGTGGAGAGCTTCCTAACTGAGCAGGCACCGACAATGAGAGCCACCACCAGGCATCAGGTAGCAGAGTCATATGAAATAGGTAGTATGTGGACGAAGTAGAGGCCCAAGAGGGATAGGACTTACGGTGTACGATTCTAAGATACAGGGTCGGTGATGCGGGGCTCACAGGATAGAGGATGATAGCTAAGGAGAAGGCAATGCTACTCGTGCAGCAGGCAGGGTCACATGGCATGTGACTGCCCGACCCGCCGTACGGACGACCAGCAGACGGTTGAGGGACTGCCGAGGTAGATGCAGATATTTGACCGGGGAGGTCCGTAGGTAGCAGGAAGATGTGGTAGAGGAGCTGGCCGTGTAACAGGCGATGGGAGGTGATTTGAGGTTCTACCGCCACCACCTCCAGGTGGTCCACCCCGACCACAGGGAGCAGGTGGGCAGGGATGAGCTCAGCTCCAGGCAGCTGAGGCCTATGACCACGACGCTCTGAAGATGATTAGAGGTATGATCTGTGTCTACTCCACCTTAGCTATAGTACTTATAGACACAAGTTCTAGTCACTCTTTTATTTCCACGACCCTCGTTCGGATCTTAGAGATTTTTGTGGAGCTATTGGATTGATCCTTATGACTAGAGACTCCAACAGGAGAGGATTTGACAATTACACACTAGTGCCGGTAGTGTGAGCTTACTCTAGGAGCCGAGAGATTTGGCTAGGATCTTTTAGTAGTGGCATCGAGGCCTTATGACATCATCTTGGGTATGGACTGGTTATCCATAGTCCATGCCCAGATTGACTGTATTAGGTGAAAAGTGTGGTGTGTCCGTGAATATGTGACTAGGTTTTCCTTCACCAGTGAGAAGGGAACCTTTGTAGCATAGGATAGGCTTACCTAGAGGAGGGTGCAGCCGATCACACATCAGTTGGCTTGCCTTACCCTCAGAGTGGTAGATGTTGAGAGTCCGAGCTATCTTGTAGTGGTGGACCAGTATGCCGATGTCTTTCCTGATGATGTTCTGGGACTACCTCCATGCAGAGAGATAGACTTTTACATCAACTTGTACCCCAGGATGGCACCAATATCTACACCAGCATATCGGATGGCTCCCACAGAGCTTTTTGAATTATGGGTATAGTTGGAGGACATGTAGAGAAAGGGGTTCATAAGGCCCAACATTTCTCTATGGGTAGCCCCAATTTTGTTTTCCAACAAGGAAGATGGGATTTGGAGACTCTATGTGGACTATCGGAACCTAAACCAGGTGACTATGAAGAACAAGTATCCACTTCCGAGAATTGATGATCTTTTCGATCAGCTGAAGGGAGATCATTGGTTTTCGAAGATAGACCTCAGATCATGATATCATCAGCTCAGGCTATGAGATGATGATGTGCAGAAGCATGAGTTCTTGGTTATGCCATTCGGCATGACCAATCACTACAAGAAAACCACCGTTTAACGGCAGTTTTAAAAACCGCCGCGAAAAAACCGCCGCTAAACGGCAAAAAAATTATTATTATTTTTTATTATTTTATTATTTTTTTAAATTTTTTTTTGAGGATTAGCGGCGGTTTTTTAAAGAAACGCCGCGAAATAGCGGCGGTTTCGGTAAAACCGCCGCAAAATGAAAGGAAAAAATAAAAAAACACGAGAAACCCCGAAATCACTAAAACGACCATAACTTTTGATCTGGGCATCCGTTGGAGCGCCACGACCAGTCAAATCAAAGCTCATGAAGAGATCTAGAGGCACATATAATCAAAACCATGATATGGTCTAAGGTGCGGAAGATATTAGAGTTATAAGAAAGTTGAAAAAAGTTCTCCAATTTCAAACGGCCATAACTTTCGCTCCGGGTGTCCGTTTGGGCTCTACCACATATCAAATCGAAGCCAGCGAAGAGAGCTACGCACCAAGTTGACAGAAGTAAACTTCTGTCATGTTTTTCAACCCCAAAAACCCCTCCGAAGGCCTCCAAAACCCCGTTTCCGTCACCGGTGTCCCGTCGAACTTGTCTTCAAACAGACCTAACTTTCGATCCGCGTGTCAGTTCGGCCTCCTCCACCGGCCAGATCATATCTCATTCCATGAGTTTCAGTTTGACTAGTCGCGGCGCCCACATGCACTCCTAGATCATATGTTATGGCCTTTTTAGTGGGTATCGGGTTTGTTATGTTTTTCAATGCCTCGTTTCTAGCACCCGTTCCCCGTCATCTTTTTTTTTAAATGGTCATAACTTCCGATCCGCCTGTCCATTCGAACTCTTTCACCTTTCAGGTCGAAGATCGTTTCAGTATCTTTGATTTGACAGGTCGCGGATCTAAAACGGACTCTCGGATCATAAGTTATCTCCGTTAATGTGAGTCCAATGTTTTTGTCTCTTTATGACCGTTTTGACGGGTTTTAACGGTAGCTCCATTTATTACTGTTTATTTGAGTTTCCATGACTTGTTATCTTTATCAATGGTTTTTATGGGTTATTATGATGATTATGTTGAATTATTAAGGAGTTTTCCATAGTTGTCATGAGTTTTCATGTGTTCTCATTCTTTCTAATGCCCCATTCTTCATATGCTTCTCCATCTTTTTTCACGCGTTTTCATGATTTTTTCATCCCTTATCACGTCTTTTCATACTTTTTCATGTGTTTCCTTTATTATTTATTATTTATTATTTATAATATACTTTAATTTATTTATTATCTATTATTTGTAACTGGTTATTTATTATTTATTATGTATTATTTATATTTATTAATTATTTAGGTTTATTTATTATTTATTATTTATTATTTATATTTATTTATTATTTATTATTTATATTTATTTATTATTTATTATTTATTATTTATTATTTATATTTATTTATTATTTATTATTTATTATTTATTATTTATTATTTATATTTATTTATTAGTTATTATTTATTAGTTATTAGTTTTTATTTATTATTTACTATTTACTATTTATATTTATTTATTATTTATTATTTATTATTTATATTTATTTATTATTTATTATTTATATTTATTTATTATTTATTATTTATATTTATTTATTATTTATTATTTATTATTTATATTTATTTATTATTTATTATTTATTATTTATTATTTAATATTTAATATTTATATTTATTTATTTAATATTTAATATTTAATATTTAATATTTAATATTTATTATTCATTATTGATTATTGATTATTTATTATTGATTATTGATTATTGATTATTGATTATTGATTATTGATTATTGATTATTGATTATTTATATCTATTATTTATTATTTATTATTTATTATTTATATCTATTATGTATTTATTATTTATTATTTATTATTTATTATTTATTATTTATTATTTATTATTTATTATTTATTAATTATTTATGTTTATTTATTATTTATAATTAATTATTAATTATTAATTATTAATTATTTATATTTATTTATTATTTATATTTATTTATTATTTATATTTATTTATTATTTAATATTTATATTTATTTATTATTTATTATTTATTATTTATTATTTATATTTATTTATTAGTTATTATTTATTAGTTATTAGTTATTATGTAAAGACCCGCAAATTTCAAGGAAATTTTTTTTTCTTAATTTTCTTTGGAATTTTACAAGAGCGCAGCTTCAGACGGCACCTGATTCCGAGGCCCGGTGTGCCCGGAATCAATTTCCGAAGTTTGGCTCGGGTACGTTCAGTGAACGGACGAGCGGGTTTTTCTATCTTTTGAACCGGTGCCCGGAATCGAATTCTGAGGGCACCGATGAAATCGCAGCGCCGGTATTTGCTTAGAAACGCCTCTTCCGGAGTTGCGTTTGCTCAGACGTGGTTTTTAAATTTTACGGCTTTAAGTCAGAAATAAAAATAAAGTTTGTGCGACAACTTTATTTTATTTCACTTAAGCTGCTTGGAAGCCACTTGAAGTCACTTAAAGACGGCTTGAACTGAGTTGAACTGGATAGGATGCTATCCAGAAATATCCTACCCCTTGGTAGGATATTTGTGCGGTGGGACCCGCACGAGCCCCCGCCGTTTCTTTCGCTAAGTAACGCACCCGCGAAAACCCGTCAAAGTAACTGAAAAGTCAACCGACGCGTTTTCTTTAATTCTTAACAGACCATTTAATTGGGCGGTTTATTTCGTGAATTAAATGGACTGTTTCTTCGTGAATTAAATGGGTCGTTTCTTTCGTTGAATTAATTCAACGAATTGATGGATCGTTTCTTAACCGGTTTCGTGTTGGCATGTTTATAAAATAAGACCAACCCAAAAATCCTTGGAAAGGATTTGTAAGAATCTTCGTTCCTCCACCCTCTCCGCGAAGAACGCGAAGAACGCGAAGAACGCGAAGAACGCGAAGAACTCCGGCGAACGGAATTCGACGACGCACACCAAGATCTGCGACGTCGACGAGATCTACCCGCGACGTTCTTCGGCGACGTCTTTCTTCCGCGGCCGATCCTCGTTCGGCAACAAAGGTGAGAATCGGATCTTTTCTTCTCCCTTTTTAATTTCAATATCAACGGATTTAAACTAATTAAATCCGTTGATCTTGATCCGGAGATTGGCGACGCGACGAGCGATTCCGCGACGACGCGGCGATCTCCATCTTCCGCGACGAGCAAATCCCGCGACGATCCCCCGTTCGGCAACGACAAGGTAAGGGATGTTGGAATTCTTTTTAAAATCCCGTGTTTATTCTTTTGAAATATAGAACCCGATCACGAAACAATTTTAATTTATTTAAAATTGTTGATTGGTTTCTTTCCTGTTTCTCCCGTTGATTATGACTAACGCGGAGGGTGCGGGTCTAACGAACAAGACCCGGCAACCCTCCGTCGATCTTCCTTTGTGTGCGGATTTGGCGAGCGACGGCAAAAGCGCGACGCAAGGGCCATATGTTGATTCCGCAGTGGAGGACGCATCCCGGGAGGAACAACGGCGCAGACGGGAGGCAAATCGGGCCACCGGAGCATCTCCGGCGGCCCGCGGAAGGAGGCGGCGGCGCGGGTCGCCGGCGCGGCGGCGCCGGCGACCGGGGGCGGCGGCGCCCGGCGCGCCGCCGGAGGAGTCCGCCGCGGCCGAGCCGCGGCGGCGGCGAGCCGCCGGACCGCGTCCGCGGTCCGGCCTTCCAGCACGCGGCCCGCGCGGGCCGCGTTTTCTCCAAAGCCGCGGGTTTGACCCGCGGCGGCAGCGCTTCGGCCGCTCGGCCGAAGCCGAGCCGGTCCGGTCGGCCGGGCCGCGCCCAGGCCGGACCGGACCCGGCCGAGCCGGTTCGGGCCGGGTCGGGCCGACCCGGTTCGGGCCGACCCGGTTCGGCCGACCCCAGGGGGGGTTCGGGCCGGGTCGCCCCGGGCCCAGTACCCCCGTTTCGGGCCCTCTACGGTCTTTCGCCCATATCTTGGGCCTGGGACCTCCGATTGACGAACCGTCAGCGGCTACGCGATCCTTGGATCGAGACGGTCGTTTCGGTATATTATACTCAAGGTTTGGGAAGACTTTGGGTTCGGCCGGGTTGGTTCGTACACGAAGCCAACCGGGCCCTCGGAGCGGAAACGCTCATAACTTGAGCTACGGACGTCCGAACGACGTACCGTCAGCTGTGGTAGTTTCCTCTAAGTGAGACGGAACTTTTGGCATACTCCGCCCGAGGATCGGGTACAGGCGGAGTACGGTCGGGTTGGTTTTGCCCTAAAAACCAACCGGGCCCCTGGGACGAAAATGCCAATAACTCTCAGACCGGGCGTCCGATTGACGCGCCGTCTGTCGCGTTGAGATCCTGTTGTCGATACGGAACTTTTGGATACATCAACTTCGGACTACGTGTCAGTTGATGTATCAGCCCCTCGGCTCGTGGAGCGGACCCTCCTAAACGAGCTCGCTACGTGCGGGAACCCTAGCGCTGGCTGTGACCTCGACGACAGAGCAGAGATCCTCCGTGGACTGCGACGACGGCAGAGCAGAGATCCTCCGTGGACTGCGACGACGGCAGAGCAGAGATCCTTCGTGGACTGCGACGACGGCAGAGCAGAGATCCTCCGTGGACTGCGACGACGGCAGAGCAGAGATCCTTCGTGGACTGCAGCGACGACTGTGCAGGGACCTCAGTGGACTGCGTCGACTACTGCACTCAGCGATCCTACGCGGATCAGTGCCCGATCCTATGTGGGTCCTACTACCGGTTCTGTGTGAGCCACTGCCTACTGGTTCTGTGTGAGCCACTGCCTACAGGTTCTGTGTGAGCCCGATCCTGTGTGGGTCTTCTGCGGGGGTTAGTACCTATCGATCCTTCGTGGGTCCGACGACTGAGACGGATCAGTGATCGTCTTTGACGTCATCTGAAAAAGTATACCTGGTTGAGCTGAATCTTATGTTACTCTCCTTTGTGGATTGTGTTGAACCATCCTTTGTGGATTTACTGTTTACTCTCCTTTGTGGATTTGGGTCTTGCTTTCCTTTGTGGATTGAGTTGTTCTTGAGCTCGTGAGCAGAGCTAGAATTGGGGACTTAGGTATATGTATGGGCATATACCTAAGTTGAGTCGGATGTTACTTCGTGATTGCATCTTTCTTTTGTGCTATATCCTTTGTGGATTTCGGGAGACCTTCGGGGGTCTCGGGGTCCTTACTGAGTAATTGTACTCACCCCTGCACGGGCTATGCCCGCACTTCGTGGTGTTGGTTGCAGACGACGGACAGCGCTGATCGCGGTTGGGGCGTGGAGCAGGACGGTACCTGGAGGTGGACCACTGGACGGGACGTGCTCAGAGCGGACGTGGGGCCCGAGGAGCTTGGAGGCTATCTGTACCCACCCTTCAGGTGGGATTGCCAGTGGACGACACGAGGCCGCCGTCTTTTCTTCAGTTGCTGTACTTTACTTTTCCAGTTGTACTTTACAGTTGGGCTTGTATTTCCGGCCCCTTTACCTTTCTGCACTTTACTTTCCGCTTGCTGACTCTGTGTGGTTGTTACTTATAAAGGCAATGCCTTCCCTGTTTACTGGGATTTTACGCCTTGGTGCTAGTCGCCAGCCCCTGGCCTATGGAAGGCGGGCTTGGGGTAGTCACGGCACGGGCCCCGAGGACGGGTCGTGACAAATTGGTATCAGAGGGTGGTCGGTTCTACCGCAAACTCTGATCGTCCTTTCTTTCTATGTGAAGCAATAGTGTTTAGTGTATTGAGTGTGGTTATCAGTTCAGGGAGCCCAGTGTTGGTGCGGCGGCCGACGTATCCGTACACCAGGACCCTGACTCCTGATTTCCGACTTAATGCATGAAAACATTGATTGCGTGTGTGTTTCAAGTTTTTCTTTGTGATTACTTGTGTCAGCTCACCGGGTATACTGATCTGCTTTATGAAAGTCTCAAGTTTTCCTTGTGATTACTTGTGCCAGCTCACCAGGTATACTGTTCTGACTGTGGTGCTCTTGTTCTCCTTTTCAGGATGGCCCCGCGACGACAGCCAGCTAGGGTTCCGAGTGTAGGGCGCGATGGCAGCCCACCGAGCGACGAGGCCTCGGTGCAGGGCCCTTTGCCAGCAGTGGCACCGGCGGTAGCCTTACCCGCCGAGCCACCGATGCTTCCAGTACCGGACGCCGACGATGCACGTCGCCTCAGGGCACTGCATGAGTTTCAGAGCCAGCGACCGCCTAGGTTTCGCGGTGAGGCGGACCCCCAGGCCGCCGAGGACTGGCTAGAGGCGGTGGTACGGATCTTCAGGCTAGTGAGGACACCAGCGGATCTCATGGTGATCCTCGCAGCGAGCCTCCTGCAGGCGGCGGCAGGACGATGGTGGAGCCTGATGCTCCAGGTTCACGATGAGGCATCCTTGCTCTGGGCGGACTTCGAGAGCCTCTTCCGCTCTGAGTTCGTCCCGGCCACCCTCCGAGCGGTGCGCATCCAGGAGCTTCTCCAGCTGCGCCAGGGCAGCATGACGGTCGCTCAGTACGCGGCAAGGTTCACGGACCTATCTCGCTACTCGACTGACATGGTACGGGACCCCTTCTTCCGGGCCCGGACCTTCGAGCAGGGCTTGCGACAGGAGATTCGTGCGTCGCTGATCTCCCTCAGCATTCCGACCCAGGCAGGAGTGCTGGAGCGAGCCCTCCTGATCGAGAGCTTCCTGGCAGAGCCTTCTTCAGCGGCGAGACCTAGCGCAGGGCGGCAGGTAGCTGAGTCATCGGCAGCTGGTAGCCGACGGATGACTCACGGGTCCAGGCAGACCAGACCCCCTCGCAGACGGCCTCAGGACACCGGCTCAGCGGTGCGGGGCACACAGCGGAGTGCCAGCCTTTCGAGAGGCAGGCTGTGCTACTCTTGCGGCGGGCAGGGTCACATGGCTCGTGACTGCCCGACTCGCCGACCAGAGGAGCAGCAGACGGTGGAGGGGCCACCCAGGCAGAGGCAGAGGGTCGATCGTGGCGGTCCGCAGGGAGGAGGCGGACGAGGCCGAGGAGCTGGCCGAGCAGCGGGTGGTGGGCGACGCTTTCAGGCTCTACCCCCACCACCACCAGGGGGGCCACCTCGACCACAGGGAGCTGGCGGGCAGGGACAGGCCCAGCTCCAGGCAGTGGAGGCCTACGACCCCGACTTGCCAGAGATGATTCGAGGTACGATCTGTGTCTATTCCACCCTTGCTGCAGTACTTATAGACACAGGAGCGAGTCACTCTTTCATAGCCTCTGCCCTTGTTCGGAGCTCGGAGATTCCGACTGAGCCGTTGGCTCGATCCTTACGGCTAGAGACTCCTACGGGAGCAGACTCGACGATTACGCACTGGTGCCGGCAGTGTGAGCTTACTCTAGGAGGCGAGAGCTTCGGCTGGGATCTCCTTGTAGCGGCGTCGAGGCCTTACGACGTCATCTTGGGCATGGATTGGCTATCCACGGTTCATGCCCAGATCGACTGTTTTAGGCGCAAGGTGCGATGTGTTCGTACCGACGGGAGCAGGTTTACCTTCACCGGCGAGAAGGGAACCTTTGCAGCACAGGATGGACTTCCGCGGAGGAGAGTGCAGCCCATCTCACATCAGTTGGCTAGCCTCATCCTAGGAGCAGTGGACGTGCGGAGTCCGGCTTTTCCTGCAGTGGTGGACCAGTACGTGGACGTCTTTCCCGACGACGTTCCAGGGCTACCTCCTCGTAGAGAGGTAGACTTTTACATCGACTTGTACCCCGGGACAACCCCGATATCTACTCCAGCATATCGGATGGCCCCCGCCGAGCTTCGAGAGCTGCGGGTACAGTTGGAGGACTTGCAGAGCAAGGGGTTTATCCGACCCAGTGTTTCACCCTGGGCTTCCCCGATTTTGTTCGCCAAGAAGGCGGACGGGAGCTTACGACTATGTGTCGACTATCGTCGCCTGAACCAGGTGACAGTGAGGAACAAGTATCCGCTGCCACGGATTGATGACCTCTTCGATCAGCTCAAGGGAGCGCGGTGGTTCTCGAAGATAGACCTCCGGTCAGGCTATCATCAGCTCAGAGTTCGAGACGAGGACGTGCAGAAGACGGCCTTCAGGTGTCGGTATGGCCATTATGAGTTCTTGGTTATGCCGTTCGGCGTAACCAATGCTCCAGCAGTGTTCATGAGCCTCATGAACAGGATCTTCCAGCCATACCTCGACCGATTTGTCGTTGTCTTCATTGACGACATTTTGGTATACTCGACGACTGAGGAGGAGCATGCCTACCACCTGCGAGTTGTGCTAGACACACTCCGAGAGCACCAGCTTTATGGCAAGCTCTCAAAATGCCGGTTCTGGTTACGTGAGGTCCATTTCTTGGGGCACGTCATTTCTGAGGCGGGAGTTGCAGTGGATCCCGCGAAGATCGAGGCAGTGCTAGCTTGGGAGCCACCCAAGAGCGTGACAGAGGTGCGGAGCTTCTTGGGCCTAGCGGGATACTATCGGAGATTCGTGCCAGACTTCTCCAGAGTTGCAGCACCACTCTCAGCCTTGACGAAGAAGGGGAAACCCTTCGTGTGGTCAGACAGATGTCAGCAGAGCTTCCAGGAGCTGAGACAGAGATTGACCAGCGCACCTATCTTGAGGTTGCCTGAGGAGGGAGTTGGGTACGTAGTTTACTGCGACGCATCAGGGACTGGACTCGGGTGCGTCCTGATGCAGGAGCGGGCCGTGATCGCCTACGGATCACGTCAGTTGAGGCCGCATGAGCAGAACTACGCCACTCATGACCTGGAGTTAGCAGCAGTGGTCTTCGCTCTGAAGACTTGGCGGCACTATCTGATGGGCGAGCGCTTCACAGTCTTTTCTGACCACCAGAGTCTCAGGTATATCTTCTCTCAGAAGGACCTGAACCTGAGACAGCGGAGATGGCTTGAGTTCCTCCAGGACTATGACTTTGAGATAGTCTATACTCCTGGGAAGGGGAACGTGGTAGCCGATGCCCTCAGCAGGAGGACGGGCATTCAGCTGCTTGAGGAGGCGACGGAGCAGCTAGCCTCCTTGCAGATATCCTTCGTGGATAGAGACGGAACAGCCTTTCTTCAGTCTCTCACAGTCTCTCCTCCACTTCTACAGCGGGTCAGAGAGGCTCAGCGTGGGGACGCTGACTGTGAGACCCGGCGTGCACTGATATCCTCAGGTCAGGCGCCTGATGGTTTCTCCCTTGGAGCAGAGCACGACATCCTTTTCAGAGGACGTACCTTCGTACCAGTCGCTTTACGAGAGGAGGTGCTGAGAGAGTTTCACACTTCTCCCTTGGCGGTACATCCCGGAGTGGCAAAGATGTACCAGGATCTCAGACGACAGCACTGGTGGCCGGGCATGAAGAAAGCTGTGGCAGAGTTCGTTTCACGATGCCTCACCTGCCAGCAGGTGAAGGCAGAGCATCAGGTACCAGCAGGCTTGGTACAGCCCTTGGAGGTCCCGGAGTGGAAGTGGGACAGCATATCTATGGACTTCGTGACTGGACTTCCACGCACTTCCAGAGGTCACGACTCCATTTGGGTGATTGTCGACCGACTCACCAAGTCGGCACACTTCTTACCCATCAGAGAGCAGGGCTCAGTAGAGAGCTTGGGACGTCTTTACGTCCAGGAGATCGTACGGCTTCACGGTGTGCCATCGTCTATCGTCTCCGATCGAGATGCTCGTTTCACTTCCAGGCTTTGGAAGGGGTTGCAGGAGGCGTTCGGGACGCGGCTCCATCTGAGCACAGCCTTCCACCCTCAGACGGATGGACAGACGGAGAGGACCATACAGACACTCGAGGACATGCTCCGTGCATGTGTTCTCGACTTTGGTCGTAGCTGGGAGGACCACCTACCCTTGGTGGAGTTCGCGTACAACAACAGCTACCACTCCACCATCGGGATGGCACCATACGAGGCGTTGTACGGCAGACCCTGCAGATCACCGTTGTGCTGGACAGACCCTGGGGAGTCAGCACTCGTGGGACCAGAGATGGTCCGAGCCACGACAGAGAAGGTCCAGATCATCCAGGAGAGGATGAGGACAGCTCAGAGCCGGCAGAAGTCATATGCTGACAGGAGGCGGAGGCCACTAGAGTTCGAGGACGGCGACCACGTCTTCTTGCGTGTCTCACCTCGACGTGGTTTACGGAGATTTGGCCGAGGCGGCAAGTTGTCTCCACGCTTCATCGGGCCTTTCCAGGTCCTCAGCAGGATAGGAGAGGTGGCTTATCGCCTGGCTCTACCACCTCAGTTGCACCGGGTGCACGACGTCTTCCACGTGTCTCAGCTGAGGAGATACGTGCACGACCCGACGCACATCATCGACTTTGGGGAGCTGGACGTGGACGATGGGGCGACTTTTGCGGAGGTCCCAGTGGAGATCGAGGATCGACAGGAGCGGGTCCTACGTGGGCGGTCGATTCCTCTTGTGCGCATCAGATGGCAGCACGGGAACCTCCAGGAGAGCACTTGGGAGCGGGAGGCTCAGATGCGTGCTCAGTACCCCCATTTGTTCCCCTAGTTTTTGATGTATCTTTACGGGGACGTAAAGCCCTGAGGTGGGAGTAATGTAAAGACCCGCAAATTTCAAGGAAATTTTTTTTTCTTAATTTTCTTTGGAATTTTACAAGAGCGCAGCTTCAGACGGCACCTGATTCCGAGGCCCGGTGTGCCCGGAATCAATTTCCGAAGTTTGGCTCGGGTACGTTCAGTGAACGGACGAGCGGGTTTTTCTATCTTTTGAACCGGTGCCCGGAATCGAATTCTGAGGGCACCGATGAAATCGCAGCGCCGGTATTTGCTTAGAAACGCCTCTTCCGGAGTTGCGTTTGCTCAGACGTGGTTTTTAAATTTTACGGCTTTAAGTCAGAAATAAAAATAAAGTTTGTGCGACAACTTTATTTTATTTCACTTAAGCTGCTTGGAAGCCACTTGAAGTCACTTAAAGACGGCTTGAACTGAGTTGAACTGGATAGGATGCTATCCAGAAATATCCTACCCCTTGGTAGGATATTTGTGCGGTGGGACCCGCACGAGCCCCCGCCGTTTCTTTCGCTAAGTAACGCACCCGCGAAAACCCGTCAAAGTAACTGAAAAGTCAACCGACGCGTTTTCTTTAATTCTTAACAGACCATTTAATTGGGCGGTTTATTTCGTGAATTAAATGGACTGTTTCTTCGTGAATTAAATGGGTCGTTTCTTTCGTTGAATTAATTCAACGAATTGATGGATCGTTTCTTAACCGGTTTCGTGTTGGCATGTTTATAAAATAAGACCAACCCAAAAATCCTTGGAAAGGATTTGTAAGAATCTTCGTTCCTCCACCCTCTCCGCGAAGAACGCGAAGAACGCGAAGAACGCGAAGAACGCGAAGAACTCCGGCGAACGGAATTCGACGACGCACACCAAGATCTGCGACGTCGACGAGATCTACCCGCGACGTTCTTCGGCGACGTCTTTCTTCCGCGGCCGATCCTCGTTCGGCAACAAAGGTGAGAATCGGATCTTTTCTTCTCCCTTTTTAATTTCAATATCAACGGATTTAAACTAATTAAATCCGTTGATCTTGATCCGGAGATTGGCGACGCGACGAGCGATTCCGCGACGACGCGGCGATCTCCATCTTCCGCGACGAGCAAATCCCGCGACGATCCCCCGTTCGGCAACGACAAGGTAAGGGATGTTGGAATTCTTTTTAAAATCCCGTGTTTATTCTTTTGAAATATAGAACCCGATCACGAAACAATTTTAATTTATTTAAAATTGTTGATTGGTTTCTTTCCTGTTTCTCCCGTTGATTATGACTAACGCGGAGGGTGCGGGTCTAACGAACAAGACCCGGCAACCCTCCGTCGATCTTCCTTTGTGTGCGGATTTGGCGAGCGACGGCAAAAGCGCGACGCAAGGGCCATATGTTGATTCCGCAGTGGAGGACGCATCCCGGGAGGAACAACGGCGCAGACGGGAGGCAAATCGGGCCACCGGAGCATCTCCGGCGGCCCGCGGAAGGAGGCGGCGGCGCGGGTCGCCGGCGCGGCGGCGCCGGCGACCGGGGGCGGCGGCGCCCGGCGCGCCGCCGGAGGAGTCCGCCGCGGCCGAGCCGCGGCGGCGGCGAGCCGCCGGACCGCGTCCGCGGTCCGGCCTTCCAGCACGCGGCCCGCGCGGGCCGCGTTTTCTCCAAAGCCGCGGGTTTGACCCGCGGCGGCAGCGCTTCGGCCGCTCGGCCGAAGCCGAGCCGGTCCGGTCGGCCGGGCCGCGCCCAGGCCGGACCGGACCCGGCCGAGCCGGTTCGGGCCGGGTCGGGCCGACCCGGTTCGGGCCGACCCGGTTCGGCCGACCCCAGGGGGGGTTCGGGCCGGGTCGCCCCGGGCCCAGTACCCCCGTTTCGGGCCCTCTACGGTCTTTCGCCCATATCTTGGGCCTGGGACCTCCGATTGACGAACCGTCAGCGGCTACGCGATCCTTGGATCGAGACGGTCGTTTCGGTATATTATACTCAAGGTTTCGGAAGACTTTGGGTTCGGCCGGGTTGGTTCGTACACGAAGCCAACCGGGCCCTCGGAGCGGAAACGCTCATAACTTGAGCTACGGACGTCCGAACGACGTACCGTCAGCTGTGGTAGTTTCCTCTAAGTGAGACGGAACTTTTGGCATACTCCGCCCGAGGATCGGGTACAGGCGGAGTACGGTCGGGTTGGTTTTGCCCTAAAAACCAACCGGGCCCCTGGGACGAAAATGCCAATAACTCTCAGACCGGGCGTCCGATTGACGCGCCGTCTGTCGCGTTGAGATCCTGTTGTCGATACGGAACTTTTGGATACATCAACTTCGGACTACGTGTCAGTTGATGTATCAGCCCCTCGGCTCGTGGAGCGGACCCTCCTAAACGAGCTCGCTACGTGCGGGAACCCTAGCGCTGGCTGTGACCTCGACGACAGAGCAGAGATCCTCCGTGGACTGCGACGACGGCAGAGCAGAGATCCTCCGTGGACTGCGACGACGGCAGAGCAGAGATCCTTCGTGGACTGCGACGACGGCAGAGCAGAGATCCTCCGTGGACTGCGACGACGGCAGAGCAGAGATCCTTCGTGGACTGCAGCGACGACTGTGCAGGGACCTCAGTGGACTGCGTCGACTACTGCACTCAGCGATCCTACGCGGATCAGTGCCCGATCCTATGTGGGTCCTACTACCGGTTCTGTGTGAGCCACTGCCTACTGGTTCTGTGTGAGCCACTGCCTACAGGTTCTGTGTGAGCCCGATCCTGTGTGGGTCTTCTGCGGGGGTTAGTACCTATCGATCCTTCGTGGGTCCGACGACTGAGACGGATCAGTGATCGTCTTTGACGTCATCTGAAAAAGTATACCTGGTTGAGCTGAATCTTATGTTACTCTCCTTTGTGGATTGTGTTGAACCATCCTTTGTGGATTTACTGTTTACTCTCCTTTGTGGATTTGGGTCTTGCTTTCCTTTGTGGATTGAGTTGTTCTTGAGCTCGTGAGCAGAGCTAGAATTGGGGACTTAGGTATATGTATGGGCATATACCTAAGTTGAGTCGGATGTTACTTCGTGATTGCATCTTTCTTTTGTGCTATATCCTTTGTGGATTTCGGGAGACCTTCGGGGGTCTCGGGGTCCTTACTGAGTAATTGTACTCACCCCTGCACGGGCTATGCCCGCACTTCGTGGTGTTGGTTGCAGACGACGGACAGCGCTGATCGCGGTTGGGGCGTGGAGCAGGACGGTACCTGGAGGTGGACCACTGGACGGGACGTGCTCAGAGCGGACGTGGGGCCCGAGGAGCTTGGAGGCTATCTGTACCCACCCTTCAGGTGGGATTGCCAGTGGACGACACGAGGCCGCCGTCTTTTCTTCAGTTGCTGTACTTTACTTTTCCAGTTGTACTTTACAGTTGGGCTTGTATTTCCGGCCCCTTTACCTTTCTGCACTTTACTTTCCGCTTGCTGACTCTGTGTGGTTGTTACTTATAAAGGCAATGCCTTCCCTGTTTACTGGGATTTTACGCCTTGGTGCTAGTCGCCAGCCCCTGGCCTATGGAAGGCGGGCTTGGGGTAGTCACGGCACGGGCCCCGAGGACGGGTCGTGACATATTATTTATATTTATTTATTAGTTATTATTTATTAGTTATTATTTATTATTTATTATTTATTATTTATATTTATTTATTATTTATATTTATTTATTATTTATTATTTATTATTTATATTTATTTATTATTTATTATTTATATTTATTTATTATTTATTATTTATATTTATTTATTATTTATTATTTATTATTTATTATTTATTATTTATTATTTATTATTTATATTTATTTATTATTTATTATTTATATTTATTTATTTAATATTTAATATTTAATATTTATTATTTAATATTTATTATTGATTATTGATTATTGATTATTGATTATTGATTATTGATTATTGATTATTGATTATTGATTATTGATTATTTATTATTTATATCTATTATTTATTATTTATTATTTATTATTTATATCTATTATGTATTTATTATTTATTATTTATTATTTATTATTTATTATTTATTATTTATTATTTATTTATGTTTATTTATTATATATTATATATTATATATTATATATTATTTATTATTTATATTTATATTTATTTATTATTTATTATTTAGTTATTATTTATATTTAATTATTATTTGTTATTTATATTTATTTATTATTTATTATTTATTATTTATTATTCCTTATTCCTTATTTATTATTTATTATTTATTATTTATTATTTATTATTTATTATTTATTATTTATTATTTATTATTATTGAGTTTATTTCTATTATTTATGTATTATTTGTTTTTTCAATTAATATATATAAGTATATTAAATTCTATTTATTAACTACATGACGAGCTTGCTGGAGTGGTAAAGTCTTTGGAAAATATGCAAGAGGTTAGGGGTTCAAATCTCACTAAATGCAGAATTTCTTTATATTGCATGGGCATGCATGTGCATGTGCATGAGATGTGCATGCATGGATAAATAAAGTAAATAAAATAATACGAAATAAATAAATAAATAAATAAAATAAATACGAAATAAAATAAATAAAAAATAAATACGAAATAAAAAAATAAATAATAAATACGAAATAAAATAAATAAAATAAATAAATAAAATAAAGTAAATAAAATAAATAAATAAAATAAAATAAATAAATAAAATAAATACGAAATAAAATAAATACGAAATAAAATAAATAAAATAAATAAAATAAATAAAATAAATAAAATAAATAAATAAAATAAATAAAATAAAATAAATAAATAAATAAAATAAATAAATAAAATAAATAAAATAAATAAAATAAATAAAATAAATAAAATAAATAAAATATATAAATATGAAAAATAAATAGATAAAATAAATAAAATAAATAAATAAAATAAAATAAATAGATAAAATAAATAAATAAATAAATAAATAAATAAATAAATAAATAAATAAATAAATAAATAAATAAATAAATAAATACAAAATAAATATATAAATAAATACAAAAATAAATATATAAATACGAAATAAATATATAAATAAATACGAAAAATAAATATATAAATATATAAATATATATATAAATAAATAAATAAAATAAAAAATAAATTTTTTTTTTTAAAAAAAATAACAAAAATAACAAAAATAACAAAAATAACAAAAATAACAAAAATAAAAAAAATAAAAAAACTGCCGTGAATAGTTTCCCGACGCACGATTTCGCGGCGATTTTTCAAAACCACCGCCAATCGATTTAGCGGTGGTTTAAACCACCACGAAATGAAAAAAAAACCACTGCTAAATGCCTTTTTTGCCGTAGTGAATGCTCCAAAAGTGTTCATGGGACTCATGGACAAGATCTTCTAGCCATACCTCGGTCGATTTGTGGTGGTCTTCATCAATGAAATCTTGATATACTCAGCAACAGATGAGGAGCATGATTATCATCTATAGATAGTTCTGGATACACTCTGAGAGCACCAGCTTTATGGTAAGCTCTCAAAGTGCCAGTTCTGGATACAAGAGGTACACTTTCTGGGACACGTTATCTTAGAGGCTGGAGTTGCAGTTGATCCAGCGAAGATAGAGGCTGTACTTGCTTGGAAGCCACCTAGGAGTGTGACCAAAGTGTGGAGTTTCCTGGGTTTGGCTGAATACTAATGGAGATTCATGCCTGACTTTTCCAGAGTTGCAGCACCCTTGTCATCATTGATGAAGAAGGGACAACTCTTCGTATGGACAGAGAGATGTCGTCAGAGTTTTTAGGAGCTGAGGCAGAGACTGACGAGTGCCCCCATCTTGAGGCTACCAGAAGAGGGTGTTGAGTATGTAGTCTACTATGACACATCGGGGACTGGACTTGGGTGTGTCCTGATTCAAGAGTGAGCGGTGATCACCTATGGCTCACGACAGCTGAGATAACATGAGCAGAACTATGCTACACATAACCTGGAGTTAGTAGCAATGGTCTTCACCTTGAAGATGTGGAGACATTACTTGATAGGTGAACATTTTACAGTCTACTCTGATCACATGAGTTTTAGGTATATATTCTCTCAGAAGGACCTAAACCTGAGGCAACAACGATGGATAAAGTTCCTCCATGACTATGACATTGATATAGTCTATACTCCTAGTAAGGGGAACACAGTGGTAGATACACTCAACTGGAGGTCTGGTCTGCAGTTTCTGAGTGAGGCGACAGAGTCACTAGCCGCGTTGTAGATATCCTTCGTGTATAGAGATGGAGCAACATACCTCCAGTTTATGACAGTCACTCCCCCACTCCTTTAACAATTCAGGGAGGCACAGCTTGGAGACATTGACTGTGAGGATCGACGTGCTCAGATATCCTTAGTACAGGCACCTGATAGATTTTCTGAAGGTGGGGAGCACGTCATCCTCTTTAGAGGATGTCCATGGTACCAGTGGCGCTACAGGAGGAGGTGTTAAGGGAGTTCCATACGTCCCCTCTAGCGGTACATCCCAGTGTGCCGAAGATGTACCAGGATCTTCGGCATCAGCACTGGTGGCCGGGGATAAAGAAAGAAGTGGAAAAGTTTGTTTCTTGATGCCTCACTTGTCAGCAAGTGAAGGCCAAACATTAGGTTCCAACAGACTTAGAATAACCACAAGAGGTGCCAGAGTGGAAGTGGGATGGAATCTACACAGACTTTTTGACAGGGATTCCACGTACGTCTAGGGGACATGATTCTATCTGGGTGATCATTGACCGACTCACCAAGTCGGCCCACTTCTTACCTATATGAGAGCAGGTATCAATAGAGGGCTTGGGACGCCTCTACGTGTAGAAGATTGTGTGACTTCATGGATTTCCATCAAAGATAATCTCTAAACGTGACACACATTTTACATCTCGGTTGTGGAAGGGATTATAAGAGGAATTCAGGACTCATCTGCATTTGAGCACTGCCTTTTATCCTCATACGGATGGTCAGACAGAGCGGACCATACAAACACTAGAGGACATGCTTCATGCTTGCATCCTAGATTTTGGTCGTATTTGGGAGGATCACTTACCCCTGGTGGAGTTCACATACAACAACAGTTATCACTTCACCATCGGTATGGAACCATTCGAGGCCTTTCATGGTCGACCATACAGATCACCTCTATGTTGGATGAACCCAGGGGAGTCAACACTTATGGGTCCAGAGTTGGTACGGGCTACCACTGAGAAGGTGCAGATCATCCAGGAGCATATGAAGACTACACAGAGTAGATAGAAGTCTTATGCTGACAGGAGGTAGAGACCTTTGGAGTTCGAGGAGGGAGACCATCTCTTCCTACGGGTCTCACCTTGATGAGGTTTACGAAGATTTGGCCGAGGCGACAAGTTATCACTGAGGTTTATCAGACCATTTCTAATACTTCGTAGGATAGGTGAGGTGGCATACCGCTTGGCACTTCCACCGTAGTTGGAGAGGGTGCATGACGTCTTACACGTATCCCAACTGAGGAGATACATGCATGGCCCATCTCACGTCATCGACCACAGTGAGCTGAACTTTGATGATGAGATGACGTTTACGAAGGTTCCAATAGAGATTGAGGATCAACAAGAGCAGGTCCTTAATGGGTGGTCAATACCTCTGGTGCGCGTTCGCTGGTAGCACGGGAACCTCTAGGAGAGAAAATGGGAGCGGGAGGTTCAGATTCATGCTCAATACCCCCATTTGTTTCCTTAGTCTATGTTGTGGCTTTTGGGGATTAAAATCCATAAGGTGGGGAAAATATAAAGACCTAGATTTTTTCTTATAATTTTTTTTAAATATATAGAATTATTATGAGTTTGAAAAAATTGACGACACATGATTCCGAGGCCCGGTGTGCCCGAAATTAATTTTTGAACTTTTTTAAGGTACGTTCAGTAAATGCGCGAGCGAAATTTTCTAACTTTTGAACTGATGCTCGGATTAAAAATCCTAAGGCACCATTGAATCCGCAGTGCCAGGATTTGCTTAAGGGAGGCTTCACTTTGACCACAGTAGGTTTGGAGAAAAAGTTAGATTTTGGGACTTTTAAAATAAAATAAAATAAAATAACTTTGTTATTTTATTTTCATTATTTTCCTCCAACAGACAAGAATCAACGTGGGACCAGTGACATGTAAAGACAATAAATGGATTTAACTTTCAATCCTAAGTAACAAAATCGTTGGAAAATTTGGAAGGTTCCTAATTAATGGACCCCCATAAATTCCCAACATCGTTACTTACCCTCCTCTCTTCTATTTATACAGAGCTTGGGGGAGGAATCATCACTACTTCACCAAGCAAAAAAGCACTGAAAAAGTACCAAGATGCTAAACCATTGGAGGATGGAGCCGGTTTTAGTGAGCGGTGACGATCGACACCAAAACCCCGAACCGAAGATCGATGATCAAGTGATGTCATTGGAGGCTAGTTGCGTGGACGATGAACACCAACCCACTTCCTCAACCGTAGGAGTTTCTCCATCATTCTTGAGGTAGGGGTTTGCTTATTGTTTAATTCAAGTGTTTTTATTGAACCCTTTAATCCTCCCTCATGATTACAAGATAACGCGAAGGGTGTGGGCCTAACGAACCTGGCCCAGACCCTCCGCTATCTTGCTACCCTTTCACCTCCATGGAAGACCATCGGTGCGGCAACACCCATCATATACGATGGAGGTGGAACTCTGTCGTGCACCGAAATAGGATGCTTTGACACTAATCTGAAGTGATCAGTGGAGTGGCCAGCACTGGCCGGTCATAGAGGAGGTGCGGTGCGCCGTTGTGCACCGCCGGTGAGCAAGGGGTCATGGCTCGTCAGTCGCGACAGTTGGAGGAGGAGGCCGACTGTGGAAGGAGAGGGTGGCATGAATAGCTCACCGCTGGTGGGAAAGAGGCTGTAGTCGGAGCTATGGTAGAGGAGGAACCCGTCACGTGGGTTCTGTGGAGACCGGGCGGCGCCCACGTGGCGCAGCCGTTTCACAAACCGAATGGACTCCGGGCCATTCGGGATGTCGGGGAGAAACTTCCCCCCTTTGCCAACTCAGGCAGTCCATGGACTGCGCCTGATACAGGTCGTGCCTCACGCGGCTGGGCCTCCTGCACCACGAGTTGAACTGACATGCCACACCCCCAGACTGGGCCGGGCGGCCCCCCAGACCGGGCTGGGGCACGCCCCCAGATCGGGCTGGGCCTCCGTTTGCAGGCTACCCCCTTACAGGCCGGGCCGCCCCCCTTGCAGGCTGGGGCACCCCCTTGTGGGTTAGGCCACCCCCTTGCGGGCCAGGCCACCCCCTTGCGGACCGGGTCAGGCGGGGTTGGTCTGACCGGGTCGGACCGGACCCGGGCCCAACCAGACCTAGAAACAATTAAAGGGATATATCTTGAGAACCATACATCCATTTGACAAACCTTCTGCAGAACTAGGATCCTTGGATCGAGATGGTCCTTTTGGTATACCTCACTAAAGTTTTGGAGATAGTTGGTGTGTGACCGGGTTGGATTGAACCTGAATCTAATCAGGCCCTCGGAACTAAAATGCTTATAACTCACAAACCAGGTGTCCGATTGATGCACTGTCTATCACGTTGGAACCCTTAAGACATGACTGTCCTTTGGGTTACTCATTTGTGGAGTTTAGTGGTGATAGAGGTATGAACGATATCCTGAGGGACATATTCTACGAAACTCAAGCGCACTGGGTGCAAGGAATCCTGTGACAGGCTGTAACGTGAAGAAAGAACATCGATTCTGTGTGAGTCAGCATCTATCGATCCTGTGTGGGTCATCTTATATCAGATCCTATGTGGGTCAGCCCTCAACGATCCTATGTGGGTCAGCGCATACTGATCCTGTGTGGGTCATATCCTGTGTGGGTCAGTGGGGTTTAGTTACCTATCGATCCTGTGTTGGTCAGAAGCAATGCCTCTTAACAGAATAAGATGATCTAGATTACGACTAACCATCTATACTTCTGTACTTAAGTTATACCTGATTGTGAGCTAAGTCTTTTACCTTTGTGGTATTATCTTCATGGTGTTACCTTTGTGGTACTTCTATCTTCGTGGTGTTACCTGTGTGGTACTTCTATCTTCGTGGTGTTACCTGTGTGGTACTTCTATCTTCGTGGTGTTACCTGTGTGATACTTATACATTTGTGGTGTTGTCTTAGTGGTGTTATCTATGTGGTACTTCTAACTTTGTGGTGTTTTATTCATGGTGTTACATGTGTGGTACTTCTATCTCAGTGGTGTTACCTGTGTGGTATTTCTACCTTAACGGTGCTACCTTTATGGTATTCTTCCCTCATGTATGAGATGAGTATATCTTGATAACTTAGGTATATGTATGGGCATATACCTAAGTAGATTTGATGTCTTGATTTGTGGTTTTTACTTTGTGGAAAACTAGGAGACCTATGAGGGTCTCAAGGTCCCTACTGAGTATTGTTATACTCACCCCTACATGGGATTTGCCCGTACCTTGTTGTGTCTTGTGCAGATGACGAGCAGTGGGGCTGAGACTCGAGGGAGCTAGGACCAGGTGGTACACAGAGGAGATGGGCTAATGTGGAGTGTTGTGAAGATGATATGTACCTACTCTTCAGGTAGGATCCTCGGTGGACGATCCAAGAGCTGTTTTATACTCTTCAGTTATACTTGTACCTTTTTTAGTTGGGCTTTTATTCCGGCCCCTTTTACTTTCAACACTCTTTTACTTTTAGCACACTTTTACTCCAATAGTTTACAACATTGTTGCATCTTATTGTATTCTAGACTGTGTGTTTGTACAGGTTTAAAGGAAATGCCTTCCTGTTATAAGGATACGCCTTTCCGGTGCTAGTCGCTAGCCCCTGGCCTATGGAAGGTGGTCCTAGGGTCATCACGACACATGCCCCAGGGGACAGGTCATGACAGGGAAGTAGGGAGCATAGGGGATGGAGGTGATGATGAAGGGAAAGACTTCTGAAACCCCTGGTTTGATACTAATTAGAATAGAAACACTCATGGGTAAACCTATGAGTGATGGAAGAAGAAGTAGACACGAGAGATAATAATGACACACTCAATGGGTTTTTCCCTTTTTTAGTTCAATTTATCATGGTGAGAAAATAATGTTTTACCGAAAAAGATAATGTAAATGTAAGATTATCGATAAAAAATTATTTTACCATGATGAGATATTGAACCAAGAAAGGGAAAAAACCCACTAAGCATGTCATTATTATCTCTCACATCTGTTATATCTTCCATCACTCATAGGTTTACCCATGATTGTCTCTCCTCTAGATAGGATAAACATAGGGGCACTACAATTCTTTCACTCTATCTTCACCTTCACCCTCTTCTCTCCTTACTTCACTCACACCCCTTGGTCGATTAATTATTAGTAATTATTATTAATTATGGGTAATTATTACTTATTTTGGGAAATTATTACTAATTATGGGTAATTATTATTAATTATAGGCAATTATTACTTATTATGGGTAATTATTACTAATTATTACTAATTATAAGCAATTATGGGTAATTATTGGAAATTATCAGAATTTATGGGAAATTATGGTTAATTATGAGAAATTATGGCTAATTATGGCTGATTATTGCTAATTATGGATAATTAATACTATTTATTTATAATTAATACTATTTATTTCTGATTAATACTATTTATTTCTGATTAGTAATATTTATTACCGATTAATACCAATTATTGCTCAGTAATACAATTTATTTCAAACTAATACCATTTATTGATAATTAATACTATTTATTGCTACATAATACTATTTATTACTAATTAATACTAATTATTCCTAATTAATACTAATCATTGTTAATTATTACCAATCATTGTTAATTATTTCTAATTATTATTAATTATTACTAATTATTGTTAATCAATACTAATTATTATTGATCAATGCTAATTATTATTGATTAATACTAATTATTGCTAATTTTTACAAAATACCACTAATTTTTACTAGTTTTTACTAAAATTTACAAATTATTACTAATTATTCATAATTATATTACTAATTATTCCTAAGTATTATTAATTATTGTTAATTACTACAAATTATTGTTAATTAATACTAATTATTGTAAATTAATACAAATTATTTTCAATTAATACTAATTATTACCAATTAATATCGATTATTTTCAATTAATACCGATTATTGTCAATTAGTACTAATTATTTTCAATTAGTACTAATTATTATCAATTAGTACTAATTATTGTCAATTAATACTAATTATTGTCAATTAATACTAATTATTGTCAAGTACTACTAATTATTGTCAATTAATACCGATTATTGTCAATTAATACCGATTATTGTCAATTAATACCGATTATTGTCAATTAGTACCGGTTATTATCAATTAGTACCGATTATTGTCAATTAGTACCGATTATTATCAATTAGTACTAATTATTATTGTCAATTAATACTAATTATTGTCAATTAATACTAATTATTTACAATTAATACTAATTATTGTCAATTAATACTAATTATTTTCAATTAATACTAATTATTGTCAATTAATACTAATTGTTGTCAATTAATACTAATTATCATCAATTATTACTAATTATTCCAAATTATTGTTAATTAGTATTAATTACCACTAATTAAAAATAATTTTTTCTAAATACAGCTATTTTTTTACAAATTTTTTCTAATTCTTCCAAATCATTACTAATTATTGTTAACTAATACTAATTGCTATTAATTAATACTAATTATCGTTATTTTTTTACTAATTACCGCCTATTTTTTAATATTACTGCCTACGTTTTACTATTTACCATTAATTACCAGTATTTTTTACTAAATGATGCTAATTTTTACTAATTAATATTAATTACCACTAATTTCCTCTAATAACCACTACTTTTTTTTACTAATTATCATTATTTTTACTAATTGTTGCCTAATTTTTAATATTTACCGTCTAATTTTTACTATTTACCATTAATTATTGGTATTTTTACTAAATTCCATTAATTTTTACTAATTATTACTAATTACTGCTAATTTCTGTTAATTACCGCTAATTTTTAGAAATTATTACTCATTACCGTCAATTTTTTATATTTACCGCCACTTTTTTCTAGTTACCGCTAATTTTTACTAATTAATGATAATTTTTTCTAATTACCACTATTTTTTACTAATTACCAATAATTTTCACTAAATACTGCTAATTTTTACTAAATATCACTAATTTTTACAAATTATCGATAATTTTTACTTATTATTTTTAATTTTTACTAATTGTGGTTAATTTTTTCTAATTATCATTAATTTTTATCAATTATTGTAATCATCACTAATTATTTATCAATTATCTATAATTAATATCAATTACAACATATTACTGCTAATTACAACTAATTATTGTCAATTACTGCTAACAATTACTAATATAAAATAAAATAATTCAATTAAAAATTAAAATAATTAAAATAAATACCTCAAAATACGTTTTATTAGGTTTAAAAATCTGATTTACTACTAAAATTGTTAGATCCCTGAAAAAATAAAAATACTACAGAAAGCAAATAGAGAGATGGAAGGGAGCAGATGAGGTATTCTGGTGCTAAAAAAATTCACCAGCCACTGTATATATAGGTTAGATTAGTTGCAATGAGACCATTTAAAATGTAATTCCATCACAAATAATAGTATTTGCGACGAGTTCCGTCACAAATGGTTCCCACCATATATAAGTTTGTCGAAAATATAAAACCATTTGCGATGGAACCTGGTGTAAATGTTTTTCTACCAACTTACTATTTGTGATGGGACCCATCGCAATTGGTGGCAGCGGTATAAAAAAAATTTAGCAATGGGTTTCATTGCAATTAGCAGTAGCATTTTAAAACCAATTAGGACGAGTTCCCTCACAAATGTTTCTTTAGTGGTATATTAGTTGAGATGAGAATCATATTCCCGTCACTAATAGAATTCCCTCCATATGGCGCACACTCATGCCAAAACATTTGCGACAAGAAATACTTTCCCATCACAAATAACATAAAATAAATAGTTATTTGTGATGAGACATTTTATCCGTCATAAATAAGTCCATCGACAGAGTTATTTGCGACGAGATAAAAACTCATCGCAAGTGATCACTTTTCCCATAGTGACAAAATACCTAAACCTAATTCCCATCCTAATCCTAGACTAACCCTCTATATCAAGTCTATGCATACACCCTAAACCTAATAACCTAAACGAAAATCAATGTTAACCCCTTCCATGGAATAGTGGATTCTTGAACAATCATTTTATCCTTAGACCTTGACTCAATCATTATGAACTTTCTTCCCTTTATTACACCATACAAAGATTCCTCTAAAAATCTATAAGAACCATGCCTGAAAAAAATACTACATATTGAGAATAAATAACCCCCACTACCAAGGAATCTAATAAAACTGACATTTTAGATGCCACCTCACTTAACACATCAAAATAGAATTGAATCCACACCAAATTCATGGAGGAATCCTCCTTCAATGAATAGTCCTTAACTCAAATGGGAGGTTTGAAACTTAATATAAAATACACAACCATTTTCCTTTAAACATCCTACATGATCTACTCCAACAATTCTAAAACACCCAAGACACAAAGTACAAGACTTTAGGACTTCTGGGAAACTATAAAATACATATATCTATTTATGGTTTATGAAATATTTTTACTTTTCTATGACAAGAAGAAACCCTCAAATATAATGGTGATATTTATCTTTAGTGTCAAACTAGCATGTTTCATACCTTCTTAACCTGGTTAATTTTTTTGTTTTTTATTATGAATATTTTTAATAAGTAATCTCACTTTCATAGGCTATGTTTATTATCTACATTTGATGTTCTTATTTTCTTTTTTAATTTTTATGGTTCATCTTGTTTTAGTGGGTTATATTATGATGGTACTACCCACTGAATTTAGTCAGACTCTCTCAATGGTGGGAGATTCTATCCCTCTCAAATTTTTGATAAAAACCATTGCTTATTGAATCATTAAATTGAGATTATATGTGTAAAATAAATGCATAAATTAGTTTTGATATTTGAAATATATTTTCCCAAGATATGCATATCAATTTTTGGTTTTTTCAAATTGTGAAAGGGGTAGTTTAGTATGATTTTATATAATTTATAGTCAATGAATATCATGTTTCTATTGATGTTTTAAAATATTCAATGTCATTTTTTAGGGAAGTATTAAACATTGAAGGATGTGTGTCTTGAGTAAAATTGTTTTTCTCGAGCAGAAAGCAGAAAGTAGAAATATGGAAGTGCGGTAAATGAATAGGCACAATAATATATTGTATGTTTTACTTTGATCAATTCAAATTTTAATATCTATTTTTTAGTCCTCCAAACCATTTTTTTAATCTTCTAAAAATGCACTTTATGGATTAGTGGTAACCATAGATTCAAAAAATAACTATATTTCAAAATTCAAGTTTCAAATTTCAAACATCGATCAACCAAAGTTCAAAATTTGAAAATAAAGAATGTGGTGCCCTCGAATCCAGCACCTCCACATGCCCACTGCCAGCTGAATCCACAACCCAATCTCGAGAAATCAATGCCTCAATCTAGGAAAAATCAACATCATGCATCAGATAAAGTCACATCATCGGCCTCTATAATCATTATATCTCCACCGTTGACGCCGTCGTCGCCCCACCACTATCGGAGCTGGTAATTGGAAAAATCCAACTGTGAAGCATATGGACCCGTTGACACCAAGTACACCTTCACCTTCACCTTCACCTTCTTCAAAACACCATACAACCCTTATGATATATTCAAAACAGTATCACATAACACCTTCAATCTCCCCGACCATCATCATCACATCACCGTTGTAGACAAGCTGAAGACCGCCACCGCAACCAGTCACCAAACCCAAAAAAAGGCTCATATAGCAGTAGTAGAGGAAAAAAAATAACCATGAAGGTGTGTTAATGAAGTAAAAATTCCAAGATCAATTTATGAAAGTTATGGCAGCATTATTTCCATCACTTTCACTAGATACCTATGTGATTTTTGATTTATGAATGTCGAAGTTGTGTTCATTATATGATACATTAGGTGATAGTGATGATGATCCTAGTGGTGGTTGGGATGATGACCTTCCTGACAGTGGAAGTGGAGGGGGTGGTGTCACTGATAGTGCCAACAATTATGGTGATGATGATGATGATGCTGATAATGGTGATGATGATGGTGATGACTATGTTGGTGATGATGGTGATTATAGTGGTTGTGATGAGAGATATATTGATCCTTTAAATTTCAAATTGATATGTATGAAATATAATGTTTGATGACTGAATGTGATTACATATATGTGTTGTACATTATAAATGGTTCAATGTATTAATTTGTTTCTCAATTTTTCTATATTGGGTGCTACTTGTTTGGGGGTGTGGGTGTAGGTGTTTGTGGGTGTGTGATGGTTTTGGGAAAGTATGGGAGGTGATACTATATGGTAATGTCAAGAAAGGCTATACAAATGGGTTGAAAACCATTTGTACATAAATATAAAAAATTTAGGCTTCCTATACCAACAGTTTCATTAAACCATTGATATAAGGTAAATCTTGTCATCCTATACAAATGGTTTCAATAAACCATTAGTATAGGGTAAATCTAGTTTCTATACCAACAATTTCAATAAACCGTTGGTATAGGGTAAATCTAGGGTACCTTTACCAACAGTTTTATGAAAACTATTGGAATAGGGATATACCCATAGGTAATCATCCAATGATTTAGGTAACTATTGGTATATCCTATACCAACAGTTCTAGAGGATATACCAATATTTTGAAACCATTGGTATAGGGAAAATTTCCAGTAATGTAATGATCTTGGTTTTAAAAGATTATTATTATGTGCCATCTATAACCAAATTTTTTTTTATCCAGACTTGATACAGATGGATTTATTTTCAAATTTGAAAATAAATGTTGATTCTTTTATTAAGAAATCATTTATTCTGGTAAGGTATATTTAAATAATAGTCTTAAGGTGTTGGATTATATGAACCAAGTAATAACAATTGATAATGAAAATATTCACATGACTCATACCACAACCAACCATGGCACCACTGGCTAGGTCATGTAAATGAAAAATGTTTGAATAAATTTCACCAAGATGGATATTTGCATTCCTTTGAGCTAAAACCACTTGGTGTATTACATGCATGTTTATAAGGAAAAATGACCAAAGGAACATTTAATGGAAAAAGTGAAATGTCCAAAGAGCTTATTGAATTAGTTCATACTGATGTGTGTGGAGCATTTCTAGTTGAAGAAAGGGGTGGGTACTCATACTTCATAACTTTTACTGATAATTTTAGTACACATGGATATATCTACTTAATGAGGTATAAGTTAGATTCCTTTGTGAGATTCAAGAAATTAAATAATGAATTTATTTACCAGCTTGGTAAGAATATTAAGAAACTCTACTTAGACTATGGTGGAGAATATCTTAAACAAGTCCTCATTAATTATTTATGGGTGTTTGGGATCCTATCTCAACTAAATCATCCTTATACACCACAATGGAATAGTGTAAGAAAAAGTTGGAACTGCACCCTATTGGACATGGTGAGATCAATGATGAGTCTCATGAGTTTTATATTATCCTATTGGGGATAAATGTTAAAGAAAAAAAACATAGATACTAAAATGGGTTCCAACTAAAGTGAGAGATGGTATTCCATACCAGTTGGGAGTGGAAAGAAACCCGTATTTTCATACTTACATGTTTGGGGTTGCGAAGTGTTTGTTAAAGATTATTGAGGAAACAAAATTTCATCTTGAGTCACAAAGTATACCTTTATAGGATACCCCAAGGAAATAAGGTTATATTACCTATACAACCCCTTATAAAAAAAGGTAATTGTGCCAAGACATTCCATATTATTTGAGAGGGATCACATCTCTAAAATAGATAGTGGGAGTAAGATATACTATGATAAAGTCCAGGATCAAGGTACATAAGAGTTGGTACAATAATAAATTCCACAAAGACTCATGGAAGAAGAAGTTCCAATGACACAAGCACCACATATAAGTACAAGAGAGGTTATAGAACCATTATGGTTTTGTTTTCTAGTCAACAATAATGGGGAATAATTATTAGTTGATAATAATGATCCTGTAACCTACAAGGGAGTAGTAAGTTGCAAAGATACTGACAAGTGGAAAGAAGCTTTGAATCTTGAAATGAATTCCATGTACCAAAAACAAGTATGTATTTTGGTAGATCTTTTAGTGTATGTAAATCCCATTGGTTATAAATGGTTATTTAAGAAGAATCTAAATAAGTATGGACAAGTCAGTACTTATAAGGCACATAGGTTGCAAAAGGATTCAAACAACATCAAGGTGCTAACTACAATGAAACCCTTTCACTATTTCCTATGCTAAAATCCATAAGAATTATACATTCCATCCATGACTATGAGATTTAGAAAATTTATGTAAAAATAGCCTCACCTAATATGAATCTTCAGGAATATTTCTATATGACACAACCTGAAGGATTTTTGACTGAAAATGGTGCCAACAAGGTATAAAAATTGTAAATATCCATTTATGGGTTAAATCAACCATCCAGATCAAGGAACATTTAATTTGATAAATCCATAATGGAATTTGGTTTCATAAAAAAACAATGTGACCCTTATGTTTATAAGTGGTTTGGTGAAAGTTCAATTGTTTATTTATAGTATATATCGATGAAATTAAATTTATTGTAAAGGAGATACTAGTCTTACAATCTGTTAAAGCCCAGTTAAATAAATTCTTCTCCATAAAGTAATTAGGTGAAGAAACATATATTATTAGGATCAAGTTCCATCATGAAAGATCCAAGAGACTTCTTGTTCTAAGTCAAGGTACATATATTAATAAGATACTAAATATATTTAGTATGGAATAATCCAAGAGGGGATTGTAGACAATGTCACATGAAATTCATCTTTCCAAGAAATTGTGTCCTCAGATACATGAGGAAAGACAAAGGATGATAAGAATTCTATATGCGTTTGTGACTGTATGTTATGCTATGTAATAGGCTAGATATTTCCCATGCAGTAATTATGATAGGAAGATATTAAGCTAACCCAAGTGATCACCATTGGATGGAAGTCAAGACCACCCTTAAGTATATAAGGCATAATAAGGATATATTCCTCGCCTATGGAGGATATGATGAACTAATAATTAAAGGATATGCAAATGATATTTTCCAAATAGATCGATACGATCTAAAATCACATATGAGATACATCTTCACACTCAATGGAGGTGCTATGAGCTAGAAGAGCTTAAAGAAAGTTATGTTTTCAAATTCTACAGTAGATTATAAGTATATTGAAACTTATAAGGTATCTAAATAATTAGTTTGGATACAAAAATTATTCTAATATTTTGACATTGTACATAATAGTAAAGATCATATCCCACTATATTGTGATAATACTGTAGTTGTGGCCCTTTCAAAGGAGATGAGTTCAAATTAGTGGATGAAGCACATACTTTAGATGTATTATCTATTGAGGGACTTTTCTCAAAGAGGAGAAGTTTTAGTGAATAGAATATCCACATAAGACAACATAGTAGACCCATTGACTAAATACTTAACTTATTAGAAGCATGATATTTATGTGAGCTCTAGTCCAAGTGAGAGTCTATTGGAGTTGGTGTTCTAGAGACAAATATCTTTATTTTGGATTACATGTATATTTACATAAGTGAATTTTAATTTAACATCTTGTTTCATACCATTAATTATTCTACATGACTTTAATGTAATAATGTTCTAAATTATCTATCACACTGAAAAGGGCACGAAAAATCACCACTATGATGAGAACCTTGAAATTCCATGATAGTATTCTTAAACCAACTTATATGAAAAAATATAATTCTATGATGGGTCACATATTATGTTGACTCTTAATTTCAAGTACTCATAAGTGGATGGGACTTATTCTCTTGAAGTTCACATTTGGTAATCTCAAAGACAAGATATTATAAGAACATACCTAATATTAAGAATTCTTATTGTTTATGTGTCATCCGATTTCTTATATGCGAGTGTGTGTAATTATACTTAGACTTTAAGATTATTATTAATACATCTCATAACTCGCATGCTTAGATTTACTGACCAAAATCATGATTCCATATGTTCATGGGAAGTTGGGTATTATAATGCCTATGATTTTCCATGTATTATTTTTGGATATTATATGGATTATTTTCTAGACTAGTTGTTGATATGGTGTGCGATTTTGAGACCTAGTGTGCCCAATTTTTTTTGAAATATATTATTTATATTAAATAGAATGCGTTCATGGTTTTACTTAAAAACCAGAATAACTCCCAAACGATGGACCATATCATAAATCTAAGGCAAACATTGAGTTCAAAACATGAGTTTTACCCTAGGTACATCATAATATTTGTCTGTGTGGGCCATTTGTGAAAAAGTCATCGTAGGTGTAATTAAATTAAACAAATAAAATAAATTAAATAATTGATTTATTTTGTTTAGTTTCTGATGAAATGAATGTTTCTCTTTTAAATTTATAGTTATAGGTTTTTCCTCATGGTTGGACACTCAAAACCCTGGAGGTTCATACTACTGTTGGAGAGATTTTCTAGTGAATGATGACAGATCAGAGTTCAGATCGTGGATCATCATCGTGCTAATGAAGTTGTAGGATCTCTTCAATGAAAGAAACACAACTGTTCTTCATCAACGATTGATCCAAACTCCAAGTAGGATGTTTTCTTTTTGATTTACATCCCGTTTCTTAATCTTGGATGAACATGGACCAATTCCATGAATAGAATTGATACGCACATCATCGGTAGATTTAAATTGATGGAATTTTTTATTTGTTCATTGATTTATCCCTCTCCATTCATCATTTTCTAAGATAATAAATCAAGGTAAAATCAACAATGGATGAGGTTCATTCCTCATTTTTTATGGTTTATATATTTCTCCCCAATTTCATCATTCGGTCATCATTGGTATTCTTTTTGGAAAAAATTTCAACAAATACCCGGTTTCTGATTGTTGCATGACCATTCTTCAATGCAACGGATAGAAACCACAGGTATAGAATGCAATGGAATTTTCAGATCGAGGATCGATGGTGATGGTGGGTAGATTGAGGGATAACGAGTCTGGATCAATGGTTCTTCCTTATTCTTGGGTGGCGTATAGCATCCCAAATAATAGAGGTGTTTTCCTAGTGTATTTCAAGGCTGGATTCAGGTAAGAAAGTGGTGAAGAGGCTTGGTCAATCTATATCCGAGATTTATAGAGTGATTTTCGGTAGAAATCATGGTAGAAGTGGTGGACAAGGAATAACGTAGAAGAAACCTCCATATCTACAAAATCCCAAGCAACACGACATGTAGATCAGTATTACATGATATATGGGGCCTATTCAGTGGTGGATAGGGTTTTAGTATGAGGAAAAGGATCACACGACATGTGGACCCTATCACATGGTGTGTGACCCCTTTTGTGTGATCCAGAATGTACTTTAGAGAGTACATGGATACGAGAAAAATTACATGGACTGAGGGTACGTTGTGTACTTGGACGCAGACACAGCTTGGTGTACATGGTCCGGTACATGGAAATGACCATCGTACATGAACACATCTAGGTGACATGGTCATGATACCGTGTGTCTCTACATACCATGTACTTCTTCTAAATTTCATGTATGTGGAGACTTACATGATGTATGAGGCTCTTCCACATGTGTAGGCATGAGGATAGTTAGACATGTCATGTACCCCCTAGTACACATCGTGTACCCCCTTAAATAGTGTTTGTAACTCTTCATTTTCTTATTTTGGACTAGAATAGGTTGAATACATTCCCTTTGTCCTTTCCCTTAAGGGTACAATGTGAAATTACATCCATATCACAGGATTATGATCCCCTCTAGAGGTTGAGTCTCAGATAGAGTTATGGTGTCCCTCTATGAGACTGGAGTGTGATCCTCTATCATTATTTGTTCCCTAGGTGGGGTTTGTGGAATCAACATGACCTCCCTAGGAAGGGTGTTGATCCTCCATCTAATAGGCCGTATCAGTAGGGTTTGTGGAATCATCGACATATGATCGCCTATATAGTGGGTTAATATAGTTTGGATTTGTGGTGTCCTCCAGTATTTCTGGGCGTGACCCACTATCTATGTATCAGGGTATTCTTTGGCCAGAGAGCTTTATTCGACATGTTACCAATTATATATACCTCTTCATTGAGTGTCTCTGATGATAGAATTGCTCCTAGAGTGGACTCTACCAGAATGAGCATTGCTTTGAGCAGAATCCTATGGCTGGAAGTTGGTTATGACCGCCTGGTGGAATGGTATCTTTCCTAAGTAAATCTGGGTGTTTCTATTATAAATTTATTGTTATATCTTTTATTTATCCGACTGTACTTGGTGTTTTGTGTTTAGTGTTTTTGGGGTGTCTTACTAATTATTTTTCTACTGACCCCTACATGGGATTTTCCCATGTGTGTTGTTTCTTATGAAAATGATGGCCCACTTGATGGTGTCCTGGGAGGATAGGGAGTGGGTAGAGTATAGATATATATTTTCAAATTGAGGTGGTTACAAAGAGATTATGTTTGACTTATTACTTGTCCTTATAGCAGGTTGGACTCTTTATAGTTTTTGGTTGGGCTTGTATTTGGACCCTTTTCTACTTTCAGTAATTCACTATCATACTCTGTTGTGGAATCCTAGATGTATACATTCATTATTTTAGTTTTTTACATTTCATTATTATGTGGGCTTAGATATGTGCATGTGTGTACATGTACTTTAGGATAATTCCTCCCATTTGTGGGATATGCCTACTTGGCGCTTGTTGCCAGCCCCTGGTTTATTGGAAGAAAGATTGGGGTAGTAACGGGTTGGACCTCAGTGGGTCGGGTCATGATAGAGTGGTATTAGACTAGCCGGTTCTACCTTAGGACTGGATTCAGTGAGATTGGTTTGGGGAAACAATGTTTAGTGTTTTGAGTTTGGATTTCAGGCCAAGGATTCCAGTGTTGGCGCAATGACTGACATATCTATACACCAGGACTCTGATCACCTTCCTTTTGACTTGGTAAAAGTAAACATTAGTTGCAGGGAAAATTTTTAGTACATGCATCATATAGGAATGGGTTGTGTTTTCTATTTCTTTTTTGAGTCAGCTCCCTAGATATACTCTTTTGACCCTGGTACATCTTGTTCTATTTTAAGATTACTCCACATAGATAACCATCTATTATTCCACTATGTTATCATGAGGACTATCCACCCAGTGATGAAGAATCAATATAGGGGCCTATACTAGAGATAACACCTTTGGGTGTTTTACCAGCTATACCACCACCTGTTGAGAAGCAACTAGTACTGGTAGTAATAGCTAAGGATGCATGCAGGTTGAGTGAATTTCATGTGTTTTATAGGTAGTGACCTCCTATGTTTCGGGGTGAGCTAGACCCCTAGGTGGATGGGGACTGGAAAGAGAAAATCACTCATGTTTCCCAAATTATGAGGATGCCAATAGATCAGATGAAAGTAATCACAACAAGTCTTATCTAAGGCTCTACTGGGTGATGGTGGAGCTTGGTGACTCAGTCACATGACAAGATAACTCTCTCATGGACATACTTTGAGCATTTCTTTAGGGAGGAGTTCTATCCAGCTACGTTGTGATTGGTATGAATATAGGAACTTCTGTATCTCCAGTAGGGCAATATGACCATGGTAGAGTACTCAGCGAGGTTTACTGATCTCTCATGTTACACCTTGGATATGTTGCGAGATCATTTCTTTAAAGCTCATACCTTTGAGCATGGCTTTCTATGGGAAATCAGGGCTTCAGTGGTATCCCTTTTCATTCCCACCTATTTTGTGGTGCTTGAATGAGTTTTGTTGGTGGATAGATTTCTAGCAGAGAAGATAACAGTAGTGGGAGATATTAGTGGACACCCTATAGCCGAGACCTCAATGGTAGGTAGCTGAAAATAGTCTTAGGGATATAAGAGAGTTAGACACTTTAGGAGGAAATCCCAGGACTCAGGGCTAGTAGTGAAGGGCTCTCAGTGTGGCTCGAATCAGCTAAGGGACAAATGGTGTTTCTCTTACGATGATCAGGGATATCTAGCTTGAGATTGTTCGACCCGTCGTATAGTTGATCATGAAATGGTTGAGGGACCACTGAGGTAGAGAAAGAGCCATGAGAGGGATGGTCCGTAGGGAGGTGGACATGGAAGAGGGACCAATAGGGAAATAATATATGGTTGTAGATTCGATCTATTACCACAACCACCACCAGGCAGTCCCCACTAGTCTCAGGGAGTTGGTGGATAAGGATAAGGCCAGCTACAAGCTATGGATGCCTATGAACCTGGGGATCTAGGGATGATATGAGGTACAATATATGTCTTTTATAATCTAGATTCAATACTGATAGACACAATTTCTGGTCATTCCTTCGTTTCCACTTCTCTAGTTCGAGACTTAGAGATTCTGGTTGAGCCTTGGGATCAACCCTTGTTGTTGAAGACTCCGATGGACAGAGACTCAATGATTGTAAACTTTTTTCGATAGTGTGATATAATTCTTGGAGGCAAGAGTTTTATATGGGATCTATTCATAGAATCAGTGAGGCCTTATGAAATAATCTTAGGTATAGACTATCTATCCACAATTCACGCCTAGATTGACTTCTTTAGGCATAAGATACAGTGTGTCTACAATGACAGAATGAGATTTTCATTTTTGGGTGAAAAGGAAACCTTGGAAGATTGGGATGATCTTGATCATAGGAGAGTGCAACTGATTACTCAGAAGTTGGCTATCATGACTCTTAGAGTAGTGGATGCTTTGGGATATCAGTTTCCTATAGTGGTGGAGGAGTATGAGGATGTATTTTTTAAGGACGTACTGGGTTTAACTCCCCATTAATAGTTATAATTATGCATCTACATGCATCTATGGATGAAAATGATATCTACACTAGCATATAGGATGGATCCCCTATAGATTTAAGAGTTGAGTGTGTGGTTGGAATACTTACAGGAGAAGGTCTTTGTGAGACCTAGTGTTTCCCCTTGGGCAGCCCCAGTGTTGTTTGCCAAGAATTTGGATGAGATCTTGAGGTTAAGAGTGAATTACCGACACTTAAATCAGGTGACCATGAAGAATACGTATCCACTACCTAGTATTGATGATATCTTTGATAATTTGAGAGGGGAACTTTGGTTTTTGAATATTGACCTCAGATCAATCTATCACTAGATGAGAGTACAAGATAAGGATATACCGAAGACTAGATTCAGATATCGCTATGGTCACTATGAGTACTTGGTGATGACATTCGACAAGATGAACACCCCAAAAGTGTTCATGGGACTCATGAACTAGATCTTCCATCACTTCTTAGACCAATTCATGGTAGTTTTCATCGATGAAATCCTAGTGTATTCAACCTCCGAGGTGGAGCACATAAGACACTAGAAGATGGTCCTAGACACACTAAGAGAGAACCAACTTTACAGGAAGCTCTTAAAGTGTTAGTTTTGGATTCAAGAGGTAAAATTTATGGGACACATAATCTCATAGGATAGAGTATCAGTGGACCCAAAACAGGTTGATCTATTTCTTTCTTGGGATCCACCCAAGAGTGTTATTGAGGTGTTGAGTTTCCTTGGGTTGGTAGGGTACTATTAGAGGTTTGTACATGATTTATCCAAAGTAGCAGCACCCTTGACAACTTTGACAGGGGTAGCATTTTATATGGACAAAAAGGTTCTAGTATTTATTTCAAAATCTAAGGAAGAGTTTGACAAGAATTACCATCTTGAGATTACCTGATGAGGGTGTCGAGTACGTAGTGTTCTATGATGCATATGGTATTGGACTTGCTTGTGTTCTGATGAAGAGACAAGTGGTTATTTCCTATTTTTCACACCATTTGAGACCACATGAGTATAAATACGTGACCCATGATCTTGAGTTAGAATTAGTAGTATTCTAATTGAATATGTGGTGACACTACCTAATGGGTGAGTGGTTTATCGTTTACTCTGATCATAAGATTCTCAAGTATATCTTCTCAGAGAAGGATCTTAACTTGAGATAGATTTGATGGATAGAGTTACTCTAGGAATATGAATTCAAGATTTTCTATATTTCTAGGAAGGGGAATGTGGTGGAAGATGCTCTTAAAAATAGATCTTGTTCTCAGTTGTTGGATGAGGAGTTAGAGTAGTTAGCGTCATTGTAGTTTTCTTTTGTGCACTAGGATGGTGCTTCGTATATTTAGTCTATTGTTGTTACCCCACTGCCTTTACAACATGTCAGAGATTCTCAATGAGAATATACCAACTATGAGACCTTGTGTACTCAGATATTCATTGAACATGCTCTTTATGGATATTATGAAGGTGGGGATCATGTGATCATTTTCAGAGGATGGACGATGGTACCTTTGATATTGCAGGAGGAGGTATTGCAATAGTTTCATAAATTCTCTTTGATGGAACATATAGGTGTGTAAAATATGTACCAGGAACTCTGATGTTAGTTTTAGTGGATTGGTATGAAGAAAGGATCCGCAAAGTTTGTCTCTTGATGCCTCACTTGTTAGCAGGTGAAGGAAGAGCACTAGGTTCCATCGGGTTTAGCTCAACAAATTGGCGTTCCAGAGTGGAAGTGGGATGGGACATACATGGAATTTATGGAAGTCTTACCACATACTTCTAGGGGACACTATTCTATCTGGGTGATTATAGACTAACTCGCCATTTCACCCTAATTCCTATCCATTTGGGAGTAGAGTTCAGTAAAGAGTTTGGGATGCATCTACATACAAGAGATAGTCAGACTCCATGGAGTTCCCTTGGAAATATTCTCTGGTCATGATGATTGGTTCACATATTGGATATAGAAAGAATTACAAGAGGATTTTGGGACTCAGATGAATTTGAGGATAGAATTTCACCCCCATACTGATGGCCACACGGAGCAGACCATCTAGGTCTTGGAGGACTTGATGTGGGCTTGCATGTTGGACTTTGGCCATAGTTGGGAGGATCAACTACCATTGGTGGAGTTTTCATACAACAAAAGCTACCATTACACCATTGGTAGGTCACTATTTGAGGATTTGTATGGGTGACCCTATAGGTCACCACTTTGTTGGACTGATCCTAGTGAGTCAGTACTCATGGACCTAGAGTTGGTGCAAGCTACTATAGAGAAGGTACAAATCAACCATGAGTGGATGATGACTACACAGAGCTATCAAAAAGTATTATGCGGACTGACTATGAAGACCTCTAGAGTTTGAGGAATAAGACTAGGTGTTACTGAGAGTTTCACCATGATGTGGATTACAAATATTTAGTTATGAAGACAAGTTATATATGAGATTCATTGGTCCCTTCTAGATACTGCATAGAGTTAGTGAGGTGGTGTAACAATTGGCTCTGACACTACAGTTGGACCAAGTGCACAATGTCTTCCATGCGTCACAACTAAGGAGGTATGTGCATAACCCATCACATGTTATCAATTGGGGAAAGATAGATATCAAGGATGGAGATACCTTTACAGATTACCTGGTGGAGATCAAGGATAGACAAGAGAGGATCCTTTTTGGGAATTTTATTCCCCTTGTGCGTGTCTAGTGGAAGAATGGGAATCTTCAGAAGAACACCTGGGAGCGAGAGACCCAGGTGCGAGCCTATTGGCCTCATATTTTTTAGTAGTTTTTTCTTTTTTTGGGTAAAAAATTAATAAGGTGGGGAGAATGTAATGTCTCGGATTTTCTATGTATTATTTTTGGATATTATATAGATTGTTTTCAAGACCAGAAACTGAGAAAAATTCTAATTCCAAGACCCAGTGTGCCTGGAATAAATGTTTAAAATGTATTAAATATATTAAATAACACGTGTGTACTATTTTCCATAAAAAGTGGAATAAATCCCAAAATGGGGGCCCAAATTCAGAAATATTAGGGTACCGTTCAGTTTAGAACATAGGTTTTACCCTTGGTGTGGCATAATCTTTGTCGACGTAGGTATTTTGTGAAAACTTCATCGTGGGAATAATTAAATGAAATAAATTAAATATTTATTTTCATTTATTTATTTTCTGACATAGTGGATGTTTCTCCTTTAAATGTATGGTTATAGGTTTTTATTCAAGGTTATACACTAAAACCCTAGAAGTTTAGACAACTATTGGAGAGATTTTCTTGTAGAAGATGATGGATCAGAGTTCATACCATGAATCATCATGCCAACAGAGTTAGAGGATCCCATCATTGATGAAAACACAACCATTCTTCATCAACGATCAATCAAAACTCTAAGTAGGATGCTTTACTTTGTGATTTCCATACCATTTTTTAATCACGAATGAATGAGGATCAATTCCATGAATAGAATTGATACATGCATCGTCGGTAGATTTAAATTGATGGAATTGTTTATTTCTTCATTGATTTATCCCTATTTATTCATCATTTTATACAATAACAAATCAAGGACAAAATAACAACAACTGAGGTTCATTACTCACTTTTTAGGGTTTATGGACTTCTTTTAATTTATTTGTTCGATCATTGTTTCTATTACTTTTGGACAATGATTCATAAAAAATCTAGTTTTTAATTGTTACATGACCATTATTTGGTGCAAAATATCAAAAAATAGGTATGGAATGCAATGAAAATTGTGAACCAAGGATTGATGATGATGATGGCTAGATCTAGGGATAAAGATATCAGATTGAGGAATCTTCCTTCTTCCCAGGTGACACATGGCATCCCGAACAACAGAGGTGTTTTCCCAGTGTGTTCCAAGGCTAGATTCTGGTAAGCAAGCGATGACGAGGCTCAATTGACCTAGATCTTATATCTATAGATTTATTTATGGTGGTAATCATGGAAGAATCCGAGTTAAAGGAATAATAGAATAGAAACCTCCAAATCTACAAAATCTCAAGAAAAATGACATTTAAATCTAGATTACATGCCATGTGGGGCCTGTTCAGTGGAATCTAGGGTTTTAGAATGAGGATAAGGATCACACGACATATGAAACCTATCACGTGATGTGTGAACCATTTTTTGGGACTTGGAGTATACTTAAGAGAGTACACAGACATGAGAAAAAGTACAGGACTAGAGGGCATGCTGTGTACTTGGATACAAACATGAATTGGTGTACAAAAGATAATACACGAACATGACCAGGAGATGCATGAAATATACCACATGTCTCTATGTTCCATTTTCTTATTCTACACACTGTGTATGTGGAGACTTACATGCCGTGTGAGGCTCTTCCACATGAGCATGCGTGGGGATAGCTGGTCATGCTGTGTACCCACTGGTACACACCGTTTACCCCCTTCAAGAGTGTTTCTAACTCTTCATTTTCTTATTTTGGACTATTATAGGTTGAGAAAGTTCCCTTGGTCATTTACCTCAAGGGTATAGTGTGGAATTACACCCATATCATAGGATTGTGACCCCCTCTAGAGGATGAGTCTCAGATAGAGTTGTGGTGTCCCTCTGTGAGTCAGGAATGTGATCCTCTATCATCCTTTGTTTTTTTTAAAAGGTTGTGTAATGGTCAAATACTAGAACACTGAGATTTATTAAATCAAAAGAGAGTACAAAACAAGATTACATAAGATGAAAAGAAGTCAGTTTTTTGGTATCTATAATAAAAAAGGGGAGTAGATCAGAAGGGTGGTCATCCCTCCAGATGACATCATGAGGCACTCCCTTGTTGGAGAGACCATCAATGATCTTGTTGGCTTTGTGATAAGTGTGCGTGATAATGAAATTGAGACTTCTGAGAGAGTGCAGACAGTCCATCCATCTGGGGGTGAGGGACCACGCAAGGTGAGTAACACCACACCAGATGGCTTTCACAATGGTATTCGAGTCACTTTATATCCAAATGTTGCTCCAGTCGAATTGCTTGGCAAAAGAGACAGAATGGATGACACCCATAATTTCCACCTCTAAGGCCGATGAAATGTCGTATCTTCCATAGAAACATCCTAAGATCTAATCAAGATGGTCTCGAAAGACACCACCACAACCTGAAAGGCCTGGGTTTCCCTTTGAGGCTCCATCAACATTGACTTTGATCCAGCCAGGTAGAGGAGCTTTCCAAAAAACTTCAATAGTGTAGTTCAGCTTTGTATAGATTCCCTAAACTCCAATATGATGAAGAGTCTCAAGATCTTTGACAGAGTTGTGAAAGTGATTCTTTTGGATCAAAGCAGCCTCTTTAATGGAAAGAAGAATCCTCATTTTACCTGCATTTAATCTAAATGAATTATTGTTAAAAATGTAATCATTTCTACCATACCAAAGGACATGGAGGAGCTCCGCAACAACAATGAGAAATAAGTTTCTAATCTGCGGAGATCTCTGGAACTCTACCGTCCTTTTAAGTTGAGAAAAAATGAAACTGTCCAAAATTCATCTACATTAAAAAAGATAAAAAAATGTAATGAAAAAGATCAGTAGCAGTGTCATAGGATAAAAAAGATGATTTGTGTCTTCCTGATGCTGATTACACATTCTATATTTAGAGTAAAGATTAAAACCATAGGATTTAAGACAACAATCAGTGGGAATTTTTTGGTGCACTATTCACCAAATAAGAGTGAAACGAGATGGTTTTATCCAATATTTATTGAATTTGTTTATCCAACATATATTTTTATCAGAATTGGCAAAGTAGTGTTTATAGTAGCTCTTAGAATCAAGCATGACATTTTTAGAAGCTTCCCAAACTAGAAGATCATCATTCATTGTGAAGAAATAATTATCCACCACCTCTTTGATATTATGAAGTAAGTCAAGAATTTTCACATTGATCATGTCCCTAAGGGTGAAATTAGTGGGGATAGAAGTGTAAGTATTGGGAATCTTAGAAATAAGGTGGGAGCGTATCCAATTGTCCAACCCAAAGTTTAAAGTAGATTCCTTACTGACAATCCATCTGGAATTGGCTAAAATGGATGAAAAAGCAGATTTGATAGAAGGAAAAATAGAAGAAGTCATATAATGAAGCTTACCAGCCTTGATCTTATCAATAAATCGAGTCCTAAGAAAACCCTTTGAGTTAGATTTATTATTTATAATAGACCACGTGAGTCTATCTTGGAGAGATTCATTAAAAGTTTTAATATTCTTAATGCCAATGCCTCCTTTCTCAATAGGTTTACAATAGGTAGACCAGGGGATAGTGACCAGTTTCCTCTCAAGAGTACTTCCACTCCAAATGAAGTTCCTTATAGAAATATTTAAACGTTTTATGAGACTCACAGGCCATTTGTAAAACATCATAGAATAAACCATCTTAGAGACAATGGTGGATTTGACAAGGCATACTCTTCCATCCATTTAAAGAGTTTTTCCCTTCCAAGCAGAAAGTTGTCTATGAATTTGATCAAAAATGTGATGGAAATATAAAGCTTTAGGTCATACCCAAAATGTGGTGACACCAAGATAAGAAAATGGGAGGGAACCCTCTTTGACCCCTAAAGTATCAATTATATGACCTTTTCGATTAAGAGGAAATTTTTTGCCAAAGTAGATAAACGATTTATTCCAATTGACACGTTGGTCAGACACATTTTCATAATGTGTAATAATAGATTTAAAGTTATTAATGTTTTTCTTATCTCCCTGAAGGAATAATATAATATCGTCGGCATAAAGAAGATGATATGGGGCATTTAAATTCCTAGAGGCATGAATTGGTTTGATCTTGCCTTGGTCAACGGCTAGAGTAAGCAATCTGCTTAGGTAATCCTCCGTAATGGAGAAAAGGATGGCATAAAGAGGGTCACCCTGTCTGAAACCCTTATTACAATTAAAGTAACCTCTAGGGGAACCATTAACCAGAATAGAAATACGATCTGAGTTGAAAATAGTTTTAATTCTATTGAGAAAATTTTCATTAAAACCAAAGCTAGAAAGCACTTTAAAGATAAAGTTCCAGTCAATGGTATCAGAAGATTTAGTGATATCAAGTTTTATCGCAACATTCCCTCCTCTAGAGTTTCTATTCAACAAATTGGTGGATTAATAGGCAAGAAAAATACAATCCTGTATGGATTTGCCTTTGATAAAACCAAACTGATTCCAGGTGACAATTCTGTTACTAATGGCAGAGAGTCTATTAGCAATAATCTTAGTAATGATTTTAAAGAGTGAATTTAAAAGGGAAATGGGTTTGAATAGATTGATTTCATCATCTTTGTAAACTTTTGGAATAAGAGTAATGAATTGAGAGTTTAAGCCATGAAGAAGAATGCCTTTGTCAAAAAAAGTTATAACCAAACTACAAACATCCTTTTGAATGACATCCCAATGTTTTTGATAAAAACCATTATTAAAACCATCAGGCCTGGGGGCACTATCCAGGTTAAGACAAAAAATAGTGTCATTGATTTCAAAATAAAGAGGAATACAGTTAAGTAAATGGTTATCCTCAATTTTAACTAAGTTTGGAATGACATTAGGCAAAAGATCTTTGTTGATATCAAGACCATTAAAAGTGTTACAGAAATAATAAACAACATGATTAGAAATACCTTCATCTAAGTCAATGAGGTTTCCATCCTCCCTTAAACATGATAGGGGCCTGTTAGCTTTTTTATCTCTTTGAAGGGAGTTGTAGAATTTGGTGTTTCTATCTCCATCATTGAGACATTTGGCTTTAAAAATTTGATTTTTGATACTATCTTTGAAGTTGAGCAAAGAGATTAGTTTAGTAGAGATATTAATTTCATTTTGGATATCATGAGTGAATCTAGAGGTAGAGTTGTTATTTTGGAGTAGAGAAAGATCTTTTTCTAAGTGTTTAATTTCTTTATCAATTGAATCAGATTTGGTTTTACACCAATTTTTGAGAATAAGTTTAATATTCTTTTAATTTAGTGGTTCAAGCAAAGGGATCATTTTTATTCCCCATATTTTCCCAAGATTTTTTTAATTAGAGAAAAAAAATCAGGTTTAGAGGACCAGGACAATTAAAATTAAAAGGAAGACAGGGTCTTTGATGGTCTTGATGGATACTGACCAAAATAGGATGGTGGTCTGAAGCAAGTTTAAGAAGATAGATACTCGAAATGTAATCTCATTTATCAAGAGATGCATCATTGGTAAAAGCTCTATCAAGTTTACTAGATACAACCCTATTGTAATTATGTATAAACCAAGTGAATTTGGAACCAGTGATATTCACTTCAATCAAATTATTGGCTTATATGGAGGATTTAAACTCTTTTAAAGAGATGTTGGAGTAAGAGTGACCAAGTTTTTCTATGGGGGAAATAATGGCATTAAAGTCCCCAACCAAAATCCAGGGGTCCTGTATTTTGATGTTAAGATGGCAGAGTTCATTCCAAAGGGGTATTCTATCTTGATAATTGTTTTTAGCATAGACCAAAGTATTGAAAATGTGAGTGTGATCCAAGAAATAGTCACATGTCAGATATTGATCAGTAACACTAAATATTTTCACATTTTTAAGTGATGAGTGATAGAAAATCCAGAGGGTTTCAACAGCATTATCCTTGTTACATGCATCTAAAAAGGAGAAACCAAGATTACAAAGGTGCATAAATCTGAGAGAAAAATTAACTTTTGGTCAAAAATAGTAAGGATTTTGGGGCGATGAACACTAAACATTAAGGGTGTCAGGGTTTTCAATCCGCTGATAGTTACAAAATAAAATATGCATTAAGACTTATTTTTAGGGGTTGAAGCCCATTTATTTTTATTTCCAGAACTTTTCCCTCTGGTTTTTTTGGGAGATATCTCCTTGAAAGGAATGAAAATTTTCTCTAGATTGTTTAAAGGAGGAGAAATATCCTGGGCAGAATCCCCCACATTTGCCTTCGGTATTGGGGGAAGCAGGCTACTGGAAGTCTCTATACTATGGGTGGATAGTGTTACAAGTTCTGAACTTGAAACAGAGTCACAAGGGGCCGAGTGTGTAGCATTCTAGACAAAGTCTTGATCCCCTTTTTTCGGTGAGGCGTCAGACTGAGTGATATAAAGGGGGAGGCAGGTCATAGTGTCTGACTGCTCACTCTCCTTAGGGGAGTGTTCAGAGCAGATGAGTGCATCATAATTGTCCTTAGGAGAATTAGGAACATAGGATACTGGAATAATTTCAGATGTTGTTAAAAAGGATTGCACATCCTCCTTTCCCAGATTCAAAGGAGGATTGCCTGAAGGAACATCCCCGTGCACAGTTGTAGGGTTTTTTTTTGTAAAAGTAGTGTTAGGGGATGGGGGGATAGGAGAAATAGATCCATAAGCATTTTGGATCAATAGATCCCCATTCTTATCCAGCACATGCTGTGAGGTATGGCTCAGAGATGTAGGTTTAAGAATGTTTCCATTCCCTAGAACAAGTGAGGACTCTATATTGGAAAGGGTCTCCAAGTTAGCTTGAGGTTGTTTGAGAATAAGAAAAACCTCATTCTCTATGTTGTGTTTAATATTTTGTTCATAAATCTCATTGTCAATATCCTCCACCTGATCAGCCCATGAGACACAAGATTTAGCAAGAGATTTAACTACCCGTTTTTCATATGGTTGTTTAGAAGTCCCTACTTTGTCAGGGAGGGGAAGGGATTTGTCTTTCCTATACTTCTTAACTTCTATCCATTCAAAGTAATTCTATTGATTTGAGTTCCTATGGACAACTCTACAGTTAAGAATTGAATGCCCTACTATATTTCAATAGTCACATAAGGGAGGAATCTTCTCATAAACAAGCTTAACCTAAGTCTTGTAGTCTTTTTCACTGAAAGCAATGGACTGAGGTGGCTTAGTTTCTAAGTTGACCTCAATAAGAATCCTGAAAAACATACCTAGTTCTACATTAAAAGTTCTTTGATAAATCTTAAGTGGGGTTCCAATGTAAGAAGCGAGGTCATTTAAAATTTTTGGGTTCCAGAAGAACCAGTTGAGGTTGTGTAATATCACCCAAACTTGAGAAGATTTACTTCTCTATGTATTCAGGTTGAATGAAAAATCCCATTCGGATAAACGAAGGAATCCTGGTTTAAGTTGAAAATTTCCTAGCCTCCAAACCCTATATAGATCATCCTATGAGTTAAGGAGCATATGAAAATACCCTCTGCCTAAGGGGATAGATTTCTAGTTCATAATACCCCAACAAATTGAAATGCGCTGTTTCAGTTCAAGGAAAGACCAGGGTTTATCACCCTTTGCATATGAGATACGACCCATGATAGAAAACATACAAAGACTTTGTCATTGCAGGATCACATCTGGATTAGCTTCGACCAAGAAACCCCCATCCTCCATGCATTTAATCAGTGAGAAATTTTTCAGATCTGCATAAGAAGAGGGGTGGGGGCCTTTAAGAGCTTCAAGGAAAGAAATACCTCGGGAAGTCTTGATTGAAGTTTGAGGAAGAAAGGATCCTTCAATTTCTTTCTCCTTCATTGCTTTATAGCCTTTATTCTTAGGGTATCTTTCTAGACTCATATCAAAAAACGACATTGTTGTGGAGATCTCAGGAATCCAAGATTATTAATCATCGGTGAGCTCCCGATTAGGGTTCACGTCGAAGGTTTTGTTTGTGAGAGCTAAGGGTTTCGCTCGAGATCTCTCCATCCCTCTATCATCCTTTGTTCCCTAGTTGGGGTTTGTGAAATCATCATGAACTACCTGAGAAGGGTGTTTATTCTCCATATAGTAGACCGTATTAGTAGGGTTTTGGAATCATTAACATATGATCCCCTACGTAGTAGGTTGATCCAGATTGGGTTTATGGTGTCCCCCAACAGGTTTGGGCATGACCCATTTTCTATGTATTAGGGTATTCTTAGGCTAGGGAGATTTATTAGGTAGGGGACTAATGAGCTAGACCTCTTAAATGAGTTTCTTAGATGATATCATGGATCTTGGAGTAGTCTCTCCTGGAACAAGAATTGCTTTGAGTGGAATCTTGTGGTTGGTTGTTGGTTATGACCGCCTGGTGGAATGTTGTCTTTGTTGAGTATATCTAGGTGTTTATGTTATAAATTGATTTTATATCTTTTATTGAGCTGAGTTTACTTGATACTTTGTGTTTAGTGTTTTTGGGGTGTTCTAATGATTATTTTTATATTCACCCCTGCATGGGCTTTGCCCATACATGTTGTGTCTTATGTAGACAACGACCCATTTGATGATGTCTTGGGAGGATAGGGAGCGGGTGAAGTATAGCTAGATATTTTCAGACCGAGGTGGTTACCAAGAGCTTTTATTTTACTTATTCATCACCCTTGGAGTAGGTTGGACTCTTAAAATTTTTTGGTTGGGCTTGTATTTGGACCCTTTTTCAACTTTTAGTACTTTATTATTATCATACTCTATTGTGGAATCTTAGATGTATGCATGAATTGTTTTAGTTGTTTTATATTTTATCATTGCGTGGTCTTGTAGATGTGTGTGTATGTACAAGTAATTTATTCTAATGCCTCCCATTTGTGGGATATGCCTACTCGACACTGGTCTCCAGCCCCTGGCTTATTGGAGGTAGGGTTGGGGTAGTCACGGGTCAGACCTCAGAGGGTCGGGTCATGACAGGTATGTTGGGTGCATCATGAATGACATGTTATTAATGAATAAGTTGAGGAATAATTTTTACCTTACATATTTATAAAATTCAAAATCCCAACCCTTTGATTGAAATAGAACTATCACACTAAATTCTACGACCATGGTTTAATGATGAGTTTATTTCAGATAGATAAAAAAGACGTATAAAGCATATAGGTTGAAAATATGTGTGCACAACCTATTGGATGGGATATTGAGACAAAGGGATTATATTACACAATAAGAACTCATATGCAGTTTTCGATGTTTTGATATTAACTTTTATCTCTTGGGTGCCTTGAATCATTAGTAGACATTAATTGTAATGTCCCATCCTGGATGCCACTAAATTGGTGCCCCGATATGGTTCGCCATAAGACATCAAGCGTGCCTCCTTATGCACCAGAGGATACTGACTAGTAACAGGGGTCTAAGGAGAAACTGTGGGGAGACTATACCTCCATATCAGAGTGCACAACCAGAAGTAAATAACAAAACATCATACACATCAGAGTAATGGAAAGAAAAAATAAACTAAAATAGAATCATGTTATAATAAAATGAAATACAATAAAGGACCAAATAGCCATGTAATACATACAACATTTATTACCCACTGGGTTGATCAAATATAAAAAATAATAAACTAAAAAATAAATACATCAGGCTCTATTGCCAACTACGATCCATGTCACATACTCGATCTCTAGTACCCTGTTGAGTTGATCCAGCCCGATCATCAAACTCCACACGAGTAAACCATTCAATCATGTAATCATGGGCCTTATAACTATACATAATGCACCCATTATCAACTTGAAATCATGCATAAGGTTTGTACACACACCTAGGTGCATGTACATGGGGAGAGAAATAAATATCAATAGGCCACCCCTAACAGTGAACCTATAACTGACTTTCATAAGTTCATGCTCATGCGATATGCTCAGCCTAGCTAAAAAATAACTGAAATAAAGAATTATAAATAAAATATCAATACCTTAAGTATGTGACATTGATCAACCATACCTACTTCATCCAACGTTGTATTGTCTTTGAGAATGTCTTAATGACTTTGCATCCCAAGTGACATGAAAAATCCACCTCTATGAAATCCCTAATCAAACCTCCCAAATTTACCCATTATCTCTTACTTGGAATCTAGAAAACTCATTCCTAGGTATTCATACCATGATAAAGTACTATTATTCCCCAAATTAGAAGCCTGAAATCTAACCCTTATCTCATAATAATAGTTCTTAGAGCATCTGTTCATCACCAAAACCATAAGCATACTATTAGTGTCAAGATCCTCAGTCTGATACGTAATTCATATAGTATACTATCTATACTTGTATAATCATTCCAACATTTAAACTATGGATGCATAACATCAGTCCACCATCCCATTCCACTTGGTATACCATCGTTTCCTAGAGCACCAATCTTTCACTTAAACCATAGATTATACTATCAGTGTCTAGAGACTCAGTCTAAAACCAATCCATATAGCACACTACCCATGTCTAGGGCATCAATCTGGAATCTCAACCATATATGTGAAATGTCATGCCCACTATACTCAACAACATCAATCAATGTTCCATGAAACTCGTTCTAACACTCAAACCGTAAACAAACTATAGGTACTGATATGTAACATAATTTCCAAATCTCTCAATAATGCTAATCCATGTCAATAAACCAAGATAAAAAACATAACAACCCAACAATATCCCGACATCTCCATAGACCTGAAACAAGCCTCATCTTAAACCATTAGAAATATATCAAAGGTTGGTCAAATACCCATGCCCATCATCAAAATCTATCCCCATCAACTCATATATCAATTTAGGTCCCAAGGGAACACCCATAACCAATAATACTCAATCACATGCACCCGCTCAAGGTTATCCTATGAAATCGAGCACCCACCTAGCCCTTTGGGTCAACACATAAATATAGGAATCTATCTCAGGGTCCTTAGGATAAGTAAAAAGGTAGATGCATCCCACTTTGGATCCTCTAGGTCAAAACATAATCAGAAATATCCCTCTCCCTATCCTTGGTGAAAACTAAACTCTCGGGCCAACACCCACCTCTCAAGGGACACACATACCATGACTCAATACTTAATATCTCATAGCCTCACCAAGATCAAATATATTAAATTCTTATAAGGTAGATGGCCTCAATCCCAACTCCTTTCCAAGTCATCCTAGGTTGTCCTGTACACCTAACCTATCCACCACCTCAAGTCACAACTTAGTATCACTAACTAGGGAAAATCCCATTCCAAGACAAATCGAGGCCTATAACAAACTCATTCTATGACCTAAAATCATTCTCATGACCCTTTACTAAGTATCATCCTATGTATCACTCTCAAGAGACAATTGAACTCACTTTCTAGAGGAAAACATCTCTGCCATAACTTTCTCACTCCAAACCTCCTCTTATAATTCATCAAAACACCCCAAGGGATCCACTATCACATTCTACACAGGAATACACTGAAAATGGACTCCTCTTGTGTCCTATTCTATCTCTAGGGTGAAAAATCATCAAAATCCCTCCAAAGGGTAACAAAGTGGTAGTATACAGAGTGTACCTTGAGTACACAACATGTACTCCCAACCTTATGTCTTCCTATGTACTTCTACATGGTCTGGTATACATGGGATTATGCTATGCGGTACTACATGGTCAGGGAATAAATGAGGTCTAGTAATGTGCTTCTGCATGACCATGTCCCCCTTACATGGGATGTCTACCCATGTACCTAGACACATGACCATATTTCACTACATTTCGTGTACTTAGGCTACATAGTGCATAGTCCCAAAATTCCATCTGTCCAAGTACTCATCCACATGGCCATGCAACATTAAGCTACGTGTACTCCAAGTAGTGGGGAAAGGAATGCATATAAAAAAAACAACCCATCTATCATCCATTTAACTGATTCAAGTCAATAAATCATCCATCTTTATTACATAAATGGGTAAGCTCTTCTTTAACCCATTCCATCATCTCTAGTGTAATCCCCGACACCCACATGCATATCCTGATGCATCTAGCCATCACAAGCATCAATTGCTGCCACATCATCTAGGCCTCCCCACCCTATATCACATCAATTATATCAGGATTATAACACATCACATAATGAAGATCATATTTAGATCACATCACAAGTAATTAAGAAACAAACATAGTCAATAGGGAAATCTGTGCCCTAAAACAAGGTATCCATCTTTCACACAAAAAGATCTCCCATGAATCAAAACGCAAGGCACTTTTCATTCTCAATAAAATGGGAAACTCAGGTTCTAGAAATTATATTTATCACACAACCATTTATTATTACATCTTTATTTAACCGATTCATTATTCAAAGGTTTTGTTTATGGGAAACCAAAGGCATCAAACTATAGAAATTTAAACATGATCTTAGCATCAATTCTAGTTTCAACAAACCTAGAGAAGCAATGTTCTCATTTAACATGCCCTTTTTAACTCAACATTCTCAAAAATAATTATCACGCTTCACATTATTTATCAATTTTATTATCATAGAAGAGAAAATTTACTTTTGCGTGTGCATTGCATCGATTTGATCATCATCAAATTACAAGAAACATCATATTCATTTATCATGGATCTTATTAAATTATTCTTAAGCATATTAATCAATTAATTATGGTTTTATGTTCTTTACCATTTTATGTCAAGAATGAAATGCTAATACACAATATAACAAGACATGGCAACAAGCATAACATAGATAGCACACTATCTAGAAAAGCAATAGGAAAACTATTACCATGATTGAAAGAAACAACATTAGATCCCTATAACCAATTATATATTAATTTTTCTCAATAATTATTAGGTTAATTCCATTTTCATTCAAATGGATAAACCATTCCAACTTTACAATTTCACATAAATAAATAGGAGAAGCAATGAATACCCTACCTCAAAGGTGTCAACATTCTTCTATGTGAATGAAACAATGTTGTAGATACCCATCACCCCTACCACAAGATATACATCCCTCCAAGGATTTCATTTCACAATTGAACTAACAAAAAACCAATAAAACTCTATTATAATGATGGAGAGAAACTTTCATCACATAGAAAAAAGAAGCAGGAGGATCCAAATCGAAGAAACATGAGATAAAAAGGTAGGACATACCTCAAATCACCAAATATTGAACATGGGAAGTTGATAATTGATCCTTGTTGAAGGGTTTACAAAATGCATGAAGAGGGAATCTTCATGTGATTCACTACACCAAAAATAGGGGTGTTCCCAAGAAGGAATCACCATTAGACGAAACTCAAACCAACAAAAACAGGGTTCCAAAAATCCAAGGGAAGGGATTTAGAACCTCTAGCCTCAAGGGAAAGCAATCAGGTAAGAATGAATGAAGGACCTTAATTTTAAAATCAATAGATATGGGATTATCATAATTTTAGATCACAAAATATTTAATTAACCAATTATTTCATATCTCATTAATATCCATGTGGAAGGACTCATTTTAACCTCAATCATCACTGAAAATCAAGGATATAATTATCTTTGATGAATTTTTTTTAATGACCATGATTCATGCCATTGAAAGACCATCATAGTCATTTTTATGTAACTAGAAGAAAACTCTATGAGGAAAATTCCATGTACCCAAAAGCCCCATGTAGCCAAAATCTCCACATAATCGTTTTCATGTAGCATACTCAGTCACATTGCTAATTCATCCATGTAGCTGATTCACATAGTCGATCGAACCATGTAGCTGATTCACCTAGCCAGTCCAACCATGTAGCTGATTCATATAGCCAATCCAACGACATAGCCAATTCATTGTCGATCATCCATATAGATGATTCACATAGCCGATCTATCTACATATCCAATTCATGTAGCCGATTCATGTATTCATTCCATCCACGTAGCTAACTTGAATGGTCGTGATAATAAAAAACTGACCGTGATGACAAAATCCATGACCAACCAACCTTTCACATGAATAAACAAGTGACCATGCCAATTGACTATATGACTAACCAACTTACCACATGAACAAACAAGTGACTTTGCCAACCGAATGAATGACTAGCCATCCTACCACATGAGAAAATAGGTGACCATTCTAATCGACCATAAAACTGACCAACCTACCACAAACACAAATAAGAGACCATGCTAAATATCCGCATGAACAAATAACCTACCACATGAAAAAACAAGTGACTGTACGAACCGACTACAAAACCAAAAAAGTGACCACACAAAGGAAAATTAGAAGAACCATAGGAAATTAATTATAACACCATCCAGCAACCAAAACTAGAAAATTAATAGGCTGGGAAGGTACATGTTGTTACATAACTGCTAGATACCACTTTGTAACATCCTGACATGGATGCTACTAAACCAGTGCCCCAAGCCGATTTTCCACATTACCTCAGGTGCGCCTGCTCATATTCTAGAGGATTCAAAATATTAGAGGGGGTCTAAGGTGGAACTATGAGGATACTATACCCCCATATCAAAGTAAAAAAACTAGAAATAAATAACCAAACATCATACACATTAGATTATACAAAAAAACAAAAATAAAAGAATTTTGTAATAAAATGAAATACAATAAAGGCATGAACAATGATTTTATACATACAAAATCGATAACCCACTGGGTCAATCACATATACAAAATAAATAATTGAAAAATACATAAATCAGGCTATAATTCCAACTACGATCCATGTAACATACCCAATATCTAGTACCCCATTAAGGTACTCCAACTTGATCATCAGACCCCACATAAGCAACCTGATCAATCATGCAATCCTATGCCTTCACCCTATCCATCATACACTTGTGATTAAGCTAAAAGTATACATACAGTATATATACACACCGAGGTTCACATACAGGGGGTGAGAAATAAATCTTACTAGGCCACCCCCAACAGTGAGCCTATGACTTATTTCCACAAGTGCATGCTCATGTAATATGCTCAGCTTTTCCAAAACACAACTTAAATAAAAAATAATAAATCCAGTATCAATACCTTAGGTCTGTTACCTTGACCGAACATACCTACTTCAGCCAGTACAGGAGTTTCTTTGAGAATGCCTCGATGATTATGTATCCCAAGTGATATGCAGACTCCACCTCTATGGTAGTCCCAACCAAACCTCCTGTCTTTACTTGCTAACTCTTACTTGGAACCTAGATTCCTTAGTCCCAAGTAATCATAACATGTTGAAGTACTAATAATCCCCAAAGCATAAGTCTGAAATCTATCCCATATCTTAGAGCAATAGTGTCTGTAGCATCATTCTATAACCTAAAACATAAGTTTACTATTAGTATCTAGAGCCCCAGTTTGACACCTAATCCATATAATATACTACCCATAATTAGATCATCATTACAACATCTAAAACATTAACACAAATCATTAGTTCACTATCATATTCCACATAGTATACCATTGTTTCCTAGAGAATCATTCTATCACTTAAACCATATAGTATACTATCAGTGTCTAGAGCCTTAATCTGACACCAATCTGTATAGTACACTACCCATGTTTGGAGAATCAGTTTTACATCTAAACCACATATGTGGAACATCACATCCATTTTACTCAACAACATAAATCAAAGTTCTAGGAATGTTAGTCCAACACTAAAACCATAAATAAACTATTAGTATTGATACAAATCATAATGTACAACTCTCTTAATGATGGAAACCCATGTTAGTAAACCAAGATCCAAAACATGTCAACCCAACCATACCACAACATCCTCGAGGGTGTGAACTAAGACTCATCATAAACCAATGAAAAGATATCAAGTGTTGTCCAAATGCATATGACAATCATTAACATCTCAGACCTATCATATCATACATCAATTCAAGTTCTAAGGGAACATCCATAACCAATAATAATCAAACACACACACCCTCTCATTATATTCCTATAAATCAAGAAACCACATAGAATTCTAGGTAAACATATAAATAGAGGCATCCATACCAAGGTCCTAAAAACTAGTATAAAAGTGGAGGCATCCCACTTTAGATCATTAGGGGCAGAACATAAATGAAGAAATCACTCTCAAAATCCTTGGTGACAACCAAACTCTCAAGCCAACGCCCACCTCTTGGGGTTCACGCATCCTGAGACACAGTTTCTAGCATCTCATGGCCTCACCATCCTCAAAGATATTAAATACTCATAAGGGAGATGAACTCAAGCCCAATCCTTTTCCAAGTCACCCAAGGTTGGCCTCTACACCCAACCTATCCACCACCTCTAGTAGAAACTCAATCCCACTAACCAGGAACAATCCCATTCCAACACCAATTGAGATCTTTGATGAAATCATTCTATATCCTCCAATCATTATCATGAACTTTTCCTGGGTCTCATTCTATGCCCCACTCTTAGGAGACATATGAACTCACTTTCTAGAGGAAAAAATATCTATCATAATTTTCTCTCCCCAAAACACCTCTTAGAATTCATCAAAATTCCCCAAGATCTCCATCATAACATTCTATATGAAAAAACATTCAAAATGGACTCCTCTTATATCTTATTCCAAATATGGGGTGAAAAATCACCCAAAGACCTCCAAAAGGTAACAAAGTGGTAATAAATGGTGTGTACCCCAAGTACATGACATGTACTCCATATCCTTTTATCTTCCCATGTACTTATACATGTCCAAGAACACATGTGGTCTGGCTACGTACTATTTCACAACTAGGGAATACATGGGTTCTGGCCTTGTACTTTCACATGACCATGTACACCTTACATGGGGTGTATTCCCATGTACCTGGCCACATGACCATGTCCAACTACATGTCGTGTAATTAGGATACATGACATGTAGTCCCAAAATTCCTCCTTCCAAAGTACTTAACCACATGACCATGCACCACTACACAACATGTACTCCAAGTACATAATAGATAATTCCAAAAGCTATGTCTTCCCCTGTACTTGGCTACATGGACAATTAACCATACATGGTGTGTATTGTAAGTATATGGAATGTAATTTATGAGACTTTATCTTCCAAAAATGTGAATAAAAAATGGAATATGTTCCTTAAACTACATGCCATGTAGTCAGGATTTCTGAATAGGAAACCCATGCGAACCTCCCGTAACCTCTGTTTTTCCCCGATTAAGCACGGATCGACCCTGAGGGGGTACTTAGAAGTTATAAAAGGGGGTCTAAAACATAAAAACAACTAATATAAGGGTATCGAGCATAAAAATTAAAAAATGACCTACCTCATGGTGTGAACACCGAAGCTTTAGGTCCACATCCACTCCTGGAAGCTGCTGCACCTCGATCCGGTCTCAACTGACATTATAGACAATGTCCAACAGAATATCTCTCCCCCTTCCCCTTAGTTCGAGCATTTAATGCAAGGTAGAATCCATATCCCTCCTCCTTCCATGAATGGGAAGCCAAAATGGGAGGGTGATCCTTTTAATTAATTAATTAATTAATCAAATACCTATTTAAAACACCTGTATTGAGTCCCGAAACCTGAAGCAGTCTTATATATTGCCTAAGAAAACCCCCCATTCCAAACTCAACCATGGAGTTATAATTTAAATTTTATACTCTATTCAAAATATATATCCACCTGAAATTTCATGAATAATTTAATATTTAATTAATTAAATATTAAATATTTTTTCAAAACTTGAATGACTCAGAATTCAAATAAACTCTTTTCCTAGGGTAAAAACCCTATTCTAGGACCAAGAAGTGGTCATAAATAATTATACGAGATCATATTCTAATGGAAAATGACCATTTTACCCCTTAAGAGCACCTAAAATAAAAAATTCAAATTTCATCTCAAATTCAATATTCATGGAAACAAGGGACTATACAGTAATCTTGGAATTTAGGTAATCCCACCTAATATTAATAATAAAGAATCCTAGAGAGTCACAAAATAAGTGTTTCCATTGATCTTAATTAAATTACACTTGAATTTAATAATGGGAATAAATATTATTCTCATGATTAAGTAATAATTTTATTCATTTTTATTGATCACATAAATTAAATAAATGTTTATTAATAAGGTAATTGTTAAATTACATAGATATATAATATTTATTTTTATTGAATATTTAATAAATATTAATTATCCAGACATTGGATATAATATTTATTTTATAAATAAATATTTATTTAGTATTTGATAAATATTGAGGAGGATAAACATATCAAGATCATGTATGGGGATAAATATTAATTTTCAAGTTGGTAAAATAATATTTATCAATACACCAATTTGAAAAATCCATGGAATAAAAACAATATTATTATTTTAATACATGGAATGGGGTCAGGAATGGATTTGAAATTTTATTAAGTCACTTATGTAATTAATAAAAAAAAACCCCTAATCCTAGGTTTATAAATAGGCTACTTATAATTTTTAAGTGAGGATAATCGAGAATCATTGTGCAAAATGTATTGATCTCTTTATAATTATCCTTCCTTCTCACATTTTCTCAAGAATGAGAAGATTAAGAGAGTTTATTCAAGGCCGAAGAAATGTGAAGTGATCTAGACAAATATTTTAAAATGATTGATCAGCTATGCTATAACATGATATTCCATCGTCATTGTTCAAAGATAAAAGGAGCACATGTGGATCACCGCTAGAGGGATTCTACACTTGTATCCCATAAGCACAATAGAAGTAATCTGAAAATGGTATTTTAGATGATCAATAAAATCAACAGAGAAAGATCATAATATAGGGTATTCTTTATTTTGGTCTATTAAATTAATTATAAATTTAACATGAAAAGATATTCTCTTGGTTTTAGTGACATTTTTCTCAATATTTGATTGGAAAAATTTCATTGGTCATGAAATTCACATCTTGTACCATATGTGAATGATCCATTGAATCTGACATTCACTAAGTTGAGATCGGTCCCGATAAAAGATTTTTCTTGACATAAAACCTACAAACCAAAAAAATATAGACCTTTATAAGGTAACCATAAGTTATAAGGTATAAATAGTAGTATCAAAATAATTAAATATATATAAATAAATATATTTATAGAAACAAAACAAAAAAATTAAAATTTACTTTAAATATTGACACAATTAGTACAACTAAGAAATTGATAAAATATTTTCTTATACATAAAATTTATTTTATAAAATATGTATTTTTTAAAATTTTATATGTTAATGATTAATACTAATTTTAAAAGAATAGTTTATATGTAAACATGATTTATTATAAAAAACTACTTTTCATGATATTTTATTATTTTATTTTAATATTAAGTTTATAAATTTTAGGATTTGAATTTTAAAAATATAATTTTTTTTGGATTTATCATGATCATACTATATTAAGATTATTTTTTTGGATTTTTCATATGTAATTAATTTTGAAGTGAATAATGAAAATACTGATTTTATTAATGTCGTCACTTTTAAAAATTTATTTTATTATATTAACACATTGAAAGTTTTTTAAACCTTATTTAATTTAAAATTATATATAATAAATTATAATAAATAATTTTAAAATGCTGTTTTGACATTATAAACTCATGCTCAACATTTTGAAAATTTATGTAGCATTTTAATGAAAATCATTTTTTGATTATTTTTTAATTAATTATAACATGTTGAAATGAAGTTTTTGATTATTTATTTTTTAAAAAATAACATTTTAATGATAATACTTATTTTAAATTAATTATATTTAATGGAATTGATAATTCCAACCTAATCATAAATCTTTTTTCATAAGAAGAAACTTAAAAAAAACGAGTTTTTATATGTTACATACGTGTATGTTAAAATTAATTTTACACACACACGTGATTTTTATTTGATAAATTTATAATTATTGGGTATAATTTATCTAATAAGAATCATTTTAGTTTTATTATTAGAGGATAAATTACCTAGGTAAAAACTAGTTAATATGGTGAAAACTAAAATGGTAAAAGTGAGTGACCTTAGAGGTAAAGGGAATAACATGTTTAAAACATGTTTTTTAGTGGTGTAGGTTTTTCTAGATCCTATATTCTATAAATACATTATTTATAAATTTTATAGTCACTTGTATTGATATTGACTTCCCATTATTGAATAATCTTGAGTATTTAGAAAACTGCCACTTCTTTTTAATTATAAAAGGGGCACTCCTCTACTCACTCAAAACCCCCAAAATCTCATCCCATAAACTACCTAAAACTATTATATACACTATTATAAACCTTAATTAGTTTTTTTATTCTCAATATACCACCATTAAAAGGTTTAATCCCCTTCTCAAACATGATAATCCAAGAAGTGAGCTATAAGTTCATAAACCTCTCTTTATTTTTTCTATTTATTTATATGATTTTATTCTTCATAAAATTTAATTTAACCAACTTAAAATGATAAAATAAATATCATTATTATAATTTTATATTATTATAATGATTATACAACCATTAATCAACCTCCCCTTTTCCATTAAGAAAAATAAAAACGTGAATCGTGCGTTGTGTGGACTACGGCCTCCACAAATAAGCATGTTTCATTTTTTTCATTTAATTCCAAACATGGATGGTTTTAGTTTATGTTTTATAAGTTTTTATGATATGTATAAGTAATATATGTCTTTAATATTTTTCTTTTTTTAATAACACAAAAATTAATGATCGTTATAAGGTTGTCCATCGATATCCATAAATAACTTCAAACCAATTCTTCACATTTTTTGTTTACATGAAATACGACTAAAAATCCCATTTAATGGAATTATAAAATTATAAGTATTTATATATAAAATCAATTCCAAAACCTTTAATGGGGCTTTAATGATGATATTTTGTATAAAAAGTAATATCAACACCGCTTTTATGAACCATGTTCAAAATTGTTAACATTATTAACACCCAATTTTGAAAGGAGATTACAATAATCTAATACATGAAGATAATTGTTATAAATGAAAAGTATAAATAGAAATATATAATAATAAGGTTGTAAAATAAGTAATTTATATTCTTATCTTTATGATATATGAGGTTAAATCATTTCATTGAAATCAAGGGTAAATATAAGAGACTTGGTAAATTAAAATCCTTTTTTGGGTTATGTAATTTTTTATTGAAAATTGTTTTTACAAGATTTAGATTTAGATTTATGTTATTTAATTATTTCTGGAGAAACATATTTTTTAACCAAAATCAATTTTATTAAATTTGTTCTCTTCATCTCTCTGAAAAACAAATGATACTTTTTAAAAAGGGACTCATAACTATGAATTTTACAATGATTGATACAAAATGTTTTAAAAAAACTATTTTCATGATTTGATTCTCATTATATTAAAATTATATATCTCTCATGAAGTGATTTTTTATATGTTATTATGTTATTAACCCTTTTGGATAATGAGATTTTTATATCTTATGATATATCAAGTTCATGTTATATGATAAGTTTAAGAAACCCATTCTTTTTCCATGGGTTATTTAAGTTATGATGATGATTGATTTTAAGTGGCACACACATGTATGGATGATGATGTGTGGGTTCCTATATCACCCTAAAATGAATTTATTTTTTCTAATATCTCATGAGATAGTTAGGCATGGACATAATTTGTTTGTTCACACAGACGCAGGCATGATGGTTTGGCTCACATTTTCAGGCATGGATATAATGAGTTTGTTCACATAGTCATGGTAACAATGTATTTACTCACGCATATTTTCCTATGATTATGGTTATGCTACATTTTAAATTTTATCAAGTTATGAAAAATTCTCAATTTTTTTATCAAGTTGTGCCAATTTTACAAGATGCATTTCTTTTCCATGAAATTCCTTGTTTTCATGATCATGATTTATTTTTAAATTATTACACACTTATATCATTCCCACATGTTTTATGATTATTGATATGTGTTTTTATCCTTCTCATATCTTTTATGCTTCCTTAATAATTGTATAAATGGAAGAGTGGACCAAATACCCAAGGTATCTCACTAAGGGAGGCCTTGGGGTTATTTTATAATGAATAAAAGAGATTAAATAATACGTTAAGTCTGATTTGGTACTTGAGACAACATAATATATAATAATACCCATCAATATAGGTGTTCTTATCTTATATACAGAATAAAAACAAAGCACAACACTCCCCCTCAAGCTGGGACATATATATTTATCATGCATAGTTTGTTACACAAAAATTGGACTCTTGGTCTAGACATTCCTTTTGTGAGAACACTGAAAAGTTGATTAGAGGTGTGAACATGGACAAATGAAATATTCTTCTTTTAAATGTTTTCTCAAATTAAATTACAACAAAATTAAATATGCTTTGTCTGCTCATGAAAAACTAGATTTGTGGAAATCTTGATACCAGCTTGATTGTCACGCCAGATATGTCACACCCAAGTTATTCATTAAAGGTACTTATATTTCCTATATTTTTATCCTAACACCCCCCCCTAAGTCCCCCCTAATCCCCCATAAATTTTTGTGGCTTTTAAATATGTTTTTAGGTGAGAAAGGAGGGTGCACAGTTTAGGTGCACAATTTGCTAAACCGTGCACACAAACTGTTCGCCTATATCCAGGTCCTTAAAAATGTGTTAAAATTACTTATTTTCCCTCATATTATTTATCCAAACTCGGACCTTTATTTCTATATTTGACCATTTTAGACATTTCATCCCTAAAATCCTCTCAAACCTTTATTTGAACTCCATTTTAAGGGGGGTTTGGTGGAGGAACTTCAAGAAATCTCAAGTAAGTATCTCTTCCTCTTAGTTACTCCTCTTTCCAAGAAGTTTCTTCCATTTTTATTTAATTAAAAAATGACCAGAGGGTAGGGTTTCTAACCTAGGTTTTAACCTTGGGTTTTCTTGGTCCATTATTCTGTTTTTAGGCTAGATCTACCTTCCTTGAGGTGCAACAGTGGTGTGATTGAGTTCTCACACAAAGGATTCAAGGTTTTAACCATTTTGGTAGGTGATTCCATTTTTTATGAAATCCTTGTGGATTATAATGTTGTGTTTATAGTATTTTAATGTTTATATCATTTGATTATTGGTGCAAAAATTGGTTTTATAGGTGTTTGTAAAGCAAATGATTTTTAGTGCCATTTTTATGTGAATTTGTGGGGTTTTCAAAGAAATATTCTATTGATTCATTTGGGGGTACCCTATAATTACTTATTTGATTTTATTGAAATTCTTTAGGGCTGAAAATAATGTTTTGAATGTTTATCCTCTTTTATTGTTTCTGTAAAAACCTTTTTTAATGGTGTTTGTGAACATATGAGTTTTTAAGTGCCATGTTTGTGTGAAAATGGAGGTTTTATAAAGATATCACCTGTTGGTTCATATGGGGGCTGCCCTATAACTGATTATTTGGTTTAATTGAAGGGTATTGATCTGTAATTTTTTTTGGTGACTTAAAAGTGTGTACATAGTGTGAAAAGTGGACATTTCAAAGAGTTTTGGGTGCAAAACAATGCGAGATTTTGAGAAGTTGTTTTATTGAAAATCAAAATGTTTTGGCATGTGTTTTAAGTGGTATAAATTGTGTATAGATACTGTATTGATTGTATGTGACCATTAATGGTGTTTTATATGAAAATGTATGTATGTAGCATGCTGAAATTTTTTGAGCACAAAGGGGGAAGCTCGGGTACCTAGGTGGGCGAATATGTACTAGTACAACTAGTGATCCGAATGAGTTTTGTCCCTGTTATACTTATAAAATGGATAAAGAAAACTCTAAATAAACTATATGGATGATGTTTGGTGAACACTAGGTTATGGGTATGTTTTCTACTAGTAGATCATGCATGGTAAAAGATTTGTGACATGGCTACTTTACACTGAGGTACAAGGTACATAAGGCCCAGAACTATCTAGTTTCCAAGGGGTGTTCCTGATTTTGGTGCTCATTGGATTTGTGGTATTTACACTTATATTAGGGTGTGTTTGGATGTACATTAAATTAGATAACATGTCTTATCAAAATTTATTAACATTCTGAAAGTTTTATTTTGAAAACTGTTTTCAATTGAAAGTTGCATCCCTTGGAATTTATCACCGCTTTTCTTTACATATTAAAACTGCTTGTTTTTTACATTGTATTTAATAATATTTGTAATATTTGGGTGGTATCTTATTGGTATTAGTCTCACACCCTACTTACACCCCTTTTGTGTAAGTATACTTGGTTATGTTTGACTCAGGTAAAGGTAAAACCTCGGGTGAGGGCGGTTCAGGTTGTTAGTCCCCTCCTACGGTTTGGTGTTCTGGATACAACTTGGGGGTGATGAACCCTTGTTGTGTAGAGTCTTTGTGGCTGATTTGATGCTATTTTTATTTAAGTTTGGACCTATTGTACCTTATTTAAAACCATGTATTCAGTTTTGGATTTTTCTTAAGTCTTGTTTGACATTGAAATTTCATATTCTTATTATTAATTATTTTTAATGTTTTATACTTTAATACTTAGGTAAATCATTCCCAAACAAAATTTATGATAACCAAGCACTTGTGCTGGCCCTTGGGGATAGGGAACTCCCCTTGGGCCTTATCATGGGATGGATTTGGTGCTGTTATTAGTGGTGACTAGATTCAGTTCATAACAAGATATGTGCTGGTTTTTTGGTTGTATACTCAATCTCATGAAGAATTTATTGTTACCAAATAATATCTACAGTTATATATTCCTTGGAATAATATTCTTACTCTTCAATTGAGTGGGAGATAATTTTTTACTTTTTTGCTTCTCCATGAGATCAAATTTCCTCCAACAAAAACTGCCAAACTAGATGTATATCTCCTATAAGAGAGACATCCAACATAATATGCATCCCAAAAAGACTCAATGTCTATATGCACATGATCATAATATAGAAGACCTAAACCAGGTTTCTTTTTCATATATCTAAAAATGAAAATAAAAGCTTCCCATTTCATTTTTTTGGATATTCTATAAATTGACTCACTTTTTAACTGCACAAACAATATCGGGTCAAGTCATTGTTAAGTAATTGAGTTTTCCAACAAGTCATCTGTATCTATTAGGTGATGAAAACATATCACTATTAGAATGTAGTGACCTTTATCTAGGTTCGAGGGGTGAGTCAACTGAGTCAGCTTGAGTCATTCCAGTCTCTTGCAGAAGATCAAGAACATACTTCCTTTGAGATAGAAATATTACTTTAGTGCATCTAGAGACCTCAATCCCTAAGAAATATCATAGAGGTCCCAAATCCTTCATATGAAAATGTTTATGAAGAAAGTATTTGATTCAATCAATGTCATCAATATCACTTCTAGTAATGACAATTCCATCCACATAGACAACCAGGAGAATGATTCCTACTGTAGAATGTCGATAAAAATAGAGGAATGTTTTATGATTTAACACATGAAAAAGCTAAGAAAAATGGTGAAAAAATACATAAAATAGGATTGAGGTGACTGTTTGAGTCCATACAATGATCATCAAAGGCGAAAAACCTTGGAATACTCCCCTAGGGAAACAAATCCCAGTGGTTTCTCCATATAAACTTCTTCATCAAGAAAACCATGAAGAAAGGAATTTTTCACATCCAGATGATGGAGAGGTCAGTGAAAAGAAGCAGAAATAGAGATAAATAAATGGACTGATTCCATTTTGGACACTAGAGATAAGGTTTCAAAATAATCAATTCCATACATTTTCACATAACCCTTGGCAACAATTTGTTCTTTAAGATGATTGAGAGAACCATTGGCATTGACACACATGGTATAGATCCATTTGCACCTGACAAACTATTTATCCATAGGGAGAGGAAGAATATCCCAAGTGTGGTTGGTTTCCAAGGCCTTAAGTTCATCCTGCATAACATGTAACCAACTGCGATGAGAGATGGCCTCGATAATAATGCATGGTGTCAAGTAATCATACAATGTCTCAATAACTTGTGAGGTAGATACCGATAATCCTTGATAAGACCGACATGAGTGTGAGACTTTGCAGAGTGCAATAAGCAACTCTGGTGATGAAGCATCAGGAGCATAAGAGTCTTCAGGTGTGGTAACAACATGAGGTGGTAGGGTGGAAGATGTGTGAGGTCAGAGAGTATGTATCTATCCAAATTGTGATCCAATAATATCACTAGGAAGACATGGTGGTGGGGATGTATCAAGATAATATGGAAAAATAATATTGAAATAAATTAGATTAGATGGTAGTGGAAACTCCGGAATAGATAGAACAAATGATTCGATAAAGGAAATATCAGCAGAGACAACATAACAACACAAATCAGGAGAGCAACATCAATATCTGCATTGGGTGTGGGAATATTCAATAAAGATGAATTTGAGGTAATATACATCAAACTTGGTAAATGAGGAATGAATATATCGTATATAAAAAACAAAACCAAAAATACGGAGGGGTAGGGAATGAGGGGGTGTGGTTGGAAATAATGAATGAAAGGATGTCTCCCCCTAAAGAACAAATGAGGGAAATCTGTTGATAAGATAGGTGGATGTGAGAATGGAATCACCCCAAAAAGTGGTTGGAACTTTTTTTTGAAATAAAAGTTCATGAGAAAGTTATAATAGATGACCATTTTTTTTGTTCAGAAACACCATTTTGTTGAGGTATGTTAGGACAAGAGGTCTGATGGATAATGCCATGGTCAGTGAGAAAATACTCGAAGGGTCTAGAAAGATATTCACAACCTTTTTTAGAATGAAACCAGTGGATTTTAGCAGAAGACTGGGTGGTGATTTCTTGATAATAATAGAGGAACATGGTAATTATTTTAAAATTATTTTTCAACAAATATACCCAATTCATTCATGAAAAATCATTGATGGAAGTAAAAAAAATACCGATAAACCAATTTAGAAGGACTAGGACTGGGCCCCCAGATATCAGAGTGAACAAAATGAAGAGGGGTGGATGCATGGGGAACTGATCAGAGAACATAGGTGACCCAATGGTGTTTTTCATAGTGTCATGACTCACATTCAAAAGGAAAAAGAGGTCCCAATCATGGAAAATGTTTTTGAAGAATCGGGGTAAGTGGATGACTAAAACGATAGTGAAGTTGAAGGGTATGATCAGAGGTGGTAGGATAAGTGAGAGCGGGGGCCGATTCAAGCACATATACACCACCCTAAAGTTGGATAGTACTAAGAACCTGAGTCATCGAAAGATTCTGAAATATAACCGAAGTAAGTGAGAAGATGACCTCACACTTTAAGTCAGCTGTCAGTTTACTAATGGATAGTAAATTAAAGGGACAATGAGGAACAAAGGAAAAACACAAAGTTTCAAGACATGCATAATTATACAACTTCCATATCCCACAATATGAAATGTATGACTATCAAATACTATAATATTACCTCCAGAAGAGGTCACTCCATAGGACCATAGAATACCTGCATCGCCAGTGATGTGCTCAAAGGCACCAGAGTCAACAACCCAAGAGGTGCAGCGTTGGGAGAGACATGCTTCTGGAGTATTTCTATGGACAATAGTCACACTTGATGATGCCATAGAGTGTGATGAAAATGCATGGGGACAAGGTGCTAAAGGTGAACAGTTGATAGATTATAAATGTTGAAATTGCATGGATAGTCTATCTAGGAATTAGGTTATTGAGGAAAGATCTCATGGATAGAGGCAGGGTGTGGTTGGTTCGTTATGCGTAAGGGATCCATTACAGCAGTGTAGGGGCATATGGAGGGCTGGAGGAAAGAGGCATCGCGCACATAGGCGGGACTGATAGGAGGGGTCGTTGCACACATAGGGTTGGGAATGGGATTCCATTGTGCACAAGGAGGGATAACAGGAGGGGTATTCGTATGAATAGGGAGGGTTAGCGGGGGGGGGGGGGGGGGCGTCGCATTGCACATGGAGTGCATGGGGGGGGGGGGTTGCATTTGCATAGGGAGTGCGCGGGGGGGAATCATGCACAGGAGGGGCGCAACAGGGAGGTCCATTGTATGGAGGAGGGGCACAATAGGGAGGTATGTTGTGTGTAGGAGGGAGGGGCCACATGCGGGGGGCCATCACACTGAACATGGAGGGTCGGTAGGGAGGGTCGTCGCATAGAAGGGGCACAGTAGGGGGGGTCCACCTGAGAGAAAGAGAGAGGGTGTATTAGGGTTGGATAACCCCCTATGATACCATGTATAAATGGAAGAGTGAACCGAATACCCAAGGTATCACACTAAGGGAGGCCTTGGGATTTTTTTATAATGAATAAAAGATATTACAAAATACGTTAAGTTTGATGTGGGACTTGACACAACCATATCTCTAACAATAATATTTTTATGATATTATGTGGTTGAATCATGTTTTTGTGATTATCATACATGGTATTATGAACTTTTATTAAGATATTTATGTTTTCATCATATTCTCCTTCATGCTTATAGACTAATACTTTATGATTTTTATTTTACCTTACTGAGCGTTTGATCTCACCCCTTATGTTTCCATTTCTCAGGTTATGTAGATGATCACGTCATGCGAGATGTCTAGGAAAGGGTCTAGATGAGCATAATAATGGAAAAATGTTTGCAAGTGTTATAAAATAAGATGTTTATGTAACCATTTTACAAGACACTAAACCTTTTGGTCGTTGGATTATGTGACTGTTGTGAGATATATTATTCAAATCACGAGACTATTATACTATTTATGTTAAGTTTATCATGGGTCTCTATACAAAACCTGAAGCCTTATATTATTAATATATATATATATATTAATATAATAAAAATACTTTATTATTACTAATATATTATACAACAAAATATATATTTATATTATATATTATATAAATATATATATGTTATATATATATATTGATATATATATTATTATTATATTTTTTATTATACTATTTAGTGTTATATTGTTATAAAAATATATTGTTATAATATTATATTGTTATATATTATTATTATATTTATTGTTATAATATTTTAATAATATTTTTATTTATATTATTTATAATATTTATTATTTACATCAATAATATTGTTATTGTATTATATTGTTATATATTTTTATAATATTTATTGTTATATTGTTATATTGTTATTATATTTATTTTTATAATATTATTATAATATTATTATTTATAATTTTTATAATTTTTATTGTTATAATAATAATAATAATATTATTATATTATTATATTTTTATAATATTTATTATTATATTGTTATATTTATTGTTATATTGTTATAATATTTATTGTAATAATATTATGTTGTTTTACTATTATATATTTATTGTTATATATTATTATTATATATTGTTATATATTGTTATTGTATTATCAACAAAAAATATTATATATATATATATATAGATTTATTGTTATATATTTTTATTATATTGTCTTATTTAAATATTGTTCTATATAAATATTTCTATATATTTATTATTATTATTATTATATATATTGTTATATATTGTTATATATATACATATTTTTCCCCACTATTGGTGGTGGGGTGGTAAGGGTTGGGGGGGTAGGGGTGGGGGGCAGGTTGCTGGGTATAGTCCCTAAGATTGCATGTTTACTGTGATTTTCTTCCTTACATTGTATTTCACTGTGGCAGATGTAATTGACCTATTATATATATTGTTATATATATATATATATTTATATATATATATTAGATATTTATTGGTATATAATTATGTTATATATTATATTGTTATATATATTGTAATATATTTATTGTTATATAATATAAATATATATTTATGTTATATATATATATTAATTTTATTGTTGATAATAATAAATAACAATATATTATTAATATATTATAAACAATCACACACACACACGTATATACATACACACACATAACTATTATTAGCTATGTTTTCATAAAAATGTGGCTAAATTAGCCATGTTTTTAAGAAAAATTTTCTAAATTAAAAATTAACAATATTTCAAAATGTTACTTAAAAAACATGGTCAATTTATCCATGTTTTCCACAAAAACATTGTTAAATTCAACATTTGTAACGTTTTGAGATAGCATACCTAAAAAACATAGCTAAATTACATTTTTATTAGTGTAGTTATGCCATAAAGAGTACATTTTTCTAAATTAGAACATCAAGCCAAATCTAAATTTACACTATGTGGATAGTTTTTTCATATGCTGAAATATGGAGATCTATTTATGAATTTAGATATACACCATGTGTGTATCAAAGAAAAAGGAGGATATTTGGAAATCAGTCGAGTTAAATCTGTCTAACATGTGTTGTTTTCAACATTATCTATAAGGAATAAAATCCATCCCTGATTATATATATAGGAATCTATTCAAAGATGTATGCTGAAGTGGAAACCCATGATGAGTCTGAAATAGTTTAAAGAAGACTGATTCACCAAGAAACATCTGAACCAACCAGTGGTGACATGAGTAATTTGATGTGATGAAATAATGTGAATATGTTAATATATTTACTAGAATCAATATGAACATGCTGAAATGATGTAGTTATAGTGGGAATATAGACAAATCAAGCCCATGATAAATGAAAGTAGTTTTTGAAGAATTTATGGGTAGCATATTATAAATGCAACAAGGTTGATTATACCAGATCATGTGCAACAGTTAAAAAAGTGTTTCCCAGAAGAACACATATTGAAATATTTATGATCATGATGGGAATTATAAATTCAATAAGTGTTAAGGATTTTTTAGAATGGATCAAGTGTAAAAAATAATAACCCAAATATGAGAATTATCATGGCTACAAGGAAAATTTGGGAATCCTTATAAGATATTTCAGAACTGTTTTGAATGATGAAAGCTATTGAAAACAGAGTTGGAAAGTTTGGAAAATTATGGGTTTCAAGTATTATCACTTAGAATAAAAATGGTATCATTTGGTTCATTTATGGTATATTTCTCACCCTAGTGCTTTTTAATTTTTTTACTAACTATTTTGTGGGAATTTTTTTAAATTCACAGGAGTTTTCATTCCTCATGCTATCTATAGTTTATGGGTATTTTTTGAGTGGTAATGGTCAAAATTGATAAGGTTGACAAAGACTCTTATTTCCTACTTCAATATACAACTTAGTAGGCTTATATGAATTATTGACAATTTATTGTTAAGTGGTAAAATTAACTCATTGTAATTTTCTGGGAAGATTCAAGAATTATATAAAGTAAGTTCGGATACTGAAAGGTTAATGCAAGTTGATGAGTTAAATCTTGAAGGTGTTGATAGTTTTCATACAAAGAGTATAAGTGTGCGGGGGGGGGGGGGGGGTATGTAATATCTCTAAATTTGGAATTATCACTACAAAAAAACAAGTTTTTTCCGCGCCACCCTTTAACAGATCTAAAAAAGCACTGATAAAGGGGACACCTTTATCTGCGCTAAACAAAAGCGCTGATAAAGGGAACTTTTAAGAGCACTAAAAAAGCACTCTTAAAAGTTCCCCTTTATCAGTACATTTTTTAGCACTGATAAAGGTGCCCCCTTTATCAAAGTTTTTTTTAGTGCTGTTAAAGGGTCCCCTTTTATCAGCGTTTTTTTAGTAGCACTGATAAAGGGGGGTCTTTATCAGCGATTTTTTTACTATCACTGATAACGGGTATATTTCAAAAAGAAAATCATTAAAAATAATATATAAATATATAAGTATATAAATATATTTATATTGATATAAATATAATATATATTTTTTAAATATGTTTTAAATAATTATAAATAGATATTTACACTTAATATATAAGAAATTTAGTGAAAATTGCTAGTAAAATATTTTAAAAAATATTAATAATTAATAATTTTTTAATTATCATATAGTAATAATCATTTAATTTGAAGACACAAAAAATTAAAAAATTAATAAAATATCTAAAATAAGTTGAAAACGTAACTCAAACTTCAAACAACCATAACTTTTAATCTGAGTGTCTGTTTGAGCTCTACCATATATCAAATCAAAGCTTGTAACAAGATATACATTCTAGTGATAGAAGGAAACCTTTTATCACATTTTCAAGGCCAAAAAATCCCAAAAGTCCTCCAAAACTGAGTTTTTAGTTTGGATATCCAATTGTTTTTAACATTTGATGAAATTTCAGCCTCGTTTCACGTGGTCTTTTTTCTGTTTTTCAGTGGGGAATAAATTTATTCCCTAGGGATTACATTCATATTGATATTATGGATTTGAAATTTTATCATTTTTCACATTGTACTATTATTTATAATCAAATATATAACAATATATACATATTTTTTATATATTCACATATAAAAATTTAATTTTACAAATAAATAATTAAACATATTTACATATAAAGTATATTTCTAAATATATAATCCTTATAATATCCATTTTATTTAAAATACAAATATATAAAGATTTAAATACTTATATAATGTGGGTGTGTGTGTATTAGTGCATGTCTGTATTAACAATATGATATATATTATCTATATATTCTAATATATGAATATACATATGAATATATAATATATGTAAATATATATAAACATGTATAATTTTACTAACATATACACATATATATAATATATATACATGTTTATGCATGTTGTATATATGTATGTATGTATTTATTTATTTATAAACAAAAAAAACATATTTTATAAATGTATTTAAAACTAATCTTATCAATATATATTAATATACAAATAAATATACAGATAAAAATATATAACTATATATATATATATATATTAATATAACTATATTTATATATCGATATAAATCTATATTAATATAAGAATAAATATAACTAAATATATATTTAAATAAATAAATATATCATTAAATGAAGAACAAAACAAGTTGAATGAGTGGTAAAGGTATAAACGCACAATGAAGAGGTATTGAGTTTAAATCCAAGCAGAGGCAGGGTGTGCGAGTGGGTGCAGGGGGGGCTAGCGCTGTTAAAGGGTGGGGATGGGTGTGCCTAACGCTGTTAAATGGGGTGGAGGGAGTACAGATGGGGCTTCCTAACACTGTTAAGGGGGGGGGGGGGGGGGGTTCAAGCACTGTTTAAAGGGTGGGTCACCGATTTAAAGATTTTTTTTAATTTTTTTAACTTTTAGCAGTGCTAAAAAAAGTCCTGATAAAAGACCCTTTTATCAGTGCTTTTTTTAGTGCTGATAAAAGACCCATTTTATCAGCCTTTTTTTAACACTGATAAAAGGGACCTTTATCAGCGTTTTTTTAGTGCCGATATAAGGGATCTTTTTTTAATAGCGCCTTGATTATCATTGTTTTTTAGCACTAATAAAACCCTATTACGTGGTTGTGTCTCAAAGGAGTGTCATGGTTGATTTTTGGAAGAAATGAATATATATATATATATGTATGTATGTATGTATGTATATATATTGATGAGGAAGAAATGCTCGTTATTTGTCTTAGAGGAAGATTTTTTTTGTTGCTACCATATGATTGTGCTTGCTGTTATATTCAAAAGGGAATATATATATATGGAAAGGTTATGTTTAAGAAGTGGGTTGTTGTCTAAAGATAACAGCCTTGATAGAAGCACAGGCATGCGCGTGTGAAGAAATGAGTGCATATAACACTCAGGGGCATGTGAAGGTGCACCGCCATGGCAGGTGACATAGGTCAGTACTAGGGGAATCCCTTTAGAACAGTGATATTGCACTCAACCTCATTAAAAAAGATAAATATGGGAGAATATTCGATGTGGGATGGCCTCAACATATGAGTAGAGTACATCCTTTACAACATGAGTGAAAAGAAACGACATGCACTACCACAGAACCGGGCAAGGGATGCCCCAAGTTTTATCAGTGCTAAATAGAAAGTGATGATAAAAGTGAGGACTTTATCAATGCTAGCTAAAAGCGTTGATAAATATTCCCTTTATGAGTGCTAAAAAGAGCACTGATAAAGGTGTACCCTTTATCATTGCTTTTTTTAGCGCTGATAAAAGGTTGATTTACCAGTGCTATTTTTAGCGCTGATAAAAGTTTTTAGTAAATTTTTTTATTAATTTATGTAAAATTATTATATTTATATTCAAAAATAATGTTTATTTGTATACATTAAATAAAATACACATGTTTATAATTAATATTTTTTAATAATTCAAATATATATACGACGTTTAAAAAAGTATTTCTAAGATTATAATTAAATAAATATATATTTAAATAATTATAATATTATAATAAATTTCATTAAATAATAAATATATTTATTAGATTTATAATTATATATAAATACATTTTAAATATATATATTTATAATTATAATTATAAATAAATAAATATATGTTTCCAATGAATGTGGTTAATAAATATATTGATGCATGGGTATAATTGATGTACATATATGTTATGTATTCATCATGAATGTTCATTTATAAATTACATCCTTTTTATTATTCATGTTGCCCATATGTGATGACTCGTTTTTTTGTTATCTATACTTTTCTAGGTATATGATTCATTCATGTTATACCCATGGATATATTATGTTCTAAAAAATACTTATAATATTACAATAAATATATTTAGATAATAAATATATTTAATATATTTATAATTATAAAATTTTAATTATATATAAACACTTTTTAAATATATTTATTTGTAATTATAATTATAACTATATATATATATTTATAATTACAACTATAAATATATATATATATATTTATTATAATTTTTAATTACAAATAAATATATATTTATTTATAGTTATAAATATAAATAAATATTTATTTATTTAAATAATTATAAATTTATAAAAAATATATTTATAATATATAAAAATATTAATAAATAAATAAAAATATTTATAATTAAAATTCTAAATAAATATAGATATATTTAAATATTTATAAAATTATAATAAATATATTAATTATATATATTTATAAAATTATAAGTATAATAAATACAGATCTTATAATTTTATAGTTATTTAAATAAATATATATAAATTTATAGTTATTAAATAATTATAATATTACAATAAATATATACAAATATTTATAATTATATATATTAGTTGCTTGGGGGTACAATTACATTAAACACACACACACCACACACATAGGCTGGAAAGACATACCATAGCCCCCCAGGGATAACCCACCCATCAAGCCATATTTATTCGGTACATGGCCCAAAGGCCCAGTGGACACGAAGCCCATTACATAGCTTAAAGGCCCACAAACCAGCCCAAAGGCCCAGTGCAACGTCATGCTTACATCATACTACCTGCGTCACCACCTGCCTGCATCGTACGTCATGCATGTGTCATTTACAATTATTATTATAAATAAATAAATATATATTTATTATACATATAATTTTATAAATATATATAAAAATATAAATAATTTATTATCATTATAGTTTTATGAGCGCTTTTTTAGCGCTGATAAAGACCTATCTTTATTAGTGCTAAAAAAGCACTGATAAAGGAATGTTTTATCATTGCTTTCTATTTTAGCACTGATAAAACATACCTTTATCAGCATTTTTTAGCTAGCACTGATAAAAGGTTTACCCGTTTTATAAATAAACCCTTACAGTCTCCTCATTCTCTTGTATGCCTCAAGCTCTTACAGAAATTGAACCCTACCACCAACTCCTCCTCCTCCTCCTCCTCCGTTGTTGCCGACTCCTCCTCCTTCTCTTCCACTGTGAATCCATCCTCTACTGCTATGAAGCCCTCCTCCTCTGTGATCATCACCTCCATCGCCGAACCCCATCTATTGTGAACCTCACCTTCACCGTGCACCAAACCCCACCTCTACCCTAAACCCTTCATTTTCCACAAACCCACCTCTTCCACGTACCCCATCTCTATTTCCAAACCCCACCTTTGCTACGAGTCCCTTCTCCTCTGTGAACCCACCTCCGCCGCTAACCCAACTCCTTAGGTGCTACCACTGTGAGTATTCTTGTAATTCTATTAGTATTTCCTTTGTATTTTCTCATTATACAATTTTCCATGATTAATTTCATGTCTGTAACTTTTCTATTTCCAATCAAGGATATTGATTAGCTTCTATGTATAGAATATGTATTGTCCAAATCATCATGTTTGATGAATTTTTGGTGTAGAGTTGTCACTGATCATCATATTGAAGTGGGTCTTGGTGCATTAGATACCCATTTCCACCAATGAGATAATAATCAATGAATATAAGGGATTATAACTTGATACCTTGTAATAGGTATATAGTCAAAGATGTATTGGGTGCGGATCTAGGATACCTAGGATCAACTCTATATATCCTCTAAATAAATTGGGTAAAATAAACATGTTCATTTATTTGAAATTAGATTTGTAATAAATATCTTTTTAGAATCTTGAGGATTCTCATTGTTGACTTCTTATTTTTTTTACATTGCATCTTTATTTGCATAATGTTATTATTTTTATTATATAGTGCATCTCATTTGATTGATTTTTCTTTCCATTAAAAATGATCTACATAAGTAAATTTTAGATCGATATACTTCTATTAATAAAAAATTATAATAACTGATAAATAATAAATTTGAGTGACATGAAAACTATGAGTCTAGTTTGTGACTAGAATTAAAACCCCCCATGTAGTGATGTATCTACTATATCAATTGTTTTCATTGATGGGTGGAATTATATTTTTTGAGGGTGATGATTATGTCTATATTGGAGAGTTGGATATGAAAAATAGTTATTTAGGACCTATATTTCTATAGCTAGGTAGGATCATAGCCCATTTTCCAGAGTAATTTTGGACGATAGAGAGAAACACCAGTCAGTATATTCTACTATCATTGACAAGTTCCTAGATGTATTTCCCAAGGACTTCTCTAGGTTACCACCTAAGGTATAGGTTGATTTTATGATTGTTTTATTACCAGGTGTGAAACATATATCTATTCCACCATATAAGATGGACCCTGTAGAGCTATGAGAGAAGAGGGATCAATTAAAATACTTCAAGGTGAAGGGGTTCATATGAATGATTATGTCCCCTTGGGGTCCCTTAGTTTTTTCCATAAAAATTACAATGGATTATTGAGAATATTTGTGGACTATTAGAGGTAATTATAAGTGATAAAAATGAACTTATATCCACTTATACATATTGATGGACTATTTGATCAACTTAGAGGTGCTAAAGTGTTCTATAAGATTGATTTGATATCAAGTTATCATCAGTTTATGGAGAGGAATTTTGATATACCACATACTATATTTATGAGTACATATTTATTGTATGGGTATCTAGTGATGTCATTCAGTTTGAAAAATACAATGGTAGTGTTCATGGATGAGATGAATTGGGTCTTCCATCCTTATTTAGATAATTTTGTAGCCATAATTTTCAATCATATCATCATGTTTTTCTAGTTGAGGGAGGAACATGATCAATATCTAGATATTATTTTGAGAAAAATTAGAGAGAATCAACTATATGACATTATCTCAAAGTGTATGTTTTGGATTGATAATGTACACTTCATGGGGAAAATGATATTAGTGGATAACATATTTTTAGAACTTGAGAATTTTGATGTTATAGTTTATTTAGAGAGGCAAAAGAATGTTTTTGAGATCCATATATTTTTGGGAATTTACAATTATTACTAGAGGGTCAACCAAGATTCTTCCTAATTAGAAGCACTAAAAAGTCCTTAACTAAGAATGTGGTATGGTTCATTCACTTAGATATACATGATATATCCTTCTAATAAATTCATGGGAGATTGAATAAAACACCAATCTTAACCATAAATTATATGGGTAATGAGAATGGATTATATTTTGATGTATCAAGAGTCAATATTTGAACAATTACAGTCCATGATGGTCATGTGGTTACTTATGGGTCCAGATAGTTAAGTACGCATAAGAGAAACTTCACAAATCCTTTCCCAGATTTGGAAATAGTGGTTATTTCCATAAGGTGTTCTTGATATTATCTTTAGGGTGATATATTTTTTGGAATACACTAAAAATGTGTTTGAGATATATTTAATCACAAATTGAAATGATCCATTGATAGCAGAGAAGGTTTGAGTACCTATAGTCCTTTAACTTTTGCTTAATGTATTACCTCAAGAAGGGGAGAATTTTTTCTAATATACCATATTGGAAGGATCAAGATTAGGTAGTACATGATTCAAGCATCAAGTGGAAGATGATTTCCCAATTTGAAGAGATGCAACTTTATGTTCAAAAGTATCATGGAAAAGTGACACTTATGTATTTATTTATCACTCATTCACTCCTAATTAGTATTACGGGAGTAAACTATAGTATTCATACTATTTATTCATGAGAGACATGATAAACCTTTTATATCTTTATATTTTATAAAATTTTGGATAATTTTGATTCATGTGTCCTTTATAAAGTTCCTCTCTTGGGATTTATGTCTTTGTGAAAATTCCTAAGTAGATGTTTTAAAATTATTCAAGTGTTTTGAAATGTTTCTTAAAAAATTATATGTGTTAAACATATCCTTTTTTTGTTTTAAATAGATTTAAAATGATTTAAACACTTGGAATGGACTAAGGTTTCATGTCAAGTTTTTTTCAACTCACCCAGTTGAATTTCATAAAGGGATGTGAATTTTTTGAAAGCATATGTAATGATGGTTTCATTTTAAAAAGGGTGTGTTATTTTAAAGAGGAATTTGTGTAAATGGTTGGTTTTTAATTGGATTTAAACTATGATTTTATAAATAGTTTTCAAATGAATTTGGTGTTAGTTTCTAAGGGGATGAGTCCAAGGAAAAAAAATACAATAATAACTATCATTCAAATGTTGAGTTACCCTTATTTTAAATAACCTTTTTTTGTATTTATTTGGTTAAATATTAATATTACCGAATCAAATAGAATGAATATGAATAAAGAATGGATTGATTCCAATTGTCTCACAAAATAGTATGAATATGGAGTGAAAGAGTTCATCAAGTTTGCAAAATATCATGCATACGACCCTTATCAAATCCTTTTTTAGTGTTTACACTGTGTTATTTAAGACAAGTTAGTCCAGAGGAGTTGGAAGAACACTGGATCTGTCATGTAATAGATAGAAGTTATAAATGTTGTAATAAACATGGGGGAAAAGAGAATATAGCTAGTGGTTAGGATGACACTGTGTTTTATGGATCATCTGATATGATTAAAAGTGTGGAAAATAAAGAATACCATATCGAGGACGTGATTACAAATGTGAATAATGATGAAGATCATATTGAAAAAATACATGTAAATTTTAAGATGAAATTTGTGATTACCCAAAATTGTTTTAGAAGTTAAAGAGTTGTGAAAAGACACCATTGTATGCTGGTTTCACTAAATATACAGTATTTTCAGCCGTACTGAAGCTGTATAATTTGAAAGTATGAAATATATGGGGTGATACCAATTTTATAGAACTGATTACTCTCTTAAATGACATGATCCTAGAAGATAACGAGCTCTCGATCCCACCATACAATGCAAAACGAATGCTATGCTCGATGGGTATGATCTATGAAAGAACACACACCTGCCCGAATAACTGTATACTATTTTGTAAGAACCACATATTACTTATATAATGCTCAAAGTGTGGCATTTCTCAATACAAGAAAGATAAATCCGGCCCTATGAAGGTTGTATGGAACCTACCAATTCTTCCATGGTTTAGGTGCCTATATGTAAGTGAGGAGAATTCATAGTAATTGATGTGGCATGAAAATACAAGAAATAAATATGGGAAACTACATCACTCATCAGACTCTCCTCAATGGAAGAGAATTGATCATGAGTATCCAAAATTTTGAAATGAAAAGAGAAACCTTCGTCTTGCATTATCTACAGATGGTGTGAATCCTTTTGGTTTTCACAGAAGCACTTATAGTACATGGATTATTATGTTGTTAAATTATAAATAACCACTATTGTTATGCATGAAATGAAAATACATCATGTTATCTTTGATTATATCAGGTCCAAAACAACTGGGTAATGATATTGATGTTTATTTTGCTCCATTGATCGAGGATTTGAAATTATTGTGGGATTCAGGTGCTACGTTATATGATGCTTACAAAAATGAAGATTTCACATTGAGATCCATGTTGTACAAGATGATAAATGAATTTCCTACTTATAGAAATTTTTTAGGATATAGAATTAAAGTAACTCAAGGGTGTCCCATCTACAAACGAGGTATAAAATCAATTAGGTTGAAACATTCATTGAAAACTATGTTTCTAGGACATCGCAAATTTCTACCCTAACGGCATAAGTACCGATCTTGGACGACATCATTCAATGGAAGTTCAAAAGAATGTATAACACTATCTCCACTAACAGGTGATCAACTGTTTGAGAAAGTAAAATATATAAAAACTACTTTTGGTAAACAATTTTTGAAAAACCTTATGAAAACTGGTTGGGAAAAGAGATTAGTTTTTTTTGAATTACCATAATGGAATTGTCTGTATGTTAGAAATTTTCTTGATGTTATGCATGTTGAAAAAAATGTATGTGATAGTGTTATTGGAACATTGCTAAATGCACCTAAAAAAAAGATGGAATTAAGGCTAGGTTGGATGTGGTTGGTATGGGAATATGATAGGATTTGGTGTCAGTGAGGGGATAAAAACAAAATTTTCTCCTTCCATCTCCTTACACTCTTTCCAGGTAAGAGAGATATTAGTTTTGTAACTTCTTGAATAAAATAAAGGTTCTAGAGGGGTATTCATCGAATATCAATAACATCATGTTAATGACTAATTTAAAGTTAAAGGGTCTAAAATCACATGACAACCATGTTTTGATGCAAGATCTAATACCTATAGCTTTACATTGCATTTTTTCCAAGAATGCCCATCATACATTAACCAACCTTTGTTTATTCTTTAAATCTATATGTAGAAAAGTTATAGACCTAGAGAAATTACTGACCATGGAAAGAGAAATTTACGTCATATTATGTGAATTGGAAATGTTCTTCCATCCAACATTCTTTGATATGATGGTTCATTTGATGGTTCACTTGGTTAGAGAGATTCGACTATGTGGTCCTATACACTATATATGGTTGTAACCCATTGAATGGTATATGAATATTTTGAAAGGGTATATCAAAAATCGAAGTCGGCCAAAGGATTGTATTGAAGAGCGATATATTGTTGAGGAAGCCGTTGAATTTGGTACGAAATACCTGTCCGGTGTGGAAGACATTGGTCTACCTAAATCTTGTCACACTAGGTAGCTTGTGAGTGAAGAAATTTATGGAAGAGATGTTTTCACAATCAATATTATATATCTAGAGTAGGACCACCTTTACATTTTGTAAAAATATTTAGAGGTTTCCCCATATGTTGAAACCCACAAATAAATTCTTAGGTATTTGAATTCATCAAGGGATGAAATATGGATATCAAATAGACATAATCAATAGTTTATATGATAATTTCAAGACCATATTTTTAAAGAGTCAGATGAAAATCCGGATTCAATTTTAGAGCGACTTCAATGGATAACCGGAGGACCAAGTGTGTATGTATTATCTTACAATGGTTATGTAATTAATGGTTATATGTTTTATACAAATGAGCATGGTGAATATAGTACCATGAAAAATAGTGGAGTTACACTTATGGCTTAAGTGATGCATGTTTCTGATACTAAGGATAAAAATCCAATTTATGTGAATATGTCATACTTTGGAATCATAAAAAAAATATGGGAGTCAGATTATACAACATTATAAGTGCTGATTTTTCAATGAAAGTGGTTTAATAACAGGAGTGGTGTTAAAATAGTTGAATTGGGATTCATGAAAGTTGATTTCAGTAAGGAAGAGTACAAATACGAATTGTTTATAATGTAATCACAAGTAGTAAAAGTATTTTATGATTTAGATCCTGCAAACCAAAAATGGTTAATTGTTTTGTTATCAATCAAGACCACTAAAGGGTTAGATGAAAATTTAACTGAGGATTGACATTTCATTGGGTCATCACAATCCTTTCACAACGGTCCCAATATATATGGTGTTTTGTATGTTAGAGGAGACTATAATGAAGAGATTTAGATAGTCGATAGAGAGATCAAATCCCTTTATCCTTTAAAAAATAAAAATAGAGTTCAATAATCAGGTTATATTTTTTTTTCGTAATATAAATTGTGTTACCTCTTGTTATTATCTGTTTGCTGATACATTTATGTACTCTAAATTAAATGTTAAAAAAATTCTATAGATAATTAATTATTCATGTTTTGGTGCTCCCAATCTTGAGGAACAAAAAGTCTCTCAACCTTCTGCTACTCGTAGTGTAGAGGAGTGACCTTCTTCACGTGATGATGCTCCCATTCCTGAGGAACAATATGTTTCTCAACCTGCTGTTACTCCCAGTGTAGAGGTACAATGACCATATGCACATGCCAATGCTACTTATCTAGAGGAACATATTGAATATGTTTATTCAAGGGAAATAGTGGGAAACAAAGTAATGAAAACACAGAACAAATAGAAATGTTGTAGTTTGACGGTGTTAGCAAAAATCATTAAGGTGAAAGTCAAATGTATCAAATATGAGGTCGGGTGGAATGCATGGGGCCAACATGTTAACCCCAACAAGGCCATGTTTAGTAGTTACATTATAATTTTCACTCAACAACGTATGCCGATTGATGTATATTTGTGGCACCATGTTGTGCCTGATCTTAATACACTGATGTGGGAAGTGATTACGATAACATTATGATATCATTCGTTTATTTTACTAAAAAATAAAATAATGAAACATTGACTCACTCTTCATCATCCATTTAAGAGTGAATTTATAGTAGATGAATCCCACAAGAAATATATATTAATTATTTCTAGAATGATTCATAAAAGATTTCATACAGTTCTAACAAGATATAATCTTAAAGATACTAAAGGGAAAATAAACCCGCACCCACCACTTATTTATGCACACTTGATAACCCAAAAAGAAAGGGATGAGTCTACTGGCCATCATGTAGATGTGTCTTTTTAGGTACATTGAGTATAGTAATATGTTGTTTGTCGATACATGTATTCATCATTTTTATTGATAATTTTTTATTTATAAAACAACAATTAAGTGCTGGAAATAAGGAACGAGCCGAAAAATCAGTGTACCCCTACCGTAAAGCAAGGGTGGGGTACACATCACTTGAAAAAAATTGGTACGTATTTTAAATCTAACATAATACTTTTATGTAACATGAAAAAACCCCATAATTATGTTCCTCTATTTATATGAAGATTGATGACTCTAAATCGAAAGCCAATTCCATCCCATGCCATGTGCTATGGAAGGAGTCACATGTAAATAAATACGGGATACTAATAGATGAAAACACACAAAAAGTGTGGGAAACATGTGTAAGTATGACATAATAATTTTTTTCCTTTAAATCGTTATTATATAAAAATGATCACTTATTTTTCTATATTTTATATCTGAAATAGTCATAGGAATCAATAACACCTATACTAGATGAACACATACTATCAGTGGCCTTGAAGTGGCTAGAACAGTATGGCTGTGTCAGAGGTGTGAGTTTTGGGATGACACCCTAAACATATTTTGAGAAAAAAAACAAGAGGAGGATCAAAGTGAAGCAATAAAATAGATGACAGAAAGACTAGCTACCCTTGAAGAATAATTCCAATGACAGAGAGAGATGATGACAACTTTTATGGGGGTAAGGAAATAGAAGAAGCAACTCAAGAACATCCACCTCATAGAGATCCCACCACACCCCCACCAGCTATGAGGTGATCCATTCCCCTCCAAGAGATGTCTTAGTCGAGGTAATAAATATTATAATAAATGTTTCTATGAAATGTAAATCAGAAACACACTGAAACCTTTCCTGTACTAATATTCTATAGGGTGATAATGACGGTGATTTATATCTATCAACACCCACCCATCACCTTGTAGCAAGGGTTATGGTATTCAATATCCAAAACAACATGCTACACAACATACCACTCCCAACAGGTCATGTGCGAGTGTCGATTAGCATAGCCCATGAGCCGAGCACAGAGATACCTATTCCAATTCATAAAGAAGATATTCATATAGTTAAAAAAGATATTGAAACATTCATCACATGGCCATCACATCTTGTAAAAAAACATATTGATAAGGAGGTATTAATTTCCAATTTATTTCTCAATCCAAACCTTTAACAATTAATGAAAAAGGTCTGAATCGATTAATGTTATTATATATGGACAATGGGAAGGGTATTAAATGAAATATCATCTCAAAACCATCTAAAGGATCGACAAAATGAACTAAAAGATCTACCAAAAGCACCATTACCCCACCCGTTCTATATCCGCATTTACTATCATTGAAGGTTCATGTAAATACAAAGTTAAAATATGGTCATAATAACATATTTTATTTTGAATAAAACATGCATGGATAGAAAGATCAATACTTCATTGGTGTTGAGGGTTCAAGTAAAATTATCAACAATGATTTTCTAGGTGGATCAGTTTTAAATGTATACATGAGGTATGTTTTCATGATTTGATTTTCCAAAAGTTGATATACTTTGTTAATTATGACTAAATAAATTTTATATTTTTGGCAGGTGTATATATGAAAAACAATTTAATATATTTTCCCATGATTTTTTTGGAAATGTTAGTCCTCACATCACCTCTACAGAAAAAACAAAAATAGATTCCAACAAAAAGGATGAAATAGTGGAAAGTCTGATAATATAATTTGAAAGAAAAATTTAGGATGACAGACTCTATTTAATACCAACGATGAAGGGGTAAAACTATATAATTTAATCATATCAAATATATTTTCATTTATATCATCACTTATTCCTTTTTGTGTTTTTAGGCAGCATTGGATGCTCATTGCGGTAAATTTGGATACTCCAAAAATTTACTTACTATATTCAATGCACAAATATCCAACAAACCATATACACATGATGATGTTTGTCAATTTTTAATACACTACATCCAATGTTTTAGAACAAAACATCAAGTTATATAATTTATATTACATTTTAATGAGGATTTTGTTATGATATGGTGGTGCATCATTATCGTGTGAAATAAGGAATAAGGCCAGAGGATAAGGATGAGTGATGTTATTAATATTTTCATGACTTATTATATACCCCCTTTACTAATTTTATATGAAATGTGCATAATTTGTGTGAAATATTAATGTTTTAATACTAAGTATAATTTTTTAGCATTTTTAGAAGTAGTCCAATTGAGTCAGTTTACTATTTTATTTATAAATCTTCCATACTGATCCAAATTGTGTGGTTATTATTTTTTAGGATTCCTAATTCAATATAAAAAATTTCATTAGAAGGTATCATGGGCCAATTATGCCATTTTAAGGTCCATATGAACTGCATAAGAAGGCCTATAGAATCTGTGAAGAAACTGGACCAGCCATGAAGATTTAATTTTTTAAATCAATAAGGAAGTCCAAATTAATTTATTCTCCTCTAATGTTCTAGGGAAAATGTAAGGAGTATTGGATAAAAATTTCAATTCCCAAATCCAAAGACAAGGGGCCCTAATGATTCATTAAACTCATACCACCATTCTGGATGGGAATTAAAATCAGTACAGTATTTATGACATGTCTCATGATATATCATCAAATAAATCTGAGATTTTGTAGTGTGAAAGTGGAGATATAGGAGGCTGACTTTTTTTAATAAAGAATTCAGATTTAAAGGCATCTTACTATTCCAAAATCCATTCACATTTTAGACATAGAAAAATCATGGATAGAAATGGACAGTTTAACATTGTTTATTGAAACCTCCATAACATTGGATTTATAATTCCAAATTCCTCCAAAATTTGAGAATAGTCTGAAAACATTATTATATAAAACTTTTAAGAAGGAGATATCTCAATATTCAGCTGTCTGAATGTCCAAATCGTCAATCCAAGTGGAGGGACAGATTGGGAATGCAAACAGTCCACTTCCTTGGGCTATAAATACACCCCTCCTCTCCTTAAAAAGGGTTGGAATTTAAGAAGAGCAGAGCACATATTAGAATTACCAAATCCTTTCTAAGGTCTTGGGAGGACCTTCCATAAAAAAGTTTTCTCTTGAGATATCTTTCCTCCTCTCTTTGTTTCCTTTTACTTTTGTGTTCTTCATTATTGTAATCTTGTAAGTCTTTTTTTGTAATTCTATTTTAATGCAAGTTTATTCTTCAATATCTCTTATTCTCTTCCACCTTCTATATTTTAATATTAATTTTCTTAAAATAGTTTAAATATAGTTGAATCCCTTTCCCTTATTTTTCATTCTCATTCAATCTAAAGTTCATTTTTAATTATCATCATCGTTTGTGTGTGTGTTCGTCGCACCAATATTTTATTATCCCTTTATTTTTATTATATTATTAATTTATCATCATAATAATTATAACCAGATTAATAATAATTTCAATGGATGAGTAATCTCTCATTGGGGTGAGTTGTAATTTAGGGATGTTAAGTGATTGAGAGCTTTTGCTCGATGAGTATTCTTTAAATTAACATTGTGTATGTTGGACTTAACATGTCATGGATTAATGACTTGTTTTGTTTAATGAGTGGTTTCAATAGATTATTGGAACCATAAATACACAACCATAAAAAATATATGATTAATATTATAACCCTAAGTTAAGTTAAGGCTTAGATTAAAACCTTAACACTTGGGAATTCTAATCAACGTCAACTTGTGACATGGGTGTTAATTTAATGCAATATAAAGCAAAGCTCAAGGATATCACAAGTTTAAATACCTAATGATGAACTCAATACAATATTTATTAAATTGTTAAATTGATCAATCATTTAAATTAATCTCTGCAAACAAACCCCCTAATCAAAATACAATCAACTAAAAACAAAAAACTATTAAAAAGTATCATCACTGAGGATTCGACCTGATTGATGCTATAAACATTAACAGAGCATCGAAACTTTGACTGGTCGATAGGTGAAAATCAGCCGCACTTTCAAATGGAACTATTTCCATGGATGGTGATTTATGTATTCATTAGTTTCTAGTTACTATAAAAAAAGAAAATTAAAAAAAAATGAAAAAAAACACAAAGAAAAACCCACCTTCCTCATAAAAATCATAAAGGGAAAACACAAAAAGAAAAAACCATCTTCCACTTTCTTCCAAAATATCTCTAAATGCCCCGTAGCCTCCCAAACAATCCCTCGGATTTGTTTGACCCTGAAATTGAGTGAACACTTCGCCAACTTAGGAGGAACATTAGGGATAATCAAATAATTCAAGAACCAGTCATTGTCCAACCAATTGAACTAGATGTGGCCAATCCTAGGGAACAAACACTTAAAGAACTCTCTACCCCTAATATGAATTACCAACCTATTGGTATTCAATATCCAAACATAGAGGTTGACTTGAAACTCAAATCAGGTTTGATTCATCTTCTCCATCATTTCCATGGGCTAGCTGGTGAGGATCCACATATTCATCTTAAAGAGTTCCAAGTGGTGTGCTCTACCATGAAGCCTCAAGGGGTTTTTGAGGAACAAATAAATCTCCTAGCATTAACTTTCTCCCTAGCTAACACTACTAAGTCATGGATCTACTACCTTCCTCCTGGTTCCATAACCACATGGAATGACATGAAGCGACTCTTCTTAGAGAAATTATTTCCTGTTTCTCATACTTCTTCCATCTAAAAGGAAATTAGTGGTATCCGTCAATTCCCTAATGAATCACTCCATGAATACTAGGAGAGGTTTAAAAATTTTGTTGAAACCTACCCACACCACCAAATACCTGACCAACTCTCGATCTAATACTTCTATGAGGGGTTATTGGATATGGAGAGAACTCTCATTGATGCCGCAAATGGTGGTGCTCTTATTGATAAAACTCCTACAGCTGCAAGAGATCTTATAAGAAACATGGATGCAAACACACAAAAATTCCATAATTGAGCACATGCTCAAGTCAAACAATCCCAAGATAGTCAATCTATAGAGCCAAACAAGATGACGAAGTGGATGAGTGAACTTACAGGTCTTGTGCGACAACTAGTTATGGCTAAAAAATCCCCAACCTTATATTCTCCACAATCTATGTTCCTTGGACCTATGAAGAACTGTGAAATATGTAGCTCCCCATCTCATCTAACTGACACATTTCCACAACTTACAGAGGATCCCTCTGATTCATCTAGACCAATGGAGCTCAATGCAGCCTATTCTCAGTAGAACACCAACCCTCAACTATCAGGTCATTTTTTAGAAACTTCAACCAACCCCATTCTGAGCCCTTCTCTTCTACATATAACCCTAACTTGAGATATAGGAATCCCATTTCTCATCCTCCTCAATACCCTCATCAAAACCCAAACCAGTTCCAATATGTTCAAGGTGTTGGTAACTTCCAACAACCTTACCCTTTTATTCCTCAACCTCAAAGGATCAATCCTCCTATTCCTCCTCCTGAATTACACTATCCTAGTGAGCCTTCCCAATTCTCAAACCAATACAATCGCTTTCCCAAGAACCAAAATCAAGGTAATCCCAATATGGGACAAGCCTCTTCTTCCAAGCAACCATGGGAAAGTGCAGTGGAAGATCTTACCTCATTCATCCATTCCATCCTCAAAAACATTAAAACCCAAATTGGTTAACTTGTATCCCACATGAGCCAGCAACAACAATAAAATTCTTCCCAACTCCCAGATCAACCACTACCTAACCCCAAGGGTAATGTAAGTGCAATTGAACTTAGATCGGGGAAGAAAATTTATATGCCTCAAGATAAGTCATCCAAACACCCTTTAAATGTTAACATAGAAAATGAAAAGAAAAATAAACTTGAAAAGGAATCTGCAGTCATTCCCTCACCTCCTTACATTCCACTTAGGAACCCAATTCCTTTTCCTCAAGTTGTTTATAATCCAAATAAGTCCTTTTAACCTGATCCTAAAATGCTCAACATATTTAGATGTGTTGAAGTGAACATATGCCTCTTAGATTCTATAAAACAAATCCCTAAGTATGACATGTTTTTTAAGGAATTGTGCACCCACAAGAGGAAAATTAGGACCTTCGAAAATGTTTCCACCCAGCAGTCTATTCCCATAAAGTGAAAAGATCTAGGGACCTTTACGGTTCCATGCCAAATTGGAAGTTCAAACTTTGATGATGCACTCATAGACCTAGGAACCTCAATTAATGTCGTGCCCAAATCCATCTTCTCCAACCTTGGTCTAGGTCCCTTGCACCCAATGGGTGTTGTTATTCAATTGACCAATCGAATCACTGTTTTTCCTGAGGGTATAATTGAGGATGTACTTGTCTGAGTCAATGATATTATCTTCCCAACTGACTTCTATGCCCTTGACATGGAAGGTGAGACAACTTCTTGCCAATATCCTCTGATTTTAGGAAGACCTTTCTTTATGACATCTAAAACCAAAATTGATGTCCATGCTGGAATCTTATCCATGGAATTTGGTGACCAACTAGTCAAGTTCAGTATTTTTCAATCCATGCGATACCCATCAGAGAATCAATATATATTCTATATACATGCTTCCGTAAGTATCTCTGAGAGTGTCTTGAATCCCAATCCATCATGTTCTTCCTATTCTACTAATAGAGGAGTTCGTGAATATTGCATCCTCATTAACCAAGTCATACATGGAGAAGTTGATGTTGACAATAAAAATGCAAACTCCATTGATCTAAAGGATCTTAAAAACTCTTTGGAATCCCATATCACCTCTGGACTCCACTTCTCCAACTTGGATGGTAATGGGGAAAATGAACAAGCATGTTCATTTTTTGATTCAAAACTAATTATCCAACATTCATCATTTCCTATCCATGATTATAAAAATTCTGTTATATGTGAGGTGAACCCTGAACCAATGTGTTTATATTTTCCTTATGGGAGTGAAGGTTGTGAGATTTGTTCCATAATTAATAAAGTGATCACTGGTGATATTGAAATTGACCATTATTTGGAGAACAACATTGATATAAAGGATATTGAAAAATTTATTCAGTCTTATGACTCTACTGATCCTCATTACTATACATCGGTAAGTGATGAAATAAATGAGTCGAAAACAATTGGGATCTCATACTCTGGTTTTGTGTTATCTGAACCATACATAAATGAACCATTAGAATTGAGACATCTTCCTGAATTTCCAAGAATAGAAAACCATCACTTTGTGGATAAAATCATTCCTAATGTTGAAGACCAAAGGGAGGATAGTCATATTCTTTTTCCAACCCCGTTGAATTGAAAGCAAAACAACAATAAAGGGATGAAATTATCTAATGAATCATCGAGCCTCCCAAAGGAAAAGTTTTTCTGTAAGCACACTGGAGTTTAGAAAATATGATGTCCACCATCAGACTATGGGTATTCCACTACAACTTTCCAGCTGTAGATAAATAGATGTAGTGCTTCTTGGAAGGCAACCCATGTTTTTTTTCTTTTATGAAATTTTAATTTATTTTTAGTTTTTTGTTAGATGAATAATGATTTTTCTTTTTCAGGTAACATCCCACAATCTTGGAACCGCATAGACTTCCATAGAATCCCCAACTTCTATAGTTGACACACCACTGGATGGAGACGGTGACCCGCCAAATCCAAACCAGGGGGAACCTCTTCCCCTTTAAATCTCTCTCTCTCTATTCCTCTCTCTAACTCTTTCTTCTTATTCCTCTCTCTTTCATTTTTTACCACTTTCTTCATCAAACCCTTTATTTTTATCTTTAACTTTTGTGTGGGTGTGTATTTTATAAAAAATACAAAAAAACTAATAAATAAATGTAAAAAAACCAAAAGAGTCATGATTACTCACCTTCAACTTTTGAAAATTTGTCTAACCATTTTGGGGAGTCAAAATACATGGTTTAATCTAAAATATTTTGTGGTTTGATCATGAATTTGGATAAATAATCTTGTCTCAAAACCAAAAAATATTGAATGCTCAATTTTTTGATTTTGAAAATGATTTTCCCCAACCGTGAGGAACAACAATAGCTTTCATGCCAAGTCTACCTATGGACATCTTTTCAAAATGACTGTTTTTTTCACCCCCATTTGTGAATCTTGAGTTTTTGGACCTTCAAGCTAAATTTATTACTTTATTGTGCATTAATATGATAGAGGCATTTTTCAAACCACATGAGAATTATAATAGCCAAATAGCCACCCATTAACCATACATTAATCCTCCTTTTGAAAGCCCCTTAGAGGCTATGAAAACCTTTTCTTTGATAGCCACATTACATGACCAATACATTATCCCACCCAATATCAGCATGGATTCTCATTGCATAATTTTTTGAAATTTACATGTGGGGTGAATAGATTTCATTGTTTGGGTGCCCTTTTATTGATTTTCAATGAGTTATCATATGCTTGAGGGAAAACATCCATTTTAGTGTGGGGGAGAGGTTTTCCTTCAGTGGGGTTTGGGAATGTATATATTATTATGACATATTGTTAAAATTTTAATGTCAAGTGTTCAAAAAAAATTAATTACAAAAAATGAAAAAAAATAAAAAAAATAAAAAAAGGGTTGTGTCTTGGGAAGGTCAAAAATAACTATTTCTCAGCCTTTGATCTTATTATAACTATTACAATTAGTGTCATGTGGAGATCAATCATTAGTTGGGATATTAGTGTGAGATCTTTTTCAAGTTCAACTTTTGAAAAAAAGAGAAAAAAAATAACACTTGCATTATATTCTTATTCCATTGGGAGAAGTTTTGTGTTTTGTAAATATTCCACATTCTCATTCCCTTCATATTTACTTCCACTTTTTTGTCTTATTTAACATTTTCATTCCCTCATAAATATGTGTTTACATTTCATTTCATGTCTCATTTAAAAATAATGTGAATTGATTTTTCCATGTCGGTGTTTTACCCATCTTCTTCTCTCTCTTGGATATTATATTCCTACCGTCCCATAGCCACAAAAAAACCCCTTCAAAAGACCTCTTGATTCTTGTGCACTTTGGATAGGGAGTGGATGTTTAGAGCTCTTTCAAACCCTAATATTTTCACTTTTTCTTGGTGAATGAGTGAAGCTCCATAAATTAATTTTATCATCTTGAGAGGAGTAAGTTTTGTGTGCCACCATTTTCCATTTCTTAACTTTTGCATGAAAAAAATGAATTATTTTTGGAAAATTGTTTCTATAACAACTTGTGGTAGAATTCAATATGGATGAGTGATATTTTCTAAACCTCCATTATTGGGGAAAACAAAATTTTAATATTTTATGGTGAGTGAAAATGATTTTTGTCAAGTTTTTATATTTATTGGACATGAGGACATGCACAAGAATAAGTGTTTGTGTGTGTGTGGGGGGTTGATGTTATTAATATTTTCATGAATTATTATATACTCCCTTTACTAATTTTATATGAAATTTTCCTAATTTATGTGAAATATTAATGTTTTAATACTAAGAATAATTTATGATCATTTTTAGAAGTAGCCCAATTGATTTAGTTTACAATTTTATTTATACCTCTCCTCCTACTAATAAAAATTGTGTGGTTATTGTTTTTTAGGATTCATAAGTAAATATAAAACATTTCATTAGAAGGGATCATGGTCCAATTATTCCATGTGAAGGCCCATATGGACCATATAAGAAGGCCTACATAATCTGTGAAGAAACTGGACCAGCCATGAATATTTAATTTATGAGATCAATTAGGATGTCCAAATTCCTTTATTCTCCTCCAGAGTTCGAGGGAAAATGTATGGAGTCTTGAATAAAAATTTCAAGGCCCAACTCTAAATACAAGGGGCCCAAATGATTCATTTAAACTCATCCCACCATTCTGGCTAGGAATTAAAATCAGTATAGTATTTATGACATGTATTCTGATATATTCATAAAATAATGATTATATTTTATAGTGTGAAAGAGGATATATTTTTGGATGAATTTTTTGAAAAAATTAATTTGGATTTTAAGGCATATTACTATTCCAAAATCCATTCACATCTTGGACATCAAAAAAAATAATGGATAGAAACAGACATTTTAACATTGTTTATTAAAACCGCCATAACTTTTTATACATACGTCTAAATGCCTCCAAATTTTGAGAGTAATCGGAAAACATTATTATATAAAACTTTGAAGAAGGAGATATATCTATATTAGGCTTTATTTATTTCCAAAGTGTCGATCCAAGTGGAGGGACAGATTGGGAATGCAAACAATCCACTTTCTTGGGCTATAAATACATCCCCCTCCTCTCATTAAAAGGGGTTGACATTTCAGAAGAGAGGAGAACATATTGGCATGAAAACATACTTTCCAATGTCTTTGGAGGACCTTCCATACACAAAATTTCACTTGAGATATCTTCCTACTCTCTTTTTTTCCTTTTACTTTTGTGTTTTTCATTCTTGTAATCTTGTAAGTCTTTTTTTGTAATTCTGTTTTAATTAAAGTTTATTCTTCAATATCTCTTATTCTTATCCACCTTATGTAGTTTAATATTAATTTTATTAAAATAGTTTAAATACATTTGAACCCCCTTCCCTTCTTTTTCATTCTCATTCAATCTAAAGTTCATTTTTAATTATCATCATCGTTTGTGTGTGTGTTCGCCGCACCAATCTTTTATTATCCCTTTATTTTTATTATCTTCTTAATTTATCATAATAATAATTATAACCAGATTAATAATCATTTAAATGGATGAGTAAATCTCTCATTAGGGTGAGTTTTAATTTAGGTATGTTAAGTGGTTGAGAGCTTTTTTTTATGAGTATTTTTTGAATTAACATTGTGTATGTTAGACTTAACATGTCATGGATTAATGACTTGTTTTGTTTAATGAGTGGTTTCCATAGATTATTGGAACCATAAATACACTAACATAAACAAGACATGATTAAGATTATAAACATAAGTTAATTTAAGGCTTGGATTAAAGCCTTAACACTTGGGAATTCCAATCAACGTCAACTTGTGACATGGGTGTTAATTTAATGCAATATAAAGCAAAGCTCAAGGATATCACAAGCTTAACTACCTAACGATGAAATCACCCCAATATTTATTAAATTATTAAATCAATCAATAATTTCAATTAATCTCTACAAAAAACCCCCCCTAATCAAAATACAATCAACTAAAAACAAAATACTATTAAAAAGTATCATCACCGAGGATTCGACCCGAGTGATGCTGTACACATTAGCAGAGCATCAGAACTTTGACCGGTCAATAGACGACAATCGATCGCGATTTCAATGAGAAAGAATAAAAGTAATATGACTGGAAAAGTACCAAGGTATATATAATAATATTTCACTATCCAAACATATATTAAAACAAATTACTTATTCTACTCAATGTTTCTTCAGTTTACAAAACAAACCAATGGAAAAGACTACAGTTATTATATTTGTAAATTTATGAGAGAGATCATATTCCATGATAAAACTACAATCCCTGAAGAGGTATTTTTGAAGATAATTACTATTTCATTTAAAATATTTATTAACCCTTTGAGTATTTATATTTTTCTAGTACTACTATGACTATTGAAAAGACTCATATTCACAAGACAATAAAGTTGTGCTTAGAAATGAATGGGAAGCATACCTAATGGAATAATGTACACAAATAACATGAAGATGAGACTTATATATAAGTTGTGGATTGTTTAATATTTATGCTTAATTTACTTATTTTTAGTATTATTCATATAATAATCATTTTCTTGTACAGGTGGATTCCTTTGTTTGAGTCGGAGCGGTTTGTTTGAAAATGATCATGCTCGTGAGAGATTGGACTTTGAGGATGCAACTAAAAATTCAATGAGAGGGTAATTTTTTTAATATACTATGTTTTCCCTCATAATATTATATGTTCTCTACTGAATTAACACAATCTAAATTAAATGTTTGACTACTCATGTTGACGATGTCTTCCAAAGTCTTATTCTCCCTCAAAAACTTGTCACCCCTACATTGTTAGAATTTATCACTTTCCTTCAAAGTAAGTTTAGTGAACTTAAAGGAAAGTGATAAATTTCTACAATATAGTGTTTCCATTTCAACAAAGAAAGTAAATGGAAATCATGGTAACATATTTATTCTCATTTTATCCTTATATGATCATTGATATCTCCATTGTTTACACTTATTACGCATCTATGCCGACCCTTTATTATGTTTCATATACTTAGGTTATTAAGAATGGTTTTATAAATTATATGTTTAAGAAGGTTTCTAGTAAAGGATAACTTAATGATAGAGTCTTATGAACTACTTCTTTATTTTTCATGTTTCCAAAAGCACTGGACCTAAACTATTCATGCATGAATCATTATGTTACATAAGGAATATTAATATACTAAGATGTGATATCTATGTATGAAATGTATAGGTAAATATAGTTTGTATCAGAGAAACTAACCTACTCAAAACCGATCAAAAATAACAAGTGACTGGCATCACTCAAAGTATGTCTTTTTATTTAAAATTGACATTACTTTTAGTAAAAAGAACAAGTGACATAGTGAGAAAACACATTTGGAATATTTTGATACTTTATTAAAATAATACATGAGTCATTTTTGACGTGTAGGAATCAACCAAACCTCAATCCAATGCACGGTGTGACTGGTATGACCAAAAGTGTCCGTTATCAGTTTAAAATTGGCATTTTAGTTCAAAATGTGTCACTCACTAAAAAACAAGAAAACATGCTCTGATTATCTTGATAATTTAGGAGAGTGATTAATAATTTATTTTTGATATGTATGAAGTAGTATCACATCAAACCGATGCATTATGTGACCGATATGACTCATAATGTGTGTTTTCATTTTGAAATGACATTTTAGTAAAAAAACACAACCGACATACTAAATTCTGAGAAAAAATATCTAGATTGTTTTGATACTTTAGGAAAACAATCCATTAGTAATTTTTGATAGGTAGGAATCAGAAACACATAAATCTGACACTTTTTGTGACCGGTATCACTAAAAGTGTGTATCTTTATTTAAAATTGACATCAATTTAAGTAAAAAGAAGAAGTGACATATTGGAAACCAACAAAATGAATTTATATTGTTTTTATATTTTAATAAAACAACCCATGAGTCATTTTGGATGTGTAGGAGTAATCCACACTTAAATACAACACATAGTGTGACTGGTATGACTCCAAGTGTCTCTTTTTATTTAAAATTGACATTAATTTAAGTAAAAAGAATAAGTGACATACTGAAAACTGAGAAAACGCATTCAAATTGTTTTGATATTTTAGGAAAATGATATATTAGTCATTTTTGACTTGTAAAAATTAGACACACATCAATATGATTCATGGTGTAGCCGGTATAACTCAAAGTGTCACTTTTTATTTAAAATTGACATTAATTTAAGTAAAAACAACAAGTGAAATACTAAAAGTTGAGAAACTAAATTCAGATTACTTTTATACTTTAGGAAAATGATACATGAGTCATTTTTGATGTTTATCAATCTAATAAACCTCAATTCTATGCACGATGTGACTGGTATGACTAAAATCATTCATTATCAGTTTAAAATTGACATTTTAGTTCAAAACGTGTCACTCAATGAAAGCTGAGGAAACACACTCCGGTTATCTTAATAATTTAGGATATAAATTTATAATTCATTTGTGACATGTATGAAGTAGTATCATGTCAAACCGACACATGATGCGACTAGTATAACTCATAATGCGTGTTTCCAGTTTGAAATGACATTTTAGTAAAAAAACACAATAAGCATACTGAAAACCCAGAAAAAATATTCAGATTGTTTTGATACTTTATAAAAATGATCTATTAGTAAATTTTGATAGGTAGGAATCATAATCAACTCAATCTGAAAACGATCCATTAGCATACTGATAACACTCAAAGTGTGTCTTTTTATTTAAAATTAATATCAATTTAATTAAAAAAGAACAATTAACATATTGAAAACCAAGAAAATGAATTCATATTATTTTGATAATTTAGGAAAATGATCTATGAGTTATTTGTGGCATGTAGGAGTCAAAATCATCTCAATATGATGCACAATGTGACTGGTATGACTCTAAGTGTGTGTTTTTATTTAAAATTGACATTAATTTAAGTAAAAACAATGAGGAATATACTAAAAACTGAGCAAAAACATTTGGATCATTTTGATATTTTAGGACAATGATCAATTAGTCATTCTTGAAGTGTAAGAATCAGACTCACCTAAATAAAATGCATGGTGTGGCTGGTATAACTTAAATTTTCATGTTTTATTTAAAATTGACATTAATTTAAGTAAAAACAACAAGTGACTGTTTCCATCTGGAATCGGGGATGACCTCGTTGATTGAAGGTTAAAACATTCCAATCGGTTTCTAACGGGTTTTTTTCGTAGAACCAGAAACATCCAATGATTCCATATCCATTTGGACCTACTTTCCAAAGGTAGGTGCTCATTAGTTGTGGACTGATGAGGCTTAGGAATTTGCATTGGTCGAGAGGATGGGAGGTCGGACTCATCACACCTTTTTTGAGGGGAATTATTGTCTATTCTGGGACTCTCTTTATAGATTTAAGTTATGTTCATGAATCCTTATTACATTACCAAGTATAAAATGATCTTTCCTTTAGATCTGATAATCAATGATTTATATGTAGGAAATTCAAAGAATATTTTATATGTATTCGAGGTTCTTCATCGATAGAGAATCATCTGTATTTTTTTAGAGATTCTTATCCAATGGTATCCTTCAATACATAAAAGTCTCTTGGTCATTATGATGACCATACTGGTTTTAAAGACACTCAGTGGGGCACTTGAAGTTTATTGTCATTCAGGAGGACATGGATTATTTTAGAGTTGGGATCGTACCCGCTGATGGGCTACCTACGTATCCTTTGTTTTAGAAATGGAATCAGAACCCACGTAGTTCGTGTAAGGGAGTATGATGTTTATGATTGATGGCTCAAAGAAAGATGTCATAATTACTTTTACACTCTAAGCTCACATGAGTCATGCTCGGTGTGAGAAACAAGAGGTATTAGTAAAACCGGACAATTGTGCCATGAAAGATGCAATCATAAGAAATGATGTGGGGCTTATGTATGTATGACTGCCCAAAATAGATGAGGATTAAGATTTACTTTAGGGAGGAAATCCATGAACAGGGTCCATAATGGTATATGTGCTTCATGGAGATTTGGATACTCTAATCTTGGGGCTTACTCCTAAGGAGGATTCCCAGATTAGAGGACTTGGGGCTTACTCCTAAAGAGGATGCCCACAGTAATGAAAATTTGGATTGGGGCTTACTCCTGAAAAGGAGTCCCAGGTTAAAAGAAGACTTGAGACTTACTCCTAAGGAGGGTGCCCATATTTGAGACTGGGGCTTACTCCTGAAAAGGAGGCCCAAGTTAAAAGAAGACATGGGGATTACTCCTAAGGAGGATGCCCATATTTGAGACTATGGACTGGGGCTTACTCCTGAAAAGGAGGACCAAGTTAAAAGAATAATTGGGGCTTACTTCTAAGGAGGATGCCCATATTTGAGACTGGGGATTACTCTTGAAAAGGAGGCCCAGGTTAAAAGAAGACTTGGGGATTACTCCAAAGGAGGATTCCCATATTTGAGACTGGGGATTACCCCTGAAAAGGAGGCCCAGGTTAAAATAAGACTTGGGGATTACTCCTAAGAAGGATACCCAGATTTGAGAATTTAGGCTGGGGCTTATTCCTGAAAAGGAGGCCCAGGTTAATGATTCTCTCATCTTAAAGGATGAGGTTGAATGAATGAAATCTAAATCTTTAGTGACATATATATGTGTAAATCACTAGATTATGAGGAATGTTCCATGGAGTTCCTTTTAGATAAGGAATCCAAATCAAGAAATCATGCCATAAAAGGCTTTGAAGAGTGTCTTGAAGACTGAATCTTGAATAGGAGAAATGGAATGACATAAGAGGGGTGAATTGGGAAGGAAAGGCACCCAAAAAGGTAGGGGCGCACAAGTCCTGGCAGGTGCGCAGGTACTGCATGGGTGCACAAGTCCTGGTCGTGCAGGTATACCTGCGCGACACATGGGTACTTGCACAAATTTCAGTCTTTGAGTAATACTTGGGCGAGACTTGGCTCAAACCCTTGGTATTATCCCTAGAGGCTTTCCAGAAGATGGCGCGCAAGTTCTGATGAAGAAGTAGGGCGGAACGCAAGTGTGTTCATTTACCTTAAGGGTAAAACACTTAGGCGTGCAAGTGTCAGTGAATTCTAACACTTAGAACTTACTCCTCCTGTTTAGACCTTCCATTCTAGGTAAAGAATTACCTTATAAGAGTTAGGAAGACCTGAAGAAGAGACTTGGGCGTTCAGAGCTCTATTTGTGAATTCTGGAAAAATTCCTCCTCAAATGGGGGGACCATAGGGTCTATTTATAGGCCTGAGAAGACCCCAGACAGTTATCCTTTAGGGAGCACAAGTCACTTGCATGACCATTAGGTGGCGCGCAAGTATACTTGCGCGACAGTGATGGAACTTGCGCGACCCTTGTGCATTTTAATCCTTATTCATGCCTTTGTCGATTTTTGATGTTTTCTTCAAAGAATGAATCAATTTGTGCTAAGTCATTTCCCTTTCCATTCATTTAGACAATGTGACGAAAAAGGAGCATCAATAGTGACATACTGAAAACTAAGCATACACATTCAGATTATTTTTATACTTTATTAAAACTATCCATGAGTAATTTTTGATGTGTAGGAATCAACCACATCTCAATCTTACACATGATGTGATCGATATGATTAAAAGTGTCCGTTATCAGTTTAAAATTGATATTTTAGTTCAAAATGTATCACTCAATGAAAACCAAGAAAACACACTCTGATTGTCTTGATAAATTAGGACATCAATTCATAAGTCATTTTTGATGTGCATGAATTATTATCATGTCAAAACGATGCACAATGCAACCGTTATAACTCATAATGCATGTTTTCAATTAGAAATGACATTTTAGTAAAAAAACACAACTGACATACTGAAAACCAAGAAAACATAATCAGATTGTTTTGATAACTTAGGACAATGATTCATCAGTAATTTTTGATAGGTAGGAATCCGCTGCATCTCAATTGGATGCATAGTGTGACTGGTATAACTCAAAATGTGTCATTATTTAAAATTGACATTAATTTTAGTAAAAGAACAAGTGACATAATCAAAACCAAGAAAATTCATTCAGATTGTTTTGATATTTTAAGAAAATGATCCATGACTCATTTGTGATGTGTAGAAATCAACCCTACATTAATAGTAAGTACGGTGTAATCGGTATAACTCCAAATGTGTCTTTTTTATTAAATATTGACATTTTATTAATGTATTATTTCATGCTTAATTTATTTCTTTATAGTATTACTAACATAATATTTGTTTTCTTATATAGGAAGAATATTTTTCTTGGGTTGAGATGATTTTTTTAGAAACTGATACCACGGGCAGACATTTTTGAGAGGGGATCACGAGCATTAAAAGATAAACCATTATTATTTTTAAATGCTTGTTGGATAATTGTATATGTAATTATATAAAACATTATTTTAAATTTATATAACAATGTTTTTTGTATATACCATGGGTATAAATTTTTGTATTCCTAGTGTCACATTAAATGTATATAACATTGTTTGAAATTACAGGACTTTGCAGGTTTTTTCTGGGTGCATTGTTATATTAATGACACATTGCATCTAGCTAGGCCTTTATCAGTTCTATTTTTAGCATTGATAAACAATCCCATTTATTAGTACTTTTTTTATCATAGATAAATGACCCCCTTTATCAATGATTTTGTAGCACTGATAAAGGGGACCCTCCTTTATCATCGTTGTGATTAATAGTGCTTTTTTAAAGCTATTAAAATCCATTTTGTGTGTTGTTAAAGGGAATAAGTGTAGTAGGGATGCCACTATTTTATTCATTCATCCTTGCACTTGAGCATCTCTTTGCTGCATCAATGTGTAATGTGTTTTATGTTGCATCCATGGAAGTGTTTGAACTCTATGAAAAAATGAAGAAGTTCTCCACACTAAAGGTTTTCCTCTATATTGAAAAGGTAAATTGAGCAGGTCCATGATCTTCTACTTTCATAAAAAATTATGTGTCATGTTCATACACTCTAAGCCGCAGTTATTTATTTCACTGAAAATATAGAGACACCTGCATTGTAGGAATGGTCCACATTTAAAATATTCCATGGATGAATATTTGATAGGTTCGACACTCTGAGTTACATATTACATTACAAGGAATGCGAGAATGTAATTTTTTCAGTTCTATTAATCCAAGGATGTTCATTTCATAGAAGAAATTCAACAACACAGTGACATGTATGTTTTTCATGGAAGTCATTAGTTTTGTAAATTTGGTGAAGCAAGCACCATAGAAATATGATATGCAATAAATCCTTTTAGCAGTTTAAATTAACTATTTGGAAACTAACAGGTTACACCGCAAGGCATGACTTTACATCCTGAAGTTATAAATTTTGAAGAGTTATTGGTGGTTATCTTAGATTAATTTGGTAGTTATTTCAACAACTAGAAAAAATAATTTCAAATTATATGGTTAAGAATAAATATAAGGGGAGTATAAAGGTTAATATTAAGTTAGAAGAAGTTTTTATTAACTTAATTTCAAATATTGAAATTCAAAAAATATTATTAGAAATATATATTTCCTGTTGTGCTGATCATAAATAGTGAGAAGTATGAAAACCCATATTTTAATATACTTTAATTCATGATTTATTACATAAAGGCACACATAATACAATCTCATAAGATCGTGAGGACTTGTATATTTGGGAAATTAGGTTCATATAATAATAACTTGAAACATGGGTACTATTTTTGATGATTTCACCGAGGCATGCATCGTTGTGATGTGACGGGCTGATTGTTGCCCCGCATTCCCACTTTCCAAAGGTGGGAGACATCCCTCTTTTATTCAGGGACATTTTCCCCTTGATCGAAATGGGATGATGGGATGTCGGTCTCTCCTTCCATGGATTCCTCCTTGGAATTCGCCACCTAGTCCAGGTCTCCCTTAAATATTATGACGTTGTTCATGAATCTATTCCAGGTGCCATATCATTGTGGATGACGGTTAATTACAATGATTCTGACAGGACATTCCAAGGGGTCAAGTCAGGGAAGCAACCTTCGGTTAGGAGAGTAATCACATTGGACATCGTTGGCATGTTTGGATGGTGAAACACTGATACACCTGGATTTATTCCCTTTATGATAGGGCTTCTAGAGGGTGAGGAAGCCCGAGACATCCCACACTGAGTATGAGGAATTGTATTCCAAAGGCATGTCTCTAAGGTTTTCCTTGGCTTCCCATGTTTAACATGGGGTATGATGTGAATTTAATGTCTAGAAGAGACCGATTAGACAGATCAAAACACTGATAGGAGTAGACCAGATGGGTGAATCCCTAGGAGGGATCACTTTAGAGGTTTACCATATGAGTGGATCAAAATGTCTAACGAGGATGGATCTGAGGATGCTTGGGTCCCTACAAAGGGGACACCATGGTTTACCATTGGATGGGATTGAACCTCAGGGAGAATTCCTACATACCCAGTGTAGAAGATAGGGATCAAAACCCAAATAGTTCAAAGGGGGTGGTGAATCGGGGTGTACACAAAGGGACAACAACCTGAAGACATGTTGGGTATTACACATGGTTAGCATCCCATCACAAGAATGACACTCTTGGTTGGATGGTTATGGATCATGTGGGGCTTATGCATGGTTAGCTACCCAATAATTGGTGTGATTCCACTAGGATGTGGCAATCAGGGTAGGAATAAGGATAAATGATGGATGACTTGATGATGTGTATGAGATGAATGGGATGTAACTGATGTGAATATGGTGGTAGTGCTGGTCTTGAACCTCATGGAGGATTCCTACGTATCCTAGTGGGTGGGAATCAAAGTCTACATAGTTTGATGGGGTGATGATTCACCTAAGGAGGTGGACCGTGAGAATGGATGAATAGATGAGACCTGAAGAAAGTAGAAACCCCAGGTTCAGGCATGAACTTCCTGAAACACAAGGGCTCGAGGGAGAGACTAGGATAGGACATGAGTGATAGGTTTGAACCTTAGGGAGGTTTCTTACTTATCCCTATGGTAGGGAATCAAACTCCACATAGTTTAGGATGGGGGCATGGAGTCGGGGTGTACACCAATAATAGTGACCCAATGACATGTTGGGGCTTACACATGGTTAGAATCCCATCATAAGAGGTAAAATCTTGGTTGGAGGAGTATGGATTAATGGTGGGGATTATGCATGGTTAGCTTCCCAAGAACTAGTCTGACACCACTAAAGGGAAGACGAAGGATGTGGGTCCCTAAAAAGGTGACTCCAAAGTTTACCAACGTTTGGGGTTAAACTTCGGGGAGGCTTCCTAAGTACCCTATCCCAGGAGATAGGGATCAAAACCCATGTAGTTCGAAATCATACAATTTAATGTCATGTGGGAAGAGGGTGAGCCGATGTGAAGTGGATGAGACTGATGGGTGATGGGCTTGACCTCAAAGAGGCTTCCTATATACCTTTCTTGGAAATGTAAAAGATCAAAGTCTACGTAGTTCAATGGTGGGGTATGAGGATCACACACTAAGGATTTCCAAAGAGGGTGTCATGGTTGATGCTTACTCTAAGCCCATGCGAGTCATGCTCGGTGTGAGAAACAAGAGGCAACAAAGACCTTATGATCACATCATTAAAGGTGCATCAGTGAGGAATGGAGTGGGGATTACACATGGTTAGCAGCCCAGAGAGATAGATATTGGAACTTACTCTAAAAGGGAGGCCCAATGATAAAGGAGGGTGTCCAAACGTACAAGGAGGATATGGACATCATACCTTAAACATCCCATCATAGGGTGTCAGGGCTTATGTAAAGATTGCTCGAGGTGCGCATGGCGACAAAGCTCAGAGGGAGAGGGGAGTGAGAAGGCACTGGTACCTATCCCCTTCACAGTACTCTCTATACTTGTCACTTATGCAGTGATCACAGTTTAACATCATGTTCCATGGACGATGAGGATCCACTTCTCACCCCTAAGACTTACATAACCAACGCACTTCAACCCTTAATGAAGGGAATGAACTAGCAATGACATATGGAGATGGGGTTGTGGAGTGATCCATTAAAGGGTCATGTTAGTGTGGCTATGAGAAGAAGAAATATCCATTAGTGTGCCTATGCGAAGAATCATGAGGCAAATCAATGCAATATGAGGCACCATTTGAGGGACCTTGAAATCACTTCATACAAGCCTGGAGGGATGCATGGAAGAAGGGTGTTCCAAGAAATAGATCTTAGAAAGAGGTTCTTGGTGAAGGAATGGGTCTTAAAAAAGCTTGGATACTTTGAGAAGAGGATGGACTTCTCAAAGGGAAAGGTCTCTGTGGAGAAAAGGGTATTCGCAAAGGGGATCCTTTAATGGATCAGAGCTTCGCCTCAGCAAAAAACTCTTTCTTTGGAGAGTTCTTCACGAAGGCTCAATGCTTTGAAAAACCTAGATCACCCCAGAGGGCCCCCCTCATTTGTGAAGGTCATATGAATTTGTGAAGGGTATCCCCACCATAGGTGGAGGCTGTGAGGAACATAAAGAGATACGGGTCGTAGAGGCCAAGTACCTTTGGCGATCCATCTATTGGTTTTACGAAGGTATTTGAGAAATAAAAGCTCAAAAGTTGAAAGGGAAGAGTAATAATTCTTTGAGAGGGGGGTGGGGGGATCTATTTATAGGTGACGAAGGTTGGTGAGGGTCGTAGAACTCACCGTGGAGAGGAGTAATGTCACAGAGAGGAGGGGATCCGTCGGAATGCATCAGTCATGCATAGGGTGCATGACACCGTAGAGAGGATCACCGAAGCGACTGTGTGGAGTGGGTCATGGAGGCCAATGACGTTACGGAGAGGACCAATCCATAGGAATGTGTCAGACCCACTAAGGGTCCATGGAGATGAACATGGAGGTGGTCCTCGTGAAGGTAGGATAGCCTTGCGGAGGGCTTTACGAAGGTTCCCTTGGGGATGGTTTGGTGGGATTTAGGGCCCCTTTTAGTTCTCATTAACTCTATAGTGTCTCGAAGTTCACTCCCTAAGCAGGAAAAATTTCAACACCCAAAAATTCCCCCCTCAGAATTGGAGCTGATGGAAAAGAGGGTAAGATTTTGAGGGTAAGATGCTGAAGATACTAGGAGGATCGAACATGTGGTGGATCGCGCAGGTGGGTCGTAGAGGCGAGTGTGCAGTCATCTCACACATGCCACCGTGAAGTTGAATTGTGAAGCAGCCCTCACAGAGAGGCACTGATAAGCATGGGTGGGAGGCACTGCGAAGAGACTCTAAAGGTCGCCATGAAGACCATCCATGGGTCACCGCGAAGCCGGTGCTAACCACACCTATAAATAGGGGACTAGAGTCATTTTTCCTCATCTGGATCTTCATGAATAATTGTTCCAGTGCTTTCTATTTGTGAAATGATCCTCTCCATGAATGATTTTAGCAAAATAGAGTTATTTGGTTCGATGCTTCACAAACCCTTTTAGTGAACTGAGGCATTGTGATCTATTGATTCCTTTGCGATACAAGCAAAATTCAAGGATGCTTCGCATAGGGTAGGTGGTTTGTGACCATCATTGCAAAAAGTATTCACAAAAACTTCTTCATTTAACCTTCATGCCTCGACCATAAAAATTATCTAAGTCTTCAGGCAAATAGTCACTCAGGAGTTTTCATGAGAAGTTCATACCGACGCTGCTCGGAGGGAGGCCATGGAAAACAATATCAAAATAGGAGAGTACATTTGGAGAACTTTAAATCACCAATCGTTGACAGGGTGGCTGATGGAGGTGTATAAGGAATACCCACTTTGAAAGCACCTACCATTGTACAAATTTGGTTTGCGGGATGAAGTCTTCATCCCAAACACTAGCAAGGATGAGACAACCTACTGGTTTAGGAGCACCCCCGATCAATACCAATGGTACATGGCTGTGGATGGACACATTGGTAAATATAACACCCTGATTACAGCTCATTTTCTTTACAATCATGTCAACAACATCGACAAAAAGACATTGGAAAAGGAGACGTCTCTACCTCTGTACAAGATGATTATCAAGGAAGGGCTCAGGAATCCATACAAGGGGTGGATCACAAGCTAGGATTTGTGCCAGGGTGGAAACTTCACTGATGACTAGGCCTGTGTCTACTGGGCGTGTGCATCCTGTGAAGAGTTTGAGAATGTAATAAGGTGGGTAGGCCTATATGAAGCATCCTGGGATTCCCAATTCAGCGTCTATCAACTAAGGGAGTTTATACCAGAATTGCTAAGACGGTGGTCATCAGATACCAACACTTTCCATCTATAACATGGGGAGGTTGGCATCATCCTTTGGGACCTTCATCAAATTTTTGGAATCCCAATCTTGGGATGTATGTATGATGAGTTCCTCCCTGCCATGAATGTCTGGGAGGATAAATGGTAGATTCTACCTTTGGGGATGGAATTATTGAGGCCAGCACCAGGTATAAATGAGGATAAGAAGAACACTAGAGACATCCACTTTAAGTAGTGGTTCAACTATTTTCTGAATTTCCCACCGGAGGAGGAAAAACTACCGACAAGGCCCTCCATATGTCCACAAGGAGCTTAGTGGGGTAAATAAAGTTCATAATATTGGATCTTTGTGGATAGTAAATGCAAAATGTGGGGGTAAAACGTCAATACTGAGCATCAGCCGATAGTCAGGCTGGCTAGATTCATCTTGATGCTGATCTGTGGGTGGATATTACCAGTCCGAGATGCCCACATTAGGGTGTGACGAAGTAATTTTATCACGGTGTATCATCTGGAAGGCAGAGACCACATCAACTTGGGTATACCAATTCTAGAGAATTTATACTATCTACTTCAGCACATTAGAAAGGGAAAGAGGTTGCTGCAGGTGTATGGGGAATTCCACTTTCTATATAGCTGGATAGAGGCACACGTGGGGGTATATGAATATCTTAACCCCATTTCTCTACCTGAGATACATTCTCGGCTGAAAATTTTGAACATTTTTGGGAGAACCCCATTAAATATGGATGCAGTGACCGTGTTGGGTAAGATGGGGCAGGTAGAGAAATTCATCTTCCACCCATTTCCTTTGCCAACCAGAGCCTATGATGATGATGGAAAAAATACTATAGATAAACGATCACATCTACTATCTTTCTATGGTAGTGTGCTGGTGGCACGATTAGACTGTGAACCTATATGTGAACCATATACCCCACACTGGCTCACATGACAATTCTGTTGCATATAGAGGCTAACTCCATGGGTGTATAAAAATGTGCACCACGAGAACCACCCATGTGTGATGAGACAACTTTGGATTATGTTTACAAGGGAGGATGGGAATATGTGGAATGAGTTTCCTCCATCCAATGATGCATTCGAACTGGTTCATGGGCATGCACAGAGTTAAGAGGCTGTCTACCCTAGTGAGATGCTGAAGAGACCAACTATCTGGGCAAGAAAAGTAGTCTCTACACCTCGACGTCGAACAATGAAGATGGGGGGATGTCAAGAAGGTGGTGCGAACATGTGTCAAGGAAAGTAGGATGTAATATAAAGAGTAGTAGGCCACAAATCATTAGACCCTAGAATAGTGCTAGCTGGGGGTGAATAGAGAGAGAGGTAACAGTGTCGGGCCCGGTGGATCCACCTAGGAGGACCTAGGAGAGAGGTGAATCATCCCAGAGCTTTCATAGGGACCCCCCTTAAGCTCTAGGGAAGAAACTATGTTTGGTAATGATTCCTTCTGATGTCGTCTTTCTGAAGGCTTGGAAAGATTTGGAAAATAGAAAATAGTATCTTAGCATTAATGACCTATGTACAAACTTGAACACACATAAGATAGTGCTGGGAGAACATAGATTTTTGAAAGGCATATTCAATGAGAGAGATTTATGTGGGGAAATAGAGGGGACTTACAAGTTATCCTCTCTTGAAGAAGGAAAAATAGTGGCCTTAGGGGGAATTTCCTTAGGCGAGTTCGCAGTAACTCTAGAAGTGAGTTTTCACTCCCTTTCATTACATCAATTCCCTTATTAACTTATCTTTGTTTCTCAACTAAAATTTTATGTGAAGAAGAATATTCAATCAACCACTCCAAATGATGGGGAAAAATGTGTGACATGCAAATAGATCCAAACACTGAGACTTGCAGCCGAAGAGATAATGGTTGTGAAATCCAGCAGTGCTAGGGGAGCAGGGGCAGCCTCATCAGAATCTTTAGAGCCCATAATCGTATAAGGAGGGCCACGTCTTGGCCTTCTAGTAATGATAGACCTGAGGTGAGATCAAGTGGATAAATAGGGTAAGTCTCATGATTCAAAGATTTACCCATTATCTAATCAGTCAAATTGGCTAACGTGACCCATTCGTACACATTTTCTAGGATGGTGCACATGTTGCTGGTGCAGATGGCTGGAATACTCGAGGCTCTGCTCCAAAGAGGGGTGATGATCCTTATAGCACTGAGTGCCCAAGCTGACCAAGCCATAGTCCCTTATAAGATACCGGTGGAGATGAGTGATACCACATGTGGTATAGAGTTTAGAGTCGGCCGAGTGGACATCATTGAATTAAAATCAAGAAATGAAGACCAACCCAAAAGAGATCCTACTATTGAGCTCCTAGAGGAATTTCCTGAATATGAACCTATTAATATGAAGGTTTGGTACAATACCACTTATGATGAAGAGGATAGTAAGTTTTTACACCATCAGTCATGGAAACTGATCAAACATTTCATTAACAACACCCCAAAATTGTAGTGGATAAATCATATGGGAAAAATTCACCCCCAACTACGAGAAATAGGTGCAGGAGGAGTGGATTCCCAACACCATCACACAATCATTTGAGATTACCTTGATTAGAAGGTGTGGGAGAATGAGTATGACCTCATTGTTGTTCAAAAATATAAGAAGACCATTAATATCCAAAGACTTCAAGAGGTTGAGCAAGAATTCTGCTGTTTGATGGTGTGGGTGACTAAACATTCTTCTTTCATTAGCACCCAATCAGAATTCATATCTCGATTAAAGGCATATCTGATAGAATCCAAGGAGAAGATAAGGTGATCACCCCAAGATATGGTTAATATCCAAGATGACAAAAAACAGACGTGCACTAGGGCCAATGAATTACGCCCTGTAGCCAGCGAAGAGAAGAGGGTGCTTACCAGGTGTGAGAAAATTTTGGAGTCCATGCATCGAAGAGTAGTGGAGCTGAAACACTCTATTAAGAAGGTCAATCCATATGTTGGAGGGTAAAATCTATGGGTGTTGGAACTTGTATGAACTCATAAACATACTTTCATACTTGCTTGTTTATTTTGGTTGCGTGCATGAATCCCATTATTTGCATTGATTACGGCATATTAATCGTATCTATGAAATATCCAGAAATCACTCCCTAAAATCATGTGGGTCATGACCAATGTGAGAAATAAGGGATGGACACATAATCATTCCCTTTGAATATGAGAATTCCAACCAATCACTAGAAACTCGGGGTATGAATGACTACCCAGAGTTTCCGGGAATAATTCTCAAAACCACAAAAATGCATTCTCCCAACATGCTCTAGCGCACATGCAGGATAATTCCAGGGGAATTATAATAAATATGAAAAAAGGGGAAGGACGAATTTGAATTATTATATCCCAAATTCGGTACATAGTGAGGATGGAATGATGAAATAGGATTGCTACTGACCAAATTCGAAACACAACATCCATATCACGTTAGCTTGAAATTGGAACAAATAAATAATGGAAAACCACTGACCACATTCATAACATGAGACCAAACTCGAATTGTTGTATGATGTCTTCTGGAACATTGTCCCAGGATGGTAGGTAAGCCTTAAGACTGAGCATCCTAACTATTAGGGGGTTTCTTCAGACATGAAAGGGAATGTGGGTCCGAAATAGAGGACACACACAGTGTGGTGATGGACAGATGGACTATTTTGATGGAGTCCAACACTCTTAGAATTATGCCACCATGAAAAAAATTCATTGGGTGAGCATATCAGTCTGAATAGAGATTAGGCCTACTTATAGGAGGGACCTCTATGGAGATGACCTATAAGGGTCTACAATTTTATGTTGTGTAAATGGGGATGGTAATCATGCACTTTATCATCATATGCTAAGGATGATGTAATAGTTTAACATTGTATGATCAAGACATTGCACATAGTTTAAGTTCATACCACATGGAACCTTATAAATAGTTTAATGTCATGTTACATGGGCTGAGAACTCATAGATTAAGGTCATAGATTTTGTACCATGATTTGGTGAAAGGAACCATGAAAGTTAATGGTCCTAGGGCTGGGCCTGAGGTGAAATGTTTGGGCATTCCTACGTATCCCATAAGGATGGGAATCAAGCCATACGTAGTTCTTGAAGCTTGTACGGAAGGTGACCAATACCAAAAAGGGGAGATATCCTCTTTCAAAGAGTAATACCATAATTTTTATATAGTTTTAACATTGTGAAAACATAGATGGTAATAATATTAGTTTAAGGTCATAGAGCTTGGACTATAAGGTTCCCAGTTTAATGTCATGTTCATGGGACATGCCCGTTCAGTTTATTGTCATGTGGTAAGGATAGAAAAATGGATAACTCTTGAGAGAGGTGCGTGGCGTGGTTAATTCAGACCTGACTTGAATGAGTACACAAGAATTCCACACCACACCACATACTTTTAAGGAAACTTAGGTCGAAAGGGCACAAGAGGGTTCTTGGTGATGTGGCTGGACCACAAACAAGAATTCTGGGTGTCATTACGTATCCCATAAGGATAGGAATCAAGACATACATAGTTCTTGAAGGTGGTACGACAAGTGTCCAATACCAAAAGGGGAAACATCTTCTAGAGTGAAAACATCAAATGGATAGGTAATTTATCATTACATAGCCTGGGTACAAAATACATATTTTAGCTCCATACGATAAAGATATAAGAGATATTAGTTTATGGTCATAGAGATTGGACCAAAAATGGGAAAATTCCCAAAGCATAAATATGTGACATGGTGCCATAAAGTGACCCTATGTGAATGAGGAAAAAATAGTCCACACCGCACTACAAATTTTTATAATAATGTATAAATTTTAAAGTCATGATTCCTAGACTAAGGGGCCAAAGCTTATAGTTTAAGGTCATAGAGTTCGAACAAAAAATGAATGGTTCTTCCATGTATGAACAACCTTACCCATATCCCTAAGCCCACATGAGCTATGCTCGGTGTGGGAAATAAGGGAAGAGAGGATATTTTCAAAACATGGAATAGACAATTGGGGGAGATGGTGTGGAGTTAAAGATGACCCTTACGACACTGATTCACCCTCTTTAACGTGCATGGGCTCATAAAGGGATAACAACAAGGGTGTCAAAATTCCTCTTAAACTTGACGGAGTGGAAAATGGATGTGAATCATGTGACCAATATTTAAGGCTTAATGGGGTGTTGTAATGATGAAGGATAATTTTTGACCATGTTTGGAGTACAATATCCATATCATGTAACCTGAAATGGGAACTAACATCTGAGGGCTGACCACTGACCAAATTCGAAATGAAGAACCAGTATTATAATTTAATTAAAAATCCTTTGGGATGTTGGCCTAGAGTAGTAGGAAATCCATAAGGTGAAGCATCCATACTATCCGGGGGTCCTTTCAGATGTGAAAGATGATGGAAACCCAAATAATGGGAGGCGTGAAGAATGGAAACGAATGAAATCATGTCCACATGGAATCCAACACTCTAGGTCCTAAACCACATTGCATATGAGCATGTTGGTGAGGCATAATAGAGGTCAAGAAATCTAGATAAGAAGGGGAAAATGAGTTGATGAGCCTAGGGATGGACCCAAGGAAAAAATGTCCAGGTGTTCCTACGTATCCAATAAGGATGGGAATCAAGCCATACATAGTTTTTGAGACACCATGTAGTTTAATGTCATGATGTAAGGACACGAGAAGAATGGAAGGGAGATACCTAAAGGGAAGTACGTGAAATTTCTATTATAAACCCAACATGAACGAGGACATAAGTCCACTTACGCTACACCATGTGCTTCTGGCAGAGTTCAGGTCAGGGGGCCGAAAAGAAGGTAGGATTTGAGGTACCAGGGCTAGACCCATAGAAAAAATGTTTAGGAATTCTTATGTATCCCATGAATATGGGAATAAATCCATAAATAGTTCTTGAAATTCTATACAATCATGTAGGTCAGGACCACGCACCAAAAGAAGTGGCATTCGATGGATCTTGTTTGTTCTTTATTGTAGGTGTGTGTTTTTTTCGAAGTAAAAAACCCCAGAATGAGAATTCGGCCATCACTGTAGGAATCAAGACATATTTAGGCCTTAAAAAATGGCATGGTGGATGACTAATACCAACCATAATGTCCCCTCAAGCGGGACACCACAATGCGGTTCCATTTTTCATCGTGTAGCCAGGACGATAATGTCACAGTTTAAGGACGTATAATAGGACCAGACCATGTGTTTTAATGTCGTACAGTAAATACGCAATAGTTTAAAGTCATGTGGGAGTAGGAAACATAGTTTTAATGTCAAATATATTGGACACATATAGAATAATGAGGTTCTAAAGGGAATGAACATGGTGTGATAAAGCATACCCGACATGAATGAGGACATCAGTCCACACCACACCGCGCACAATCCCAGGGGGAGGGGAAATCAGGAAAAGGGGACATAAAAGATAAAAGGACATAGTTCTGGACCCAAATATGTAATTTACAGGCATTCCTATATATCCCATGAGTATGGGAATTAATCCATGCGTAGTTCTAGAAATTCCATACAGTTTAACATCATGTGGTAAGGACAGAGATGGGAGGGACTGGCACATAAGGGGAAGTACTTGGTGAAGATATTATAGACCTAATGTGAATGAGGACATAAGTCCAAAAATCCCACACCACACAATCCCATAAGAATTAGGTCCAAAAGTCCGAACAGAAGAGATAATTAATGTAGCTTGAGCTGGACCTGAAGAGGAAATGTCCGAATATTCCTACATATCCCATAAGGATGGGAATCAAGATGTATGCAGTTCTAGAAACGCCATGAAGTTTAATGTCATGAGGTGAGGATGATGAGATCTTAGTTTAAGGTCTTATATCTCAGACCATAAGAAGTGAGATTCTTAAAATCAGGCATAAAACTTAACCAAGTCCCTAATCCCACATGAGCTATGCTCGATGTGGGAAATGAAGGTAGAGAAGATCTTCACAACACATGGAATACACAAAAAGAGGAAATGGTGCATATTCAAGGATGACACCACAATGTTGATTCATCATCTTAACATGAAAATGCGCATGGAGGGATAACACCATGGGTGTCAAAATTCCACTTGAACATGATGGAGTAGAAGGGGATGTGAATCATGAGACCAATATTTAGGGTTTAATGGGGGTAGCACAATGATGGAGGATAACTGTTGACCATGTTTGAAATACAACATCTATATTGCATGACCTGAAATGAGAACTAACATCCTAGGGTTGACGGCTTATTGAATTCGAAATGCGAAACCTGTCTTATAATGTTGTTCAAAATCTTTCAGGATGCTGGCCCAGAGTGGTAGGTGAGCTAAAAGGCTGGGCATCCATACTGTTTAAGGATACTTTTGGATGTGAAAGATGATGGAAACCCAAATAAAGGTAGATATGAAGCATGGAAACTGATGAAATCACGTCCATAAATAATCCAACACCCTAGGTCCTAAACAACAGTTCATCTGAGCACGTTAGTGAATCGCCAAAAAGGGATGAGGGTCCCAATTGAGAGTAAATGACTCAAGGAGATGAGTGGAGGAAAGGGGAATGGAGAGCTATCAAGTGAGATATATGTGGCATGGTTACTTCAAACTCGATGTGAATATGGATATAAGTCCACACCACACCACCCCCCGGGAGAACTTAGGGAAAGGCGACAGAAGGAAGAGAAGGTTTCTAAAAAAATAGGACTGGACCTGAAATAAAATGTTCAGGTGTTCTTACATATCCCATAAGGATATGAATCAAGACACACATATTTCTAAATATTCTGTGCAGTTTAATGTCATGCGTCAAGTATGATGGGTGAAGGAAATTCTAGAAGGAGGGGAACATGATGCGGCTGTTGTAAACCCAATGTGAATTGGACTAAAGGAGTCTAAACCACACCATATGCAACCCTCGAAGGGAACTAAACCTGGGGGGAAAAGAAATTTGTTGGGATGGACCTGAAGGAAGTGTCTGGGCATTAATACATATCCTATGAGGATGGGAATCAATCTATACATAGTTCTTGGAATGCCGTGTAGTTTAACGTCATGAGATAAGGAAATGTAAAGGAGGAGTGTCTCAAGGGGATATTTGTGGTGTGAAAAAAATAGCCTGACGTGAATGAGGACAAAGAGTTCATACCACATCACATAGTCCTAAGAGAGAACTTGGTTCGAGATGCCAAAAAGGTCAAGGGACTTGAGGTTAGGCCAGAGATAAAAGGTTCGGGTATTCCTATATATCCCATAAGAATGGTAATTAATCCGTACATAGTTCTCTAAATTTGTCCAGTTTAATGTCATGTGGTAGGGATGGAGGTATCTTAGTTTAAGGTCATAGAGCTTAGACTATTTACAATTTAACGTCTTGTAGGATGAATATAGGAAGTTTAATGTCTTGAAGGATGATAATATAGTTTAACGTCATGCAAGATGAGATTCTATAAGGAAACGTACTTCTTGAAGAATTTGGAATTGGTGGGAGGATTAATACGTTCACCATCCATAGTGACTAGAGAGTATGCACCACTAGGGTAAACCTTGTGAATGACATAAGGTCCCTCCCATTTGGCCTCCAACTTCGGTGGCTTCCTACCTCGTATCATTCGCGTTCTCAGGGCCAATATCATGTCACCTTATAAGAAGGATTGGAGGCGAAATTTATTATTGAAATCCCTGGATATCTTGGTCTGATGCCTCTCCAGATTGTGCAAGGCGCAAATCCTATTCTTGTCAAGCACTTCTAGTTCAGCTAGACAGATTTTGACTACTTTATTTGGTGCCTACTGATCATAGATGGTTGTGCGTAGTGAGGGTAGCTGGATATCAATGGGAAATACTGCCTCTGTTTCGTACACTAAGGAATATGGAGTCACCTGAGTGGAATTAAAAGTCATTGTTTGGTAAGACCAGAGAGTTTTGGGAAGTGTTTTTGTCTAACTCTTCTTGTTCTGTCCAACCATCTTCTTTAATATGTAAGATAGTTTTTTATTGAATTCCTCAATCTACCCATTTTCTTACGCATTATAGAGAGAGGTATGATTAGAAGGAATATTGTACTTGGTTTACAATTTCTTAAGCTCGAATACTCAGAAGCTGGTGCCATTATCAGTGAGGACAATATAAGGGACTTAGAATCAGTGGATGATATTTGAGATCATGAAGTTAACGATGGAAAGATACTTGACTTCCTTGAGTGGAATTGCTTCTTCCCAATTGGAAAAGAAATACATAGCGGTTAGGATGAACCTACACTAGTGAGTTATTGTTGGTGGATATGGTCCCATGAAATCGAGTCCCCAGACTGCAAAGGGCCAAGAATAATTGGTAGTATGGAGAGGCTCTAGTGGCTGATGCACAACATTGGCATGGATCTGAAACAAATGGCACCTCTTGGTAACCCCAATGCAGTCATGGATCATAGTGGTCCAAAAGTATCCCAATATTCAGATTTGATGAGAATGTTTTGGCCCTTCCTAATGATCCTATTAGGAACCAACATGAACTTCCCACATGACCTAAGAAATCTCACCTCCTTGAATGAAACGGAGGATAATCCCATTAAACCCTCATCTATAGAGGACTTGATCAAGACTGGGACTACTCTGGAGGGTAAAACACACTGCACACCAACAAACTTGCTCACATTTGGCTCAGTATGTTGGGATATTACCGTGCTGGAGATACTTGATAAAGGGAGTCATCTAGTGAGGGGTCCCTTCCAACATTATGGCAGGGGGACCTGAAGGTCCCTAAGTGGAGGCACCGACAGTAAGGTGGCTTACTTGTGGGCTGCCATCACCATCCAGAGTGATGAATCTTCGATGTTCCACACTAATAATCAAATCATCCTTTTCAGGTTCTGTAAGAGATACAACAAGGCTGGCCAGGGTATCATATCGATCGTTCTGTGATTGGGGGACAAGAGTAACTTCTGGACGAGAAGGGAACTGGGCCATCAGCCAACGAGTATGCTCTAACAGCGGTACGAGCTCTGACTTCCTAATGATGTAGTCACAATTGATCTATTTGATGACCAGTTCAGAGTCCCCTTTCACATAAAGGTGGGGAATGTAAATCTATAGAGCTATCTTGAGACCAGTGATGAGATCCTGGTACTCCACCTCATTGTTGGTACAACCTTCTGACAACATGAATGAATAGGGCATGATAGATTGTATAGGTGTGATTAAGAATATACCCAAGTGCACTCTGTTGAGTTTAGGATCATTGAGTCTTCTATAGGTAGGGATTCAAGAAGTGCCATCAAAGTGAGTTTTCCAACACAGAATGTCTTGATCCACTGAGAGGATTGCCTAATCTGGAAAATCAAGATCCATAGATTACCCTACAGAGGCTGGATGGGTGGTAAGAAATTCTTCCAATACCTATCCCTTGATAGCCTATGGGGGACAAACTTGATGTCGAACTATTGAAAGATCACTGCCCACCGAGCTAGATGACCTTTCAACATGGGGTGGTTCAGAATGCACTTTAGTGGATCCACTCAGAACACTAGTTGTATCTTATGGTGCTACAAGTAATGTCTCAATTTATTTACCATGAATACCAGTGCGAGGTAGCTCTTCTTGATCTAGAAATATCTATTTTCCATGTTGAGGAGCATGCGTATGAGATAGTATAAACTATTCTTTGTTCCCTCATTGTTTTTATGGGCAAGAAGATCATCAAGGGACTACTCTAGGGTGGTCACATAGAGGACTAGTGGCTTTTTAGAAATTGGTGGCATCAGAAATGGAGGCTATTGTAGGTACTACTTGATTTACTCAAAATAAGTCTGACACTCTTCATCCCATTGATAATCAACACCTTTCTTCATGATCTAAGAAAAAGGATTACACTTTCCATCTAGATTTGTGATGAATTAGCATACGTATGCTATGTGGCCTTGAAATCCTCAGATCTCCTGAATATTGTTTGGATGAGACATCTGGATGATGTACTTGATCTTTTACAAATTGATCTCAATGCCTCTGTATCTGACAATAAAGCTGAGAACCTTTCTGTAGGTGACCCCAAAGGCACACTTTAAGGGGTTCATCTTTAGATGGCAGGAATAGAGGAAGTTGAACACTTTCTCAAGATCTTTGAGATGGTCCTGACACTGGTGGGATTTAACCACCAGATCATCCACTTAGCATTCCACCAATTTCCTAAGGACTGGCTTGAATATGTGGTACATGGCATGCTGATAGGTGGAACCTACATTATTTAGACCAAAAGACATTATCTAGTAGTAAAAATTACCTTGTAGTGCAAGGTGTTATAATCTTAATCCTCAGGGGCCATTCAGATTTGATTTTATCTAGAATACCCATACATGAAGGAGAGATCCTAGAACCCAGTGGTGGTGTTAATCAATAGTTCTATCATAGGATGGGGAAAGTCATCCTTCAGATAGTGATGGTTGCAATCCAGAAAGTCGATGCAGACTCTGATTTGTCCATTCGTCTTCCTGAAGGGCACAATGTTAGCTAACAATCTTGTGTACTAGACTTCCTTGATGAATTTATCTTTGATGAGATTATCAACCTTAGTCTCGACCATGGAACTGTGAGAAGGGTGCATCTTTTTAAGAGGCTGTTTGAACCTGTGATGATTTTCTAGGAGACTGATATGGTGGATGGTGACATGATAATAAATCACTTGCATCTATTCATAACTCCAAGTGAATACATCATGATGTTTCTTTAGGAAATCCACATATCGTTGTTTCTCTTCTGTAGGTATAGTGGTGCTAATCAATGTTGGTTTCAGATCCGTCTCAGTACAGAGGTTAACCTATACCAATTCATCGATCATAGTGGATATACCCTCTTCTAGTGTGTGAGGGGTGTCTTCCAAATCCTCTTCTTTATCCATGATAAGAGAATCATCAGTAGGAGGCAACTCCTCTGAGTCGACAGATTCTAGCGGGACACTAGTGCTAGCCTGAGCGGTAGTGGAAACCTCATCGGGGGACTCTTAAACCGTTGAAACCATGGTGAAAAAATCCGTCAACCTAATCCCATCTAGACTTCAACCCAAGGGGCCACGTTTGATAATATCAAATCAATAGTGGCACATCAGCTTGAGCCAATTTATCCTAGTCTGGTGAAACAAGAAAGTATGATGTATTGTCATTGCCATGGGGTGAAAATCCCAATATCTTATAAGAGTAGGGGGATCTGGGATCACCCGAGCCTAATTTTTATAAGAATACGAGGTGATCTCACAACATTAATTAGACACGGGAACATGCTTCCAACTCATTCTAGAAATAACAAATCATTTCCCCAAATCTGAGGTCGTAGCCTACAATATGTGAATCAGGAAAATATAGGCATCAACTAGGTCTGCCATGAGTCAGTCATAGCCGTAGTGTGTTCAACCTCATTAGGCCGAATCTTCTTATCCTTGCTCTTGTAATAGTCGGCATCCAAGTGGCAGGATTCACAAGAGGAAAAGGGAGATGCATCACCTTGAAGTATGCCTACTTGACCATTAAGGGATTACTTAAGGCATTGGTGATATGAGGAAGGGACTTCTGTATGTAGGTAGAGCCATGGTCTACCCATAAATCCATTGTAAGTGGTGCCTTTTGAGTTAACCATGAACTTAGTGCTGGAAATTAGGACACCAAACTAGGTCTTCAGGTGATTTTTTCCAATTGGTGTCTGCTCCGTCCTGTCGTAACCTTGAATTTTTAGGTTAGAGGGACTCAGATCTGCTTCAGATAGCCCCATCTTGTAGAGTGTCCAGGTTGGGATAAGTTTGATTCCAAAGCCCGTGTCGACAAGACAGTAGTAAACCTCCTCACCATTTAAATGGCCAGTAATGTAAAGTGGGCGAATGTTTCTCTATATAAGAGAACCTTCATCTTCTCCAGAGAAAGATATAATGACCTAACATTCTACATGCTTGACTGCCTCAAAATAGAAGGATTCTGTGACTGCTACCTCTGTCTCAAACTAGAGGGGGATTCTTAAAGCCTTCACAAGGGCTTCAAACATATTCGATGATAGCCAGAGATCCTATAGGATAGATATCTTCACAATAATGTTAGAAAGATTCTTGAGGATATCATACTTCTATTCTAGGTGTACACTACTACTGACAAAAGGTTTATCTATGGTAGGAGCTTTGACGGGCGCTGCTGGTTGAACCGACAGATTCTGGATGGTTCTGGGAATGTCCTATTGCTCACTAGTCAAACTACATATAGTGACTACCATATGAGGTCTAGATGACTAAGGTATATCGATGACAATACATTATTGACCATAACACAGTGAAGGTGTATCTTCTTGATCAAGTATCACAAATGATGGTGGGGGAGGATATGATGAAACGAGATGAGAATGATACACATGCTAAGCTCTACACTAGGCCTATTGTCTGGTCTCGGTGGCATGAACAACTTGGCTAGAAGCACTGACCAATAAATTCTAGCGATTCACATACCCACGACTCCATCAACGCTGACATCAACTAGAGTTGTTGGGAGGGTCCGCCTAACACTCTTCATCATTAGCAACCATGTATGGATTTACCAACTCGACGGTATTGAATGAAGTGTACCCTAGATCACAACTTGAAGGATAATCCATCGTTGGGAAGATTCTAGGGGTGATAGCCATCTTTGGGGGCATGAAATTACTGAGAGTACAGGATGAAGATGACACAGGTGGGGGAATTTTCTTTCCCTTGTGTCGTCAATTCTTGCCCTTCTGGGAAGAAGAAGGATGAAATATTGATGTAGAAGTAGTGGCTGTAGGTAACAAAACTACTTCTGAAGTCTTAGTTCGATTCAAACATGCACAAATAGTACCATAGGCATGGGTGACTACCTTGAGAGCCATCTGGTGGTCACATTTTTTAGACCCATGATTAGAAACATGATGTCATTCACCCTCACTGTCACTTTTAGGCTTTATAAACACACATGATACATGTGCAGGGGCTGGGCCCAACCTAACTATATTGTTATCGACCTGGTATCAAAGCCAATATTTAAACACATAGCACTACTTGAGGTTGTACCCAAGGAACTGGTGATAGGGGCAGTAATTAGGGCGATCAGTGAGATCCGCCTCTTTGGGCCTTTTTCATTCTAGAAACCAAAAAATTCCTTAATATAAGGCACTTAGAAAATAACCAGGAATCTGTGCCTCATTAAATGAGTAGGTCTAGTTCCTTTGATATGGGAAAGGAGTTTTAGGAGCCTAGCCTTGATGAGGGACTGGCAGAGCCTGTTGAGAATGTGGAACCTGATTATCCTGCTTAGGTGGTGGTGGTGTGTTACGTGGGGGCACCTGATGATTATGAGGCGGGTGCTATTGGGCCGAAGGCTACGCCTGAGGTGGTGGGCCTCAATGAAGATATAGAGGTGGCTCTACCAGTAATAATTCAAGCTACCTGGGGGCCTATATTTGCGCTACCATAGTGGGCTCAACCTTAGCGTCTATTCTTATGGGAACCATATGAGGCAATGGATTTTCCATCTTGACTTACTATAAGGCTACTTTTAAATGTTGAGATTTACTCGATAAATCCAAAAATCCCTCTGGGTAGTTCTAAGTTATGGGAGAAGGGACCAGTTCGGTCTTCACATTCCCCATGCACATTGTCAACAACTACTACTAGGTTAGTGGAATATCAAGGGAATATGTGAGGCCCTTCCACCTAGCGACAAAGTCCGTGACATGCTCATCGGGCCTCTTCTTTAATTTTAAGAGGTTAGAAATTCTTATCTTCTGGGTGGTGGAACTAAATTGGTAGAGAAACTGCCTATAAAGGTCCTCCCAACTGAATATTGACCCAATAGGTAACTGAATGTACCAAACAAATGCGGTCTCTTCCAATGTCTACACAAAACACCGAAGCTTGGCTGCCTCCTGTCATGATAGAGTTCTCAGCATGGGTCCACACCTTGAAATAAAGTGGGCCAGATGTTTCATAGGATTTATATTACCATTGAAGGGGGAGAAAGTAGGATTCCCAAAACCTAGGGGTGATGGAATATCATCCACCCATGCCGGATACGGATTTCCAAAAGGCGGTATTGCCACCTGCCGAGTTTCTAGGGCCTCGAGGCGAGTAATAAGTGTTGTTATTAGATCATCTGAATGAGGATTTTGATCTAGATGAGGATCTCTTACCACCAGTGTGTTGGAATGTTCTTTAACATGGTAAGTAGGCCCATCGCCTCGTGGAGTGGCTGGTGGGATGACTTGTGGGACTACTAAGGGACCAACCTATGGAACAACTAGGGGAACCTGAGATGGGTCCTGAGAAGGGTTATCACAAAACTTGGGTGAATTTGGTGATGCATATCATGCACAATTTCCATAAACTCTAGTCTCTACTATGTATATATGGGCAGGGTGGTCAAGGTCACTAGGAGGAAACTCACCGGGGGGAGGCTATACCAGCCCCTACTGCCCTAGTCGAGGATTACCGTAATATGGTTACCATTCTGAAACACATTTGATGAGAAGGTCATCGACCATATTTTTATTTTCTGCAAGCTGTTGATGTAACACAACCTTTTCAGGGCCATCTTATTCCTTTTTCACGAGGCTAGACAGGTCATAGGGTTTAACGATCCCACCGTGCTCTTTACCCTTATTGGGTTCTCGACCGAAGGACAATGACTCAGAAGGTACAAGAAGGCCTAGTAAATTTCTTTGCTAGAAAGTAACCCTGCCAAAAGGATCCAACATGCGTGGAAGCTTCCTGGGGGGTAAGTTCTCTTCAATGAGTCCTAGCTCGGTTTCTTCCTCTGATAGGTCAACCATGTTAACTATGATTGTTCCCAGAGGAATATCCTCAATATCACTTGGAAAGTCATGCTGGAGCTAGATAGTACTGAAATGAAGGCCAACATACTACCGCTAACCATGGATCTGAACATGGGGGAAGCCTCCTTAATAATTCTATGGAGCACTATAAAGCTCTGGATGCATCGTTGCTAGAGGGTCTGGCAATGACCGGGCGACTCAGGGTGCTGATCCACGAGGATCATAGCTAAGTCAACCATGTGGTATTGCTGGACGATGTCGTCAAAGTGTTCCCGAATCTTAGTATAAGCTACCCATTGATGATGGATACAAAAGTGCATTTCTCAGAGAGTTTGGAAAAATCACATAATATTCTCAGGGGTGAGAGATTCTAGAATGCTAAAATCAGATGTTGCAATGGGCTAGAACATCTTAGGGAGATGATCCACAACGAGAAGGTTCCAAAAACTTCTCAGCTCAGACTCAGGATCCGGCCCTTGGTCGCTTCATTCATCAACCAGGGGCGACTTAGGGACTGGTAATAGCACTGAAGTTGACCATTGTGGCAGTATACTGGCCGGTTGAGAGTATGATGCGTGATCTGACAATCCACCGCATCTTGGGCTGCCTTTCGAAGAATACAATGATTTCCCCACCACATCCATGTAAGACGGACTAAAAACCATTGCTTCCCATCCAAGGGCTACGGTCATTGGTAGTGGGTCATACTGTTTCTCATCCTCTGTTGGCCCCCATAATAATACTTCTTGGTCTTTGGTTGAGGTAGAGAATGATCCTGTTGACGATAGGGAGGATTTCATGGCCAGGACCTAGAAAGGGGTTAAATATTCCTCCTCCTATATGTATCTTTAGATGGATGTAGGTACCCGTTGGACCTCACTTTCCAAAAGGATGAGGCTTATATGACTTGTTCCTACTCTATCCCTTGACACAGAAGATTGGGGTGAGGGTTCTATCACTGAATCACACTCCACCTTAGAATTTGAAAAATCAGACGGGTTTTATTGCTCTTTATAGCTTCTCAGGATTATTCATTTGGTGATGGCGACACTCCCTCCTTCCCCGGGATGGTTCTTCAAGATAGTGTATGTTTTTGACATGGGGAGGTCCTCCATGAATATTGGTTGTAGAGTGGGGAGGACCTCTACCCACACTGGATGGGATTTGAGGATGGTCTTCATATCGATTGTTGCTGATGCGGGGATGACCTCCACTCTGATGAGATGGGGTGTGAGGGGAAACTGGACAAATGTCAAATGGGACACGGGGAAGACCTCCATGTTTGATAGTGCATGAGTAGGGAGGGTCTCCACTGGAGCTGGTAAACACATGGGGAGGACCTCCATGGTGGTCTTCTGTAGTGCGGGGAGGACCTTCACATCAGCCAACCCTGGTAGCAACGGTATGAAGAGGTCCTTCATACTAATTATAAAAGACATGAGAAGGGACTCCATGGTTGTCGTTGATGAAGCAAGGAGGAACTTCAATTTGATCGTTGTTTCCATGGGGGGACCTCCATCGGAATTGATGAGCACATGGGGAGGGCCTCCATGCTGTTGGGTGACTAGGCAAGGAAGACCCTCACATGGAGAACCTAGTATGTGGGGAAAATTTCCATACCTGAGATCGAAGGAATGGGGAAGAACATCATGCTAGGTTTCAACAAGATAGGGAAGGAATCCATTTGGGCTAATGATAATGGAATGGGGAGGGCCCCCGTACCGAATGTCACTATCACGGGATGCCCTGTGATGGATGTTGCTGGCCTCGATAACCGGGAGAGCCAGTTCAACCTACTCATAGGGTGACTGGTGCTTCAACTTTGTCCAGGCTTGGAAGTTCACATTATCTATAACCAGGAGGTTCCTTTGCCCAATGATGATAGGGGGATGATATCTTGTGTTGGTGGTGGATCGGGACACTAAATCTGCGAACGATGATACCCCCTAGTGGTCATAATCCTGAGATTGCACCCGACATTGATGTCGGGTCTGCTGAACTAGAGATGGTTGTGCAAGGGGATGGACCACCTATTATTCGGTCTATAGAACTAGAGGGAAACTCTGACATGACTGGGTGGGAGCCCTCCTCGGTGTCTCCCTAGATAAAGTCCTGGCTAGATGAACTTGGACATCCCTTACTTCATCAACATATGGGAGTGATTGTGGGAGCGCTCTAGGGAAATGCTTCCAAAGTATTTGAAGGTTAGAGTGGGGAGTAGCGGCTCCCTACATGGCCCTTGAGGGTGGTGGCATTGATGGGGAATCGAGGTATCCATGTCTTGGTGGGCAATGTCCCTTGTCGGGATGACCCCTTCCTGTTCATATCATCGAATAAGAGTATCAATCACCCTCCTTAGAATAAACTCATAGGGTGAGAGGGGGAATGGGTTCCCAGTAGCTGAAGGCATGGGAGACATCATAGAAGAGATAAAGCCATGGGGAATTGCATCATTCATACTATCCCTACCCCTGAGTTTGCGGGAGGGAGGTGATCAGTTTCCTATAGCTTGAGCTTGGGTCTTGCAAAGCAATACAATTCATTCATCAGTATAGAAAATAGGAAAGTGGTTCATAGTGTCATTTAATATTCCATGGTTGGATAGGAATATCCACACTAACAATATCACAGACTAGGATTCCCAATGGTCAACTTCCCCAACTCCTAGTGAGTTTCATGCCAGGCCCACTATTTTCTTGGTGGGACTTAGCACCAAATAGTTGGATCCAATGACATGCTTATCTACTGATGTCTCGAATGATACTAATATCCATATTGAGGAGAAAATTCATGTTGGACTCACCATTTCTATTTCCAATGCTTTTTTAGGGGTTCACATTGTCGTGATGAAACATGCTGATTGTTGCCCCGCATTCCCGCTTTCAAAAGGCGGGCGACATCCGTCAATTATTTAGGGAAGTTTGCTCATTGATTGAAACATGATGATGGGATGTAAGTCTCTCCTTCTATGGATTCCTCCTCATAATTCATCACCTAGTCTGGGTCTCCCTTAAATATTAAGATGTTGTTCTTGAATCTCTTCCTGGTGCCATATCATTGTGGATGGTGGTTAATTACACTACTTCTATCAGAACATTCCATTGGGTCAAGTCAGGGGAGAAACCTTCGGTCAAGGGAGTAGTCATGTTGAACATTGCTGACATGTATGGATGCTGAAACACTAGCACACCTTGATTTATTCCCCTTATTATAGGGATTCTCGAGGGTGTGGAATCCTGAGGCATCCCACGTCGAGTGTGGGGAATTGTATTCCAGAGGCATGTCTCCAATGTTTTCCTTGTCTTCCCATGTTTAACACAGGGTATGTTGTGAATTTAACATCTAACAGAGATAGATCAGACCGATCAAAACACTGATGGGAGTGGACCAGATGGGTGCATCACTAGGAGGGATCACATGAGAGGTTTACCAGATGAGTGGATCAAAATGTCCAATGATGACATATCTGAGGATGCTTGGGTCCCTATAAAGGGGAAACCATGGTTTACCATTGGTTGGAATTGAATCTTAGGTAGGCTTCCTACATACCCTGTGTAGAAGACAGGGATCAAAACTCATGTAGTTCAAAGGGAGTGGTGAATCAGGGTGTACACAAAGGGACAAAAACCTAGAGACATGTTGGGGATTACACATGGTTAAAAGACCATCGTAAGAGGTACACTCTTGGTTGGATGGTTATGTATCATGTGAGGCTTATGCATGGTTAACTTCCCAAGAATTGGTGTGATTCCACCAGGATGTGGTGGCTTGGGTAGAAATCAGGATGGATGATGGATGACTTGATGATGTGTATGAGATGAATGGGATGGAATTGATGTGAAGATGATGGTGGTGTTGGGATTGAACCTCAAGGATGCTTCCTACGTATCTCGGTGGGTGGGAATCAAATTCCACATAGTTCGATGGGGAAATGAGTCACCTAAGGAGGCGACTCATGAGAATGGACACATGGATGGGACCTGAAGGAAGTAGAACCCCCCAAGTTGAGGCATGACCTTACCTAAACACAAGGGCTTGAGGGAGAGACTAGGATGGGACATGGGTGATAATATTAAACCTTAGGGAGGCTTCCTACATATTCCCGTGGCAGGGAATCAAACTCCACATAGTTCAGGATGGGGGCATGGAGTCATGGTGTACACAAAGGACAATGACCCGATGACATGTTAGGGCTTATGCGTGGTTAGAATACCATCGCAAGAGGGACACTCTTGATTGGAGGAGTATGAATTAAGGGTGAGTCGTATGCATGGTTAGCTACTTGAGAATTGGTTTGACACCACTAAAGGGCGGACCAAGGATGTGGGTCCCTACAAAGGGGACTCCAAAGTTTACCATCATTTGGGGTTAAACCTCAGGGAGGCTTCCTAAGTATCATGTCCCAAGAGATAGGGATAAAAAACCACATTGTTTGAAATCATATTGTTTTATGTCATGTGGGATGAGGGTGAGCCAACGTGAAGTGGTTGGGACTGATGGGTGATGGGATTGAACCTCAGAGATTCTTTTTATGTACCTTTCCTAGAAAGAGAAAAGATCAAAGTTTTCATAGTTCGGTGGTGGGGGATGAGTCTCACACACTAAGGTGACCCAAAGAGGGTTTCATGGTCAATGCTTACTGTAAGCCCACATGAGTTATTCTTAGTGTGAGAAATAAGAGGAAACAAATACCCAATGATCATGTTGCGAAAGGCGCGTCTGTGAGGAATGGAGTGGGGCATACACATGGTTAGCAGCTCAGGGAGGTAGAGATCAGGACTTACTCCAGAAGGGAGGCCTGATAAGAAAGGAGGGAATCCAGATATACAAGGAGGATATGAACATCTCACCTGAAACATCCCATCATAGGGTGTTGGGGCTTACGTGGAGACTTCCTGAGGTGCGTATGATGATAAATCTCATAGGGAGAGGGGAGTGAGAAGGAATTGGTTCCCATCCGCTTCACGTTCCTTTCTGGACTTATCGCTTATGTGGTGATCACAGTTTAACATCATGTGCCATGAACACAGGTGCTTGGCAGTTTAATGTCCTACAACTCAGACGGTGAGGATCCACTCCTCAACCCTAGGACTTACATAATGAGCGCACTTCAACCTTTAGTGAATTGAAGGCACCAACAATGCTGTATGTAAATGGTGTTGTGGAGTGATTCATTGAAGGTCTCACATTAGCGTGGATATGCAAAGAAGCAATAGCCATTAGCGTGCCTATGAGAAGAAGCACGAGGAAAAAAAATGCAACACGAGGTACCATTAGAGGGACCTTGAAATCACTTCATATAAGCCTGGAGGGCCGTATAGAATAAGGGTGTGTTAAGGAAGAGATCTTGGAAAGAGTTGCTTCATGAAGGAAAGTGTCTTCACGAAGCTTGGGTGCTTTGTGAAGAGAATGACCTTCGCTAAGGGAAAAGTCTCTGTGAAGGAAAGGGTCTTCATGAAGGAAAGGGTCTTCATGAAGGGGAGCCTTTAATGGAGCAGAGATTTTCCCCAAAAAACAATTCTTTCTTTGGAGAGTGCTTTGCGAAGTCTTGATGCTTCGCGAAACCTTGAGTACCCTGAAGCGACCCCCTAATTTTTGAAGGTCATATTACTTCTTGAAGGGAATCCCCACCATGGGTGGAGGTTGTGAAGAACACAAAGAGATATGGATCAAAGAGGCCAAGTACCTTTGGTGATCCATCTATTGGTTTCGCGAAGGTCTTTGCAAAACAGAAGCTCAAAAGTTGAAAGGGTGTAGTAACAGTGGTTTAAGAGGGGGGGGGGGTGAGCCCTCTATTTATAGGTGACGAAGGTCGGCAAGGGTCACAAAGCTCACCGTAGAGATAAGTGATGCTGCAAAGAGGAGGGGCTCCTTCAGAATGCATCGACCATGCATAGGGTGCATGACGTCACAAAGAGGATCACTGAAGCGGCCGCATAGAGTGGGATGCAAAGGCCAATGATGTTGTGGAGAGGACCACTCCATTAGAATGCGTCAGACCCACCGAGGGTCCCTGACGCTGTGGAGATGATCACAGAGGTGTTCCTCATGAAGGCAGGATGTCCTTGAAGAGGGATTTATGAAGGTTCCCTTGGGGATGGTTTGAAGGGTTTTAGGGCCCCTTTGGGTGATGATTAACTCTAAAGCGTCTCAAAGATCGCTCCCTAAGCGAGAAAATTTTTGACGCCAACAGGTACTATAACATTATTTAAAAACTCCACAACATGCATTTAAAATTCTATTGTTATTCTAAAACTGTATGAGATAATCTGGGGACATATGTAAGAAAAAGGTTACATTAAAGCTCAAAAAGGGAATAATCATAGCATAGCATAAGGTAAAGTAGTATATGTGAGTCAAGAGACATATTAAGGTAACTTAAGAGGGGTGAGAATCATAAACATGAACATCAAACCATGGTATATGATGACAACATAAAGGCGACATGAGAATGTGGCAATAACATAAAACATAACATCATAAACAAAAGTCAAGGATAACCTCCAAGACATTATAGCATCGTGTTGTTAGGATAACCTACCGTGCACAATACATGGTATCTCATGAGATAAAAACATTAGTCAATGCATTATAAAACTATATAATTCTAGGCCCACCCATCACATTCATATTATGTACATGTAGAGGTGTGCCACATAGAACCACTACCACAGATTCAGGCAAGGGATGCGTCGAATTTTATCAGCACTAAGCAGAAAGCGCTGATAAAAGCCACACCTTTATCAATGCTAGCTAAAAGTGCTGATAAAGGTAATGATTATCATCACTAAAAAACACTGATAAAAGTGTATCCTTTATCAACATTTTTTAGCACTAATAAAATCTGTATCTTTATCAGTGTTACCTAAAAGCGCTAATAAAGGTAACATTTATCAGTGCTAAAAAATGCGCTGATAAAGGTGTATCATTTATCAATGTTTTTAGCGCCGATAAAGGATATATTTATCAGCACTAATAAAAGATATTATTAATATATATAAAATTATTATATTTATATTAAAAAAATGTTTATTTATATACATTAATTAAAAAACGCATGTTTATAATTAATACATATTTTTTAATAATTTAAATATTTATAATGTTAAAAAAAGTATTTTTAAGATTATAAATAAATATATATATTTAAATAATTATAAAATTATAATAATTTTTTTAAATAAAAAATATATTTATATTATTTATAATTATATTTTTATAATTATATATAAATACTTTTTAAGTATATTTATTTATAATTATAATTATATAAATAAATAAATATTTAAATAAATGTATGTCTAATGAATTTGTTCTATATATATATGTCAAGAGATAATAATGATATTCATGGACATGATTGGAGTTATTTATGTTCATACATTGAGCGTGAGTACGTATAATTGACGTTATATGATCATAAGTTTATTTGTGGACATGATTGTGGGTTGCTATGTTCCAAATGTTAATATTACCTATATTATGACGACACATGCATATGTTATATATTCATGACTCATGAATGTTTATTTGTACATTAACACCCTTCTTAATCATGCTTTCCATATACATGTGATGTCTCATTTTTTATAATCTATACCTTATTATGTATGATTCATTCATGTTATACCCATTAACTTATTATGTTCCCATAAATAATTATAAAATTACAATAAATATATTTAAATAATAAATATATTTATTATATTTATAATTATATATTATTTAATTATATATAAATATTTTTTAAATATATTTATTTATAATTATAATTATAACTATATATATATATATTTAAATAATTATAAAATTACAAAAAATACATTATTATTAGTTTATGAATATATATATTTATATATTAATATATATATAAATATATTTATAATTATATATAAATATTTGTAAATATATTTATTTAAAATTATTATTATAGATAAATATATATATTTAATTAATTATAAAATTATAATAAATATATTTATTATATTTTATAAATATATATATTTATACATTTATAACTATATAGATATAAATATATTTATAATTATATAAAAATATTTATAAAAATATTTATTTATAATTATAATTATAAATAAATAAATAAATAAATATTTAAATAATTATAAAATTATAATAAATATATTTATTATTTTTGTAATTTTATAAATATATATAATTAAATAAATATATTTATAAATATATTTATTATATATATAATTTTAAATAAATATATATTTATTCATAGTTATAATTATAAATCAATAAATAAATAAATATTATATGTATAATTTTATAAATATATATAATAATATAAATAAATTATTAACATTAGATATTTATTAGCACTGATAAAGATATCCCTTTTTAGCACTAAAAAAGCGTTGATAATATTACTCTTTATTAGCGCTAAAATTATAACGCTGATAAAGAGTAGTTTTATTAGCGCTTTCTATATTAGTGCTGATAAAACTAATCTTTATCAGTGCTTTTTTAAAAGCGCTGATATAAAACTTATGTATTCTTATAAAAAAATCCTAATAGGTCACAATCTTTCTCACACCTTTAAGCTTTCGCAGAACCGCAATGCCTCCACCGCGCTCTCCTTCGCCTTCACCTTCGCCTTCGCCTTCACCTTCACATTCATCGCCGTTCACCTTTATCAATGCTCACTTTATTATTCACTTTCCTTCACCTTCACCACTCACCTTCACCACTTTCCATCGTTGTTCACCGTCACCATTCACCTTCATCATCGCCAAAGCTCCCTACCACCATCACTCTGAACCGAACCTGCACCGTTCTTTATAAAAGAATCACCGCTACTCTAAGGAATGAGATTATTTCTTCTCTATTTAGTAGATTCATGAATTTTTGTAGTCCTGTACTTTTTGGTTTTGGGGTTTTTGAAATTTTTTTGGTTGGATTGTTGATTAGCTATGTTTATTGGAACTCAATCAAGGTGTTAGGGGTGCCAATGTAGGATAGGAATTGATTCTCAGGAGTGGATCGATTTTGAGGCTAAGTTTAATACAAATTTTCAGTAGTTGGAATGTTTATAAAAAGTGTGTATGTGGTGAAAGGGTTTGGAAATATTTTGGGGTTAATTTGATCATATTTCTATGTTTTTTTAGTTTTCTAAAAATTTCGATTAGTAAAAAACCTTGCATATGAAAAAAAATATTAAATATGTGGTATGAATGTTATAATTTTCATACTATCTAGTTGTGTGATTTTTTTTCCAATTAATTATTGGAACTACCAGAAGTAGAGAATTCATTATTTATCTTCTGATTCTGAATGATGATGATGGAGTGGTGTAGCCAATGCCCATATGTAAGGGTTCCATATTTAAGGGTCCCTATATATACGAGTCCCATTGTTTTTTTAAAAATTTATTTTGATAGGGATGGTTTTGATTTTCTAAAATATGGATAATTTTTTTACAAGAAATATAAAGATATTTAAGCCATTTTTGTTCAACATATATTGATCATGCCTTAAATTGTTCTCTCATTCCTATTTTCATCTCCAATTGAGATATTCATCAAATATTGTTAGATCCTCATGTCATTTATTGTAGGTAGAAACCATGGGTAGGGCTAGCATTCCTTGAGCATCTATTCCATGGTTTCTGTCATTGTTTTTTAAATTTAGGAAAATTAAACCAATTTGTATTTATTTTAAATGTTTTCTTTATTTTTCTTGATTTTGGTCATGTGTGACCAAATCAACCAATGATATTCAATAAGAAGAACCCAACATGCATAAATTAGGTAATCCCTAAGTTATCCTTCAAGGATAATCTCGTTCTATGTGCGTATGATGTGTGTTCAAGTCTACCTAATGTGTGATAGACCTAAAAAGTAAATAAACAATATATATATATATATATTAGTTTCATGTGGAATTTTTTTTATTTAGGCTATGAGGGATCCACTAATAAAATTAAATATTAGATAATTGGAAACTAAGAAAGGAATTCCTTGGACTAATGAGAAAGGAATTATAGGAGGCAACCCAAAGGGTGATATAAGTTAATTTGTTACCATGTAATCTAAAAATAGATTCCCTATGATAATCCCTATGATGAGAACATGTGGTAAAATGGGAAAGAAATGTGGTAACCCTAGTTAAATATGGATATATAACCTTGGTTTGGAAAGTTCCAACCTCTTGAATTGAATATTGATATTTTAAGCTAGGATAGAATTGAAACCTATTTATAACTTGGTTATATTTAATTTTGAAATATGATTGAGATCTCAAATCATCTTGTACTTACTTGACATATTCTTTTTGGAAATTTTATATTGGGAACTAATCTGCCATGATATTTTGAGGATGGATATAGGTTGGGGTGTTATTCCCTCTAGGAGATAAAAAAATGACATATTGAGATGGTTTTGGGGTGGGGATATCCTCCCCTAAAGGGAGATGATATGAGATAGTTCACGAGTGAGGCTGTCCAATCCAATGGGGTTTTGAAAAAAACCTTTTTATTCGAAGGTATTTCATAAAAAAACTCTTCCCTATGATTTTTAATAAAGTACACCCATTTAAAATTCTTATTTTATTTCCCAAAATTTCAAAAACAAAATATTTCCCTAGATTTATTCAAAACCATCAAATTTAAATTTAACTTCATAAAAGAGTTATAGAAGTATTTTTATCCATTTAAAGTTCAACTTCAAAACCTCTTATTAAATTTCAAATTCTATTTTATATGAAACATTTTAATTATAGTTACGTTTTCCATTAAATTTCTTTCCCTCACATTTCTATATTAAATCCCTTGTGTCTCATGTAACGAATAGAATTTTCTCAAAGGTACGAATTATTGTTTTAAAAAATATAATATTTTTTTCTAATTTTTGAAACCATTATTATATTTAATAGCCATATTTTATATTATGAAAAGGGTTTTCATATAATATAAAATTTATTTATTTTATATTTCCATTATTACATTCAATAGTTATATTTATAAATTTCCTTCATTAAGTTTTTTGTGTTTGATCATGTGGGTTGATAAATCATTTTTCAATATTTACATTATATTTCAAAAAAATTCATGAGATCCATCTTAAATTGAACATATTTTTTGTATTTATTTTGTTAAATATTAATATTATCAAGTCAAACTGGATGGATATGAATAAAGAATGGATGAATGTTAATCATATGACAAAAGAGTATAAAGATGAGGTGAAAGTGTTCATCAAGTTTGTAAAAGATCATGCATATGACCCTTATAAAATCCTTTTTTCATGTTTACACTATTGTTATTCAAGACTAATTTTTCCAGAGGAGTTGTAAGAACACTCGATCTATCACGAAATTGATCAAAGATACAATCATTGGAATAAGCATGGGGAAAAAGTGAATGTATCTAGTGACTGGGATATCACTGCGTTTTATAGATCATTCGATATGATTAAAAGCGTGGGCTGTGAAGAAGACTATATCAAGGATGTGATTACAGGTGTGAATGATGATGAAGATCATATTAAGAAAAAGACAATGATAGTTAAAGACAAACTTCGTGATTGTCGAAAATTATTTGAGAAGTTAAAGAGTTTTGAAAAGATGCTATTGTATACTGGTTGCACTAAATATACAACATTGATATCCACACTAAAGCTATATAATTTGAAAGTAGTAAATAGATGGATTGATGCTAATTTTACTGAATTACTTTCTCTCTTGAATGATATGATCCCAGAAGATAATGAGCTCCCTAGCCGAACATCTGATGCTAAACAAATTCTATGTTTAATGGGTATGATATCCGTCCAAAATGACTATATACTATTTCAAAAGGACCAAAAATAACTTAAATAATTCCCAAAGTGTGGTGCTTCTTGATACAAGAAAGTTGAATCGGGTCCTATGAAAGTTGTATAGTACTTTACAATCATTCCAAGATTTAAGTTCCTATATGGAAGTGAGGAGACTGCAAGGAAATTGATGTGACATGAAAATTCAAGAAATAAATATAGGAAACTTCATCACCTAGTATACTCTACTCAGTGGAAGAGAATTAATCTTGAGTATCCTGAATTCGAAAACGAGCCGAGAAACCTTTGTCTTGCATTATCTATGGATGGAGTGAATCCTTTTGGTATTCAAAGCTGCACTCACACTACATGGATGATTATATTGGTAAATTATAACTTTCCACCATATTTATGCATGAAATGAAAATAAATCATGTTATCTATGCTTATATCATGAAAAAAAATTGGGTAATGATATTGATGTTTATTTGGATCCATTGATTGAATATTCAAAACTATTGTGGGATTCAGGTGTTATGTTGGATGATGCTTACAAAAATAAAGATTTAACATTGAGATCCATGTTGCACGAGATGATAAAGGACTTTTCTTCTTATGAAAATTCTTTAGGATATAGCATTAAAGGAACTCAAGGGTGCCCTATTTGTGAAAAAGGTACATAGTTAATTAGGTTGAAACATACATCGAAGATTGTGTTTCTAGGATATCATAAATTTCTACCATGGCGACATAAGTACTGATCTTAGATACTATCATTCGATGGAAGTTCAAAAGAACTTACAACACCATCTCCACTAACAGGTGATCAACTATTTGAGAAAGTAAAATATGTGGACACTACTTTGGGTAAACTATTTTTGAAAAAACTTATGAAAACTAGTTAGAAAAAGTGATTAGTTTTTTTTGAATTACCATACTAGAATTTTCTGTATGTCAATAATTTTCTTTATATTATTCAAGTTGAAAAATATGTATGTGATAGTGTCATAGGCATGCTACTAAATGAAACTGAAAAAAAATGATGGAATTAAGGCTAGGTTGGATAAGGTTAACATGGAAATATGGGAAGATTTGGCACTAGTAAAGGATGAAAAATGAACTTTTCTTTCTCCAGCTACTTACACTCTTTCCAGACACAAGAGATATCAATTTTTCAACTTCTTGAATGACATAAAGGTTCCATAGGGGTATTCATCTAATATCAAGAATATCATTTCAATGAATGATTTAAAGTTAAAGGGTCTAAACTCACATGTTTTTCATTGAATTCTGTATAAACTACCTATCCAGTGTGGAAAGTATGGGTCAATTGAAATATCATCACACTGGGTGGCTTGTGGGTGAAGTAATTTCTAAGATAAATGCTATCACAATCAATATTACTGATCAAGAGTAGGCCCACCTTTACATTTTTCATAACATTTTGGAGGTTTCCCCATATTTTGAAACCCACAAATAAATTATTAGGCATTTGAATCCATCAAGGAATAAAATATGGATATCAAATACACATAATAAACAGGTTATAAGATAGTTTCAAGACTATATTTTTATGTATTCATATGAAAATATGAATTCAATTTTAGAACAACTTTGATGACTATCTATAGGACCATGTGTGTATATATTATCTTACAATGTTTATGTAATTAATGGTTATACGTTCTATAAAAATGAATATGATGAAGGAAGTAGCATAAAAAATTGTGTAGTTACACTTGTGGTTGAAGCAATTCATGTTTTTGGTACTAAGGATAGAAATACAATTTATGTGAATATTTTGTACTTTGGCATCATCAAACAAATATGGGATTTAGATTATACAACATTCCAAGTGCCGATTTTTCAATGCAAGTGAATTGATAATAGTTTTTCTATTAAAATAGATGAATTGGGATTTGTGAAAGTGGATTTCATTAAGGAAGGGTACACAAATGAATCATTTATAATGGCATCATAGGTAGTACACATATTTTATGTTTCAAATCCCTCAAACAAAAAATGGTCAATTGTTCTATTATTGACTAAAACCATTAAAGGGTCAGATGAAAATTCAACTGAGGATGACCCTTTCATTGGGATATCTCAATTATTTCAAATTGGTCCCAATACATATGGGGTTTTGTATGTTATTGGAGACCACAATGAAGAAATTTGGATACTCGATAGAGGTGTCAAATATCTTCAACCTTAAGAAAAGTTCAATAATTAGGTTATATTTTTTTGTAATATAAACTGCATTACTTCATGTTATTATATGTTTACTGCTATATTTATGTAATATATTTTAAATATTAAACCAATTTTGTGGATAATGAATTATGCACGCACTGATTCTCTCAATCCTAAGAAAAAACAGGTTTCTCAACCTGCTATTACTCCCAATGCAGAGGAACAAAAAGTTTCTCAACCTATTGTTACTCCCAGTGCATAGGGACAATGAACTTAAGATCATGATGATGCTACCAATCCAGAGAAAGAACATATTAATGATATTGAATCTGAGGAAATGTTAGGTGATGAAGAATCAACATTGCAGAAAAAACAAGATCACCATAGTGTGACTGTGTTATAAAAAATTATTAATGAAAAAAACAAAGGCATTAAAAACGAGGTCGGATGGAATGTGTGTGACCAACATGTTAACCCCAATAAGGCCATGTTCAGTAGTTACATTGGGCTCAACACTCAAAAAAAGTGTGCAGATAGATGTATATTCATGGAACCATGTTATTCCCATGCTTAAGGCACTTATTTGGGAAGATATTATGGAACATTATTATATCATTTCTTTACTTTACTAAAAAATAAAATAATGAAACATTGACTTACTCTTCCTAATCCCTTGAAAATTACATTTATAGTAGATGAATCCCACAATAAATATGTATTAATTATTGATGGAAGGATTCATAGAGGCTTTCACAAAATTATAATGAAATTTCTTCTTAAAGATGCTGAAGAAAAAATAAACCCGCACCCTCCACTTATATATGCACACCCAATAATCCCAAAATCATGGGATTCATTTACTGGCCATCATGTAGATGTATCTTTTCAGGTACACTGTGTATAGTAATAATTTTTTTTAAAATACGTGTATTTATCCCTCTAATTGAGAATTTTTTATTTATGAAACAATAACTCAGTGCTGAAAATAAGGAATAGGCAGAAAAACCAACATACCCTTACCGTAATGAAAGGATGGGGTATGCTTCACTTGAAAAAATGGTATATATTTTAAATCTACTGTAATATTTTTATGTGACATGAAACAACAACATTATTATATTCCTCTATTTATATGAAGATTAATGAATCCAAATCCAAAGCCACTTCTATCCCACATCAAGTGCTATGGAAGGAGGCACATGTAAATTAAGATAGGATACTAATAGATGAAAACACACAAAAAGTGTGGGAAACATGTGCAAGTATGACATAATAATTTTTTCTTTAAGTCACTATTACATAATAATGATTACTTATTTTTCTAAATTTTCTATCCAACATAGTCACAAGAATCATAAACACCTGTATTGAATGAACAACTACTATCGGTGGCCTTGAAACAACCAGAACAGTATAGTCGCATTAGAGGTGAGGGTTTTGGGGTTACACCCTAAACATATTTTTAGAAAAAAAACAAGAGTATAAAGATAAATAAATGGCAGAGATGAAAGAAACATTAGTTTCCCTTGAAGAATAATTTCATTGGTAGATTGAGTTGCTATAAAATGTTATGGGGGGAAGCAAAGAGAAGAAACAACTTAATAAAAACCATTACATGAAGATCCATACCCACCCCTAACATCTTTGAGGTGAGCCATTCCCCTTAAATAACTGTCTTAGTTGAAGTGATAAATATTATAATAATTATTTCCATGAAATGTGAATCAGATAGACACTGATACCTTTCCTGTACTGATACTCTAAATGGAGAAAATTATTGTGATTTATATCTATCAACACCCACCCATTGCTATGTAGTGAGGGATACGATGTTCTATATCCAAGAATACCATCTACACAACATGCCACTTCCAATAGGTCATGTGAGAGTGATGATTAACATAGCTCATGAGATGAGCACCGAGATACCTATTCCACTTGATGAAAAAGACATTCATACACTCGATCAAGATGTTGGAACATTCATCGCATGAGCTTTAAATCTTGTAAAAACACATTTCGATAAGGAGGTATTCATTTATAATTTATTTTTCATGCTAAACCTTTAACAATTAATGAAAAATGGTCTAAATTGATGAATGTTATTATAGATGGACAAAGGGAAGGGGGTGAAATTAAAGGTCAACTCAAAACTATCTAAAAAATCAACCAACCAATCAAAAAGATATTCCGAAAGAACCTTTAATCTTCCCATTCAATATCTGAATTTATTAACATTGAAAGTTCATGTAGATACAAAGTTAAAAAATGGTTGTAGTCACATAGTTGACTTTAAAGAAAAAATGTACAGAGAGGAAGTTACAGACTATATTTCTCTTATAATGTAAATGAAATCCCCAACTATGAATGGTTAGGATCCTCATTTGTAAATGTATAGATGAGGTATGTTTTCATGATTTGGTTTTTCTAAAAGCTAATATACTATGTTAATTATGACTAAACGCATTTAATATTTTTTTGATGTGTATATATCAATACCAATTGAAGGTATTACCCCATGAAAATAAATTTGGATTCATTATTCCTCATGTCACTTCTACAGAACAAAAAACAATAGATTCAAAAATATATATGAAATAGTGATAGACCTGACCAAATTGTTTGAAAGAAAACTTATAGATGACATAATCTTCTTAATACCAATGATACATGGGTAAAACTATAAAATTTAATAATATCAAATATATTTTCATTTATTTCATTACCTATTCATTTTTTTGTTTTTAGGAAACATTGGATGCTCATTGTGGTCAATTTTGATACTCCAAAGATTTATTTACTGGATTCACTTCTTTGATACCCAAAAAAACAACCACATGTGATGAACATTTTCAATTTTTAATACACTAAATAAAACTCTTTAGAACTAAAATTCAAGTTATATATTATATATTATGTTTTAATGATAATTATTTTATGATAGGGTAATTTTTAAATATCATAAAAATCATGGCATGAGGATAGTCCATGTGTAAAAAGAGCCTGACAAGTTTTACAACTAGACAAGTATCGGGGTATATATAATAATATTTCACTATACAAACACATATAAAAAAATTTCTTATTTTTCTCAATGTTTTTGCAGTTTTCAAAACAAAAAAATGGAAAATATTTTGGTTATTATGTTTGTAAATTTATGACAGAGATCATATTTCATAAAAAAACTAGAATCCTCAAAGAGGTATTTTTGAAGATAATTACTATTTCATTTAATTTTTTAATACTTTATGTATTTATATTTCTACACTACTATTATGAATATAAAAAGACTCATATTGACAAGATGATATAGTTTTTATTAGAAATGAATGGGCACCATACCTGATCATAGAATGTACACGAATAACATAAAGATGTGACTTCTATAGAAGTAATGGATTATTTTATATTTATGTTTAATTTATTTATTTTTAGTATTAATAAAATAATAATTTTTTTTATTATATATGTGAATTTATTTTTTTGAGTTGGTGTGGTTTGATCGAAGATGCTCATACTCATGAGAGATTGGACTTTCAGGCTGCAACTGAGATAAGGACAGCAAGGAAATGGGTCAAGAATGTATACAACCATCATGAAAAGGTGAATTCCTACTAATTATTTAATTAATTTTTTTATCATTTTATATAATATTTGTAAGTTATTTTACCTATAATTTTTATCTAATACTTATTTATATTTTTTCACAAATCTTTTGGGAAGTCATATTTTGCATTCAACCATCTGAAACAAGCCACAAAAGAGATAACATATTCCTTTATACCAATGTTACCATGCCTTACATTTCTCTTATTTATCTATCTACTAATAATTCATATTGATTTGATGTTATTAGCTAAAAAACCTTTCTCATTGTTGAAAACTAGAGGAGTATAAGAAGGTTTTTTGGCTAAGAACATCAACTCAATATGTAGTGTTAGTAGTTAGACAAAGAAAGAAAATGGAAATCATAATAAAATTGGTAGTTTGGATTATTTTGATACTTGAATACAATGATTTATAATTAATTTGGGATGTGTAGGAATTAGTTACACCTCAATCCGACACATGGTGTGATCAATGTGACTCTAGGTGCATCTTTTTATTTAAAATTGACATTAATTTTAATAAAGAAGACAACTGAAATACTCAAAACCAAAAAAACACATTTAGATTGTTTTTATACTTTAGGAAAATAAAATATAAGTCATTTAGGATGTTTAGGAATTAGCCTCACCTCAATCTGATGAATGTTGTGACCAGTATGACTCCAAACACATCTTTTTATTTAAAATTGACATTAATTTAGTAAAAAAGAAAACTCACATACTCAAAACCAAGAAAAAAATTTAATATTGTTTTAATAATTTAATTAAATGACCCATAAGTCATTTATGACGTGTATAAATAATCCTCACCTCAATATGATACATGATGTTCCTAGTATGACTCAAAGTGTCCGCTATCAATTTAAAATTGATAATTTAGTTCAAAATGTATCACTCATTAAAAACAGAGAAAACATGCTTGGATTATCTTGAAAATCTATAAAAATATTTTATAAGTCATTTTTGACATGTAAGAATCAATCTCACATCAAACCAACACACGATGTGACAGAGTTGACTCAAAGTGTGTGTTTTCAATTTAAAATGACATTTTAGTAAAAATGAAAAGTGACATATTGAAAACCGAGAAAATGCATTCATATTATTTTTATACTTTATTAATACAACAAATAATTAATTTTAGACATGTTTAAATCATTTACACCTTAATTCAATGCACAGTATGACCGGTATGACTCCAAGTGTGTCTTTTTATTTAAAATTGACATTAATTTTAGTAAAAAATAAAACTGACATACTCAAAACAAATAAAATAAATTGATATTGTTTTGATACTTTATTAAAACAATTAATAATTCATTTTTTATATTTAGTAATTATCCTCACCTCAATCTGATAAATGATGTGCTCGGTAAGACACAAAGTGTCCGTTATTAGTTTAAAATCGACATTTTAGTTCAAAAACTTCCACTCATTAAAAACTAAGAGAACATGCCTCAATTTTATTGATAATTTATTAAAAAAATATCATAAATTATTTTTGACATGTAGGAATCAGTCTCACGTTAAACTGACACATGATGTGTCTGGTATGACTCAAGGTGCGTGTTTTCAATTTAATATGACATTTTAGAAAAAAGACAAGTGGTACAATAAAAACCAAGAAAAAAAATTAAAATTGTTTTTATACTTTAGGGAAACTATCCATAAGTCGTTTGGGACATGTAGAAATTAGTCTCACCTCACTCTAATGCACAATGTGACCGATATGAGTCCAAGTGTATATTTTTATTTAAAAATGACATTAATTTTAGTAAAAAATGACAACTGACATAATAAAAACTGATAAAACACATTCATATTGTTTTGATACTTTAGGAAAACAATAAATAAGTAATTTTTGACATGTATGAATCAACCTCACCTCAATACGATATATTATGTGCTCGGTATGACTCAAAATGTCCATTATCAGTTTAAAATTGACATTTTAATTCAAAAAGTTTCACTCACTAGAAACCAAGAAAATACACTCAGGTTCTATTGATAATTTAGTAAAAGTAATTTTTGATAAGTAAGAATCATTCTCATGTAAAACCAATAAATGATGTAACCAATATGACTCAAAGTGTGTATTTCCAGTTTCAAATGACATTTTATTAAAAAACACAAATGACATACTAAAAACCACGAAAACACATTCATATTATTTTGATACTTTATTAAAATAATCCATAAGTCATTTGTGATGTGTAATAATAATATTCACCTTAATCTGATGCATGATGTGACCTATATAATTCCAAGTGTATCTATTTATTTACAATTGACATTAATTTTAGTAAAAATAATAAGTGACATACTGAAAACCAAGTAAACACATTTAGATTGTTTTGATAATTTATGACAATGATTATAAGTCATTTATAACATATAGGAATAAACCTGAACTCAATCCTATGCATGGTATGACCGGTATAAGTCTAAGTATGTCTTCTTATTTAAAATTGACATTAATTTTAGTAAAACGAACAAGTGACATACTGAAAACCAATAAAACATATTTGGATTGTTTTTATAATTTAGGAAAATGACTCATAAGTAATTTATAATGTATAGGAATCACCCGCACCTCAATCCAACAAATGGTGTGACCTGTATGACTCCAAGTGTGTCTTTTTATTTAAAATTAACATTAATTTTAGTAAAAAGAATAAATGGAATACTGAAAACTGAGAAAATGCAGTTGAATTGTTTTTATACTTTATGAAAACGATCCATGAGTCATTCTTAATGTTTAGGAATCAATTTCACCTCAATCCAATGCACGGTGTGACCGATATGACTCTAGGTGTGTCTTTTTATTTAAAATTGGCATTAATTTTAGGAAAAAGAACAAGTGACATACTGAAAAAGAAGAAAACACATTCAGATTGGTTTGATACTTTAGGAAAATGATCCATGATTCATTTTTGATGTGCAGGAATCAACAAAAGCTCAATATGATGTACAGTGTAATAGATATGACTTCAAGTGTATCTTTGTATTTTAAATTGAAATTAATTTTAGAAAAAATAACAAGTGACATATTGAAAATCAAGCATATACATTTGGATTGTTTTAATACTTTAATAAAACAAACCATGAGTCACTTGTGACATGTAGGAATCACCCGCACCTCAATCCGATGCATGGTGTGACCAGTATGAATCAAAGTGTTTGTTATCAGTTTAAAATTAACATTTTAGTTCAAAATGTGTGTCGGTCATTGAAAAATAAGAAAACACACTCCGATTATCTTGATAATTTAGGACAATGATTCATAAGTTATTTGTGATATGTAGGAATAAGTCTCATGTCAAACCGAAACATAATGTGACCGGTATGGCTCAAAGTACATGTTTCTAGTTTGAAATGACATTTTAGTTAAAAACACAAGTGACATATTGAAAACTGAGCAAACACATTCAGATTGTTTTGATACTTTAATAAAATGATCCATAAGTAATTTGTGACGTGTAGGAATTAGCCTCACCTCAATATCACATGTAGTTTGACCTATATAACTCCAAGTGTGTCTTTATTTAAAATTGACATTAATTTCATTAAAAAGAATAATTAACATATACAAAATAGATAAAATGAATTTGTATTATTTTTATACTTTAGGATAACGATCCATAGCTCATTCGTGGCATGTTGGAATCAACCATAGCTCATTACAATGCATAGTGTGGCTGGTATAACTCCAAGTGTTTTTTAGTTAAAATTGACAATTTATTAATGTATTATTTCATGTTAATATTTATTTCTTTATAATATTACTAACATAAGATTTGTTTTATTATATAGGTGGATTATTTTTCTTGAGTTGATGTGATTTGTTCAGAAATTGATACCATGGGAAGAATTTTTTGAGAGGGGATCACATGTGCCAAAGACGATAAAAAAATTATTTTTTTTAAAAGTTTATGGGCAGTAATTGAAAATTTAATTATACAAAACATTGTTTGAAATGTATATAATAGTGTTTTTTTGTATTCATGATGTAATATTTATTTCATTAAAATTATATATTTTGTGTATAGGTTATAGGTTGTTGTACTGTGCTGTTATACAAACAACACACTACAATAGGTGGGGCCCTTATTAGCACTAGAAATAGCACTGAGAAAGTACCCCTTTATCAGTCCATTTTTAGCATTGATAAAGGGGACCCCCTTAAACAGCGCCGAGGATAACAATGATTTTTTATCAATGTTAAAAGCCTTTTTATGCACTGTTAAAGGGAATATCTGTAGTAGTGAACATACATCATAAGAATGTCTTTCATCAATTTTAATCCCACGATTAAGGAGTGTGGTTTACATACATGGAAGTCCCTAATAAGTGAAGGATAAGTACATCTAGGTGAATACTTTCACTACTGTAAAACATGTTATATACAACACTGACCTTTATCAGCCCTTTACTTTTAGCATTTATAAAGGTACCGATCACGTGTGTGAGTACCACATCAAAATAGTGCAAGAGAGGCAGTTTCTTTATATATCATTCCATTGCATGCCAAGGTCAGAAGTCTGCTGCAGGGATGGGCTCCCGCATACACTACACACACATATATGGACCCTTTCAAGGGCCCACATGGGCATTGGCCCACCCTCTTCTTCCCTTGGGTCTTGGCCCACTGTTATACAGCCAATTGGGTCCTACACGATCTGACCCACCTATCCGAGCAATTAATTTTTTTAAAATATTAAAAAAATTGAAAAAAAGAAATAAATAAAAATTAAAAAATAAATCAATTAAAAAAATATTAAATTGAAATAATTAAACAAATAAAAATTAAAAATGAATACATTAAAAAAATATTATTATTTTTAATTAAATAATTATTAATAAATTTAATATATACATATATAAATTATAAATATTAATAAATAGTATATATTAAATACTGATATATGGGATGAATAAATTAAAATAATTAAATAAATAAAAATTAAAAATTAGTAAATTAAAAAAATATTAATTTTTCTATTAATTAAATAATTATTAATAAAAATGAATAAATTTAATGTACATATATATAAATTATAAATATAATAAATAATATAGATTAAATATAGATATATAAAATAACTAAACTGTAATAATGAAACAAAAAAATAAAAATGAACAAATTAAAAAATTATTAAAAAAATTATTAATGAAATAATTATTAATAAAAATGAATAAAATTAACACACACACACACACATATTAATTATAAATAGTAATAAATAATATATATTAAAAATAAATATAGAAAATGAATAAAATATAATAATTAAAAACATATTAACATCTTATTCATTTTTAACGTGTTTTATACATAATTATTCATTAGTATAATTAATATTATTATTATAGAAATATATTAATATATATTAATATATATATAACAATATATATATTATTCCTTAAAATATGATTTATATAATAAATAATATTTATGCTTATATTAAATAAGTCATATATTTAGTGAAAAATGTTTTATAATTAAAAAATAATATTAATTAAAAATATTTATAGATTGTATCGAGTAATGGACATTTAATTGAATGTCATTTTATTTTTCAATTTAACATATATAAAAAATGTGTTAAATTGATTCCTCGCATACATATATGTAATAAATGCATTTTTATTTAAAATGCACACACACATAATATTTTTTGTAATTTATTAAATTTTTAATATTCATTTTAGAATTATATTTATTAACATAATATATTTAATATGTATTATGTTTCTAATTGGTAAATTTTATCATTTTTTATATTTTTATTCATTATATAATATTTATTAATTTTTAATATTTTTTTTGAATGTGTTCATTTTAAATATTATTTATTCATTAATAATCTTAATTTTTTTTAAATATTTTTGTAATTTTTTTAATTTTTCATTGTTCAATATGGTTGTAATTTTATCCATTTTAAATATTTATTTATACATGTTTATTCACTAACATTTAATGTTTTTAATATAGTTGTATTTTATATAATTAACATATATTCATTAACATATATAAATATTCATTTTTAATTTTTTAAAATTATCTATATAATTAATAATAGTTATTTTTTTTAAAAAAGTATTCATTATTCGTATTATTTATTTCATTAATAGATGTTACATATTATATAATTTCATTATTCAATTTAACATATATCAAACTTGTATATATATGGACACACACACACACAAAGATTAATTTCACACACACAAATATTTATGTAATTAATGAAATCTTATATAGAAACACGTACATCTAACATTTATACAGTTTATTCAAATTTTAATATTCACTTCAGAATTTCATTTAGTAACATAATATATTTAATATGTTGTGTTTTCAATTGGTAAATTTTATTTATTTAATTTTAATATTATTATAGTTAGTGTTATTTATTCATTTTTAATATTTTTTGGATTTTAATCATTTTCTAATATTTATTTATACATATTTATTTACTATGTTTTAATATTTTCAATATTCATTCATCTTCATTTTGATATATATCCATATTCTATTTTATTAATAATTAGTATAATTAATAAAAATTATCCATTTTTACCATATTTTTAAAATATACTCTTTTTAATTATTCAATTTCACTCATTTTTTACATTCTTACATTTAAGATCATATATTCATTAATAATACTATAAATAAATTTGTAAATAAATATTTATAAATAAATAAATAAATAAATAAATAAATAAATAAATAAATTTATTTATTTACTATGTTTTAATATTTTCAATATGAATTCATCTCCATTTTGATATATATTCATATTCTCTTTTATTAATAATTAGTATAATTAATAAAAATTATCCATTTTTACAATATTTTTAAAATATACTCAATTTTAATATTCAATTTCACTCATTTTTTACATTCTTTCATTTAAGATCATATATTCATTAATAATACTATAAATAAATTTGTAAATAAATATTTATAAATACATATATTTTTAAATTCATATTTACTTTATTTATACAATTACATATTTATAATTATAAATAAATAATTATATATTTAAATAATTATAAAATTATAATAAATATATTTAAATGATGAATATATTTACTATATTTATATTTATATTAATATATATTTATTATATATATAATTATATAAATATATATTGATGTAAATATATTTATAACTATAAATTTATAATAAATATATTCAAATAATGAATATATTTACTATATTTATATTTATATTTATTTATTAAATATATATAATGATATAAATATATTTAAAATTATAACTAAATAATTATAAATATATTTACAAATATATTGATAGAATTATATATTTATAATTATAAATAAATGAATAAATATTTTTTATCAAAGTATTTATATAATTATAAATAAATAATTACATATTTTAGTAATTATAAAATTAAAATAAATATATTAAAATAAATAATAAATTTAATAGATTTATATTTGTATTTATATCCAAAGAACCTTTGTGATGTTTTATTTTTAACAAAGTTTTGTATTTTTTGACAACTAATCTTTTGTAAAAGAATGTTTTTAAAAAGCATGTGAAAGTTGCAAAATGTTCAAACCCAAACATAAAGGGGGAGAAAAGTTTTTATCTTTGATAAAGTTATTTTCCGGACAAAGGTTTTCAGAATAAACAACAATAGATACAAAAGTAGTCAGAAAGATGAAATCATCGATCAGACGCATCATCAGTCTCAGATCCATCGACATGACTTTGAATATTCATCAGACTCGATGTTAGTTAGAAAATCAGAAGTTTCTAAATGAACAAGTTAGAATGATTTTGAAAAGAATAAAGGAAACTAATGAAGTTAAAAGTTAGAAAGTTCTTTACATTCTAACTTAAAGTTAGATGTTGCTTTGCCAATCTTGAAGTTCCCATAAATCATGAAAACTCTCATGATAAAATCTTTTAAAGAAATAAGGGAATTGTAAAGATTGTATCAGTTCCAAGAATCAAGAAATTTTTTGTATCATATCTAGAAGTATCAAGTATAAAATTTTTCAAAAGTCTGAATGAGCTATAACTGATGAGGTTTAAAGAATTTCAAATTTGTAGAGTGGAGTTTCCATCGTAATGATAATTCCATCGTAATGAAAATTCCATCATTTTGAGGATTCCATCAGACTGAAGCCGAGGAAGTTCCATCAAGATGACTCTGAGGAGGAAATTCAATCAAACTAACTCTGAGAAGGAAAGTTAATCGAACTAACTTTGAGAAGGAAAGTTAATCAGACTGACTCTGAGAAGGAAAGATAATCGGACTAACTCTGAGAAAAAAATTCAATCAGACTAAATCTGATGAGGAAAGTAAATTCAAAATAAGATGAGGAAGATCTATCATAACTTATTGAGGAAGTTACATCATAATGAGCATAGGAATATAGTTAGATTGTAATGAGCAGAAGAAGATAATATGATCATAATGAAGTTGAGGAAATTAATCAGACTGAAGCTGAGGAAGTTAATTAGACTGAAGTTGAGAAGTTATATCAGACTGAAGAAAAGTTAGTACATTCGAGAAGACTGATTTTGGAGAAACCCTGAGAAGTTTTGATGCAGTCAAAGTTGAAGTTTAAATGTGAGTGTCTTTCAGAGATTTGAAATTTGAGCAGGTGAGAAAAGATTTTCAGTTTCTCACCTATGCTATTCTAATTTGGATATAAATAGAATCATAGTACATTCATACTTTTCAACTTTTTCATCAGAGAAGAAAAGGCAGAGCACTGTAGAATTTGTGTCAAAGTCATCTTTCTAGATAGAGATCTTGTTGGAAGATCAAACAGTTTAAAGTTTTCTTACCGAAATAAGAAAGATTGGACCAAGGAAGATTAGATTGAGTAGCTAAGAATAGTTTGAGAAGTTCAATTTGAGAATAGGTTTCATCGTAATGAGTCCATCATAATGAGACAATTAGACTTAGGAAATTAGAACTAGAGTCATCAGACGAAGGTTTCAGAAAATGTTTTGTGAAGTGAATTTTTTGATGTTTTCTTTTTTGGATTAAATTTTTTGTAATAAAATTTATAAACTGATGGGAGTCAATATAATCATTCCTATCAGGATATAGAAGGCGTCTAATGATATTTGGCACAAGTTATAATTTTTTCTTTATAATAGTGAATTTCCATAAACCCATAGAAGTGGTTATGGAAATGACGTGGGTTCTCACACTGAGCCCAAAACTTGTAAATATCATGTGATTTACTCACATTCCTACTTTTCCATGCATGCGTATTTACTAAAAGATGATACAAATATAAAATTTAACAGGTTTTAGGGGTTATGTTTTAAAATAATTAAAACTTATAAAAGAAAACAACTAATTCAACCCCCCTTCTCAGTTGGTATTCAATCCTTTAGAACTTCAATTGGTATTAGAGCCAAGGGTCCCTTAGTGAATCCTTATCATGGATAATATAGATTCTATCAAAAATAGAAGAATTCCAATATTTGATGGAAACAAAATTATTATGAATGAAAAAATTGGATTATTTCTTATCTCCTATATCTTTGCCTGGAAGTTGTTGATGATGCTAAAATTGGTTTTCCACCTATTAAGTAAGATAATCCTAAGAAAATTGCTAATAAGAGAAATATAGAAGTTGATGGAAAGTATATAAATGTTATCTTTAGGTCATTATCAGAAAATTTTTATATGAAGGTGATGGGTCTCAAAACTTTAAAGAGTATACGGGACAAGCTAGAAAGTATATTCTATGGGAATAATACAATGAAGGAAGAAAAGCTACAAATATGGCATAATAAGTATGGAGACATAAAAATGATAGATGAATAATCAATTGATTAATAATTCACCAGAGTAAATGATTTTTTTGCAACATTAGGGGTTTTGGAGATGTCCTAGAAGATTCTATAATTGTGAAGAAACTATTGAAAAACGTTTTGCACATGTTTGATTTTAAAATTTCCTCTTTAGATGATAAGGATGATTTATCTCTTGATTAATTGGATAAATAACTTTTTTTTCTTATGAAATGAGAAAATCACCAATGTTCAAAAATAAGATGAAAGATATAATGTATTTTTAAGCTATGATAAAGATGAAAATTCAAGATGTCTAATATGCAGATCCTTATGATTCTGAAGATAAAGAAAAATGATGATTTTAATGAAAAAATCTTGAATATTATATCCAAGAACTATTGAATATAAAGAGGAAAATATGAAGGTAAAATTCCTCTCCAATTTTTTTAGTGTGGTAGAATCAGACACTTTGCTATAAATTTCCATAAGGAAAAAGTTGGAGAATATCAAGATGATTCTAATGAAAAACCTTGATAGAAGAAGTAGAAAAAAATTATAAAGAAGAAAAGTCATCCAATAAATATAAAAAAAAGTTAAATGGATAAAAAGAAGTATTCTAAGTTATAAAGTTGAATCAGACTCAACTTATAACAATTCTTCCGAAGATGAAAGTTTAAAAAAATTCAGAACCTTTATTACAAAAGTTGATAAAAAAAATATTACTCAGATAATGAAAATGATGGTGAAGAATTATATATAGAGTATAAAATCAAAACATAACTTGTTGTATGTATTTAGAAAAATAAAACTCTCAAGAATGAAATCAGAGTAATGAAGAAATATTGTGAATAAGTTACTGGAGGAAAAAAAGTTGTCATCAAGTAGGAGGAAGAATACATTTAGGAGATCTTAAATTACAAATTAAGAATTTCTGAATAGGGAAATATCATAGAAGATCTCAGTAAGAAATTGATATCTATAAAATAATAAGTTAATAAGTTTTAATCTAAAATTATTATATTTTAAAATAACTTAATAAAGATAACTTAAAACTTCAACAAAGCTTCAAAATTAAAATCTAATAATTTTAAAGTTACTGAGAGATCTTAAAATCAAGAATCAGGTGAAGTCCTCACCCACCAAAAATAATTATTCATCTATTTTTTCTAACATTTCAGGTTATGGAAAAAGTGTTGGGAAATCTTGGTTGGAAAAATTATGCGACAAACCTATTTCATCTATAAAATATGAAAACTCACTCAGGAGGAAAGATAATCCACTTCCAAAGATTGTTAGTGCAGGAAGAAGTTATCTACCTCAACAAAGATTCTACAGAGAATGACTGTACTTCAATGAAACATTAAGATTTCATGGTTTTTGTTGGTGATTTGGAATATATGGGAATAGGGATTATATTTTTTGGCACAACTTATCTCTACCTAGAATAAAGTTTGAGAAAAGTGGAGGAAATAATAAAAGTAGAATGAGTAACTTTTCTAACTTACATAAATTGGAAAAGTGAATTCTCATGATGTTAGAAATATTCCAATGAAGAATTAGTTTGACTATATAAATTTTTTTATGGAAGATGTGATCAACAAGGTCATATTGATAAAAAATGTATGACTACTCTTCTTGGAAAATTTTTGTATGAAAGAAAATAAAAGGAAACAGGAAGGAAGAAAGTTGAAGAAATATCCTTTGTTGTTGAGACTGCCTTGAAAGAAAGAATAAAATAAAAAACCATGGATACTTGATAGTGGTTATTATTCACACATGACAGGTGATTTAAAAATATTAATACATGTTGAAAATCATGATGGAGGTGTTGTTACCTTTGGGAATGATAGTTCCTTAAAAATTAAATGAATCTGAATGGATGAGATTGAAACAGAAAAGCTAAAATCTAAGGAAGTTTTATTATGTTGATGGGTTAAAACATAACTTACGTAGTGTAAGTTAACTTTGTGATAATGGAAAATAAGTGAACTTTATAAAATATTCTCATGTTATCAAAAGTGTGTAATATAGAAAAGTTATCACAAAAGGAGAAATAACTGGTGGGAATATCTTCCAAATAGGAGAATCTAACAACTCTTATTACTTAATTGATAAATATGAGAATAAGTTGTGGTATTGAAGACTTCTAAACCTTGGGAAGAAAAACATGAACAAACTTTCTAAATTTTATGTTGTAACAAATTTTATAGAATTAAAAATAACTAGGGAATATGTTTGTGTTACCTTTCAGAAAGGTAATATGACTAATAAAAGTCATAAGAAAATTGAGATTCAGTCTATCAGGCCTCTTGAACTTATTCATTCCGATTTATGTGGGTTAATGATAATCAATCAATAAAAGGAGATTCATAATTTATCACTTTTATTTATGATTTCACTCACATAACAAACATCATGTTTATGAAATAAAAGTCAAAGACTGTGGAAATGTTCATGTTTTTTAGAAAAGAAGTTGAAAAATAAATGGGGGTTTATATAAAGAAGTTGAGAAAAGATAATGGTACCAAATTCACAAGAAATAATTTTGAAATTTATCTAAGAAATCATGGTATCAAACATTAGTATAGTTCTCCCTATACTACACAACAAAATTGAGTAGCAAAAAATAATAATAGAAGTTTGGTGGAAATGAGAAGAAGTATGATAGCAGAATACAAAATTTCAAAGTTCCAATAGAGAGAAGCTATTAGTACTACTGTACATATTTAGAATATATGTTTATTGAGATCGGAATCCAACATGACTTTTTATTAAATGTGGTATAAAAAAAACTTCATTGAAGTACTTTAAAGTTTTTGTAATTCCATGTTTACTTAAAATAAAAAATTTGGATTTGGGAAACTTTGATGAGAAAGCCAAAGAAAAAACATTTATAGGTTACAAAAAAAATAGAAGAGGTTAAAAATGTTGTAACAAACATTTAGAAAAGTTGGCAGACTTATATGATGTGAAAGTTATTGATAATAAAACTTCTTTAAAGTTGCTAGGAATATTGAGGAAGAAAAAAATGAAAATTTCCAATTAAAATGAAAGTGATAAAAGTAATGTGAATAAATATTCAGATGAATCATGTGATGAGAAAAGTGAAGTTAGGATAGGAAATTTGAATTTTCATACCTTACAAAAAAAATTTGAGACTGAAAATATTTTTGGGAATTAGAAGGCTACAATTCAGACCAGAAGAAAGTTGATATTAAAAAATAAAACTTCACTCATCAAAAAAGTTAAACCAGAATCATTTTCATAAGTTATTCAAAAAAATAACAGGTGGATAATATGAATGAAGAGTTGGATCAAATTGAGAAAAATTAAATGTGGGATTCTTTTCCACGTGTGGAAGGTAAAAATGTTATTGAACCAAAATGGGTTTATAGAAACAAGTTGAATGAACATGGAGAAGTTTCAAAAAACAAAGCTAGGATTATTTGTAAAGGATATACACAAGTTGAAGATGTGGATTTTGATGAAACATTTTCCCCCATTTAAAGGTTAGAAAGTATTATAATGTTCTAGTAGTGGATTCTCACCATAATTACAAATTTTATTAGATGGATTTAATGTTAGTATTTCTCAATATATAAATTAAAGAAGAAGTTTACATTGAACAACCTTATGGGATTCTAATTTATGAGGATTAAAACAAAGTTTGTAGGTTAAATAAAGATTTTTATGGGATGAAACATGATACACATGAATGGTATTCTAATCTTAACAATTTTTTGAGAATATTGAATTTTTCTAAAGGAATAGTTGATATAAACTTATATTTGGAAGATGTTGTTTCTAGAATTGTAATTGTAATTGTTTATGTGGATGATAAAATTTTTTCTGGGGATAGATGAGATATTTGTAAAACATTTACTAAATAAATGAAATGTAACTTTAAGATGTCAATGTTACAAGAATATGTTTGTAAATTTTTTATTGAGAATATGTTTGTAAAACATTTTTCCTTGGTTTAAAAGTTAAAAAAACATTTTCTTATATCAAGAAAAGTGTGACGAGGAATTGTTACAAAAGTTTGGCATGGAATAATACAAAGAAGTTTCTACTCCCATATCAGTAGGGATGAATTTGAGTAAAGATGAGTCTGGAAAAAGTGTCAATCAAAAAGACATTCAGAATCTGATAGGAAGTCTACGTTACCTTACAACCTCAAGGCCTGATATTCTTTACACCATGAATTTATGTGCCAGGTATCAAATTAATACAATAGACTCACATATATTGGTATCAAAGAGGTTTATGATACATGTAAAAGGAACAAATTCACATGGGTTGTCATATAAAATAAAGTGTTAGATAAAGTTTCATGGTCATACTAATGCCAATTGGGAGAGAGATTGTAATGATAGAAAATCAACCTCAGGAAGAACATTTTTCTTGGATAAATTTTGTGTAAGTTGGTATAGTAAGAAATAAAGTTTAGTAACATTGGGAATAACAGAATCAAAATATGTTGTGTCTACTCAATATTGTACTTAGATGTTGTGGATGAAAGTTCATTTGGAATATTTGAATGTAAACATTTCTAAACAATTGAATATACTTTGTGATAATGAGAGTGTAATTGATCTTTATAAAAATCATATATAAAACTCAAGATCAAAAAAATTGATATAAAGTTTCACTTTATAAAAGAGAAATTTTCATCTAGAGATGTTTTAATAGAGTATATTTCAATTAAGTATTAAATTTATGATATCTTCATAAAAGAAACTCCAAAAGAAAGGTTTGTTGATTTGAGGCTGCAAATTAATATTCAGCCACCACCAATGAATTCCTAAATCTCATAAGAAATACCTCCACCATGATTTGGATTATGTTAACAATGGGGGAGAGAAAGTAACAAATTTTTACTTTGTAATAAATTTTTACTTATTTTTATTTTATGAATATGTATATTTGGTTGTCAAAAAATGGGGAATAAGAAAAGAAAGTGAGATAAAATGAAAAGTGAGAAAAGATAAAAGTGAGGGGTAGTTTATATTTATATGGATGAAACATTTTCTTATCATCGAGATATGGAATTCATTCAAAAAAATCACTTTATCTAGTAGCGTGGTGTTAGGAAAATATCCTTTTAGAAAGACCGTGTTTTGGTAAAAGTAAAAAAACTTGAATTGTTTACAAAAGTTGAGTTGTGAATATTTTCTATGATTTGGAAATGTTGTTAATGATTTTTGTCAATAAATACAAAGGTGGACATTGAAGAACCTTTTTTCTATTTTTTTTAACAATGTTTTTTATTTTTTGAGAATTGATATTTTTTAAAAGAATGTTTTTAAAGAGAATATGAAAGTTTTAGAATGTTTAAAACCAAATATAAAGCGGGAGAAAAGTTTTTATCTTTGAGAAAGTTTTTTTCTGAACATAGGTTTTCAGAATAAGAAATACTAGATGAAAAAGTATTCAAAAAGATGAAGTTGTTGATCAGACACATCATTGGTCTTAGATCCATAATAATAACTTTGAATATTCATTGGATTTAGTGTTGGTTATAAATTTAGAAGTTGTTTTGCGAGGAAGTCAGAATGATATTGAAAAGAATGAAGGAAACTAGTAAAGTCAGGAGTTAAAAAGTTCTTTAATTTATAATTTAAAGTCAAATGATGATTTTCCAATCTTGAAGTTTTCATAAATCATGAAAACCCTCATGATAAAATATTTTTAAGGATTTTAGAAAATTTAAATATTATATCAGTTCTAGGATTCAAGATAAAGGTTTCATCAGATCCAAAAGTAATGAGCATAGAATTTTTCATAAGTCTTAATGAGTTATAGCTGATGAGGTTTGAAGAATTTCAAATTTTCAGAGTGGATTTTCCATCGTAATGAGAATTCCATCACAATGAGAATTCCATAATTATGAGGATTCTATTTAACTAAAGCTAAGGAGGTTTTATCAGACCGACACTGAGGAGGAAAGTCAATCAGACTGACTCTGAGAAGGAAAAATAATCAGACTAAATCTGAGAAGGAAAGTTAATCATACTGAATCTAATAAAGAATGATAATCATATTAACTTTGAGAAGGTAAATCAATCAGACTAAATCAAATGAGGAAATTCAATTTAGAATAAGATGAGAAAGATCCATCATAACGAGCTAAAGAAGTTCCACTCTAATGAGCAGAGGAAGATAGTTATATCGTAATGAGAAAAGGAAGATAGTAATATCATAATGAAGTTGAAGAATTTAATCACACTAAAGTTGAGGAAGTTAATCAGACTAAATATGAGGAAATTATATTAGACTGAAGAAAAGTTAGTTTGTTTGAGAAGTCTGATTTTGGAGAAATCTTGAGAAGGTTTGAAGTAGTCAAAGTTGAAGGATAAATGTGAGTGTTTTTTTGGAGATTTGAAATTTGAGTAAGGTGAAAAGGTTTTTCAGTTTCCCACCTTTGATATTATGAGTTTACTATAAATATAATCATAGTAAATTCATCCTTTTAGACTTTTTTACTGGAGCGGAAAAGGAATAGTTCTACAGAATTTGTGTCAAAGTTATCTTTGCGTTCATAGATCATGTTAGAAGATATGACATCTGAAAGTTTTTTTATCGGATTGAGAAAGATCAGACTGAGGAAGATTAGACCAAGAAACTGAGTAGATTTTGAAAAGTGAATTTTGAGAAAAGGGTTCATATTAATGAGTCTATCATAGTGAGATAATCTGATTGAGGATATTGGACCTAGGGTTATTGGACTAAGGTTTTAGATAGATTTTTGTGAAGCAAAAGTTTTTTAACCTTTTCTTTTATGGATAAAATTGTTTGTAAAAAACTTTGTAAATTGATGAAAGTAAGTATAATCATCCCTATTCGGAGATAGAAGGTGTCTAACTAGATTTAGAACAAGTTGTATTCACTTCTTCATAATAGTGAATTTCCATAGACCCATCAGAGTGGCTATAGAAAGGATGTATGTTTTCACACTGAGAATAAACCTTGTAAATCTTGTGTGCTTTACTTTCTTTCCTACTTTTTCATGCATGAGTATTTACTAAAATATGATAAGGATATAAAATTTTACAGGTTGTAGGGGTTAAGATTTAAAAGTATTGAAACTTAAAAAGTGAACAACTGATTCACCCCCTTTATTAGTTTTTATTTGATCCTTTGGAACTTCAATATCTATTTATTAAATACATATATAATTATATAAATATATAAAATAATAAAAATATATTTATAATTATATAAAATATTTATAAATATATTTACAATATATTTATTTATAAATATAATTATAAATATTTATTGAAAATACATCTTTATCAGTGCTAAAAAAACATTGATAAAGAGGTCTTTTATTAGTTACTATTAATTTAGCACTAATAAAACCCCTCTTTATCAATTATTTTTTGGTAACTCCAATAAAAACCTCCATGATATTTTTAAAAGAACCCTAACTAAATAGATTTAAATCACACCTCTCAAGCTTTTGCGTGTGTCCAGTGCTGTCGTTGCTCCCTATAGACCTTCTCTCAGACGAATCAAGCCTCAATACAAGGTATGTTATTTTTTATCCTCCTATATCATTTCTTTCTTGTTCGGGTTCTGCATTGTGTGTTAGTGCTGCATTTTCTTGGATCAATTCTCTTATGGGTTCTACAGTTTCCTTCTCCTTTATTTTATCCTCCATCCACATTAATCTTTCTCCTCCCTCACTACTTTATGCTATTGTTCAAACCCTAGTTGGGTTTAGGTTCTAAAATTTTAATGCATCAATCCATAGGGTTTTTAAGTTCTGTTTGTGGATAAGTTCGATTGTTAATTATTGGTATGAACTTTTTTATTGCTATTTATTGTAGTTTTATGGTTATAGATTCTATAATTAGGTTTCATTTTAATGCGATAGTTATGAATGTCCAATTTTTTTGGTATTTATTAATTTGGGATAGTTATGGGGGTTATGAATTAGAAATATAATGAGTCATTTATGGCATAATTCATTGTGTTTTTTGAGTTATGTATTAGAAATATGATTATGGGTTTATTATTTAGGAACCTAGATTGGTTGGATTTGGTGACATGTGATCGATTTTGATGTGTCTGTCATAGGTTTAACAGGTGCTTCAGTGTATGGATTTCATACTTAGTGGTTGTATAAATTCATGTAAATATATCTTGGAAATTTTAAGGGTTGAGAAACTATATGATGGGTAGGATCTAATATTTATTCCATGTTTTCCTTGATTAGTAATCCATTAAGGTCTTATTCATGGAATTTTGATGGCTATTGTATGGTTTCAATGGTATTTTTTTATCATCAATTATAGTGGTTTTTTTGATTTGGTTTCTTTTGTTATAAAATTATAGTTCCATGGTTTTAGGGGCTTTTGATGAAAATTTAGAATTTTAAAACATCTCTATCATTATTGGTAGGTGGTCTCAACTCACCATGTGATTCTTAGGATATGCCTATAACATTTTCCCCTATGTTTTCAAAATATATTTATAAAGTGCATATTATATTTTAAAAATATCAAAAGATGATTTATGATTATATTTTTACATCATGGATTAAATTTATTCAATGGTTTAATAAGATTTTATGTAGAGATAATCACTCTCTCTTGCTTATTTTAGGCGAGCATGACGTTATAAATCCAATTTTAGTAACCCCCTACAAACCTATATCATAATTTTTCATACTATTTCTTGAAATTCAAATCTAGTACCCTATATTAGATCTTTTCACATAATCCCATACTCTTAAATTGTTACACACTTTCTACTGACTTATACTTGGGTATAAATAGAACCCTTGGGTATGTTTCTAAGTATTTATATTTTATAGAAAAACTATAGTCAAGGGCCTCCAATTGACTTACCACCTTAGTTAATTTTCATATAACCGAAGCAGAATTATTTTAACCTTAATAAAATTCTATAATTAGAGTCACTTATTACCATTTGAAATTGAATAATATAAAATTCAACAAAACACACTTGAACTATGGTAGAGTTTTTCAATAGTGATTTGGAATCTGAGTTTAATAGGTGAGAAGAATTTATTTTCTATAAAAAACCAAAAAAATTAATATATATACCCAAACATCACAATTGAAAACTATAATGGTTTTATGAGAGTTAAAGTGTGAAAATTTTTGTGAAAAACTTATTCTATAAATGGTTTCTCTTAGGATATGTTTTATATTTTTTTTTCTCATTTCCATCTTTAATTCTTATTCAAAATGTTTTATACATTTTTTTTCATTTACTACTCACATTTCCCTTCTAAAACATGGATATTTAAATGAAATGTGGTTATATCTAATGTCTATTATAATAATTTTATTGATTTTTGAGTTAAAAATTATAACATTGAACCTAAACAAACCTAAATAATTAATAACGATAGTCTATTATAAACTTATAAAATCTTTTTGAATTTATGATTTACCATTTCATCCTAAGGACTACCACTAGAATTTTAAAGTTTAAAACCATGGTAATTTTATTTAAAACTTTCTAGATAAATTGAAATGAACTCTATTCTACCTCATATAGTGTTCTCCTAGTGTTTCTTGGGATTCAATTCTAACACACCTTAGTGGTTCAATTGGGTAGGGACAAGCTTGATTGAAAGATGTAATGTCACACTATAACATTTGAATCACTTTTTTATTTTCCTCATGATTTTATCTTTATTGGTTGATTCCACAAATTCATGATTTAGTTGAGTAATAAATATATTTTATTAAAAATTTTAATAAGATAATTTATAATTATACATCAAATAATGATTTAAAATCCCTTGATTTATGATTTAAAGTGTATCAGAACATGGTAAATGAGAATAAATGAGAGAGGAAATTTTTATTCTTGAAGTGGCTACCTATAATTAGTAAGATGGAATAATTAAAATAAATAAGGATAAAGCGTTGAACAATACTTTTCATTCATCAAATGTCTCTTATAATTTCAATTACTCGCTACTTTTTTTGGATCTTTTAATTAATAATACATGGTATTTTTCCACTGATAGGTGAAAGTCACTTGACATTTAACCATCCTTTAAAGCTCCACTGATATTTTCAATGAAACACCACCGAGACCACCATATACCAAGTTAATAAATGAATAAACATAAACTCCGCTCACTTATTAGACTACCACATAGAAAGGTTATATAAAATGTCCTAGAATTACCACCTTTTTGTCATGGGAAGCTAAGTGCTTTTTAAATTCAGTCCTCAGACCAAAGAACCTTTATTATTCATGGAGTAATTGAAGTCTTTATTTGAATTTTGAAATTGAAACAGCTATCTCAGCATGAGTGTGTGTAAGACCATCCGAACAAGCCTTCCCACGGTCTCACCAATCAAGGATCCCCTTGTAAGGATCAGACCATTAATACTGCTTTTTTTAGCTTCTAGAAACAAACTAAGAAATGTTGTCTGGTTATTAGCTAACTCCCAACCTGAGAAAATTTAAATTTAAGGATAAAACTATCATCCTAATCATCTTCATCTCCCAAATAGTTATTGTATCATTTTATTACTTGAGACTCCATATCTTCTGGACGTGCACCTATGTTTCTTGAATTACTTTGAGCAATAGTCATCCCATACTAGATACCATTGATAAATTTTTATGATCTTAGAGGATAACACATACCATAGATGAAGTAATTATTTTCTTAAATTCAATCACCCATTTCCTTCAAAGCATACTAAAATTATTTGAAACAATCAAACATTGGGTTCCACTTATTAGAATTATCTAAAACTTTCTCATTTGATTATGAATATCTTATGTGTATTTTTTTTGTACAAAATGAATATTTTATGAACCTAATAGTATGAATATGAATAAAAAATGAATTCATGCTAATCATAATACAAAATAGTATAAATATGGAGTTAAATAGTTTATCAAGTTTGTAATAGATCATGCATACAAACCTTCTCAAATCCGTTATTCATGTTTATGTTGTTTTTATTCAAGAGAAATTAATTTGGAAGAGTTGGAAGGACATTTGATTTGTTATAGAATATATAAGAGCTATAAATATTGGACTAAACATGGGGAAAACTGATTGTGTACACCTATTATTTTAGTTTATATATCATTTGATATGAATAGTAGTGTAAATGATGATTAAGATTTCATGGAATAAATGACAATAGAAATTGAAGATCACCTTGATGGTTGTACGATGTTGTTTTAGAAATTAAATAACTGTTATAAGAGACCATTGTATACTAGTTGTACTAAATACACAACATTTTTAGCTGTTTTGAAGTTATATAATTTTAAAGATGGCAACGGATGGAGAAACACCAACTTTACATAACTACTTGGTCTTCTAAATGATATGCTGCCAAAATAAAATAAACTTCATTGTCGAATATATGATGCTAAATTAATTCTATGTTCAATGAGAATGATATCTAAAATAATACATGTTTTTACAAATTATTGTATATTGTTTTGTAAGGACCATGAATCACCCATAAAATGACCTAAGTGTGGCATTGATTGATACAAGAAAGATGAATCAAGTCCTTAGAAAGCTGTATGGTACTTTACTATCATTACATGGTTTATAAGAATATATGGATATAAATAAACCGTAAGAAAATTTACATGACATGTAGATATAAGAATTAATTATGGTAAACTACATCATCAAATAGATTCTCCTCAGTGGAAGAAAATTGATTATGAGTATCCTGAATTTGGAAATGAGCCAAGAAACTTTTTTCTTTCATTATCAATAGATGGAATAAATATTTTTTTGGGTATAGAGTAATACTCATAGTATATGGACCATCATGTTGGTAAATTATGACTTACCACCATGGTCATGCATAAAGTGCAAATACATTATCTTTCCTCTGCTTATATCTATACCAACGCAACCCAATAATGATATTGATTTCTATTTGGATCAATTGATTGAAGATATAAAATTGATTTTGGATACATGCGTTACAATGCATGTTTTTCATGGAAGTGAATAATTCACATTGAGGTCCATGTTGTACCAGATGATAAATGACTTTCTTTATTATGGAAATTTATTAGGATATAGAATTAAATGAATTTTAAGGTGTCCCATTTGTAAAGAATTTACACACTTAGTTCGGTTGAAACATTCCTCTAAGACTATGTTTTTAGGACATCGTCAAATTTTACCTTGATGATATAAAAACTGATATTGGATGAAAACTTTTGATGGGAATACCGAATAAAGTACAATACTATCTCCACTAAGAGGTGATAAATGTTTTGATAAATTAAAATATATTGGCACTATTTTCAATAAACTATTTTCCAAAAACTATATAAAATCAGGTTGGAAAAAGATATAAATTTTCTTTGAATTACTATAATGTAATTATTTGTACGTTAGGCATTTTCTTGATGTCATACATGTAGAAAACAAATTATTTGACTGTGTTATTATCACATTACTAAATGTTCCTATAAATATAAAACATGACATCAAGGATAGTTTGGACATTATTGACATGTGGATAAGGGAAGAGTTGGCATCACTGAAGGGTAAAGGGTGAACGTTTCATCCTCCAACAGCTTACACTCTATCTAGATAGGAAAAATTGAAATTTTGAATTTTACTTACTGGTTTAAAAGTTATAGAGGGGTCTTTATAAAATATCAAGAATGTCATGTCAATGAATAATTTGAAGTTATAGGGATTAAAACCACATGACTGTCATGTTTTGATGCAAGATTTGATGCCTGACAGTTTACGTTGAATTCTTCATAAAAATGTATGACATACATTAACCAGAATCTAATTATTTTTAAAATACATATAAAGTAAATTTATTGACTCGACAGAGTTTCCTATCATGAATAAGTAGGTTTCATTCATATTATGTGAATTATAGATGCTCTTCCCACCATCATTCTTTAGAACAATGGTCCACCTAATGGTTCACTTAGTTAGAGAGGTTCACCCATGTGGGCCTATCTATTATAGATGTATATACCCCATTGAATAGTATATAAAGATTTTGAAATGGTATATAAAGAATAAAAGTTAGCTAGAAGGTTGTATTCCAGAATGATATATTCTTGAAGAATCTATTGAATCCTATATCGATTACCTATCAAATTTTGATTGCTTTGGTCACCCAAAGTATCATTATAGTGGATTCCTTATGGGAGAAGGGATTTTCAAAAGCTATGTTGTTACAATTACCATCACATAGTTGGATCAAGACCACATTTACATTTTACATAATAGTGAAAATGTTTATCCATAAGTTGAATCCCATAAAGAAATTCATATAGTTTTGAATCCATAAAGGGTTGAAGGATAGATATCAAATACACATAATCAAAAGTTTATAGTATGGATCCAAGATCATATTTATAAGGAGTTATTTGAAAATAAAAATTCAATTACTAAATGAATTTGATGATTAGCCAGGGGAACAAATGAAAACGTTATATCTTACATCAATTTTCTAATCAAGGGTTATATATTCTATAAAAAAAGAAAATGATGACTAAAATATGATGAAAAATAGTGGAGTTATTCCTATGGCCGAACCAATGCACATATTTAGTTCCAATGATAGAAATCCAATTTATGAAAATATTTCATATTTTAGTATTATCAAATAGATATATGATTTAGATTATACAACATTTCAAGTGATAATTTTTTGTTGCAAATGTGTTGACAATAAGAGTTTAGTGAAAGTTGATGAAATGGGATTCATGAAGGTGAATTTCAGTGTGGAAGGTGAAAAGGATGAGTCTTTTATAATGGAATAACAAGCAATGATAGTATTTTATGTCTTAGATCCAATAAACAAGAATAAGTTGATTGCTCTACTAGAATCTAAAACAACTATAGGGCCATTTGATAATTCAATCTAGGATGACCCTTTCATTGAGAGATCACAATAATCTCATGAGAGTCCCAATGTAAACAATGTCTTATGTCTTATAGGGGACCACAAAGAGGGTATTGGGATTATCTATAGACGATCTGAATCCCTTCAGCATTTTTAAAAATGAAAGAGAGTTCAATGATAATGTTAAAATGTTTTTAAATATACTATGATTTTCCTCGTAATATTATATGTTATTTAATGTATTAACACAATCTAAATTAAATGTTTGACTACTCATGAAAATACTATCTTCTATACATAATGACATTACCAATACCTAGTAAGAATCATCATTTGATGCTAAAACTATATAATTATTAGGGGTTTAATAGCATATTGATGAAAAAAATAAGAACGACACAATACCATAATTTTTAATAAAAGTATCAAGGTAATAAGTAAGGGTATAAAATTCAAGGTTGGATGGAATAAAAGTGACCAACCTATTGACCCCAACAAGTCAATTTTCATTAGTTATGTTGGGGTTACAATAAGGACTAATGTTTTAATTGATATAGAGTCATGGCCCCATGTCCAAACTGTAACAAGGGAAACCCTTTGGGAAGATATAAAGATAATGTTACAATAAACTTTCTCTATTTTTTCTGAAAAATTATATAATGAAATGTTGATTTAATTTTCATTATTCCTTGTAGATTTCATTTATTTTAGATTATTTCCATAGGAAATATGTCTTAATAGTTGCTAAAAATAAGATAATGGCTTCTAGAATCTTCTTATAAAGTTTCATCTTAGCGATGATGAGGGGAAAGTAAATCCCCACTATCCAATTACTTTTTCACACATTATAAAGCATGAGACATGGAATGCTATCATCAGTTTTCATGATGATAAATAATTTCAGATTCATTGTAGTTGATAATATATTGTTTAAAATTATTTATTTTATTTAATTTTATTCAAAATTGCTAATTTATGAAACAAAAAAAACGAGTGTTGAAAATAAATAATACGCATCAAAACCAATGTACCCTTATCACAAAGCAAGGATGGGGTTCGTTTCACTAGAAAAGAAATTGGTATGTCTTTTAAATAAATAATAAAAGTTTTATGTGATATAAAACAAAATATTTTCCTTTTTTTATAAATAGATTGATGAATCAAAATCCCAAGCCACTTCCATCCCATGTCACGTGCTATGGAAGGAAGCTCGTGTAAATAGGGTGGGTAAACTAGCTGATAAAAAAATATAAGAAGTATAGGAAAAATATGTAAGTATTCTTTAAAAGTAATTTTTTATTATTTATAACAATATTATATAAATATATATATTTATGTTCATATGTTTTTTATTTGTTTTAGACACATTAATCAGTAGTGATCGTATTGGAAGAAGAGGCTGAGAAAATATGGCCATGTTAGAGGTGTAGGATTAAGAGTGTCTCCTTGAACATATTTAGAGAAGTCAAAAATACAAGATGATACATATAATATGATAAAAGGATTTCAAGAATAAATAGATTATTTTCAAGATATTACTTTCTGGTCTAGTTTGGTAGACCAATATATACAAAAGGATCAAAGAGAACCAATAGTGGAATAAAGATCAAAACATGATCAACCAAATAACCCCACTATCTTTGAGGCTAGTCATTCCCCTAAAACACATACCTTACCCGAGGTAATAAATTTTTTCATTACTATTTCTCCAAAATGTGAATAAAAGAACTTCCAATAACTACATATTAATAAAATTATTCAGGGCAAAGTTTCATGTTATTTTTATTTGTAAACACCCACACACTGCCTTTTTGTGAGGGGTACAATGTATAATATCCTAAGAGACATGCTATCTAATAAATAACTCCAAAATATCATATGAGAGTGTGGATTGAGGTATCTCAAAATATTACCATTGGGTTTCTATTCCACTTGATGATCTAGATATTACAATGGTCTATGATACTATTGGAACTTTCAAAGCATGGCCATATAATATTATAAAGACACATGAGGTATGCATTTAAAAAAATAAAATGAAAAACCTATGATAGTTGATTATTTTTTTAAAGTGAGTTATGGTATTACAAATTTAAAAAGTGATGGGGAAACAAAAGGTCAGATCAAGATAATCTAGTGAATTGATCAAGAAAAAAAGAACCTTTTAGGAGTACCTTCTCCCCTCCAATTCCACTAAAACATATATTATCATTACAAATTCATGCACATACTAATTTAAAAGATGGAGATATATCCTATATTCCATATGAAGAAGAAATATTTGGAACTTTAATTACATATTTAGTTGGTATCAAGAGTATAAATGAGATTATGAAGTTTGAATGACTAGGAGTATGGGTTGTGAATATATATACAAGGTACATTTTCATAATACATCTATCCAAAAAATGATCTAATATTCTCATTAAATTTAATAACTATTCATATTTTCTACAAGTGTTTATATTACTACTATATAAAGGGAAAACCATTTGAATCATGATTTGGATTCATTAATCCCTATATCATATATATGATAGAAACTAAATTGGAGAAAAAAAATTTATAAGAAAAAAGGTGAGCTAAACGATGTGTTTGAGAAGAAAATAACAGAAGATAAACTCTTTTTTATTCCTACAATTCAGTGCGAAAACTATGATATCTAGTCACACAAAACATATATATTTTTATTTTTTTATTAATTATTTTTCTTTTATTTTTAAGAATCATTGGATTCTGATTGCAATCAATATGCATACCTCAAATATTTATTTTTTGGATCCAATGCAAGGATAAACATAAAACTGACCACACATTATGTGTATTGTGAATTTTTATTGAAATGTAATCAATTTTTTTATAGATAAAATTTGAATTATATGTTTCAATATGTTTTTAATATGATTTTTTATGATAGGGTGTTCGCTAAATATAGGCTAAATCATGGTATGAAGTCTATGACGTAATATAAGAATCCTATGGATTACTTCAAATGGAAAAAAAATTAAGGTATATATAGAAATATTGAACTATAAAAACACATTTCAAAAAAATTTAATTATTTTGGTCAATGGTTTTATAATTTATAAAGTAATATAACAAATACGATTGTGGATATTATGTTTGAAAATTTATAAAAGATATCATAAACCGTGGAAATACTAGCATCCCCAAATTGAAAATTTCTGAAGGTAATTAGAATTTCATTAAAAATATATCTTAATATTTTGTTTGCCTATATTTTCTCAGTACTACCAAGATTAATAAAAATCTATGTACTCAAATGAAGAAGTAAATTTGTTTAGATATGAGTGGGTAGTGCATATAGTGTCAGAATATTTTATGACATCCAATTTAGGTGATTATCTACGATGTTTGTGATCTAGTATGGGCTATGACCTTATAAATATATTTTGAGTGTGAAACATTAGTATCATAATGCTTATATATTATTTTTAATCTGTTTCTCAAGGAGAATTATAATTGAGGAATGTTTTAAAATTAATGGGTAGAATATATGGTGTCAGAATGTATATAAATATCATGAATATGTGATTTCATACTACTTATTTAGTAAATTTTATCATCATTTTATCTACGTTTTTAGTTAATTTCCTTATTATTTTTATCTGACACTTTTTTTTGAATTTGAACATTAGTTCAAAACACACATTATATGCTCAAAACCGAGGAAATTAGATCAAATGGTTTTCAAACTTTATTAAAATGATCCACAATTCATTTTTTGCATATAGTAATTGACTGTACATCAATCCAACACCCGATGTGTTCAATATGACTTGAAGTATGTGCTTTAAATAAAAAAGTGTCATTTTAGTTTAAAATATATATAAAATAGTAAAAACCAATAAAATGAGATTGTATTATTTTAAAACTTTAGAAAAATGATAAATAATTCTATTTTAATGTGTAGGAATTGACCACACATCAACTTGACACTCAATGTGGTCAGTATGACTCGAAGTATGTATTTTCAATAAAAAAGTGTCATTTTAATTTTAAACATACATTAAATAGTAAAATCTAAGAAAATGAGATTATATTATTTTAAAAATTTAGTAAAAAAATCCATAATTCATTTTTCATGTGTAGTAATTGATTGCACATCAATCCGAGACATGATATGGTCAATATGACCCGAAGTATATTTTTTAAATAGAAATGCCCCATTTTTGTTTAAAACGCATGTCAAAAAGACAAAATTGATCAAAAAAATCTTATTTCTTTCTAAATTTAGGACAATGATCTATAATTAATTTTTCATATGTAGGAATTTACTGCACATCAATACGATGTATGGTGTGATCAGTATTACTCAAATTATGTGGTTTGAGTTTAAAATTGTGATTTTAGAAAAAAAGACAAGTGACATACTGAAAACCAAGAAAGAACAATTAGATTATTTTAATACTTTAGTAAAATTATACCTCAATCATTTTTAACATGTAGGAATCAAACATACCTCAATCTGGTACATAATGTACCCAGTACGACACAAATTGTATGGTTTTAGTTTAAAATTGACATTTTATTAATGTATTATTTCATATTTATGTTTAATTTATTTCTTTATAGTATAAATAATAAAAGAATTATTTTATTATGCAGGTGGATTATTTTTTATCAGGTTGGGGTGGTTTGTTCAAAGTTTCTCATGCTCATTAGAGATTGGACTTCGATGATGCAACCGAGACAATGACAACAAGGAAATGGGTTAAGAATGTATACATACATCATGAAAAGGTGAATTGTAAGGACCGAACCCCATTTTCCAAGAGCCAATGCCTTATTTCATTACATTGGCATGATTACAAGAAATTATTATCCTGAAGGAAGGAATAGTTTTATAGATTTTTTAAACTAGATTCATACATAAGTTCAACATTACAACTTGAAAGGAAAAACAGCATAGAAATTCCTTTGACAACATCCAAAAATCCTAGGTTATCCCTGCATGTAATTCATAATATACCTCTTCATGTGTAAGAACTCAGATCTTAGTATCAGGTATGTTTTTCCTTTTTTTGGAGTTTTTAAGGAAAATGAACTTCCTGGAAATTTTCAAAGTACACGTCATGTACTTTCTGAGTACACGCCGTGTACTTTTATCCGGCTCGAAGTAGTGTGCTGGCCATACCCGGGCCACACACACGGTGTGTAGGGGTGACGTGGAGGCTGATTTTGGTGAAGTATGGAAAAGACCCAGTACACACTGTGTACTTTATTTTTTTCACTAAATGGACCAGGGTCACGCCTGACGCATAGAAACACCTCCTTCTAGGTCCCGTTCGTCCGAGAGCGACCTATACGGCCAAATCCTCGATGAGATCCCGCTTCTTTATCCATTCTCTGATTCAAGCATGGTCGATTGCGTTGGAATCGCAGCGGTAAGATCTTCCTTCTGCTTGAGCTTCATTTTCTGATTCCTCTTCGTTTTCGAGTTATCGTGGGTTGAGCATTTTGTGCGTTTTCTCAGATCTACGATTTACTAAGGGGAATCAATCGTCGTGGTTCACATATATCAATCTCCTAGGATTGAGGTAGGTTGTTTGTGCATTTATGTTGAAATTCGATGAGTATTTTGTGCAAATTCCACAAATTCCCTTGGGCGGGGAATTGTGGGTTTCCTGTTTTTCCCTACTATTTTCCTATTTTTCTTGATTGTTGTAGTAGAGGTTTATGCTTGTGAGTAGAGTAAATTGTCTCATGCTCAGGTTGCTTTGCCATGCTTGTTTACCTTTTGGCGTTGCCAGTTTCCATGCCTAGTTGTAGGATAGTAGAACTGTTGCTTTGTATTTGCTGTGGAGCCTTAGACTAATATCCAAATAGTTCTTGAGGTTTACTTGGATGATTTACGCACGCTGAGCATGTTTATTTTCACCAAGGACTGTGAGAACCTAGTGTAGTAGACCACAAGGAGAATATACGTAAGGGCTTCTCTAGAGTGTCTTTTAATACGATGCGAGACCACAAGGGGAATTGAAGATGAGTGATTCCTCAGAGAGTCTTTAGTTCCTCGACATGGGCCACATAAGGAGTGAGACGTTGAGTGCTTCCCCAGAGAGCCTTTAGTATGATACGAGACTATAGGGGGAATTGACGGTGAGTTCTTCCTCAGAGAGTCTATTAATTCCTAGCTGAACTAGATGGGTGAGACTGTGTGTGCCTCATAGAGGGTTGCTAATACTTATAGGTTAAACCATAGGGGTTAGGCTATGAGATCTACCCAGAGGGTTACCTATTTTCTTCTTGTTGCTACTGTTTACTTGTGTACTTTTTCTGCTAGAAATGTGGATTGTATCTACTGCGTGCTTTCTGTTTACTGCTTCCTGCACTTTTACTTGCCTTGTATTCATTGAAATGTTAGGCACAGATCTTTGGGTGATTTCCTACTAGGATTGTATCTCACACGCTGTTTGGGACATGCTTTTGGTCCCAAGTAGACTTTGTTGTTGCAGGAATAAATAAGGGCAAGCACCCTTCGACTTCTGGTACATGATTGCTTGGAGCTGGAGAGTAAGGGAACGATCTTAGGCTTGCGATGCTGAGGAGTTTACTTTGTTTTCTTTGCACTTTGTTTTTCAGTTGTACTTCAGCACGTTGGTTTGTTTGCTGCTTTCTATAGGAATATGTACCATGTTGCATCATCATTATTTATACATTGCTTCCGCTGTTCAGTTCAGTTGTTGTATGCTATTATTGTTTCTGTTATTGTGACTGGTTGTTCTTCTGCTGTATACTTTACCGAATGAGGGAATAGTTTCCCCACTGACTCACCAAGGCCCTCGTTGCTAGTCGGCAGCCTCTGGCATTTGGGGAAACGCGCTTGAGGTTATGTGGCGAACCGGGTACGGGGCACCAGTGGAGGGGCTCCAGATTAGGGTCGTTACAAAGTGGTATTAGAGGAGTTATTTTCTCTTGCTTTATTGTTTGGAGACTTTATCCAGGGATAGGATGGACTCGGTACTTGGTATTAAGCTATGCTCGGGAGTAGCTAACCTGTGTACAGGGAAAATCCATACTACCTCGTTAATTCCAGTTCTGGTTTTGAGATTTTATGGTTGATTTGATTTCACCTAGAGTGATTCACATGGCTTATTCTATTATTGTTTTGATATTTCGGTTCTATTCACTACTAAAAATTTAAGCTATAGCCACATACCTATAGCCACGGTTTTATAGGTCCGTGGCTATAGACTATTTTTAGCCACGCTTTAATTAAGCATCCCTGGCTAAACTTCTAAACATCGGCGTTTCTTTTTTTTTCTTTGGATTTCGTCGGCCTCTCCTCTCCTCCTCCCCCGATCCGTGATGGCCTCTCCTCTCCTCCTCCCCCGATCCACGACCCTACTCTCCAAACCGTCTACAGCTCTCACCGCGGCGCCCTCCTCCCGATGCTCCCAATCAACACGATCTCTCACGCTGCCGTCGACCTCTCTCACCACGACCCTCCACTCCGAACCATCGACCTCTCTCATGAACTCTCTCACGCTATTCACGGCGGCCCTTTAGAAGCAGAAATCCACTGGCGCTTCAGCTTGAAATTTCTGTGTACTTTCTGAATCTCCCTCCTTCTATTTACCTCCCACTATAAATACCCCAATACAAGAAAGTTTTACATCCTTCATCCCAACACTAGTGAAAGTTGAATTATAAAAAAAGTTCTACAACCTTTGAATTTATTAAAAACCGACCCGTAGTAGCTTGTTGGTATTCACAAGCATTGAGTTGATGACATGCATCATAGTAGCTAGCTGTTATTTACAAGAATTGTTACACGAGTTCATGAATTTTATACCACTCATAAGATTTCATTGTTTAAATTTTTTATAGAATTTTCACTGATCAAAATAAGTTTTAGGGTTTTCTTTTTTCTCTCTTTTTATGACCGCATAAAGTTTACATGAGTGCAGTGTAATGGTATTAATTGTGAAAAATGGGTTTGATTATTTAATATCTATTTTATTTTTAAAGAAAATGAATAATCTGTTTACCCTTTTTATGTGAAGGTAGTTTAATTTACTAATCTTTTTCTTATACATTTATTTTGGAAGATTCTTCTTTATCAAAGGCTAAAATGGAAAAGATCTTGTCTAGTAGTGTTGCTTTGTTTATTTTGATAACTTTCTATAATCTTTGGATGTTTGTGAGTTACTTTTAGGATGGAGAGAACTACTTCATTAGGACATAAGGATCTATTTGGTTCACATGTACTAAATGAAATAAAAATAAAGAAAACAGAATGATGTTTGAATTCATGCATTTTATTCCAATTGTCAGTAGGAAGTGGGGGTTTACCAAGATTAACTGCACCAATTAATTGAAGTGGTAGATAAGTAACAAGATTATTCCCGATGGTGTTAATAAAAATATTTTGGGATCACATTTATTAATGTTGTTGCTTAGGTAACAAGTTGGATTCCCTTACCCATGTTATTATTCACTTTACACCTATTTGTTTCCCCTATTTTTTTGTGTTCATAATTGTATGAAACTGTTGTTTTGTTTGGTTGTTAAATTTGTATACGATTTTATGATCAAATTTATGGAGTTTGTGACCTTACTTCTTGTTTATATTTTTGACATTTCTTCATTGTTTCATTTTTCTGGGTTGGATGCAACTAAATTTATTTGGATGCTACTGCATTTTTGGATGCCACTGCATTTTGGATGTTGTTATTTCCCCTATTTTTTTCATTTTGGTTTGTATTTTCTTGGATGTTGCTACATTTTTTGGATGCCACTGCATTTTGGTTTGCATTTTGGAATTGGATGGTGTTTTTTGGAAGCCACCCTGCTTCTGCATTAGGTTGGGTCTGGGTCTGGGGGGGCTGTAGGGGGTTTTGGAGGGGGGATACCGAGGGGTGGGGGTGGGGAGATGGAGGGGCTACTGTAGGGGGATGAGGGGGCTGGGGGGGGGGGGGGTGCATGGGTCTAGGTTTGGGTTCAGGTGCAATGGGTTGAGTTTTACTCATATAACTTGACCCAAACTGACCCAAACGATGACAGGTTGGGTTGGGTTGAGTCCTTTGGCCATGTGTCAGGTAACCCGACCCTAGTAGGTTGGGTCAGGTTAGGTCAGGTTCTCACAAAGCACATGATTGACCTAATCTTTTTTTGCTGGGTCGAGCCCCAAAACACCCTCAACCCAACAAATGAACACCCCTAAAGCCCGACACTATTATGAAGAGTCATCTCTTGGACTTGACATTAGGTGGATCTTTTGATTGTCATGAACCTACTTCACACTATTTATGGTGGTTTTTTCAGCTCCATGGAAGATGTTCTAGAATTATTTCATATGTTGAAGTTACATGAAGGCCTTTGTTGATTAAGTGACACACTATTTAATTTGAAGGCATGGGAAACATCGATGTCTCCTTCATGTTTTATTGCTTGGAGTACCGGGTGCGGGGTGCGGCAGGGCTCAGGGTGCAGGGTGAGACATCTCTATTTTTTTTTCTGGAAACTAATATGTAGCCACGATTTACAACCTTGGTAGTATAACTATTTTTTGGAAAGTACATGATGTGGAATAAAAAAATGATATTCAAGAAAGGTGTATAGTTGTTCTCACCATCAATTTTTTTAGATCCTTTTGAGAAAAATGGTTTTTAAACTACATATTATAATTTTGTAGATGCATTAATATGTTTTTTTCCTAGAAAAAGGGCCCATGAAAATGTGATTCTTAAAGAAGATTTGGTGGAAACAATGTGTAATGTGGATAAAAGTGTGATCAAACTGGTCTATGATGTATCACTACGAGCCAGGTAGTTTCTATTATTTAATTAAGATCCATTTCATTATATAATTTAGATGGAATTTTCTATTTCATATAATTAAAAAAAACATATTTTTGCCTCACCTAAACTGGTTATAGGTACAATCCATAGGTTAGAGATATCATAGTAGTGCATGTTATTGAGGTAGAGTACCATAACTAAATTCATTTAATAATAAAATTATTAGATGTGGGTGATGAATTTATATTGTTTCCTGATTTTTTCAGTTGGTAATAATTAAACCATTGGTAATTTAACATCCTTCAATCCACCTCATATTTTTGAGCAATAATGTTCTAATGATTTGTTCTTGATAACTAATTGAGAGTGTTAATGTTCAGGTTGCTCCGAAGTAATGAAGGATGGAGATCAATTTTATACAGGATGTGTTTTTTAGGCCATCGCCATCCTTGCAATGAAGCTCACCAGGGTCTCAAATTACGGTATCCTCATAGAACTAGAATTAGAAACTGGTTCATCTATGGTGAGGGGTGCTGTCAAGATTTGGGACATGGGGTTGGGTAAGAAGAAGATGTGGGGGTCGAGGAAGAAGAGGAGGGTATTTTGGACCTTTTAAAACTTGAACATCCATTCCACCCTTGAAGTTTTAATTTTACCAAAAATAATTTATAAACACCATTTTCCACAAACTAAATTGGATTACCCCTGATCCAAGCACCCAAGTCGGCCTGTGGAAAGGCTCGAGGGTCATTCTCAATCCCTTCAAGCTAACAACAATTTTTGAGGCATCAGATTATGCTCTATGAGAATAATTTTCCTAGAAAAATATTATTCAACAAGTAGCATAATTCCATCAAAATTTCAGCATGGTGCGTCCATGCATTAGATGTCCCCGCATAACAAAATAAGTAGTTTCAGGGGGGCAGGGGGAAGGGGGCAGGGGGAAGGGGTGTAGGGGGGGCATGGGGGCAGGTTGGAGGGGGGTAGGGGGCAGGGGACAGGGGGAAGGATGCAGGGGGGAAGGGGGGAAGGTTGGAGGAGGGCAGGGGGCATGGGGAAGTTGCCGGGGGGAAGGGTGGCAGGTTGGAGGGGGGCGGGGGGGGGGGGGGGGGGGGGCAGGGGGATAGGGGGGAGGGGGAAGGGGGGAGGGGGGAGGGGGGGGGAGGGTGGAGGGGTATAGCTGTGGACAGGTTAACAAGAGCCCCTGTTCTAGGTTTGAAACCTAAAAATTATTTTCCCTTTTCTTTTCTTTTATTTCGTTTAGTTATTTTGCTATTTAATAACATTTTTCTTGTCTTATCTGGGCACAAAAAAAGCTGGACAACACCTCATGTACCTGTTGAAGATCGAATCATACTGTTTTTGGAAGCATAAACAAACATCCGGGTTCGTGTTTCTACTTTGTTTTCAATGTTTTTTATGTTTTCCACCTTCCTCTTTAAATTGTATGAGTAACATTGCCCATTTAATTTGAAGGTTTCTGTAAAATACATTTAATGTGTGAAGGTGCATATACCCAGTGGGGGAGCAACAAATTTTAGTTAGAAAGCTCCAACATGCCGCGGTCATGCCGCGGTCACACCGCGGTCACACCACGATAATGTCGTGATTTGGCCCTGCTCCGGCCACATCTAGCCCACACCTGCCCCCTTCGACCTTAATTTCAGCCAGCTTCCACCAGCATTACAGCCCGCAACAGCCCCCCTGCCACCTTTGAATCATCCCACACCATCCGCCCAACACTTGCAAGCAGCCCCCTTCCACCAGCATTCCAGCCTCCTCCTGCTCCCTTCACTCTTGGTCGGAAGATGCTGCCCCGCGGATGTCGCTGGACCAGGCCAACACGCCACGGTCACCCCACGGTCACGCCGCGGTCATGCCGCGGTCACACCGCGGTCACGCCGTGGTCACGCCGTGGTCACACCGCGGTCACGCCATGATTTGGCCCTGCTCCGGCCACATCCAGCCCACACCAGCCCCCTTCCACCTTCATTTCAGCCCGCTTCCACCAGCACTCTAGCCCGCAACATCCCCCCTGTCACCTTCGAATCAGCCCGCACCATCTCCACAACACCTGAAACCATCCCCCTTCCACCAGAATTCCATCCTCCTCCCGCTCCCTTCGCTCCTGGCCGGAAGATGCTGCCCTGCGGATGTCGCTGGACCAGGCCAACACGCCACGGTCACGCCGCGGTCACGCCGCGGTCACGCCGCGGTCATGCCGCGGTCACGCCGTGGTCACGCTGCGGTCATGCCGCGGTCACGCTGCGGTCACGCCGTGGTCACGCCGTGATTTGGCCCTACTCCGGCCACATCCAGCCCACACCAGCCCCCTTTTACCTTCATTTCAGCCCACTACCACCAGCATTCCAGCCCGAAACAGCCCCCCATGCCACCTTTGAATCAGCCCGCACCATCTCCCGAACACCTGCAACCAGCCCCCTTCCACCAGCATTCCAGCCTCCTCCCGCTCCCTTCACTCCTAGCCAGAAGATGCTGCCCTGCGGATGTCGCTAGACCAGGCCAACACGCCGCGGTCACGCCGCGGTCACGCCGTGATTTGGCCCTGCTCCGGCCACATCCAGCCCACACCAGCCCCCTTCCACCTTCATTTCAGCCCGCTGCCACTAGCATTCCAGCCCGCAACAGCCCCCCTGCCACCTTCGAATAAGCCCGCACCATCTCCCCAACACCTGAAACCAGCCCCCTTCCACCAGCATTCCAGCCTCCTCCTGCTCCCTTCGCTCCTGGCCGGAAGATGCTACCCTGCAGATGTCGCTGGACCGGGCCAACACGTCGCGGTCACGCCGCGGTCATGCCGCGTTAATGCCGTGATTTGGCCCTGCTCCAGCCACATCCAGCCCACACCAGCCCCCTTCCACCTTCATTTCAGCCCGCTGCCACTAGCATTCCAGCCCGCAATAGCCCCCCTTCCACCTTTGAATCAGCCCGCACCATCCCCCCAACACGTGCAACCAGCCCCCTTCCACCAGCATTCTAGCCTCCTCCCGCTCCCTTTTCTCCTGGTCGGAAGATGCTGCCCCACGAATGTCGCTGGACCGGGCCAACATGCTGCAGTCACGCTGCGGTCATGCCGCGGTCACGCCACAGTCACGCCGCGTTTATGCCGTGATTTGGCCATGCTCCAACCATATCCAGTCCACACCATCCCCCTTCCACCATCATTTCAGCCTACAACATCCCCCCATAATCAAGATGGTAGCCACACAATAATTCCTGGGTAACAAGATTCTTAGGATGAATTGGTTTTGGTACTGAATGTTGAGGATATTTTTATCCAGCTTTAGATTTATGAGTCTCTTAAGGTTATTTTTGTAACTATCTCACTAGAGGGTCCGAGTTATAAGTGGTGGAAGTCTATTATTCAGACTAATCCATACAAATACTATTCTTGAAAAATTTTCAAGGCATTGTTCATTTAGCATTCTTTCATAATGAAGTGAAGGTATTGATGGCTATAGAATTTTCTAAAAGGGGCTGTCCAGGTGGGGTGTCCAAGGGCTGTCTGGGGGGGGGGGGTGTCGGGGGTTCTGCAGGGTAGGGGGGAGGGTGCAAGTGGGGTGTCCAGGAGGGACTGTCTAGGGGAGGTGTATAAGGGTTGTTCAGGGGGGTCTGTAGGGAAGGGTGCAGGTGGGGTGTCCAAGTGCTGTCCGGGGTGCTGGGGGATCTGCAGGGTAGGGGGAGGGTGCAAGGTGGGGTGTCCAAGGTCTGTCCAAAGGTGCATTTACCCATCTTTTTCTTATGAAGAGGAATGGTGCACTTTATGATGAAAAAGGTTGGTGTAGGAAAAAATTATTTAGATTATTTTGTAGTTTTTTCTTCAACTCCTCATTTTCCACAAAATCCATTCTATATTGAGTCTTTTATAATGTTATTTACCCACATGTAATATAGAGTGAGTCTTTTCAAAATTGGCCTCTTCTCTCCTAATTTTAGAATCTGTTGGCTTCGTTCTCACTGAATGGAATGGTGAGGAATTCAATTATTTAATGGTTGGATTTTTGTGTGGTTATTTCTTCTTGGGAGTAATTCACCTTGTCTTGGTCTTCTTCCTATTGTTCATGTGAAAACTATTTATTCTAACTCTTTCTGTGGAAACTCATTGTTCACATGTGTTGCAGATTCTCCTAGGCTGCAGTGTGGTTCCTTCTCCTGGGCCTCCCCTTGCCCTTTCATAACCTGGATTTCCATCATTTTATCAGTGACGTGGTTGGATATTTTTTTGTGGAGAAGCACATTTATTAGCTTCTTGATGCTTCCTCTTCCCAGATCCGTGTGGATATAGATCTCTCTAACCCTTCCCTAACTGCATCCTCCTCATGGAAGGGACTTTCTCCTTGTGGAAATATCTCTTCCATCAATTCCTAATTCATTTCATCTTACACTATGTTAGGTTATTCATTCACCCAACATGTCATTATCATTGTGCTCGAACTCATCATTTAGATAATGATCTAGATTATATGGTCAAATAATTAATAAGGTCGTCCCAAGCACCAGATAAATAGCGTGGTTGGATTTATAATATATTTGTAGGCCCTATAGTTTTCTAAACATAAACTGGATGTTTTTCTAAAATTCACCCGAATAAAACCAATCTACGAGCTTACGGTTTGATTCTTATTCTAGAAACTGAATCTGCACTTACCAATCCCATCACTCAATAATATTATTCTTTGTTGAATGTGGTTTTGAAGTCCCCATGGCCACACTATAGCAGTTTCATTTACATAGAGATTAATTTACTACCCCTACTATAAAAATCCCTTGGTTTTATAACCCTTTTTAGTCAAAAAACTATGCAGTATTGTTATCCATTATATCCTGAAGACTACATATAGTCCCATAGGGTAAAAAACAAATGTATCAACTGTACTGATGGAATTCTCTATACTGACCTAAATCTATTTTCATAGGTCTTGTAAAAAATAATGAGAACCACAAACATGAGTAAAAACAAATGGTTTGTTAATTAAAACCTTCAAGTTTGTGAGTTTGGAAAGATGTCTAGAAGTAAATATATGGATGGATCTTTTATCCAGTAAAATAACTACCATAACACTTGATATATGTCTGGTGAGGATCATCTAATTTTACTTAACCTCATGCATACTCTGGAGATCAATCGATTCTCTTGCTAATTCTACTAGTTTCCTACCATGTTCTCATTATCCAGCTTCTATGACCAAATATTTTTCTTTTTCCATGTCTCCCTCCTCATTAAACTCCCTAAGTTCTCTGAATTCCTGGATTCACACTCGAAAAATATTTTCAGGGCATTTGTGTATTGGTCTGTATGGTTGGCCACGGTGGAAGCATAACCCATTCAACTTCTATTCCCACAATTCATGATGACTCATATCTCTCACACCATTACATTGGTCATCTCTATTTACGTTATTCATATATTTTTCTCATTGGTTTCATTAAAAAATAAGTCATTTTGTGGGTAAATTTGTAATCCATACTAATGGATTGTCTCCAAATAATGTTGGAAATTCCACTAACTATGAGACGCTTAATAGATCTTCAGATTGTTCGACAACCTCTGTAACTAAAAATGTCTCAAGGAGCACGCTGCACTCCATCCATCCCATTTATCTGAATTATGGATTTTTCAGTGCTTATCAAGTTTTTTTTCATTTTCTAATCCTCACTGCATATGTTACTCAATTCTATTCAAACTCTCAAGAGCTTGTTCTTCTAAATCACAAACTAATAACATCATGCTTTTCTTCTACGGCTCATCCAGAGCCATATGTTGGCTCTTGTTCTACCCTCTCATATTTTATTCCATATTTTATTACATCTATGCCATATTTTCTTTAATACTCACCATAAAAAAGTATATCTAATCCACATTTGTTTCCATTCGTGTTTACCTAAAAATTTTAATACACAATTTTCCAATCTAAACATAGGTAGAGATCAAGTTGTCTTCCACCCAATGTGTGTGTGAAACTATGATTTGTGAATTGATGATCATCACATTATTGTTTCTTTGAGTTTCCATTAGATTCATCCTCACATATTTCCAACCAATAATGATCACCCCATACACAAATACATCATCCTCGGTTGATCCATTAAACTCATATTTCCCCATTAGAGTCACTAAACCACTATGATTATGTGTGTGTTCTTGGAGAGAAATAAGAACACAAGAAAAAAAGATGAATTATAGGGGTATTAATGTTAATTCATGTTACTAGTTTGGAAAGATAAATCGGGACAATGGTTTGGAGCTATATATTCCTCCTTGACGTCCACCTACTGCAAGAATGTAGAAGAACAATAGTCAGACCACTTCCATCTGTAAGTGTATGTTCCAGCATGATTTCTTTTCATTTCTAACTGAATTTTATATTGTATCACAATCCATGCTGAACATATACTAAACCATGTTCCCTATCAGTACCACTAACCAACATAGGATTCTTTTCCCATTCTATACCTCCTCCACTGATAATTATGTTTAATGGGAGGGCTTCTGGAGAAAGGGGTAAAACCACCGTGGCTCGGACCCTAGTAGCTACCAACTTCTATTGAGCTTGAACCTCAAAATTGATGTTGAGCCTGAACCTCAATTGTTTAGTTGGTCCCACATTTTCCCTTCCTCCAACAATTTTAAACCTCATCACCTATAACCTGACAATTGGGGAAAGGGGTGTGCAAGGGATGTGGGGGGGGGGGTGCTGTCCAGCAGGGGGGCTGCTGTCCAGGGGGGGGGGGCTTCTGTCCAGGGGGTCCGGGGGGGGGGGGGGGATTCTTTCCAGGGGGAAAGGGGTGTGCAAGGGATGTGTGTGTGTGGGGGGGGGAGGGCTGTTGTCCAGGGGGTCCTGTAGAGGGGGGCTTCTATCTAGGGGGTCCAGCAGGGGGGGTTGCTGTCCAGGGGGGTCCAACGGGGGGGGGGGGGGCTTCTGTTTAGGGGGTCTGGGGGGGGGGTGATGTCCAGGGGGAAAGGGGTGTGCAAAGGATGTGTGTGTGTGTGTGGGGGGGGGGGTGCCCAGTAGGAGAGAGGGCTGCTGTCCAGGGGGGTCCTACAGGGGGGCTTCTGTCCAGGGGGTCCAACAGGGGGGTTGCTATCTGGGGGGGCTGTTGTCCAGGGGGTCCAGCATGGGGGGTTCAAGGGATGTGTGTGTGGGGGGGCTGTTGTCCAGGGGGTCCAGTGGGGGGGGGGGGCTTCTGTCCAGGGGGGGCTGCTATCCAGGGGGGCTGGGTCTGCTGTCCAGCAGGGGGTGGGGGGGATGCTGTCCAGGGTGTCCAGCATGGGGGTGCAAGGGATGTGTGTGTGTGTGGGGGGGGGGGGGGCTACTATCTAGGGGGGGCAAGGGATGTGCAATGGATTTGTAAGGGGTGTCTGCTTTCCAAGGGGTCCAGCAGGGGGGGTGTTGGATTGGTGTTGCTCGATCCGGTTGGGCCGAATGCTTGTGGCCCACAACTATCGCGGGTCGAGCTCCATGGTGTGCCTGAAGATATCCCAGTGTCCTATGTGACTACCCAACCACATTAACTGATTGTGGTCTCTAAACAGGCTTATAAGGACCCATCTAATGATTGTTTGGAATAGAATGAGTAGACCCACAACTCATGCCAAGAAATACATGACTAAGACCAGGCTCTTGATGGAAAGTAGGAGAACTTCAGAACTACTAAATGTGGCACTGATGAAGTTGTCGGAGAGTCACAAATGCCTACTGCAACCATGCCTAGACATAAGGTGAAAATCAACAATTCAGGGTAGGACCTACATGGTTCAGGCGAGTCACTTGGTGGATAGTAGGAGAACCTCAGTGCTACTATATATGGCTATGATGAAGTAGTCCCAGACACACAATTGGGTAGTGCTGGTTCTGGGCATGCATCTTCCTTGCCTACTTCATATTTGGTTAGACATGATTATCATAAAGTGGACTCTTTTACTCAGGTAGAGCCTACGAAATCAGGAAAAAGGTGAGTTTCAAGAGCCACAGACATAGGCTTTGCTCACTCTCTAAATAAATTCTTGCCTCTAAGTGGGAAGTCATGGGTGGAAGATGTAGATGACAGTGCTCCATCCAAAGATATAACAATTTAAATAAATGGGAAGGATGAATCTCCCCCTTCCTCTAGGGAAACTGATGAATGTCTTGAGGATAAGGCATCTAAAGGAAAGGCTAAAGAGAACACTAAATCCAATAAACTGAACAACATGGAGAAAGGGGGGACTCAGACCAGAGGCAAGTCAGCTCTTAATAAATGAAGATTTTGTATGGAATTTCCATGGGCATGGGAACCCTCCCACAGTCAAAGCCCTTAGGCACATTCTTATGACAAAAAAACCTTTAATGATTAGCATTGTTGAACTGAAAATGAAGTTCTCAAGATAGAAAGCTATAAAATGGTCTTCAATTGGATACTCACCAATCTCATAACATGTGAACGAAAATGCGGATGAGGATTTTGTTGGATTGGTGTTGCCCGGTCCGGTTGGGCCGAATGCTGACCACTATAGCAATGCTGACCGACCGACACCGACAGACACTATAGCGATGTGGTCTTCAGGGTCAACTTCATTGTAGCGCTTTTGACTTTCAGCCGGAAGACACTGCAGCACTTTTGACAAAGTTGGCCGCCGATCACTGTTGCAATGTGGACTTCTTTTTCGGAATAGTGGACCGTCTTCTTCATATGTAACCCATCTCGGTCTAGGGTTTACTACAAAAATCCTCTGTAATTTTGTGCTCCCGATATAGTGAATTCTGCCTCTCCCGTGGACGTAGGGATTTTTCCCGAAACACATAAATCGTTGTGTCCCTTTCTTTCATTCCTTTATTTTTCCTCATTTCTGTAGTTGTGTCTCCCAAAGATTCCGCAACAGATTTATGGGTCCTCAAGCATGAAAGCATTCATGTTCTTTCCTGCACTGATGATCATCAGAGTGTCCTGGTTGATATGGTGTTCCATGATATTGGGATATCTATAGTCTTTGTTTATGCCTCTAACTCCTATCTCAATAGAAGGGAGCATTGGTAGAATATCACTTATATTTCTAAGAAAATTTCACACAGCTAGATGTCATTGGGTGATTTTAATACTGTGTTCCGACTAAAGGAGAAAACTGGTGATAACTTCAACATGATGGATGCTTATGACTTCCTTTCTTGCATTGAAAATTGTAGGCTAGTTGAAGTGACCACTATGGGGGTGATTACACCTGGAGCAGGTACACCATTAATGGGAGGCAAGCCAGCAGTATTGATAGATGCTTGGCCTGCATCGATGAAGGGAATGATCCCTTGATTATTTCTGGACTCATCTTACCAAAGCATCACTCTGATCATAATCCCATCCTGATTGATGTATGTGCTAGAAATGTGGGGTCTTCTCCTTTTCCTTTCAGACATAACAACTCGTGGATTGTGTGTAGGGGACAGGGTGAGGGGGTAGGGGTGGTTTGCTGGGGGCATGGGGGGGTTTGCAGTGGGTTGGGGGGGAAGTGTAGTGGGAAGGGGGGAAGTGCAGGGGGTAAGGGGTGTGTTGGGGGAAGGGTGTGTGTGTAGGGGGGGATGTAGTGGGCTAGGGGGGGGGGTGTAGTGGGCAGGGGGTAGGGGGAAGGGGTGTGTACAGTGGGCTGTGGGGAGTGCAGGGGGCAGTGCTGGGGAAGGGGGAAGGTGGGTACTGTTTTTTTATGGAATGGGGAGACATATAGCCACAGTTTAAAACTGTGGAAATAGGCCTATAGCCATGGTTTAAAACCGTGGAAAAAGGCCTATAGCCACAGTTTTAAACCATGGCTATATATATTTCCAGAATTAAGATTCTACCACGGTTTGAAAACCGTGGCTATAGGTTTTACCCTATAGCTACGCCAATACCAGCCACGGTTTATGAAACCGTGGATATAGATTTATTTTGTAGTAGTGATTTATGTCACAACCCGATGAGATGAGGGTATTCCATATCATGCATCATATAGGCACTTTTAGAAATCACATGCCATGCATTCTTGCCATTGCATCTAGGGTGCATTAGCGATTGCATGCTGTTGTGATAGAATTCGTGTAGATTATGCATGCTGTTGTGATAGATTCTTGATAGAATCCCTGTTGTTATGTTAGAGAGATGTTCATTTTCCTTTGTATGTGATAGATATTCATTTTCCTTTGATTCGCGGGGAGTATGGGCCCTCACAGATCGGAATTTGGCACCTCTTTGCCTTGTTTTTAGTGTTTCTAGGATTCTGTGCAGTTTCTGAGCTACTGCCCAGAAAATTACCAGAATACACGACGTGTACTTTTTGAATACACGTAGTGTAGTCTTCAAACCTTGTCACTGACCGTGTGACCAGAACACGGTGTCGTGAAAGTAACTTCGGGAACACGCCGTGTACGGTAGGTACACGCCCTGTAGTAATGAGCCGTGTACCCGGCCGTGTCACTAACAACACGGGTCGGGGAAGCTCGGGTATAACACGCCGTGTCCATAGGGAACACGCCGTGTAGTCCTTTCTAGGTACCCGACCTTGTCACGAACAACACGGGCCGGTGTTACCTTCTTTTCCACACGCCGTGTTTGTTCGGAACACGCCGTGTAGTCTTGTTCAGGGACTCAGCCATGTCACGAACAACACGGGGCGGTGTCGCCTTCGCCTATACATGCCGTGTTTGTTTGGAGAACACCGTGTAAGGTTCAGCTGTGTAGACGACCATGTGTTTAACAACACGGGCCACCGAAGCCTTGTCCACTACACGTTGGGTCCTTAGGGAACACGCCGTGTAGTCTCAGTTTAATAAAACCATGTGGGTCAGCCATGTAAGAGACTCGGGCATGGGTATAGTTTTCAGGTACATGCTGTGTGTTGGGGTCAACACACCGTGTAGTTGAGGTGTTACACAACTTGTAGGGCAGGAGCACACGCCCATCCGTGGTTTAAGAAGACACACCGTGTAGTTTTTATACACACCATGTAGTCAAGTTTTGTAAACTTGTGTGTTTTCCTTCCCCTGTTTCCATTTTGTACTCTTGTGTTCTATGTCCTTGTTTTCCTGATCTAAGGTGTACTTTTTATCTTTCAGAGCTATGCCTCCGAGATGTCCTACGGTTGTACGTCTGTTGTCAGGCAGTGATCAGACGCTAGACAGGGCTGATCAAGGACTTCCTACCGATCCTCCAGTTGGGCCAGCCTTGGCACCGGCTGTTATACCAGTTGCAGGTGCTGATGTGCAGTTCAGGGAAGGTTTCATGAGGATGATGCAGACCTTTCAGGTAGCATCGTCTCCTGCCACGACTATGGAAGACTTGACGCGGGTTTTCCAGCAGTAGCATCCTCCCACGTTCTTGGGGGAAGGAGGACCTCAGGCTGCAGATTCATGGATGGAAGCCATGCTGACTATCTTTGAGCATCTAGAGACGCCTCTAGAGAGGTGGGTTAAGCTCACCACCTACATGATCTGAGACTCCACCAGGAGGTGGTGGGACGTGATCTTACAGGTGGGTCATCAGCAGGTTATGGCTTGGGAGGAGTTCCAGCACGTGTTCTACGACTACTTCTACACGGAGACCCTCAGGGATGACCGAGCCCGGGAGTTCATGAGCTTAGAGCAGGGTACTCTTTCGGTCATGGAGTATTCCTCTCGTTTCACCGAGCTGAAGCGTTTCACACCCCTCCGAGATGGGAGTGGGGTGTTCTTGGCAAGGAATTTTGAGGATGGTCTCAGGCAGGAGATCCGCTCGCAGGTGAACATCTTCCAGCTGACTTCCATCACTTCCATTGTCAATTAGGCACTAATTGCAGAGCATAATATGAGAGAATCCGAAGCTGTGAGCCAGGGCGGTTCTGCTTCCAGAGCTAGCTTTCCTCCAGATGATAGCAAGAAGCGCCATAGGGAGTCTACGCGCGGTGATCCGAGGAAGCGAGATACATCTTCAGGTAGCCAAGTGGTGTGCTACCAGTGTGGACGGTCAGGGCACATGAGGCTGCAGTGCCAGAGAGACCCCGTGGAGTGCCGATCTTGCGGAAAGATGGGTCACTTTCAACATTTCTGCCAAGTTTTCTCACCAGCAGCTGGTGACCGGGGTTCTTCCATGACTCGTCGTTCAGGAGCAGCACCACTAGTTTCTCACCAGTCGGGGAACAGGAGTTCTTCTAGCCATTCGAGCCGAGGTGGAGGTCGAGGCTGTGGTGGTCAGCCACCAGTCCCTCAGCATCAACAAGGTGGATTAGCTCATAGTGGTCAGCTAGGGGCGTAGGGCCGCGGTGTAGTCCAGTCTTCCACCGTGGAGCAAATCTATCAGGAGAAGGATCCCGACCCTTCTACGGTTTGAGGTACGATCTTAGTATCCTCAGTTTTATCTTCATACCTTTTCGATACTAGTGATATGCATAGTTTTATCTCTGTTGCTGCTGTGGAGAGCGTTCATATCTATGTCTTTTCTTCTGCTGACTCGTTGACACTAGACACACCTTTGGGGAAGAGGACATCTAGTGTACGCCAGTGTAGAGAGTGCCCTCTCGAGGTTACAGGGTATTGTTTTTTATGGGATATCTATGTCCTAGAGATGACAGCATATGATTTCATCCTCGGGATGGACTGATTGGTTCCCTTCCAAGTAGTCGTCAACTCTTATTTCCGTAGAGTGAGTTTTGTTTCACTAGAGGGTGAATCTTTTCTTCATATAGGCGAGTGGGATGTTCAGGCGAGTCGAGCAGGACTCGAGCATCATGGGCTATGAAGGGTGACAGCCTAGATTGCTAGTCTTTATCTAGATGATTAGGGGACTTCACAATTGAACTTTCCTCCAGTGCTGTAATGTTTCAGGGACGTCTTTCCAGAGGACTTTTTAGGTTTGCCTCTAGAACGTGAGGTAGACTTCTTGATTGATCTCGTGCCAGGAGCGGCACCGGTGTCCATTACTCCTTATAGGATGGCTACACCTGAGTTGTAGGAGCTCAATAAGCAATTGGAGGAGTTGCAGGCAAAGGGTTTCATCCAACCCAGTACTTCTCCTTGGGGTTTGCCTGTCCTCTTTGTGAAGAAGGTAGATGGTACCCTTCAGCTTTGCGTGGATTATCGGAAGCTGAACCCGTTGACGGTCAAGAACCAATATCCCTTTCCAAGGATCGATGACCTATTTGATCAGCTTCGAGGAGCCCGGGTGTTCTGAAAGACCGACTTGAGGTCCGGTTATCATTAGTTGCACGTTAGACCATCTGATATACCTCTGACATCCTTTAGGAGCAGGTATGGTCTATTTGATTATACAGTCATGTTGTTCGGTCTCACGAATGCGCCTGCAGTTTTCAGGGCACTGATTAACCGAGTGTTCCATCCTTACTTGGATTCCTTTGTCGTGTTCTTCGTGGATGATATCTTGGTGTACTATCACACTCGACACGACCATGCCACACATCTTGAGATCATTTTGAGTACACTGAGAGAGCATCGACTTTATGTTAAACTCTCGAAGTGCCACTTTTGGATGGATCAGATTCACTTCTTGGGTCACGTCATCTCAGAGGCAGGAGTATCTGTGGACCTAGATAAAGTGAGAGCTGTAATATCCTTGGAGTAGCCGAAGAACGTTTTTGAGGTACATAGCTTCCTAGGGTTGGCTGGATACTACAGACGCTTCATTTAGGAATTTTCACACCTAGCAGCACCTTTGACAGGACTGAACAAGAAGGGGGAATAGTTTTTATGGTCAGATTCTTGTGAGTCAGCCTTTCAGGAGCTGAAAGGGAGGTTGACGTCAGCACCGATACTAGTCTTGCCAGGGCCAAGCAAGAGCTAAGCTGTTTACAGCGATGCTTCAGGTATGTTGCTGGGAGTTGTGCTTATGCAGGGATATGGAGTCGTTGCATATGGGTCTCGGCAGTTGAGGCCACATGAGAGAAACTACCCGATGCATGATCTGGATTTGGCAGCTGTTGTTCATGCCATACACTATTGGAGACACTACCTACTGGGAGAGCACTTTGTGGTCTTCACCGACCACAAGAGTCTCAAGTATATCTTCACTCAGTGTGATCTGAATCTGAGACAGTGCAGGTGGGTCAAGTATCTTCAGTATTTTGACTTCAAGCTTGCCTATATGCCAGGAAAGGACAATGTTGTGGCAGTTGCATTGAGCAGGAGAACTCAGGTTCAGGCAGTTCAGGAGGCCAGTAGTGAGTGGCAGCTGATGACTCTATTCTCTGAGATGCATCTGGAGGTGCACGACAAACAGGGACATACTTTCCTATCTTCTATAGCTGTAACCTCTACACTTATTGATCGAGTATGGATGAGGCAGCTATCAGACTCAGAAGGCTTAGTCCTGCGGGAAAGTGTTTCAGGAGAGGACCCTCTTCCTGGATGGACAGTGGGCGAGGATGAGATCTTGCGTTTCTTGGGATGCGTATGGGTACCAGCAGACATACAAGAGGAGTTGATGTGGGATTTTCATTCCTCTGTTTGGGAAGTTCATCCTGGTGTCACCAAGATGTATCAGGATCTTCATCGCCAGTATTAGTGGCCAAGTATGAAGAAAGATGTTGCTGGTTTTGTCATGAGATGTTCTACTTGTCAGCATGTGAAAGCAGAGCATCAGTGACCAGCAGGCCTTTTACAGCTATTATCCATTCCGGAGTGGAAGTGGAATGATGTTGCGATGGACTTCGTGACCGGGTTGCTGAGGTCACCTCGAGGGAACGATGCTGTTTGGGTTATCGTTGACAGGATCACGAAGGTTGCTCACGTTTTGCCGATCAAGGAGACCTTTAGTGTCGATGATCTGGGATGACTTTACATTTGAGAGATTTTTCTTCTTCATGGAGTTCTACACTCCATTTTTTCAGATAGGGATGTGTGCTTTACCTCTCGGTTCTGGCAGGGACTTCAGAAGGCCTTGGGTACACATGTACTTTTAAGTACAACATACCATCCCCAGACTGATCGCCAGTTCGAGCGCACGATCCAGGTGCTTGAGGATATGCTCCGAGCCTGCATTATAGACTTTGGCGGTTCCTGGGAAAAGCATATTCCTCTAGTGTAGTTCTCCTACAATAACAGTTTCTAGGCAACCATTCAGATGGCACCATATGAGGCTTCGTACGGTAGGCCATGCCGATCACCCTTATGCTGGCTGGAGGTAGGAGAGGCAGCTTTGTTGGGAACTCGTCTCGTTCAGGAGACCTCAGAGAAGATATAGCTAATTCGGAAGTGGATGGCTATAGCACAGTCTCGACAGAAGTCTTATGCTGATTAGCGGAGACGATTTTTGGGGTTTGAGGTCGGAGATCAGGTTTTCCTGCGTGTCGCACCGAGGTTGGGACACAAGAGGATTCAGAGATAGGGAAAGCTTTCACCATGGTACGCTGGACCGTTTGATGTCTTGGAGAGAGTGGGGCCGGTCGCCTATCGGTTGCAGCTACCTCAGAGGTACCGGGCCATGCATGAAGTCTTCCATGTGCCTCAGCTCTGATGCTACTTTTCAGATCCGTCTCATGTATTTCAACCTGAGGAGGTTGAGCTTGAAGCGGATGCATAGTTTGAGGAGCATCCTATCTGGATTGCCGATCGCAGTACAAAGGTTCTCCGTGGGTGGTCTGTTCCTCTGGTATGAGTGCTATGGAATCACAGGCGAGTACAGGATGAGACTTGGTAAAGGGAGGCCAATTTACGATCGCAGTGGCTGGAGCCGTTCAGGGTTTCTTCTTCTACGCCTCATTAAGGAAATTAGGGGACAAATTTCTTTAAGGGGGGAAGTTTTTAAGAAACTGAATCTTTGTTTCAGGTATGTTTTTCCTTTTTTTGGAGTTTTTAATGAAAATGAACTTTCTGGAAAATTTTTGAAGTAGACGTCGTGTACTTTCTGAGTACACGCCATGTACTTTTCTCCAGCTCAAAGCCGTGTGCTGGCCGTGCCCGGGCCACACACACGGTGTGTAGGGGTGACGTGGAGGATGATTTTGGCGGAGTACGGAAAGGACCCAGTACATGCCATGTACTCTAAAAGTACACACGGTGTACTTTATTTTTTTCACTAAACGGACTGGGGTCACGTCTGACGCATAGAAACACCTCCTTCTAGGTCCCGTTCGTCCGAGAGCAACCCGTATGACCGAATCTTCGATGATCTCCCTCCTCTTCATCCATTCTCCGATTCGATCACGGTTGATTGCGTTGGAATCGCAGCGGTAAGATATTCCTTCTCCTTGAGATTCATTTTCTGATTCCTCTTTGTTTTCGAGTTATCGTGGGTTGGGTATTTTGTGCATTTTCTCAGATCTATGACGTTTTAAGGGGAATCAATCGTCGTGGTTTACATATATCAATCTCCTAGGATCGAGGTAGGTGGTTTGTGCCTTTCTGTCAAAAGTCGATGAGTATTTTGTGCAAATTCCACAAATTCCCTTGGGCGGGGAATTATGGGTTTCCTGTTTTTCCCCTACTGTTTTCCTGCTTTGCATGATTGCTGTAGTAGAGGTTTATTCTTGTGAGTAGAGTAAATTGTCTTGTGCCGAGGTTGCTTTTCCATGCTTGTTTACCTTTTGGTGTTGCCAGTTGCCATGCCTAGTTGTAGGATAGTGGAACTGTATCTTTTTATTTGTTGTGGAGCCTTAGACTAATAGCCAAGTAGTTATTGAGGTTTACTTGGATGATGTACGTGCACTGAGCATGTTTATTTTCACCTAGGACTGTGAGAACCTAGTGTAGTAGACCACAGGGAGAATAGACGTAAGGGCTTCTCCAGAGTGTCTTTTAATACGATGCGAGACCACAGGGGGAATTGATGATGAGTGCTTCCTCAGAGAGTCAGTAGTTCTTCAACGTGGGCCACTGGGAGAATGAGATGTTGAGTGCTTCCCCAGAGAGACTTTAGTACGATACAAGACTATAAGGGGAATTGACGGTGAGTGCTTCCTTAGAGAGTCTATTAATTCATAGCTAAACCAGATGGGTGAGACTATGTGTGCCTCCTAGAGGGTTGCCGGTACTTGTAGGTTGAACCATAGGGGTTAGGCTGTGAGAGCTACCCATAGGGTTACCTGTTTTCTTCTTGTTGCTGCTAATTACTTGTGCACTTTTTCTTCTAGAACTGTGGATTGTAGCTGCTGCATGCTTTCTGTTTACTGCTTCCTGCACTTTTACTTGCCTTGTATTCATTGACTGTTAGGCACCGATATTTGGGTGATTGTCTACTGGGATTGTATCTCACACCTTGTTTGGGCCATGCTTTTGGGCCTAAGCTGACTTTGTTGTTTCAGGAATAGATAAGGTCAAACTCCCTTCGACTTCCGGTACATGATTTCTTGGAGATGGAGAGGAAGGGACCGAGCTTAGGCTTGCGATGCTGAGGAGTTTACTTTGTTTTCTTTTCACTTTGTTTTTCAGTTTTACTTCAGCACATTGGTTTGTTTACTGCTTTCCATAGGCATATGTACCATGTTGCATCATCATTATTTATACATTGCTTCCGCTGTTCAGTTAAGTTGTTGTATGTTGTTATTGTTTCCGTTATTGTGACTGGTTGTTCTTCCACTGTATACTTTACTGAATGAGGGAATAGTTTCCCCACTGACTCACCAAGGCCCTCACTGCTAGTTGGTAGCCTCTGGTGTTTGGAGAAATGCGCTTGAGGTTATGTGGAGAACTGGGTATGGGGAACCAGTGGAGGGGCTCCGAATTCGGGTTGTTACAAAGTGGTATCAGATGAGTTATTTTCTATTTCTTTACTATTTTGAGACTTTATCTAGTGATAGGATGGACTCGGTACTTGGTATTAAGCTGTGCTCGGGAGTAGCTAACCCGTGTACATAGAAAATCCATACTACCTCGTTAATTGCAGTTCTGGTTTTGAGATTTTATGGTTGATTTGATTTCACCTAGAGTGATTCACATGACTTGTGCTATTATTGTTTTGATATTTCGGTTCTATTTCTGTCATAACCAGATGAGATGAGTGTATGCTATCTCATGCATTATATAGGAACTTGTAGAAATCGCATGCCATGCATTCTTGCCATTCCATCTAGGGTGAATTAGCGATTGCTTGCTGTTGTAATAGACTTCGTGTAGATTATGCATGCTATTATGATAGATTATTGATAGAATACCTGCTGTTATGTTAGAGATATGTTCGTTTTCCTTTGTATGTGACTGTAGGAGATTCCAAGATTTGATTCGCGAGGAGTATGGGCCCTCACGGATCATAATTTGGCACCTCTTTGCCTTGTTTTTAGTGTTTTTGGGATTCTGTACAGTTTCTGAGCTACTGCACAGAAAAACCCAGAATACACGGCGTGTACTTTTTGAATACACACCGTGTAGTCTTCAGGCCGTGTCACTGACCGTGTGAGCAGAACACGATGTCGTGAATGTAACTTCGGGAACACGCTGTGTACGGTAGGTACATGCCGTGTAGTAATGAGCCGTGTACCCGGCCGTGTCACTAAAAACACGGGTCGAGGAAGCTCGGTTAGAACACGCCGTGTCCATAGGGAACATGCCGTGTAGTCCTTTCCAGGTACCCAGCTGTGTCATGAACAACACGGGCCGACGTTACCTTCTTTTCCACAAGCTGTGTTTGTTCGGAACACGCCGTGTAGTCTTGTTCTGGGACTCGGCCGTGTAACGAACAACACGGGGCAGTGTTGCCTTCGCCTATACACGCTGTGTTTGTTCAGAGTAGGCCGTGTAAGGTTCAGCCGTGTAGACGGCCGTGTGTTTAACAACATGGGCCATCGAAGCCTTGTCCACTACACGCCGTGTCCTCAGGGAACACGCTGTGTAGTCTCAGTTTAAGAAAACCATGTGGGTCAGCCGTGTAAGAGACTCGGGAAGGGGAATAGTTTTCAGGTACACACCGTGTGTTGGGGTCAACACACCTTGTAGTTGAGGTGTTACACGACTTGTAGGGAAGGAGCACATGCCCATGTCAGTGGTTTAGGAAGAAACACCGTATAGTTTTTATACACGACGTGTAGTCAAGTTTTGTAAACTTGTGTGTTTTTCTTCCCCTATTTCTGTTTTGTACTCTTGTGTTCTCTATCCTTATTTTACTGATCTAAGGTGTACTTTTGATCTTTCAGAGCTATGCCTCCGAGACTTCCTCCAGTCGTACGTCTATCGTCAGGCAGTGATCAGACGCTAGATAGGGCTGATCAGGGACTTCCTGCCGATCCTCCAGTCGGGCCATCCTTGGCACCGACTGTTATACCAGTTGCAGGCACTGATGCGAATTTCATGGAAGGTTTCATGAGGATGATGCAGACCTTCTAGGGAGCACTGCCTCCTGCCATGACTATGACAGACATGACGCTGGTTTTCCAGCAGCAGCATCCTCCCACGTTCTCGGGGTAAGGAGGACCTCAGGCTACAGAGTCATGGCTGGAAGCCATGCTAACTATCTTTGAGCATCTAGAGATGCCTCCATAGATACGGGTTAAGATCACCACCTACATGCTCCGAGACTCCACCAAGAGGTGGTGGGATGTGATCTCACAGGCGGGTCATCAGTAGGTTATGTCTTGGGAGGAGTTCCAGCGCATGTTCTATGACTACTTCTACCCGGAGACCCTGAGGGCCGACCGAGCCCAGGAGTTCATGAGCTTAGAGCAGGGTACTCTTTCTTTCATGGAGTATTCATCTCGTTTCACCGATCTGCAGTGTTTCACACCCCTATGGGATGGGAGTGGGGTGTTCTTGGCAAGGATGTTTGAGGATGGTCTTAGGCGGGAGATCTGCTCACTGGTGAACATATTCCAGCTGACTTCCATCACTTTCATTGTCAATCAGGCACTGATTACGGAGCGTAATCTGAGAGACTCCGGAGCTGCGAGCTAGGGCGGTTCTACTTCCAGAGCTATCTTTCCTCCATATGGTAGCAAGAAGCACCATAGGGTGTCTACGTGCAGTGATCCGAGGAAGTGAGATACATCGTCAGGTAGCCAGGTGGTGTGCTACCAGTGTGGCCGGTCAGGGCACATGAGGCCGCAGTGCCAGAGAGACCCCATGGAGTGCCGATCTTGCGGCAATATGGGTCACCTTCAACGTTTTTTCCAGGTTTTCTCACTAGCAGTTGGTGACTGGGGTTTTTTCATGACTCCTCGTTCAGGATCAGCGCCACCAGTTTCTCACCAGTCGGGGAACTGGAGTTCTTCCAACCGTTCGGGCCGAGGTGGTGGTTGAGGCCATGGTGGTCAGCCACCAGTCCCTCAGCATCAACAAGGTGGATCAGCTCAGAGTGGTCATCTAGGGGCACATGGCCGTGGTGCAGGCTAGTCATTCACCGTAGAGCAGATCTATCAGGAGCAGGATCCCGACCCTTATACGGTTCGAGGTATGATCTTAGTAGCCTCAGTTTTATCTTCATCCCTTTTCGATACTGGTGCTACACATAGTTTTATCTCTATTTATGCTATGGAGAGCATTGGGCTCTGTGTCTTTTCTTCTATCGACTTGTTGACACTAGACACACCTTTTGGGACGAGGACATTTAGTGTATGCCAGTGTAGAGAGTGCCCTCTCGAGGTTATAGGGTATCATTTTGTTATGGGATCTCTATGTCCTAGAGATGACAGGATATGATTTCATCCTCAGGATGGACTGGTTGGTTCTCTTCCAAGCAGTCGTTGACTTTTATCACTGCAGAGTGAGTTTCGTTTAACCAGAGGGTGAATCTTTTCTTCATAGAGGCGAGTGGGATGTTCATGCGAGTCGAGCAGGACTCGAGCATCATGGGCTAGTAAGGGTGACAACCCATATTTCTAGTCTTTTTCTGGATGATCTGGTGACTTCACAATTGTACTTTCCTCCAGTGGTGGATCTTTTCAAGGATGTCTTTCCAGAGGACTTTTTAGGTTTGAGTTCAGAACGTGAGGTAGACTTCTCTATTGAGCTCGTGCCAGGAGCGGCACCGGTGTCCATTCCTCCTTATAGGATGGCTACACCTGAGTTGTAGGAGCTCAAGAAGCAATTGGAGGAGTTGAAGCAAAGGGTTTCATCCAACCCAGTACTTATCCTTGGGGTTCGCCTGTCCTGTTTGTGAAGAAGGCAGACGGTACCCTTCGACTTTGCATGGATTATCGGAAGCTGAACCAGTTGATGGTCAAGAACCGATATCACTTTCCGAGGATCGATGACCTCTTTGATCATCTTCAAGGATCCTAGCTGTTCTCAAAGATCTACTTGAGGTCCGGTTATCATCAGTTTCATGTTAGACCATCTGATATACCTCTGACAGCCTTCAGGAGCAGGTATGGTCTATACGAGTATATAGTCATGCCGTTCGGTCTCACGAACGCGCCTGCATTTTTCATGGCACTGATGAACTGAGTGTTCCATCCTTACTTGGATTAATTTTTCATGGTCTTCGTGGAATATATCTTGGTGTACTCTCACACTCAACACGACCATGTCACACATCTTGAGATCGTTTTGAGTAAACTGAGAGAGCATCAGCTTTATGCTAAACTCTTGAAGTGCCACTTCTGGATGGATCAGATTCACTTCTTGTGTCACGTAATATCAGAGGCAGGAGTATCTGTGGACCCATAGAAAGTGAGAGCTATAGTCTCCTGGGAGCAACTGAAGAATGTTTTTGAGGTACAGAGCTTTCTAGGGTTGGATGGATACTACAGACGCTTCATTCAGCACTTTTCACGCCTAGCAACACCTTTGACAGAACTGACCAAGAAGGGGGCGAAGTTCTTATGGTCAGATTCTTGTGAGTCAGCCTTTCAGGAGCTTAAAGGGAGGTTGACGTCAGCACCGATACTAGTCTTTCCCGAGCCAAGCAAGAGCTATGCTGTTTACGGCGATGCTTCAGGTATCGGGCTGGGAGCTGTGCTTATGCAGGGAGATGGAGTCGTTGCATATGTGTCTTGGCAGTTGAGGCCACATGAGAGGAACTACCTAACGCACAATCTGGAGTTGACAACTGTTTTCCATGCCCTACACTGTTGGAGACACTACCTGCTAGGAGAGCACTTTGTGGTCTTCACCGACCACAAGAGTCTCAAGTATATCTTCACTCAGCGTGATCTGAATCTGAGACAGCGCAGGTGGTCGAGTATCTTCAGTCTTTTGACTTCGAGCTTGCCTATACGCCAGGAAAGGGCAATGCAGTGGCAGATGCGTTGAGTAGGAGAACTCAGGTTCAGGCGGTTCAGGAGGCCAGCAGTGAGTGGCAGCTGATGGCTCTGTTCTCTGAGATGCATCTGGAGGTGCACGAAAAACAGGTACATACATTCCTATCTTATGTAGCTGTTACCTCTACACTTCTTGATCGATTACGGATGAGGCAGCTATCAGACTCAGAAGTCTTAGTCCTGCGGGAGAGTTTGTCCGGAGAGGACCCTCTTCCTGGATGGATAGTGGGAAAGGATGAGATCTTGCATTTCCAGGGACGCGTATGGGTGCCAGCAGAGATACGCGAGGAGCTGATGCGGGATTTTCATTCCTCTATTTGGGCAGTTCATCCTGGTGTCACCAAGATGTATCGGGATCTTCATCGCCAGTATTGGTGGCCAGGTATGAAGAAATATGTTGCTGGTTTTGTCATGAGATGTTCAACTTGTTAGTAGGTGAAAGCAGAGCATCAACGACCAGCATGCCTTTTACAGCAGTTACCCATTCCAAAGTGGAAGTGGAACAATGTTGAGATGGACTTCGTGACCTGGTTGCCGAGGTAACCTCGAGGTAACGATGCTGTTTGGGTTGTCATCGATAGGATCACTAAGGTTTCTCACTTTTTTTCAATCAAGGATACCTTCGGTGTCGATGATCTGGGATGACTTTACATCCGAGAGATCGTTCGTCTGCATAGAGTTCCACACTCCATTGTTTCAGACAGGGATGCGTGCTTTACCTCTCGGTTCTGGAAGGGACTTCAGAAGGCCTTGGGTACACAGGTACTTTTATGTACAGCATACCATCCCCAGATTGATGGCCAGTTCGAGCGCACGATCCAGGTGCTTGAGGATATGCTCCGATCCTGCATTCTATACTTTGGTGGTTCTTGGTAAAAGCATATTCCTCTGGTGGAGTTAGCCTACAAGAACAGTTTCCAGGAGACCATTCAGATGGAACCATATGAGGATTTGTACGGTAGGCCATGCCGATCACCCTTATGCTGGCTGGAGGCAGGAGAGGCAGCTTTGCTGGGACCTCGTCTCGTTCAGGAGACCTGAGAGAAGATAGAGCTGATTCAGAAGCAGATGGCTATAGCACATTCTCGATAGAAGTCCTATGCTGATCAGCGGAGACGACCTCTAGAGTTCAAGGTCAGAGATCAGGTTTTCCTGCATGTCACACCGAGGTTGGGACACAAGAGGATTCGGAGACAGAGCAAGCTTTCACCACGGTACATCAGGCCGTTTGAGGTCTTGGAGAGAGTGGGGCCGGTCACCTATCGGTTATAGCTACCTTAGAGGTACCAGGCCATGCACGACATCTTCCATGTCTCTCAGCTCCGACACTAATTTTCAGATCCTTCTCATGTCTTTCAACCTGAGGAGGTTGAGCTTAAAGCGGATGCATCATTTGAGGAGCATCCTATCCGGATTGTCGATCGCAGTACGAATGTTCTCTGTGGGCAGTGTGTTCCTCTGGTACGGGTGCTATGGTAGCACAGGTGAGTGCAAGATGAGACTTGGGAAAGGGAGGCCGATGTACGATCGCAGTGGCCGGAGCTGTTCGGGGTTTCTTCTTCTACGCCTCGCTAAGAAAATTCGAGGATGAATTTATTTAAGGGGGGAAGTTTGTAAGAACCCAGATCTTCATTTTCAGGTATGTTTTTCCTTTTTCTAGAGTTTATAAGGAAAATGAACTTTCTGGAAATTTTAGAAGTACACACCGTGTACTTTCTGAGTACACGCCGTGTACTTTTCTCCGGCTCAAAGCCATGTGCTGGCTGTGCCTGAGCCACACACACAGTGTGTAGGTGTGACGTGGAGGCTGATTTTGGCGGAGTATAGAAAAGACCCAGTACACGCCGTGTACCTTCTTTTTTTCACTAAACGGACTGGGGTCGCGCCTGACTCACAGAAACACCTCCTTCTAGGTCCTGTTCGTCCGAGAGTGACCCGTACGGCCGAATCTTCGACGAGCTCCCCCCTCTTCATCCATTCTCTGATTCAAGAATTTTCAATTTCATTGGAATCGCAACAGTAAGATCTTCCTTCTGCTTGAGCTTCATTTTCTGATTCCTCTTCGTTTTCGAGTAATCGTGGGTTGAGAGTTTTGTGCGTTTTCTCAGATCTACGACGTTCTAAGGGGAATCAATCGTCGTGGTTCACATATATCGATCTCCTAGGATTGAGGTAGGTGGTTTGTGCCTTTCTGTTGAAAGTCGATGAGTATTTTGTTCAAATTCCACAAATTCCCTTGGGTGGGGAATTGTGGGTTTCCTGTTTTGCCCCTACTGTTTTCCTAATTTGCTTGATTGCTGTAGTAGAGGTTTATTCTTGTGAGTAGAGTAAATTGTCTTATGCTCAGGTTACTTTGCCATGCTTGTTTACCTTTTGGCGTTGCCAGTTTCCATGCCTAGTTGCAGGATAGTGGAACTGTTGCTTTGTATTTGCTGTGGAGCCTTATACTAATAGCCAAGTAGTTCTTGAGGTTTACTTGGATGATGTACGCGCGCTGAGCATGTTTATCTTCACCTAGGACTGTGATAACCTAGTGTAGTAGACCATAGGGAGAATAGAAATAAGGGCTTCTCCAGAGTGTCTTTTAATACGATGCGAGACCACAGGAGGAATTGAAGATGAGTGCTTCCTCGGAGAGTCTATTGTTCCTCGATGTGGGCCACATGGGGAATGAGATGTTGAGTTCTTCCCCAGAGAGCCTTTAGTACGATACGAGATTATAGAAGGAATTGACGGTGAGTGCTTCCTCAAAGAGTCTATTAATTCATAGCTGAACCAGAGGGGTGAGACTGTGTGTGCCTCCTAGAGGGTTCCTAGTACTTGTAGGTTGAACCATATGGGTTAGGCTGTGAGAGCTACCCAGAGGGTTACCTATTTTATTCTTGTTGTTGCTGTTTACTTGTGCACTTTTTCTACTAGAACTGTGGATTGTAGCTGCTGCGTGCTTTCTGTTTACTGCTTCCTACACTTTTACTTGCCTTGTATTCATTGACTGTTAGGCATAGATCTTTGGGTGATTGCCTACTGGTATTGTATCTAACACCCTATTTGGGCCATGATTTTTGGCCTAAGCAGACTTTGTTGTTGCAGGAATAGATAAGGGCAAGCGCCCTTCGACTTCCGGTACGTGATTGATTGGATCTGGAGAGCAAGGGACCAAGCTTAGGCTTATGATGCTGAGGAGTTTACTTTGTTTTTTTTAACTTTGTTTTTTAGTTGTACTTCATCACGTTGGTTTGTTTACTTCTTTCCATAGGCATATGTACCATGTTACATCATCATTATTTATACATTGCTTTCACTGTTCAGTTCAGTTGTTGTATGCTGTTATTGTTTCCGTTATTGTGACTGGTTGTTCTTCCGCTGTATACTTTATCGAATGAGGGCATAGTTTCCCCACCGACTCACCAAGACCCTCGTTGCTAGTCAGTAGCCTCTGGCATTTGGGGAAATGCGCTTGAGGTTATGTGGCGAACCGGGTACGGGGCACTAGTGGAGGGGCTCCGGATTCGGGTTGTTACATCATGTCCTAGGAAAAGGAAACATAAGAAATTGGTGAGCTCAAATTCTTAGTAAGGGAAATCAATACAACAAAAGATATCATAAACATAAACATTAGGCATGGTGAATAACTAAAAACACATGCCCTTAAAAATAAACTTGAACATATTATGGAAGGAATAAGAGTTGAATAACTAATGCCATAATAAAGCATAATCATGGGTATTATACTAGTTGAATACCTGCATTGAATTTCAATTAATAGTTTCATAATGATGAATTGAATAATTCCATACCTCATAACTACACCGTCAAGGCCTCGTGTCAAGACCATAAATAACCATTTTGTCAAGGCCTCGTGCCAAGACTATAGTTTTTCTCACGAGACCTACCGATGCATCGAGGGGCTATAATGGGCCACACCCATCACTTAATAAGTCCAATGAATTCCTCATATGAAGGGGTTAAACATAAACAATATATACATTCATATTGAATCTAACATGTGAAATGTAAATAACTTTTCCTGAACATTAAGAATAAACACTAACCATTCAGAGTAAATTGGTGAATGGTTTTAAGATAGAACATACACAGTAAAACTAATAATAAACCATTAAATTAAATATGATAGATTATATCATAAAATATTAATCCCAATAATACATAAGAACCAACAAGAGTGTTGAAATAGATGAAGATACTCTTATAAAATCATCGAGTAATTCTTGAGATAAATACTCTTTTACTTTGAAAAGAAGATTTGTTTTGGGGAACTATTTATATAAAACTATAAGTGGAGTAATATAGTATTTTCATAATAAAATGATTAATTTTATAAATATAATGGTTGATAAAAATATATTATAGCCTGCCTTTTAAAATAGGAAAGAATTTGAGAAATCCCCTTGAACCGGGTTTGTATTTTGGGAGGAATTTTTGAAAGATCCTTTTAAAACATATAACTCCCCACAAATAAAAGTAGTATTCTGGTTGTTAAAATATATATAAAATTAACACTGAATTTATGATTATTACATATGAATAAATAAGAATTTAATTGAGGTAAGTATAGAATAAGAGTAACCCGAATGAAAACGGAGGTTCGGGTAGAAAACCCTTACCTTAAGTCCGATGGTGTTCTTCACTTGATCTTAGTGTCATAGATAACCAAATTAAATCCAATAATTAATATTTACAGAAAATTATATTTATTTAATTGATTTATTATAGCCTTATTAAGTTCATTCATGGCCTTCTTGATTGGTTTAAGAGGTTTAATTTTATTGTTTGGGAGTGTTTTCTTCTTTGGTATTCATAACCAATTTACTTATATACATGTAAGATAAAAATGTAATATGAGAATGGTTGTCCAGAATAGAAGTTATATTTAATTTTTTTAACATAATGAAGATTACATGGTTATAAAATTTATTTGGTTATTGAGAGTGAAGATGAATATATAAAACTGTAATGATAATTGTTTGGGTTAATTAGCGATTTTTGACCAAAAAGAACTCATATAAATTAATATAATGTGTAGAAAAAGATTTCAAAACCTTAAATAAGTTATAATACACATATTATAGTATTTATAAACCCTAAAAATGGTTTTATGACGAGAATTGAAGACAGTAATAGAAATTGAAAACCGTCGTCCTTGAATGTGATAAATTAACACATCTTAGATGGTGTTTTCATTTCTAGTATAAAAGAAGGGTAAATGAGAGATGATGATGAATTATTCCATTATAATAACAAAATTATAGTAAGGTAATGGAGTTATAATAACATTTTTATGAAATTAGTTTAGGAAATAAAAATAAAATAAAGTAACTCGAAATAAAATAAATGGAAATAGAAATTTACCTCTTGAAGTTATCTTCCTTGAGAGCCTCTTTAGGTGAGAGGTTTTGGTATTTTTATGAGACCAAGGGCCACTGAATGTGGGGTAGGATATTGGGAGAATATTTGAGCTAAAATTAGAAAAGGATCAAGGCTTGATAGGAGTGAAGATAAGAGAGATTGATGGGGGTTTTTATAGTTGAGGAGAGGAGTGATTTTTGAATATTTTATTCATTATTTTATTATTTTTCTCAAGAAAAGCAATAGTATTGATTTCTGTGAACAAGAATAGTAATATTTTCATGTGATTTTTCACTAATGGTTTCTTAAATCACCCATGATGCAAGGAATATTGTATTTAACTTATAATGTATATATACGGTAAATTATCGTATTTCACTATTCACTAAAAATTCAAATATTTTAGAAAAATCCCAAAAATTCACCATATCCATTTTTCGATGTGTAGAGTCAAAAAATGGACTCCATTTTATCAAAATAATTTTCTAAATATGATAAATTTAATTTTTAATTAAAATAATTATTTACTCAAAAAAATATAGTTTTAAAACCAAAAACTGATTTTATAATACCTTGGAAAATTAACTAAGGTCTTATTAAATTATTATGAAATAATAGGAAAAAAAAATATTTATTTAGGAACCCATTTTATGAAAATAAAATAAATTATTAATTTAAAATTGTAATTAAATATTTATCACTCACAAAAATATGAATACATAATTAATAATTTATAAAATATTATACTTCATTTATAAGGTGCCTAAATTTTATTCATACATTCATGGGAAACGTTACTATTCATAAGGGTTATATTACTATTCATAAGGGTATGTTACTATTCATAAGGGTAAGTTACTATTCACCAAAAATTAAGTTTATTCTATCAGACTACAAATATCACCCTAAACACAATAGTGTATGTCATTTTTTAAGATTTAAATCACAGAAGTAGAAAAATTATGTTTATTGGCTAGGTTATTACAATGTGTTACTTTTTAGATACTTAGTGTTTCATGCATTCAATATTAAATTTATTTTCAAATCCTTGGGGTGTTACATTCTCCCCTCCTTACAAAAGTTTCATCCTCAAAATTCATAGAATGTTACCTCATAAAAAGATTTGGTTAGGTATTCATAATAAGCTCCTCAGGATCCCATGTTTCCTCTTCTATTTTATGATTTTTCCAAAGTATCTTTAATAGTCGAGTCATTCGATTCCTCAACACCTATTCTTTAGTTTCGAAAATCTGGATATGATCTTCGTAGTAAGATAGGTCATGTTCCAATTCTATACCTTCAGAAGTGAGGATATTCGTTGGGTCTAACATGTACTTTCTCAACAATGAGACATAGAACACATCACGTACTTTAGATAGGCTAGGAAACATATCCAAATGATATGAAATAACTCCAATTATCTCTAGGATTTCAAAAGGTCTAATGTACCTAGGGCTCAGTTTCCCTTTCTTCCCAAATCTTATAACACCCTTCTATGGAGATACTTTCAAGAAAACATGATATCCTACTTGAAATTCCAAATCCTCCCTTCGATTATCAACATAAATATTTTTCTTTATTTGAGATTATTTGATATGGGTTTGAATAGTATTTACCTTTATTGTTGTTTCCTCTACAAGCTCTGGGCCCACAAGCTTCCTTTCACTAACTTCATCCCAACATGTTGGTGTACGACATCTATTTCTGTACAATGCTTCATATGGTTCCATTTGAATACTAGAATGGAAAATATTATAGTATGAAAACTAAAAAAAGGTAAATACTAATCCCATATACCTTGAAACTCAAGTGATCATGATCTCAACATGTCTTTTGAAGTTTGTATCATCCTTTCTGATTTCCCATCAGTTTGAGGGTGATAAGTAGTACTCAAATGAAGCTCAGTCTCCAAAGATTTATGAATAATTTTCCATAATTTCAATGTAAATCAAGGATCATGATCAAACACTATGTAAAGTGGTGCTCCATTAAGTCTTACAACTTCATTGATATAGAGTTGTGAAAGGCACTCTAGTGGAAAATCCTCTCTTATAGTGAGGAAATGTGAAGATTTGGTAAGTCAATCCAAAATTACCCATACTGTATCATTCTTTCTTGGAGTTTTGGGTAATCTAGTGGAAAAATACATGGTGATGTCATCCCATTTACATGTGGAAATATTTATAGGTTTCATGAATTCTCTAGGACATTGACTTTCAACCTTCACCTGTTTACAAATTAAACATCTTGATACATAATCATCAATTTCCCGCTTCATGTTATCCTACCAGAAATGTTCCTTCAAATCTATATACATTTTATTACTACTATGGTGTATAGAGAAATTTGAGCTATGGGCATCATCCTATAACCCACTTTTCAGCTCGGGTATAGAGGAAACACATAGTCTCTTCCCAAATTTTAGAATTCCATCTTCACACATGAAGTCATCCAACTTACCATCTTTCATAGCATTAATTTTATTTTGAAGTTCTCATCGTTAGGTTGAGAGATTTTAATACTTTATAATAAATATGGTTGTGAAACCAATTGAAAAAATTAATGATGTTTCACCTTCTTTGATAATTCCCACATCCATCTTTACTAGATCCATAAACAAGGATCCCTTTCAATTCTCATTTTGTTTAGAACTCCATGATCCTTCCTAATCAATGAATCAAATTCCTTATTTTCCTTTCATAGGTGGTAGTGTATGGAACAATCGTAATCCTTGAGCAGCTCGAGCCATCGCCTTTTCCTCATGTTGAGTTATTTTTGTGAGAATGTGTATTTTAAACTCTTGTGATATGTATATATCTCACACCTTTATCCATAAAGATAGTGTCTCTATATCTTTAGAGAAAATATTATAGCTGCTAAATTAAGATCATTAGTTGGATAGTTCTATTCATGATTTTTAACTACCTTAATGCATTGGTAATAACTCCATCATTCTACATAAGGACACAAACAAGTCCTTTCTTTGATGCATCACTATAGATCAAAGATCCACCATTCCCCGATGGTAGAGTCAGGATTAGATAATTCACTAATATCCTATTAAATTCTTCAAAACATTCCTTGAATTATTTTTCCACACAATCTTAACCCCTTTACATGTAATCTTGGTCATTGGGTTAGATAGACGAGTGAATTTTTAAACGAAACACCGATACTAACCTACTAAACCAATAAAACTATGAACCTCAGTTATGTTCGTTGGAGTATGCCGTTATTGAAAAATCTTTGTGTTCGTAAGATAAACAGATATTCCATCCTTAGATACAATTTTTCCATGAAAGAAAACTGATTGAAGCCAAAATTCACACTTGCTAAACTTCCCATACAAGTCATTTCTTTTAAGAGTCTTTAGAATAGTGCGCAAGTGATTTTCATGGTATTCATAGATTTTGGAGTATACCAAGATATCATCAATAAATAACACAAAAAATCATCAATATATTCCTTAAAAACTCTATTAATTAGATCCATGAAAATAGAGGGTGTATTAGTCAGTCAAAAAGATATTACTGTAAACTCATAATGCCCATACCTGGTTCGAAATGCTATCTTTGGAATATATTCCTTCCTCACTCACAACTGATGATATCCATATCGATGGTAAATCTTCAAAAAATATTGGGATCCATGAATTTGATCATATAAATCATCAATTAAAGGTAGGGGATACTTTTTCTTTATTGTTATAGCATTGATCTCCATGTAGTCAATGCACAATCTAACAGATCCATATTTATTCTTAACAAAAATAATAGGGTATCAACATGGAGAGACACTAGGGTGAATAAATCCTTTATCCCTAAATTCCAATATTATTTTATTTAGTTATAATAATTCCACATTGTCTATTCTATAACGAGTCTTTAATATAGGCCTTGAACCAGGAATTAAATCAATAGAGAACTCAACATCCCGCTCTAGAGGATGTCTGGGTAAATCCTCTAGAAAAACATCAATATATTCTTAAAAAGTAGGTAAATAATTGATTTGAATATTTATTTCCTCACTCATATATATTAATTTCTCATCCTCCCCAATAATTTCATTTAGTAGAGCTACTGGGGGTGGATCAAGATAAGAATCAGATGGTGATGTTTCTACTATAAAGATAAGAGATTCTACATCATTATCAAAAATTGTAAACTCCTTATTATTGAAATATATTTTCATATCATGATTCGAAATACAATCCATACTGAGGATTATATCAAATTATATCATATGTATGATAATAAAATCAACAGATAAAGCATGTTTATATGCCACAATGGGGACTGCCTAACACATGTTTATTACAATAATACTTCCCTTGGGAGTTTTTACTCACAACTCCCTTATTAAATAAAATTGTAAATATATAATTTTCTTGGAAAACTGGGAAGATATGAAAGAATGAGATGATCCAGAATAAAATAAAGTATTGGATTAGTTTGAGGAAACAATTAAAGTACCTTCCACCACATCATTAGGGACTTCAATATTAGTAGTTGTGATCACATAAGATTGGATTTGGTCTCTTGGACTTATTTGGGGAAAATTTCCTTGATAATTAGCAAATTAATTTACATAATGTACCCTCTCCTTGAAATTGTAGAATTGAACATCGGTAGCTTCTTTCTTCCCCTTATAACCCCAGGATAGGTGGCATTTTTCTCCACACTTGTAACAAACACCCATACCCTTTAGGAAAGTACCAGGGTGTCTCTTCCCACAATTATCACAGGGTGGAAGGTAAAATCTTCCCTTATTACCCATTTCCTTATTTCCTTTTCTATATTTTCAACATCCCTCTTATTCTCTTACTTTCCCTTAAAATCATAATACTTAGAGAGTTAATTTTCTATCTTGATAGCACATGAGACTATATCTTCATATTATAAGAAACATTGAGAGACTAGAGACCTTCATAGGAATATTTATAAACCATAAAATAATTGATAAATATTGATAAATGGATTATGTATGTAGTCTGGAACATGTATTGTTAACCTTGTGAATTTAGATTCATACTTTGAAACATTCTCGCCCTCTTTTTTCCTCATATTTAGAAACTGCCTTTCCGTATCTTCTCATTGTTCATGAGGGAAGTATTCTTCTAAGAATATTTCCTTAAAATCCATCAATTCTATTTCTTCTATTTCTTCCACCTCCTTTGTGTTTTGAATTAAATACCACCACTAATCCACATCTCTCGATAGATGGTAAACCACCATGAAAAACTTATCTCTTTCATTACATCCCAAAGTGAGAAATATCTTCTCTAATGAACTTATCCACTTCTCTGCTACGAATGAGTTTGTAGTACCATTAAATAATGGAGGTTTTTGTCTCATAAAGAGTTCTAACATAGCTCCTCCACATTGTGGATCAAAATGATCCATATGGGTAAGGTTATTGTTCATAACCTGAGTTAGCTGTCCCTATATAGTTATAAGTTTCTCAACACCAGTTGTAGAACTAGAGCCAACATCGTTATCATGCATAGGAGGAAAATCCATATATGGATACATGTGTTTATGTGGTTTCCATTCCTTCCACTAGGTGACATATCTAAATAATTTCATACACTAGATTATGTAATGAATCATAATTTATAATCTCATCATTGAAAAGTACTTAGCATAAATTGAAATCCTATACATATCTAATATCATAATCATAAACATGGTTTCTTTGAGGAAAAATTTACATTTAAATCCTTCATAATGGCTTGAAAAAAATGTGAATTATCCTAAGCATATCCCATAAGTGTGTCAAACCATGTGTGTAGTAAGGCTCATTGTCATGTACTAGTATAACCTGGGTCAAGCTCAAAACTCCTTGTCAGATTTGTTACTCCTAGGTACATTTGTTACAAAACCATGTCCACTTATAGTATCTAGATAGTGATATATTTTCTAGAAAGATCCACATAATCCATTTCTTACCAAAATTCTAGGACGTTCTTGTATGTTTATCCTCAAAGTCTATCTTAGGGTTTTGTTCCCTAATCTAAATTTTCTAAATATAGTTTCCAAGTATTCTACTATAATTCCTATGATAACAGCTGTAAGGACCCACCCTTGGTTACCCAGAGCCGGTTCCTTATTTCATTACATTGGAATGATTACAAGAAAGTCATATCCTGAAGGAATGAATAGTTTAGTATATTTGGAAAACCATATTCATACATAAGTTCAACATTACAACTTAAAAGGAAAACAATATAGAAATTATTTTGACAATATCCATAACTCCTAGGTTATCTCTACATGTCATTCATAACATACCTATTCATGTCCTGAAAAAATGAAACATAAGGAAGGGGTGAGCTCAAATGATTAGTAAGGGTAGGCAATAAAATGGAAGATATCATAAACATAAACATTAGGTATGGTGAATAACTAAAAACACATGCCTTTAAAAATAAACTTAAACACATTATGGCAGCAATACGAGCTGAATAAATAGTGCCAAAATAAAGCATAATGATGGGTATTCTAATAGTTAAATAACCACATGAAATTTAAATTACTAGAATCATAATGAGGGAATGAATAATTCCGAGCATCATAACCATACCGTCAAGTCCTCGTGCTAAGACTATAAATAACCATTTTGTTAAGGCCTTGTGCTAAGACCGTAGTTTGTCTCACGATACCTACATATGCATAGAGGGGATATAGTGAGACCCACCCGTCACTTACTAAGTCTAATGAAATCCTCATATGAATCATGATAAACATAAACAACTTATACATTTATATTGAAACTAATATATGAAATGTAAATAACTTTCCCCAAACATTAAGCGTAAACACTAACCATTCAGAGTAAATCGGTGAATGGTTTTAAGATTGAAAATACACATTCAAAATAATCATAAACCATTCAATTAAATACAGTACATGATATCATAAAATATTAATCCCAACAATACATAAGATTCAACAAGATTATTGAAATATATGAAGATACTCTTATAAAATAATCTAGTAATTCTTGAGATAAATACTCATTTACTTTGAAAAGAAGAGTTCTTTTAGAAAAATATTTGTATACAACCAGAAGTGAAGTAAGATATAATTTTCATAATAAAATGAGTGATTTTATAAAGATAATGGTTTCTAAAAATAGATTACAGAGTTCCCATGAAAAGAGGTAATAATTTGAGAAATTTCCTTGAATCAGGCTTGTATTTCGGGAATAATTTTTGAAAGATCCTTTTAAAACATATAACTCCCCATAAATGAAAGTAGGATTCTGGTTGGTATACATATATAGAAAATTCACACATAATTTATGAGTAGTAAATATGAATAAATAATAATTAAATTTAGGTAAGTAAAGAATAAGAGTAACCCGAATGAAAATAGAGGTTCAGGTAGAAAACCCTTACCTTTGTCTGATGGTGTTATTCAATTGATCCTAGTGTCCTGGATAAACAAATAAAATTTATTAATTAATTTTTCCAGAACCTCCTATTTATGTAATTGATTTATTATAGCCTTATTAAGTTCACTCATGTCCTTCTTTATAGGTTTAAGAGGTTCAATTTTATTGTTTGGGAGCATTTTCTTCCTTGATATTCATGACTAGTTTACTTATATACATGTAAGGATAAACATGTAAGTTGATAATGGTTGTACAGAATAAAAGTTTTATTTTATTTTTTAACATAAAAAATATTACATGGTAATAAAATTTATTTGGTTATTGGGGTGAATCATTATATAAAACTTTAAGGATAATTGTTTGGGTTAATTAGAGGTTTTTGATCACAACGAACTCATATAAATTAATATCATGTGTACAAAAAGATTCAATAACCTTAAATAAGTTATAATACATATATTATAGTCTTTTCAACCATAAAAATGGTTTCATGACCAGAATTGAAAACAATAATAGAAATTGAAAACCTGTCGTCCTTGAATGTGATAAATTAACACATCTCGGATGGTGTTTTCATTATATAAAAGAAGGTGAAAAGAGAGATGATAATGAATTTTTCCATTATCATAAAAAAATTATATTAAGGTACTAGAGTTATCATAACACTTGTATGAATTTATGTGAGGAAATAAAAATAAAAAAGAACTCGAAATAAAAGAAATGAAAAGAGGAATTGACCTCTTGAAGTTATCTTCCTTGAGAGCCTCCTTAGGTGAGAGGTTTTGGGATTTTTATGAGACCAAGGGATGATAGATCTGGGGATGATCTTGGTAGGATATTTGAGAAAAAATTAGACAAGGCAAAAGTCTTGTGATGAGTGAATATAAGAGGGAGTGAGGGAGGGGGGGGGGGGGGTTATAGTGGAAGAGAGGAGTGGTTTTTGAATATCTTATTCATTATTTTATTATTTTGCTCAAGACAAGAAATAGTATTGATTATTTTGACCAAGAATATTAATATGTACATGTGAGTTCCCTCTAATTGTTTCTTATATCATCCATGATGCAAAGAGTGGTATATTTAACTTATAATGTATATATATGGTAAATTAACGTATTTCACTATTCACTAAAAATTCAAATATTTCAGAAAAATCCCAAAAATTAACCATAGTAATTTTTTTTGATGTGTATAATCCAAAAATGGAATCCATTTTATCAAAATAATTTTATAAATATGAGAAATTTAATTTTTAATTAAAATCATTATTTACTCGAAAAAATATAGTTTTAAAACCAAAAATGATTTTATAATACCCTAAAAAATTAACTAAGGTCTTATTAAATTGTTATAAAATAATAGGAAAAAAAATATTTATTGAGGAACAAATTTTATACAAATTAATTAAATTATTAATTTAAAATTGTAATAAAATATTTGTCACTCAAAAAAATACGAATACTTAATCAATAATTTATAAAATATCATACTTCATTTATAAGATTCCTAAATTTTATTTATACATTAATGGGTGAGGTTACTATTCATAAGGGTCATTATTACTATTCATAAGGGTATGTTACTTTTCATAATGGTAGGTTACTAATCACCAAAATTTAAGTTGATTCTATCAGACTCCAAATATCACCCTGAATGCAATGTGCATGTTAGTTTCTTGAAATTCAAATCACAGAAGTGAAAAAATTATGTTTATTGGCTAGGTTATTACAAAGTGTTGTTTTATAGAGACTCATTGTTTCATGTATTAAATATTAAATTTATTTTCAAATCCTTGGGGTGTTTCATGAATTCCTACTACTTATTTAGTTAAATTTTTCATCATTTTATCTATTATTATTAACCTAATTACCTTATAATTTTTATATAATACTTATTTATTTTTTTCATAAATCTTTTGGGAAGTCATATTTTACTTTACTATCTGTAACAAGCCAGAAAAGAGAGAGCATGTTCCTTTTGGATTCATGAAGAAACCCCATGCTTCCTGAAACGTGAAGTGTTTCAGGAAGCATGGGGTTTCCTATTACTTCCAAATGGAACTCGGTCTCTCTTTTGTGGAGTTTTTGAGATAGTTGAAAGAAAAATATGCCTTAAATACTCAATAAACTACACCTCCATTTGATACATAGTGTGATCAGTATGACTTGAACTGTATGTTTTTAGTTTATAATTTACATTTTAGTTCAAAACACACATTATATACTCAAAATCGATCAAACACCTTAATATTGTTTTTATACTTTACTACAACAACACACAATTCATTTGTGACATATAGAAATTATCTCCCCCTCAATCTGATATATGGTGTGTCTGGTATGACTCAAAGTGTGTCTTTTTAATTTAAAAGTAACATTAATTTTAGTAAAAGCAAAAGTGACATACCCAAAACCAAGAAAACACATTAAAATTGTTTTAATACTTTAGGAAAATGATCTATAAGTAATTTGTGAAATGTATGAATCAAACGCACCTCAATCGAATAATCAATGTGCCTGATGAATCAAAGTGTCCATTATCAGTTTTAAATTTACATTTTTGTTCAATTCATACATCACCCACTAAAAATATAGAAAACATGCTCCAATTTTGTTGATGATTTAGTAAAATTATTCATAAGTCATTTGTGATCTATATGAATTAGTCTCACATCAAACCAACACACGATGTGACTGGTATGGCTCAAAGTGTATGTTATTAGTTTAAAATTGACATTTTAGTTCAAAACTTGTGTCACTCACTGAAAACCAAGAAATCAAACTCTTATTGTGTTGATAATTTATTAAAATGATTCATAAATCATTTGTGATGTGTAGGAACTAGTCTCACATCAAACCAACACACGATGTGACCGATATGAATCAAAGTGCATGTTCTCAATTTAAAATGAAATTTTTGTAAAAAAGACAAGTGACATACTCAAAATAGATAAAAAACATTCATATTGTTTTGATAATTTAGGAAAATTATCCATAAGTTATTTTTGATGTGTAGGAATCATCCATACCAAAATCTAATACATGGTGTACTTGGTATGACTCAAAGTGTCTGTTATCAGTTTAAAATTGTCATTTTAGTTCAAAACATGTGTCACTCATTGGAAATTGAGCAAACATGCTCATATTATCTTGATAATTTAGTAAAATAATCCATAAGTCATTTTTGACATTTAGGAATTATTATCAAATCAAACCAACACATGACGTGACCAATATGACTCAAAGTGCATGTTTCTAGTTTAAAATGAAATTTTAGTAAAAAAGGCGACATACTCAAAAATGAGAAAATGAATTTAGATTGTTTTTATACTTTAGTAAAATGATCCATAAGTCATTTATGATATGTAGGATTTATCCAAAATTTAATCCAATTCACAGTGTGACCGGTATGAATCAAAGTGCATATTTTTATTTAAAATTGACATTAATCTTAGTTAAAAAGAAAAGTGACATATTCAAAATTGAGTAAACATATTTAGATTATTTTTATACTTTAGGAAAATGACACATAAGACATTTTTGATGTGTAAAAATCATCCTCACCTCAATCTGATATATGGTGTTCCCGGTATGACTCAAAGTTTCCATTATCAATTTAAAATTGATATTTTAGCTCAAAATATGTTCCACTTACTGAAAAATAAGAAGAAATGCTCATATTATCTTGATAATTTAGTAAAATTATTTATAAGTTAATTTTGATGTGTAGGAATCAGTCTCACATCAAAGCGACACATGATGTAATCGATATGACTAAAAGTTCACATTTTTTGTTTAAAATGAATTTTTATTAAAAAACAAGTGACATACTCAAAACCAAGAAAATGAATTCAGATGGTTTTGATAAATTAAGGAAATGATACATAATTCATTCTTGAATTATAAGAATTATACACACCTCAATCCAAGACATGGAGTGCTAAGTATGACTTAAAGTGTCCCTTATTAGTTTAAAATTGATATATTAGTAAAAACGATGAGTGACATACTAAATAATAAGAAAACACATTAATATTATTTTTATAATTTAGGATAATGATCCATAATTCATTGTTAATGTGTAGGAATCATCCACACCTTAATACAATAAATGGTGTTCTTGATATGACTGAAAGTATATGTTTTTAGTTTAAAAATTCCCCTTTGTGTTTAATTTATTTCTTTATAGTATTAACTAATATAAGAATTGTTTTCTTATACATGTCCATTATTTTTATCGATATAGGGTGGTTTATTTGAAAAATAATAGAATTAATAGGGGTATAGGGCCAAATACAATCAAACATTGATGGTTTTGAATTTTTGTGATAATTTATACTTACTCATGTAATTGTAAAAACCAATGTTTGAAATGTCTATAATACAATTTCTTTCTTGTATTTGTGTTGGAAATTTTATTTCAATTAAATTATATATTTTCTCTTGTATTTGATGTTTATTTATATTCCTTTTTATGTATTCTGATTGGGTGTTATTTTGTAGGCCTGCTGCATGGATGTTTTTGGGATCCAACTATGTAGTAACTGGAATGGCCTTTATCATCACTTCATCTAGCATTGATAAAGGTACCCTTTATCAGTGCTTACAAAAAGATCTGATAAAATATTCCTTTATCAACACTTATTATAGAACTGATAAAGGATGAGGGATTTTAATATATCTTAGGTACTCAATGCTTTTAAGTGTTGATAAAGATCATTTTTAGCATTGTTAAAAGAGTGTTTTGTAGTAGTGATTTGAGTAGACATGGGGATGGATATTCACTACAAAAATGTTTGGCATTGAAAATTGTAGGATAATTTTGATAACATAACATGTGTACATAAAGATTCATCGAAGGGTTTAATGATAGTGAAAGTGGTATTTCATCACTTGGAAATCATAAGGACAGTTAGAGTAATGTGTAAAAACATATTCCAATATGGCGATTCCACAATCCTTAGTAGTGAAGAAGTTATATTTCTTCACCAAAACCCTAATCATCCCTATCGCCTATAGAGATGTCCCTTGACCCAAGAATCACCCCCACCTTTTTATTACATCACTTTTGGGATTTTTTGATGTCATAGTACAAACCATATATTTACATCGTATTTAATTTTGACCCAAAATTCATATATCTCTATAAAATTATTAAAAATTTACCACTGGATAATTTCAATGTTTCCATTTCAAAAATAATATTTATTTTATAAAAATAACTCTATAAATATGAAAATTTACACTTCTAAATAAAAAATTTCCACTTACTGAAAAATATGGGGTTTCAGGATGATAATGGTTTCTGCCCCTTATAAAAATTACATTTGACATCATAAAATTATATTATCATTTATATTTAAATAAATATTATTTAATAATACTATTTTATTAAAATAAAATTTATTTAAAAAATTATTAAATTCATTAAAATGAGCGTCCTGATTGAAACAATATATTTCCCAAAAATATAATTTGTGTTTCTTCATATCAAAATCTAATTTTTATCAAACTCATTATTTAATAATTTATAAAGTAATTCTAAAAAAGTAAAAATATAATCATTATTTTATTAAAAATAAAAATATATAAATTCATACTATTTGGTTCTTGATACATAACCCCTTATTACACCTGTTTATGCCCTATGGGTAAGGTGTGCAATGATGACACATTTTTAGGGTTGTTGGATAAACATGGTTTGGGATGCGTTCTTGATAATATTGAACTTCTCCCATGAAAAGTTTCTCACATACTTTAGTTGTTGAATATCATATTGGTTTTGGTCAAGGGAAAATCCCAATGATTCCATCTACCGTAAAATCTTTGATAAATGGGCTTTATAGGATATGATCCTACTGGTTGAGGCCATCACTTCTTCTATCTATATTAAATTGGACTTTATCAAAAACATTAATATATACTAATATTAATAGTCACTATATAATAACTATATTATCAATAATTATTATTATTAATTGTCTTTTAAATATTATAGGATATGACTTATAATGTTCCAAAATAACCAAAGTAATGCTTGTATTTTCTATAACATCATTACTTAATAAGGAATTTATTCATTTTAAAAGGGAATTTCATTTATAAAAATTTGTGTTGTTACATTATACACTTCATAAATTTTACCCTTGAAAATTTATTTCATGAACTAAAATAGATGAGGGTACTTCTATTTTATCGCCTCTTCCAATTCCCATGACACTTCCTCAAAATTGTGGTTCCACCATAGTACATTGAGGAACACATCATGTAATTAGGATAGGTTAGGTAGGAGTGATTTTCAATAGGCCATATCTCTGATGTGATCAAGGATCTCAAAGTGGATGTTGTATCTTGGACTAAGCTTTACCTTTTTCCAAAACCTTGCATCTTTCTTCCCCAATGATATACAAAGTGATACTTTATCTCCAACCTCAAACTCCAGATCTCATCAATGATTGTATAAATTGATTTTATATCAATTTTTTGAAAATTTGATATGATGTTGAATGGTTTGAACCTTCTTTTTAATCTCTCAGACAATATCAGGTTCCATAATCTTCCTCTCACCAACTTCATCCCAGTATGTTGGAGTCCAATACCTCTTTCCATACAGAGCCTCATAAGGTTACATTTGAATGCTATAATGGAAGATATTATTATATGATAACTTCAATAGGGGAAGGTGTTAATCCCAATATCCTTGGAAATTTATTTAACATGATCTCAATATATCCTTTATAGTTTTAATGGTTCTCTTAGACTAACCATCTGTCTGAGGGTAATAAACAGTACTAAAGCTCAGCTCTGTATCCAACATTTTCAAAAGGTTTCTCTAGAACCTCAAGGTAAAACTTAAATATCAATCAAATACAATGGAGAGTGGCACTCCATGTATTATTACAACTTATATTATGTATATCTTGGTGTGTTTTTGAAGATATAAATCTTCCTTGATAGTAATGAAATAGGATGAAATTTTAAGGTGACCGACTACCGCCCAGATGGAATTTTTTCCTTTAAATGTATTGGGAGTCCTATGATGAAATCTGTAGTTATATTTTTTTCATTTCGACACTGGTATGGAAATGGTTTCATCATACCCTATGAAATCTATTATTTAGCCTTGAATTGTTGGCATACCAAGCTTCGAGATATAAATTTTGAAATCTCCCACGTCATGTTATCCCACCAGAAGTTTTTATTTAGATCTATATACATCTTAGTGCTTCCTAGATGAATATATACGGATGACATATGCACATAATCCATAAGTTCCCATTTTATATATGTTTTCTATAGGACACATATCCAAGTTCTAAACCTTATGACTCTATCTTTATCAAAGTTTAACTTTTAAATATTCACTATCTTTTTCTATAGCACTTCATAATCTTTATAGGCCCCCTTGATCCTCTCAATAATGGATGTTTGAGTAGTTATTTGAGAAAGATAATATAAAGTTCCTTTCATTATTCCCATATCTGTACTTTTCATGCCCATGAAGACTGGATCCCTTGAAATCCTCATCATGGATAGGGTTGTGGGACCCTTTTTATTCAAACCATCTATAACTTTTTTATCTTTCTCAGGATGGAAATGGATTGAACAACAATAATCCTTGATCATCTATAAACACATTCATTGTATTGTATTGAGATCCTTTTATGTGAATTTATACTTGAGTAATTTATGACCTGTATATATGTCACACTTCTACCCATATAGGTAATTTCACCAAATTGTTAATGCAAAGATCATTTTAGCTAACAATAGATCATGTATTAGGGAGTTATTCTCATGGATATTTAATTGGATGGAGAGATAAGCTATAAATGTTTCATCTTATATAAGTACACAACCCAATCAATTTTTGGATACATCACTGTAGGTTACAAATCCTTCCCCATTAGTGGATAATGTGAGTATATTTGTAGTGATTAACCTATTATTTAACTCATGAAATATCTATTTGAATTCATATATCCAAATAAACTTCACTTCCTTTCAAGTTATCTTGGTTATTGGGCTTGAAAACTATGAGAAGTTTCTCACAAATTGATGTAGTACCTAGATAATCTAAGGAAACTATGGATTTACGTCACATATGTTGGTCTGGTATATCCTTTAATTACAGTTATTTTTAAAGGATCCATAAATATCCCTTTACTTGTGATAACATACCCTAGTAATGTTACTTTATTCATACAAAAGTCACATTTACTATACTTTGAAAACAATTTTTTTTTCATAAAGGTATTTAGTACAAAATTCAAATGCTTCTCATGTTCCTCTTTGATTTTGGAGGAGATACAAATACCATCAATAAAGACTATTTTTTTAAGGTAATCCATAAAGACTCTATTAATTAATTCCATGAACATATCTAGATCATTAGTGAGTCTTAATTGAATCACTATGAAATTGTAGTGCATATACATTATATGAAAATTAGTCTTGGGGATATCCTCTTTGTTCAACTTTACTTGATAATATTATTATTGAATGTCTACCTTGGAGAAGCATTTGGATCCATATAGTTGATCAAAAAAGTCTTCAATCCATGGAAGAAGATAATTTTTATTTATCATGATCTTGTTGAGATCATGATAATCAATTCCGAGGTGCATTGACCCATCATTATTCTTAATGAAAATTACTAGTGAATTCCACAATGAAGCACTTGGGAATATAAACCCTTTATCTGATTCTTTTTAATTCCTTCTCTATCTCAAGAAGTTAAAAATTGGACATTATATATGGAATCTTGGATATTGGAAAATCTATACGTATAAGTTTTGTTGAGAACTCGACCTCTCAGCTAGGTGGAAGGCCAAAAAAATCTTCTTGAAACACATTAACGAATTCCCTTACAATGGTCATGTCTTCAATGATGATATTTTCCTTAGTCTCTATCTTTGAGCTAGATATGATTTCTCACAAGGAAATAATATCTATGATTTATATGAATATACAAAGGAAATTCATCCTCCTCTTTGTACTTGAATAGAATCAGTGAGAAATTTTTGATACGGAGGGTGATTTCCTTCTCTTGACAATTTATGTTGGCTTTATATAAGGAAATCCAATCCATACCTAGAATAACATCGAATTCTACTAAAGGAAGTATCACAAGTTTTTCTTGGAAATTAGACCCACAAATTTTGATAGGGAATGAGTTATATGATTAGGATACAATAATTGAACCGTTTTCCATCTTCACTGATAACTCGAATTCTATGTTTTGAGGTGGCATTTGAATAGTTCTGCTAAACTTGAATGATATGAAATAATACATAGAAACATAATCAAATAGTATATTCACTATACTTTAATGAATAACTAGCGTACTTGTTACCACTTTTTTTGGGTTCTATCTCAGTAGTTGTGATAGAATATGCTCACCCATGATCTCTATGCCTTTGAGGTTATTGTCATCAATTGTCATCAACAACCCTTGACTTAGTGCATTGATTCACACAGTTTACTTATTCCTTGAATTTGAAGCATTAAAAAATAATATGAGTGTTGAATGGGAATTAATTTCTTCCATAACATTGGTGGGTTTCTCCCATTGGTATTATATAGCTAGGTGTCCTTCCTTCCCAAACCTAAAGCATGTCCTTTCCCCCTTTAGGAAATTTATGGGATACTTATTCCCACAATTTTGACAAATGGGATGTTATAATTAATTACCCTCATGTTATTTCTCTATCACACAACTTGAAATCCATCTTCCACTTTATATATTCATACCCATGAGATCATTGAAATTATTCAATCTCCATTTTAACTTCTAGGTCACATCAGATAATTTATTCATATATTTCAAAGTCTCTAATCACCAAATATTTTCATAGACTTGACTCTAGCTCACCAAATAAGTAGTCAAATTTACTTTCAGGGTCAATGAAAAAGCATGAGATCTATTATAAATTTCTTGTGAAGTTATCCTCATATTCCCTAATGGATTAGTTGACCTTTTATTTAGGGTAAGGAAATACCTCTCTATTTTATGTCATTGAGTGTGGGGAAATTATTTATTGAAAAACATTTTTTGGAATTATTTCCATTATATTGTTTTGATCTTATCCTTAGGATTCATATTTTTTTATCAACATCCACCATTGGTCAAATTATCCCTATATATGATAAAAAACCATCAAAACATTATACTTTTTATATCATTTAGGGATTTATAAGATCTTTTCAATGGAATTGATCCATTGTTTCATGATTAATGGATCAGAATATCCACTAAAAGTTGGAGTCCTTTGTCATATAAAGGTCTCAGTTGCAACTTGAACTTTCTTAGGGGAATGTGGGTGTTCTTAATAATTCATGTTTCTATTAAAAACTTTATTTAATTAATAAAATATTATCATAATTTTACCAAATCCTATTCCCATTAGGTTAAGAATCTCATTTGGGCAGTCATCACATTACTCCTCACATTGGTTGTTGACTCAGTTTCTCCTATTTCCAGCCATTGACTAGAATAAAGGGAAAATTAGGGATAATAATTTCTAAACTATTAAAAACATAAATTGGAAAGCATGAAAAATAATGGGATAGCTCATAAATGATCTATATTATTTAACCTATGAATCTTTATGTTTCAATCTAAGTCACCCACAATCAATTTCCTAACATAAAATCTTATGGTAAAATTTCCCTTAATAATGGTTTGTATGGAGCTTGTGAATTTAACAAATCTTTTACCATAAGAATGCAAAAAACAAGTGTGAAGCAAGGAAAACTTTTTGTGAACTAGGTGATGATTAATTCAAGCTCAATGCACCCTTTTCTGGGTTATTACCCCTAGGTACAACTATAACAGAGCCACATCCACTTATAGTATCTATTCATGTCTGTATTTTATTGAAAACCACTTAATATATACTTTAATAAAATTTAGGGATGTTTTTATATGTTTATTATTTTATCTAAGGCTTTAACTAGGATTTTCTAATCCTAATCCCCCCAAATTACTAGACTTTCCTTGACACAGACTATGAAAACCCATATTTTAATAAACCTTAATTCATGATTTATTATATAAATGTACACATAAAACAATACCATAAGATCACGAGGACTAGCGTATTTTTGAAATTAGGTACATAGAACAATAACTTGAAACATGGGTACAACAAAATTATTTAAAAACTCCACAATATGCACTTAAAATTTTATTGCTCTTCTAAAACTGCATGAGATAAACTGGGGACGTACATAAGAAAGGGGTGATCTATAAAGACCACTAAAGGAATAATAAAATCATAGAATAAGGTAAAGTAGTAAATTTTATTCAAGAGGTATATCAAGGTAACATAATAAGAGTGAAAATCATAAACTTTAACATCAAATCATGACATATGATGATACCAAAGGCAATATGGGAATGTGGCAACAATATAAAACATGACATCATAAACATAAGTCAAGAATAACTGAATATAAAACATATCATAGTTTTATTTAGATAAACTTTCATCCACCATATATGGTATATCATGATATTAAAACATTACTCAATGCATTAGAGTGATATATAATTCTAGGCCTACGCATCACATTCATATCATGTACATGCATAAGTGTGCCACATAGATCATACAAAATAAGGATATATTTCATAAATTTTAATCCCATTATTAATTAGTGTGGGTTAAATACATGGAATTACACAATAAATTTAGGATAGGTACATTTAGTCAAATACCTTTTTGTGGAAATGGGGATGGGCATTCACTACACAAATGTTTGGCATGAAAAATCGTAGGATAATTTCACCAGCATAATGGGGGTACATAAAGATTCATTGAAGGGTTTAATGAGAGTAAAATAGGTATATAATAACTTTTAAATAATAATTATAATAATATGGATGTGTAAAAACATATTAAAACATTAAAAATTTTAAATTAAAATTCTTAATACAAAGAAAGCACTTGGAATAAAAAGGAAGAGGAGAGGATCCCATACCTTGAGAGGGCACTTCTAAAAGATTGGGAAAAGTTTCTTAAGAGTTTGGGAATGAATTAGGAGGGTTATAAATAAATAAATTCAGTGTAACATGATACTAAAATTGTTTTTAGTTAATAGTATTAGGAGTTTGGGTTTATTTTTATAACAAAAGAGATGAAAATTCTTTATTAATTTCTAAACTTAGGTTTTGGACTCTATATGATAAAATAATAAAATTACAAACCTTCCATTTTTTCCCATGTTTTCTACTAAAGAGAAATATTTTTAAATATTTTATAATTATGATAACCAATCCCAGTAAAATAACACCCTTTGTGATGTGTAAGTGAGTCATGTTCATAAAGAATTAATTTTAAAACCTTAAAATATAATATAGGTTTTGGAGGATTTATTAAGGGCTTAAAAAATTAATATAATTACTCAAAAACACATTATTTTAAAGGGGAAACATAGTTCTGGTAATTTATACTCTTTATAGTATTTATTACATCATTTTGTGCTTTTAGGATGTCATAATATACATTGTATATTTATACCGTATTTAATTTTTACGTAAAAATTTGATTGTCTCATAAAATTATGGAAAATTCACCATTGTATAATTTCAACATGACTTTTTCAAAAATAATATTTATTTTATCAAAATAAATCTATAAATATGAAAATTTACAGTTTTAAATAAAAAATCCACATTTATTAAAAAATATGGTTTTTATGACCATAAATTTTTTTGACCCTTATAAAAATAAAATTTGAAACATAAAATTATATTATATTTTAAATTTAAATTAATATTATTTAATCATAATATATTCTTATAATTAAATTTATTTAAAAAATTCTTGAATTTGTGTCTTGATTGAAAACTACATATTTCTCAAAAATACAATTTGTTTTTCATCATATCAAAATCTAATTTTTCTCAAACTCACTATTTAATCATTTATAAAGTAATCATAAAAAAGGATAAATAAAATCATTATTTTATTACAAATAAAAATATAAAAATTCATATCGTTCGGGTCTAGATACAAAAAGCCTTATTACACAAACATATGCCCTAAGAGTAAGGTGTGTGATAATGACACTTACTTGGGGTGGTTCGGTGAACATGGTTTGGGACATGATCTTGATAATATTTAACTTTTCCTATAAATGATTTCTCTTGCGCTTTATTTATTAAATCTAGTCTTGGGATTGGTCGAGGAAAAAATCCAAATGACTCAATATTCATCAGAATCTCTGTTAAATAGGCTTAATAGGGTATGATCTTACCAGTGGAGGCCATAAAATCTTCCATATGTATCAATTAGACTTTATCATATCCCTTAATATATACTAATATTAATGGTCACTATACAATGGATATATTATCAATGGTTATAATGCTTAATGATATTTTAAATCTAATAGGATATAACTTATAACTGTCCAAAATAACAAAAGTAGTGCATGTGTTTTCTATAATATCATTACTTAATAATGAATTTATTCTTTTGAAAAGCTAATTTAATTTATAAAACTTTACATAATTACAAGATTTATGAATATTGAATAATTATAATAGAAGATAGGAACTACATGTTCCTTAATGAGATAAAGGAATATAGGTAACTATGTGTTCCAAAAGAAGAAGGGTCAACAACAGGCGTCTAATTACATATTAGGATTTGAAGAAGATGAAAGTTAATGATAGACAACATTATATTAAATATTAGATTGAAGATAATATCTAGAATAGGTTTGGAATTAACATCAAGAATACAACATAGAATCTATTTTTATATTGAAGATTCAAGGTATGTCAATTCCTTATACTGATCTAGCAATGAAATTCATGTCAATAAACTAATAAGAAGACCTAAATTTCTACAAATTTATTTTTACCCTCTTGGAAGATATGAGAAAAAGGGGGGAAGATGACACATTTCTTATTAGAGTAGAGTGTTCTCCTAAAGTTGTAATCATATACCACACAATAGTGATTAATCTATAATATCAACACATTATTGATATTTATTATTTAATGTATCATTTTATAGCTAAAAAATTAAAAATACATGTGTCTATTGCATTGAAATTTTTATATTTGTGATTTTGTTTTGGTTAGGTTAAACAAGAAATAAATCAAGGGTTGAATCATGTTCCTTCCAATGAGGGAACATGATCCTAAAGAATTGAGAAGATAGATAAATAGTTAAAAAAATAATTAATCTGATCACACCCTAATTCACCCCCATATCAAAGTGTCTTGGTTCCCTAAAAATATTTTCATGGTGAATTTCATGATTCTATTGGATGTATATTAAAATAGGCACCACTATACCGTAGTGGTGCATATGAAGTTCTGATCAATAACCACACTTCTTTTAACATGAATGTAATGCATATGTGGTGTCACATCCTTCTCCCACATCATTTAATTAGTGAAAACCCAATTTTTTGGTTCATTTATGGTTGGTTCATCTCATTCATTTAAGTGTTCAATGAATGAGCACTTCAATGGGTGCAATGTTTGATTATCATGCGATGACACTTGAACCATTTCATATGGATGATGTTCTTCATTGAATGAAGAGCGTCGATGATTCCTATAAAAGGATATAATCCTATGTTGTTTTGGTATCCACTTGTGTATATTAATATTTAAAATCATTCACAAAATAGATTAATATGTGTTCCATTCCAAAATCTTGTTCATCACTCGGTGAATACGCTAGCATCCCTTAAAATATTCAGGGGTCCTCTAAAAGTGTTTGTGGATCCATTGGATAGTGTATCCCCCTTGGAGGTAGGAGGAATTTTTTATACTACTTATGATCACAATCAAGATAAATTTATAAAATAATGATGATGGTGTCTACTGATGTTCAATAATTTTAGATACACCATTTTATACTCTGTTTTTAGAATGCATTTACATGCTCGATTCTTAGAGATAGATACTCATGTGTTTTGGGTTCACTTCCATTGACAAGGGTCATTTGATGATCCAAAAAATATAATCAGTTGTATTATAGTAGGTTTCTTCAAGGATTAAGCATTTTAATTGTTGTTTAGAAAAACAACATCATCACCATGATGTTCCATTTCATGTGGTGTAGTCATAGCAGTTTTAAAATGCTTAGTTCACTAACACCACACCATAATGATAAATGTGGTGGTTCTTTATTGTATTCTCTAGGAACCATGGTCTCCTCCCCAGTTAAGTGTTCCCCACATTGTTTTTTTCCCTCATGGTAGTTATATCTGAAACATCCAGAGCTTGTTCACCATAGTATATTGCAAGCCACAACGAAGCTTAAAATGTTTATTTGTTTAACATTTTGTTTTAAATGGTTTATATATTTTTTATAAATCATTATAAAAGGAATTTTGGGATATTTTAAATTATAAAAGGTTTATAAATTAATTAATTATAATTTTTTATAAATAATTAAATGTTTTTGAAACATTTAGAATATTATTAAATAATAAATGTTAATATTATAAAATACAATTTCTAGATTATATTGAATATCTTATGATCTAGAAATAAATTGTTTATTTAGTAATCCTAAAAAATAATTTTTAAAGGGTTATAAATTTTAATGCTAAAATATAAAGGTATTTGTATTTATAAGGCTAGGGAAATAGTTTTCTCTGTTAGAGGAAGAGGATATTCTGAGGAGGAAGAAGGTCCTGATTCTAAAGAGGGGATCCTCATCCGAGGGACCTTCCTGACAGGTGGTGAGATCGATGTCCAAGGAGGTTGGTTTCATGGAGTTGTTTGTTCCGCGATCAGGTAACAGTGGCCGAAGGGTGGGGAACTACTTTATCTGGAACTCTTGGGGTCTAGACGGAAAGAAAAAATGTGCTTTCATTGCTTCGAAAGCGAGATGATTTGGATCTTTGATGGTGGTTGTTCTGGAGCCCAAACAAGATCCTGTTAAGTTAAATGGTTTTGTGAAGAGGTCGAGGTCTGGGTTCCATTTTTATGGACATCCAGTTAATAGTCATATATGGGTGTTTTGGAAGAAACATCTTCATGTGGAGCTTGTGCAGGTGACTGAGCAGTGCATTATAGTAAAAAACGGGTTCAGAGGTTTGGAAGTGTTTTTATCCTTTGTTTATGCTAGTGGGGATAGTATAGAAAGGGGATGCTTGTGGGATTACCTTGGCTCCTTTGAGGCGGATGGGTTTACTTGGTTTGTAGGTGGGGAATTTGATTTTATGGTTGACATATTAGAAAAGAAGGGGGGATCAATGGTTTGTAAGTAGGGTATGTTGGAATTTAGTAATTTCATTTCTAGTAAGGGGCTCCTAGATCAGGGGTTCCATGGGAGTAAATATACATGGTGTAATAACCAAATAGGCGATAGCTGGATATGGTGTAGGTTGGATAGATGCCTAGTAAATATTCAGGGCCTTGAATCCTTTTCCATTTCCTTAGTCTCACACCTTTCTCGAGCTCTTTCAGATCATTATCCTCTTCTTGTGGAACAAAATATGGGTAGTGTATTTAGTATGGTATTCATGTAATCAGTGGATTGGCATAGTAGGGAGGGTTTCATGAAAACGGTGAAGGATTACTTGGAGCAGGAGATTGAGGGAATGTAACACCCCAAGCTTCCATGGTACGCTTCTCTTTGAATAATGCAGTAGCATGTGTTGTACGCAACTTTGCGTTCTAACACACACTACAACCAATCAAACTAGCCATTATGAATATTAACACCCATGTTTTTAAATTTTATACATTTTATCTTTCAAAATGAAATTAATTTTTGGATTCATAATATCGAAATTATCTTACGGTAAATTTTTGGTACTTTTTGGATAACTTTCATATTTTGAAGAATAGTGAAAATTACTAAATTTAAATTAAAAACAACTTTTTTAATAGAAATAATTAATAGTGATAAATTTTGAATTTTTGTGGTTTTAAAGTATATTTAGAATATATTTTTTACCATTTAATCCAATGTTGGTCATTGGACATAAGTTCACATTTAAACCGAACATAAACAAGTGCCAATCTTTTGATAGTTATTGTTTCTTAAAAACACGCTTTTTATTCTGACAGCGGATATTAATTTTAAATTAATTTCTACCAATTATGCGTTTTGAATTTGGAAAAATGGATTCCATATTTGGAATCAGGATTCCCAAATTGTGTAAATAGGTAACTCTTATTTTTAGAAATTTTGAATAATTCAGTAAATATTTTATTTACCATGGTTAAAGGGTAAATCCGGTAAATAAGGGTAAACAATTAATATTATAATAATATTAAATTAACCTAAAACGTTTCCTAACCCTATTGGTTGATACATTTATGACCATGGTCATATTTGAGTCGATTTTGGGACCCCATGGAGCCACTTGTAAGTGATAATGACACTTTATATTAATTAAGTTAAAGTAAATACAAAAATGACATAAGCATATATCTTTTAGAAAAACAATTTTTACATAGAGTTATATATGTTATATTTTCGACTATAAATATTCATTAGAAATATAAAAGTATTTCATACATAATGGTATTTTATTAATATTTTTTATAAATTTAATAATTAAATTTATTTATGACACAATAATGATGCAATATTTTCCTTATTAATGAAAGAATCAAATAATTAGTATTATAAATGTTAAAATAAATATAATTTGAAATTTTTGATGACATAAAAAGATTTTATTGGTTAATATGAAATTTTAGGACTCCTTAAATGATTTTTTTTTAATTAATAAAGTTGTTAAAACATTAAAAAAATTCAATTATTAAATATTGGCACAATTGACATAAATGAGTTTTTAAAACAAATATTATATTATTAATTAATATTCTATTCCTAAAGATCTATGGTTCGGCCAAAGAACTTATATAATTATAGGGGTATTATTAATGGACCACTTGGGTGTCTCTTGGAAGTTTATAGTAAGTTTATTGACTATATAATATAAAAATACAAAGAGACATGGTAAATGTCAAACTATTTAACTAAGAGTTAAATCAAAATAATAAAGTTAATATAGTGACCCAAACCTATCTAAAAAATATTTGTTGAGTGATTTTAGACCTATAACCACCTTAAACTTTAAATAATCCACTTTTGATCCATTATAAACTGAATATAAATTTATTATAAAATAATATTTCTAGCTTTTCCAAAGGTGCCCCTCACCCCATTTATAAAAGGCCACTCCCCCTTCTCTCAAATTCATACCTTCAAAGCCTTTTGGCTCAGCCAAACCCTACCCAAATATTCCCTCAACTTCCCTCAATTCAACCTATAGGCCTTATTTTGATCAGAAATCCAACCTATGGAGCCCTTTTCATCAAATCAAAAGGAAGAACCCGAAGAAGAGGCAATGCTTTCACCACACTCTTTCAAGTTCCTTTCTTCTTCCACTTCTTCTTTCTTTGTTATTTCCATTCTAAAATAATAAATCCAGTATATTATATATACTGTGATGTTATTATAAATATTTCACAACTATATTCATTATTCTATCCATATTATGAATGATAATGTCACCATTCGTGCATACGTACGACTTATCATCTCCACGCCGTGGTGTAATTTGTTATTCAACACTATGTTATTTGAATGGATATAATGATGAGTAATATGTATATAAATAATAAAAATAATATGATAATGTCCCTGTAAAATTAATATACCATCCAATTCCACACCTTTAAGGAAATGATATTGTCGCTCGTGCGTACGCACGGATTACTGTCTCCACGACGCGATGAAATTCATTTCCACATTCACCATTCATCGATGATTATAAAAATATATACTACTAATATGTTTGTAATATATGAAATAATAATTCTACTACAGATATATATATATATGTACTTATATATATTTTTTTCACTTAGTTCCGTTCAATATGTTATGAAATCAGAAACAACGTTTATGCGTACGTACGGACTACCGTCTCCATAAACGTTGTTTTCCATTTCACATATATATCGATTATACATAATTATATTCTAAATATATATGATATATAAATCATGTTTTATATTCTGGAAGTATTTAAATCATGATCTATGTGATACAATCAAGAGTAACAAGTTAAAACACATACGATAATGAAAGCGATTATTACCTGAAATGTTAATTTAACATGGAAATTATTATTAAATGGGTAGTAAAAAGTCATAAATTAATAATTTATGATATCATAAATATTAATATGGTTCTGGTATAATTTAATAACATACTATGGTCTTCATACAGGAGTTTAAACATACCATCGACTAAAGGAAATTGCAAGGTAAGGGGTTTTCATCTCACTCCTTATTCCCGTGAGATTCATGCCATATTGCCACTATTACCTTTTTTGTGGTGTATGTACGGCCCATAATTGTATTCTTTGTGTAATACACTTCAATTTATTTGTATTTACATATTCATTGTATGATACCTCTTTCATGGGGTGTATGTTTCGTAAGTTACCAAATTGGTAAGGGTTTATTTCACAATCTCTTCATTATCCGAGGTTGTTTATACATAATTATCTACATGGACCTCTTTATCATCCACATCCATATTTCTTAAAAATGTATTTCAAAACATTCTTACTATTTTACAGAATATGGGTTAAATTCATTTATACCCTTGTTTGACTTTTTATAATATGTTTAAAAAGGAATCTTACCGTTGTTTTCTAAACAAGGTCCTTTTTAACCTTTTCGACAGAATTAAGGTAAGAATTTCTTTTTTTTAACTTATACGGTGGGTGCAACTATTTTCCACCGTTATAAAATTTTCGAAGATTTCTTTACAAGATTATAATAATATTTTGAAAGTAAATGTTTTATTTTATAATAATGTGACTTTTAAATGATTTCAAAATGAATATTTTAAGACTTTGTGAAAGGTAATATTTATCAAGATCAGAATTTTAAATGTTTTAAAGATTTATCTTTCTAAATATTTTTAATTAATGTCCATGTTTTCAAAATGATTTTAAGGATTTATTTATATGGACATGAATGTTTTGAAATGATATTTCTTTTCAAAAGTTTCAAAGTGGTATAGGACACTTGGATTCAAAAATCTCTTTTAAATTACTTACTTTATAAATGTGTGACTTTTCAATGATTTCAAAAAAATAATATTTCTCTCAAATAGTTTTGATTTCATATATGTCAACATCCTTTGATGGATTTTAAGCTTATTTGAAGTTGATTTATTATGGTACAAAACTTCCATATTGCATTGAAGGTTTTGTGATATGTTTGACTGTGAATGTGTTATTTTTATACCATTCATGGTTTATGGAGAAAGTATTGACATTTCATATTCTTGTTTTAATACGAATGTTTATGTTATTTTTAAACCTGTTCATATGAGGAATGCATTGGACTTAGTAAGTGAATGGTGGAGCCCGCTATAGTGCCTCGATGCATCATAAGGTCTCATGAGACAAACTAGTGTCTTGGCACAAGTCCTTGACAAAATATTATTTGTAGTCTTGGCACAATGCCTTGACTATGTGGCTATGAAAGTCTGGCATTATGCATTCCATCATTATTAAAGTGGCTAGTGATATTTCATGTGATTATTCGACTAGTAGAATATCCATGGGAATAAGTGAATGGCATTACTTCATTTTATTTTTGCTATATTATGCTGAATTTCAAGTTTAGAAGGCTTTTGTTTTAGTTATACATTGCCTTAAATGTTTATACTTATCTATGAAAGTTTCCGCTGTATTGTTATCCTTGATGAGCATTTGAGCTCACCCCTTTATATGTTTTATTTTTCCCAGGATTCCAAGAAGTGTATTGTGATTGATATGCAGGTTTAAGCCAAGGGAAGAATGACATTCATGAAGGATTATTTTTGTAGTTTTGTATGTTAAGAAGTGTAATGTAACATTCATGTATGTAATCTATTTTCCAAGACTGCTAAACCGATTGGTCCTTTGGGACTTTATTCCTTGTAATCATACCAATGTATTAAAATAATGCACCAACTCTGGGTAACTGGGGTCGGGGCGTTACAGTTGGTATCAGAAGAAGTTTAACAATAACCTTGGAAACTAGATTTAGATAAACTTTGATTAGAGCACATAGCCCTAATATAGACTTTGAAGATTAGTATAGAAGAACTTCCTAGAATTTTGGTATTGTAGAGATTTTTTGAGTTTTCCAAGCAATACATCCCTGTCTGGATACGAGCAGGTAGAGGCGGCTCTGGCACAGATGTACCTAGAGGTAAAACCTGAAAACACCACTTTGAGCTAGACTCGAATGGAAACTGGTGCACGACAATGGGCCTTGCTGCACTCTTGGTTACGAAACTCCCAGGGGATATGCTTAAGATAATTCTCATTTTATTTACAAACCATTATGAAGGGCTTATGAGTATATACATACTCAAAGAAAACATTTTTATGATTATGGATTATATCCATAAACTGTTCAATTTACGTTAGGTATTTTACAAGTTTGGAATTATTCATTGCAATTCATAAACTGACCTAGTGTATGCCATTGTATAGAAATGGAACCCAGTAGAAGGAACATGAACTCCATAAATACGTCTGATCCAAAGAGTAATAAGGATCATATCTTTCCCGGTATTAAGCTAACATTTAGAAGGTAAATAGTCCCCCATGTATTCTCAACATATGAAAAAATAGTATCCTGTGTTAATAAGATAAGTAAAGAATTCTCTGAGTCCTACAGAATTGAAGGCAAGCACGAGAAGAAAAGAATGGAAGCGAGAAAGATGGATAAAGGGAAGAGGGAGAAGAAGAATTTTCCCATATGTGATAATTGTGGGTAGAAACACCCTGGAACTTGCCTAAAGGGAACGAGAGTTTGTTATAAGTGTAGAGAAAAATGATAACAAGTACGTGAATTTAAGGGTAAGAAAAAGGTTTCAAATTTACAATGCTTCACCTACAAGGAGTTGGGACACTATGCCAACCAATGTCCAAATCATCAGAGTATTCCCCAAATGTTGCTATTGGATAATAATCAAGTTATGATACTACCACAGATGAGGAGGAATGATTATAGTTCTTATGTTGTTATTAAATAATTATGTAATTTGAGTGTTGTATCAATGATGTACTGGTTATAATAATTATGGAGTATATAAGGATTGTACTGCAGTACTATTCCATTAAGGACTTGAGATTGTGTGGAACCAAGAAAAGTGACTCAATAGTAGGTTAAAATTTTAAAAATATATGGTTGAGAGAAAGATAAACCATAATATTGTTCTGATACCGAGGTAGTGATTTTGGAATAATACATGATTGATTTGGATAAATTATATTGGATATTCTTGAATGCCTTGAATCTAATTAATGATTTGTATATTCCATCATTGTTGGAGTTTATAACATTTTTTGATAGAAGGAGTATATCTAGTATTCTATAAGGAATAAGGGATCATGAATGTAATAAATAAGGTTTTATGGTAATTCATGATGTTGCAATGTTTTAAAAGAATACATGATGAAGGTGTTCACATGTTATTAAGCGGAAAAAGGATATTCATTATGTTTACCTTCCTTATAAATTTTGGACTGTGAGTTTGGATAGAATTATTTTGGATTATTCTAGTTTGAGATTATTTTTTTCCATAAAAGGATAACCTGGAGGTCGGGCAGCAACCCGTCATGTCCAGCAAGGCCGCGAGACTTGAACCTGCAACCGAAGGGCGACAAGGGTGTATCACCTACCACTGGCCCACATGATATCATGGATTGAATAATGTAATATTTTCTTAAAAAAATCTGGTAAATTAATTATAAATTAATTTTTTTCAACCCTATATGAATAATATAAAAAGAATATTATTTTTAAGTTCTATTATCTTTTAGAGTGAAATTTGAGTTTGTGGTAGCAATTAGTTAAAGGATGGGACTCTACTTGTGAAGTATATATTTGTCTTCTTCTCTTATTATATGAATAAATTAATTCTTAAACTTTAGGGAAGGGATATTAAAACAAAAAATGTATTGTCCTAATACCTTATGTTTCGTTGAACTGATGATATTTTAAATCATCATAGATTGATGGCTTTGAGGCCCTCAATTTTACACTTGTTTGTGATTGATGACCTCAATCACTCACTATAAATATTTATGTTTTTCCTCTAATTACGTGTCTATAATTTCCACCAATATTCTCCTATTCGAAACCCTAATTTGGTGGTGACATTCTCATTTCCCTTTCACTCTTATTAAAACTAAATTTTATTAACCCTATTTCCAATATGGGTTTTCCACAAAGGTATTTTCTATTTTCAAACTTTTATTTTCGAAACACAATTTCAAATTGCAAGGATGAAATTTATTGAAGGAGGGGAGAATGTAACACCTAAAGATTCCATGGTACGCTTCTCTTTGAATAATGTAGTAGCATGTGTTGTACGCAACTTTGAGTTCTAACACACACCACAACCAATCAAACTAGCCGTTATAAATAGTAATACCCACTTTTTTAAATTTTATACATTTTATATTTTAAAATTGACTTCATTTTTGGATTCAGAATATCAAAATTATCTTAGGGTGAATTTTTGGTACTTTTCAGATAACTTTCATATTTTGATGAATAGTGAAAATTACTAAATTTTAATTAAAAACAATTTTTTTAATCGAAATAATTAATAGTGATAAATTATGAATTTGAGTGGTTTTAAAGTATATTTAGAATATATTTTTACCATTTAATCCAATTTTGGTCATTGTACATAATTTCACATTAAAACCGGACATAAACTAGTGTCAATCTTTTGATAGTTATTGTTTCTTAAAAACACGCTTTTTGTTTTGGCAGCAGGAATTAATTTTAAATTAAATTCTTCCACTTCTGTGTTTTGAATTTGGAAAAATGGATTCCATATTTGGAATCAGGATTCCCAAATTTTGTAAAAAGGTAACTTTTATTTTTAGACATTTTGAATAATTATTTCGGTAAATATTTTATTTACCATGGTTAAAGGGTAAATCCTGTAAATAAGGGTAAACAAAATAATATTATAATAATATTAAATTACCCTAAAACGTGTCCAAACCCTATTGGTTGATAATTGTCCGACCATGGGCATATTTGGGTCGATTTTGGGACCCTATGGAGCCACTTGTAAGTGATAATGACACTTTATATTAATTAAGTTAAAGTAAATACAAAAATGACATAAGCATATATCTTTTAGAAAAACAATTTTTACATAGAGTTATATATGTTATATTTTAGACTATAAATATTCATTAGAAAGATAAAAAGATTTCCTACATAATGGTATTTTATTAATAATTTTTAGACATTGAATAATTAAATTTATTTATGACACAATAATGATGCATTATTTTCTTTATTAATGAAAGAATCAAATAATTAGTATTATAAATGTTAAAATAAATATAATTTGAAAATTTTGATGACATAAAAAGATTTTATTGGTTAATATGACATGTTAATATTGCTTAAATGAATTATATTCAAATTAATAAAGTTTTTAATACTTTAAAAAAATTCAATTAATAAATATTTTCAAAATTGACATAAATGAGTTTTAAAACTAAAATTATATTATTAATTTATATTATATTCCTAAAAATATAATGTTCGGCCAAATAACTTATATAATGATATATTTATTATTAATGGACCACTTGGGGGTCTCTTGGAAGTTTATAGTTGGTTTATTGACTATATAATAGAAAAATACAAAGAGACATGGTAAATGTCATACTATTTAACTAAGAGTGAAATAAAAAATATATAGTTAATATAGTGACCCAAACATGTCTAAAACCTATTGGTTGAGTGTTTTTCTCCCTATACCCACATTAAACTTTAAAAAATTTATTTTGGATCCAGTATAATCCGAATAGGAATTTTTTATAAAATAATATTTCTAGCTTTTCCAAAGGTGCCCCTCACCCCACTTATAAAAGGGCACTCCCCCTTCTCACAAATTCATACCTTCAAAGCCTTTTGGATCGGCCAAAACCTACCCAAATATTATCTTAACTTCCCTCAATTCAACCTAGAGGAATTATTTTTATCATAAATCCAACCTATGGAGCCCTTTTGATCAAATCAAAAGGAAGAACCCGAAGAAGAGGTAATGCTTTCACCACTCTCTTTCAAGTTCTTTTCTTCTTCCACTTATTATTTCTTTGTTATTTCCATTCTATAATAATAAATCCAGTATCTTATATATATTTTAATGTTATTAGAAATATTTCACAACTATATTCATTATTCTATCCATCTTATGAATGATAATGTCACCATGCGTGCGTATGTACGGCTTACCGTCTCCACGCCGTGGTGTAATTTGTTATTAAACACTATGTTATTTGATTGGATATAATGATGTGTAATATGTATATAAATAATTTAAATAACATGATAATGTCTCGGTAAAATTAATATACCATCCAAGTCCACACATTTAAGGAAATGATATTGTCGCTCGTGCGTACGTACGGATTACCGTCTCCACGACGCGATGAGATTCATTTCCACATTCACCATTCATCGATGATTATAAAAATATGTGTTACTAATATTTTTGTAATATATGATATATAAATCATGTTTTATATTCTGTAAGTATTTAATTCATGATCTATGTGATACAATCAAGATTAACAAGTTAAAACATGTACGATAAAGAAAGCGATTATTACCCGAAATGTTAATTTAACATGGAAATTATTATTAAATGGGTAGTAAAAAGTCATAAATGAATAATGTATGATATCATAAATATTTATATGGTTCTGGTATAATTTAATAACATACTACGGTGTTCATACAGGAGGTTAAACGTACCCTCGACTAAAGGAAAGTGTAAGGTAAGGGGTTTTTATCTCACTCCTTATTCCTGTGAGATTCATGCCATATTTCCACTATAAACTTTTGTGTAGTGTATGTACTGCCCATAATTGTATTCTTTGTGTAATAAACTTTAATTTATGTGTATTTACATATTAATTTTATGATACCTCTTTCATGGAGTGTATGTTTTGTAAGTTACCAAATTGGTAAGGGTTTATTTCACAATCTCTTCATTATCCGAGGTTTTTTATACATAATTATCTACTGGAACCTCTTTATCATCCAAATCCATGTTTCTTAAAAATGTATTTCAAAAAATTCTAAATATTTTACAGAATATGGGTTAATGTAATTTATAACCTTGTTTTACTTTTTATAATAAGTTTATAAAGGAATCTTACCGCCGTTTTCCAAACAAGGTCCTTTTTAACCTTTCGATAGAATTAAGGTAAGAATGTATTTTTTTAACTTATACGGAGGGTGTGGATATTTTCCTCCATTATAAAATTGTCAAAGCTTACCTTACAATATTATAAGAATATTTTGAAAGTAAATGTTTTATTTTATAATTTTGTGACTTTTAAATGATTTCAAAATGAATATTTTAAGAATTTGTGAAAGGTAATCTTTATCAAGATCAGAATTTTAAATGTTTTAAAGAATTATCTTTCTAAATATTTTTAATTAATGTCCATGTTTTCAAAATGATTTTAAGGATTTATTTATATGGACATGAATGTTTTGAAATGATATTTCTTTTCAAAAGTTTCAAAGTGGTATGGGACACTTTGATTCAAAAATCTCTTTTAAATTACTTCCTTTATAAATGTGTGACTTTTCAATGATTTAAAAAAAGATATTTATCTCAAATAGTTTTGATTTAATCTATGTAAACATACTTTGATGGATTTTAAGATTATTTGAAGTTGATTTATTATGATAAAAAACTTCCATATTACATTGAATGTTTTGTGATATGTTTGACTGTGGATGTGTTATTTTTATACCATTCACGGTTTATGGAGAAAGTATTGACATTTTGTATGCTAGTTTTAATACGAATGTTTATGTTATGTTTAAACCTGTTCATATGAGGAATGAATTGGACTTAGTAAGTGATGGTTGGAGCCCTCTATAGCTCCTCGATGCATCGGTAGGTATCATGAGACAAACTAGTGTCTTGGCACAAGGCCTTGACAAAATCTTATTTGTAGTATTGGCACAAGGCCTTGACTATATGGTTATGATAGTCTAGAATTATGCAATCCATCATTATGAAAGTTGTTGGTGATATTTCATGTGATTATTCTACTAGTAGAATATCCATTTGAATAAGTAAATGGCATTAATTTATTTTATTTTTTTCCATATTTTGATGAAGTTCAAGTTTAAAAGGATTTTGTTTTAGTTATAAATTGCCTTAAATGTTTATGATTATTTATGAAATTTTTCGCTCTATTGTTATACTTACTGAACATCTAAGCTCACCCATTTCTATGTTTTATTTTTCCCAGGATTCCAAGAAGTGTATTGTGATTGATATGCAGGGTTAAGCTCAGGGAATAATGGTGTTCATGAAGGATTATTTATGTAGTTTTGTATGTTAAGAAGTGTAATGTAACATTCATGTATGTAATATATTTTCCAAGACTACTAAACTGATTGGTCCTTTGGGACTTGATTCCTTGTAATCATGCCAATGTATTAAAATAATGCACCGACCCTGGGTAACTAGGATCGGGGCGTGACAGGGAAGATCTTGGGTGGGTCTTTCTAGATGTATGAAGTAGCTCAAATCGGATATCAACAGATGGTTTATAATTCTTCAGTTGATTCAATGGAGATGCTATTGGTCGGAGTATAGTACTCAAGAGGGGGGTGAATTGAGTATCTATAAAAATTCATATTTGAAAAGTTTTCATAAAATGTTCCCCAATAAAAACAAATACAACCCAGTTAATCAAAGTAATTTGGTTATGAAAGTTTTATTGTTCAAATAACTTATCAGAATATTGATTAATTCTCAGTAATCTCAATATTAGTTATTGATATTACTTTTGAAGCTATCCTGATAAGGAAAAATAATTATAACTTCCATCAAATATTAACAATCAAAATAAATCTAGTGATTTATGAATTATATAGTAAAACAGAGAAAACTAAATTAAACCACACAGCGGATATAAAACAAGTGTTTTTGTCTCAATCCAAGACATAATCCACTCCACTTGGTGATCACCTACCACCAAGCAGTTTATATTAACAAACTTGATCCATACCCCGGATTGGGGTAAGCAATAGTGCAAAGGATTGTCCAGGTCACATGACCACTTCCACAGTTCTTTATGGGTATAAACTACCAAGTCACATAGGGACCTCTTCCACACTTATCTGTGGGAGTAAACATGTGTAAAAAGATATGAGAGGAAGGATATATTGTATCCTTCAGTTTAGTGCAAGATACAATGTTTTTTTTAATATAGACACACACATTGATCAAAAGCTAAAAATAATACACAACAAAGAAAATATGATGATACAAGGTTAAAAGTTCTATGAGTGTTATTCTATGCAGCTATAGACTTATAGGATAAAGAAAATGCAAGTATCAGGTCCTCTTGTGAGAAACAGAGTATCGCAAGACTGGTGCTCTGATTTCCAGTTAGATCTAGCTCATGTTCTTCATGGAGTTTTTATTGCGAAGATGTTATTGAATATGATCTATGGTATCCTAGATTTTGGAATTGTGAATGATTCGTGTGTTCTTCAGATGTATCTTGTTGCATGTGTCAGTTATTTTCATATGAAAAATCATGCTTCTGCTCTTCCACACTTTTATGTTTTAGGGCCAGGACTTTCTTATTATTCTTGGAGTGCACGTGTTGGAGCTGATAGTATGCATGTATTCTGAACCGTGTACCACGTACTATCAGGTGACATGTCTACAAAGAAATATTAATTATGTTAGTGCATTTAAAAGACTCAAATATCACTATTGGAAATAAGATCTATACCAACAGTTTTGGGAAAACTGTTGGTATAGTTCACTTATATGGATCTATACCAACAGTTTGGCCAAAACCGTTGGTATAGGTCACTAATTTGGACATATACCAACGGTTTTCCCAAAACCGTTGGTATAGGGGGAACTGTACCAACAGTTTGGAGAAACCGCCGGTATAGGTCACTTATAGGGACCTATAGCAACGGTTTGTCCAAAACCATTAGTATAGGTCCCAAAATCAAAGAATCTATACCAACAGTTCTCAAAACCATTGGCATAGGTATATACCAACGGTTTTGAGAACCTTTGGTATAGTTACATGTATTTTTTATGGAATATTCTTATAGATAACATTAAATAAATCAAAATTTAAAATATTTATGATAATAAAAATATATATTTATGAAATTATGTTCACAAAAGTCAAGTTATGATAGTGGTTAGGTCGTTCAATCATGAACCAGAGGTACTGAGATCAAAACCAATAGAATGATTCTTTTTTGAAATACATATACTAATGGTTTTATGGAACATTTGGTATAGATTTTTCATATTACTTATACCAATGGTTTTTCCAAAACCATTGGTATAGACCTATCCCCAGGACTTACTAGCCAACGATTCTTCAAACCGTTGGTATATGATATACCAATGGTTTGGAGGCCAATACCAATGGTTTCAAACCATGGGTATAGGGTATTTTTCAAGTAGTGTAAGATAGTTATAAATTAAATTTAAAACTACAAAGTAGATTAAAGAACAGTGCCACAGTCTATCTATAAATAGTGTCACTTGGAAACAGTGTCACCAAGAAATGGTGTCTTCTTCTTTGTCTTTGAGCAGTGAGATAGTTATGATGGAATAGTTGTATAGAGATCAGGAACTGGTAGCACAGATGTGGTGTTAAGATCATGGTTTCTAGTCCTTTTTTAAACATTTAATGGTGTATTAACAAGGAAACAATGTCATAGGCTTCAATAGATTTGAAATTGGTTACGATGTATAGTCACAGTGCCTGGTTATGGTGTCTGTTTCATAATGTCTGGTTCACGGTGTCTGGTTCATGGTGTCTGGTCATGGTGTCTGGTTACGGTGTCTGGTTCATGGTGTCTGGTTCTTTTCCAGAAAACCAGATCTGGTGGAAGACTCACAGTTTCTCAGACTTATCCAAATATCTGTATATAGACTTAAGTAGTAATATTAAAATAATGAATTAGACTTAATCATTCACAAAATAAATCATTATAGACCAAAGTTAAATATAGTTTACAATAATCAAACATGATTTATAACCATTAATATCTTGAGAAAATTTATTTAAAGCATAAAGAAACTAACCATATTTACACATGAATTGAAATAGATTAAACATGATGTATAGTATTTGTCATCATTAAAAAATGATTAAAACACGAGGAGTCCAACAATATCACCCTTTTTAATGATAAAAAATCATGTGAGTGAGATATATATTCTTAGTGTATGTGTCTCTCCCTTAGTGTGCATTTAGAGTGCATGTCTCTCCTTCTTTTGGGATTATAAAAAAGAGTACAAAGGGAAATAAGAGAATAGACAATAATAGGTCACAAAACATTGGATGGAGAAAGATGTGTCATTAAAAATAGTAAGCAAAAGAAAACACAAAAATATCCCTATAAAAAGATAGTGTTCACTATTATTAAGCACTGATCATCTTCTCTTTGCCCTTGGTAGCAGCATCATGAGAAGCCACAGGAGCAGAGGTAGAATTTGAAGAAGGAAGAGAACCAACTAACAGAGAAGGATGGGGGAGTCCTTCAAAAACAAAAGGGGCCAAGGTAGGTTTTGTGGAAGACTGAGGTAATTTTTGGTCAAGGATAATAGGTTTGATCTGACTCAGAGCCTAAGAGATAGACATAGAGGTAGAGGAAAAGTCATCAAATGGGGAAGGAGGAAAACCAGGCTGCAAGGGTATAACTATAGGAGCCACAATATCAGTGCTCTGTACATGAAGATAAGGCCTCAATAAATTTATTAAGTCAACAATAATATCACCACCAAACTGCATCTATTTCTCAAATTCATCTTTGTTCTCCACGAACTTTTCCAACAAAGGAGTGAAATCTTTCAGCTTTTGAACTTGAGTTTTTAAATCTTGAGTGATATGTGTGATTTTTAGATTATCTACAAGGTACTTGAAATGGTTTGTCATATCATTATTAAAGAAAATCCTATTGAAGTAGAAATCCACCTTCTTAATAATTTCTTCATGAGCATCAGTTGAAATATTGGAATGAATTCTTACCAAACCAAGAACTCTGTAACTATTATTGACAACCACAAATAGAGACTCTTTGTCAAAGCCACTGATCACTAATTGAATTTTTTCCTTAACAACCATTCTGAGTAGATCACTATCCAAGGAGGGTTGGGATGACTATCCAGAGGTAGTAGAATTTGTAACAGCTGAATTAAGGGACTTCAGTTGATTCATAACTTTATGAAGACATCTCTTATAATCATCAGTCAAATTGTTGAGACCAATAACAAGCTCACACATTTGTTGAACTATTTTCTTGTTTCTTCCATCCATATTTTCAGCTAAGTAAGTTAGATTAGGTTGAAGTAGAGAGAAAAATTCCTGTGGAATCTGATCACTAACATCCTCAACAGAATGAGCAATAGGATCTTGTCTTGATTTTAACACTCTCTACATATCTTCAACTATAGCTCTCAGAGACTTCACTTCATCACTCAGTTGTTTGTTCTCAATTCCGACCTCTTGAATTTCATGAAGCATTTTTGGATGAATCTACTATATAATCTTTTCTAACAATAGGTCAACATCTCTTTCACTTAGGTTTGTTATAGGGGTAGGTTGAGTGTTTATGAGCTTTTCAACTCCAGCCAATAAGGTTGATCCAAAGGATTTAAAATCATCCTTACTCATTAAGGTAGAAGGTTCTTGTGAAGGTTCAAAAACAGGAGTTAAGACAGGCTCAGGATCCTTTGCAGAGATAAATTCAAGAGTAGAGACCAGTTTTAATTGAAACATAGTAGACATATATATATATATACCTTTAACTGAGGCTCATTAGGAATCAATCACATCATAATAGCTAGGGAATTTATACCATGTATCCACAATGCTTTGATAAAATAGATTAGGCATATCAACACTTTCCATATTAGGGTGCTTCTACCCCTCAACAAGTGCATCTCATAAAGGAATAAGAGATTTTGTTCTTTGATTTAATTCCAAAATTTCATCCCCAGTTGCCTCAACCATTTCTTTTCTATCCAATTTAAAGGATTTCTCCATTCCTTCCTCATCATATGGGATAATCTCAAGAACATCTTGTTCCTCTAAGTGTTCCTCGGAAGCAACTTCTTTCTCAAGAGAAAGTTATTCTTCTAAAAGATATTCTAGAACAGCCTTTTCCCTTACATTAACAACAATTTATTATTTAGAAGCAGGTTCTTATCCCAAATAAACAATTTCTTTAGGAATAGGTACTTACTTCTCAATTATGAATTGAGAAATAGGTCCACTATCTTCCTTATCTAGGATAGTTTTCCCTATAGGTGTAACAACCTCTTCTTCTTCTTCCTTAACAGGAGAGTGAACAATTTCATCTGGTTCCAAACCAGGATCATAGATGTTCTTAGGTCTTGAATAATTCTCAACTGTGTTGAAATTTTCATAAACCCTATCATTATCCTCCACCCATTCTTTTCTCCATAGATTCAAACTGATTTTCATTTTTTTGTCTGTAACCTTTGAGATATAGAATTCACAGTCCTTAATTACTTTTTCATCTGGTCTGACCAACCCTTTATCATGAAGCATAGCATAGATTGACCTTGAGTAGAATAAAGAGGTTGACTTTGAGGTTGTCTTTATCAACTCACACATATGAAGTATAACATACTTACATAGGTTAATCTTGTGTCCATTCTTCATAATATGTATCAAAAATACATCCTGATACTTTAGTGTCACAAAATATCATTTTCTTGGACTAATAAAATTATGAAAAAACTTAAATAATAGCCTGGTTTCACCATCTATCTAAGTATAAATAGCTCTTCTCATTGTTTTTTTACCAGTCAAGCTTCCCAAGGATTCTTCTAAAAAAATATATCACTAGGAGGAGGATTAACTCTCTGATAGTCCTAAAAAATTCCCTCATGAGGTATCCTTAGAAAAGAATCCCATAACCTCGAAGAAAAAGTGCATCTTTGATCATTGATCCATCTTCTCACAACAAAACCATCTTTTATATCAAATGATAATTGAACAAACTGATAAAAATGAGCAACTATCTTTGGGTATATCAGTATAGTCTCCTTTGTGAACCAATTCCACCATTCATGATCTTTTAGTACTTTCAACACTAGAGACTTACTTGACAACAACCACTTAGGGTAGATTTATTTTTCTAGTACCACTATTCTTTCAACAAGGTTCAGATTCAGAGGACCTTTGGGTGTTATCTTCGGTGCTATTTTCATATTCTTCTTTAATATATGCTTATCAAGAGTTGATGAGGATGGGAGTTATATTTTGAGCATTCAACGAAGGCTCAAGAGAGAGATATAGAGAACTGAAGGGGTGAAGGAGGACTTACGGTTTGAGAGAAGAGATCTCAGGTGAAGAAAAGAGTGAAACTTCTTTCATTTTTATCATTTGGGGATATAGAGTGTTGAAAATTTAAGAGTAAGAAATTAAAATAATAAAATAATAAATTACATCAATACAGGTTATAATATATAGAAAAAATGATAAAGTGTATTTATGGTGAGACCGAACAGACTTTTATGGTGAGACTATCACAGGGTTTCATGGTGAGACCGTAACGGGTTATCATGGTGAGACTGTAAAGAGTTTTCATAATAACATCTCTACTGTGTGAATTCAAAACTGTGTGACCATATGTTTGAAATAGTATGTGCCAGAGAGTAACCAATAGATAGTAATTGTGGGACTATAAACATAAAAGAGCTACTTTTAAGTCAATAAACTATAAAACTATAAGAGTTAGACAATAGTCTTAAGACAGTGACTTGTGAAACCATAAACATTGAAACAATAAGTTGTGAAATATTGCACTTAGTACTTAAGATTTATCATTCCCAATTCATGTACGATGTAATCTATTATTTCATAATTTAATGGTTTAGTGAATATATCTGCAAGCTGATATTTAGTTCTAATGAATTCCAAAGTGATATCACCTTTTTGATAATGGTCTCTCAAAAAGTGATATCTTATATTAATATGTTTTGTCCTAGAGTGTGAAATAGGATTTTTTGAGATGTTAATAGCACTTTTATTGTCACAATTTATGGGTACATGATTGAATTGTTATCCATAATCTAGTAATGTGCGTTTCATCCAGAAAATATGTGCACAACACCTACCAGCAGCAATTTACTCAGTTTTGGCAGTAGATAATGCAACCGAGTTTTGTTTATTACTACACCATGATACTATTGACTTGCCTAAACAGTGGCATTTTCCAGAGGTGCTTTTTCTATATAACATAAAACCACCAAAATCAACATCAGAATAATTAACTAACTTAAATGATTATCCATGGGGATAGAATGGCCCTAGATTGGGTGTATGTTTGAGTTATTTGAAAATTCTATTAACAACATTTAAATGAGATTCCTTAGGGTTTTATTGAAAATGAGAACACATACAAACACTAAACGTAATATAAGTCCAGCTAGAAGTTAAGTAGAGTAGGATTCCAATCATTCCTCTGTAAGTGGTTTGATCAACAGATTATCCATCTTCATCAAGATCCAACTTACAAGTAGTACTCATTAGAGTGTCATTACTTTTAGTGCTATCCAATCAAAAACGTTTTAGAATATCTCTAGTATATTTTATTTGATTTAAAATAATACCATCATTATTTTGAATGATTTGAAATCCAAGAAAGAATTTTAGTTCTCCCATTAAACTCAATTCAAATTTGTTTTTCTTCATTTTAGAAAATTCAATACATACATAATTTTTTGAAGATCCAAAGATAATATCATCTACATAAATTTGAACTACTAAATCATCAGTGGAAATTCATTTTATAAAAATGGTAGGATCATATATTCATTTTTTAAAAACTTTGGAAATAAGAAAAGTACTTAATCTATCATACAAAGCTCTTGTATCTTGTTTTAAACCATATAAAGCTTCTGATAATTTAAAAACATGATTTGGAAAATGAGGATTTGTAAAAATAGGGGGTTTCTCCAAAAATACATCCTCAGTTATATACCCATTTAGGAATGCAGTCTTAACATCCATCTGATATAGTTTGAAATTCATATGGGCAACATAAGAAAGCAAGATTCTGTTGGCTTCAAGTCTAGCTACTGGTGAAAAGGTTTCCTTATAGTCAACCCCTCTTATTGATTATAGACCTGTGAAACCAATCTAGCCTTATTTATAACTAATTTACCAGATTCATCTACCTTATTTCTAAACACCCAGTTAGTTCCTATGGTAAATGTGTCTTTCAGTCTGTCAACAAGTTTCCAAACTTTGTTCCTTTCAAACTGATTAAGTTCTTCTTTCATATCCATCACCCAAAATTCATCATTTATAGCATTATTATTGTTTTTAGATTCAAGTTGTGACAAAAAGACTTGATGTTCAATCTAATTTTTAAGAGAATCTCTAGTTTGAGTTCATTTATCTAAATCTCATACAACAACATCTAAAGGATGGTTCTTAATAGTTATAACAACTCTAGAAAAAGAAGGACTAGTGACTTCAGGTTCTTCAATAGGTTTGGGTTCATTATGACTTGAATCTAAAGAATTTCCAGAACTAGAAGTTTTCATAGATTCCTTTATAGGATGGATAGAGGATTTTTAATTAATGTCCAGATTTGATGCATCATCCTCCAGGTTCTCTAGAGTGGTCTTAGGCTCATGTGGATCTGTCTCATCAAATTTGACATGAAAAAACTCTTCCACACATTTAGTTATTTTGTTAAACACTTTATAGGATTTACTAGAGATTTAATATCCTAGAGAGATTCCTTCATCACTATTGGATGCAAATTTTTCAAGATTTTCCTTAGTATTAATGATATATACTTTGCAACCAAAAACTTTGAGGTAGCTTACTTAGGGTTTTCTATTTTTCCATAACTCATATAGAGTTATTTTAAGAATAGGTCTAATAAACACTCTATTAATATTATATAATGTTGTATTTACAGCTTCAACCCAAAAATAAATAGGTAATTCATATTCACTAAGCATGGTTCTAGAAATATCTTGTAAGGTTATATTTCTTCTTTCTACAACTCCATTTTATTGGGGTGTTCTTGGGGCAGAGAAATTATGACTATATCCATTTTGTGAGAAAAAGGATTCAAACTATTGATTTTCAAACTCAAGTCCATGATCAATTATTAAGGATTTAATTCTAATCCCACTAATATTTTCTACAATTTTTGTATATTTGAGTAAATGAGAGCAGGATTCACTTTTGTGATCCAAAAAGAAAGTCCAAGTATATCTAGAAACTTCATCTACAAGAAAATAAACATAGTGCTTCCCATTTAAACTAGAAACTCCAGATGGTCCAAACAAATCCATGTGAACCAATTCGAGAGGTTGAGAAGTTGAAACTTCTTTCTTTGGTTTGAAGGAAATTTTGCATTGTTTTCCCTTTTGACAAGGATTACACACTTTATCATTTGGAAACTCAAGTTTGGGTGGATCTTTGAATAAGATTTTTCTAGTTAGATTTCCAAGAGAGTGAATATTACAGTGTCCTAGTCTCCTATTCTAAATCCAAGACTCTTTGTGAAATACACTTGAACATGAATAATTTTTAGAAACTAAAGACTCTAAGTTAATAGAGTATACATTTTCATTTCTTAATGCAGAAAACACTAATTAATTTTTAGAATTAAACATATTGCAAGCATCATTTTCAAATTTAACATGAAATCCTTCATCACATAGTTGTGAAATACTAAGCAGATTATATTTCAATCCATAAAAAAAAAGTACTTTGGAAATTAAAACTGAGTTAGAGTTACCGATTTTGCCAAGGCCAATGATTTTTCCTTTGGCATTGTCACCAAAGGTGATAGGTCCACCATCATTTTTTATTAAGTTCTTGAAGCATTAATAGTCTCTTATCATGTATCTTGAACACCAACTATACAAGTACCATAAGCTTTTACAAGATCACTTTAAGAAAACTTACTACAAAATAGTCAAATAAAAACAGACTTTGGTACCCATGTTTGTTTGGGTCCAGTAATATTAGTGACTAGTGATTTAGGAACCCACATCTTCATCATAGGTTTCCTATTAGCATTATGTAATGTTCTTGAAAAATAAACTCTATTTGGTCTGTAAAAGATTGAAACAGTAGTGAGTGTATCATAATTTGAACTAGCTGAATGTTTTCCTAAACTAGGTGTAAAGATGTATGTCCTAGATTTAGAAACAAAATTGGTTCTTCAAAAATTTATTTTACCAGGTTCATAGCCAATACCAGTAGTATATTTAGGAGTAATCTGTTTACCAAGTATTTGTACCAAATTATATTTACCATTAGTAAAAATTTGAAGGTCCTTTTTCAATTGCTCATTAGATAGATTTAGTACATCGTTTTCTTTGAGTAATTGAACATTTTTTTCCTTTCTACAGTAAGTTCAGATTTAAAGTTGAGGAAAGAGCATACTATTTCTTTAAATACTTGTATTTATCTTTTAGTTCATTACACGTCTCTTCAATAATATTATAGTACTAAAACATTTATTATTTAGACATATTTTTAGAATAACTTTCTTCTCTAGAATAATAATAATTATGTACAGAAGATTCCAGTGTTACCTTAAATGCGTTTTTCGTAAAACACATATTGGTTTTGTTAGACTGTTCATTATGTGAAGATTTTGAGTCACTTGAACTATCCTCATAAGAACTCCACGTTGCTTTCATTGACTTTTCGTACTTTCTATATTTTTCCTCATATTTATTTTTGTACTTGATATTGGGACAATCAACCTTTACATGTCCTTTTCTCTTACATTCATATCATACTATCTCATCAGACTTGTCACTTATTTTCCAATATTTCTTCGAGCTTCCCTTTTGATCAAATATTCCTTTGAAGTTAGTTTTTCTGAAAAATTTCTTCTTCTTGTAAAATATCTTAAACCTTATAGATAATTGAGCCATCTCCTCATCACTGTTTTGTGATGATTGTTCACTACTATAAATTTCTATAGAGGCTTCCAATTTTCCTTTCTCTTCGTGTTTAGAGGTGGTGGTATTAAATGCAACAAATTTTCTTTTGGGTTCATCCTCCTCTTCCTTGTTGACTTTCATATCCTCTTTATACATCATTAGTTTCCTAATGAGCTCTTTTACATGTAACTTATTGATGTCTCATGACTCTATAATAGAGACAAAGGGTCCTCTCTATCTATCAGGTAGTCATGTGATAATCCTTATGATTTGTTCTTTGGCAGTGACTTCTCTTCCAAGAGAAATCATTATGTTGAAAATTTCGTTGAACCTGAGATACATGTCAGAAATAGGATCATCAGGTTTCATTTTAAAGTTATAATATTTAATAGTATAAGTATTAAGTCTCATTTCTTTCACACTATAAGTTCATTCATGTGAAACAGAAAAACTAACCCAAATTTCATGGGTAGTTTTACATGAAGAAATTCTATTAAATTCCCCATCTCCTAAAGATAATTATAGAGAATTCATGGCTTTGAAGTTGTTATTATAGGAAGTCTTGGTTGGGTCATCCCAAGTGATTCTATTAGTATCATGGATCTTATACTCATCTATAATTGAAGACCAAATTTCAAAACCCATACTTGGTTCCATTAAATAATAGTGGTCTGTTTGTTACAGAACCTTCCATTCTATTATCCATAATAAAGAAATACTTTGAAAGATCATGAAATTTAGAATTAACAAAAATCTACAGATCATTAAATTAGAACTAAAATCACAGTTGAATAATTTCAAAAACAGAGTCCTAACAGGAAGAACAAAATCTTCCGATACCAAATGTTGGTCGGAGTAGAGTACTCAAGAGGGGGGTGAATTTAGTATCTATAAAATTTTTTGTTTAAAAAGTTTTCTTAAAAGTTTCCCCAATAAAAATAAATACAACCCATTTAATCAAAGTAATACGGTTACGAAAGTTTTACTATTCAAATAACTTCTTAGAAGATTGATTAATTCTCAGTAATCTCAATATCAGTTATTGATATTAATTTTGAAGCTAGTCAAATAAGGAGAAACAATTATAACTTCTTTCCAAGATTAAATATCAAAATAAATCTAGTGATTTCTGAATTATATAGTAAAATAGAGAAAAAAAAATTGAAAAACACATCGGATATAAAACAAGTGGTTCAGTCTGAAGCCAAGACCTAATCCACTCCACTTGGTGATCTTATTCCACCAAGAATTTTATATTAACAAACTTGATCTATACCCTGGATCGATGTAAATAACAGTGCACAAGACTGTCTAGGTCACATGACCTCTTCCACAGTTCTTCATGGGTATAAACTACCAGGTCACATAGGGACCTCTTCCACACTAATCCGTGAGAGTAAAAAAGGGTAAAACTTTATGATAGGAATGATATCTTGTATCCTTCAGTTTAGTGCTATAGACAATGGGTGTTTTAATAAAAACACACACACACTGCTCGAAAACTAAAAATAGTAAACAAGAGAGAAAAGATTATGAGATAAGGTTAGAAGTTCTCTGAGTGTTATTATATGTATCTCTAGACTTCTAGGATGAATAAGATGCAAGTATTGGGTCCTCTTGCGAGAAACAGATTTTCGTAAGTCTGGTGCTCTGGTTTCCAGTTAGATCTAGCTCGTGTTCTTTGTGGAGTTTTTTATTTTGAATATGTTATTGACTCTGATCTATGGTATCCCAAATTTTGGAATCATGAATTCTTCATGTGTTCTTAAGATTTATCTTGTTTCATGTGTCAGTTCTTTTCACAAGAACACTATCGCTTCTGATGCTCTTCCACACTTGTATGTTTTAGGTCCACACTTTTCTTCTTATTCTTGGAGTGCATGTGTTAGAGCCGACAGGATGCATGTATTATGCACATCGTACCTCGTACTGTTAGGTGAAATGTTTACAAAGAAATATTAATTATGTCAGTGCATTTAAAATACTCAAATATGACCGTTAGAAATTAAATTGAAAATGACAAAACAGATTAACAAACGGTTTCACAATCTATTTGGAAACAATGTCACTTAGAAACGGTGTCACCAAGAAACAGTGTCTTCTTCTTTTCCTTTGAGCGGTGAGACAATTATGATGGTATAGTTGTATAGAGATCAGGAATCGGTAAAATAGATGCAGTGTTAAGATCACAATGTCTAGTCCTTTTCCAAACGTCAAATGGTGTCTTTAAAAGGAATCAGTGTCAGAAGTTTCAACAAATCTGAAACTGGTTATGGTGTCTGGTCATGGTGTCTGGTCACGGTTTCTGGTTCACAGTGTCTAGTTCATAGTGTCTGGGTCATGGTGTCTAGTCACGGTGTCTAGTCATGGTGTCTGGTCATAGTGTTTGGTTCACGATGTATGGTTCTTTGCCAAAAAACCAGAACCAATGGCAGACTCACGGTTTCTCAGAATTATCCAAATATATGTATATAGAGATAAGTAGTAATATTCATAGAATTAATTAGACTTAATAATTCATAAAATAAATTATTATAGACTAAAGGTAAATATAGTTTACAATAATCAAACATATTTATATCAATTAAGATCTTGAGAAAATTTATTTAAAGCATAAAGAAAGAAACCATCTTTATAGGATTTGTGATCATTAAAACATGATTAAAACATGAGGAGTCCAAAAGATGCTTCAGAAGGAGATTGATCGGCTGGAAGGGGTGTTACAACAAAGATGAGATGACTCAGTCTTCTTATTTTTAGGAGACAAACATTCCTTTCTAGTACAACACTTGTCAGAGGTAGAGAGGGTCCTCAAGAAGAGATATAGAGTGCGGTGGCTTAGGGAAGGTGATAGGAAAAGTGGGTTATTCCATTGATGCTTGAAAGAGTGGCTAAATTCAAATGTAAATATCAAGCTGGAAGATGTTTCATTCAATTATGATGTAAATGTAGCTGGTAGGATGGCATTAGAGCACTTTAAAAAGTTGATTGAAAGTGATCGAGCAACATCTCCTTGGGGGGATGATTCAATTAGTTAGTAGGAGGTCTTCTTACAGAATATTGGCAGTAGTCTCTATGGGGGGAATAATGAGAGTTTTAAGTCTTTACCGGTGGGTGAGGAGGTGTGGGAGGTAGTTAGAAGCTTGTCTCCAGAAAGTGCTCCAGGGCCGAACAGGTTCCCGGGGGCCTTTTATGTGGCAGTATGGGAGCTTTTGGGACTGTCAGTTATCAAGACAGTCCATGAATTATTTCTAGGGGGTGCCCTCAACTGGGGTAAATGTGCTTCCAGGGTGGTGCCGGTGCCAAAGGTGAAAGATCCAACCTCAATCGGCCAGTATATACCAATATGTCTATGAAATGTTTTTCCATAAGATTTTGGATAGTCTACTGGTAAAGAGGCTAAATAGGGCCATCCTGAGTATTATTTCCCAAGAGAAACATGGGTTCATTCAAGGTAGAGGGATCCAAGGGGCGGTGGGAGTGGCTCAAGAGTTGTTGGAGGATGTTAACAAGAATGTGGTGGGGTCCAATGTTGTGATACAAGTGGATATGGATAAGGATTAAGATAATCTTTAATGGAGTTTTATAATTCGAGTAATAAGGAAGCTCAGGTTTCATGAATGGGTTTGCGATTTATGTTTCTGCTGCTTCTCTTTACCATGGATCAGTATTTCTCTACCGGGGAAGGGGTTTGGATTATTCAAGAATGTGAGGGGTGTGAGGAAAATGGATCCTATTTCCACCTCCTTGTTTCTCATTGCTCAAGAGGCCCTGTCTCAAAACTTTCACAGATGGCTGATGGATCAGAAGATTCTTCCCTATGTATCTCAAGATTTAGATGGTTCCTAATCTCATCTTATGTTTGATGATGACATCCTTATTTTTCTGAATGGAAGGAGGTTATCTTTGATCTATTTCATGTGTCTTATGGGGATCTATGGCAGTCTAAGTGGCCAACAAATTAATGAAAGGAAGAGCAATGTCTTTATTTCTAATAAATTTTCAAGGAGAAGGGCACATAGCATCCAAGAAATTCTAGGGTTTCAACAGAAAACAACTTTATATGATCTATCTTGAGGTTACCATTTCTAATGGCCGGGTGGAAAAAGTCTTCTTCAAGGAACTCATTAATAAAATGGTTGTGAGTATTTATAACTAGAAAAATAGGTTTCTATCTTTTGGAGGCTGGGTGACATTGATCAATAGTGTACTTTCCTCTATCCCGATGCATGTATTGTCAATCATCACTCCTTCTAAGGGGAATATCCTTACTATGGAGATGATTATCAAAAAATTACTTTGGGATTCCAATGAAATAGGAAGGGCTCATTGGGCCTCATGGGCTAGGTTGGTGAAGCTGAATGAGGAAGGAGGTGTTGGACTTAGGGATTTAACAGTAGCCATGCACACCATGCAAGCTCGATTAGCTTGGGACTTTCTTTTGGGGAAATCGATGTGGGCCAAAACACTGAGAATAAAATATGGTAAGTATTGGGAGGAATGTGATGGAAGGAAATTATTCCAGGTGGGGAAAACAATGGTTTCACATCTGAATATTCTCCAGGACTCCTCTCGGTGGATGGTTGGATATGGGGGTATAAATATTTGAAGAGATAAGTGGATCAGAGAGAAGCTATTCTTCCAGGGCTGTCCAGGTATAGAGATTTCAGTGAGAGAGGCCTGCCAACATACCAGGTTCTTGGATTCCATTCTTAACTCGGAACAGAAGGAATTATTCAAAGAAATGATTTTCATTGAGGAAGAAGATCATCTATGCTTCACTGAGGCACGCTCAGAATGTTCTAACAGTCATGACTATCATGCTCTTATACAGTAGGAGGGGATCCAGGATGAATGGGTAGATCATTTGTGGTGTAAGGAGGTTCCCTCAAATTTGAATTTCCTCATATGGAGGGTCTGGAATCAGGCCCTTCCCACAAAAGACAATATCCAGAAAGAAGGCATTCAGATGGCGTCTTATTGCTGTGCAAATCTTCAGACAGAGTATAATACCCACTTGTTCATCAGGGGTGAATGGGCATGATATCTCTAGTATATTATGGATATATGGGGTAAGTACAATGCTGCATGAAATTCCTTACATGCATTTTTTGAGGGCTGGTTCTGGGGAGCAAAGCATAACGGGACAGAAAACTAGTTTCACAGCATCACAGTGATCTCGATCTTTTGGTCTTTGTGGGAGGCGTGAAATATAGTAAGATGGGAGGGTCGGTGTTGGGGTTCTATTATTCTAGTGAAAATGAAAGGTCTTCTACATGAATTAGGTTCTTTTTTAAAGTGGGGGGGGGACTCTACTTCGAACTACAACAATCTTAACAGACCGGTGGCTCGTCTGAGGTTCTTGGGAAGCTGGGTGAGATGGAAACCTCCAGATAATGGGTTGAAACTAAATGTGGATGGTTCATGCATGAATGGGATGATGCGAGGGGGGGGGGATTGATGAGAGATAGAAGTGGATCGGTGTTAGCATCCTTTAGCAGCTTTCACGGACAGGGAAGCTCGTTGGGCGCCGAGGGTCGGGCGTTACTCACAGGCATTATGCTTTGATAAAGGTTATCATTGACAGTCTCAGAAGTGGAATCAGACTCACATGTACTGATCCGAGCAATTAAAGGGAAAGGTGAGGTGCATTGGTGTCTGACTTACATCGTTCATGGATGTGCCTTGGAAATTGGTAATGGCTGTGTGGTTCGTCATATTCTTAGGGAGGCCAACTTTGCTGTGGATTCTCTCTCTCAGGGGAGTAGTCTTGACGATCCCTTGTTGGTATTCTCGAGAGTGGGGACTCTACCCTAGGAATGTATTGGGTTGGTAATTGGGGATGCGTTAGGGATTCATCATTTTAGACCGCCTTGAATTTGTCTTGTTGTATCTTATTATTTGAATAACAAATAAAAGTTTGATAGAAAATTTAAACCTTGTTTAAAGATATTATTTATACCACATGAAAATTGTTTTTATGATTAGTATGATTAAAGGTTTAAATAATATTTTAAATTTTATATAATGATAATATGAAATATTTAATATTTTTTTGAATATAAAGTGTTTATATTCATATTTTAGCTAATTTATAATTTTTTTATAGTTATCTTATATTTATAAAGAGTTCACAAGTGTCTAATATTTGGAAAATAAATAAAATGTTTTATTATTTGTTAAATTACTTTTATATTCTTATTTAGTAAATTTTTTATTAAATTAGAACATTGTGTATAATTTAGATTAACTTTTAAACTGCATCTAGGAGCTAAAGCCCTGCATTACATGTTAGGTGTAACTCCATAAAATTTAGTTTTCATCTAACTTGACCTTAGTTTGTTTTTAAAGTTATGATCTTGAAATTAGTCATTGGATATAGTCTATTTATTTTAGGTATTGATGTTATCATGAATTGAATTATCTCTCAATTAAAGCCTCCTAGGGTAGAGGGACTTATGGTTGAACCACCTACCGACCTTGAGTTTATTCCTTGTCTATACAGGTGAATGGGGTTGGTTATCTATAACTCTAGGATTACTCATGTGGAGATTTTCAATATCATATAACTCCATGCCTTTAAATGAAGTGTTCATTTAAATTATGTGTATTATTCATTTAGAAATTTATGAATATGATTAGATTATGTTTTTGGGTGATTAGCCCAAAATCATGGGTTGTGTAAGGAGTTTCATAATAATGTTGTGTAAACAAATTAATTTGGTGTTTGGGATAGGGATTCCAAAACTAAATCTTTAGAAGCATTCAAACACAAAAGGAATAAAACATGAGATGATAAATATTAAATAATATGTAATAGTTATAAATTTAATATGAATATGATGTATATTAAATGAGAAAGACTTTAAAAAATACATAAATACTAATTGTGATATTCCTTCCAAATTAGCACTTTTAAAGACCAATATTATTCAAATGGGTAGGTTCCACCCTAGTAGGGTGCCCTTGAATTATCTTTTGTAAGGAAAGAAAGTGATAGATAACACTGGATATTCCTTGGATCAGTTCTAACCTAGCAGGGTTCCTCTGGATTTTCTTTTATTAGTCTATTCTTGGTATTTTATTTGGGTTACACTTAGATGGGAAACCCTTAGGAAGGATACTAGAGGAATAAAATTGAGTGAATACATATGATATAATTGGATAAAGATTTATCTACTCAACTATCTAATAGTTACAAATATTGTGATTTGGAAGATTCCACACCTATATAATTAAGTGGTGAGAGGAATGATCTAGAAGATTCATTAATTAGTGAAATATGGATCTTGGCTCGATAAATTGATATTATTTTTGGGGTCATCACTTTTATAAGGAGAAATTTCATTTAAAAACCTTAATAAAAAGATATAATGCATGATACTCACCCACTGATATGTTATTATTATAGATTATGGAATACTTAATCAGAATCATATTGAGAAAAGTAATAGGAATGAACTATAAAAAATTTAAATATTGGTATATATGGTTGAAAAGTGTTCTCAATAATAAATATTCATAAGACCCAAATGTGAATTTTATAGAGATAAATTCCACCAACTCTGACACATGGCTGTTGGATATCATGTGTGCGTCACAAATTTGTGCTGAAAAGCACATAATTAGTGATAATAGGGAATTGATAAAGGTTTAAGTAGATCTCCATATCAGTAATAGAGTAAGAGTTTCTACTATCAAAACCCCTACCCCCAAAGGTACCCCTCCCAGTAGGAAAATGATAGAAGGGTGATAATGATACCTAAATTCCACCTAAAATAGGCCACAAGTTGGTGAAAAGCACTGAGGGTATATCATACACATATATCAGAGGAATCACCCTCTAAAAAATAATGAGTAAAGGGAGATAATATAAAAAACCCAATAATACCTTCGCAATATAAAAGTAAAAATACCAAATATATGCATGTAATGTCATACAACTAAAAAAAATACAAAAATAAGATAAAATTACTGAATTATAATCATCGACAGTGATTATAAAAGTCCAAACAACTCTTTAGAAACCCATAATCTTGTAATGTCTAGTCCAATCACCAACCATATCTTATAGATATGAAAAATAGTTTATCTATAAATAGGCTGAGCATAACATGTATACTCGATTGGATCCTCCCCAGAGTTTCTATACAAAAGATAAAGAAAGCATACTAAATCCCAATGAACAAAAAGTAAAGATAACATGTCACCTAAACTAATATAATATATTTCCAATATCACTATGGATATCTCTCACCATGTATCTCATACAAGATATCATATAATATAATATCAAAAGAAGATACCACGCTACTACTTCCCCACTGGTTTTACACTCTACCCCAATATCATACATCCTGATATCTCTCTCTCTAAAAGTAAGCCATCATAAAGAATCTTGGTCTAAATATCATCTCATAAACCCTGTGTATCATATCTCCTCATCACATAATTTTTACCTTGTACATGACATCATAAGATCCTCCCATTCCACATCTATAGATAGAAATTGAGTAGTTTCTGGGAGCCACTACAACTTTTATATCTTGTATTATAACTTAATACATCATATCCCACACACGAAATACCCATAACAATCCTTATGATACTATATTTAGATATATATGTGTGTGAAATAACCAAAATCCATTACATCCCTCTATACACATATATGGAAAAGGTAACTTGGAGGTTCTGGGCGCAGTGGAAGCGTGGTTGGACCGACACTAAACTTTGATTTTTACCATGATCAATGATTTTTCTGGGATCAATACGATGATGAACTATAGTCTCCACATAATAGAATCAAATATTTAGATAAATAAAGAAGAGGCCTGAAACTTTTAGAGAGGATCTTGCACATCATGTTTATAATTAATTTAATTAATTTCATTGAGAAAATAATACCTGTATATTTGGTATTTTCTTCATTGATGATATTGATTGTTTGGAATGACCCTTCCATATTAATTTGTTTTTATTGCAAGGATCCAAACTATAATCTCTCTAGCGGTGATCCACACGTGCTTAGATGGACTCTGATCAACACCACTCATTCTCCGGGTGCTAGTGAAGCGAAGTGAGTGTCCTGTGTCAGTCGTTCTTGATATCTTATTCTTCGACCTTGAATAACGTCTCATATTCTTGAGAGGAGTGGGAAGAGGATTCCATAGAGAGAATTTTTAACACCAAAATTCTTAATTCACCAGTTCTGCGGTTCATAACATGGCACATTAGATGTATGTGTCTATTTATTGACATGGGGATTCAGTTACAATATTTAATTACATAACAGAAATTAAATACATTCATAACCTTAGATAAAACCCATGCTATTAATAATAATACCGTGTTATTACTTATGGTGCACCAACTTGTGAAAAACATAATTATAAATAAAATTCCACATCACAAAATAATAGCAGCGTTATTTTAATTTGTGCCAACTAGTTAAATAATTATTTTTTATCTTGAAAATAATTAATTTACTACCAGAATGACCTTGGTCACCTCAAAATCCACTTCCATTTATTGAAGACCCGAATAAATAAATAAATAATTTATTCTCTTAAACAAATATTTTATTTAAAAAATATTAAATAAACATTTATTAAATGTTCAACAAAATAAATAAATAAATTTTATCCACAATCCAGTGAATAAATATTTATTTAATATATGCAATCATTTTAACTTGAATAAAATTATTATATTTTCTTGAGAATAATATTTATTAATTAAATTCAAATAGAATTTAACTGAGGCCACCAGAAACACTTAGTGTGTGACCCTTTTAGATTCTTTCTCATTGGCATTAGGCAGGCTTGTCGAAAGTTTAAGAGTACTATCTAGAAACTGGAAAAGTCACCCAAGAGAAATAACTTAAAGTCGTAATAATGAAATCCACATATGAATGCTCACTGTGTAATATAATACCTTTGTCGCAATATCTCATCAGGTAGGTGTCATGATAGTGTCATCAAATTTTATGCTTGATACGTCATTCTTTGACTACGTGAAATAAACTCATTGTTACACCATGTCCATGGAATTTCACACGACGGTTCTATTTCAATCAAAGGGATGAGATATCAACTTTCATAAATGGAAGGGACAAATTATTACTCAACTTATCCATTAATAACATTCCAATCGTGATGCATCCAATATAATCTACTTTCAGCCAACTGTTTGCATGAAAATTTTCATCAGTAAATATAAGTTCATGAGTCGTGACACATATTAATGATAATATTAAAGTATAAGGATCATTACACATGCTCGTAGATATAAATATCTGATGACACAAAAACACGTTCACTTCCTACTAGTGGGTCTATTCTCATAATATCATATCTTAGAGATTACCAAGTGCGAACTTCATGAAAGGAAGTCTCATCTTCTTACGAGTACTCACACCTGATGGTCTGCATGCTATGTGTCCCATAATAGTATGTCAGCCAACCGTAGAACTATATTTAAGAATATTGTTATAGCATTTAAAGGTTTTCATCATAGCGGGGAACTTCCATAACCTTATCAATGCAAAAAATACTCTAGGACATTATTACATCATATTCATTCAGAATAATGAACAATATATAATAAGATGTTTAATATTTAAATACATTAAATATCCATGTAATCAAAGTACAACTAGTTTCTTCTAGGACACCAACTCTTACAAACTCCCACTTTCACTAGAGCCAACTTCATATGAATTTCAATCTTCTAGACTTCACACGGTGATCATGTTTCTGCTGAGTTAAGGCTTTATTCAAGGGGTCTACCATGCTGTCTTCCTTGAAAATACTGCTCACTACAACTTCACCTCTCTGAAAAAAACACCTCAAAGGTTGATACTTTTCAAGCATGTGATTCATCCGCTGATGTGACCTTGTCTCTTTTGTGAGATCCACCGCTATAGTATTATCACAGTATGGTGTGATGGGATCTTTACTGTTAGGTATCACATCCAGCTCCTGGATGAAGCTTCACATCTAAACTGATTCTTTAGCTGCCTCAGAAGCTGTGATATACTCAGACTATGCTATAGAATCTGCGTCCACACCCTGCTTTGAGCTCTTCCAGATCACTGCACCTCCATTCAAAGTGAAGATGTATCCCGTTTGTGACTTCATGTCATCTTGATTAGTCTAGAAACTAGAATCTACATATCCTCTAATGAATGGTTTCTCATCTCCTCCATAAACAAGGAAAATATCCTTAGTACACCTCAAATAATTTAGGATAGTATTGACTACCATCTAATGGCAGTCACCTGGGTCAGCTTGATATCTTCATACTGCACTCAATGCGTAGGTGACATCTAACCTAGTACATATAATGACATACATGACTGACCCAATCACTAATGTGTATCGAGTTCTTACCATTATCTTTCTTTCCTCATGTGTCTGAGGACACCTTTTTTTTAAAATATGAATTCCATGTGATGCTGGAAACAATCCCCTCTTAGATCATTCCATATTGAAGCTCTTCAATATCTTATCAATGTATGTACTTTGACTTAGGCCCAAAAATCTCTTGGATCTATCATGATGGATCTTGATCCCAAGAATATATGTTTCCTCGCCCAAGTCCTTCATGGAGAAGCATTGATTCAGCCATGCCTTAACATACTGTAATAATGGTATCTCATTTCCAATAAGAAATATGTCATCAAAATATACTATTAGGAAAACAACTACACTCCCAATAAACTTCTTTAGACATAAGGCTCACATTCATTCTTGATAAAACCAAAATTTTTTATGGATTCATCAAAACAAATTTTCCATGACCTGGATGATTGCTTTAATCCATAAATGGATTTCTGCAACTTACATACCTTATTGGAATCCTTTGGAGTCAAAAAACCTTCAGGTTGTGTCATGTAGAAATCTTCCTGAAGGTTCTTGTTAAGGAAGAATGTTTTGATATCCATTTTCCAAATCTCATAGTCATGGTATGTAGAAATGGATAATATAATTATGATGTATTTAAGCATTGAAACTGGTGAAAAGGATTCATCATATTCAATACCTTGATGCTATTTGAACCCTTTTGCAACCAATCATTCCTTATAGGTATTGACTTGTCCTTCTATGTTCAGTTTCTTCTTGAATATCCATTTGAAATTAATAGGCTTTACATTAACTAGAGGATCTACCAAAATTCAGACTTGGTTTTGGTACATGGAATCCATTTTAGAATTTATGGTTTCTTGCCACTTGGCAACATCTGTGCCACTTACTACTTCCTTATAGGTTAGAGGATCATTATTATCAACTAATAATGAGTCACTATCCTTGGTAACTAGAAAACTATACCATTCCAATTCTCTAACCTATCTTGTATTCCTATGCAACTCTGGTGTCTCTGGAATAATTCTTTCTTCCATGGGGCTTTTCAGAATCTGTTCCTGTACCAACTCTTGTGTACCTTGAGCCTCAACTTCAGCAAAGTCTATCTCGACCCCACTATCTATTTTGGAGATGTGATCCCTCTCAAGTAATATGGAGTGTCTTCCCACTATAACCTTTTTGTCCGAGGAGTTTTATAGGTAATATCTTATTGTTTCCTTGGGGTATCCTATAAAGGTACACTTTGTGCCTTGGGGTGCAAGTTTGTTACCTAATGAGGCCTTAACAAATGCATCACTTCCCCACACATGTAAATTCAATAATATGAATTTCTTTCCACTCTAGAACTTGTATGGAATACCATTTATCGATTTAGTTGGTACTTGGTTTAGTATGTGCACCTCTGTTTGTAACACATATCCCCAAAAGGATAATAGAAGTCTCGCATGACCCATCATTAATCTCACCATGTCCAACAGGGTGCGGTTCCTCCTTTCACTCACACCATTACATTTGGGCATGTATGGAGGTGTGAGTTGGGATAAGATCCCAAACTCCTGTAAGTAATCAATGAAGTCTTGATTAAGATATTCTCCACCTTGGTCTGAGTGTAGTTTCTTAATCTTCTTACCAAGTTGGTTCTCAACTTCATTATTATATTATTTGAACTTATCAAAAGAATCCGACTTATACCTCATTAAGTAGATATATCTATATCTACTAAAATCATCAGTAAAAGTTATTAAGTATGAGTAACCTCCCCTTACTTCAACTGGAAATGGTCCACACACATCAGTATGAAACAATTCAAGAAGTTCTTTAGCCTTTTCACCTTTCCCACTAAATGGGGCTTTGGTCATTTTGCCTTGTAAACATGCATGACATACACCAAGTGGTTTTAGTTCTAAAGAATCTAAATATCCATCTTTATATAACTTTGTCAAGCGTTTCTTATTTACAAGACCTAGCTAGTGAAGCCAAAGTTGGGTGTGGTATGATTCATGTGAAGTATCTTTGTTATCGATTTCCATTACTTGGTTTGTGTAATCCAACATGTAAAGACCATTGTATAAACATGCCCTACCAAAACCAATGATATCTTTGTAAAAGAAGCAACATTAATTTCCAAACGTGAAAAAAAATCCATATGTATCTAATATCAATACATAAATAATGTTTTTAGTAACAGACATAACATAATAAAAACCCTTTAACACTAAGATTATCACAGTTGGCAACGTGAGGTGGTAGTCCTTGACAGCTATAATAGCAAGTATGGGTCCATTGGCTGCTCGTAGATCTACCTCCCCTTGGTCAATCTTCCAGAATCTACTTGGTTCCTATATTTGGATACATATATTAGCACCAAAATCTGTATCTAATACTCAATTTGTAGAAATAGATAGATTTCATTTGATAACAAATTCACCTGAAGATTCCCATTACTTCTTAGGATGGGTGTAGTTCTTCTTCCAGTGACCCTTCTTTCCACATGCAAAACAAAAAGCCTCATGTTCCCTTGCCTCCCCTTTGATCTTCCTTTTCTTGTAAGGCTGTGAAGAAGCTTTAGGGCTTAAATATCCTTGCCTTCCATTTCCTCTTATTCACCATAAGGACATAATGCTTTTCACTCTTCATATCTTTTTCAACTTGGAAAATGAGGATAAAAAGATTAGATAGAGACTTCTCAATGTTGTTCATGTTGAAATTGACAACAAAGTTAGAGAATATCTGAGGGAGTGATACGAGAATGAGATTAGTGCCCAGTTCTTCAGGGAGTTTAAACCCTATAACCTCTAGGAACTCAATGTATCCAATGATCTTGACTACATGAGGCCCAAATGGGTCACCTTCTCCAAGCTTACTCTAAAAGAGTTCTTTAGAGATCTCAAACCTTTCCTGCCTTTCTCTCTCCTGGTAAAGACCACAAGGGTGCTCGATCATGCTATAAGAATCCATGTTTTCATGAGACTTCATGAGCTCACTAGGCATTGATGATAGCATTAAACATTGAACATCGACCACATTGTTCATATGTTTATCATAGACCAGAAAATCCTCATCACTCACCTCTTTGGCAGGCGGATCAGGTAATGTTGACTCCAACACATAAGACTTCCATTTATGGAATAGGATAACCTGAAGGCGTCTAAACCATTCCTGGAAGTTAATGCTGGTGAGGATGTTTTCTTTATCTAGAATTGATCGCACAGATAGTGTGGTTGATGAGCTTGTAATTTTTATTCTATAATTAAAAGAGCAGATCATTATTACTTTATTTATTACATTTTATGAGAAATAATAAATTTTATCAAGAATCCCACTATTATATCAAGTACCAATGGACCTCACCATTGAACTAGGAATGTCTAGTTTCCATGACATTCTAATGGCAAGGATCTATATTCCCCTTCTCATAACCCCAACAAGGGTTGGTCAAGCTATTAGAATGTATTTAGGTTGGAAGGTATTTGCCAAATGTAGGCTTTCAGCTCCTTGATCTGTTAAGTGGACTCCCCAATCCTAAAATCATGACTTTGGATTTCCTCAACTCTTACCTCCAATATTTTACCAAGTCTAGTAAGGGCTACTCCTCTTGATGTAACATGGTTAAGTAAACCCGAAACATTTCATAAGGGATTCCTGTATAAAAGTAAGTGTCCTGGCAAGGGTTGGTCAAACACATAGTTTTATTGAGTTTTTCCCTTAATCAAGTAACAGAAGGCTTCATATAACTTAATATTTTATTTAATGTATTTTTATATCTTATGTGTGAATTGATTATTATCATTATCACATGATTTTTAATATTAATTTGGACTTAATTAAGTGATTAAAAATGTATTGATAATATTTATGCATAATTCTAGTTTATTTTAGTTCCATCTTGCATGGTTGTTTAATTCATTAGTTATGTGATCGTGACAACACATCCATAATGATAAACCATTAAATTGATAGAAATAAAATAAAGTCCATGATTATGAGCTTTTATAATGGTTAGTTTATTGATATGTTGATAAACTAACCCTGACCTAGTGGAGAAACATCTCGAACCTTTTAGGTTCATGTTTACGGCTTTCCACATGCCCACCTCAATATCTCCTGGGATAGGTTTCGTCTCAGATCTAGATTGAACTACCTCTACTAGCTTGGGAGTTCCATCCATTACATATTCTTTTTCTTAACTCACATGCAGGTGAGGGGTAAAAAGGAGTTTTACTTAAAAGAAACCTTGGGCACGTAGGCCCTACATATTAATGAGGAGAAGCCTCATAGGCCAACAAATTTAATTTAAATAAATAAATTAAAAGAAACCATCCACATACAAAGGTCTTGGTCTAGATCATGATCATTCATACATGAAATGATATTTACACATAAATAAAAATAGAATTCAATTATTTAATCATTCTTGTTTAAGATAAATCATGCTCAAATCAATTAATTATCATCTTTATTTAATCAATCCATTTTTGTTAAACCCTTTTCTAAATTTCCTTGAGATTATCATCCATCATAATTTTAAACAAATAAATTCATTTAAAATTATCTTTGTACGTAAATTGTACCTTGGAGGCAACCCGGTGAATTCCTATTCATAACTATCCAATGAGTAGAAATGAATATTAAATAGATGTTAAATTAAACACACATATATATAACACCTATCACGTGTTTTGCCTCAACTTTACACCCGCACGATGGTACACATATCAAGGTTTTGTATAATATAATAATAAATTTTAATAACTCTACGTAATTTGGATGAGTACATAGTGTGTAGTTCCAACTATACAAAGTGTACTACTTTTCACCGTCCATCCAAAGTACACACCTGAGAAATGCATGCCACCTATTCCTGGTCAACACACGAAGTCATTAAGACTTAGAAAAACTCCAATGACACAACTTGGTTTGGAAAACCAAACTCGGTGCATTTAACCTTAGCTACATGGAGTGTACTACCGAATACACGTCATGTGTTCTGGTGTTGTATGGATAGGAACCTTTTTCACCTCCAGATGAGATCCTCTGTTTTATTTTAATCAAAATTAAAAGAAAAGATCATTTCTATAAGGTGAAAGAGAAATGAAAGAGGAGGAACAAATCTCAAGATTCAGATTTGTAGAATTATTAACTTGAATTGAAAAAACTAAATTATTAAATGTGTAAATCATCAAAAAAATATTTAAATAATTATAAACTATGATGTAACTTCTCTGATACCACTTAAAGGTTCTAGGTGCAGCGGAAGCGTTGTTGGTCCAACACTAAACTTTGATTTTTACCATGATCAATGATTATTCCGGGATCAATACCACAATGAATTCTGGTATCCATAGAATAGAATAAAAGATTCAGATAAATAAAGAAGAGGTCTGAAACCTTAAGAGACGATCTTTCACATCATGTTTGTAATTAATTTAATTAATTTCATAAGGAAAATAATACCTGGATCCTTGGAATTTTCATCATTAATAGTGTTTATCATTTTGAATGACCCTTTTAGATTATATTTTTGTTCTTTCAAGGATCCAAACTATAATTCATTTAGTGGTGATCCATAGGTGCTTTGATGGCCTCTGATCGACACCACTCGTTCTTCAGGTTCTAGTGCAATGAAGCGAGTGACTTGTGTCGGTTGTTCTTGATTGCTTATTATTCGGCCTTGAAGAACATCTCTCATTCTTGAGAGGGGTGGGAAGATGATTTGAGAGAGAAATTATTTATCTCAACAATTCTCAATTCACCAAGTGTGTGATTCGGTACATAGCACAATAGACATATGTGTCTATTTATTAACATGGGTATTCCGTAACAATATTTAATTGCGTAGTATCAATTAAATACATTTATAACCTTAGAGAAAACCCATGATATTAATAATAATACCGTGTTATTATTTATGGTGCACCAACTTGCGCAAAATGGAATTATAAATAAAATTCGGCGTCACAAAATAATAATAGTGTTATTTTAATTTGTGCCAACTAGTTAAATAATTATTTATCATCTTGAAAATAATTATTTTACTATCAGACCGGCCTTGGTCCTCTCGAACTCCAATTACATTTATTAAACACCTAAATAAGTAAATAAATAATTTATTCTCTTAAATAAATATTTTATTTACAAACTAGTAAATAAATATTTATTAAATGTTCAATAAAATAAATAAATAAATTTTACCCATAATCCGGTGAATAAATATTAATTTAATTTATGATATCATTTTAACTTGAATAAAATTATTCCATTGTATTGAGAATAATATTTATTAATTATATTCAAATATAATTTAACCGAGACCACCAAAAACACTTAGTGTGTGACCCTCTACGATTCTTTCTCATTGACATTAGGTAGGCTTGCCTAAATTCCAAGTGTACTATCTAGAAACGGGTCAAGGCACCCAAGAGAAAGAGCATAAAGTCATAAAAACAAAATCCACATATGAACACTCACCGTGTAATATAATCCCTTTCTCTGAATATCTCATCAAGCAGGTTTCATGATAGTGTCATAAACTTTTATGCTTGATATGTCATTCTTTGACTACCTGAAATAAATTTGTCATTACACCATGGCCATGGAATTTCATGCGACAGTTCTGTTTCAATCAAAGGGATGAGATATCAACTTCCATAAACGGAAGGGACAAATCCTTCCTCAACTTATCCATTAATAACATGCAACTCGTAACTCACCCAATGTTCCATACATCCTGCCAACTGTTAGCGTGACCATTTTCGTCAGTAAATAAAAGTGCGTGAGTCATGACATGTATTAATGATAATCTTAAAATCTACGGATCATTACACATGCTTGGAAATAGAAATATCCGATGAAACCAAAACACACAGAATTCCTACTGGCAGGTCTATTCTTATAATCTCCTATCTTAGTTATTACCAAGTGTGAACTTCATGAGAGGAAGTCTCATCTGCTTACAAGTAATCACACCTGATGGTCTGCATGATATGTGTCACATCATAGTATGTCATCCAACCATAGAACTATATTTAAGAATACTATTATATCATTTCAAGGTTCTCATCATAGCGAGGAACTGCCATGACCTTATCAATTCAACAAATACTCCATGAAATTATTACATCATAGTCATGCAGAACAATGAACCATATGTAATAACATTTTTAATATTTAAATACATTAAATATCCATGTCATAAAAGTAAAACCAGTTTCTTAGAGGACACCAAATCTTACATAACCTTCATGCATACAACACATAATACTACCAGGAGAAGAGAGTAGGGAAACAGATGGTAGTTATCTATATGTTCCTTAACAACCTAGATATTTGAGAAAACACCACCCCAGAGTCCATTGGGTGTCAATATCCCTACTAAAATGGGTGGGGAAGGGTATGAAATCACATAACATATAGGATATAATATATCTCACAACCACACTACGGGCATTGAACTAGTATTAGGATCAATTTTGGCCATCGTCTCTCAGACACTCATCTTAAACTTCTTAGGACTAGATATACTATATTCATGTAACTATTCCAGAAAACATAATATATTACTTTATTACCCTTAAAAATTTCATATTAAATTAATTATTACAATTAATAATTAAACAACACTTTAATATTTCTTTAACAAAACCCTCAATAGATTCCCATTCCCTCGATGCATAAACAAACAATCCCATGATTTCTCAAGATTATCATTAATTACATTCCAACAATCCATCAAACCCATGGGTTAAAACATTTATTATTCTTTATCATTCCATAATTATAGGTACTCTAGGAAACATCCGAACCAACCATAAAAGAGATTCATAACCAATAAAAATAAGTTGCCTTAAGCAGCAGGGAAATGAATAAAAAAAGAAAACTTATCATCTATCCATTACTCATATTTACTAGTAAGAAATCATCCAAAATTTCAGAACAAAAATAGGAAAACCTATCTTAGACCCATTACATTAGTCCAAATGGAATCCCCAACACCATCAGACATATCAAGATATATCTTTCCATTATAGGCGTTAACTACTACCACAACCCTGAGCCTCTCCTTGCCCATGTCTCATCAACCACCATCCATCCGAGACTCATATCATGTTGTAAAAAAAGGCTTACATCCAAATAAAACATAGAATATATAAAACAAAAAACATAGTAAATAGGTCATCTAGGCCCTAGAAATAATATATCCAACCTTAACATGCAAAGATGCTTTCTCAACCATAAATATTTATCTTTATCAAATAATTGATTCTATTACCATCTTGGTTTAACCTATTAATTTACCATATGTTACAACTATGGGTAATCTAATTCATTAACTACCACAAGATATTAATTATTTAACCATGATATCAAGAATAACTTTTAGTTTCATTAAAATTTAAGGAAGAACATTTAATTTAACATGTGTTAATCATTTACATTAACAAGAATTTTTAGATTCATGTTTTCTAGTTAATTCCATTAACATATGGAAGAAAAAATTAATTAAACATGCATTAAAAATTAATTTTATTTCCATCAAAACATAAGAAGAATGGTTTATTTAAACACGCCTTTCTAATTATTTAGCCTACAACATTTTCAAATTTATGTTCTTTATCCACTTTCATCACAAAAACATGTTAAATATAAGAGTACAAACATAATAAAAAATCATAAATGTAGATAAAATAATATCTATTAAAATAAGTGGGAAATGTTATCATTATGGAAAACATACGAATGCTAAAATCCATAAACCATTTCTTTCATTAATTTAGTTTAAACTTCATTATGGTTAATTACACAATCACCCAAGGAGCTAAAGCATGATAAATTTATGACTATACATGAAATCAAGGAGATGCAATGAATCCCCTACCACATGGATTTCAACATTCCTAAAATGAGAATGAAACAACAATGTGGATCACTGATCACATATCATGTAAGGAAATTGAAGCCCATAAAGGATGCCACATCACAAAACAAAAAAAGAACCCCATAAGAACAATGGATACTAACAACCATAACATGGAAATATAGAATGGTAGGAAATAATGTTGATCAGAGAATAAACCTTAAGAGAAAGAGGGAAAACTAGCTTATGATCAACACAAATCGAACATTGGAATTTAGGGGTCAATCCCTTTCGAAAGGGATTAGAAATTACTTGAGAGAACTCCTCTACTCTTTTAGGATTTAGGAGAATTTGGTGGTATTTCAAAAAAACTAAGGGTTAGATTAGATTTATAATCACACTACTAGATGTAGATTCATTACATGAATAAGTCATTCATTCCATGAATGTATAGAGTTTTAAGACTAACTAAAAAATAATTTTCCTCATTCTAATAAAACTGGATCAATTAACATCATGAAATTTATGTTCACATCATGAGTTTTAAGGAAAAACTTGATCAAATGTAGTCCTCCAACCTTTGATGTTGTGAAACCATGATTCATTTACTGAATCACACCCTATGAACCACCCTTATTAGGCCACACATTCATATTCGGTCCATGAACTACTCACTCAAGTCGTTAACTAAAATTTACACCGTGAACTTATCCTACAACCAGATTTTTGATCCCACCCTCTACCTAACCCACTTTATCACTATTATAAGTACTAAAGGCTTCAGAAACATGAAAAGGGATAAGATATAGAGATCCAGACCCTTACATCATATACCTCTCAAATAATTCTCATCCTCAGGAATTTAAAACCAAACTCTAATAGAAGAAAAAGAAAAGGGATCATCTGAACAACAACCTCATGAGATACCTCTCAAGAATATTTCCATAACATGAGATCAAAAAACTCACTTCGAAGAATAAGGAATAAAAAAACAACACCAAAAACCACCTCCCAAACACTCTCCTAAGGGGGATACCTCTCAAACATGATCAAGATCAAAAAAAAGTATCTAGGAAGAGAAAACCATGTCATATTCCAGATAAAGGTCAACAACCAAAAAACATAGATATAAAAGAAGATAAAAAAATCAAATAGCTTAGGATACTTAGCATGAATCTATGAATCACATTTCTAAGTACTCTCCTTCAATCCATTGTGCCACCTAAGGACCATCCTGGTGGTCATGGATCTATATATTCCACTCCTTAAAAGACACATCATCATTAACATTGATCTCACCCCAATCGAGGTTATGAGAGTCATCAAAAAGATAATGGTGAAATTGTGACACATATAAGACATCATGTTTTAGGCTCATCTTTTGGGGAATTTATATTTGATATACAATGGATCCAACATGAGAAAAAACCTCAAAAGGCCCAACAAAATGGGGATAAATCTTGCTCCCACATAATTTTTTTGCTTCCCACGACAAGGAGAAAAATTTAGGAACACATGAACAATAATGTCGAACTACATAGGTCTCCTCATTTAATTGGTATTGGACCTATGATGATCTTGCACTGCCTTCATCCTCCCACGAATTACCTGAACCATCTCTATCATTCTATGAACTAGTTCTGGCCTGAGAATTTATAACTCTCTAACCCAAATCCAACATAAAAGATAATGAAAAGGTTAACCATATAAATATTTAAATGGTTCCATACCAATGGTAGAATGAAAATTATTTTTGTAATCAAACTCTACCAAAGGTAGGTTCCTCATACAAGAAACTCTAAAATCTAGTACACAAGTAGGAAACATGTACTCAAGAGTCGGAATACTCTACTCCATATGACCATCCATCTATGGATGGAAAGTAATGCTAAGGTATAACTAAGATCCAAAAGCATACGGGAGATTTATTCACACCCTAGAGGTAAAATGATGATAATGATTAGAGATGATCATCCTCAGGGCTCCTTTGAGTCTCACCACATCCTATAATTACTGCCTCGAAAAAACTTTCAATAAAATTGACTCCATTATTTCTATAAAGTGGGATGATTTTTTCAAATAGTCCACTATCAACCATATAGAATCAAAGCCTCCCACAGATCGAGGTAAACCAGTGATGAAGTCCATTAGGATTTACTCTCACTTATAATGAATAACATCCAACATCTAGAGAAAACCACCAAGAAAACAATTCTTGACTATCACCTTTTGATAGACTAAACATTGAGAAACATACTTTAAAACTTAATGCTTTAACCTAGGACACCAAAACTAACCTCTTAGATCTTGGTAAATCATTTTCATTCCCAGATGTACCACCAAGGGTGATTTATGGAACTCATATAGAACCACCTCACACATTTCCAAAGGGATGAAAAACCTCCCTTGGAACAACACATGATGTTGTTAATCCTCGGACCATCCATTATGAGAATCAAAAAAGACAACTCAATCTCTCTAATACTCCACCTCATAATCTTCCAATTTGGAATCTTCCACCTACTGCATCAAATATGACTATACCACAATCTAAAAAAAGGAAACCTCTTCCACCAAACTATCCTATATCAATATTAATTACTAATATCTCTTCCATTACTCTCTAATAATGTTCATATTTATTCATGATATCACTGTGTGGCTTCATGATCAGTGCATTAGATATAATATTATCTTTTCTTAGTGTATATGAAATCTCAATGTTATAATATTTCAATAATTCCATCCACTGCCACTATTGAAAGTCCAAATCACACTAGTAGAATATATAATTTAGACTCTTATGGTCAGTAAAAAACATAAAACAATCACCAATGAAGTAATGTTGCCACAACTACTAGGAAAAAAAACTACTGCCAACTTGAGATCATGGGTGACCTAGTTACATTCATAGGTAATTAACTATCAAGGTCTATAAGAAATAAATGATCTCTATTTCATCATAACATGTAACAACTAGGCCTCATTAGAAACCCATTTTCCCTATAAAAACATGTTTTCCCCTCTTTAGGATCAAACCATGTTCCTAAATATATCATTAGACAAATAACTATCCATATAGGATAATACATGTTCTTTTTAGTGTGCTTTGTTCTCAATAACACACACCTAAGGAAACTTACCAAAAGGTCATCCATCCTTATAAATACTCTAGGACAAACCTATTTAACTATGGAGTGATTTTACCATGATTCACTATTTCATTTCCACCCATACACAACTGTTTTAAACATATTTTACATTGAAAACTACAAATATAATACAAAAATCACTCAAAATTTGGTTCAATTGGTTAATTTTTATCACGACTAAAAGGGGAATATTACTTGTTTTGATTATTAGATTATAGTAGTAGGTTACTTAGAGATACTATGATTAAATTAAAGAAAATAATATCAAACTACGCAAGATCCCAAGAACATATTTAGACTAAAATGCATATTATAGTTAATATGTTGATCCAATTGGGCATAAAATCTCATATTAATTCCCAAAAATGTGGGATAAATTTATCTAGAATATTATCAATCTAAATTATTCCATTTGGAGGCCCAAAACAAGACATCACTGAAGATACTCTTCACTATTCATAGTTTCGAGGTCACTTCTGTAATTTAGAAATATATCGGGATTTATGCCTCCAAATGATGCATAATTTTTGGCGGAGATATTAAATATGTGTGGAAACAAATTTTTAGTTTTTTCAAAATTGAGATAATAGTTTCTAGTTTCCCAAAACCATGAGCTAAGTGGTATATCAAAATATGGGTTCCCAAAACCATAACCCACTTTGCCTATAAATTGAAACCTTGGGCACCCCATTTGGTAGTTAGAACAGGGGGAAATGATCAATCATTATGGAGACCCAATGGATTTCTATATTTATCCAAGGAGTTTTGGAGGCCTCTATCTTCATAGAGAGATCAAGTATGAAGTCATAGTTCCACAAAAGCTTCCTCCTTCTCTCAATAGTGGGATAAATGGTTGGTGGTCATTGTGAGGGAGCTACACACATGAATAGGGAGTTTCAAAACATAATTATCTACTGGTTTGGTGTATATTTTGGTTTTTCATTTTTCTTTTAGTTTTATATTAACATGTTTTGATTCATTTAACTTAATCACCTTTTATTTCATAACTGACCGGTGTGTAATGTTAAGTGTTCAACTTGTGTTATTCTAATCGGACAACATAGGAATTCGCTTCATTACAAAAAATTTGATATTTCACCGTTCCTTAAAAAACCTTAAATTATTCTAATAGTATGGAACTTGACTACATGATTTTTATGTCAATTTTTATTCCCATGTGTATCATTTTATAGGCTTTATGGGTAACTAAGATCATGGTTCACCCTAAACCAAATGATTACACCAAAACCTGATAATGAACCCAGAGAAAGGAATTTTTAAAGTGGTGTAGTAACCTATCAATGATCATGTACTCATAGTATATTTTTCAAAATCCACTTTCATTTTAATCTATTAAACGATTTAAATTAAGTTATTTTATTATTAAAATTTTTTCAAAACCCTCCCCCATATTTCAAGTTGTCTTTTAAAAAACTTATTAAAAATACACACTCTAAACCCATCAAGTATCATCAATAGATGATATAGGGTCTTAACTAGACTATAAATGAACTTTAAAAACTGAATCAATTTTATGTGATATGAAAATATGGTCAAATGTTGGCACCATTTCTAGGGATCACTTCAGTTTTTAGTGTGTATTTTTGATAACATATTTGTGATTTTTTTGAATATTTGTTTTGTTTTATATTCTAAATTTACATAATTTTTTGTTATAATTTATTTATTTTTAGGTTTTATGCATGATGAATTCTACTCTATTTGAACAAACTCCTTTCAAACCTAAACAATAGAGGATCCTATGTTAGAAACACTGAGAAATGTAGGAAAATCCTTTGAATGAGGACACACCACATCTTGAGACTCTTCTAGATCCATATTCTTCTGGAACTAAAATTGAAACTGAAATTAACATGTATAACATGGAAGAAAATAATACAACACTAAAAGAACTCAATTTTCATGATATTGATATCTAACCTATATATATTCAAGGATAAGTAGAAGCACAAAACAAGAAACTAAAATTTGGTCCAATTCACTTATTACCAAAATTTCATTGACTTGCTGGAGAAGACCGATATAAGAACATAATTAAATTCCATACTATATGTTCAATGATAAAACCTAATAATGTGTATAAAGAATTAGTTAATCTTAGGTAATTAACATTATATTTAGAATAAACTGAAAATGACTAGTTATACTATGTTAAATCCCTAATTAGTGGCTGGGAAAACATGAAATGCATTTTTCTTGAAAAATACTTCCCAACCTATTTAACTGCAATAATAAAGAAGGAAATTTGTGGAATAAGACAATATAATGGAGAAACACTTCATGAATATTGGGAATGTTTTAAAGGCTTTGTTCAAGTTATCCACAACATCAAATAAATGATCAACTTTTAATATATTACTTTTATGAAGGTTTAATTCCAATTGAATATAAGATGATTGATGTCACTGCTGGTGGTTCCCTAGTAGAGAATACCCTAATTGATGTAAGGTATCTCATCGAAAACATGGTGAAAAACACTCAATAGATTATTATAAGTCCTATTTTACCCATAAAATGTGTCCATAAAGTATAAAGTTATGAATTATAGAAGTGGGTGGACACAAATTTTAAATTGGTAAGTACCGTAATTCAAAAAACTGCTCTCTCCCAAGGGAAATCCCATCCTCCTCCTCTAATTCATTGTGGTATCTATGCCTCCAAAACCCATTATTCCAACCAGTGAACGCAATTGAGAGGACCTTATGAGATTTGTGAGGCTATATTCCTAAGCCATCTCTATAACCAATCTGTTAGGAGAAAACTATACTATCCATCTAACTCTAGGTGGAAAGGAAAACATGCCTATAGGAAAGGGGGAGTTCAAACCGACCTCAAAAATCCTGGAACCATCTGGGGTAATGTAGTCATCCTCCAGCACCACCCATAAATACCCAACTACTAAAAAAGGCCTTTACAACAACCCGTATAAAACCCAATCTTTTACTTGGGGACATGATGAAAAAAAATGACTAAAAATAATCTCAAATTCCAAAAAATCACCCAAGAATCCATACAACACCTAAAAACTCAATTAAGAGAAATAACTAACTCTGTGAGTGAAATCCAAATTCAAGAGTCTAGATGACTACCATCCTAACCTATTTACAATCCCACAATCAAAGGTAATGTACGTTCCATCACACTTCATAGTGGAAAATAACTTTATCTTCCAGTGATTCTATACAACAGATTTTTCCTCCGCCTGAAAACTATCTGTCTCCACATTTAAAAGATTAAAATGAATAAAACAAAACAAAAATGGAAAAAAAATTATCATCGATAATTACCTTGAACAATACATTCCTTTTTTTCCCTGAAATAATATCTAAATATAAGAAAAATTTGGGTAATGAAATTGATAAAGAGATCATGGATACATTTTAAAAGGTACAAGTTAACATTCCTCTCTTGGATGCAATTAAAAAAATTACTTTCTACACCAAATTTCATAAATCAATTTTCACCCATTGATAGTGAATGAATGGGAATGATAGAGTCAACCTTGTAAGGAATTTATCATTATTGATACAACTAGATATTCCAACCAAATGAAAGGATTTGGTCACTTTTATGATACCTTTCTCCATAGGAGAGACCTTCTTTTCAATGAAATGTTGGATTAATGTGATTTTATTAATGTGATACCTAACTCTACGTATAATTATATATAGGTTAGAGAGATTTAACCAATAGAAATTATTGTGAAACTTTCCAACCAGATCACAACACAACCAACAAAAGTGATTGAGGACATCATCATGTGAGTAAAGAATCTCATCTTCCATGCAGACATCTACATTCTTGAGATGGAAGATAACTGAAACATGCCTATAGTGGGGTGTGGAAAAAAATATTACATAAGTTAAAATGTATCAAATTGGTTAACATAGGTTGTCTCCAGAGAGTATTTCACAACAATTACGTTTGTCACTTAAATTAAATAAAGAAGAAGAGGTTGTTTTTGAAATTGTTTGAGTTGAAAAATAAAGAAAGCAGATAAAAATAAAGATTTAACACTAATGGATGGAGATATTGATGGGTTCATGGTAGGATCACCTTTTTTCAATTTCATAATAGTAATAAGGATTATTCCCCCTCTATTTATATTGAATGATAAATGAAAGACTCCTTGATCGAGTTATCAATCACCATTGGTTAAAGTAACAAATAGAACTCACTCCTATGTGTATAGAAGTTTATAAACAATTTCTAAAAAAATTAGGAAAGGCCTGATCTGGAATTTTTTATCCTTATAACTCTATAAAATTTTAATAGTTTCACACACATGCCAACGATCGCTGGACACTCACCACCTAACACAATCTACTTTATCGAGACATATTGCACTAGGTGGAGGGAGATTAAAAGTCTCCAACCAAATCTATTAACAATGAATACAACAAACCCAAAACACAATCAAATTAATATAATTGGGTAAAATTGAGAATATAAATCATTAAAAATAAAAAGGGGTGTTTACATTTAAGCACAAAACTCCGACATTACAAAAGTGAAACTCCCCCTTCCCTGATCACCCAAAGGTTTTACCCCTCCATGTGAAGGGTAATAGAGTTGAAATGGGAATAAGAGAGCATGATGAAACAAATAAAAGATAATATATAAAATAAAAATAAATTCAAGAACTCAATCCTCCCATACAACCCCTCTTGTACCTTCTTCAACTCCTTTGAATGGAAGTGAACACTCTTATTTATAGGCTTGTGGAGTAGAAAATTTCCTTCCAAAATTATTATAATGAAAGTTAGAGTCCGTTTAGAATAATAACTTGCTGAATATTAGGAAGGAGTCTTCAAAAATGTTGTTACTATGTGTCTTTTTCATGATTCAACAAAATCTCAGAAAATTTGGACAAGTGTAACAAACGTTATCCTCGAATTACCAATGATACCTTTTTCTGCACGAGGTGACTCGTCAACTTTCTCTTTTTGGTCTCATTAAATGTAAACCTTAATGACAGAATTGTTTCATGAAATTTAATGAAAAAGTGATGATAAGAGACCTATTTATATTCCAGCTAGAATAACATCATTTGGACATATTTAGGCCGAGATATACCTCATTAATTAAGGTGGAGTCCATTCTGTCAGCCAACAAAATTTTTACACCTAATGATTTTTTTGGGCCATTGTGTGTTGAATTGGACCTTTTTCCAGAAGATAAAGTTGAAACCCATGAGATTGGAAAGGCTAAAAAAAGGAATCACACAATTTGGATAAAAAAAGTAAAATATATGCCAGAAATACGGAATCTCCAAAAAATTGATAAATATCCAGAATTAACCAATTTCAACAATTAAGCCCATAATTCACCAAAACAATAAAATGATATAAATCAGATTAAATTTATTAATTTTAAGGGGTTAAATCATTGAAACACACATGAAAAATAATGAAAATATTATCTCTATCAATTCCTCCACACTTAGCCCTTGGACTCCTAGAAAAGTCAACATCAAAATAAAATCAAAGCAAATTGAAAACACATACTAATGAGACCCCCCAATTACATACCAAGAAATAAAAGATATCATGCCTCATAAATAACCATTATTCAAATTTCTCAAATCAGATAATTCAAAATTTTTCTTCTTCATTTCTCATCCCATGCACACAACACACCTACCTCACATGAATTTTCTCTCATCTCACAAATATCAATTTTCAAAAATGTTTCATCCAATACATTTAAAGGGTCACCATAGGTTTGAAAAACTCCTAATTCTCCACTTAATGTGAGTCAAGGTCATGTGTTTATCATGAGGAATTTATAGGGTTCTTCTGTGGATTTTGGTTGGTAAGATTTTTGTGTTAAAAATTCTGAGGCAGAATGAGGAGGGCTTGGATCTTTTTAAAGAAAAATTACACAATTATAATTTTTACTCAAGTATGGTATCATGATCACTCCTCTTATTAGAAATTAAACTCCATCATAATGAAAAATATAGGAATTTTCAAACAGCTCAGCATTTCAGTAGTAAAAAATTCAATCTTCTCAAACATGAATTCTCTTGAAAGCTTCAGAAAAGGAACAACTATCAATAGAATGATTTGTTTTTAGAAGCACACACATCCCTTCAAAATTTTATTTTCCACCCAAATTTTTCACAAAATGAGGTAGCACAATTCAAGACATATTCCCCCACACTTAAGTTCAACTAGATCATGCAATATCACTTCAAGAGCAGGTTGGATAGGGAAAATTGTCTTGTAATGTTGCTAACCTAATTGGAACTTCATGGATTCTAAGGGTCACAAGGATTAAATTTACATGGTAGGATGGAATAAAATAGATTCTATTAAAAATAGGGCTTTAAAACGAATAAATTCCGTAATCATTTAAAACACATGTACCTCAAACCCTCAAGTTTTTGAAAGGAATAAATCAAATTCTAGTTAAAACAAAAATAGTCTGGTTCTCTCAAGAAGTGAGGTTATTGAAAGGAATATGACAAAAAAGGTTCAAAAGTGTCACTGTAAAGTGATTTCAAAGTTAAATATAGTGAAATGTGGCGTGATATTCGAAAATTAGAGTAATTTTCATGAAATTCCCAAATAATTGAACTTGAAATAAATTCGTTTTTAGCATTCATTTAAGCTCAGTTTCATGGAATTAATTGGTTAGATCAATGAAATGGGTTTCAAAAATGGAAATTATAATAATTTCTACTCAAAAGTTTCAAAAATACACAAAACAACTGAAAAATAAACAAAAAATTGAAAACACACAATTTTTTATTTTTTATGAAAAACAAACACAAAATGAAAATCCTAAACTACAAAGGTTACCTCCCCCACACTTAAATGGTGCAGTGTCATCAATGAAATCATGTGGATTTAACATGTAAGAAAATTTTAAAATGAATTACAACAATAATCAATTGTGAAGTAGAGGTACAACCTGATGGATCTTACTGATAGATAGGTTGGAGGAGCGGGATCTCCTCCACTGGATCTGATGGAATGGTCCTATGGAATTTTTTCAGCTTGTGTCCATTAATAGTGAATGGATCCTACTATCAATCCTTTACAATCTATATAGAACCAAAAGGATATACATAAGTGACTATAAATAGACCCTCCCAACTAGAATGAAGTTTACCTAACATCAGTTTGAGTCTTGAGTTGAATAACAACACTTTATCTCCAGGATGGAAGTCTTTCGGTTGGATTAGCTTGTCATGATCAACTCTTGTTATCTATTTGTAAATCATGGAATTTTCAAATGCTTCTCTTATAATTTCCTCCAACTCCTTTAACTGCAACCTTCTCTCTTTCCTAGCACTCTAAAGATCCAAATTCATCTTCCTCAAAGCCCAATATGCCTTATGTTCCAGTTCTATAGGTTGGTGAAAACTTTTACTATAAATCAACCTATATGGACTCATTATAATTAGGGTATTGTAGGATATCCTATAGTCCCATAATGTGTCTTCTGACCTCTAGACCCAATCCTTCCTATTTGGTTTAATAGTCTTCTAAAAAATTCCTTTGATTTCCCTATTGGAAAATTCAGCTTGACCATTTGATTGTGGGTGATAGGGAGTTGATATTTTATGATGCACCCCATAATTATTTAGTAAATCCTCCATTATCCTATTGAAAAAGTGAGTCCCATGATCACTAATGATGAATCTAGGCACTCCTAACCTACAAAATATGTCATCCCTAACAAAATCACAAACAACTTTAGAATCATCAGTCTTAGTGGATTTTGCTTCCACCCATTTGAAAACATAATCAACCATAAGAAAGATATAAGAATTTACAAATGACATTGGGAAAGGCCCCATAAAATCTATCCCCCATACTTCAAAGATCACATAAAAATTAAGTGATTTTTGTGGAATTTCTTGTCTCTTTGAAATATTTCCAGAAAACTAACATTTTTTCACCTTTTGAAAAATTCATGAGAATACTTGAAAATGGTTGGCCAATAAAGTCCAGATTCTAAAACCTTTCTTTGCTGTCCCTTGATGTAAAAAGTGGCCTCCAAAAGCTAATGTGTGACAAAACTCAAATATAGAACCAATTTCACTCTCAGGAAAACATCTTCTTATCACTTGGTCATTGTAAATCTTTCAATGAAATGGATCATCCCAAATGTAATATCTAGATTCAGCTTTCAGTTTGATAATTTGATGACAATTGAAATGATATGGGACCTGAGATGTTACTAGATAATTGACCATGTTAGTATACCAAGTCACTTACCTTTAACCAAGTACAACTAATCCCCTCGTAGGTGATCATTCAATGGTTCTTTTTGTGGAATTTCAACTTAAGCAGTGTTGGGAAGTCTACATAAATGATCATCCACTTTGTTCTAATATCCTTTTTTGTACTTGATTTCCATGTTGAATTCCTATAGCAGTAACATCCATCTCACTAGCCTTAGTTTAGATTAATCCTTCTTCATCAAGTACCTAAGACCTGCATGATTAGAAAACATAGTGACCTTAGTTCCAAGAAGATATGATCTAAATATTTCTAAAGCAAACAAATTTCTAAAAAAATCCTTTTATGTGGTTGTGTAACTGAATTGAGCTGCATCCAAGGTTCTTGAGGCATATACAATGACTTTTGTCCTTCCATCAATTCACTGAGAAAGGACTACTCCAACTGCTTGGTTGGAAGCATCACAAAGTTGCTCAAATGGTTCTTCCCAATTTGGTGGCTACATAACAGGTGGTTTAATAAATCTCTTCTTTAGATCATCAAAGGATTCCCTACATGCACCATTGAAATAAAAATCAGCATCTTTCAAAATTAATCTAGATAGAGGGATAAAAATCTTTCTAAAATCCTTTATAAACCTCATGTAGAATCTTGCATTTCCTAAACAATATCTAACATGCTTCACACAAGTTGGTTAAGGAAAAGAATTTATCACTTCAATTTTTGATTTATCAACATAAATGCCCTTTTTGGAAATGGCATTCCAAAGAACCATCCCCCTCTCAACCATGAAATGAAACTTTTCCAAATTTAAAACAAAATTCTTTTCAATGTAGTTTTTCAAAACTTTTTCCATATTTTTTAAACAATGGTCAAAAGAGTTTCCAAAAATAATGAAATCATCCACGAAAAACTCTAAGAAATCTTCAATGTGATCATAAAACATACGTACCATGCACCTATGAAATGTACCTGGAGCATTACATAATCTAAATGACAACCTTTTATATGAAAAAGTTCCAAAGGGACATGTAAAGGTTGTCATCTCTTGATCCTCAAGATAAATGGTTACCTGTAAATAACCTGAAAATACATCCAAAAATAAATAATGAGTTCTACTTGCCAATATATTTGATATCTGATCAATGAAGGGAATGTGTAAATGATCTTTCTGAGTGACCTGATTCAACTTCCTAAAATCAATGCACACTCTCCACCTATTTTGAATTCTCATAGGGATTAATTAATTATTTTCACTCCTCACAGTGGATAGACTAGTTTTTTTAGAACTACATGAATTGGGCTATCCCACTATGAATATGAGATGGGATAGATGATCCTAACATCCCATATATTCTCAATATCATTCTTCACAACCTCTATTAAAGTGGGATTCTACCTCCTTTGGGGTTTCTTAACAGGTTTGGAATCTCCCGGAAGAAAAATTATATGTGAGCATATTTTTGGGTTGATTCCTAGAATATCACCTAAAATCTACCCTATCTATTGGATATTATCTCTCAAAATATAAATCAATGATTTCTCTTCGGTTTCATAGATATTATTATCAATTATCATTGGTATTTTATCTCCCTCCCTAAGGTACACATATTTCAAATATGTGGGGAGTGTTTTTAGTTTCAGATTAGGGGGATGCTCAAGGGATGAAACTAAATTGATGTTTCCCACTTCCAATATTTGGACCTCCTGCACAAAAGAAACCATATCATCTTCCTCATCATTTAAAAAATCATCAAATAAATCAGATTTTACCTCTTCCTCCCATATGAAATCAGAATCTCCAGCATGTTGGGCATCCACATTTTCAATGATATTTTCAATAGAATATGTCTCTCCTAAGTCTAAGAATTCATAGAACATACATGATTCTTTAATGGGTTCCATACCAACTTCATGGGAAAGTGAAAAGAGGGAGTGATCATCCGATGGGTGCCTCATGGATTCAAAAATATTGAAGTGGACCGTGCTCTCTCCAAAATCCATGGTGAGTATCCCCTCATGGACATTGATGATGGTTTTGGCCATCTTCAAGAAAGGTATTCCCAAAATTATGTGTTAATGTGATGAGATTCTATCTTCTTCCATATTGAGCACATAGAAATTAGATGGGAATAAGAGATATTTGAATTTTACAAGGACATCCTCCAAAACTCCTATAGGAAAAATCGTGGATCTATTTGCAAGCTGGATGACCACTCTTGTGGGATTCAAGTCTCCCATCTGCAAATAAGTGTATAATAAGTGAGAAAATACATTAATTGAAGCAAAGAAGTCACACAAATAATTAGAGAAATTTAAATAACCAATGGTACATGGAATGGAACACATCCATGGATCTTGACATTTGGTTATAAATTATGGTGTAAAAAGGGTTGAGACACTTCTTCTCAAGTTGATCCTTTCATTCCTTTAAAGTCTCCTCTTCTTGGTGCAAAGATCCTTAAAAAATTTATCATACTTTGGAATTTGTTTGATTTCTTCAATTAGGGGAATATTGATTTCCAATTTCTAGAAGGTGTCTAAAATTTCTTTTTGTAGTGCTTACTCCTAAAATTTCTTTGATTCAATCATCCTTGATGGAAATAGTGTGGGTAAGTCTTTATTCACCATTTTTTCCTTTGAAATGGTGTTTCTTGTCTTTTATTCCTTGTGCTATCATTATCTTCCTCCTCTTTCTACTCTTCTTTAAAATGAATTTTCAAAGAATTTTCAGATTTTACAACTTCATTCTCCCTCAACTCAGGTGGTATTGTTTCTGGTTCATGGGACGCTGGTGGTGAGAGTTCTTTCCCACTTATTTTTGTTATCATAATGACATTCTCTTTTTGGTTTGGGATTGTTTGGGAAGGAAGTTTCCCCTAATTTTTGGTTATGAAGTTCATGAGACTGTTGAACTTGATGGAAAAATCTTTAACAGTTTCTTTCAGCCCCTCAATATCAGATATCTGCAATTGGTTCAGAATTAAAGGTTGTGCAATGGTTAGTGGATTCTCATAGGGTCTTGGGAAAGTTGGTGGTTTTTGGTGTGAAGGATGGTTATAAGGTTTATTTTGTTGAAATGGTGGCAAGTTTGGGAATTGTTACTGGAATGGGGGTTGGTTTTGGAACTGGTTTTAATTCGAGGATCTAGATTGATTTTGCTGATTTCCAAACCCTTATTAAACATGGGTAAGATCTCTCCATACTTTATTTTTTTCAAAATTTCCTTTGTTAAAAATTTACTGCACAATTTTTAGTTCCATGTATTTCAGTACATTGGTTAGTGAAATGATCAGGAGATGAGCATAAACCACATACCTTAGCTAGTGGTTGTTGATCACCCACTTGTTTTAAGGCCATCTGTCTCACTAAATTGGTTAGCTATTCAATATTATTTTCTAGTAAGGGTGATGGATGAGAAGTTTGTACCTCATCTTGTACCAGTACCTCTTGTACCAAACTGTTGCGAGTTCTGAGAAATCTTCTCAGTCAAAAACTTTGGCTTCTTCTGGTGACTTTTTAATCACTGCACCTCTAGATGATGCATCGATAAGGTTTCTATCATTGTCCAGTAATACTTGATATAATAAGACATGAAAGTGATGATCCTATATGTATTGATGTTGGCAGTTGGCACATAGAATTTTAAATCTTTCCCAGTACTCATAAAGGGTTTCTCTAGATGATTGTCTGATGGCATAGATCTTCTTTCCGATGGATCTTCTTCTAGAGGTGGGGAAGAATATTTGCATGAAGAATCTCACCAAGTCATTCCAATCATCCACATCTCTAGGCTATAGACCATACAACCATTATTTAGCATCTCCTTCCAATGAAAATGGGAATTCCTTTCACTTTACTTGTTCTTCATCTACTCCACGTGGTCTGAAAGTTGAGTAGACATGTGTGAACTCTTTAAAAGGTTTGTTGGGATCTTCACCTGTGAAGCCATGAAACTTTGGGAGAAATGATATCATATTAGGTTTCATCTAAAAATCATTTTGTAACACTGGCTTGACAAGTTGATTATTCCAATTAAGTAATTATGAGGCACAAAGGTCTCCAAGGGCTGGTTTTTGATTTCCAGCCATGATGACAGGCTCAGAGTGAACACTTAAAGTTTCACTCAAGTTTGTAAGAGAAATATCCTCAAATTCAGATTGTAAATTGAGGTTTTTGAGTCTATTCAAAAAATTTATTTCAATTTCAGGGTCAAGGTGGAAAGTTTTAGTGTTTGAGTTTCTAGTCATGCAACTTTGAAAAGAAAAAAAAGAGAAAAGAAAGAGAGAAAAGAAAATGTTGGAACTACCTTTCCAACAACAATTCCATGTTTTTGACATGTGCCTATTGTGGGGTGTGACAAAAACTAATATTACCTAAGTAAAAATGTAGTAAAGTGGTTAACCTAGGTTGTCACTAGAGACGAGTTCACAACAATTATGTTTGTCACTTAAATTAAAGGAAGAAGAAGAGGTTGTTTTTGAAATTGTTTGAGTTGAAAAATAGAGCAAGCAGTTAAAAATAATGATTTAACACTAATGGATGAAGAGAGTGATAGGGTCAGGGTAAGATCACATTTTGAAATGTCATCATAGTAATAAATATTATTCCCCATCTCTTTCTATTTAATGATAAATTAAAGACTCCTCGATTGAGTTATCAATCACCCTTAGTTAAAGAAACAAATATAACTCACTCCTATGTGTATGGAATTTTATAAATAATTCCTAAACTACTAAGGAAATTACTGATCAGGAATTTTTGATCCTTATAACTCTATAAATGTCTACTAGTTCCACACACGTGCCAACGATTGCTGGACACTCATCACCTAACTCAATTTTCTTGATCAAGACATATTTCACTAGGCAAAGGGAGATTAAAAGTCTTCAACCAAAGATATTAATGATGAATACAAAAAACCCAAAACATGATCGCATTAAGATAATTGGGAAACAATGATAATATAAATCATTAAAAATAAAAATAGGGTTTTACATTTAAGAAAAAAACTCTGACATTACAAAAGTTAAACTCCCCCTTCCCCAATCACTCAAAGGTTTTACCCCTCCATGTGAAGGGTAATAGAGTTGAAAGGGGAAGAAGAGAGCATGATGAAAAAAATAAAATGGAATTTAGAAAATAAAAATAACTTCAAGAAAAAAATACTCCAACACTACCCCTCTTTCACCTTCTTCAACTCATTTGAATGGAAGTGAACACTCTTATTTATAGGCTTGTGGAGTAGAAACTTTATCTCCAAAATTACTTCACCGAAAGTTTGAGTCTGTTTAGCATAATAAATGGCCGAATATCGGAAAGGTGTATTCATAAATGTTGTTCTTATATGTCTTTTTCATGATTACTAAACGTCTTGGTGAATTTGAAAAAGTGTAAAAAATGTTATCCTTGAATAACTAATGACAACATTTTCTACCTGAGGTGACTCTTCAACTTCCTCTTTTTGGTCTCATGAAATGGATGCCTTAATGAAAAAATAGCTTCATGAAATTTAATGTGAAAGTGATTCATAGTGTCCAATTTCTATTCTATCTGGAATAAACTAATTTTTATATATATAGGCAAATATATAGCTCATTAATTAAGGTGGGGTCCATTCTATCGGCCAAAAAACTTTTTCCACTTGATGAATTTTTATGGGCCATTGTGTGTCGAATTAGACCTTGGTCCAAAAGACAAAGTTTCATCCCATGAGCAAGGAATGCCTAAAAAAATTAATCCCACAATTTAGATAAAAAATTTAAAGGATATTACCAATGTACAGAAGATCCATAAAATTGATAAATATCCAAAATTAACCAATTTCCACAATTAAGCCCATAATTCACAAAACACTAAAATGATAAAAATCAGCTTAAATTGATTAATTGGAAGGGGTTAAATCATTGAAAAACATATGAAAAATAATGAAAATATTATCTCTATGAATTCCCCCACACTTATCCCTTGGAATTCCGGACAAGTCAACATCAGAATCAAATCAAAGAAAATTCAAAACACATGCCAATGAGATCCACCAATTCCATAACAAGAAATAAAAGACATCATGACTCATCCCTAACCATTATTACAAGTTCTCAAATCATATTGTTCAATATTTTTACTCTTAACTTCTCCTCCCATGAACACAAGACACCTACCTCACATGAATTTTCTATCATCTAACAAATATCAATTTTAACAATGTTTTTCTCATCCAATCCAATGCATGGGTCACCATAAGTTTAAAAAACTCCTACTTCTCCACCCTATGTGAGCCAAGGAAATGTGTTTATCATGAGGACTTTATAGGGTTTTTCTATGGCTTTTAGTTGGTAAGATTTGTTTTCTGAAAACTTTTGAGGCTAAATGGGGAGGCCTTGGCTCTTTTTGAAGAAAAATTACACAAATCTAATTTTCACTCAAGTATGGTATCCTTATCACTCCCCTTAGTAGAAATTCAGCTCCATCATCATAAAAAATATATGAATTTTAAAAAATCTCAACATTTCAGCAGAAAAAAATTCAATCTTCTCAAACAAGATTTTTCTTGAAAGCTCCAGAAAATTTACAACTTTCAACATAATGAGTTTTTTCCAGCAACACACACATCTCTTGAAAATTTTATTTTCCAGCCAAAGTTTGTACCAAATGAGGAATCACAATACAAGACATATTCCCCCACACTTAAGTTCAATTAGATCATGCAATATCACTTCAAGAGTAGGTTGGATAGGGAAAATTGGCTTGTAATGTGGCTAACCTAATAGGAAGTTCATAGATTCTAAGGGCCACAAGGATTAAATATACAAGGTAGGCCAGAATGAAAGAGATTCTCTTGAAAAGGGGGATCTTAAACAAAATAAATACCCCAATATTTTAAAATACCTATACCTCAAACCCTTATGTTTTGAAAGGAATAAATAAAAATATGGATAAAACAAGCACAATCTAGTTATCTAAAGAAGTGAGGTTATTGAAAAGAATATGACAAAAATGGTTCAAAATCCTCACTGGAAAGTGATTTCAAATATAAATACAGTGAAATGTGGAATGATATTAAAAAATCAGAGTAATTTTCATAAAATTCACAAATAATTGAACTTTAAACAAAGTCATTTTCTGTAACATCCCAAGATTCCATGGTATGCTTCTCTTTGACTAATGTGAAAGCTTGCATTGTACGCAACTTTGAGATTCTAACACACCGTGACTAATCAAAGTAGAAATTATGAATAGTATTACATACTTTTTAAAATTATATAAATTTTAAATTTTAAAATGGACTTCATTTTTGGATTTGGTATATCGAAATTAGCCTATTTTGAATTTTTGGTATTTTTCTGAGAACTTCCAATTTTTGATGAATAGTGAAAAATACTAAACTTTAATTAAAAACAATTTTTTTAATAAAAAATAATTTATAGTGATAAATTATAATATTGAGCAGTTTTAAAGTATATTTAGAATATATTTTTACCATATAATAAAATGTTGGTCATTGGACGCAATTTCACATTTAAACTAGACATAAACAAGTGTCAATCTTTTGATAGTTATTATTTCTTAAAAACACACTTTTTGTTTTGACAGCGGGAATTCATTTTAAATTAATTTCTGTCACTTCTATGTTTTGAATTTGGAAAAATGGATTCCATATTTGGAGTCAGGATTTCCAAATTATGTAAATAGGTAACTTTTATTTTTAGACATTTTGAATAATTACTTCGGTAAATATTTTATTTACCATGGTTAAAGGGTAAATCTGGTAAATAAGAGGTAAAAAATAATATTATAATAATATTTAATTACCCTAAATGTATCTTAACACTATTGGTTGATACATTTCCGACCATGGGAATCTTTGGGTTGATTTTGGGACCCCATGAAGCCACTTGGAAGCGATAATGACATTATATATTAAATAATTTAAAGTAGAGACAAAAATAACAAAAGAAAATATATTTTAGTAAAAAAAAATTTATATGAGGTTATATAATTGATAAATTAAACTATAAATATTCATTATAAATATAAAAATATTTCCTATGTAATGGTATTCTATTTATAATTTTTAGACATCAAATAATTGAATTTATTTATGATACAATGTTGATACAACAATTACCTTATTAATTAATCAAATAAATGGTATTATAAATACTAAAATAAACATAATTTCAAAGTTTTTATGACATTAACGAATTTTATAAGTGAATATGACATATTAAGGTTTATTTAATGAATATTTTTGAAAGTAATAATGCTCTTATGACTTTAACAAAAATAAAGTATTAAATAATGTCAAAATTGACATAATTGAGTTTTTAAAATGAATACTATATTATTGGTTGATATAATATTCCTAAAAGTATAAGGTTAGGCCAAAGGGACTAAATAATTTTATATGTATCATTAATGAACCTATTGTGGTTCTCTTGGAAGTATATAATATGTTTATTAACTATATAATATAAAAATACAAAGAGACATGGTAAATGTCAAACTATTTAACTAAGAGTTAAATATAAAAGATAAGGTTAATATAGTGACCCAAACCTGTCTAAAAACTATTAGTTGAGTGGTTTTCGACCCATCCCCACCTTATCCTTTAAATAATTTATTTTTGAGCCATTAGAAACCTAAAATTATTTTATTATAAAATAATATTTCTAGCATTTCCTAAGGTTCCCCTCACTCCTCTTATAAAAGGACACCCCGCTTATCTCTAATTCACACTTTCAAAGACATTTGGATTAGACAAAACCTACCCAAATACTCTCTAAAATATCATACCTTCATCATAGAGGACCTACTTTAGTCATAAATCCAACCTAAGGATCCCTTTTGATCAAATCAAAAGGAAGAACCCGAAGAAGAGGTAATAATTTCACCACCCTCTTTCAAGTTATTTTCTTATTCCACTTCTTCTTTATTTGGTGTTTCCATTCTAAAATAATAACTACAGTATATTATTTATACTTTGATGTTATTATAAATATGGTACAACCAAATTCATTATTCTATCCATCCTTTTAATGACATGTCACCATACGTGCGTACGTACGGCTTACCGTCACCACGTCATGGTGTAATTGTTATTCAATACATTATTATTTGGAAGGGTATAATAATGATGTGTAATTGATGTAAATAATAAATATAACTTGATAATTATTCTGTATATATGATATAACATCCAATTATATATTATTTTAATAATGATATTGTCTCTCGTGCGTACATACAGATTACTGTCTCCATGAACGCGATGAGATTCATTCCCCATTGTATCCATTCAAGACTAATTTTCATTTGATGATTAAATGTAATATTTAAACACTTGATATAATTCTGGATATGAATAATATACATCCCATCCATAACAAATATGACTCAAAAAACAAATAATATAAAGGAAAACGAATCCGCTAACATCCGAAACAACGATAATACTAAGATATTATTAACGAAGCAATGTTAAAAGATCATATAAGATATCATATTAATGTATATGATTATTGTATAATTTAATAACAATTATTTCACCATTATACAGGTGGTTAACCTACCCTCAACCAAGGAAAAGTACAAGGTAAGGGTTAATTCTACAATCTCTTCATTATCCGAGGTTGTTTATACGTAATTATCTTCCGGGACCTCTTTATCATCCACATCCATTTTTCTTAAAAATGTTTTCAAAACATTCTTACTATTTACTATACTATGGTTTAAAGTCATTTATACCCTTGTTTGAATTTTTATAAGATTTTTATAAAGGAATCTTTCCGTCATTTTCCAAACAAGGTCCATTTTAACCTTTTCGACAAAATTTAGGTAAGAATGTCTTTTTTAACTTATACTGCGGGTGAGGCTATTTTCCACCATTTTAAAATCATCAAAGATTCCCTTACAAGCTTATAAGAATATTTTCAAAGTAAATGTTTTATTTTATAATTATGTGACTTTTAAATTATTTTAAAAAATAGATATTTCTCTCAAATAGTTTCGATTTCATCTATGTCAACATCCTTTAATGGATTTTAAGCTTATTTTAAGTCGATTTATTATGATACAAAACTTCTATATTGTATTGAATTTTTTGTGATATGTTTGACTGTGGATGTGTTATTTTTATACCATTCATGGTTTATGGATAAATTATTGACATTTAGTATGCAAGTTTTAATACTAATTTTTATGTTATGTTTAAACCTGTTCATATGAGGAATGCATTGGAATTAGTATGTGATGGGTGGAGCCTGATATAGCTCCTCGATGCATCGGTAGGTCTCATTAGACAAACTAGTGTCTTTTCACAAGGCCTCGACAAAATCTTATTTGTAGTCTTGGCACAAGGCCTTGACTATGTGGTTACGATAGCCTGGAATTATGCATTCCATCATTATGAAAGTGGTTATTGATATTACCTGTGATTATTAGACTAATATAATATCCATGTGAATAAGTAAATGTCATTATTTTATTTTATTTTTTCCATGTTATGATAAAGTTAAAGTTTAAAAGGATTTTGTTTTAGTTATACATTGTCTTAAATGTTTATTCTTTTTTATGAAAGTTTCCTCTATATTGTTATCCTTATCGAGCAACTAAGATCACCCCTTTCTATGTTTTATTTTTCCTAGGATGTGAAGAAGTATTTTATGACTGACCTGTAGGGATAGTCTGAGGGGGTATGAGTGTGGAATATGGAGACTATGTTGTTTTAGGTTTTCACTTTATCATGTAATGTAAGACTTATGAATGTATCTAGTGTTTACAAGGCTACTAAACTAATCGGTATTTTAAGACTTGATCTTTTGTGATCATGCCAATGTTAGGAAATAATGCACCGAATCTAGGCAACTTGGGTCAGGGCGTTACAGTTGGTATCAGTGGAAGTTTAGTACAAACCTTGAAACCTAGATTTAGATAAACTCTGATTAGAACACATAGATCTAAGATGGACTTTGAGGATTAGTATAGAAGAACTTCCTAGAATTTTGGTATTGTAGATATTTTGTGAGTTTTACGAGCAATAAATCCTTGTATGGATATGAGCATGTAGAGGCAGATCTGGCACAAATGTACCTAGGGGTAAAACCCGAAAACACCGCTTTGAGCTAGACTCGAATGGTAACTGGTGCACGATAACGGGCCTTACTGTACTCTTCGTTATAACACTCTTGGGGGATATGCTTAGGATAATTATCATTTTCTTTACAAACCATTATTAAGGGGGTATGAGTATATACTTCCTCAAAGAAAACATTTTTATGATTACGGATTATATCAACAAACTGTTCAATTTATGTTAAGTGTTTTACAAGTTTGGATTTATGTATTGCGATTCATAAACTAATCTAGTGAATGCCATTGTTTAAAAATGGCGCCCAGTGGGTGGAATGGAAATTGTATCAATGCACGCACTCCATGTAGGGATTTTCCTCCTACTCAAGATAATTATAGTGGAGCTGGTGATGCAACTGGTGCTGATCAGCTAATCACCATACTGGGACAACTCACTCAGGTTATGAATAATAACCTTACCCGTATGGAACACCCTGATCCACAACGTAGAGGATCAATATTAGATCACTTCATGAGGCAACAACCACCAACATTCAATGGGAGTACAAATCCATTAGTTGCTAAGAAATGGATAAATTCCTTAGAGAAAATATTCCATGCCTTAGGCAGTAGTGAAAGGGAAAAAGTTGTCATGGCAGTTTACCACCTCACTGGAGATGCTGATCAATGGTGGTCATTGATTCAAAACACAAAGGAAGATGATTGAAGTATTAAATATGGAATGGAGGGAGTTTAAAGAGATTTTCTTAGAAAAATACTTTCCTTGTGACCATAGAGCAGATATGGAAAGGAAATTTCTAAGTCTAAGGCAAAAGGAGGATGAGAATGTCGCAAAGTATGAGGCTAACTTTACAAGGTTAGTGAGGCACGCTGCAGATTATATACGTAACCCAAGAATTACGATTGATCATTTATTTCTTGGGTTAAAACCATTTCTCCATCGAGCATTAGTCTCACAATCCTTCTCATTGTACGAAGATACTGTCTCATGTGCTATCAAGACAGAAAAGGAATTCTCTAAGTCTTATGAATTTAAATCAAAGTAAGAGAAGAAGAGATCTGCTGATCACTCTGGAAATGGAAATAAGTGGAATAAGGGAAAAGTTGAATACCCATCCTACAGTAAATGTGGGAAGAAACACCCTAGTACTTGCCTGAATGGAATGAGAGTCTGTTAAAAGTGTGGTGAAAAAGGCCACCAAGCTCGTGATTGCAAGGGGAAGAAAGAATCTGCCGATGTTCAATGCTACAATTGTAGGGAGATGAGACATTATGAAAATTAATGTACTAAGTGTCAGGGGAACTTACCTCATTAAAGGACAAGGGATCAAGGCCAAGCTTATACTATCACTACTACTGAGGTAGAAGCTTCAAAAGATGTGGTGGTGGGTAATTTAATGGTTTCCTCAAGTTTAGAAAATGCTTTATTTGATTCTGGATCATCGCATTGTTTCATATCTTCCCAGTTTGCTAAGAAAATTAGATATTTTCAATTTTATTTAACAAAGGAGTTGTCAGTTAAAAATCCTAAGGGAAGTATCATTTAAATAATGTTTTTTGAATCAGTCCCCATTAGAGCATATAAATGTTCTTTATCTGATGATATCATCGTCGTACCTATGATTGAATTTGATATAATCCTTGGTATGGATTGGATTTCAGACCATGATGAAAAAATTTATTGTAAGAGGAAGGAGGTTACTATTTTTGATGATGATGATAAGGAACACCTTATCTTTAGAGCAGAATTTTCACCACCTAATTCTTATCTAGATCCACCCCCAGTAGCTCAACTAAATTCAATTATTGGGGAGGAAGAGAATGAAATAATTCTGGGCGAGGAAAGTAATGTTCAAATAGAGGATGTACCTATTGTGAAATAATATGTTGATATTTTTCTAGAAGATTTACCTAGACATCCTCCAGAATGAGAAATTGAGTTTTCCATTGACCTAATTCCTGGTTCAAGGCCCATATCGAAGACCCCTAATAGAATGAACACTGTGGAATTAGTGGAACTAAATAAACAACTAGAGGAATTGAGTAATAAGGGATTTATTTACCCTAGTGTTTCTACATGGGGAGCCCCTATCCTTTTTGTTAAAACGAAAGATGGATCTATGAGGTTATGTATCAACTACAGGGAGATCAATGCTATAACAATAAAGAACAAGTATCCCCTACCCCACATTGATGATTTATTTGACCAACTGCAAGGAGCTCAATACTTTTCATAGATTGACCTTCGATCTGGATACCATCATTTGTGTGTGAAGAAGTAAGAAATTCCGAAGATAGTATTTCAAACCAGGTACGGGCATTACGAGTTTATAGTAATGCCTTTTGGATTGACTAATGCACCCTATGTCTTCATGGATCTAATAAACATAGTTTTCAAGAAATATCTTGGTGACTTTGTTGTGGTATTTATTGATGATATATTGGTATACTTAAAAAGCTATGAAGATCATGAAAATCACTTTCACATTATCCTGAAGTCCCTGAGAAGACATGAGCTATATGGTAAGTTTAGTAAGTGCGAATTCTGGCTTCAGGAGATTTCTTTTCTTGTCCATATTTTCTCTAAGGATGGAATCTCTGTTAATCCTTCTAAGACAAGAGCAATCCAAGAATGGCCAACACCAACGAGTATAACCAAGATACACAGTTTTATTGGTTTAACATGTTATTATTGATGCTTTGTCCAGAATTTTTCCCGATTGGCTAACCCATTAACGAAGCTCACACGTAAAGGGGTTAAATTTTTTTGGAAAAAAGATTGTGAAGAATGTTTTGAATAACTGAAGAGAAGATTATTCAATGCTCCTATATTGACTCTACCATCAGGGAATGATGGGTTTGTTATTTATAGTGATGCTTCAAAGAAAGGACTTGGTTGTGTCCTTATGCAGAATGATAGGGTTGTTGCCTATGCATCACGATAGCTGAAAATTCATGAGAAGACTATCCTACTCATGATCTTGAGTTAGCAGTTGTAATATTTTCTTTGAATATTTGGAGACACTATCTCTATGGTGAAAAATGTGAGATTTATACTAATCACAAGAGTTTGAAGTATATTTTCTCACAAAAAGAACTCAACATGAGGTAAAGGAGATGGATTGAACTACTCAAGGATTATGATTGCACGATACACTACCACCCGGGGAAGGAAAATAAGGTGGAAGATGCTTTGAGTAGAAAGGATCATGGAGTTTTGAACAATATGAGAGTTGAAAAGTATCATAAATATATAGATCTAGTAAATATGGATATGGGAATCACTAGGGAATATGAAACATCAAGACTTTTTCAAATGGTTTCAAAACCATATTTACTAGAAAGGATAAAGAGTTCTCAGACTAGTGATGAAGAGTATCAAAATAAGATTAAATCTGTGAATGGTGGGAGATTGAGTGACTTTGTGTATGAAGATGGAATTTTGAAATTTTGGAAGAGACTTTGTGTTCCCAATATACCCGATCTAAAAAGAGAATTGTTGGATGATGCCCATAGTTCCAATTTCTCTATACACTCTGGTAGCACTAAGATGTATATAGATTTGAAGGAACATTTTTGGTGGGACAAAATATAGAGGGAGATTGCTGATTTTGTGTCAAGATGTATGGTTTGTCAACAAGTGAAAGCTGAAAGGTAACATCTTGGTGGAGTCTTGCAACCTCTTCCCATACCTGAGTGGAAATGGGATAATATCATGATGGAATTTTTCATGGGACTACCAAAGACTCCTAGAAGGAACGATGTAATATGGGTCATTGTTGATTGTCTTACCAAGTCAGCACATTTTCTTGGTATAAGAGAAGATATACCACTTGAAAGTATAGCAAGACTATATATTAATGAAGTTGTGAGACTTCATGGAGTACCCCTATCGATTGTTTCTGATCATAATCCCTGTTTTACTTCAAGATTCTGGAAAAGTCTTTAGAAAGCCCTAGATACTGAACTTCGTTTGAGCACTACCTACCACCCACAAACTGATGGACAATCAGAACGGACTATTCAAGCCTTAGAAGACATGTTGATATCATGCTCACTTGAATTTCAGGGTATGTGGGATCAATATTTACCTTTGGTAGAATTTTCCTATAACAATAGATTCCATTCAAGTATTCAGATGGCACCATATGAAGCATTATACGGAAAGAGATGTTGCACACCAACCTGTTGGGATGATGTTTGTGAAAGAAAACTCGTAGGCCCAGAACTTGTGGAGGAAATGATGGAAAAGTTGATGGTTTTCCAAACCCACATCAAAGCAGCTCAAAGTAGGCAGAAGAGCTATGCCGATAACAAAAAAAAAGGATTTGGAATTTTAGGTAGGAGATCATGTTTTCTTGAAGGTATCTCCATGGAATGGTGTTTTACATTTCGGTAATAACGTTAAATTGAGTCCCAGGTACATAGGACCTTTCGAAATTCTAGAACAAATTGGTGTTGTAGCTTATCAGTTGGAAATTCCTCCAAGACTCTCCAAAGTTCACGATGTGTTCCACATATCACTATTGAGAAAATACATGCCTGACCCAACACATGCACTCAATTATGAGGAAGTAGAACTGGAACCCAATCTGTCTTATTGCAAAGATCTCGTCAGGATTCTTGATACTAGATAACAAGTGCTGAAAAACTGGATGACTCATCTGGTAAAAGTTCTATGGAGAAACCATAAGATGTAAAAGGCAATGTAGGAACCCGAGGAACTTATGATGAAGAACCACCCGAGTCTTTTTATGCAGTAAAACTCTAGAAATTTTGAGGATGAAATTATTTGAAGGTGGGGAGAATGTTACACCCCAAGCTTCCACGATACTCTTCTCTTTGAATAATGCAAAAGCTTTCATTGTAAGCGACTTCGAGATTCTAACACACCGCGACCAATCAATGTAGCCGTTATGAACAGTAATACCCACTTTTTGAAATTATATAAATTTTATCTTTCAAAATGGAATTCATTTATGGATTATAAATATTGAAAATATCCTAGTTTGAATTTTTGGTATTTTCATGAGAACTTCCAATTTTTGATGAATAGTGAAAAATAATAAACTTTAATTAAATATTTTTTTAATCAAAATAATTTATAGAGATAAATTATAATATTGAGTGGTTTTAAAGTATATTTAGAATATATTTTTACCATATAATCCAATTTTGTTCATTGGACATAATTTCACATTTAAACTGGACATAAACAAGTGTCAATCTTTTGATAATTATTATTTCTTAAAAACACGCTTTTTGTTTTGACAGCAAGAATTAATTTTAAAATAATTTATTCCACTTATGTGTTTTGAATTTGAAAAAATTGATTCCATATTTGGAATCATGATGTCCAAATTGTGTAAATAGGTAACTTTTATTTTTAGACATTTTGAATAATTACTTCGGTAAATATTTTATTTATCATGGTTAAAGGGTAAATCTGGTAAATAAGGGTAAAAAATTAATATTATAATAATATTAAATTACCCTAAAACTTGTCCTAACCCTATTGGTTGATATATGTCCGACCATGGACATATTCGGGTCGATTTTGGGACCCCATGAAGCCATTTGGAAGTGATAATGACATTATATATTAAATAATTTAATGTAGAGACAAAAATAAAAAAAGCAAATATCTTTTAGTAAAACAACTTTAATATGAGGTTATATAATTTATAAATTCGACTATAAATATTAATTATAAATATAAAAATATTTCCTACATAATGGTGTTTTATTTATAATTTTAAGGCATTAAATAATTAAATTTACTTATGACACAATGTTGATGCAGCAATTACCTTATTAATGAAAGAATCAAATAAATGGTATTATAAATACTAAAATAAATATAATTTCAAAGTTTTTATGACATAAAAGAATTTTATAAGTGAATATGACATATTAAGGTTTATTTAATGAATTTTCTAAAGTAATAATGCTGTTATGACTTTAAAAAAAATAAATTACTAAATAATGTCAAAATTGACATAATTGAGTTTTTAAAACAAATACTATATTATTGGTTGATATAATATTTTTAAAAGTATAAGGTTCAGCCTAAGGGACTAAATAATATTATATGTGTCATTAATTAACCTATTGTGGTTATGTTGGAATTATATAGTATGTTTATTAACTATATAATATAAAAATACAAAGAGACATGGTAAATGTCAAACTATTTAACTAAGAGTTAAATCTAAAAGATAAGGTTAATATAGTGATCAAAACCTATCTAAAAACTATTGGTTGAGTTTTTTTCCACCCATCCCCACCTTATACTTTAAATAATATATTTTGGAGCCATTAGAAACCGAAAATTATTTTATTATAAAATAATATGTCGAGCTTTTCCTAAGGTGCCCCTCACTCCTCTTATAAAAGGACACTCCCCCTTCTCTATAATTCACACCTTCAAAGCCATTTGTCTCGACCAAACCCTACCCAAATACTCTCTCAACTATCCTTCCTTCATCCTATATGCCCTCCTTTAGTCATAAATCCAACCTAAGGATCTCTTTTGATCAAATCAAAAGAAAGAACCCGAAGAAGAGGTAATAATTTCACCACCCTCTTTCAAGTTATTTTCTTCTTCCACATCTTCTTTCTTTGTTGTTTCCATTATAAAATAATAAATCCAGTATCTTCTATATACTATGATGTTATTATAAATATGGTACAACCAAATTCATTATTCTATCCATCCTTTGAATTACATTTCACCAAACGTGCGTATGTACGGCTTACCGTCTCCACATCGTGGTGTAATTGTTATTAAATAAATTATTATTTGGATGGGTATAATAATGATGTGTAATTGATGTAAATAATAAATATAACATGATAATGATTCTGTATATATGATATACCATCCAATTATATATTATTTTAATAATTATATTGTCGCTCGTGTGTACGTATGAATTACCGTCTCCACAAACGCGATCAGATTCATTCCCCATCGTATCCATTCAAGATTAATTTTCATTTGATGATTAAATTTAATATTTAAATAGTTGATATAATTCTGGATATGAATAATATACATCCCATCCATAACAAATATGACTCACAAAATAAAGAATATAAATGAAAACGAATCCGTTAACACCCGAAACAAAGATAATACTAAGATATTATTAACGAAGAAATGTTAAAAGATCATATATGATATCATATTAATGTATATGATTATTTTATAATTTAATAACAATTATTTCACCATTATATAGGAGGTTAAACTAACCCTGACCAAGGAAAAGTATAAGGTAAGGGTTAATTCTAAAATCTCTTCATTATTCGAGGTTATTTATATGTAATTATCTACTGGGACCTCTTTTTCATCCACATCCATGTTTCTGAAAAATGTATTTCAAAACATTATTAATATTTACTAGACTATGGGTTAAAGTTATTTATACCCTTTTTTTGACTTTTAATAATATTTTTATAAATGAATCTTCCCGTCGTTTTCCAAACAAGGTCTTTTTCAACCTTTTCGACAAAATTAAGGTAAGAATGTCTTTTTTAACTTATACGGTGGGTGCGGCTATTTTCTGCCATTATAAAATCATTGAAGTTTCCCTTACAAGCTTATAAGAATATTTTAAAAGTAAATGTTTTATTTTATAATTATTTTACTTTCAAATGATTTCAAAAAAGAGATATTTCTCTCAAATAGTTTTAATTTCATCTATGTCAACATCCTTTGATGGATATTAAGCTTATTTGAAGTCGATTTATTATGATAAAAAACGTCCATATTATATTGAAGGTTTTGTGATATGTTTGAATATGGATGTGTTATTTTTATACCATTCACAGTTTATGAATAATGTATTGAAATTTAGTATGCTAGTTTTAATACGAATGTTTATGTTATGTTTAAACCTGTTCATATGAGGAATGCATTGGACTTAGTATGTGATTGGTGGAGGCTGCTATAGCTCCTCGATGCATCGGTAGGTCTCATGAGACAAACTAGTGTCTTGGAACAAGGCCTTGAAAAAATATTATTTGTAGTCTTGGCACAAGGCCTTGACTATGTGGTTATGATAGTCTGGCATTATGCATTCCATCATTATGAAAGTGGTTAGTGATATTGCATGTAATTATTCTACTAGTAGAATATCCATTTGAATAAGTAAATGACATTATTTCATTTTATTTTTTCCATGTTATGTTGAAGTTCAAGTTTAAAAGGATTTTGCTTTAGTTATACACTGCCTTCAATGTTTATGCTTATTTATGAAAGTTTCCTCTATATTGTTATCCTTACTGAGTATCTGAGCTCACCCCTTTCTATGTTTTATTTTTCCCAGGATGTGAAGAAGTATTTTATGACTGGCCTGCCGGGATAGTCTGAGGAAATATGAGTGTGGAATATGGAGACTATGTTGCTGTAGTTTTTCACTTTATCATGTAATGTAAGACTTATGAATTTATCTAGTGTTTCCAAGGCTACTAAACTAATCGGTCTTTCGAGACTTGATCTTTTGTGATCATGCCAATGTTATGTAATAATGCACTAACTCTAGGTAACTGGAGTCGGGGAATTACATTTTCAGCATTCATTTAAGGTTAGTTTCATGGAATTAATTGGTTCAATCAATGACATGGGTTTCAAAAATGGAAATGGTAATAATTTAAGATAAAAAGTTTCAAAAAAACCCAGAAAAACTGAAAAATAAACACAAGAAATTTAAAAACGCACACTTTTTTATTTATTTTATTTATTTTGAAAAACAAACACAAAATAAAAATCTTAAACTATAAAGGTTCCCTTCCCCACACTTAAATGGTGCAGTGTCCTCAATGAATTCAAGTGGATTTAAAATGTATTAAAATTTTAAAATGAATCACAACAATAAGAAAGTGTGAATTAGAGGTATGACCTGATGAATCTTATTGATAGATAGGTAGGAGGAGCAGGATCTCCTCCACTGGATTTGATGGAATGGTCCCATTGAATTTATTCAGCCTGTGTCCATTAATAGTGAATGGCTCATGCTCTCCATCCTTCATAATCTGTATAGAATCAAAACGATATATATGCATAACTATTAATAGACCCTACCATCTAGAAAGAAGTTTACTTGGCATCAGCTTGAGTCTTGAGTTGAATAACATCACTTTATCTTCATGATGGCAGTCTTTCGGTTAGATCGGCCTGTCATGAGCCACTCTTGTTCTATCTTTGTAAATCCTATAATTTTAAAATGTTTCTCTTCTAATTTCCTCCGACTCCTAAAACTTAAACCTTCTTTCTTTTCTTTCACTCTCAAGATCCAAATTCATCTTCCTCATATCCCAATATGCATTATGTTCTAGTTCCACAAGTAGGTGACAAATTTTCCCATAAATCAGTATATATGGACTCATTCTAATCAGGGTCTTGTAGGCTGTCCTATATGCCCATAATGTGTCTTTAAACCTCTGGCTTCAATCCTTCCTATTTGGTTTAACAGTCTTCCCCAAAATTCCTTTGATTTCCCTATTGGACACATTCTCTTGACCATTTTTTTGTGGGTGATAGAGAGTTGATATTTTATGATTCTCCCCATACTTCTTCAGTAAATTATCCATTATCCTATTGGAAAAGTGATCCCTTGATCACTGATGATGGCTCTAGGAACTCCAAACCTACAAAATATGTTAGCCCTGACAAAATCACAAAAAAATTCAACATCATCAGTCCTGGTGGCTTTTTCTTCCACCCATTTGGAAACATAATCAACTACAAGCATGATATAAGAATTTCCAAATGACATTGGGAAAGGGCCCCTAAAATTTATTTCTTAGACTTAAAAAATGTCAAAAAAATAATGTGGTTATTGGGGAATTTCTTGTCTCTTTGAAATGGTTCTAGAAAACTGACATTTTGGACACCTTTTGCAAAATTCATGAGAACATTTAAAAAAGGTTGGCCAATAAAATATAGATTCTAAATCTTTTCTTGATGTAATTTGAGGTACAAATTGGCCTCCACAAGATAATGTGTGAAAAAAAATCAAAGACAAAACTAATTTCACTGGGAGTAAAAAATATTCTTATCACTTGGTCATTGAAAATCTTCCAAATAAATGGATCATCCCAAATTTAATATCCAGATTTAGCTTTCAGTTTGTGAATTTGATGAGAATTGAAATGATATGGGACCTGAGATGTTACTGGATAATTGAACATGTTAGTATACCAAGGCACTTCTCCTTTAACCAAGTACAACTTCTCCCTGGGAAAGTGGTCATTCAATGGTTCTTTTTATGGAATTTCAGCTTAAGCAGTGTTGGGAAGTCTGCTTAAATGACCAGCCACTTGGTTCTCAGATCCCTTTTTGTCCTTGATTTCCATGTTGAATTCCTACAGCAGTAACATCCATCTCACTAGCCTCGGTTTAACTTCATCCTTCTTCATCAAGTACCTAAGAGCTGCATGAGTAGAAAGCACAGTGGCTTTAGTTCCTAGAAGATATGATCTAAATCATTATAAATGAAAAACAACTGCTAAAAACCTCTTTTCTGTGGTTGTGTAATTGAATTGAGCTGCATCCAAGGTTTTAACCCTCCATGTGTAGGGTAATAGAGTTGAAATGGGAATAAGAGAGCATGATGAAACAAATCAAAGAGAATATAGAAAATAAAAAGAAATTCAAGAACTCAATCCTCCAGCACAACCCCTCTAGAACCTTCTTCAACTCCTTTGAAAGGAAGTGAACACTCTTATTTATAGGCTTGTGGAGTAGAAAATTTCTCTCAAAAATTACTTCACTGCAAGTTTGACTTTGTTTAGCATAATAAATGGCCAAATTTTGGAAAGGTTTCTTCATAAATGTTGTTCACATTTGTCTTTTTCATTCTTCCTCAACATCTTAGTGAATTTGGACAAGTGAAAAAATCATTATCCTAGAATTACTAATGAGAACTTTTTCTTCCTAAGGTGACTCTTCAACTTCCTCTTTTTGGTATCATGCAATTGATGCCTTAATGAATGAATTTCTTCATGAAATTTAATTTGAAAGTGATGTGTAGAGTCCTATTTCTATTCCAGCTAGAATAAAATCTTTTGGAAATATGCAAGCCAAGATATAAATCATTAATTAAGGTGGGGTCCATTCTGTCGGCCATCAAACTTTTTCCACTTGATGAATTTTTCTGGGCCATTGTGTATCGAATTGGACCTTGGTCCAAAATACAAAGTTGAATCCCACAAGAAAAGAAAGCCTAAAAAAACAGAATCACACAATTTGGATGAAAAATGTAAAATATATTCTTAAAATATAGAAGCTCCATAAAATTGATAAATATCCAGATATAACTGATTTCCACAATTAAGCCCATAATTCACCGAAACACTAAAATGATACAAATTAGCTTAAATAGATTAATTGTAAGGGGTTAAATCATTGAAAAACATGTGAAAAATAAACAAAATATTATCTCTATCAATTCCCCCACACTTATCACTTGGACATCTGGACAAGTCAACATCAGAATTAAATCAAAGCAAATTCAAAACACATGCCAATGAGATCCATTAATTCCACACCATGAAATAAAAGATATAATGCCTCATCCATAACCATTATTACAAGTTCTAAAATAAAATAATTCAATATTCTTCCTCTTCATTTCTCCTCCCATACACACAAGACACCTACCTCACATGAATTTTCTCTCATCTCACAAATATCAATTTTCAGAAATTTTTTTCTCATCCAATCCAATGTAAGGGTTAGTATAGGTTTGAAAAACTTCTAATTATCCACCCGATGTGAGTAAAGGACATGTGTTTATAATGAGGAATTTACAGGGTTGTTCTATGGATTTTGGTTTGTAGGATTTTTATGTGAAACATTTTGAGGCCGAATGAGGAGGGCTTGACACTTTTTGAAGCAAAATTTCACAATTCTAATTTTCACTCAAGTATGGTATCCTCATCACTCCCCTTAGTAGCAATTCAGCTCCATCATCATGAAAAATCTTGTAATGTTAAAACAGATCATCGTTTTAGAATAAAAAAATTCAATCTTCTCAAACATGATTTTTCTTGAAAACTCTAGAAAAAGCACAACTTTCAACAAAATGATTTTTTCTAGCAGCACATACATCTCTTCAACAATTTATTTTCAACCTGAAGTTTTCACAAAATGAGGTAGCACAATACAAGACATCTTCTCCCACACTTAAGTTCAAATAGATCATGCAATATCACTTCAAGATCAGGTTGGATAGGGAAAATTGGATTCTAATATGGCTAACCTAATTGGCAGTTCATGGCTTCTAAGGGATACAAGGATTAAATGTACAATATAGGCTAGAATGAAAGGGTTTATTTTGAAATGTGGGATTTAAAACCAAAGAAATTCCTCAATAATTTAAAAAACATGTACCTCAAACCATCATGTTTTGAAAGGAATAAATCAAATTCTGGTTAAAACAATCATAGTCTGGTTCTCTCAAGAAGTGAGGTTATTGAAAATAATATGACAAAAATGGTTTATAAGACTCACTATAAAGTGATTTCAAAGATAAAGATAGTGAAATGTGGCCTGAGATTCAAACATTGGGGTACTTTTCATGAAATTCCCAAAAAAATTGAACTTGAAACAAAGTCATTTTCAACATTCATTTAAGCTTAGTTTCATGGAATTAATTGGTTAGATCAATGGCATGGGTTTAAAAAATTGAAATGATAATAATTTCAGCTCAAAAGTTTCAAAAAAATAACACACATGCAAAAACTGAAAAATAAACACACAAGAATTTTAAAACACACAATTTTTTAATTTTTTTTAATTTTTTTGAAAAACAAACACAAAATGAAAATCGTAGACTACAAAGGTTCCCTCCCCCACACTTAAATGGTGCAGTGTCCTCAATGCATTCAAGTGGATTTAACCTGTAAGAAAATTTTAAAATGAATCACAATAGAAAGAAAGTGTGAAGGAGAGGTACAACCTAATGGGTCTTATTGATAGACAGGTTGGAGGAGCAAGATCTCCTCCACTGGATCTGATGGAATGGTCCCATGGAATTTCTTCAGCTTGTGTCCATTAATAGTGAATGGCTCCTACTCTCCATCCTTCATAATATGCACAACACCGAAAGGATATACATGTGTAACTATAAATGGACCCTCCCATCTAGAATGAAGTTTACCTGGCATCAGCTTGAGTCTTGAGTTGAATAATGAAACTTTATCTCCAGGATAGAATTATTTTGGTTGGATCAGATTGTCATGAGACACTCTTGTTATCTATTTGTAAATCCTAGAATTTTCAAATACTTCTCTTATAATTTTCTCTAGCTCCAACAACTACAACCTTCTCCCTTTCCCAGCACTCTCAAGATCCAAATTCATCTTCCTCACATCCCAATATTCCTTATGCTCTAGTTCCACAGGTATGTGATAGCTTTTCCCATAAATCATTCTATATGGACTCATTCCAATCAGGGTATTTTAGGCTATCCTATAAACCAATAATGTATCTTCTAACCTATATCTCTAATCCTTCCTATTTGGTTTAACATTATTCTCCAAAATTATTTTGATTCCCCTATTGGATAGTTCAGCTTGACCATTTGTTTGTGGGTGATAGAGAGTTGATGTTTTATGATGTAACCCATACTTCTTCAATAAAGGATCCACTATACTATTGAAAAATTGAGTCCCTTTATCATTGATGATGGCTCTAGGAACTCCAAACCTAAAAAATATGTTAGCCCTGACAAAATCAAAAACAACTTTAGCATCATCAGTCTTGGTGACTTTTTCTTCCACACATTTGAAAACATAATCAACCACAAGAAATTTATAACAATTTCCAAATGACACTGGGAAAGGGACCATAAAATCTATCCCTTAGACTTCAAAAATCTCACAAAAATTATGTGGTTGTTGGGGAATTTCTTGTCTCTTTGAAATGTTTCCATAAAACTGACATTTTGGAAACCTTTTGCAAAATTCATGAGAATCTTTAAAAATGGTTGACCAATAAAGTCCAGATTCTAAAACCTTCCTTACTATCCTTTGGGGTCCAAATTGACCTCCACAGGATAATGTGTGACAAAACTCAAAGACAAAACCAATTTCACTCTCATGAAAACATCTTCTTATCACTTAATCATTGCAAATATTTAAAAGAAAAGGATCATCCCAAATGTAATATATAGATTAATCTTTCAGTTTATGAATTTGATGAGAACTAAAATGAGATGGGACCTAAGATGTTACAAAATAATTGACAATGTTAGCCTACCAAGTAAATTATCCTTTGACCAAGTACAACTGCTACCCTAGAAGGTGATCATTTAATGGATCTTTTTCTGAAATTTCAGCTTCAGTAGTATTGGGAAGTCTTATTAAATGATCAGCCGCTTGGTTATTAGATCCCTTTTTGTCCTTGATTTCCATGTTGAATTCCTACTATTGTAACATCCATATCACTAGCCTCAGTTTAGATTCATCCTTCTTCATCAAGTACCTAAGAGCTGCATGATCAGAAAACACGGTGACTTTAGTTCAATGAATATATGATCTAAATATTTATAATGATAAAACAACTACTAAAAACTCATTTTCTGTAGTTGTGTAATTTAATTGAGATACATCCAAGGTTTTTTAGGAATATGAAATTACTTGTGGCCTTCCATTAATTCATTGAAAAAAGATTGTTCCAACTACATGGTTAGAAGCATCACAAAGTAGCTCAAATGGTTCTTCCGAATTTGGTGGCTACATCACATGTGGTTCAACCAATCTCCTCTTCTTCTCATAAAATGATTCCCTACATGCACCATTGAAATCAAAATCATTACATTTCAAAATCAATCTAGAGAGAGGGATAGAAATCTTACTGGAATACATGATAAACAACCTGTAGAATCCGGCATTTCCTAAAAAATATCTAACATGATTCACACAAGTTGGATAAGGAAAATAATTTATCACTTCAATTTTTGATTTATCAACTTCAATTCCCTTTTTGGAAATGACATTACCTCTCTCAACCATGAAATGTCACTTTTCAAAATTTAAAACAAGATTCTTTTCAATGTAGGTTTTCAAAACTTTTTCTATATTTTTCAAACAATGGTCAAAAGAGTTTCCAAAAAACCATGAAATCATCTAGGAAAACCTCCAAGAAATCTTCAATGTGATTAGAAAATATACTTACCATGAACCTCTAAAATATACATGTAGAATTAAATAATCCAAATGGAATACTTTTATATGAAAAAGTTCCAAAGGGACATGTAAATGTTGTCTTGTCTTGATCCTTAAGAGCAATGGGTACCTAGAAATAACTTGAAAATCCATCCAAAAAATAATAACGAGTTCTCCTTGCCAATATTTCTAACATCTAATCAATGAAGGGAATGTGAAAATGATCTTTCTGAGTTATCTGATTCAACTTACTAAAATCAATTCAATCTCTCTAGCTATTTTGAATTCTCACAGGGATTAATTCATTATTTTCATTCCTCACAGTGGTCAGATTAGTTTTTTTGGAACTATATGAATTGAGCTAACCCACTATGAATCTGAGATGGGATAGATGATCCTAGATTCCAATAACTTCTCAATCTCCTTCTTCAAAACCTCCATTAAAGTGGGATTCAACCTCCTTTGGGGTTTCCTGATAGGTTTGGAATCTCCCTCAAGAAAAATTATATGTGAGCATATTTTTGGGAAGATTCCTGGAATATCACATAAAATCTACCCCATCGCTTGGATATTCTCTCTAAAAAGACCAATCAATGATTTATCTTGGGTTTTAGAGAGATTATTAATAATTATCACTGGTAGTTTATCTCCCTCCCTAAGGTACACATATTTCAAATCTGTGGGGAGTGGTTTTAGTTTCAGAACAGGGGGATTCTCAAGTGATGAAACAAAATTGACATTTCCCACTTCCAAAATTTGTACCTCCTTCACACAATAAAACATATCATATTCATCATCATTTATCAAATCATCAAATAAATCAGATTTTACATCTTCCTCCCAGTTGAAATTAGAATCTCCAGCATATTGGGAATCCACATGTTTAATGATATTTTCAATTGAAGAAGTCTTTCATAAGTCTAAGAATTTATAGAACATACCTGATTCTTTAATGGGTTTTGTACCAACATCATGGGAAAGTTACACTACTGAAATTCGGGCTATAGACACGATTTAGAACTGTGGATATAGGTCTTCAAACCATGGATATAGGTAATATCCACGGTTTGAGGAACCGTGGCTATGTTTGGCGTGGATATAGGCCTAGAATTATATCCAATGTTTGGAACCATGGCTATAGGTCTAGAGACACAGTTCAAAATGTGGATATAGGTGTATAGCCGCGGTTCTAATCGTGATAATATCTCTATATCCACAGTTTAGAACCATGTCTATACTACAGGAGGGACACAATTTATTGCCATGGTTAGAAACCGTGGCATTAGACCTATAGCCATGGTTTTTAACTGTGGAAATAGACATATATCCACACTTAGAAACCATGGATATAGGGTCTGAAAAACCATAAAAAATAGCCCCCACCCCCTGCACAACCCCCCTACAATAGCCCACCCCCTGCAGATCCCTCCCTCTTGGACACTAGACACACCCACCCTACCTAAACCCCCTCCCCTGGACAACCCCCCCCCCCTGGACGACCCCCTTGCAAAGCCCCCCTCCTAGACAGACCCTGGACACCCTCCCCCCAGATAGACCCTAGACACCCCCAGACCCTGGAAACCCCACAGACAGACCCTGTAAACCCTCCGGACAGACCCTGGACACCCCCCGGATAGACCCTGGACACCCCCCAGACACTGGATAGATCCCATGGACATCCCAGACCTCCACTCCCCTGGACAGCCACCCACACCCTCATGGATAGACCATGGAACCCCCATAGAACCTTGACCCCCCCACACCCCTAGACCCCGGACACCCCCCAAACCCTGGAAAGACCCCCCTGGATAGCCCAGACCTCCACTCCCCTTGATAGCCACCCCACCCTCCCAGACAGACCCTGGAACCCCCCCCCCCCCACAGAACCTAGACCCCCCCTGACCCCACAATCCTACCCCCTACCTGTTTCCACTCCCCCTACCACTAGAATCCCCCAATTGCACCCCCATATTATCCCCCACTTGCACCCCCTGCCTGTCCCCTCCCCCCTGCCCCCTTCCAGTCCCCTCCAATTTAAATTATACAAGAAATCTACTTATATAATAAGAATTAAACAAATACAAATATAAGAAAAAACACATCACTACACTTACATTAGTCTCCCTATAAGAAAAACTATCAAAGAAGTATGGAACCAGCTCAAAAGTACCTCCAACACAAGGTAGAACATAGTAGTGCTCATCCCCTAAAATTATCTTAAAAAAAACATCTTAGAATATTCACAAAGAATATAACTCAATAAACAAGAATAATGCATCCCCCCTGCTGGACCCCCTAGAACTTAGCCCCCCTCCACTACTGGACCCCCCTGGACAGCCCCCCCCCCTACTAGACCCCCTGTAAAGCAGCCCCCCATGGACCCCTTAGACAATAGCCCCCCTGGACAGAACCCCCTGCTGGACCCCCCTGAATCGCTGCCCCCCTGCTGGACCCCCCTAAACAGCTGCCCCCCTTGCTGGACCCCCTTGGACAACAGCCCCCCTTACACATCCCTTGCACACCCCTTGCCCCCCTTTCACCACTAGACAGCAACCCCCCTCCCCCACATCCCTTGAACCCCTTGCACACACACCCTTGCACCCCCCCTGCTGGACCCCCTTACACACCCCCTTGCACCACCATGTTGTGTGGCTAGTTATATGGAGGTGTATAGGTGTGTGTTGTGGTTCTTCCTGGTTTCTGGTTGGGTGGGGAGGGGCTACTCAGGTGGAGGGTTGTATGTTCGTAGGGAGTGGTATGCAGGTTACTTTGGATGCTTCTTAAGGTTGAGGCTAGGAGATGTTGGGTTTATCCAATAGAGACTTACAGAGATTCTCATAGTGGGGTTATAGGTTTCTTATGGAGTATTGAGTAGGTGGGGTTATGAGATTCGTGATGATTTTTGGAATTATAGGACCTTTAAAGATGGGTTTCAGCTGGGGGTATTGCTTTTTGGATTTTTGTACATGGTGTAGTATAGGATACACTTACATGGTGCATAGTGCTGGTTGGTTTTTGATTTCTACAATTGTTGGTAACATGTTTTGGGTGCATAGGGGTTGGATTTATGGTGTTTCTTATTTGTTTTGGATTACTATTGTAGGCTTCGGGTTCTCTCGATTGTCTAGTGTGGTAGATATAGTTTGGGGTGGGTCTTCAGGTGGTGGTTTGGAGTATGGTTTGTTGGCTTATGCTCAGTTTCCCCATCTTGTGTATTCTGTTTGTTGATGGTGTAGGGATTTCTATGGTGGATGTTCTAAAATTCCTATGAGATGCTGGATGCTGTAGGTTGGGAAGCATGTTTCTGGTAGATGGGTGGTTATTTATCTAGGGTGGGTGCATGTTGACTACTTGGTGGGTCTAGAGGTGTTGGATTCAGGGTGGGTATTATCTCACATTTGGATCAGGGACTGCTTGGGGATTCTTGAGGTTGTATGATAGGTTAGGCGTGGGTGATGCAGGGCACTTCAGATGGATGGTACTGGTTGACTACTGATTTTTTAGAATTTCTTATGGTGGGGTTGTCCATTTTGATGCAAGGTGTTTAGATGGTGATGGATGGGGCCAGATGGTGGTCTGGGGATGATTTTGTTTCTAGATAATATTTTGTGAGTTGTGTCTACTATAGGTGCTTATTGTGGTTGGATCTGGTGTGGTTTAGGGTTCTTGTGCAAGTAGGTGTTGGTGTAGTGTCCATTAGTTGGAATGGTTGTCTAGAGGTCTTTCACTCTAGGATTTGTTTGGATAGGGATGTTGGTATGGTTGTTTGATGTTGGCTGTGGGGCTGGGGGTTCAGTGGTTCTATTTCTTTGGATAAATCTAGACTTTTGGATGAGTGATGGATTGTGGCAACTTGTGTGTGTGTGGGTGTGTGGGTGTGTGTGTGTGGGTGGTTTTGAGTGATTTCATGAATGTGTGTGTGTTTTTGGTTTCTATCATTTGTGACTAATTATTTTTGGGTTTTTATATTTCCCCTTTAGCTACATTGTTTCCTTGGTTATACTTCCCCTAGGAGTGCTTGTTGGTTTGGTGCTTGGGAGCTTCTACGATTCCTTCTGTTGGTTTGTAAGTGGGGCATATGCTGGGATCTTATGCTATTTGGTGGGTTTCTAGTGTGATATTGATATGATACTATATATATATATGGGATATTCATTAGATTAAATATGGAAACACAAGTGAGGGAAGTTGTAAAAATGGAAATTAAAAGAAGTGAAAGGGAAATAAAAGGGGAAGGGAGATAATCAATTAGGAAACCAAGGATACTTTCTCCTTACAAACCTAATTATAAAGCACCAAAAAGGTTGATCACTCCTTTGATAATCCTTACATGGATTCACCTAAGAATACAAGAAACACAAACATAATAATTTTAGAAAATCTCAAAATTCGAAATTAACCTTCAATGGGTACAAAGAGGTGGCTATTTATAACCAAATGTGAGGGATACATGTCAAAATACCAGGCCCAAAAAACATCTAAACCCTAAACCAAGATTTTTAATTTCTTTACTCATTTCCATGGATTTAGGGGACAATATGTCCACCGAGAAGACTTTTTGACATCACCATACAAACTTTGGAGATTCCCACCATGAAATTGGAGGACGGGGCTGGTGAGGGAAGGAACTGGTGGATGGGGCTATTTTGAAGGTGGAAGAGGGATTTCATGAGTGTTTTGCAGGGGGTGGGGGGTGGTGGTTGGTGTGGTGGCTGGTGCGGTCTAGATTGAAGGTGGCTGGGGGCTGGTGCGGGCTCGAATGTAGGTGGAAGGGGGCTGGAATGCTGGTGGAAGGGGGCTGGTTGCAGGTGTGAGGGGGATGGTGCGGGCAGATTCGAAGGTGGAAGGGGGGGCTGTTTCGGTCTGGAATGCTGGTGGTAGTGAGCTGAAATGAAGGTGGAAGGGGGCTGGTGTGGGCTAGATGTGGCTGGATCAGGGCCAAATCATGGCATTACCGTGGTGTGACCACAGAGTGACTGTGGCGTGTTGGCCCAGTCCAGCGACATCCGTAGGGAAGCATCTTCTGTCCAGGACCGAAGAGAGCAGGAGGAGGAGGGGAAACATTTTGGCCATCACCTTACCAATAGAAATTGTGATCAGTCAGTCTCAACATTGATCATAAGACACATTGAATACTATCACTGCGAACCGCCGTAGGGTGTCGTCTTAGAGTAGGGAAAAATCACGGCATTACCACGGCGTGACCGTGGTGTGACCGCGGTGTGACCGCAGTGTGACCGTGACATGTTGGCTCAGTCCGGTGACATCCGCAAGGCAGCATCTTCCGGCCAGGACGAAGGGAGTGGGAGGAGTTAGGGTAACATTCCGGTCATTTTCCTGCCGAAAGAAATTATGATTAGTCAGTCTCAACATTGATCATAAGACTCATAGAATAATGTCACAATTAAGCTCCACATGGTGTTGTCTGGGAGTAGGGCCAAATCACGATATTACCATGGTGTGACCACTGTGTGACTGCGGCATGACCGCGATGTGTTAGCTCGGTCCCGCGACTTCTGCAGGGTAGCATCTTCCGGCCAGGAGTGAAGGGAGCAGGAAGAAGTGCGGAAACATTCCGGTTGTCACCCCACTGACAGAAATTGTGATTAGCCAGTCTCAACATTGATCACAAGACTCATGGAATATTATCACTGCGAACCGCCGTGGGGTGTCGTCCTAGAGTAGGGCCAAATCACAGAATTACCACGGCGTGACCACGGCGTGACCACGGCGTGACCGAGGTGTGACCACGGTGTGACCATGACGTGTTGGCCCGGTCCAGCGACATCAATGGGGAAATATCTTTCGGCTAGGAGTGAAGGGGGTAGGAGGAGGCGGGGAAACATTCTGGTCATCACCCCACCAACAGAAAATGTGATTATTCAGTCTCAACATTGCTCACAAGACTCATGGAATACTATCACTGCGAACCACCACAGGGTGTGGTCCTCGAGCAGGGCCAAATCATGGCATTACTATGGTGTGACCGCGGCGTGTTGGCCAAGTCCAGTGAAATCTGCAGGGCATCATCTTCCAGCCAGAAGCGAAGGGAGCGGGAGGAGGTGAGGCAACATTCCGGTCGTCACCCCACCATCAGAAATTGTGATTAGTCAGTCTCAACATTGATCACAAAACTCATAGAATATTATCACTGTGAACTGTCGTGGGGTGTCATCCTGGAGCAGGGCAAATCACGACATTACCATGGTGTGACTGCAGCATGACCGCGGCGTGACCGCGACGTGACCGCGGCGTGACCGCGACATGACCGCGGCGTGACCGCGGCGTGACCGCGGCGTGACCGCGGCGTGACTGCGGCGTGACCGCGGCGTGACCGAGGCGTGACCGCGGCGTGACCGCGGCTTGACCGCGGCGTGACCGCGGCGTGACCGCGGCTTGACTGCGGAATGACCGCGAAATGACCGCAGCGTGACCGCGGCGTGACTGCGGAATGACCGTGAAATGACCGCAGCATGACCGCAGCGTGTTGGACCGATTCAGTGACTCTGCGGGGCATCATCTTTCGGCCATGAGTGAAGTGAGCGGGAGGAGGCAGGGAAACATTCCAGTTGTCACCCCACCGACCGAAATTGTGATTAGTCAGTCTCAACATTGATCACAAGAGTCATGGAATACTATCACTGTGAACCGCTACAGGGTGTCGTCCTAGAGCAGGGCCAAATCGTGGAGTGGCCGCGGCGTGACCGTGGTGTGATCGCGGTGTGTTGGCCTGGTCCAGCAACATATGCAGGGCAGCATTTTCCGGCCAAGAGCGAAGGGAGCGGGAGTAGGTGGGTCAACAGTCCAACCATCACCACACTGACAGATGATAGAATAGATCAAATATTTAATATACTATAACAAGGGATTTATATAGATGGTTGTAGCGAGTAGCACAATGACACAACGTCTAAAGGGAAACAAAATGACAAAAAATAATCACACACCCTACACAAGCCATTTACAAATTCATTCACTTTTCTTAAACATGGAAATTTTATTTATAATATTCAAAGCGTGAAAAAGAAAGTGTTATGGTCAAGGCATATGCATACTCGGGCAATGTCATTTGAGTTAAACAAGTATGATAAGCCAATTTATATTATTCAAAGAAAATAAAAACTAACTATCCACAAAACAAACACCAACAAGAGGAATATGAAAGACTCAAACCAAATCTAAACATGATACAAATAACTATCACTACTCTTTGGTTTAGAAGATAGCACACCTCCGTTGGAGGGGTTTTATTATAAAATCATGTCATTGCTTTATCACAAAATTCATTTAATTATATTTAGAATTTATTCTAAAACTCATTCAGCACAAATCAAATGCAATAATTTAAATAACCAGATCAATATAACTATCACTGTGAGTTTTCACAGACAGCAGACCTCCGTTGGAGGGGTTTTATTATAAAAACATTACTTTATTTATCAAATGAAACAATTATATTAAATAACACTTATTCAAGATATGAATTTTAATATAATTAATCAGAATTAAGAAATAATCTAAATTCAATTTAAAGCATTTTTGAATTAAAGAGGCTAGAAGAGGGATCCTACCTCAAGGTGGAACCAAACCGTCCACTTCAGCTCTTGGAGCTTTCAAACTAAAATTTTCTTCTCCCCCACTGGGTATACGCACCTTCACACACATGAAAGAGTTCCAATAAGTGGCAACATGAATGAATTGTTCTAAATAAGTAAAAACAAAGTTAAGTACTACCCTGTGATGATATTATGTAGTTTTCTTCTTTTTAATCATCCAACCATCCTCTTATATTTTTCACTCAACCTGGATGTTCTCATTGAAGTAACTAAAAATAAACAAAATCAACATCAGATTCCCATAACTCTATTCTTCATTAGATAACATTAAATAATCTGACCCCCCCTTGCACCCCCACTCCTGGACACCCCCACCCCTCCCTTCCTGGACAGACTCCCTAGAACCCCCTCCCCTCCTTCCTAGACAGACATCCCCACCCTACACCACTCCCCTCATTTCTAAACTAATCTATTTTCACTTTTAAATTCAAGGATTATTGACATATTACTAGGACCTTCTTCATTATAGAAACTTCTTAAAGGGAAGGGCTAGGGTATACTTGGTATGTTTGTCCTATCATGAATTTTAGTTGGATATATAGTGTGTTGGGATATATGAGCCAACATAGTGATCAAAATTCCACGTCTATAATAACCAGGACTTCATTCCATATCTGTTGAGAAATTGGACACCAAGGACAAAAAAATTTCTCCTACATCATTGTGAGGTTAGAAATGGTATATGGGACCTCTACCACTTCATGAGAATCTATATCTGGGGAGAGATATATAATGATATCCAACTAGATAAGGACGTCTGTGATGACAAGGGGGAGAAGCCAATGATCACATGGGTGTCACAACACTTGTCCTAGGGGAGAGTGACCAAAAAATACGGGTGATGGACATACATTTCATGCAATGTTTTGGGTATTTTCAGAATGAATCAATGGACATACATACAGGGAAGTTGTGTCATTATTTAAAGGATATTTAATAAGGTAAGGAGAACTCATTTTATAAAATACTAGAAGAGAATGGATGGTAGTTGGGGGGATAAAACATGAAGCTCAAGGATCCCATGGTTAGGTTAGCTATATTATTAATATCATTATTTGTAGGTGGATGATATCAATTTGGGATGCACACATATGGGTGTGGCTGGGTGACCTTATCATGGAAGAGATGCTAGAGATGAGGTAGGGAAAAAACCTATTAGTCCCAATGCATGAGAAAACATGTTTTGATACTCAATAGAATGTATGAAAATGTATGCACAAATCCAGCACATAAATATTGTAAACTCACCTGAGTGTCTCAATTTCTGAGTATCACATTGGTTGAGGAATTCTTACCTTATTTGATTAGGAATGGGAAGTTCCACAAAAATTACTAGCTCCAAAAAAGGACTACAACAAAACACAAGTTTTAAAAATTCTCAGTCCATATAAATTAACACCCAAAAAAACATTGCATTGAGGAACTTATGCAAGCCTTCTTAGAAATCATAAAGTATATGAAAACACCTAAAACATCCATCATGGATATTCAACATTAATTACTAATACAAGATTCATATAATAAATGTGAATAAGAGTTAAATAAGGTACAATATAATTTGTTTCATTTTCCCAAAATTATAAGACTAATGCTAGGAATGAAAGTATTTGAAATACTGTTAATAACAGAGATTTCATGTTATTGACATTAAAGATTAAAAGTGAGTAGAAACATATTATATTAAAGGTTATACAATTTTATCATGTAGATTAAAAAAATTAAGAAGACATTGCTTTTTTGACAAAATGAAAGTGCATTATACATGTATAGAAAATGAAAGTGCATACAGAATATGCATACTAGAAATTCATATAGAATATAAAAAGTGGAAAGCTCTTAATGTTGATAACCCATGTGTATAAAAAAATTATATATATAGTAAATATATACAAAACATATGTATTAGAACATCAAAAGTGTACAACTCTTAATATTGAGAACATTTTTTTTGGATTTTCCTGGCACCGAATAATTGAAATTGATTAAATTTTATGTTTAATGTCACTGGAGGATCCACTTCTTCTGAGGTTTTCCAAGGCCATCAAATGTGGTTAATCTCGGTTGGGACTGAAATTATCTCTGGACAAACATGGGTAATTTTTAAGGGCTTAAAATCTTTAAGAAAGTAAAATTTTCTTCAAGCTCTCTAATAGAAACCCTGTATTCATTTTGAGAGAGTAGAAACTGGAAGTTTTTAAGATGCTTACTTGATTTGGAATAGTTATTAAAGAAAAAGTTGCATTTTTTTTATTCACTGATCATTTAAAATTTTCGGTTTTAATCATCTTTATACTGAAGAAATTGGCGGTTTTTAACTAATATGGGGGTTTATTTTCAGAAAAGGGTAAATAGAACATGATTTTGTGGATTTTAGTGGTTCTTATACTTCCTGATTTAGAATTTAAGACATTGACGCTGAGTTTTTGGCTGCTATAAAATCAGTGAATTTACACAATCACAAGATTCCAGTTCAAATTTAATAATATTATGGCTTATAATCCTTTTTCTTCTAAATTTTGATTTAATTTTCTTACCCATCTTTGACTAATCTATTATATACAACAGAACTTGTACGTATACAAAACATGTTAATAGAAAGAGAAAACAAACATAAAATAAATATATATATAGAGAGTAGACAGAACGTACATAAATATATGTGGATGATCTTTCTTGGAAATTGGAATTAGAGAAATGGATGAAGAGTGATTTGGAAGAAGTAGAAGATGAGGAGATTACAAAACTTCAGCATGCCTAGAAAATTATGCTGAAAAAGTGGATAAAACATATGAAATATTTTTCAGAAAACAGGAAGAAACACAAACTTCAGCTGTAAAACCAATCCATGTTTTTACAGATGATTCAATTGCACACAAAAAAATCCTAATGGAAACACTTGCAACAAAACTTTATAAGCTGATGTTAATTCAAGAATTTTCACTCTGAGAGAAATAGATAACCAATGATTTTGAAAGGAAGTACAAAGAAGCCTTGAAATCAAGTGAAGATAGAAAAAATAAATTAGAAGAAGCTAAAAGGAGAGTCCATCAACTCCAGGATTCTCTCAACAAAATGATTTAGGATGATATACTCCATGTATGGTAAATTTCAAGAGTTAAAAATGATTTTATGTGACTTATCCTCCACTTATGCATCAATTCCTGATGACCATGAAGTTGATGTTAGTTATTCTAGCTCTGACAACTCATCAACCAACTCTTAGTTCACTTTTCCAACCCTATCTTTAGCAGCTGGGAATTGACCTCCATTCAATCCTAATGCTCTACAGATTCTAGTTTAGGACATGTCAGTGACTAAAATTTCAGGTTTCTGAAAACTGTGCAAGTATCACAGAGGGTGGATTTGATGACTTCTTCTGATGAATTACTATTACTATACAGTATGTAGTAGTGTTTATGTCCCTACTGATTAAATGTGTTAATCTAGTTAACATTACCCTCTTTCCATGTAGATAAGGCTAGCAGAAGATAGATTTGTACTATGTACAAGTCTGATGGAAAATATCTACTGTCAAATTATTCATTTTTCCTTGTTCTTTTGAAGGAAATGAGTAGGAGGGTGATTGTAAATCACCATGCATTAGAATTGTGAGTTCAAATTACACTAGTAGGCCTGTAAACTTAATTTTAATGAAAGGGAGAATAAAGGATTAAAAAGTAACACCTATGATAATTAATTAGTGTGATGTTTTGATAATGGAAACCTTATCGCTTGGCTAGATGAAGATAGTGGATCTTGAGCACCAGCAACATGGACATGGCTAAGGGAAACATAAAAAGGTATCCAATATTGTTTCATGGCCTCTAGGTAATACTCATGTGTGTTCTACAAGAAAACTTTAATGCCTGCAAGAGTTTTTATTGGTCACATGTATGTTCATAAAAAGGATAGATTAAGGCATTTGTCATCATCATGTGTTTCTTTTTTTTTGCTTTGTTAACATAATATTAGACCTAACCTGAATCCCACCATGCCTACCACTTGGATAATTTCACCCCTTACATTATGTGGTGCAAAAAAAAGCGAGGTGTACAAAGATTACCATAGGTTCTTTAACTTGTAAAATATTCAGATAAGATGAAGATTCCACAACAATCCCAGTTTTGGTGAACATCAGGGGGGTTCAAATATTTCTAAATCCAAAACCAATAAATCCCAAATGACTTCAACATCAACAATGATCAGATAGAACTTTTAGCACTTAAAACCTTTCTCTATCCTCTTTCCAAATGAATTATAGAGGTCCATTACATAAGACATCAACATATATCATAGTCCCAAGGCATCAATCAACTTAGATGAGATAAATTAATTGGATACACATATGTCAAATAAATCTAAAGATATAAATAAAATAATGAACATCATCCCTATGAAATTTGATGGCCCCAAATCTAACTCATATAGATTATTCTTTCTCACATACATGTTCCTAGAATCATTCCCTCTATAAGATTTATTAAGAAAATGACAGTCCCTTTCACTTAAGAATGAGATCATGCTCCCTTTGATGCATTTGACTGTACAAGGGAACCCTTGGCATTAGTGGATCCTACTTTACTACCCTGAGGAATGTACTTGAAATACCACTACATATGTACCAAGAATATACATTGGTGTAAGATCCTTAAAGTTTCATAGAAATATTGTTTGGTATGTATGGACCTCCCACACTGATAACACATGACTTTCTTTTTTACTTGAGGAAGCTACTAGAATAAGGTTTGCAGGACATTATACACTCCCACTACTATCTTGATTCAATTAATTTCACTTCCTATTTTAACCTAAAGAGGAACTCTATATTACAACCAAAATAGTTAGATAATGGCTCAAACTGATCATCCCTACAATATATACCATGTCAATAACCACCTTTTTTCCACTTCATCAAGGTGGGAAAACACAATAGAATAATCCTGGACCAAATTCCTAACATCATACCCATTTTAAAATGATGTTCTTTCATGTATTAATTTGAATGGATCTTGGGTTAAATATGTACTAGTTTGGTAAATTGATTGGGCTACTTCATGATGGATCATTCACCCTTCTCCAAAATCATGAGCTCTTTGGCATTCTCCACTCTTAATATCTCCAGGTAAAATTTCTATTCAAACATTTTTTAAACCCAATTAAAGTAAGATATTCATGAAGTTTATCCATCAATACCAAGTCCCACTATCTTATACTCATACCTTGTAATATATAAGTTTCAAATCACACCATTGAAATCATAGGGGTCTTGAGAAATTAGAAGTCATGTTCAATATTTTCCTTCCATTCTTCTGATTATTGAGGCCCCAGATCACCCTTAAACACAGGAAAATTTTTCTTTGTGAACTCCTGGAAAAAATATATCAACTAGAGTCTCCCTAATTCAAAACTTTTCTTAAGATACTAAATGGTTCTGATTTAGGTAAGGGTCTATAGGAGGATAAGTTGGTGGAGTGTTCTCTATAGATTCCTCCCTCTGGTTCTTAAAGTTCCTTGCATAATGCATGATCTAAATATATAAAACAAAAAAATCTAATAAATACATAATTTATTTAAAATGTATTATAATAAAAATATTCCAGGTAATCATCCCTAATAAACATAATAGAAATAAATAATCTCACATTTCCTAAAATTACTCATTACAAAAGGCAACAACACAAAATCCCAACCGCCCTAATAACTCAAGGTCTGGAAAAAATAAAATTTGGTCAGAAACTCCCATCACCATCACTAGAGTCCTAAAATTCATAATTCAAACTACCACACTAACCCTTATAACTAGACAGGATCAGATAATATTTTTCAAAAAAACAACCCTAGTCAATCTTCCATGTCACTTAAGTCATCTCACTACATAGCTCAAAGTGTGTTCTCGATCACCTAGGGATAGGGAGTTGCATCGGGGTAATAATGCTAACCCATGGGAATAATTTCAACCTCAAATTCAAAGAAAATATACCAAGGATTCCATTCATATTTTTCTACAACAATACAGTGGGATCCAAATAAGTAATTATTGTAGAGAGAAAATCATAAAATTGTATGTTCATGGAAGAAATATTATTGACTATCTAACTAAACACATATTATAACAAAATAAAAATCATTTTATATGGGATATGGGTTTGGGAAATAGAAATTCATAAATATAATTCATTTTTAGTGGTATATTAGGGGAAAAAATAAAAAATAACCACCTTGTTAACTGTAATCTTGTAAAAACGAACTATTATGGGAACCCTAGCTTGTTATGCAGATGAAATTAAATAGAGGGTATGCGGTAAGAGTTTTTCATGAAAAATCACTGAAGGGAGGATTTACCTAGTGTCCAAGTTAGTGAGAAATCGCATGAGGAAGTGGATCTCGAGGGTAAGGATGGGTTTGGGTAAGAAATCAAGGAGGTGGTGTGGCCACGTCAGAGGAGGACAATCTTGTGGTGGTGGGGTAGCTGCATCAGAGGAGGACAACCAAAGATGGTGTGGCTGAGTCAGACTAGCAGTGAGATGCATCCGAGTAGGAGGGTTGTAGTGAGGTAGGGGGAATCAAAGCCACGTCGGCAGGGAGGTGGGGAGGTCTTGTCTAGAGGGAGGTGGGCGTCGGTGCCGCGTCGGTAGGGAGGCATCAGAACCGCGTCGAAGCCACGTCGGCGGGGAGGTGGGATGACTGCGTTGAAGCCGAAGGGGGAGGAGGAATCATGAGGGGAGGATGGGTATGAGGGGAGTAGTAATGTAAATGGAGGAGGAATGGCAATGGAGTAATCTTCAATGGAGGGAGAAGGGTTTGCGGGTGGGAGAGGAAAGTCGCGATGGAGATAAAAAATATTACGACCTATTGCCACACCCACCTTACAACCTGTAACCATATTTCACATTATATCCATGGATCATTTAAACTATGGATATAGATCCATGGATATAATTTATTTTTCTAGTAGTGTGAAAATAGGGAGTTATCATCAGATGGGTTTCTCATGGATTCAAAAATATAGTAGTGGACCGTGCTCTCTCCAAACTCCATGGCGAGTGTCCCCTCATGAACATTGATGATGGTTTTGCCCATATTCAAGAAATGTCTCCCCAAAATGATGAGTGAATGTGATAGGCTCATATATTATTCCATATTGAGCACATAGAAATCAGTTGGGAATAAGAGATCTTTTACTTTTACAAGGACACCCTCCAAAACTCCTGTAGAAAAAACCATGGATCTATTTGAAAGCTGGACGACCACTCTTGTGGGATCCTAGTCTCCCATCTTCCAAGAAGTGTATATTGAGTGATGAAATACATTAATTGAAGCAACTAGGTCACACAAATCATTATATAAATTTAAAGAACCGATGGTGCATGGAATGGAAAACATCTATAGATCTTGACATTTGGTTGAAAATTGTGGTGTGAAAAGGGCCAAGACACTTATTCCCAAGTTTATCCTTTCATTAACATTAAGTCTCCTCTTCTTGGTGAAAATATCCTTAAAAAATTTATCATACTTTGGAAATTGTTTGGCTACTTCAAGCTGGGGAATATTGATTTCCACTTTTTGGAAGGTGTCCAAAATTTCTTTTTGAAGTGCTTTCTAGTGAAATTTCATTGATTCAATCATCCTTGATGAAAATGGTGGGGGTAATTCTTTCTTCTCCCTTTTTCCTTTTTAATGGTGTTTATTGTACTTTCTTCCTTGGCCTATCCTTCTCTTCCTCCTATTTTTTCTCTTCTTCACAATGAATTTTCAATGAATTTTCAGAGTTTCCAACTTCATTCTCCCTCAACTCAGGTGGTCTTGTTTCAGGTTCATAGGACGATGGGGGTGAGAGTTCTTTCCCAGTTCTTGTTTTTATCATGCTGGCATTCTACTTTGGGTTTGGGGTTGTTTGGGAAGGACGTTTCACAAGATTTTTGGTTATGAAGTCCACAAGACTGTAAAACTTTCTAGAAAAATCTTTTACAGTTTCTTTCATCCCTTCAATATCAGATATCTACTGTTGGTTCAGAATTTTGGGTTGTGCACTGGTTAATGGATACTCATAGGGTCTTGGGAAAGTGGGTGGTTGGTGGTGTGAAGGATTATTATAAGGTTTCTTTTGTTGAAATGGTGGAGGGTTTTGGAATTATTGTTGGAATGGGGGTTGGTTTTGGAACTGGTTTTGGTTTGAGGGCCTAGCTTGATTTTTCTAATTTTCAAAGCCACATTGAACATGGTTAGGATATCTCCATCCTTGATTTTTTTGGAATTGGATTTGCTGAAAATCTATCGCACAAGTTTCCATTCCCTATATTCCAGCACATTGGTTAGTGAAATGATCATGTGATGATCATAAACCACATACCTTAGCTGGTGCCTGTTGATCAACCACTTGTTTCAAGGCTATCTGTCTAACCAAACTGGTTATCTCTTAAATCTTAGTTTATAGTAAGGGTTATGGATGAGAAGTTCTTACCTCATTAATAACTCTTATTACAATACCACTTGTACTAAACTGTTTCGAGTTCTAAGAAATCTTCTCAATCAAACCTTTAACTTCTTCTGGTGACTTCTCAATCAATGAACCTCTAGATGATGCATCGAGAAGGTTTCTATCATTGTACAGTAAGACTTCATAAAAGAATACAAGAAAGTTATGGTCCTCTTTGTCTTTATGTGGGCTGCTGACACATAGCTTTTTAAATCATTCCCAGTACTTGTAAAGGGTTTTTACAGATGATTGTATGATGGAATACATTTCCTTTATGATGGATTTGCTTCTAGATTTGGGGAAGAATATTTGCATGAAGAATCTCACCTAGTCATCTCAATCATCCACATCTCCAAGTTGTAGACCATAAAACCATTCTTTAGTATCTACTTCCAATGAAAACAAGAATGACTTCTACTTTTCTTATTACATAGCTACTCCATGTGGTCTGAAGGTTGAGCAGACATGTGTGAACTCTTTAATATGTTTGTTGAGAGCTTCACCTGCCAAGCCATGAAACTTGGGGAGAAATGGTATCATATTAGGTTTCATATCAAAATCATTTTGTAACACTGGAATGACAAGTTGATTATTCTTATTAAGGAATTATGGGGCACAAAGGTCTCTAAGGGCTGGGTTTTGATTTCTAGCCATGATGACAGGCTCGGAGTGAACACTTGATGTTTTACGTGAGTCTGTAAGAGAAATATCCTCAAATTCATATTTTAAAGTGAGTTTTATGAGTCTATTCAACAAGTTTATTTCAATTTTAGGATAAAGGGGGCATGTTTCCATGTTTGGGGTTATATTTATGAAACTTTGAAAAGAAAATAAGAAAAGAGAAAATAAAGAGAGAAAAGAAAATCTTGGCACTACCTCCCCGACAACAGCGCCAAGTTTTGACATGTGACTATCATGGGGTGTGAAAAAAACAAATATTACCTATGTTAAAATGTATTAAAGTGGTTAAACTAGGTTTTATCCAGATAAGAGTGTAAAAAAATTATGTTTTTCACTTAAAATAAAAAAAATAAGAAGAGGTTATTTTTTAAATTGTTTGAGTTGAAAAATAAAGAAAGCAGTTAAAAATAAAGATTTAACAATAATGGATGAAGAGAGTGATGGGGTCAGGGTAGGATCACCGTTTTCAATTTCATAATAGTAATAAATATTATTCTCCATCTCTTCCTATTGAATGATAAATCAATGACTCCTCGATCGAGTAATCAATCACCTTTGGTTAAAGAAACAAATAGAACTCACTCCTATGCATTTGAATGTTCATAAAAAACTCCTAAAAAACTAAGGAACGTCCTGATAAGGAATTGTTTCTTTTTATAACTCTAGAAAAATTTAATAGTTCCACAGACATTCCAACAATCACTGGACACTCACCACCCAACACAATCTGCTCGATCGACACATATTGAACTAGGCAGAGGGAGATTAAAAGTCTTCAACCAAATCTATTAATGATGAATAAACCAAACCCAAAACACAATCACATTAAGAGAATTGGGAAAAACTGAGAATAGAAATCATTCAAAATAAAAATATGGTTTTAAATTTAAGCATAAAACTCCAAAATTACTAAAGTGAAACTCCCCCTTCCCTGATCACTCAAAGGTTTTACCCCTCCATGTGAAGGGTAATAGAGTTGAAAGGGGAAGAAGAGAGCATGATGAAACAAAGAAAAAATAATATAGAAAATATAAATAACTTCAATAACTCAATCCTCCAGAACAACCCCTCTTGAATCTTTTTCAACTCCTTTGAATAGAAGTGAACACTCTTATTTATAGGCTTGTGGAGTATAAAATTTCCCTCCAAAATTACTCCATTGAAATTCTGAGTCCGGTTAACATAATAAATCGCCGAATCACAGGAAGGTGTCTTCATAGATTTTATTCCTCTATGTCTTGTGAATTATTAATAAAAATATCAGTGAATTTGGACAAGTGTAACAAATGTTATCCTAAAATTACTAATGATAATGTTTTTCTACCCGAGGTGACTATTTAACTTCCTCATTTTGGTCTCATTAAATGGATGCCTTAATGACATAATTGCTTTATGAAATTTAATTTTAAAGTGATGCATGGAGTCATGTTTCTATTACAAACTAAAATCACATCATTTGGACATATATTGGCTGAGATATACCTCATTAATTAAGGTGGAGTCCATTCTATCGTCCAGAAAATGTTTTACACTTGATGAATTTTTTGGGCCATTGTGTATGGAATTGGACCTTGGTCTAGAAGATAAAGTTGGATACTATGAGCAAGGAAATCCTTAAAAAAAGGAATAACACAATTTGGATAAAAATGTAAAAGATATTCTTGAAATATATAAGCTGCATAAAATTGATAAATATCCAGAATTTACCAATTTCTACAATTAATCCCATAATTTAGCAACAAACTAAAATGATACAAATCAGCTTAAATTGATTAATTGGCATGAGTTAAATCATTAAAACGCACATTAAAAATAATGAAAATATTATCTCTATCAATAACTACTAAGCTGAATTTGTATCTATATATTGGATACATTTTCCTAAATTATATTCATGTTTTATTCTATAATGCAATAGGTTTTAGTTTGTTTTCATAGGAATTAGGAATTTTGGACTTAAATGAATAAATACTGAAAAGGGGGGGAAACAGGCTTTACACGTCGTGTACAACATACACAACATGTAGTCCTCATTAACAACATAACTTTTAGAGTCACAAACCAACCCATGAAGAATTTACATGACATGAGGCTCATACACGATGTGTGTATACATTACATATCATATGAATTTCAAAATGATAATCCCACTGAAAGTGAATGGAATATAAGACTTGTAGAGTTTACATGACGTTCATAGTTCAAGATCCAAATTAGTCAAAGTTACAGATTGATTTTCTAGAGGAAATTGTGGACCTCAAATACATGATGTGAAACCATATTATAGGATGTGTATATATTGGGAAAAATCCACTTAAATTCGATACAAAATGTGAAGGCTTTACATGTCATGTAGTTTTTTAGACTATTTATTTTCCAGTTCATTTTTCCACGCAAAAGGAGTGAAGAATAATGAATATTCTATCATTTTATTCTCTATTTTCTACCATTTTCCCTTCCAAACTAGTTTTAATTCATTTATTTTCTTGTTTATTAAATCCTTTAACATTTATTTCCATTCATTGTCTGTTCTTGGAATGTTTCACTTCTGTTTCCATTTCAACACTTATTTTCATTACCGTTTTCCATTCTTTATTGAAACTTTCTATTTCATCATTTTTTTCTACATTAAGAGTAAGTTTTTGATTGGATTTTCATTGATTTTAATTATTTAAACATGAAATACTAATCTTTCTTAATACAATACTGCCTATTTCGCATTTTTTCAAGATTATGTGTAGTATTTTTAGTATTTATTTGCTTCTGATAAACATAAAAATGTGTGGATAATCCTCTTATAGTTAAGGGTCAATAGTAGGGGTGTTTATGAAACTAATGAATCCATAAGTTAAACCTTGGTAAACCTATGGCTAGTAATTCGGTTAAAAATAAATATTCATCACATTCTCTTACACAACCTTGACCATGAGAGGTGAAATTTAATGAAATTTACCTAGTTAGAGTTGAGGAGGATATGACCATTAGCATGTGACACTTTCTACATAGAATATAAGTGTAATTCACTTAGTTTGTTAGTTATACCTGGACCAAGGGATAGTTTCAGCATAGGAGGATCCAATTGGTTTGACCAGAACCAATTGGTGACCCTTGATCTGCTTCATAGCCTAATCCATAGGACTATTCTAAGATAGACTTAGGATTATCTTCTACCAAGAGCCCTGAAATTGACCTTGATACCTTCTAGTTTTTTGAATTAAATCCAAACTACCTAGTTTTAGAAAAACAAAATCTTGAAGAGTGAACATGAGGAATCATCTCAAAGGGTTTTTTTCAAATGGTTTCTTTCTGACTAGTGATCCCTATGGGTTCAACCTTTCACTTCCACTTTACTATGACCTAGTAGTAAGCGCAGTTTGAGAATATAAATTTACAGTCTAATAAATTCTCAAGTTAATTAAAAAATTTGTGTAGGCACATCAAAATTTGGAACTATTTCCAGGGATTAATGTTTCCTAGTCATAGTATCCTTCGGATCAAACTCAGATTACCTCACTCTCCACATTTCTCCTTATTTCCTTCCCCTTTTACCTATTTAAAAATTTTATGCTTATATATTAGAACCTATGTTTGGTTATTTTCGATAGTGCAAGCTATAGGGCCCCTTGACTCACTCAAGGAGCCTGGGCACACAAGAACCACTTATTTTTTATCCGGATATTGAAAAATAAATTGCTTCACACTGACATTCTACAATGGACGAGAACAAAAATCTTTCACCACCACACCTTTAGAACACCCAATATACACCACCTATCGATCACGTCAAGTGACCATCACTATAGGAGTGCACCATAATGGACTACAACTTTCTATCTATTAGCAGTGTTGCACCCAGCATTATGTGACCACTTATTTATGTGCAAACATTTGAAATCAAACCTAGACTCGTTCATATGATCTATAACATGGAACACTTTAGTGGTCTTTAGATTGAAGACCCCCATGAACACATTTATAATTTATTTGAGGTTTGCGATAACTTTTGCATCCAAGGAGTTTAGTCAGATGAAATAAAACTCCATGTCTTCATATTCTCCTTATGTGACCCAGCAAAGGATTGGATAAAAAATCAATCTATCAAGTGGATCAAAACTTGGGAATATCTATCCAAAAAGTTCATTGAAAAATAATTCCCTCTAATAGGGACTTGGAATCTTTGGAATGTAATTCAAAACTTCACCCAAGAAGATAGAGAATTATTTTGGGAGTAATGGGATAGATTTAAGGAGCTCACAAGAATGTTCCCATATCACATACTATATGTGTGGCTACAACTTTATATGTCCTATCCGAGACTCTAACTTTTTTCTTGAGCTATAATAGAAATATTTGCTGATGGTGGAATAATTCTTAAGTCACCAGAAATAATCCAATCCATTCTTGATAAATTCTCCCATAATTATAGTAAGAGGAAGAGTGATCAAGGACCTCATCAACATATAATACATCAAGTGGAAGAGAGCACCTATCTCACAGCCCAGGTAGAATACCTTACAAAAAATTTAGAGTCAATTTTGGTTCCTCCTATACCACCACCCCTCCCACTCCTGTAATGGAGATTCAATCCTACGATATGTGAAGAGGTGTACATTCTTACCGATATTATAGGGAAGTAATATAGGAACCCCTATCCCAATATCGTAATTATATCAATTAGAATACAAAAGGCCAAAAATTCCAGCAACCACAATAGAACCAACAACAACAATATTACCAACAAAGACCTACTCAATAATAATCACAACAACCTATTCAAGGTTATTTTTAGTAAAGGAGTGGTCAGGTACCACCATGAAATAAGGGACCACCTAGGTACCCACCATAAGGTCTATCTCCTCAACCATAACAATAGTTCCAATAACCCTTCCCTAGACCTTGATAGCTTCCACTAGTGAAGTAGCATCCATATAAATAAGATTCCCTAAGACCACCACAACAAGCCCAACCTCTCCAATACAATATTTAAAACCTTCTCACTACCTTTATGGAGAAATCATAAAAAAGGATAAAAACTCAATAAATATAAATGAAAAACCACAAGGTTGTCCTGTGGAACCTAGAGCATCAAATGGGGAAGATCACTAAGACTTTATCGGATCGACTACCAGATACTTGGTCCAGTAAAAATGAAGATTATTCGAGGGAGGAGGATAAATCTATCATATTTAGAAGTGGAAATATGTTGTACTTTTATAAACCATGTAGAGATGAGAAAAATAAGTTAGTAGATTTTGATAAAGATGATTAAGAGAAGACTTAGGAGATAGAATCAATTGAAAAGATCTCATAAAGGAAATGCATAAAAAGGATAATGTTTATGTGACACTACCACCATACAAGACACCTTTACCAATTATTAAATGGATTAAACAATCCAAAAAAGAGGGGCAATATAATTTTTTTAGATATTTTTAAACAACTGTACATCAAAATTCCATTTGATGAGGTAATTTCTTAAGTATTCGCTAATGAATGATTTTTCAAATACTTTCTATCTAGAAAAATGAAAATGGAGGAATGTTCTACCTCTAAGGTGGCGTGTTTCAGGTGGTACGGAAATGGTTCGATGAGGATCATCACCCGTCTATTTTTCCAAAGACGATTTCCTTTAAAATTTACCATTTATTTTGTTTTGACCCATTATGCGTTATTATCCTTTAAAAAAGGTTGGATTATCCCCACATGGACTGAGCAATTCACCCATTTTTCATTTCGAAGGAGGTTCCACAGTCAGTTGATCCCAGCAAGGGATTTCATGGAGTCAAGTACTTATGCAATCAGTCCTCCTCGGATACAACTTCTTCAGATGGTCTCCAATGGGTTTATTTATGGAGCTAAGAACTCCAAAAAATGCTGGTATCCATGATTCATGGACCTTCTTTCCAAAGTCAGATGCTTGTTGGTTGATTATTCATCCAACGACACTTGAGAACTCCATTGGTTGAGAGGATGGGAATTCATGATCACCGCACCCTTATGGGGGAGTATTATTGTCTATTCTGAGACTCTCTTATAGATTTAATTCATGTTCATATGTTCAAAAATCTTTGGTTCATTCCCAAAGAGTGTGTCTACGGGCTACCCTTAGTTTGCAAGATCGTCTTTAGCATGCATATATTTGATGCTACGGAGGTACTACTGACATGAGCCATATAATAAGGTGCTCTGAAGTTTATCATCATCCAGGGGGCGGAAGGTGATTTGATGTTAGGATCAGACCCATAAGATGGGTTTTCTACGTATAATCAGGAGAGGAATCAGAACCCACGTAGTTCGGAATTATGTTGGGGCTTATGCATGAAAGTCACCCATTGAACAGATGTGATTGGGTGGACCCATTTGAATGGAAACCCTTTTTAGAAAATACCTTCAAACATGCGTCCTATATATCCTGGTTTGATCAGGAATCATATTTCTCATAGTTTAGATTGGTTGGGGCTTACACATGGAATCTTCCCATTTAAGTGGGAATGATTGGGTGGACCCTTTTGGATGGGAACCCTTTTGAGCTCAGGACTTCTGGAAAGCATACTACATATTTTGGTTTGATCAGGAATCTGAGTTCTCATAGTTCATATGGTTTGGACTTATGTATGGAGGCTACCCACTTAATGAGACATGATTGGGAGGACATTTTATGGGAGAGCACACTTTTGAGATCAGGACTTCAGGTAGGCGTCCTACATATCCTGGTTTGACCAGGAATCAGAGTTCTCATAGTTCAGATTGGTTTGGATGTTGTGATCATCATGAACCTCTAATTCACATGAGTCATTCTTGGTGTGAGAAACAAGAGGAAGTGAAAGATTCAACAAATAACATGCTTCCTCTACTATTTGTGGGGGAGGGAGATCCCGCAGAGGAAGTGGCTGGGGCGACCATGGGAAAGGGCGCAGAGTGATGAACCTTTCCATGTGAAATGGAATTAAAGGTCTTATGGCCTGGCCTCAGAATATTGGGGACTTACTTCAGTGGGAGGTCCCTAGAATATGTTCTGGGAAGGGGAGGAGTGTCGTCCTCTCCACAGGGGGGAGCAGACATAACCCCTTTGATTGATCACTATTCCTCATTGCATGGAAAAGAAAGTGATCACCCTTAATCCCTTGAACAAGGAGGTTCATGTCAGCATCATAAGGTTCGAATCTAGGTTACCATGGGAATGTATACCCACAGGCATTTCCGAATCCGGAACCATTGTGGGGAGAGCCTTCCTGACTCCGCTTACCATGGGTATGTAGACTCAAAGGGGCACGCTAATACACCCGATGGTCTAATCATATGGGTGTGGTGGATTTGGAAAAGGATTTGGCCTCATGTTGGAGGACTGGTTAGCATAGGGATTATGGAGGACTGGACAATAATAGAGGGGTGAGGTTGGAACCGGAGGAAATAATACCCGAAAATACCCAATTCCACGTACTGGTTTCTTATGCAGGATGGGGAAGGCTCCACATATCGTAGTGGTATGCGAGTAGAGGAGTCATCGATATAATGATGAGGTACATGAGCATGGGTATAGATCACCATGTACCATGGTGGTATGGGAACCATCATGACTCTTTATGTTCCATCCGCATACGAATGCAGTACGTGGTGCCAGGTTCAGTATGTGTAGCGGTATACTATACAGAGCACCATATTGAAGGAGGGTCTGAGGGATTATCATTCATGGTGAATTTTTCCATGATAAGTATGTGGTTCATGGTTCACCAATTAGGTTTGTGGTTCTATTATTATTATTCAATTCTCCCATTTTATGGTCCACATCCGGCTGTACCTATGAAGAGTATGGTTCTCAATTTGGGATTCTCTGATGAATCAAGATGGAAACCAAAATACTCTCTGAACTCTTTCTTCCAACCTCTGTGTCCCCTTCAAGATTTCATCATCCATCCTTTTCCCTTCCTATTGTTCTCATTTTATAGAGCTTCAGGGAAATCATGTCTATTGGGCAGACAACACCATTTGCAGACGCCCATGAGGTGATATCCTGACCCGCAGAAGACTCAGTCAACTGGGGTTTGCGAAGGCTTCAATTCATGATAATAGTTCATAGAACCCTACTGATTCACTTTGTCCATGAAATGTTAAGTTCGCGGGATGGTACGTGGATGGGGTTCAAGTGCATGAGTCCTTTGGGGACAAAGTTTGCAGTACGCCCTATTCGTTGGCCATCGCTCCGTGGGCCAGTGTCTCACGGATCCTTCCGTGTACCTATTAGTTTGTGATCTAGGTGGTCCACGGACCTTTCCCAGTGATGTTATGTGGGCCACTTTAAATGATTTGAAAACTTGAATTCCTTCAAGTTTCTTCTAAAATTTTCAACTTTATTTGAGTCCATTCACCTTGCTAGACTTTTAGGAGTACTTCCTTCCTTCTGAAAAGTGATTGTGGGGGTATATCCTTCCCTTGGAAGAATTTTTATGACCCTACAAATTCCCCCAATAGAATGGGAACTCTTTGGAACAAAAATGGGACTATTCTGATGTTGAAGCGGTCCTGGACTGAAATGGTTCGTGGTAGAATAGATGGGGCCAGTAGGAGGATACCACACCTATATATAGGGGCCCATGCCATTTTTCTTTTACCATTTCTCACTAAAAAAAGAGATCTTAACTTTCCCAGCTTCCTTTCCTCTTGCGTACTGTAATCCTTGTGAAAATCACATTCACAAACTGCTTTGTATGTACCACGAACTGATCTTCTCACCATTTCTCTACCTGTGTACCATATTTTAGGTTTTGCGAACAACATTACAAAACTAAAATCCAAATTTCTTGTATGAGGATGCTACGTGGTTGGAGTGTCCACATACTGAATTTGGATCAGCAAAACGAACATTAAGAACTAATAATCTGAACTTAAAATTTAATCTAAAATTTCTGAACATGAACTTAATGAAGGCCTAGGATTGCAGGCCACCGATCCGTAGACCTTTTTGTTCGCCAGCCAATGATCTGCGGGCCAATGCCTTGTGGGTGGTTCATGCACCATGGATGTACGTGGTGAAATGCATCCACATACTGTATTAGTAGGTGGGATTGTTTGCGTGCACCATGGCTATATGCAGTATGATGCCTCCTCACACTATGCAGTACGCGAGATGTGCCTTCTGTGTACCATTTTTGGAAATAGTACGTAGAGCCTTATGTGGAAATATTTTGAGTCCTTTAGCCAAGGAGGTTCGAAATGGAATCAGGGAAACCATGGTAGTCGCAATGGTATCTTGAATCATCACATCACAACCACTTCCATAACCAGAGTAGTAGGTTATCTTGAACATAAATCACACCAACCTTATTCCCTCCTCCTACCACACACAACCCCCATCGTAAGCTACCCCATAGTATAGACATATTTCATCCCACCCAAATACACTTGGGACACCACCCCATAACATGACCATATCACATCTTGCCTAAAGAAACTTGGGCCATCACCTAGTGTGCTAACATACCTTCAATCATCATAGCCTGTGCATATCTACTCACCTTGAAGAGAGAGTGGAGAAGATTAGGTATCCAACCATCCTCCCTTATCATTGGGATATTGGTAAAAACACCCTCTGCGTGAAAATACAGGTGTCATGACATAGTAATCAGTGTGTGTGGGGTGTGTATAGAAATCACAAGGTATATGCAGGAATATACATATAGCCACCCACAAGACAAACCTATGGGTTCAAAATAAAATACTAACCAACTCACAATATCTCCACCATTACGACAACCTCTAAATTCATAACACCATACAAATCTCAATCCAAATGTCCCACCACCACCCAATTCCATTATCCATCCCATTTGCTTCATTATTTACCAACAACCACATTTAACCACATAGCCCATTATTTATTTTTTAATTTAATCATTTCCATCCCATTAACCAAACCAAACCTCATCTATTTGAATCATTATTAATTAATTATTCCATCATTAACTAGGAATCTAGCACAATGTAACCACACCCTAGAATAAGCTCATCATTCCCATTCAACCATTTCTTTACTACCCCAAAAGCATGACCAAACAACTATCACATCCCTACCTGAAAATCAAATCCAAAAAAACTATGGACTCACTAACCAAAAATCATGTTCAAACAACCCATCACCTCACTACCCCAAAATAAGGGACAAACAAACTAGACATCACCCCATATTGCATCACAACCATATATTACCACCCCAAAATCATGGTCACACATCACAACACATAAAAAACTATTTTAAAAATTTATCAAAGGGGATTATATCACATTTCACTTTATTTTAGGGTAGTTATCACAAAATCCATAAATCCAATGGAAAAAAATTCATTAGTTAATTATAAGTGGTTATATAATTTTCATTTTGGGAGATAATACAACAATATTCAATAAGGTTTCCATATCACAAAAAGTATAGTGCAAGAAAAGTCTCCAAAAAACTGTGATTTTTAGTGGGGCATTCAGCCTATATAAACACAACATAACAATAATATCAATGTTATAAAAACCATTTGAATCATAACCCTTACCCATAAATTTCAATTAACTGATTAATTCATCCTGATTAGGCCAGCATAAACCATACCCCATAGATGAATAAACCCCCTCGTATGATAAAAAAAGTGAGCAGCTAGAAATTCCCATACCTCAAAGAATATTTTCCAACTCATTTCACACCATATGGAAAAGAAGAGATTTCTAAAAACCAAAACTACATGCAAAACCCATGGATAAACCTACACTGTATCAAGGTTTACAAAACAAATAGCCCAACTCAAAAACAAACAAAATATACCACTACTGTAGATCTCTAAAGAATAATAAGAGGAAAACGAAGGTAAATAGGGGAGAAATCACTAAAGATCACCAATTTGGATCCCCCAGAACAAATATATTGAAGAAGAAGGAAAGGGGATGAAGATCCTTCAAGAGATTCCTAGGTTTCACCCAAAATGAGAGAGAAAATCCTTGACCAAATGAGGAGGTATTTATATGAAAGGACTATTTAAAACCTGGAACTCAACGCTTTTAGGTTGTGTAACCAATTCATGACATGAAATCCATGGGTTTTCCAAAAATTTAAACTTCTATTGAAATTTATGTCGCCTCATCCTTTATTTAATTACACATCATGAATTTCATACATGACATGAATTAATTTCATGGTGGTCCCCCTAATATACAAAAAATTTGTGAAACTGGTCAAATACACAAGGGAGGAACCGCCTATTCCTGTCATGTACCTCTTTAAAAATGTGAATTTCCTAAAGAAAATATTCTATACCTCCAACCACCATTAAACGTCCTCAAGACACCTATGAAACACCTCAAACACCCAAAACTAGAAAAGTAATTCATTGGGAAGGCACGAGCCATTACCTATATGTTGTTTATGGATTTGGGGTAATAAAAGATAGGTTTCAATATCCTTTATTCCTTGAAACACCCTATTTAAGTTCAATTCACTATTAATATCTATTGGATGGAAGTTCTCTCTGATGACACACACAAAAAATAATCTCTTCTTAAACCATACTCTGATTCATTTTCCTCTTATTTACTCTTCGATGATTTGGGATATGATTCTTCTTTAGAGTGTTGTGTGGGTTTGTAAAAGTGTAAAGTTTTTGTTTTAATTTATGAGTGTGTTCATTATAAGGTACCCATGATTATCGATGATTCTAAAAATATCATTTCCATTGATTCTGTTTCCATAGAGATTAAACTTGAGCAGATAAATAGTTCCGTGGACCTCACTACCCTTAAATCCATTCCCTCAATCCAAAAATCACTAGAATTGGAATTAAAAAAACTTATATATAATTTAAAATTTTCCTATATTGAGGGAAATGACCAATTTTCCATCATTATTTCCAATAATATTTCTCTGAATCATGAATAAAATATCAATGAACTTTTGATAAAGTGTAAAATAGGGATATGATGGACATTTTATGATATTCCAAGTATTAGACTTTCTATTTTCATACAGCATATACTTTTAGATGACGAGACTAAACCCATAATGAAAGCTTAATTCCTATTAAATCCTACCCTCCTTGAAGCGGTAAAATTGGATGTTAGTAAATTACTAGCTGTTGGGATCATTTATCCCATAATTTATAGTAATTGGGTTATACTAGTATAAATTATGCCTAAGAAAACTAGAATAATGGTAGTGTCAAATGGAAAAAATGAATTGGTTCCAATATGTGTGAAAAATATTCGGTGACTCTGTATTGACTATCATCCACTAAATCAACCCATGATAAAGAACCAATTTCCTTTATCTTTCATTGACCAAATATTTGACATATTGAATGGTAAATCCCATTATCATTTCCTTAATGGCTATTCAGGTTATTTTCAAATCCACATATCCCCTTAGGATCAATAAAATGCAACATTTACCTATCCTTTTGGCACATTTCCATATAGAAGGATGCCATTTAGTCACTGTAATCCTCCTGGTACTTTTCGGCATTATATTTTGAGTATATTTTCTGAGTATCTTGAGAATTCTATGGAATTTTTTGATGAATGATTTCACAGTTTATGAATCTTCCTTTGATGATTTTTGGTCACACAAAGGTTATATCCTTAACCATTGCATTGAAAAAGACATCATATTAAATTATGAGAAATACCATTTCATGGTAGATCTAGGGATAGTTCTTGGGAATTCTATCTAGAGTAATATAATTCAGTTTGATAAATAAAAAATTGAAACAATTTCCTCCTTTATAAATCCAAAATGTGTTCATAAGGTGCGATATTTCTTGGTTCATGTTGGTTTTTACCACCGATTCATTAAAGAATTTAGTAAGACTATACTTCCATGGTCTTGATTATTAAAAATGGTTTTTAGTTTATTTTTGATAAAAATTGTGAGGATTCATTTAATTCACTAAAATGGAGTCTCACATCACGTCCTATCATACAACCAACAAGGTGGGATCTCCCCTTTGTACTTATGTGTGACTACTCTAAATTTATAGGTGTGGAATTTTTATCACAAAGGGTTGAGATGGATCTTTATTTCACTAAATATTCCTCACATTCCCTTGGAACTACCCAATAAAACTAAAATACCACTAAAAAATCTTTTTTATATTGTTTTTTCCTTGGAAAAATTTTATTCGTATCTTCTTGGGTAAAAAATCATTGAGTTTTCTAATCACGCTTCCATTTAGTTTCTCCTTAATAAACCTGAAGCTAAGCCCCAACTCATATGATGGATTCTCCTCATTTATAAGTTTTACCTAGGGATTCAAGATAATAGAGAGGTGAAATATGTTTTATTTGACCACATTTGTAGGATTTCACCACCATTGGACCACCATGTTGACTCATCCCTCCCCATTATAGAATTATTCCCTAATTATCACCATTGTAATGTAGTGGACCTTACTCCTTAGTATGCATACATTCTGATTTTTTGGTAGCATCAAGGGTCTTTATAGATTTTAGTACTTCAAAATCCCAAATACTTAATAAAGAGTCACAATATTACATTTGTGACAACCCATACTTTTGGAGAATTTTCAGTGACTAGGTTGTTTATTAGTATTCCCCATACCATTATTTCACCTTTGTTTTGAGATTCTTCCACACTTTGGCTATGTGGGTCCCACTTCAGATCTCAATGTAAAGCTCAAAAGGTTCTTGACTCTAGACTTTATTGGAAAAAATTGTAAATATATTCCCATTAGTTTTGTATTCATGCAAATTATTTCAGGGAATATTTCAAAGAGGAATGAAATGCCCCAACAACCCATGTTATTTTGTGAGATCTTCTATGCATGAGGCATTGAATTTATGAGGCCTTTTTTAAATTCATTTAGATTTATATACATCTTATTTGATATTTATAGTGTCTCTAAATGGGTGGAATTCAATTCTACTAGGACCAATAACTCTTGATTTCTTATTTATTTGGTGAGATATCATATTTTCTAAAAGTTTTGTTTTCCTAGATTCATCCTTAGTGATTAGGGTTCTATTTTTTATAATAGAAACTTGAAAAACTTGATTTATAAGTATGGGTTTTTTCATAAATTCTCAACTTCATATCAACCCTAAACTAAAGGCCAAGCAAAAATTTCAAATCAGGATGCTAAGTGAATCCTATAAAAAACTATACAATCCAATAAGAAAGATTGGAGTTTATGCTTGGATGATGAACTTTTGTGGTACTACCTATATTTTAAAACCCCAATCAGAATTTCACCATATAGGATTGTATTTGGGAAAGAATTTCACATCCAAATTGAGGTAAATCACCATGCATATTGGATTGTTAAATAATGTAATATAAACCTCTCATATGTAGGTGAGCATAGAAAGTTACATATTCGGGAGTTGGAGGAAATTCAAAGAGGATCATATGAGAACTAATGAATCTATAAGGAAAAAACCAAGGATTACCATGACCACCTAATCCTTCATTATTAATTTCAAATTTGAAAAAAGGTCCTCCTTTTCAATGCAGGGCTAAATTTCCACCTAGGTAATCTTCGTTCCCACTGGTTTGGATCGTACACTATTACTAATGTATATCCATTTGGTGCTATATCGGTTCAAAATGAAAAAACTAATAATACATTCACTATCAATGAGAAGCGGTTAAACCACTTTCATGAACCAATTCTGGAGTCCCCAATAGAGGAAATTTACCTTCAAGAAGTAACTTACCAGTGACACCCATATTTTTTCAGAATAATAATTTTTAATGCCCACATATTCATGGAAATTATTGAAATGCATGACACATTTTCCTATTTCAAATTGTTTGAACATTTAAAAAAACTATTTCACTGATAGCATGTGAGTTTTAGCATGAATTTAACATTGAGGTGTGTTTTTTCAAGTAAATTGATTATTTTTAGATGATATAAATGGTTGTATCCCTATGAAACCTTTGATATTTTTAATACCATTTGTGTTAGTATTTTATGAGAAAATTATGTCACTCAACATCTCCACACATCTTTACACCCAACCATGAAGTGTGGATATTTATTACTTAATAAAATTTTAAATTTATGTTAGGTTATTATTTACCAATTTTCCAATATGATTCTTCTATACATTCATTCCTTATATGATCTATTTCATTACTATACTAGATTGATCTATACGTGTGAACCTATTATCCTAATGTTATAAACCCTAAAAAAAAATAAAAAAACAAATAAATAATTATGGGAGTGATGAAATGTATGAAATATTTAGATATATATTACAATATATTATGGTTTTACTTATAATAATTATTAAGTGAGTGGGTCTTGGAAATTGATTACAAAGGATGTAGGGAAAGTTCAATGGAAACAATCAGGTGAGCATATTTTTTTTAAAATAACATATGTTTACTAGATAAAAAGTGAAAATAATATCATTAAATTGTTTTCACACACAAACACATGGATATTTAGTGACATGGATTACTTTTTAATTCCTTGATCATACCGGTATTATAAATATCCTTGAATTTTTCTCTGATATAATTTATGTGACATCTTTGTCCATGGTCACTAGAAATAACTCCTTAGTGTGGTTTTTTCTTTGATCACATTACTATCATGAATTATATTTTTATTGAATATAAAATGTTCATTAAGTTTGGAGTATCTTTGTGCATCTTTTTTGGAAATGTGACTTTTCCAAGGAGCGGAAATTTTTAGTTGTGTGGGTGTGATCACACTATAGTTCACTATTTCATTTCCACCCTTATACCACTATTTTAAATTGATTTTTTATTGTAAATTATAAATATAATATCAAATTTCACTTCACATTTGTTTCAGTTTGTAAATTTTTATCACTGTAAAAAATGGAAACATTACTTGTTTTAATGATTACATTGTAGGAGGAGGTGATTTGGAGATCCCATGATGAAATTCAGGTAAAACAGTCCAAACTGTGCAAGATCCCAAGCACATATATGGAATAAAATGAATACTGAGGGTAATAATTTCATCCAATTAGGTTGAAATTTTTTATCATAATGAAAAACCATGCAAGATACATTTCTCTAGAATACTGTGAATCCCAACTTGTCCATTTAGAGGCCTAAAATGTGCCATCATTTAATAGAAACTTCACTATTCATAATCTCAAGGTTACTTCTATAATTATCCTATATTATAGGTTGTAGGACACCAAATGATGAAACAATTTTGGTATAAATAATAAAGATGCGGGGAAACAATTTTGTAGTTTTTTCAAAAGTGATATAATTCTTTTTGGTCACCCAAAACCATGATCTATGTGGTATCTATAAATTTGGGTTCCCAAAACTACCTTCTGATTTGCCTACAAATTGTCACCATGGGAACCCTATTTAGAAGTTTGACCATGGGGGGAAGGACATACCATTTTATATACCCAAGGGAGTAGTTTATTCATACTATAAGTTCAAGAGTCTCTTATCCAAATAGGCAGATAAAGGATGAAGTCATAGTTTCTCATGATCTTCCTCCTCCTCTCAATAGTGGGCTGGATGGTGGTTCATCATTGAATTGGAGCTACACACATGAATAGGGAGTTTAAAAACACAATTCTCTGCTAGTTTGGTGTATATTTTGGTTTGGAATTGTTCTTTTAAATGTATCTTAACTTATTTTGATTCATTTAATTTTAAAACAAATATTTCATAACCAATGGGTCTGTAATTTTAAGTGTGTAACTTGCGTTGTTATTATTAGACAACATAATAATCCTATTTATTCCAAAACATTGGATATTTGAGTGTTCCTTGACAACCCTAAAATAATTATAACATGCTGAAACTTGATTACATGATTGTTATGTCAAGGTTTAGTCCTATGTGCCTCGTTGTAAAGGCTATGTGAGTAACCAAGATCTTGGTAAACCCTCAATCAAAGGATAGACCAACAACTAAAAATCAATTAAGAATAAGGAACTTTTCAAGTGGTATAGTAACCTAGAAATGATCACATAATTATCATATATTTTCTTAAAATCCAATTTTCTTTTTAACTACTAAACTTTTTAAATTAAGTCATTTTAATTTTAAACTATTCAAAATCACCTATTTTAAGTTTTATTTTGAAAAACTTATTGGAAATACACACTCTAAAATCATCGATTGTCCTTGAGAGATAACCTAGTTTCTTACATAGTCTATAAATAAACTTTAAAAACATAATCAATTGGACGTGTCAAGACAACACGATCATGGAGTTTTAATCTGGTAGGATCTTGAAAAGAAAGGTGCACCTTATTAACATGAGTACTAATATTTTGGATTTTAACTCTTTATATTTATGGGGTGTTATAATCACCCCCCATTAGAGAACAATGTCCCTGTTGTGGAATATAAATTTCAACCTAAGAAGCTCCATTTTACTTTTCATTGGGAGCCTCATTTGATACAAATGTAACAACTTAGCCCTACAGGCACCCCAATTGGCCTGCATACAAATGTTGTCCCTTCCCAGGGGCCCAACCATGTGCCAGAATGGATCATCAGACTAATAATTATCCCAATAGGTTAACACATGTTCTTTATATTTTAATTTATCTTCACTCACAAACACCCTGGGAAGATTTCCAGGAGTTCACCCATCTTGATCACTACTTCAGGACAAACCACTTTAACTGTGGAGTTCTTATCAGGTAGGATCATGAAAATAAAGGTAAATCTTATTGATAAGGGTAGTGAGATTTATCCTTTTATACCTTTACATTTTGTGTGTGTTATACAACATATCTCAAACAAAGATGAAAATAATCATAAAAAACCTCGAGATGAACTCCATCTTTTGGTAAATGAAGAACTGAATTGATGACCAACTTCTCCTTCAGGTACTCAAAAACTTCTTAACACTCATCAACCCATAATAATGCCTGATCATTTTTGGTCATGGATATAAGATAATTCATGACCTGAGAGAAATTAGTTATGAACCACCTATAATATCCAATAATACCAAGAAAAATTCACATCTCTGTAATTTACTTAAGAGATACCCAAGAAATGACTGTCTCTATCTTCAAAGGATGTATAACTACACTATGTTGGGATACAACATGCCTGATAATTGAACTTCACAAGCCCATAAATCACACTTTGACATATTCCAAAATATATTTTAATGGTGAAGATCTACCAAAATAGCATAAAAGTTCTCTATGTGCTCCTCCTCATATACAGAGTACATAAGGATTTAATCAATAAAAACCACCACGAATGGATCTAAAAACTCTATGAACACTATGTTTATCAAACACATGAATACAGTTGTAAAATTCATCACACTAAATGACATAAAAAAACTTGTAATGTATATAATGAAATCATAAAACAGGTCTTTAGAATATCCTCATATTTTACCTTCACATGATGGTATCTCGATCAAAGATCGATCTTTTAGAACTAACTAAATCCTTTTTACTGATCGAATAAATAATCCATCCAAAAAAGAGGATATTGATTCCGCACTATCACATGGTTCAAGTGATTATAATTGATATAAATATATATAATTCCATCAGCCTTCTTCACAAAAAAACTATAGCTCCCCATGGTGACACAGTCAACTAAAAAAAACCTCACTACAAAAGATCCTCAATCTTTACTTGTAGCTCTCCCACCTCAAAAGGTTCCATATTATACAGAGAAATCAAGATTAGAGAACCAAATTTAAATCTAATTTAAACTCGATATACCATTAAAAGGGTAATGTTATAACCTCCATAGAGAAGGCATCAAGGTGATCTTCCAAAACTTTGGGAAACATCATCAACTAAACCTCTGATTAACTCAGCATCAGTTCAGCTATTAAGTAAGTCAATGATAGAACATGCATCTGACCCATATAATTTTCTCACTTATTAATAAATAATAAAAGCTCTATATCATCATATAGAATATAATTTTTCTCCTGAAGTAATCCAAAATATCTTGCATAAAATATAGCTAGTCCATTCTACGGATGATTTCATATGACTATATCTATAAACATAGAAAGTCTCCCAAAGAGTAGTGCTACACTAACACTATCTCAAAATATCTACAAAATTCATACAAATAATCTCAAACTCCCTACTAGTATAGAAAACACCAAGGGAACTAGAATCATATCTACCTCAAGTCCCAAATAAAAAACTAGGGTAGGAGATATAAAGGATTTCATATCTCTTGAGATAAAAAAAGAATACACCTAAGTAGGAAACAAGAAAAGAGTACCTAAAACAATGCATGGATCACCTAGAACTAGAAAATATAAAGCATGCAGCTGACCACAGCCCATTCCATGACCTCTCTAACATTGATGATGACCAACTCTATGACTGTGCTCCAGTCTATGGTGATAGGGATCATCTTAGAGCTATCCTCTACTAACCACATATCCATTATTCTAATCAAAAGCAGAAGCACCCTACTGCTACTACCTCAACAAAAAAAATACTTAAATAGAGGAACCTAAAGTGAAACACCTATTACACACTAGATGATCTGAAAGGTTGGACACTATCACCATTTATGACCACATCCTCCACATGAAAAATATGCATCCAATCCCTTTGAAGTGTCTTGAGAGTGTCCACCCCCAAAGAAATAGGATTATGAGGGTTGATAACTACCCAAAAATATTTGAAATATCTTCTATCTAGTAAACTAGGGACTCTATACTATAGCTCTACTATGAGATGAATCATGATGGATCCCATCTCATGATGATCTAGTCCTAGTTAGTTTCCTCTCAATGACCTCTAATCTCAATAGTACCTCGAGATACATCGAAAACATAAATGAGGAGACCCAGTGTTGGATCTATGGTTGAAAAATCCTCCTAAAAATGACTCACCTTGGTCTCCTCATATAGAAATAGGTCTGAATCAAAAAAGAGAAGGGTTTAAAAATGGATCTTGAACACCCACATACTGGAACTCCACTATTAAATGGTAAGAAACTTTTTTGTGACTGGATTCCTTTTCAGTTGAAAAAACAAACTCTACTCATAACTGGTCTTGGATATTATCCCATGAGACTACTGACTCCTTACAACCCATTGGAATAAGAACAACCAATGAATTTCTACTCCATTCAGTATCATCACTACCAATAAAACCTAGTGATGGATTTGAACATAGATCAAACTGAAGGTTATATCCACCTCCTCCAACCAATCCTATGTCACTAAGTCTGAAACAAATCCCTCATACTTCTGAAAAATCTAGCATTGAAACTATAAAAGTTTCCTCCTCAAAGTGTTGATGTTTTCAAACTCTAATCCATGACAATTTATTAGGACATCCTACTGAACATATTTGGAACAAACATGATAAGGACTTTGACCTGGAGCCATACATGTAAATGAAAAAACTATTAGTTTCTCCTAAACCTGGAATATGAAATATTTAAGATTATTTAATTAATTATTTAAGGTTTAATCCAATCTCACAGTCAACCCATCTCAAACACAAGAACAATAATAATGATACACAATCCTTTTACAGGTCTCTACCCCACAATCAGTATCAATTTTATTTATAGGGTCTTTAAAATTAAAGGTCCATGCATCATATCATATAGGGACCTAAATACCCAACTGGTCTCTCTTATTTACATTGCTTAATTAACTTGGATAATATTGTTTCCCTACCAACCCATGCAGTACTCACCTATGCCTTCCTCTAAAATCCATCTTATCCCAAAGCCTGAAACTTTGATAGAACTCTATCATAACCCTCTCCCACCAAAGTTAACCCTCATAAGACAACACTAAGAAAAGAGATATAATGAAACCTGAAGACCACCTCCAATAGGCCATGATCCGGCGACACATGACGAGGGTATATCACATACACAGATGAGAGAAATTACCCTCTATAAGAACACAAGTAAAAAGAGATAAGATAAAAACACCCAAAAAAACCCACTCAAGATAAAATTAAAAGATCCCAAATACATAAATGTAATTTCATACAACTTAAATAATTAAAAAAATGAACTACAAGTACCAAAATATAATCCTCAGTAGTGACCAAGAAATCCAAAAAAACTCCTAAATAACCCATGAACTAGTAATGTCCTACCTAATCACCAACCATCTTCTGAATTCCTAAAAAAAATTATATATACGTAGGGTGAACATATCATGCATACTCAGTAAGATATTAATTATATCCTTTCATGAAAAATATAAATAAATCATAATAATTCATAGGGAACAACAAGTGAAGATAACTCATCACCTAAATTATTAGAATATATTACTAGAGTCTCCATGGCTATCTATCACCAAGTATCACATATAATAGATTATATAATATAATATCAAAAGAAAGTAACCTACAACCACTTCTCCACTTGTTATCCACTCTACCCCAACATCGTATATCCTGAGCTATCTCTCCCAAAAAGACAACCACAAGACACATAGGATACGTATCATCTCATGCACCTCATGAATCATTTCATCTCATCGAATACCGTACACCATGTGAATCACATCATCATAACATCACATTCCACATATACAAATTATAACTGAGTAGTTTCTAAGAGCCTCTATAGACCATATGTCATGTATAATACCTCAATCTATCACATACCATAACTAACAAACCTATAATAATCATTCAGACACTATATCCAGAGATACATGTGTGTAAAATAACCACAAAATATTATATCCCTCCAGACACATATATGGGAAAGGTAACCTCTGTGTATACATCACATAATACTACTAGGAGAATAGAGAATATCAGGGGGGTAGTCAGCCATCCATTCCTCGCCATCCTAAATGTTGGAAAAGTCACCCTCCTAGAGTCCACTGGGTATTAGTCTTTTTATTGACATGGTTGGGAGAGTGTATGAAATCACATAATATACATGATATAATGTAGATCACAACTATAATATAGGAATTAAACTAGTCTAAGGCTTAGATACAACTATCATCTCTTAGACACCTAACTACCACTATTAAGGACTAGGTATCATATAAACATACAAGTATTAAAGAAGACTTCATTTATTTATTTATTCACATTAAAAATTTCTCATTACATTAATTTTTATAATTAATAATTCAACATATATTTAACATTTTTTTAACAAAATCACCAACAGATTCCAATGCCCTCCAGGAATAAAAAACTGATCCCATGATTTCTAATGATTATTATTAATTTAATTCTAATGATTAATCAACCCCATGGGTTAAAAAATTATTATTATTTATCATTAAATAATTATAGTTACTCTAGGAAACATCCTAAGTTACCATAAAATAGATTTATAATCAATAATAATAAGCTACCTTAAGTAGTGGGGAATAGAATGTAGAAACAAGTAACTGACCCATCCAACCCTTATATATATTTATTAATAATCAACCATCCCAGATTTCAGCATAAAATGGGAAATCCTAGATTCAACTTATTACATTAGTCCTGGTATCATCCCTAACACCATCATTCATATCACCATGAATCTTTCAATCACAAACATCATCTGGTATCATAAACCCAAGAATCCATACCCATGTCTCATAAACTATCATCCATCCCATGCTTACATCATATAACATAACAATGGTCTTATCCAGATCAAACAAATAAGGCATCCAATAAGAAACAGAGTCAACTAGGTATCTGGGTCCTAGAAAAAATACATCAAACATTCACATATAAATGGGATCTATCATCCCCAAACATTTATCTTGATAAAACAACCAATTTTATTACCATCTTGGTTTAATAGATTTGTTTATCATAAGTTACAACTATGGGTAACCTAAAGAATTAGCTACCAAAAGTAATTAATTATTTAAACTTTACTTCAACCATAACTTCTAGTTTCATTAAAATTCCAAGAATAACATTTCAATTAACATGACTTAATCATTTAGAACAACAAACACTTATAGATTCATGTTATTTATCCAATTTTACTAACATATAAAAGAACAAATTAATTAAACATGAATTAAGAATTACTTTGATTTTCATTGAAATATAAGAAGAATGGTTTATTTAAACATGCCTCTTTAATTATTTATCCAACGTCATTATTGAATTTATATTCTTTAACCATTTTCATAATAGAAACATGATAAAACCAAGTATAACAAACATGGTAACAAATAATAAATATGGATAAAAACTATCTAGAAAAATAGGTGGTAAACCATTATCATGGTGGAAAACATGTGATCGCTAAAATACATAAACCATTTATTTTATTAAGTTAGTTTATAATTTATTATAGTTAATTAAACCATCACCAAAAAAGTTAAATCATTATAACTTTATGATTTCACATAAAAAAATAGAATTAATGACTTCCCTACCTCAAGGATTTCAACTTTCCTCAAATAAGAACCGAACAACAATGAAGATCTCTGATCACCCCTCCCATAAGGAAAATCCACCCCTCCTAGGAAACGATGATAAAAAACAAAAAAGGAACCCCATTATAATAAAGGAGATCAACCACTATATAATGTAAAGATATAATAAGAGTAAACTAGACCAACTAGATAAACACCACAATATAAAGGGGAAAACTCACTAAAGATAACCACAAATTGAACATGAAATCCTGGGATCAACCCCTTTAATAAGGGATTCAAAATTCATTTAGAGAAATCCTCTAGTCACCTAGGTTTTAGGAGAATTTGAGGGTCATTTAGAAAAAATGAGGGTGAGATTAGATTTATAGTCACATTGTGAGATATAGTTTCACGATGTGAATGGGTCATTCATGTCATGAATGGACCTAGTTTTAACACTCCTTAAAAAGGCACTGTCTTGATCTAATACAAATAGATTAATTCACATCATGAACTTAATATTCAAATCATGAGTTTTATGTGATAGATTTATCAAATACAAACCTCTACCCTTTCACATTGTGAACCCATGATTCACATCCTTAATCACAACTTGTGAACCACTTTTATCCAGTTGTGAATCCATATTCATGCTATGAAATTGTCACTCACATCGTGAATGAAAATCCATGTCATATACTTCTCCTACAACAATATTTTAGCTCCCAAACTCTACTGAAATTACTTTAGGTCACATATAAGAACCTCAGTCTTCAAAAACACAGAGAGGTATGGTCTATAGGGTTTTAATCCCTTACAACAACATTATAAGTCAGAACTTATGATTTAATTCTACCCAGTGGATTATTCTTAGAATTGAAAAACTATTATTTTGTTCACACCATACACAAGAATTTTATTTTTTTATATTTTCTGGAAAAGATTAGAGTTTCAATCATTATTAAGAATAAGAGTTTTTCTATATATAAGAATTAAATATTTATAGAACTAGGAATTTTATGAATGGCTTATACATTCTAGATATAGATAATCCTATTTATAATACTAAGAATAAGAAGGTCCAAATTAAGTTTAATCCCACCCTCCATAAACATTGTTGCCGTGGAAATGTAAATGAGAAATGAATTAAAAGACTCTATATAGGTGAATTTCTGGAATCACTTGATTATGAATCATTTTAGAATTGAAAATCTTGTTTATTTGGATAAAATAAAAATTAAATTTTGGGAGAAAAGGTGAAAGGGAGAATAGACTATTGGATCTCATACATAGTGATGTATATGGACAAACGAGTACTTAATAAAGTTTCGGTTTTAGGTATGTAGTTACTTTCACTGATTAATTTAGTCGGAATGGTTATGTGTTTCTAATGAAATACAAGCATGTGACATTTTAAAATTTCAAAGTGTTTCTGAAAGAAGTATAAAATCAACTGGGAATAAGTATTTAGATTCTATGATCATATTGGGGTGGTGAATACTTAAGCCAAGAATTCATAAATCATCTGAGAAATTGGGGAATTGTTTCATAACTAACTCATCTCGAAATAAAAAAATGTAATGTTGTGTCTAAAAGTATAAATTTTACCTTGTTAAACATGGTTTAAATGATTATGAGTCTTTGTGACTATATTTCATTCTAGGGTTATGCTCTAGAAACACTTTCATTCCAACTAAACTGTATTATATTTTAAGAATTCATAATAAAAAAAATATGATATATGGTATATTAAATTTCATAGATTTTATTTTATGAGGATTTGGGGTTGTGAAACATTAATTTTATTATTTCCTTTAGGAAAACTAGACCCATAATATGTTAGGTTCTTATTTGTTGGACAAGGGGATATTATTTCTATAATACCACTGAGTAAAAAGTGTTTATGCCACAATTTTCTATATTACTTAAGAAGGAATTTGTCAATTAAGGATCCAGTTAGATGAATGTTTTTAAGACTAATAAATATGATTTTTTCATGAGATGAAGGTTAATCCGGTTCCATAAAGAGTTGTGGAGGAAGAACTGACCTGAGTTTTGAAAGAACCTTGAAGGTCTTGTATGATTCTTTAAGACCTATTGAGATATGGATTTCATGTAGAAAATTATGATGATTTAATTTTTATAGGTCATGAAAATACCACTTACCAAGAATCATTTAGGATTTCTAATTTTGATAAATGGTTAAAATCCATGGAATCTGAAACGGACTCCATGTACACCAAAAAAGTTTGGAACTTGGTAGATGGACCTTATAGGGTAATACTCATCGGCTGGAAGTGAGTTTTCTATAATAAAACTCATATTTATGGAAGTTTTACTACCTATAAATAATTACTAATGTAAAAGGGTTACAAAAAAATTCATGGTATTGATTGTGTAGTGAACTTTTCACCTATAGTGATGATAAAGTACATTCAAATTTTTATTGACATAACAGATCATTATGATTATGAGATATATCATATGGATGTTAAAATCAAATTCCTTAATTATAATTTATCTAAATATGTGAATATGATACAAATTGAGGGTTTTGAAGTTTTAAATGAGTCTGATAAGCTTTGTAAGTTGTAATAGTTCATTTATAGACTAAAGCAAACTCTTAGAGTTGGACTATCTGGTTTGATGATGAAATAATTTAGTTTAGTTTCATCAATAATATATATTATTCTTATGTATATAAGTGATTTATTGGGAGTATATTATTATTTCTTATATTTTATGTAGGAAATATACTTCTTATCAGAAATTATGTCCCAAAACTTCACTCTATAAAGATGTGGTAGGGTAAATGTATCTCAATGAAAGGCATTGGTGGAGTTTCCTATATACTTGGTAAGAATATCTATAGATATAGATATAATAGGTTGTTTGTGTTGACTAAAAATACATATATTCGTAAATTGTTAATAAATTTAGCACAGAAAACTCCAAGAAGTTGTCTTTACCAGTGTGTCATGGCATGAATCTAAGGAAGATTTGGGACCTTCATATTGAATTAGAAAGTATGGATAAGATTGCCTATACATCCTCCATAGGATCTATCACGAATGCCATGTTGTGTACTCAACTTGGTGCCTCTTATGATTTGAAAATAACAAGTAGATACCAATACAATCCTGGTGAGAGTCAATAGATTGCTGTGAAGAACATCCTTTTGTACTTGAGAAAGACTAAGGATATGTTCTTGGTCTTTGGAGGAGAGAAAGAACTTTGTGTAAATGTGTACACATATTCTAGTTTCTAATATGATAAAGATGATGTGAAATATAAATATATATTTTTTCTTTTCCTGAATAGTGGAGTTATTAGTTGGAAGAGTTCCAAACAAGATACTATAGAGGGCTGGAAAATAAAGGAAAATCATATCAGTACATCCGATGTTACAAAGGAAGCTTTCTGGATTAGGAATTTCATTAGTGAACTTGGGATGATCCCTAGAATTGAGGGAGAAATTGAGCTTTATTGTGACAAAAATGGTAAATTTTCTCAGGCTAAGGAACCTCAATATCAATAAATGACCAAACACATCCTTCTAAAATACCATATCATATGAGAAATCATTGAGAGGGGTGATGTAAATATTATTTGGATGGATACTAAGGATAATATACTGGATCCATTGATGAAACCACTACCATAACAACAATATGAGATCCATGTAGTATATTTGGGTGTAATACACATGATATATTGGTTATAATGTTTGTAAAATGGATCATGTTATTTTAATAAAGGTAATATTATCATTAATTTATGTGTGGTACAATTTATTATACATGAATGGCTGAATGATAATATCCCCTAAAAGTGAGACTTTAAGTTTTCCCTAATTGATGATCCTCACATTGTATTATGGGTTGTAATGACATGTTAATATTAACATGAATAAAATTTTTTATTTGTCACATTGTGTTTTATATGAGATATGAATAATATATTTATGAGGTAATAAGTAGAGGCATATTACTTGGATTGAATCTCCAATGTGAATCTCATGGAATCTTATGTAACCATCAATATACTTAGGGGTGCATACTTATTATAAATTCTTCTTACCTAAGGTTGTAGAGATACCTAGAATGAGAAACTTCATATTTTGATACCATACTTACACATGTATACATATTTACTTAGCTAATATGGGGTGGTTGGGTATTTTATTGATCATGTCATAGGTTAGAGTACAACCAGTATGTGATTTTTCCACTTGTATAACAAGTAAATAAATCATGACTTTTTTTGAATTAGACCAAATAAATGAATGAAAATTCATAGTTATTTAACATATGTTGTGATAAAATATTTTTATAAGTAATCTGTGATGTTATTATCAGATAGATGAATGACACATGATGTAGTCAACAACTTGGTCGATATTTCTTGGAGAATCAAGAAATAATGAGAGGAATATACTAGATTGAAATATTCCATGTATAGTGGCCAATAAATGTCATATATGAAGGGATTATATAGTTATGAATACAATTTATATGACATATCTTGGGGTGGACATGTTGATATAGATATGTGAGTATGTTTGATGGAGATCACACAATACCTCTTAGTAGCTTGAGTGGCACTAATGCTTTTCTAGAGGTTGATATTTGATTACATCTATGAAATAGGGATTTCATATTTATTTTCAAAAATACTAAGGCCCACAGGGCCACACAGTTAGGCCCATAGGGCCACACAATTAGGCCTATAGGGCTACACAGTTAGGCCGATAGGGCCACACAGTTAAGCCCTTGGATAAGGATTTAGGTTTCTAAAAGTTTTTTTTTCTAAAATGAAGATAGTTTGATGAGATTATATCCAAAAGGAGTTTTGGATGAATTCATAATGAATTGTGAAGTTTTTAATAAATTAATTTTGGTATTTTAGTGAAAGTGCAATATTTTTTTATCTGTTTTAAAATTAGATCCACCAATATTTAGTGGTGTATATGAAGTTGTGGTTGATAACCTTGCTTCTTTTGACATGCATGTGATGCATGTGTGGCGTCACATCCTTCTCTCGCATGATTTCATTAGTTATGAACCAAAGTATTAGTTTATTTATAGATATAATACCCCATTAAATGAATTTTTAAATGAATGAAAACTATAATAGTTGTAATGTTCAGGTGTCATGCGGTAACACTTGAACAATTTTCTAACACCCTGAGATTTTGGAATATATTTTTCGATATCTTGTTTCACACGCAACACTAAACTAAAAAAACATGACATATTAGATAAATATTACTAATAATATTATAAGAATAATAAAACCACAGGTAAATAAAATTTTATTACTCAGCTAAAATTTCTTATATTTAGATGATTAATAATTAATATGATTTAGTATTAAAAAGGATTGTTCTTTCTCAAATAATTGTTTTTTAAAATGTTGAATATTTTATCCTAATAAATAAAATAAACCACTTTTAAATGATTAATATGATAATATATATAATTTAAATATATTTAATAATATATTGACATTCATTAAATCATAAATTATAATGAAATAATATTGAGAACACATTATGTATAAAAGGCCCTTTTCAATAAAAGTAGTTTTTGTTTATATTTTGATTTTTCATTTAGAAAATAATTTTATAAATTTTAGAATTTTAATTTGACAAAATGGAATTAATTTTTGAATCTATAATTTCAAATTTATCTTAGGGTGAATTTGTTGTATTTTTATGAAATAATTGATTTTTATGTGAAAAGTGAAAAATACCATTTTTTACTAAAACAACAAAATTTGTGAATATATCAAGAATTAAGTATTAATTGAACAAATTCATGTTAAAAAATTAATTTATGGAGTGAAATTATGTTTTTAAAAATACTATGTTGTATTTAGAAAAACGAGGTTTAACATTTTGAAAATTAAGCAATATTTTTATAATAAAAACTATTTCCAATATTCTTTTAATTAATTTTTCACTTGCTGATGTTAGGTTTTATATTAATTTTAAAGTCACATAACTCTAATTTGGTTACTAATAAACCAATTAATTTCATTAAAGTAAAAAATTGATAAATTTTTCCTAAACATAACATTTATGCTTAAAAATACACTTTTTCTAAAAATGAGTCTTTATACATTGCATGTCCTAATTTTAAGATTATTTTTTCATGAATAAAGAAATTTTATTTGATAAAATTGATTTATTTTTTGGAATTATTAGTTCCAAATTATGTAATATCAGCCATTGTATTTTTAAGCATTAAAAATAAATTTCGTTAAAATCAATTACCATAGTAAAAATAAAAAAAGGTAAAAGTAAAAAATATAATATTAAAATAATTAAAAACATATTTAAAATATTGTGAAAATGAATGGTTGAGTGATTATCGAACTTACCATACCCCCAATACATTATTTTCTACTTTTTATGCACTTAATATGTAAAACATGTGTTCTATTTATATTAAGAAGTCATATATACAAAAATGTCATTCTCTTAACCTATAAAAGGAGATCACCTACACCCAATTCACCCAATAATTATAAAGTATTAGCTCAATAAAAACTCTACCATAGCCTCTCCTCTAATCTATCCCCACATCCTAAAAGACTTTGTCTTTCCAAAAGAACAAGCTAAGGAGCCTTAAGGTGTTTCCCAAGGTAGAACTTCCAAAGGGAGAGGAGGTTAGAGCATGTTCAACAAAGAGGGATCAAAGGTAAAGGGTTTTGTTAACTCAAACCCCATTTCCTTGAGTTATAGTGTTTTATCATGAACTCCTTACTTCTATGCTTGGGCCATCGTTTTGGGATTGGAGTCGTTAAGGCTTTCGGGCCACCCAGACCTTCGGGTTAGTAGGGATTTCGGGACACCTTTAAGGCCTTCGGGCCACCTCAAGGCCTTCGGGACACATGAAGTTTCCATTGACAGACTCTAAAAAAAGGAGCAGCCCCAACAAAGGATTCAGAGCAGGTGTACTCACCAGAGTAGAGCCAAATGGATTTTCAGAATGAGAGGGTATGACTATGACATCAAGACCTACCTGTGCTTGCATGGGAAGCCTATCTATACGGCCATGCGAAGGTGGAGAGCTACAATCACGATGCAGATGCTAGGGAGGGGAGGTTCATTGTAGGCAGTCTTGTTGAATTCCCAAAGACCTTCGGGTCATGTAATCTCTTAAGCCTACGGGCCTTGTAATATCTGAGCCTACGAGCCTTGTAAGGGGTCCCCCTTATCCCTTGAAATGGGGTTATAAAAGTCATTAAAAAAGAAGACCTTCGAGCCATTCAGGTATTTCTCAAGGCTATGTTATTGAATATTCATTTTAAAAGTAATTGTTTTCAAAAGTTTTCACTTCACCTTGTTGAAAAATGACTTTTGAATTTGACCTATAACTTCATCATTTTATGAGAATGTAAAAAACGTTTTCTGAAATTGATTTTTAACATTTTTATATGCGAACACATTCTTTCAAATTTATGAATATTCTTATCAAAAAATCATACTTTCCATGTTTTAAAATGGTTTACCATGTACATTTATTTGGTAATTATTTTTAAAAAATAAAAGTGACATTTTATATATTTTTTCAATTTATTTATCCCATGATTATAAAAAAGGAATTTTTTTCATCTATGTTAACATCCTTAATGATCCTTATACCATATCGTGGATATTTATAACACTACTATCCAACTTCTTTATCTAGATAGCTTATGAAATTTTCTATAGAAGTTTTCATGAAATCCATCTCTTTTCCATGAGTTAATTAAGTGATGTTTGAAATATGAAAGTTTTAATGTTCTCTTGTCACCCAAATGTATGGAAGATTGTTGTTGACAGTGTGGTCTTATATTTCCCTCTAATTAATTAGTTGATTTTTTATATCTCATGAGCCCAAAAATGTTAAATGGGTAGTATCCCATACACAATAGGGTACATGGGTAGTATTCCAATCTTTAGTGGACACATTGGTAGTATCTCAATCCCAAGAGAGTACACAAGTTGTTATCCCAAGCACAAGAAGGTACACAAGTATCAACCCAATCCCAATAGGGTTCATGAGTTGTTAGTCCCCTCCCAAGAGGGTACATGGGTAGCAACCCAATCCCAAGAGGTTACATAGGTTGTTTTTTTAATCCTAAGAGGGTATGTGAATTGTTATCCCAATCCCAAGTGGGTATACAAGTAGTATCCCAAGCCTAAGAGGGTATACAGGTTGTTAGCCCATGCCTAAGTGGGTATACTAGTTGTTATCCCAAACCCAAGAGGGTACATGGGTTGTTAGTCCAAGATCATTTTTTGATGGGAATTAGGTAGAAATTCTTGATACACTAGGCTGTGATTTATTATACTTTCACTTCTTCCATGTTTTTATGTTATATTCTTATATTATGATATCGTGGATCATGTTTATTGTTTCATGTTTCTGAACTCTTATACCATGGTATATATATGATCATTTGAGACTATAGACCATTTTATTGTGCCTTATAGACAAGTATTATTATTCCATATTCTTTTTAATAATATATTTCTCTTATACTCTTGTTTTCTCACATTCTTATGATCTAACCCTTATTGACATGTTGACGACTTTCTCCCTTAATGAGTATTTGAGCTTACCCCTTTTGTATGTTTTTGTTCCTTAGGTTATGAAGATAAGTATAACTTATGAGGAAGTGAGTATATTTTGGTTCAATTATAGATAAATGATTACAAGTATCATAAAATAAGTTTCTTATGTATTTGATCCTAATATACACTAAATGTTGTGTTCTTTAGATTATGTGATTATTATGGTATGTGGTGTTTAAGTAATAAAAATGATGTGAAAAATATGTATGTTTATCTTGGAAAAAATATATAATTTAAAACACCACATACCACAATAATCACATAATCAAATATATAATTTAAAAAATGTTTTTTGAGCACTGGACCCAAGAGTACTGGTCTATTTCACCTTAGTTGGTATCATAGAAGAGTTTAATTATTTTTATGGATCTGTTTAGTTCTTTTTTAGGAATAGGATACGATAAATTTAATAAAAATTTTAGATATATGTCTGAGTATTGGACAACATCCTAAATATTTTTTAAAGTATAGATTATATGGTTATAAGAAATTACATACCTGTTAGGATATTCGAAAGTGGATGCAGCTGTTATATGGATGCACCTAGTGGTAATCACCCAGATAAAGGGTGGTAGAGTATCAACTCAATATTTACCTAGTGCATGATGAGTGGGATTAATCCTTAACACCTAGATTGAAACTCTTGGGGGATATTATTTGGTCAATCTGATTATCTTTATGATCCATTAAAAATGATTTATTATGTTATCTAATTATATTAAAGATTATTATAGAACTAGACGTAAAGAAAATTAGATTGAACTGCGAGTGATTTAGGTTGAACTAAATGCTAATGTGACGGTTTTAAAGATCAATAAATGTCAAGGTTGAGTTTTTCATAAGATCATTTATGATAATTATCTTATTATTTTAGCTATTCATCACCCACATTCACCCCTTTTAGTTTTAGTAATGGATGAATCCCAAAGGAACCATGTTAACAATAGATCCATGGACAATGTAAGGATTTCCCTGATGAGTAACCAAATGGGATAAGAGATAGAGTGATAAATATCATGACTATTTAAAGATAGATATTAAGAATTATTATTAACAACATGAACATAGTTTAGTTTTCAAATAAACCAAAGAAGAGAAGGATGAAGTGTCTAGGAAGTTCAGGTGATGATGATAATGAAGGAAAGAAGATTTAGTCTACTTTGTGTCAAAATGTTGGAAGATACACCTAGGAGAATGTCTCAAAGTAATTAGAATATATTTTATATATGGCAAATGAGGGAATAGAGTGACTAATTTCAGAGGAAAAATGAAGAGTTCTGTGGAAACAGTGAAAGGAATAAGAGTTCATCTTGAGGTGACATTGACGGTTCAATGTTTTAAAAATGGGAATCTCAGTCATTAATCAAATAAATTAACAAATCTAAAGGATAAAAAGAATTATATAAATCATAAATTTATAATACCAATGGAATAAAGGAAATCCTATGAAACCAAAAAATACTGAAGTGGGTTCCAAAAAAGATTTGGAGTGAGGAACATCAATCATCTACTCAAAAACTATGAGTGTTTTATTTGTATCTTATTCTGAATTGTGTGCACTATACCACACAGTTACAACTAATACCCACCCTACCCACCAATATTTCATGTTATGGAATACAATATTATAGTTCACATGAGATCTCCAGGTAATCCTAGTTATTTCAATGATAATTATTCAAGTCTGTGTTATGATCCATATTCTACTACTAGTTATTACCCGCCATTTGATCAATTTCACTGTCAAAGAATACCTGGAATTTATAAGGTGATAATTCATGTGAAAAAATTATTCAATAATTGAGAACATGTTGCATTTTTCTATCACTGAGATAAAGATAATGTTTGAACTTCAAGATTAATGTTATGTAAATTTTTTTTCCTCAAAATAAAGATCTAGAAAAATGAAATAACTCATCTTGCCCAACTTGCCGCCTCACTACCACTTGATGACGCAATTCAAAACAATCATGTTGAAGAAAGCTTAGTAAAATTTTCATTTGAAAAACATTCATTTTCAGATTCTGAGGATGATACTTCTTTCATTGGTCATTCTTCATGTTATATCATTGATTACTCCTTTTCAACACAATATAATTCTTCCAATCTAATCACATTTCAAGAATATGAGATCTTATTATTCCACTATATTGAACATAATAGTTCATCAAAAAATGTGATTTCATGTCCTTATTCTATGAGTTCACAACCCATCCATCCCAAGGTGAAAAAGGACACATTCAATTTCTATCAAATTAAACCTTTTAAGGATTAATAAGACATTGAACTAGGACCATTATTTACCATGATAGATTTAGAATTTATCTAAGACAACGTGGATTTCCACAAATAAGATTAAGCCCTTTCTAATTAAATTGAATCACCTCTTTCTGAAAATATTTGCGAGTCTAAAGATTTTTCTTAAATAGAGACATCTGAAACATTTTTGGAGTCAGAAAATCATTCAGCATTGGTGGTGTAGAACACTCATAATTTTCTAGAAAAAATGGAAGAAAGGGATTTCCAGGAGGATTTTGAGTTTTTAGTACCACATGTGTCAATGGAGAAATATAATGAGGGTATTATTGATTTTGTTTTGAAAAAATATTCCATTCTTGACCCAATGGAGTCACCTAATCAAATTTAGCCCACCCTGGTTGCTCCATGCATTGATCATGAATTGAGTTAGAAACTAGTGTATTTTCCCATGCTAGTAGTTAGAAGTGAAAAATAATTGGGATACATCATCAACCAAGATACCACATTCAAGTATATGATGAATCTAACTCAACCATTGGAAGATTTTGGTATGTAAATTTCTTATCCTATACAAAAAATTCAAAAATATAATGTCCTTTGTATTTCTAATGATGCCCTTTGCACAAAATTAACCTATTAGGTGAGTCTATCTTCAAACAAGGCATATTAATTCCCTTATGAGATGGTCTATTTTCATTTTGTTCCACCCATCAATTTTTTTAAAAAAATATTCAATTGAGATATTGTCCAACTTTCAGGATAATTTCCTTTTCAATGAATGGATTCCACACTCCCACTAATAAAGAAACTGAAGCATAATATTTTGTGGGTAAAAGAAATTTATTTTTTTAACTTTATATAGAAAAATAAATTATTTAAAATGTCTGGCTGAAAATGAAGTAAACTTAGAACTCAATTGGAGGCCGCCCATCATTTTTTTGTTTTCCATTCACTGTATTTATTTTAATTTCATTTTATTATTTTTGTTAATAAAATGTCATGAATTTACGCAATCTATTTTATCTTGGCACTACCGTGGATTTGAATTCGTAATATACATTTTTATCATCCACATTATTTTGATTATGGTGTGAATTATTTGATATGATGCGAGTATGTGTTGTACAAGTGTATATTTTATAGGTACATAATTTTTAGAGCTTAATCAGATATAGACGGCCTTCCCATGTCTATCTTCACTTACTCAGGGAAGTGTTTTAGTTTTTTTTTCATATTTTATGCTTCACTAAACACCATGTAAAATTATTTAAAAAATGTTTTTTTGAAAAAAATAACATTATTTTCATTATTAAACAACATGAAAACAACATTATTTCTATAGTAACATGGTCAGAGACATACCACTTGTATCTCTAGGCAATTTTAGAACATGATTACTATTTGGAATTCTTTGATTCTTGATATCCTAACTTAGATGATTCCTAATATTGTTCCATGTTTCAAAAATGTTTTTTGAAAACATATATATTTTTGAGAGACTTATTTTCACTCATGCTCATCTATGTTGTATGACATATTATTTCAATACCCAAAAGAATTATGGACCTTTTTTTAATCATCTCCTATTTCTCTTTTTCTTGAGTGAATTTTGACCATGTTTTTTCTTCTAGAAATTACCATGTTTTTCATCAATGTGATATGAATTTTGAAAGTTTCACTAAAATGACTGAGGAATCTGTTGATTCTTCAACCCCTTTGACCCACTGAGGCACTCATATATTTTCTCCATCATGTATCCCTTAAAGTCCATGAAGAATCATTTTTAGGTTAAGACCATAGTTGATACCCATTCCTACCCATTTATTGAATATTTTCATGATAATTTTCAATCTAAGTGTGGGTAGACATTTATTCATTGATGGGGTTGTTTTAGGGGTAGTGAGGAATTTGATGCGTATGGATCAACATTATTCCATCATGATTACATGTGTTATTTTTTCATATTAACCACATTCATTTCAGGTATTTTGATATGGGAATGTTTTTTTTCCAATAATGGGTACTTTTGTATTCATTACACGATAACCCTAACTTTGAGGATACCTATAAAATCGATGAATCATTACTCCATGTGCTAGAGAGTTTTCTATTTGACTTAATTTCATTGAGAAGATATAATTTATGCGCTACTTGTGTACCTTTCTTTGGGATTTTGTCTGAAATTTATCTCCTGGGGTTTGGGAGATGTTACTGGCCAGTTTTTTTGTCCATCTAATTTGAGTGAGTTATGTCCCTAAAAAAGAGAAGAGAAAAAAATACAAATAATAAAAGGTGAAACATCATATTATCATATTCTTGGGTACAACCAGTGTTTTAAGTGTGTGGGAGTGAGAGTTTGAGGGAGACATTTGGATTGACACTTATCGTGCCTTTATTTCAAGATTCAACCCTCCTTTCTTCAAAACTATCACAATTTTTATTATGGTATAAAAATAAAATATAAAAGAAAAAATTGATTAAATGAATGGAGATCTAAAAAATACAGAAAAATTATATTAATTTGATGAAAATAAAAATCTGATTAGAAAAATTAATATTAATAAAATTGATTGATAGATTATATTATATTATATATGAATAATGTAAAATATGATAGAGAATTGATAATATAAATCGAAAAAATGAATATAGATTATTATTAAAAATAATAAAAATATTAATTATATTGAAATAAAATATGATAAAAAACAAATAAAAATACCAAACTAAAAATAAAGATACTATTTTATTAATAGTAATAAAATTATAAAATAAAATAAAATAAAATACTAATATAGACAATTAAAATGTATAATAAAAAATATTAATAAAATAATAAAAAATGAAGATTATAAGAACTAATAATAATAATAATACAGTGTGACATAAAATATATAAAATTAATATAACTTATAAAAATACTAAAATAATAATATTAATATATAAATTAACTAAAAATTATCAAAATATCTAAAATACTACAAAACTATGAAAATAAACTAAAAACACTAAAAATGGTTAAAATATATAATTAAAACTAAATTAAATAATTATAAAAATACAAGTGAAATCCATGTACATAATTTACTAAGACATCATATCGTCACATAGGCAACTAGATGAAAAAAATTAATAAAAATTTCTTGGGGTTTGATTATTATATCCCATGTTTAGGTTTATGGGAAAGTGTCTTGTGGAAATCTTATTATCCTTCCTTTAGATGAACTTGATGTGATTTTGGAAATATATTTTCTATATTCACATATATTCCATATTAATTACCAAAATAAGTAAATCACATTTCAAAACAACCTATGCTATATCAATGCAAGGATGATTATGATCTCTCATGGAAAATTAATTATATTATAAGAGTTATGATACATAATTATGATGGATGTTTAGCTCAAATGGTTGGATAAAAAATCAATATTATGATTGAACTATTATGAGGGAAAATGATATATTTCCCATGTTTGTAAAGTTGATATCTCTTTATAAATTATATCTTGGGTAATTGATATATTTCCACTCGGCTCACTGTGGTCTGCCATGGCTCCGACCTTCTTGGACAATCGTTGCTTGGCCGCGATGACATGCTTCCAGTGAGGCCTAGTGTGATATACCTTCTCAATAGTATTGTTTCTCTCTAGTGTGTGGTCTTATGTGGCTGGTTTATTGTTTTGGGTTATCATGGCCAGGTTTCACCTTCATCATACTTTTGGTGTCTCAAAGATGAATATGGAATGAATCAAAGAGGGAGGTTCCTTCTTCGGCGTTTCTGTGTGGTTTTTGTAGGTTTTTTGGTTTGGTAATGTTTGTGTTAAGTTGGTTATGGAAGGATATTAGTGATCTTCGGGTTGATCTGGTAATCATATCAGATTTGTATGTGTTGATTTGGTGGAATGGACCTTGTGACCCTCGGTTTTGGTGTCGCATCATGGTGGTTTTATATGCTTGAATGGTTTGTTGTTTGAAGGAGGGAAGTTTGTGATCTGGATGACTTCATTAACAGACTTCAAAGGAGGTTTTATAGCTGGCACTTCATCTTTGAATATTTTTTTGGATTTGGTTGTTTGAGAGGGTGTGGCATCAACCATCGGATCAGGCTTGTGCTAGACACATGACACTTACTTGCCGATTAGCCTTGTAATGGAGGAGAGATTCTTCATGTTCAAATGTTGGGAGGAGAAGTTTAGTGGAGTCTTTATGGTTTTTACTCTTTCTATCCATCGATTTTATTGTCCTATTTCTATGATGTCCTTGGGTTTCCACCCCCTTCATCCCTTAAAAAGGGGATTTAACATATAATAAAAAAATTGAAGGCCTTCGAGCTGTTGGATGGATAACATTTATGATTATATCAAGAAGTAAGTATAACATAAAAACATATAAAACATTTTTAATGATCAATAATTTATTTATGGTGTGAAATTATGCATTTTATAAATAGTATTTTTGATTTATAAAACCAATGTTTAATATTTTGAAAATTAAGCAATATTTTTGAAATAAAAACTATTTTCAGTCAATTTAATTTAATTAAGTATTCACGAGGTGAAATTATGTTTTTTATTTATTTTAAGACCATATAAATCTAATTTTGTTAATAAAAAATCAATTAATTTCATGAAAATCAATAAAATTGATAATTCTATTTAAAAAATAACATTTTTGATTAAAAAAACACTTTTTAAACGGGGTTTTACACATTACATGCACTGATGTTAAAATTAATTTTCCTTACACATAGAAATTTTCTTTTATAAAATTTAGTTTATATTTATAATAATTAGGTTCAAATTATTTAATGAGGATCATTTTGTATTTATACATATAGATTAAATTACTTAAGTAAAAATTAACCACCACAGTAAAAAACAAAAATGGTAAGTGTGAAAAATATAAGATTAAAATACTTAAAAATATATTTAAAACATGTGTTTAAATGAATGGTTGTGGTATTTAAAATAAAAACTTGTACCCTAATCTATTATTTAACACTTTGTCTCTAATTTACATGAGAAAGTTGTTCTCTCTTTATATTGAGAAGTTGTATTTTCAAAAATTCCATTCTCTTCACCTATAAAAGGATCTCACCTCCACCTCATTTCTCCATTCATTATAAAGAAATTTATCAACCAAAAATATACTATAGTCTATCATAAAATATCTCTCCATTTTTAAAAACCCTTGTTTATACTAAATATCCAAGATAAGTAGCCTTAAGGTATCACCCAAGGGAGAAAATATAAATGGAGAGGAGATTAGAGCATGTTAATCTAAGATAGATTAAAGGAAGTTAGAGAATGTTCAGTTAAGTGGGATTAAAGATAAGAGTTTTTTTAGCTCAAGTACCCTTTATTATAGTTATAGTGTTTCATCTCAAATTTCTTACTTCTATGATTGGTTTGTTTCACCCTAAGATTATATATTGTACTTTCTATCTCTTTAGGGAAAATGACACTTTAAATTCAAATCTTATTCCTTGATGAATTTCCCTCTCATAAAATTATAACGTGATTGAGAATAATTCACATCCTCTTTGATGACGATTTCTACTCTATATCCATATTATCTCTTTCTGAAAATTCTTTCCTTCTATGTAAATCTAATTTTAATTTATTTCATGTTACTATTATATTTATCTTTATACTTTTTTAAAAGGAATTTTTTTCATATTTTTTATGATATGGGTATTCAAGAAACGTATTTAAATATATTAAAAATATTGTGCCTTTAATAATTGTATGTTTTATATTTCACTCCACATTTCCTCTAGAAAATCATTATGTCTTTTTCAAAGCTAAAATAATGAAGATTAATTTTAAAAGTAAAAGTTTTCAAAATATCACTTAACCTATTTGAAAAATAACTTTTGAATCTGACTTGAAACTTTATTTTTTGTGATAATGTTAAAAAAATATAAATATCTTTTTAATGTTTTTACAAGTGAACCCATTCATTCACTGTTATGACCATTTTTTTCAATGAATATTCCTTTATTTATTTTAAAATGGTTTACCAAATAAATTTAGTTCTTAATGATTTAAAAAAAAATAAAAGTTCTATTTTCTATTATTTTTCAATTGATTTATCCAATGTTCTCAAAAAGGTGTTTTTATTCAATTTTCACATCCTTAATGATCCTTAAGATAAATTGAGGGTATTTATTATACCACCATCCAAATTCTTTCTTTGGATGAACTATGACATTATCTATAGATTTTTTAATGAAACCCATCTATTTTCCATGAGTTAACTAAGTGATATTTAAAATATGAATGTTTTCATATTATCTTGGCACACAAATGTATGTATGATTATTATTTATGGGTGGGGTACTATATTTAATTCCAATACATTGTTTTATGTTTTATATATCATGAGATCAAAAATGGTACATGATTTGTAGCTCGAGCCTAAGAGGGTACACGATTTGTAGCCCAAGACCAAGAGGGTACACAAGAAGTATACCAAGACCAAGAGGGTAAACATGTAATATAACAAGCTTAGGAGGTTCACATGCTGTAATCCCAAGCCCAAAAGGGTACACAGGTAGTATTCGAACCCCAATAGGGTAAAAAAATTGTTATACCAAGCCCGAGATAGTACATGGATAGTATCCCAAGCCTAATATGGTCCATGAGTTTTTATTTAAATCCCTAGAGGGTACATGGGTTGTTAGCCCAAACCCAATAAGGTAAAAGGGTTGTTATCCCAATCCAAATATGTGATAGTAATGAGGTAGCAATTATTGATCCATTAGGTTATGGTTTCATATGCTATCACTTATTCCACATTTCCATGTCATATGCTTATGTTATGATACCATTTCCCATGTTTATTGTTACATGTTTCTTAACTCCTATTTCATGGTATATGTATGATCATTTAAGAATATAGGTAATTCTATTATGTATTATAGATAATTAATATTATTATATTCTCTTTTTAATAATATATTTCTTCCATTCTCATGTTTTCTCATATTTTTATGATCTTACACTTGATGATATGTTAATGTTTTTTCTACTTAATGATCATTTTATATAACCCATTACTTATGTTTCCATTCCCCAAGTTAATAAGATGAGTATAATGTATGAGGAAGGGAGTTTAGTGTGGTTTGATTATAGATAAATGTTTATAAGTACCGTAAAATAAATTAATAATGTACCATACCTAAAAAACACTAAACCTTATGTTATTGGGATTGTGTGACTATTATGAGATGTATTATTGAATTTATGAAAATGATGTGAAATATATATATATTTTTCTTAGTTCATCTCACTTTGTATCAAATCCACTGTTTGAAGAAATTGTTTTAGCACTGGACATAGGAGTACAGGTTTGGGTTGACTCATGTTTCATATAGCCCACATTATTAATTCAATGAAGAGCCTTGAGGATTCTTATAAAATGATGTGATCTTCTCATTTCATGGTATATTTTTTAATCATTGAATATTGTGAATTTTTCACAACCCAGCTAAATCTATCTTCTACTCCTGAATCCCATTCATCACTTAGTGAAGGCACTATCACCCCTTCAAGTGTTTAGGAGTCCTCTTGCAGTGTTCATGGATCCATTGGCTGGTGTATTCCACTCGGAGGCAGGAGGCATTCATTTATTTATCCTTGTGATCATCATCAAGTTAAATTTATAAAATAATAAGGATGGATTCTACTAATGTTTGCGAATCTCAGGTGCTTAATTTGTTGCTCTATTTTTCAAATGATTATTGACATTTTATTCTTGAAGATATATTTAACTATGTTTTGGGTTTTCTTACACTACCAATGGTCATTTTATGATCTAATGAATCCCATAAGACACAACAGAACAACTTGAGGAATAATTATTCAACATCTTATTCTTTCACAACACAATTAAAATATCCATGTCCTAGGAACCTATGAAATGGTAGTGGCTTTAAAATCCAACAAATCATCTTTCAGTATTATAATTTACACATATACCAATATAATTATTTTAGAGACACCAACCTCATTATCCTAAAGCCGATGTATTCTTTATTACATTGTAATAAGATACACAGAATGAAATCTCAAAGGACTAAATAGTTTAGTAGTTATGGTAAACTAGATACATACATGAGTCCCATATTATATTTGAAAACAAAAAATATAGCATAATATTTTTTTGAGAATAACATTATTCCCTCTATAATATCCTAAAATGTCAATCATAGTACACTTTATGGAATCCTAGGGAAAGGAAACAAAATAAGGCTGAGGTCAAATTCTTGGTAAAGGTTAAGAACAACCGAATATATCAAGAATCAATAAATAAAAATCAATATAGAAAGGTAAATAACTAACTACACAAGTCATTTAATCAATAAATTGGATGCCCTAATTAAATATAGTATAATAAATATAGCAAGGTAAATTACTAAAAACACATTCTATTTAATCAATAAAATGAGAATGAAATGCATCTCGCTATAATATCATTATGAAAAATATCATAGAAAATAAGTTAATTCATAATCACTATGTCAAGGTAAATAACTAAACAAACAATCCATTTAATCCATAAAACGAGAATAAAATTCATCCCGAGGTAATATCATTATGAAAATCTGACAGATAATTATATAAGGCATAATCAATATGATAAGGAAAATAACTAAAAAATGTCATTTAATCAATAAACTAAAAATGAAATAAATCCAGAGATAATATAATTGTAAAAATATCATGGATAATAATAAATAAATTCTTAATGAAGGAAATTATTAATTATTAGAAGTCATGATCTCAGGAATCAGGATACCTCTACCATTAAGATCATTCCTCAAGAATGTTTAAAACTGATGGGAAAAAACCCATTTAACTAAGGATATCCAACTAATTCATCTCATGAGACTACCAATGCATCAAGGTGATATATATAATTCCATACCCCACCCATCACCACATGCCCAAATCATTCCTCATATATCGGATAATTGAATAAATTCATAAATAATGTGCCTTATCATTAAATATCTATATTGAGTAAAGAATATAGATTTATTAATATTTCCACAAATAAAAAAATAGATTTAATTACATAACACCATATGTATAAATGATATATATTTTAATAAATAACCATATCCATGATAAATAATATGGATATTTATGGAAATTTTAATATCCACAAGAAAGTGAATAATTCAAGGGAAAGTTAATAAATACACAAATGAATCAAGGAAGTGAATGTAAATAATTTCCTTGGTAAAACTAATCATAAACATCCATATAATTAATAAATATGGTATCAATACAACATGTCCCCAGTATAGTATAATAAAAATAATGTTTTTTTGTCATTGATGAATATCAAAACCATAAAAAGGATTTCAAAAGCATTTTTGGGGAAAATATCATTTTCATTTTGAAAACAACCTTTTAAATCTAGAAGTTCACAAAAAAAATTAAAATAATTTTATTTTAAAGTAACCTTTTAAACATATAAATTATTCTTTAAAAAATTAAGTGGTCATGATGGTAGGAAATTCTATACATGGTAAGTATGTTAAACAAATATTTCTTTCACATTTTTGGTAAAATCCAAACGAGCCTTGTTTTGAAAATGACATGAATATTCCTTTCAATATTTTTTAAAAGTAAAAAATGGGAAAAAAATTATTGAATAAATCATTTTGAAAATTTTAAGAAAATTTTTGAAAACCTTTTTAGAAACATGGTTTTTGGAAGAAAACATATTTTCGACCAAATAGAAAAATGATGTCTCATTTTACTAAAAAAGGTTATCAACTATTTTAAGTATAAAAGAGTGTAAAAATGGTAATATTACTATTAATAAATATCCATAGTATATTAAAATGGATGTTTTTATAAAAAAATTATCAAATAATTTCTTTCAATGGAAATTCAGTTATAAATATCTCGATTAAAATGAGATTGTGAAATAAACTGTTACAAAGATTATAATGTTGAAGTGATTATTAACCAATGGATATATTATGTGTATCAAATGTAAATACACATAAAACAATTTTAAATACAACATAATATAGTCAAAAGTCTTCACACACATAACATTATAATATCAAATATAATGAATAAGTAATATAACCCAATGAAAGGAAATTGAGTTCTGAAATTCTTTACCACATGGTAAATTTTATGTCAAATCCCCTTGGATAAAATATTTCAAATTGGAACTTAAAATAAAATGAGTTATTAAATAATCATGATATTACATGTCAAAGTTTCATTATATACACCACATAAAATAAATTAGGTATATAACATTACAATATGTCCCAATGAATGGGAATTGAGATGAAATCTCTTACCTCATGCTTCCTTTTAGATTAACATGATTTAAAATATTGTATAGTGATTTTTAAAAATGTTATTAACTTATAATATAAGCATATTAATATTTATAATATCATATATTATACTTTTAAAACATCTTATCACCCGTTGTTTAATAATATTTCATTATTTTCATTGTTTCTTCTGTTAATTTCTTTATTTTCTCTTGCATGTTTTGTTATGAAAGATCTAGTTCTTATGTATATTATATTTTATAATCACTGATAGAATAATAATCATGACAAAATTATAATATTTATATATCAATTATAATTTTAAGACGAATCATGAATGATGGTTTTGATAAATGAAGTATGTTACGATTATGAAGACGGTAGGTCGTATGTATGCATGAGTAACATTTGTATTTTTCAACTATCATCATGGAAAGGTGGTAAGTAATATTTTGTCTTTACACTATGATAATAATATCATAAATATAATATTATTTTTTAAAATATACATATATATAAATTTTTAATCTATGTGATGTGGTGATGAAAAGAGAGTCACATCGCTTTGTGAAGGTGGTAGTCCACACATACAAGAACGATGTTATCATCTTTCAGTAAGTAGAAATGTATGAAAGAAAATGATATATTATATTTTTATAATGATTAATATATCATTAATATAATAATTATGTCATGTATATCACATATATTCATTAAAGGTATCCTTATTACCTTCCATGTAATGTGTTAGTGAGAAATGAATCACATTGCTTTACGTGGCGGTAGTCTTCCGTACACACGAATGATGTTATCATATCCACAATAGAATAAAAATTAATTAAATAAATAAATAAATATATATATGATATAATTACTAAATAGGTATAATTATTTTATAAATATCATATATATATATATATATCCATCATCAAACTCAATCGTGAGAGGTGGTAACAGAAAAAAAGTGACATCTGTCCGTGAAGCGGTAGTCTACCGTACAGATGAATGATTATTTCGCAAACCATTTGATGGAATTGGGGATGGTTTTAGGCCATCCAAAAGACCCAAGATCAAATCTGGGTGGAGACATATTTCTGGTACTGTATCAGTACTGTAGTAGTCACTATAGTAGGTATTGTTCGGTACTGTAGTAGCCAGAACTATTCATCCATCTGGGCCATTGGGACACTGGTCTGGTCCTTGGGTCATGCAAGGCTTTTGGGACACCCAAGGTCGTCATGCCAATTTTCTCTCAAGGCTGTCAGGCCACCTCAAGGCCTTCGGGCCACCCCAAGGCCTTCGGGCCACATAAATATGCAAATATACCAGTTAGACTACAAGGGACAAGGATCTAGATGAGAATCAAATTAGGCACATTCACTAGAGAAGAGCTAACCTGAATTGGAAGAATGAGAGGGTATGGCATTGCCATCAGTACCAGGCCTATGCATATATGCACAAGAGAGCTAACCGACCAGCCTTGTGAAGGGGGAGTGCTGATATCATGACATGTTCTTGGGAGGAGAAGTTCCAAGTTATCTTATCTGGGTGATTTCCTCTAAGACCTATGGGTCTTGTAATTGTCTCTAAGACATCGAGCCTTGTAAGGGTTTCACCTCACCCCTTGAAAGGTGAATTATAAAAAATAGTTAAAAAGGCCTTTGGTCCATTCGGTAAAAATATAAAAAAATATCAGTATATGGAAGATATTATTGTTATTATATCATCACGTTTTAATAATAATTTAAGGAGTTGGAGGAAGAAATAAAATAAAAATTCTCATTAAAGAACATTACCTATTCTTCATATAACCTCAATAGGTTTTCACAAAAAGACTTCATAGGTGAGATTTATGACTAAAATAGAGTTTCTGGGATGATTTTATGGAATTTTGGAAGTTATTTGAGTAGTTATTGAAAAAAACCAAAAGGTTTTGTAGGTGTGAAGGAGAGAGAAGAGTGGGTGGCCTTTTTATAAGTGAGGTGAGTGGCCACTTCTAATTTTTGAAAATAAAAAGGTGTAACCATATTTTTCACACTTTAAATGGACCAAAATGGATTATTCATTGATAATTATACATTATAATGTCTAAATATATCCATAAAATATATTTTATATAAGTTTTTTGATCAATTTAACCCTTATTGTTTTAGTTTGAACCCCAATAAACTCATTTTTACCTTAACTGTGGTAAATAATTTTTACTATTTCACTGTAAATTTCGGTCGAAAATTAAGTTTACCTTATTATATAATATAAATTAAGGTTATTTAAAATATATAATCCTTTTTTAAAAATTTTATTCACAAAATTGGAAAATTTTAACTTAAAATTAATCCTACAAACATGCCGGTGAAGTGGGTTTTTTTAAGTCAAAATGTCTAGGAGTTTACAAAGTTTTTATGTCCAAATTCAATATGAAAATGATTTAAATGAACTAAATTGGATTAATAGATATATAATTTAACTTATTTTACTTTAAAACCAATTTAAAACATAATTTAAATTTATAAATAATTTAAGAAAAAAGGTGATTTTCAATTGAAATTTAGTATTTTTCACTATTCACAAAAAAATGAAGCATTTTATAAACATCCCAAAAACTCATCCTAAGATAATTTTGATATTATGATTTAAAAAATTGAATTAATTTTATCAAATAAATTTTCTAAAATTGGTAAAAAATAATATTAAATTATGTGTGCAATGAGTGACTAAACTATCTTTTAGAAAAAAATATAGTTTTTTCAGAAAAAAATTATTTTTCTTTTAAATGATTATTATTTTATTTATAATAAATTTATTGCCAGAATTTTCATAATTTATTTTGTACTTTTTATACCCAAAAATTTAATGATTAGGTTATAATTATATACTATATTATGGTTCATTTGGACTTGGGGTTTCATGTTTCATAGGCTATCGAATCGATTAAATATAAATAAATATATTTCATGGATTGTTTAAGATCGGTTTTCTGTGTCACATACTCTATAAGAGGTAGTTTTAATCTTTAAAATATTTGGGCATTTAATTATACCTACTTTAAATAAATTTTATCCTCACAATTTAAACTTTATCTCAGTAATGAAGAGGTTTCCATTTAGAAATACCATTGTTAAAAAAACCCAGATCATAAAAGGGTTAACAAAATATCCTCTTAGTAATAGAGAACGATATGTAAAAGGGTCACATGTAAAAATACATAACGAGGTTTATAATTAGGAAAAAAATTAGTGTAAAGTAAAGATATGGACAAATAATAAAATAATAAATAATTGTAGAGATTGATATAGGTCATTGATCACAAGAAAGTGAACGATCAATGAAAATTTAAGGACTCCAAAACCATAAATATTTGATTATTTAAAATACCATATGATTCATAAGATATGAAGGTAATAAGATAACATTTTTGTTCCAATATCCTTTTCCAAAATCTGAGTAATTCCTTTACTGTCTAATAATATAAGGAAATAAAATTACGTGATATGTTTCTTTTTCATAAGAACAATTTCATCATTTGGTTACGCTTCAAAAAATTTCCAATTCAATGCTTACTCTAATAAATAGATATCTAAAAATTAAATTTTTATTCCTAAATCACTAAATTTTACTTTTAATAGATCATAAGTTCCATAGAAGAGTGACAAGTCATTCTGTATGACTCTAACTATTTTATAGATGCAATATAATTAGCACAAGTTATCGAATATAATACATTAATCTTTAAACCAAACATTAACCCACTCGTTCATCATTAATATTTATTTAACAAATAATTTAACTAAAAACAATGACATAATAACCAGGAAATCATATATTCCAGAGGAAGGAATTAAACCCTTATCATCATTTGGTCATGGGTTCAAACCCCATTGCCTTGCTGGACATGACAGGTTGTCACCCAACATGAATGTTCTCCTTTTTCTAAAACTATATTAATATAATTCCTATAACATTCCAAAATTATGATGAACCAAAATTAATAAATCATAAAAGATATTTTCAAACATAAAGGATACCAATAAATTTAATATTAAGTATAAAAAGTAAATACATTCTTACTCAAATAACTTATGCATATACTAAACCAATGGTTTGTATTTTGATAAATGTTTTCTAAAGGTAATAATAATCATGTTATATTTATACCATAAAATTTTCAAATGGTGTGTTTAAGAATATGAACTTATGATAAAACTTAAACTCATAAACCCATGATGGTATTCATAATTATTAATTTAATTAATACATATATGATTCTAAAATTTTATAAATTCCTCAAATGCTTCAAGATTCTTATAATGAAAATTTCATTATTAAAAATACTTCTACAATTTTATTCTTTATTCCAGATACATAAAAACTTCAACCATTTTATTTCAGCATAGGTCCTTTATTGGTGAAGGGGTTAACCTTTAAAAGAGGTCATTGACTTGGAAAACATCCAAGTTCTCTATATTTAATACAATTAGCTATAAATGGATCCATATGATGAGATTTATTTCCTTCCATTATACTCTTTAATTTTCCTTAGCAATTCTTTTCTTAATGTCCTTTTTTATAAACATAAATCATGTTCTTATTCCATTGAAACACTTTCTTGGGTGTATATTTCTACATTTCTCACATGATGGAAATCAATCCTTCTTTCTTATATGGTCTCCATCACTCAATCTCTTAGAAAAATCCATCCTTCTCTTCTTTAGTGAGTCTGAGAGTTCATTAAGGTATAAGTTTTTAATAATATTTCAAGATAAATGATTAGGAATAATAGTGATATATTTCCCTCTTATAATAATCCCATTTGGTTTCTCATAGTCACAACACCTTCCTTCATATTCAATGTTAACAAAATTCTTTCAGGTTCCATCTATTTTCTAAAACCATAAAACCTAGTGTGAGTAGTAATAACCATAGTGGGAAAATAATATAATCATTTATAGAATGTTTAAATCATAAAACATTATTTTAAATCTAATAATCCATAGGTTTAAACTAGGTAATTCATTATCATCATATATTAGAATACTTTATAATGGTTTGTAAAGAAAATTTGAATTATCATAAGAGTATCCCTCAGGAGTGTTATATACTAGGTGATAAGTAAGGCCCATTGTCATTCACCAGGTAATGATTAGGTCCAGTCTAATGTTCCCTTTTTATATTTATTACCTCTAGGTAAATTTGCTAAAGAACCATGTCTACTTTTAGTATCTAGACATGGATTTATTTCAAGGAAAAACCACATAATCTTTACTTTACAAAAAAAGGATGTTCTTCTATACTTATCCTCAAAGTCTATAATAGGGTTATGATCTGTAATCTATGTTTTCATAAATATAGTTCCTAAGGTTTCTACTAAAATTCCTCAGATACCAAATGTAGTGACTCAAAACCCATTAGCCCAAAGTTAGTGTCTACTTTATTACATTAGTAAAAGATACAAGGAATCACATCATGATGGACTAAATAGTTTAGAAGTATTGGTAAAATAGATACATACTTGAGTCCCATATTAAATTTGAAAACATAAATTACAACTTTTTTTCAGATAACATTATTCCCTCTAGATTATCCTTTCTCATCAATCAGAGTACACTTCATGGAATTCTGGGGAAAGGAAACAAAATAAGGGTGAGCTCAAATACTCAATAAGGGTTTAGTAAAGCATAAGATATCATGAATCAATAAATAATAATAAATATGTCAAGTTAAATAACTGATCACACATTCCATTTAATCAATAATTTGGATATCATAATTAGATAATTCCTAATCAATATGACATGGTAAATAATTGAAAACAAATTCCATTTAATCAATAAACTGATAATGAAATGCATCTAGAGATAATATCATTATGAAAATATCATGGAAAATAAGAAAATGTGTAATAAGTATGTAAAATTAAATAAATGGACACAAATTCTATTTAATTAATAAACTAATAATGAAATACATCTATATATAATATCATTATGAAAATATAATGGATAACAAGATATTTCATAATCAATATGAAAAGGTAAATAACTGAAAACACATGTTATTTAATCGATAAAATGATAATGAAATTCACCTAGAGATAATATCATTATAAAAATATCATGGATAATAATAACTAAATTCTTAATGAAGGAAATACTTAATTATTCGATGTCATGATCTTAGGTATCATGATACCTCTACCGTCATGATCTTTCCTCAAGACAGTTTAAAACTGATGGTTAAAAACTCATTTTACTAAGTCTAGACAACTTATTAATCTAATGAGAATAATAATTCATTTAGGGTATATATTATTCAATCCCCCATCGATCACTACATTTCAAATTAATTCCTCTTATATCGAATAATCGATTTAATTCATAAAAAACATGTCTTTTCATCAAATATCTATATTGAGTAAATAATATGAATTTATCAATATTTCCCTAGATAAAAAAATAAATTTCAATGTATAACACCATATGTATAAATGATATATGGTTTAAGAAATAAACATATCCCTGATAAATAATATGGATATTTATGGGAAATTTAATATCCACAAGAAATTGAATAATTCAATATAAATTGAATTATTATAAAAATGAATCAAGGAAGTGAATATCGATACCTTACTTGGTCAAAATGATCATAAAACATATATAAAATGAATAAGTATGGTATTAATAAAACATATCCTCAATGGAGTATATTAAAAACAAAAGGTTTTTGTCGTTGATGAATATGAATACCATAAAAAGGTTTTTAAAAACATCAATGAGGAAAATATCCTTATCATTTTGAAAATCACCGCATAAAACTAGAAGTTTATAAAAAATGTTGAAAATAATTTTCCTTGAAAATAACCTTTTAAACTTATAAAGTATGTTTTAAAACATTGAGTGGTCATGTTGGTAGAAGATTCCATACACATTGATTATGTTAAAACAAATATTCCTTTAACATTTTTTGTAAAGGCCAAACGAGCTTTGTTTTAAAAAAACATGAATATTCATTTAAAAACTTTTTGTAAAGTGTAAAAATATTTTAAAAAATATTTAATAAATAATTTTAAAAAGGCTAAAAATATTTTTTATTTTTTATATAAAAATTGGTTTTGGGATAAAAAAATTCCCTAAATAAGAGAGAAATGAAGTTGGGTTTTATTAAAAAAATTCACAATTATTTAAATTACTAATGAGTCAGAAAATGGTACCATTACTTGAAAAATTCATGAAGAACCATAATATAATACAATTAAATGGTTTATTAATCAATGATCAAATAATTTATTTCAATGTAAATTCATGTATAAATAATCCCAATTAAAATTAGAATGTGAAATAAACCCTTACAAAGATCATAACGTTGAAATGAAAATTAACCAATGAATCAATTATATGCAGTAAATTTAAATCCAAATAAAACAAGTGGAAACACAAAATCATATATTAAAAATTATTTAAACACATTATATTATAATATAAAATATAATAAATAAGTAATATAACCTAAAGAAAATAAAGTGAGTTATGAAATTCTTTACCACTTGGTAACACCCAAGTCAAATCCCCTTGGAAGAAATAATTCAAGTTGAAAATAAAATACCATGGTTTATTAATTAATCATGTTTTTAAACATAATATGGGTATTATATACACTATATAAATGAAATTAGGTTCATGACATTACAATATACCCCAATAAAGAGAAATTAAGAGGAAGTCCCTTACCCCGTGTTTCCTTTTGATTGAAGATGATTTAACCTCTTATATAGTGGTTTTAAAAATTTTATTTACTTATTATAACCATATTAATATTTTTAATATAATATATTTTCTTTTAATAACATCTTATCACCAATTCTTCAATAATATTTCATTGTTTTCATTGTTTTAGGTGTTAATTGCCTTATTTTCTCGTGCTTGTTTTGTCATGAAAGATCTGGTTCTTGCACCTATTATAAAGTTAAACCATCTCCAGAATAAAAATAATGAAATAATTTTTATATTTATATATCAATAATACTTTTAATACCAATCTTGAAATACTATTTTGAAAATTGAAGTACGTTACGATCATGGAGATGGTAGGCCGTACATACACATGAGTAACATTTCCATTTTTCATTGATCGTTATAGAAATGGGTTGAGTAATATTTTATCTTTAAAAAATTATAATAATATCATAAATACAATATTATTTATTTAAATATACATATATATCATCAATTTTGTGTGGTGATGAAAAGAGAGTCACATCACTTCGTGGAGGTTGTAGTCCACATGTACACAAATAATATTATCATGTTTCAATGAGTGAAAGGCAAAGAAATAAAATGATATATTATCTATTTATAATGATAAATATGTAATAAATATCATAATTATTTTATTTTTATAATATATATTCATTAACTTTATCTTTATTACCATCCCAGTAAATCATTAGTGAAAAATAAATCGCATCGCTTCGCGAGGCGTTAGTCCGCCATACACACGTGTAGTGTTATCATATCCCCTACGAAATGGATAGTAAAATGGTATATATGATATAATTACTCAATATATATAATTATTTTATAAATATCATATATAAATATTTTATATACATCATAATACCAAACTGTGAATGGTGGTAATGGAAAAAATAAATGACATCGGTTCCGGAGGTGATAGTCTGTTGTACACATGAATAATGATTTAGTAGCCCATTTGATGGAAGTGGGGATGGTTTTAAGTCATGAAATTAAGATAAAAATATAAAAATATATTTAATATACAGAATTTATTATATAATCATGGGTTAATAATAATTAAATGATTTGGAGGAAGAAATAAAATAGAAACGCTTGTTAAAGAACATTACGTCTTCTTTATGTAACCAACTTAGGTTTACACAAATATTTTTCCTAGATTGGATTTATTCGAAAAATAAGTCTTCTAGGATGAGGTTATAGAATTTTGGAATTTATTTGGGTGGGTATTTACTGACAAAAAGGGTGTGAAGGTGTGAAGGAGGGAGAATAGTCGATGGCCTTTTTTAAGTCAAGTGAGTGGCATACTTGTAATTTTTGAAAAGCCAAAGGTGTAACCACGTTTTTCACATTTTAAAAGGGTCCAAAATGGATTATTATAAATACTTATACATTATAATGTCTAAATATGGCCATAAAATATATTTTAAATACGTTTTCAGGTCAATTTATCCCATATAAATTTAAATTAACCCCCAACAAACCCGTTTTTTACCTTAACCATGATAAATAATTTTTATTGTTTTCTCTATTAATTTTGTTCTAAAATTAAGTTTAAATTATTATATAATATAAATTAAAATTATTTTAAATATATAACACATTTTAAAAAATTCAAGTCACATAATTGGTAAATTTAAATTTAAAATTAATCCCACACACACAATGAGAAAACATGTTTTTAAAGAGAAAATGTTCAAAAGTTTACAATGTTTTTAAATACAAAATCAATATATAAATGATTATAATGAAAAAAATTAGATTAATAGATATATAATTGAACTAATTTTACTTTAAAACTGATTAAAAATGTAATTTAACTTTATAAATAATTTAAATGAAAAGGTAGTTTTCAATTGAAATTCATCATCTTTGAGTATTCATAAAAAAATTAAACATTTTATAAAAATCCAAGAAAGTCACCCAAAGATAATTTTCATATGATTATTTTAAAAATTAATTTTATTTTATCAAATAATTTTTCTAAAATTGGTAAAAATTAATTTTATATTATGTGTTTAAATAGCGACTAAACCGTCTTTGAGAAGAAAAAAATACAGTTTTTTCAGAAAAAAAATTCTTTTTATTTTAAATGATTATTATTTTATTTCTAATCAATAGATATCCATAATTTTTATAATTTTTTTATTAATATTAATACCTTCCAATTTAATGGTTCTTTTATAATGGTATACAATATTATAGTTCATTTTGACTCAGGGTTGCATGTTCCACAAGCTATTGAAGAGATTTAATTTAAAGAAATATATTTCTTAGGTTTTTTAAGATTGATGTTCCATGTCACATACACTATCAAAAAAACTATTCCTTTTTAAAATCTTGGGTTGTTACACTTATACCAATGGTTTTAACTAACTGCTGGTATAATCTGATGTATTATAGACTATACCAACTATTAGTTAAAACTGTTACTATATGCTCCTACTTATACCACATAGTGCAACCCCTTCCACTTTAACAGATTAGTTCCCCATGACCATATTTTTTTCCTCTAGTATTCACATGAGTTCCCTTCACTTATACTTCAATTATTATTTGATTCATTATTAATATAGTGATTTTTAGGTTAAATCATCATGTTTTATTTCTTTTGTTCACTCTTTCTCTTATTTTATCCCCATATTTCTGAATTTTCATGCCCTAGATTGTGAATGAACTAGAAAATAATGAAATTACCATGTGTACCTCTATGAATCAACATAAATATTTTAAATCTTATTTTTTTCATGAATTGAAGTTATGTTTAATAATTCAGGGTGTGTTATGGGTATAATAAATTGTTTTTATAATTTTTAAATCCACTTTATTAATATTTATTCTATCAATGGATTGATTAAGTTTAAAATTGGTTCAAATAAAATTAAAATTAAAATTTTAGTTTTGATATATTTATTTTAAGGAGAATTTTTATTGGTTCACCATCTATATAGGATTCAAAGTATTATTTTTAAAATACCTAATTATAAATATGACATGATTGGAACCCAATGATGTAATTTTTTTTGTAAAAAAATAATATTATAAGATATTAAATTCTCATTATTGGATAATAAATGTGCATTTTTTTAGAAGTGTATTGGAGTTTTTTGTGTTGTATAATGTATATTTATTACTCATTGATATAAAGGATTTCAATATTATGTTTTCATATATATGGTATTGTGTTATATCATGGGATAGAGTTATGAATTTAAGTATATATATGATAAATATATAGTTTTAAATATTTTCAAAGGGCCTTTCCCTTCCTAAATTTTAATTTCCATGATAAATTAAGTTGTAGTATTTTGTAATGATGTATTCATGTATATTAAATTTTATTTTTATATATAGAAATGGAGATTTGTTTAAAATGTAATTGACTTCAATTTTATTTATATGATTTTTGAATTGATTAAAATAAAGTTAGCATGTCTCATTTCCTTAAATAAATGTTCAATTTGGTAATGAAATATGGTTTGTAAACTGAAGTATGTTTTTTTTTCATTTACAAATAAATGTTTTTAGAATAATGATTTGATATTGTATATTGATATTGAATAATTCAATATTTCTATTGGAATTATTAAATGACTATGATTATTACTTATGTTCCAATTGGTTTTGTTTTTATGAATTCAATAAAGATGTTATGTTATGGTGTTTTTTCACCATATAAGATGATTTTTAAGTTTGAAATGAGTTTTTATGGTCTATATTTTATAACCTCTTAATCATTTAGCTTGATTCTCCAATGTATTAGTACCTTATGAAGATGTTTGGTAATATTCTTAGATGATGATTCCATCTTTCTATATTTTTATTCCCTAGATTGAAAATTACCTAACCAAATAATAAAATTTTCATGTTTCTAAATGTTTTTTTAAAAGAAAGTGTGAATTAAATAAATAACCAATTATAGTGTGATGATTAAGTCAACGTACTACCTTATTTTTTAGTGTTCATGGCTTATACCATGTTGGTTGAACATACAATGCCTCTACTTTTAGTAAAAATAAATTGGACCAAAATTTTTCATTCAAAATAATTGTTTTTTCATCTAAATTTAGGAATTTGTCTTTATGATATATATTAAAATATAACCCCATGTATGATTTTTTATCTCTTGATCCTTTAGAGGTAAGCCCATTTTTTTCCTCTAACTTAAATATTCGGAATTTAAAAAAAATTTCTTCTTATGATCTCTATATTGGTTGACTTGAAATGTTGTTGAATTAAATCAACCAAACCTAAATTTAATAGAATCAAACCAACCTAAATCAAACTAGAATAATTCAGCCAAAAATTATGAACACTAACTCAACTAAAACCAATCTGAACTGAACTGAATTGAAGTAACCTAAATAAAACTTAATAAAATTGGAAGTAAAAGAATTGAAATGATTTGAATAAAATAAAAGTAAATTAAAACCCAATAATTTATATAAATTTAGCATAACAAAACTAAATATAATATGAAAATATATGATCTAGATCCAATTAATCTAAATTGAATCAAAATGATTTAATCAATGGTAAAAACATATGTATTTAGTTGTGGAATTATTTTTTTCTCATAATATGTATTCAAAAGATTCATGATAGTCATTAATAATCTAATTATAGTATAAAATTTTGATATTAATAGTTATTTTTCAAAAAAAATGAGTAGAAGTTTGATAAATGATACTAATCATATTTCAACCAAGTTTCAAAGCAAGTTGGATTTTTTTTAGATTTTATATTTAAAAATTATTTATTTAGTGGTATTATTCATTTCCTCTATTTTAATTATGTTGTAAGACCATTTTTAAGTCACAGAAAAGTTATCTACCATATAAAAAACATTCTTTTCAAACAAACTACCATATCTGGTATCATAATAGAGATAAAAAGGCAATCCTTGACTATTCATGATCAAAATGAAAATAGTTGAAATGATAATTTGGTATTTGATTGGTTTTATTTTATTCATCAACATAAGAAATAAAGTATTTCAATGTAAGAATATAATGACAAGAGTACACATGATACAATTAATGAAAATTATAATGTTTCATGGGTGAAAAAATTGAGGGATGATATCAGGGTTCATGTATATTGGGTAAGTGGTAAAATGAAAAGGTTGAAATTTTTAATGTGGTATTATCATGAGAAAACTATGTATGTGATTTTTAATACTATCATTGATTATGTTTTTACCCTTTTTAAATACTTTCTTCCTAATGATGTAGATATCCCCTCAAATAATTATATGGCATAGATGTTAATTAACCAACTTATATTTTCTAAAAAAATCATGCTTACCTAAAATATTTCATCTTATTTTAAAAGTAAAATGTTTTAGTAAATGATTATAAAGAATATGATATATCTCAAGCGAATCCAAATACAAATTAAAAACCATCTTGGGTTCCCTAGAACTTAATATGACACTTATTATTGATTCCAAAGCTCTAAAATATTTTCACATCTGATGAAGTCTCAATAAATATGGGAGTGAATAATGGTGATAGAATTATAGATAATGATGAGTTGGTTTATCCCAAAGATGGAATAGTATAAATGGAATTTTATGCCTGGTATCATATCTTTCTGTATGAGGTTTGTAATGCCAGATCGGGTTTATCATGTAATGGTTTTAATCTATTTGGTTAGATGATTACTTTGCACAACACATGTTTTGTTTTCATTCACATTTATAACCATCCTCTGTTAATGTGTATAAAATAACCATTCACTTTATTGATAATGAAAGTGACATAGATGTGTACATACAACCTTCAATAAAATAGTGGAATTAAATTTAGAATGTGGGTGCACACATACACAATGCTTCTTTAAAAGATATATTTTCGATGTGTGTTTCACTCATGTGAATAATAAATGATTTTATTTCTTATGAAATGATGTCTCGATAGAGAACAAATGGAAAACAATAATATCTTATTTTCTTGAGGATTCATGATCTAGTATAATTAAATATCACCATAGTTTAATTTTCATGGGACATCATCCATTATTTCTAATGTATTATCTATACAGAAATAAGCATTGAAGGTTTGACAATACCATTAAGACAAATAATTCCCCTCAATACATGCCTAGAACTTATGTGCTTAAATAATTACAATATTAAAAAATTCATCCTAGAAAGGTCAGAAAAAAACTAAAAAGAGGAAGAATATTTCCGTTGAATCCAAGTACAACTGAAATAATAAATGAATCCTCTTTTATTTACCTTATTGGTTAACCAATTTCCTCTATAATTATTTAGATATAATTAACTTTGAGAAAAAATATGTTAAATGTTTATTTTAATTATTTTAAATGTTAATGGGAAGAAAAAAAATATGATATTTGATCTCGGTGTGACTTAGTGGATTGGGGTATCATACCATAACTATATCCTGTGTGATCAGTGAAAATAAATGGAAAGTAACCTATGGTTTATATATTTTGATGCCTTTAGAGAATAATCAATTTATGAAATTACTAGAGACTATAAAGGTTCTTGATGGATATTCAAGAAATATATCAAAATTGGATAATAGAAGAGATTTAATACCAAAATCTATAAAAACTCATGATTACCATATCCTTTAGGATGAATTGATTCCAATAATAATCTTTCATTTATTATCTAATAAATTAAGGGTGATGGTGATTCAATTTATACATTTCTATAGAGATCTATGTGCTAAAAGTTTGTCCAATTCTTTATTGAAAAAATATAGGAAGAGGAACTATTAGTTCTATACATGTTAGAGAAATGTTTCCCTCCATACTTTTCAATTTCATGTTGTATCTAACCATCCATATAACATTGGATTATTAAACACACTATCAAGTCTCTATGATGAGATGCAAGTGGATTGATTCAATTATGTGACATTAAACATTTATTGATGATTACAGATTTATATTTATTTAAACTACTTACTTCTTGGCTACTAATGATCCATATATTTTGGTATCAATGGAGAAACAATTATTATATGTGAAACATCATATGAGACCTAAATTCAGTGTCATTAATCCAAATAAATATTTTTATGATAGTGGGGATGAATTTAACATTGTTGTTGTGTACATTAGTCTTGATAAATACAATATGTATGATGACTCAAATAGTCCAATAGTTAGACTTAATGGTGATACTTAAGTAGTTGTGGGTAATATAGAAAAGAAACCATATATGGTCTTAGTTCATTAAATTTAGCTCTACTTGGGTCTTTCAAGATCATTAAATTCAAATTTCTTTATTTTTTTATTAGATGTTAAATGATCATGTGAATTTTTTTATTATTTATAAATTATAATTTCATATTTAACTAAGTTTTTCTTGGAGATTAAATACCCATGTAGATTTTTTTTATTATTTTTTAATTATAATTCTATATTAGTGTTTTATGAATTATGAAGTGAATTTATATAATTTTAAAAAATATATGATGTTATGATGATTATATTATAAAATATGTAAAGTAAATATGGAATAATTTATCAATACTGTAATTTAAAATTTTGATGAATGATGGGTTAATTAAGTATCATTTCATTCTCAAATAGGATGTATGAAATTTTTTTCTTTATTTTGGGTGTGTGTGAGTTTTCTTAATAATGTTGGTTTTTTATATTAAAGTGATTGGATGATCCAGATTGATATAATTAACCCCCATTGAGGGTGGATATGGGTAAAATGGATCAGGTTTGATGAAATTTCACCATATTCCATAGCTAAAGTAGGGTTGTCCTCTTATATTTTTTGGGCATAGTGTGAGTTGTTTTGGATCGATTGGGACTTGGGAGACCATGTGGATTGGTATATGGGTATGGGTGACAAATCCATTTGATTTGGTTGTATTTGGTTTAGTTTTGTTTTTATTGGTTGAATTTAATTGTTTTTTATATTGAAAACAAATAATTTGTTTTAAAACAAACTTCCTCCATAAAGTATTTAAAAAACTCACTTTGCATCCATTAAAAATAATTTTAAATACATATCTTGGACTTAAAATGTTTCTATATCTACTAGATCCTCTTTGAAATTGTTCCCACATAATACCTTTATATGTATACCACTTTTTCATCTCATTCTATCCACTTTCTATCATTTATAATTTCTATATGTTTATCTTTGCATGCTTAAATTTACGATTGCTACCAATTTTTCATCATCAAAATAATTATCACCATCACCATCATCATCGTCATTATATTTATTTTATTTTCATTCATTTTTTCTCATTATATTTCTTCTTACCTTTATTTATAACCTTATCTTCCACATGAACCTGGGTTCCCCAGGACACCTCCCCCCTTCCCCATATAATGGTCATTGACCCTTACATGAGACTTCTCATATGTAAGGGCCACGATGACCCTGATGTGGGGTTTTATTTTTATTTTTCCCTTTTTTATTATTAAATCCTTCAACTAGCGGATGTTTGGATGAGAACATTTTGCTTTCCATGTAAGGGCCATGTTACCCTTATGTGGGGCTTTCACACTCACACCCAGGATAAATCCCCTTTAGTAGACCCCTATGTATCATTCCAAGAAGACCCTTACACAACAACTCTATATAAGGATCATCGCCCAAATACCCTTCTTCCCAACATTACGGAAGGGTAATTTCTTGGTTACCCTTATGCAGTTATTATTCATAAGAGTAACCCCATTCCCAGTATTGCAATTCTCCCTTGAAACTCTCCTTACTTTCAAAAACCATTATCCACACCTAGAGACTTTTAAAATTCATACCAATAATATAACTAAATAAATAAAATAATCTCATATCTAAATAAAGACCCACTAATCTCACTGAAACGTAGATCAAACCATAACCAAATTCTAAAACTCTAACCAATACTTATAGACTATCTATAACTTGGAAAAAACAGCATGAAAACTCCTCCTCTAAGAATGATCAATCCATAAACTCGACTCTAAATCTCTCTTGACATATCCAACTCCTTAAATGATCCCCATTTATCTTTTTCAATCCAAGTTTCATATTTAATTATCATGCCAAATAGAAAACCACTCAATACTGCACCAAAATTTAAAATACAAAATTAAAACTATATTTTCAAATTTAAATTTAGAAACTCAAACTTAAACAAAAAACCAAATTGGAATCATAATCCAATGACTCTAACACCACCATTGGGCCTCATCGCATATGGGAAAACCAAATATCGCACCTAAAACCATCCCTGAGAACCCAATATCACAAGGCATCACCAAAAAAATTTAAAAAAACTATTCTAAACTAAAATTCTATATTCAAAATAATAAATTTGTATTTAAATGAAAGAACAAACCCATTTGGATTTATATCCAAAATTTAAAACAAGACTTTATGGGTAATCAATTAAAAGATAGAAAATTGATATATTGAGTTAGCTTCATTCATTAAAATTGCATTAAATGATAAGTGAATGATGCAATGTGAAATTATTTATGTTGCCTCTTGATTTACTGTATTATATTTCATATATTGGATGTGTTATTATTATTTTGGAGCCCAATTTATATGCTTAGGAAAATTATAAATTTCATAATCTAAAATAATGAAATTATATATAGAATGTGCATGAACAAATGACCTAACCCAACATGAAAAAATGACCAAATGAACTAATCCAAAATGAACCAAATGAACCTACACCAATAAAAAATGACCAAAATACTTAACCCTATATAAACCTGATTACCTAACTGAAAAATGAAAAAATAACCAAATAAACTAAGCCAAAATGAAGAAAATAACCTAACCAAAAATTAACCAATATACCATGGCCCAAAATAACCCAAATTTCCTAAACTAAAATGAAAAAATGACCTAACCCAAAATGAAAAAATGACCTGACCCAAAACTGAGAAAACCTAAAAATGAACCAAATGAACAAATTATGTAACCAAAAATAAACCAAATAACCTAACCGAAAATTAACCAAAAATACCTAACCCAAAATGAACCAAATGACCAAAAACAAAATGAACAATTGATCCAAATAACCTAACCCAAAATGAACCAAATAACCTAACTTAAATGAACCAAATCACCTAACCTAAAATGAACAAATGACCTAACCCAAAATGACTTTGCCAAAATGAACCATATAACCTAACCCAAAATGAACCAATTGATCTAAATATAAAAATTAATTAACTAAAAAATGAATCAAATAGACTAACACAAATTAACCAGAATTACCAAACCCAAAATGAACCAAATGATCCAACTAAATGAAAAAATGATAATGTAACCCAAAGAACTTAACTAAAAATAAATCAAATGACATAACTCAAAAATGACCAAATTGAACAGACACAAAATTAATCAAATGACCTAAACCAAATTGAACTAAATGATCTAATAAAATAAACAAATGAATAAATAACCAAATTACTAAATAACATAACCAAAAAATAAACCAAATAAACAAATGACCAAATAATCTAACCCAAACTGAATTGGATTCAATCAAACATATTAGAATAAAACCATATCATGCCCATGTTTAACATGATAATTAAAACGTGTTGATAATATTATGTCATTATTACTAAATTTATAATTAAATACATATTTATTTTCTATTATAGTAAATGAAAAATATCTAAGATATATGAAGGGATAGAATTTTTGAAAATGATCACCACATAAGAGAGATGGGAATTTCTCCTCTGGTTCCTATTGTGAGTACACTATTTATATATATATACAAGTTACTTAATATATAATGTCACATCATTAATAATTTTTAAATTTTAATCTGGTTCCACTACCTAGGAGAAAACTGTTCTATGGGTAGACTAGTAACAATGGTGAATAACTTACCAGCTTGAGGGGGGAGGTACTAAAGCTACGTGCAACACTAACTGTTCCCGATCACACCTAGACCCTTCAGTAGGTATACTATCTACCAATACTATAACACCCCAAGCTTCCACTATACGGTTCTCTTTGAATAATACAGTAGCGTGTGTTGTATGCAACTTCGAGTTCTAACAAACACCACAACCAATCAAACTAGCCGTTATGAATAGTAATACCCACTTTTTGAAATTTTATAAATTTTATCTTTCAAAATGAACTTCATTTTCGGATTCAGAATATCGAAATTATCCTAGGGTGAAATTTTGGTATTTTTCTGAAAAATTTCAATTTTTGATGAATAGTGAAAAAACACTAAGTTATAGTTTAAAACCGAATTATTATTTAAATAATTATTTATTTTATTTTAATTTAATTTAGGTAAAAATAGATAAATAATACCAATATAAGTTCAATTTAATTCATTGGAGTTAGTTTCGAATAATTTTAGATATATAAAAATTTTATTGAACTTTTCACCGTCTTTTACCCACCTCCTAGGAAAATTTGGAAATTCACATAAAACATAATTTTACTGCTTCTGTGAGTGGAATTTAGAAAATCCAAGAGACACGGTTCTTATCAAAGAGAAAAATGTGATTCAATGAGATGAAAATAATTTTTGGTGAATAATAACTTTTTTACTTTTATTTACCACGGTTAAAAGTAAATAGGGTAATTAAGGGTAAAGATGATATTAATATTACCCTAACACATGTATTAATTCTATTTGAAAAGCGTATATCGACCAAAAACAACCTTAGGAATAAAATATTATCATTTAGGTCCACTTGGATTAGATTAGGACATTAATTATTATTTAATTCAAATAATAGTTAAAATAGGTAAAATCAAAGTTTAATTACTAAACCATTTCTAATATATAGTTATACATAAGATAAATTCGATTATAAATATTAATTAGAAAGATAAAAAGATTTCCTACATAATGGTATTTTATTTATAATTTTTAGACATTAAATAATTTAATTTATTTATGACACAATGGTGATGCATTAATTACCTAATTAATGAAATATTAAAACAATTGATATTATAAATATCCAAATAAATGTAATTTGATACTTTTTATTATAATTTTATAGATTAATATGAAATTTTAGTATTTCTTTAATTATGTTTGTTCGAAGTAGTCATCGTGTTACGATTTTCAGAAAAATCAAATACCAAATAGTGTCAAAATTGACATAAAAGAGTTTTTAAAACAAATATTTTATTATTAATTGATATTCTATTACTAAAAATATAAGGTTCAGACAAGGACTTATATCATGATAGGTGTATCATTAATGGACCACTTGGGGGTCTCTTGGATGTATATAGTAATTTTATTAACTATATAATATAAAAATACAAAGTGACATGGTAGATGTCAATCTAATTAACTAAGAGTTAAAACTAAAATATAAGGTTAATATAATGATCCAAAACTATCTAAAATCTATTGGTTGAAAGTATGTCGAACCATCCCCACCTTATAATTTCAATAATACACTTTTGAGCCATTAGAAACCGAATATGAATTTATTATAAATTAATACTTTAAGTTTTTCCTAAAGAGCCCCTCCTCCCTCTTATAAAAGGACACCACTTCTAACAGATTCTTCACACCTTCAAAGCCTTTTGGATCGGCCAACCACTGACCAAATATTCTCTCAACTTACATCACTTATACCTAGAGGCCTTCCTTTATTCATAAAGCCAACCTAAGGAGCCCTTTTGATCAAATCAAAAGGAAGAACCCGGAGAAGAGGTAATGTTTTTCACCACCCTCTTTCAAGTTCCTTTCTTCTTCAACTTCTTATTTATTTGTTATTACCATTATAAAATAATAACTCCAGTATCTTCTATATACTGTGATGTTATTATAAATATGTTACAACCATTTTCAGTATTCTATCCATCCTTTGAATGACAAGTCACCATACGTGCGTATATACGACTTACCGTCTCCACGTTGTGGTGTAATTGTTATTCAAAACATTATTATTTGGATGGGTATAATAATGAAGTTTAATTCATGTAAATAATAAATATAACATGAAAATGATTCTTTATATATGATATACCATCCAATTATATATTATTTTAATATCAAAATAATGATATTTTCGCTCATGCGTACGTATGGACTACCGTCTCCACGAACGCGATGAGATTCATTCCCCATCGTATCTATTCTAGTATTATTATCATTTGATGATACAAATAATGTTTAAGTACTTCATATAATTCTGTATATGAATAATACACATCCCATCCATAACAAATATGGCTCACATAACAAAGAATACAAATAAAGACGAATCTGTTAACACCCGAAATGATGATAATATTAAGATATTACTAACAAATCAATGTTAAAAGATCATATATGATATCATATTAATGTATATGATTCTTGTATAATTTAGTAACAATTATTTAACCATTATAAAGAAGGTTAACCTACCATCAACCAATGAAAAGTACAAGGTAAGGGTTTATTTCACAATCTCTTCATTATCCGAGGTTGTTTATACGTAATTATCTACTCGAACCTCTTTATCATCCACATCCATGTTTCGTAAAATAGTATTTCAAATCAATTTTAATATCTAATATAAAATGGTTTAAAGTCATTTATACTCTTATTTGTCTTGAATGGAATCTTTCCGTCATTTTCCAAACAAGGTACTTCATGACATTTTCAAAAAATTTAAGGTAAGAATGTTTTTTAACTTATACGGTGGGTGCGACTATTTTCTGTCATTATAACATCGTCAAAGTTTCCCTTAAAATCTTATAAGAATATTTTCAAAATAAATGTTTTCTTTATGTGACTCTTAAATTATTTAAAAATATAAAGAGATATGTCTCAAAAAAAATGTTTTGATTTCATCTATGTCAACATCCTTTGACAGATTTTAAGTTTATTTGAAGTTGATTTATTATGATACAAAACTTCTATATTGTATTGAGGGTTTTGTGATATGTTTGACTATGGATGTGCTATTTTTATACCATTCATGGTTTATGGTTAAATTATTGACATTTTATATGCTGGTTTTAATACAAATGTTTATATGAGGAATGTATTGGACTTAGTAAGTGACGGGTGAAGCTCGCTATATCTCCTCGATGCATCAGTAGGTCTCATGAGACGACTAGAAGTGGAATTGGCCGAGGACCATTCCGAATTTGATTTATGGTTTTGGCCGAGGCCTTAATCATTTTTAGACATCTTGGCCGGGGCCTTGACAAAATGTTTCAGAATGTCCAGAATTATACATTCCCTCATTATGGAAATAATATTGATGGTTCATGTGGTCATTCGACTGGTAGAATACCTATGATTATGTTTTATTATGGAATTATTTACTCAGCTCATATTCTTTCCATAAAATTATTCATGTTTATTTTTGGTAAAGGCATGTGGTTTCAATTATTTACCATGCTTAATATTTATGTCATTTTCCTCTGTATTACATACCCTTACTGAGCGTTTGAGCTCACCCCTTTCTTATGTGTCATTTTCCTAGGGTATGAAGAAGTTAGTTATGAGTGACCATCAGACATAATCTAGGAGGCTTGGATGTTTCTAATGAAATATATTTGTGTTGTATTTCTTTTCATTTTGTAAAGATCAACTTATGTATGAATCTTGTTTCCAATAATACTAAACTGATCGGTCTTTCGAGACATGATTTCCTTATGATCATTACAATGTTATGTAATAATGCACTGACATTGGGAAACTAGGGTCGGAGCGTTACAATTGGTATCAGTGGAAGTTTAGTACAAACCTTGGAAACAAGATTTAGATAAACTCTGATTAGAGCACATAAACCTAATATGGACTTTGAGGATTAGTATAGAAGAACTTCGTAGAATTCTGATATTGTAGAGATTTTGTGAGTTTTCTGAGCAATACATCCCTTTCTGGATACGAGCAGGTAGAGGCGGCTCTGGCATAGATGTACCTAGGGGTAAAACCCAAGAACACCGCTTTGAGCTAGACTCGAACGGGAACTGGTGCACGACAACAGGCCTTGCTGAACTCTTGGTTATGACACTCCCAGGGGATATGATTAGGATAATTCTCATTTTATTTAAAAAACATTATGAATGGTTTATGAGTATATACTTACTCAAAGAAAACATTTTTATGATTATGGGTTATATCCATAAATAGTTCAATTTATGTTAAGTGTTTTACAAGTATGGAATTATGTATTTTGATTCATAAACTGATCTAGTTTATGCCAGTGTTTAGAAATGGCACCTAGTGGAAGAAATGGAAACCGTATCAATGCACACAATCCATGTAGGGATTTCCTTCCTGCTCAAGATAATTATAGTGGTGTTAGTGATGCAACTGGTTCTGATCAGCTAATCACCAAACTAGGAAAACTCACTCAGGTTATGAATAATAACCTTACCCGTATGGAGCACCCTGATCCATAGCGTGGAGGATCAATATTAGATCACTTAATGAGGAAAAAACCACCAACATTCAACGGGAGTAAAAATCTATTAGTGGCTGAGCAATGGATAAACTCTTTAGAGAAAATATTCCAAGCTTTAGGGAGTAGCGAAAGGGAAAAAGTTATCATGGTAGTTTACCACCTCATTGGAGATGCTGATCAATGGTGGTCCTTGATTAAAAACACAAAGGATGATGAGGAACTATCAAATATGGAGTGGAGGGAATTTAAAGAAATTTTCTTAGAAAAATACGTTCCCCGTGACCATCGAGCATATATGGAAAGACAATTTTTGAGTCTGAGACAAAAGGAGGATGAGAATGTCGCAAAGTATGAGGCTAACTTTACAAGGTTATCAAGGTATGCTGCAGATTATATACGTAACCCAAGAAGTAATATTGATCATTTTTTGATGGGTTAAAACCGTTTCTCCATCGAGCATTGGTCTCACAATCCTTCTCGTCATATGAATATATTGTCTCGTGTGCTATCAAGACAGAAAAAGATTTCTCTAAGTCTTATGAATTTAAATCAAAGCAAGAGAAGAAGAGATCTGCTGAACACTCTGGTAAAGGAAATAAGGAAAAAGGGAAGAAGGGAAGAATTGAATTTCCACCTTATGATAATTGTGGAAGGAAGCATCCTGGTTCCTGTCTAAAAGGAAAAGGAGTATGCTACAATTGTGGACAGAAAGGCCATCTAGTTGGTGATTGTAAAGGAAAGAAATACACTACCAATGTTCAATGCTATAATTGGATGGAGATGAGACATTATGCAAATGAATGTCCTAAGCATCAGGGGAACTTACCTCAGAAAAGGCCAAGGGATCAAGGCCAAGCCTTTTCTATTACTACTGCTGAGGTAGAAGCTCTGAAAGACATGATGGCAGGTAATTTAATGGTTTCCTCAAGTTTAGAAAATGCATTATTTGATTCTGGATCATCACATTGTTTCATATCTTCCCTGTTTGGTAAGAAGAATAGATATTTCCAATTTGATTCAACAAGGGAATTGTTAGTTAAAACTCCTAAGGGAAGAATCATTGCAACCAAGTTTTGTGAATTAGTCCCCATTAGAGCACATAAATGTTCTTTATCTAGGATCTCATCGTCATACCTATGATTGAATTTGATATAATCCTTAGTATGGATTGTTTTTCGGACCATGATTCAAAAATTTATTGTAAGAAGAAAGAGGTTACTATTTTTGATGACGATGATAAGGAAAACCTTATCTTTAGAGTGGAATCGTAACCCCCTAATTCTTACCTAGATCCACCCCCAGTAGCTCAACAAAACTCAATTATCAGGGAGGAAGAGAATGAAATAAATATGGGTGAGGAAAGGAATGTTCAAATTGAGGATGTACCTATTATGAGAGAATATGTTGATGTGTTTCTAGAAGATTTACCTGGACATCCTCTAGAATGAGAAATTAAGTTTTCCATTGATTTAATTCCTGGTTCAAAGACTATATAGAAGACCCCTTATAGAATGGCCATTGTGGAATTATTTGAACTAAAGAAACAACTATAGGAATTGAGTAATAAGGGATTTATTCACCCTAGTGTTTCTCCATGGGGAGACCCTGTCCTTTTTGTTAATATGAAAGATGGATCTATGAGGTTATGTATCGACTACAGGGAGATCAATGCTATAACAATAAAGAACAAGTATCCTCTACCTCTCATTGATGATTTATTTGATCAAATTCATGGAGTTCAATAATTTTCAAAGATTGAACTTCGATCTGGATATCATCAGTTGTGTTTGAAGAAGGAAGACATTCTGAAGACAACATTTCGAACCAGGTATGGGCATTACGAGTTTATAGTAATGCCTTTTGGATTGACGAATGAACCCTCTTTATTCATGGATATAATGAATAGAGTTTTCAAGGAATATCTCGATGAATTTGTGGTGGTATTTATTGATGATATCTTGGTATACTCCAAAAGCTATGAAGATCATGAAAATCAATTGCGCATTATCCTGAAGACTCTTAGAAGACATGAACTATATGGGAAGTTTAGAAAGTGTGAATTCTGGCTTCAGGAGATCTCTTTTCTTGGCCATATTGTATTTAAGGATGGAGTCCTTTTTGATCCTTCTAAGACCAAGGCAATCCAAGAATGGCCAGCACCAACGAGTATAACCGAGGTACACAGTTTTATTGGTTTAGCAAGTTATTATCGTCATTTCGTCGATAATTTTTCCCAATTGGCTAACCGATTAATGAATCTCACACGTAAAGGGGTTAAATTTGTTTGAAAAAAAGAGTGTGAAGAATGTTTTGAAGAACTGAAGAGAAGATTAGTCAATGCTCCTATATTTACTCTACCATCGAGGAATGATGGATTCGTTATTTATAGTGATTCATCGAAGAAAGGACTTGGTTGTGTCCTTATGCAGAATGATAGGGTTATTGCCTATGCATCACGACATCTAAAAATTCATGAGAAAAACTATCCTACTCATTATATTGAGTTAGCTACTGTAATATTTTCTTTGAAGATATGGAGACATTATCTCTAGGGTGAAAAATGTAAGATTTATACTGATCACAAGAGTTTGATGTATATTTTCTCATAGAAAGAACACAACATGAGGCAAAGGAGATGGCTTGAACTACTCAAGGATTATGATTGTACGATACACTACCACCCGGGGAAGGAAAATAAGGTGGCAGATGCTTTGAGAAGAAAAGATCATGGAGTTTTGAACATGATGAGAGTTTAAAAGGATCCTATATACATGGATCTAGTAAATATGGATATGGGAATCACCATGGAAGGTGAAACCTCAATAAATTTTCAAATGGTTGCTGAACCATCTTTACAAGAAAGGATAAGGAGTTCTCAGATCAGTGGTGAAGAATTTCAAAAGAAGATTAAAGCTGTGAATGATGGGATATTGAGTGACCTTGTGTATGAAGATGGACTTTTAAAATTTGGGAAGAGACTTTGTGTTCCTGATATACCTGATCTGAAAAGGGAATTGTTAGATGATGCTCATAGCTCCAATTTCTCTATACAACTTAGGAGCCCAAAAATGTATAGAGATTTGAAGGAACACTTTTGGTGGGACAACATGAAGAGGGAGATTGCAGATTTTGTGTCAAGATGTATGGTTTTTCAACAAGTGAATGCTGGAAGGCAACATCCTAGAGGAGTCATGCAACCTCTTCCAATACCAGAGTAGAAATGAGATAATATCACGATGGAATTTGTCATGGGACTACCAAAGACTCATAGAAGGAATGATGCAATATGGGTTATTTTTGATCGTATTACCAAGTTAACACATTTTCTTGCTATAAGAGAAGATCTACCCCTGGAATGTCTAGCAAGACTATATATTAATGAACTTGTGAGACTTCATGGAGTACCCCTATCGATTGTTTCTGATCATGATCCCCATTTTACTTCAAGATTCTAGAAGAGTCTTTAGAAGTCCTTGGATACTAAACTTCATTTGAGCACTGCCTACCACCCTCAAACAGATGGACAATCAAAACGGACTATTAAAACCTTAGAAGACATGTTGAGATCATGCTCACTAGACTTTCAGGGTATGTGGGATCAATATTTACCTATGGTAGAATTTTACTATAACAATAGCTTCCATTCGAGTATTCAAATGGCACCATATGAAGCGTTATACGGAAAGAGATGTCACACACCAACCTATTGGGATGAAGTTGGTGAAAGAAAACTTGTAGGCCCAGAACTGGTGGAGGAAACAATGGAAAAGGTAAAGGTAATCCAAAACCACATCAAAGTAGCTCAAAGTAGGCAGAAGAGCTATGCCGATAACCGAAGGAAGGATTTGGAATTTCAGGTAGAAGATCATTTTTTCTTGAATGTATCTCCATGGAAGGTAGTTATATGTTTCGGTAAGAAGGGTAAATTGAGTCCTAGGTACATCGGACCTTTCAAAATTCTAGAACGAATTGGGGCTGTAGCTTACCATTTGGCAATGCCTCCAAGTCTCTCCAAAGTTCACGATGTGTTCCACGTATCACTGTTTAGGAAATACATGCCTGACCCAACGCATGTACTCACCTATGAGGAATTAGAACTGGAACCTGGTCTGTCCTATTGAGAATACACCATTAGGATTCTTGATACAAGGGAACAAGTGTTGAGAAAATGGACAACTGGTCTGGTAAAAGTTCTATGGAGAAACCATAAGATGGAAGAGGCAACGTGGGAACCCGAGGAACTTATGATGAAGAACCACCTGAGTCTTTTCATGCGGTAGTATTATAGAAATTTCGAGGATGAAATTATTTGAAGGAGAGGAGAATGTAACACACCAATCTTCCACGACACACTTCTCTTTGAATAATACAGTAGCGTGTGTTGTACGCAACTTCGAGTTCTAACAAACACCACAACCAATCAAACTAGCTATTATGAATAATAATACCCAATTTTTGAAATTTTATAAATTTTATCTTTCAAAATGGACTTCATTTTTGGATTTGGAATATCAAAATTATCCTAGGGTGAAATTTTTGTATTTTCTGAAAACTTTCAATTTTTGATGAATAGTGAAAAAACACTGAGTTATAGTTTAAAACCGAATTTTCATTTAAATAATTATTTATTTTATTTAAATTTAATTTAGGTCAAAATATATACATAATACCTATATAAGTTCAATGTAATTCATTGGAGTTAGTTTAGAATAATTTTAGATATATAAAAATTTTATTGAACTCTTCGCCATCTTTTACCCACCTCCTAGGAGAATTTGGAAATTCACATAAAACATAATTTTACAGCTTCTGTGAGTGGAATTTTGAAGATCTAAGAGATATGGTTAATATCAAGGAGAAAAATGTGGTTCAATGAGATGAAAATAATTTTTGGTGAATAGTAACTTTTTACTTTTATTTACCACGGTTAAAAGTAAATATGGTAATGAAGGGTAAAAATGATATTTATATTACCCTAACACATGTATTAATTATATTGGACAAGTTTATCTCGACCAAAAACAACCTTAGAAATAAAATATTATCATTTAGGTCCACTTGGAATTGATTAGAACATTAATTATTATTTAATTCAAAGAATAGTTAAAAGAGTTAAAATCAAAGTTTAATTACTAAAAAATTTTTAATATAGGGTTATACATAAGATAAATTCGATTATAAATATTCATTATAAATCTAAAAATATTTACTACATAATGGTATTTTATTTATAATTTTTAAACATTATATAAGTTAATTTATTTATGACACAATGGTGATGTATTATTACCTAATTAATGAAATATTAAAATAATTGATATTATAAATATCCAAATAAATGTAATTTGATACTTTTTATGAATTAAATTAATTTAATAGAATAATATGACATGTTATTATTGATTTAATTATTTTTTTTCAAAGTATTCATGCTGTTATGATTTTCATAAAAATCAAATTCCAAATAGTGTCAAAATTGACATAAAAGAGTTTTTAAAACAAATATTATATTATTAATTGATATTCTATTCCTAAAAATCTAAGGTTCGGCCAAAGGACATATATCATGATAGGTGTATCATTAATGGACCACTTGGTGGTCTCTTGGATGTATATAGTAAGTTTATTAACTATATAATATAAAAATACAAAGTGACATGGTAAATGTCAATCTAATTAACTAAGAGTTAAAACTACAATATAAGGTTAATATAATGACACAAACCTGTCTAAAATATATTGGTTGAAAGGATTTCTACCCATAAAAACCTTATACTTTTAATAATTCACTTTTGAGCCATTAGAAACCAAATATGAATTTATTATAAATTAATACTTTAAGTTTTTCCTAAAGAGCCCCTCCTCCCCCTTATAAAAGGACACCACTTCTAACCAATTCTTCACACCTTAAAAGCTTTTTGGTTCGGCCAACCCCTACCCAAATATTCTCTCAACTTACCTCAATTCGACCTAGAGGCCGTCCTTTAGTCATAAACCCAACCTAAGGAGACCTTTTGATCAAATCAATATGAAGAACCCGAAGAAGAGGTAATGTTTTTCACCACCATCTTTCAAGTTCCTTTCTTCTTCAACTTCTTATTTCTTTGTTATTTCCATTATAAAATAATAAATCCAGTATCTTCTATATACTGTGATGTTATTATAAATATGGTACAACCATATTCAGTATTATATCCATCATTTGAATGACATGTCACCATACGTGCATACGTACGGCTTACCGTCTCCACGTCGTGGTGTAATTGTTATTCAAAACATTACTATTTGGATGGGTATAATAATGATATGTAATTCATGTAAATAATAAATATAACATGATAATGATTCTGTATATATGATATACCATTCAATTATATATTATTTTAATATAAAAATAATGATATTGTCGCTCATGCGTACGTATGGACTACCGTCTCCACGAACGCGTTGAGATTCATTCCCCATCGTATCCATTCAAGTATAATTCTCATTTGATGATAAAAATAATGTTTAAGGACTTCATATAATTCTTTATATGAATAATATACATCCCATCTATAACAAATATGGCTCACATAATAAAGAATACAAAGAAAGGTGAATCTGTTAACACCCTAAATGATGATAATACTAAGATATTATTAACAAATAAATGTTTAAAGATCATATATGATATCATATTAATGTATATGATTCTTTTATAATTTAGTGAAAATTATTTCACCATTATACAGGAGTTTAAACTACCATCAACCAAGGAAAAGTACAAGGTAAGGGTTTATTTCACAATCTCTTCATTATCTGAGGTTGTTTATACGTAATTATCTACTCGGGCCTCTTTATCATCCACATCCATGTTTCGTAAAAACGTATTTCAAATAATTTTTAATATTAAATAGAAAATGGGTTAAAATCAATTATACCATTATATGTTTTAAAAGAAATCTTTCTGTCATTTTCCAAATAAGGTACTTTTTGACCTTTTCGACAAATTTAAGGTAAGAATGTTTTTTTAGCTTATACAGCGGGTGTGACTATTTTCCTCAATTATAACATCATCGAAGCTTCCATTACAAGCTTATAAGAATATTTTCAAAATAAATGTTTTCTTTATGTGACTCTTAAATGATTTCAAAATATAAAGAGATATGTCTCTAAAAAAAGGTTTTGATTTCATCTATGTCAACATCCTTTGATGGATTTTATGTTTATTTGAAGTTGATTTATTATGATACAAAACTTCCATATTTTATTGAAGGTTTTGTGACATGTTTGACTGTGGATGTGATATTTGTATACCATTAATGGTTTATGGTTAAATTATTTACATTTAATATGCTAGTTTTAATACGAATATTTATATGAGGAATGTATTGGACTTAGTAAGTGACGGGTGGAGCTCGCTATAGCTCCTCGATGCATCGATAGGTCTCATGAGATAACTAGACGTGGAATTGGCCGAGGCCCTTTCCCAATTTGATTTATGGTTTTGTCCGAGGCCTTAATAATTTTTAGACGTCTTGGCCGAGGCCTTGACAAAATGTTTCAGAATGTCCGGCATTATACATTACCTAATTATGGAAATAATATTGATGGTAATGTGGTCATTTGACTAGTAGAATACCCATGATTATGTTTTATTATGGCATTATTTACCCATCTAATATTATTTCCATAAAAGTATTCATGTTTATTATTGGTAAAGTCATGTGGTTTCAATTATTTACCACGCTTAATATTTATGTCATTTTCTGCTGTATTACTTACCCTTACTGAACATTTGATCTCACCCCTTTCTTATGTTTCATTTTCCCGGGATATGAAGAAGTTAGTTTATGAGTGACTAGTAGGCATAATCTAGGAGGCTTGGATGTTTCTAATGAAATATATTTGTGTTTATTTCTTTTCATGTTGTAAAGTTCAACTTATGTATGAATATTGTTTCCAATAATACTAAACTGATCGGTCTTTCGAGACATGATTTCCTTATGATCATGCCAATGTTATGTAATAATTCACCGACTCTGGGAAACTGGGGTCGGGGCATTACAAAGACTTATAATCCCATAATTACTTTAAAATGTAGTAGGGATATTCAAACCACCTATATTGTCTCCAAAAATTGTGTATGATGATCCTCCTCGTCTATCATTTCCTTAACAGATGATGGATTTAAGTCCGCATCCCTATAATCATTTTCTATAGTCTTATATGTTGTCATCATCATTTTATAGTTATCCATTATCTATGGGATTTTATGTTTGTTTTCTATTTACATATGATATAGTTCTTTCATATCATCTTGAGTATAGATTGGACCCCCTAGAACTATACATTTTATCAATCCTTCACAGCTCAGAGATTCATCAAACCCCACTAATCATCCTATATCAGGTATATACATAAAATCCTAGTAAATTTTATAACCATATTTTTTTTTCATTGTAACATGTATTAATTTAATATTTGACTTTAATTATTTCACTATAGGATCTAACACTATTAGGATGTGCGGGTGTACTAATATTTCACAATGTTTTGAACTGTCAGACATAGGTGTTAGTGGATTATAATGAAGAAATCAGATGATTGGTAAAATAAGGACATGATAAAAGAGTTTTATGAAGATTCTTCCCAAATACTATGAAATCAATCCTATAAAACTTTTTTCATAGTGACACCTTAAAAATGAGATAAATATACTACATGGGATTAGATATGGGTAATAAAAATTATTAGACTAAATTTTATATTATTATTATATTGATGTGAATTATTATTTTGGTAACATCTTAGTTATAATTTTCCCAATGCTGAAGTTATGAGGTATACAATATTGATGGAATTTGGTGATATATGGAGATAATATAAGAATGAGATATATAATGGTTGTTCTAATAGAGTTGGAATAGATTTAGAGGGTATACCAACCCTCTATGAGTGTCTAGTGACAAAGTACCAGGAAATAATTTATTATTAGAAGAGTAAAAAACTTTGGGTATAATTAAAATTTAATGTTTTTTTAATTAAAATTGATTATTATTTTTATTAATATTTAGTTTTGTAATATTTATTTTTCTTTTTTAGGAATCATCATAAATAAAAAAAATAATGATGCTACAATGTATGGACACACTTTGGGGTGAACTATTATGCCAGAGCATGAAAGAAAACATGTTTTTTTCATATACAATTTATTTTTATTTGGTATTAACACAAATGAACCAAATAAAATAAAAAATTCCAAAATTGACATGAATCTACATAAATCGAATGAAATTAATTTGAATCAAATTAAATCAAAAAGAAACTAACTAAACAAAAATAGAATGAGAAAACTGTATCAAGGAAGAACTGAACCATACCAAGTAGTTACATGAGCAACTCACTATTTAAAAAGATCAATATATATTAAAAATGATGAATTGAAATTTTTTAAACTCGAAATTAATTATATTTTAAAGATTTTCCACCCAAAACATCAATATAATTTATAATTATAATCAAATATAGAAACCTCAATACCCAAAACAACAATTATCATCCCAAGACTACCCGATAATATCCCAATCATATATTAAATATAAAATACAAATTTTTTAATCCTAAATTTACAGAATTCAACACCAAATTTATATAACTCAATCTATATGACCTTAAAACTATTCATCCAACAATTAAGTTACTTCCACTTTCTTCTTATAACCCTAAAATCTGCAAAAAAAGAATAAAATAAAAAATAACCACAAAAAAATAGTCCTACCTGATTCCATACAAGGTAACCATATATAATGGTTTCATCCTAAATATACCATTCCCAACTCCACATCACACATAAGACCCAAAATCAATAATATCCTTGTACTTAACATAAAATTTCATAATATCATCATCAAACTAACCACAACTTAATAAATCAATCACTCATTAAATCAATAAAACCAAATAAAATCTCAAATTAAAGAAACCATATAAATAAAAAAATTAATTAATTCAAAAAAACCTAATGGAGAACCATAATACCCATGGTTTTAACCATAGAACATAAAAATATAACATAATACATATTAATTGAACCAAAAAGTCATAACCAATAGATGAACTAAGTTTTAAAATATAAATAATGCGAACAACTTTCTTCTGAATCAAAATCATTTTTAAGTCACATGATAATTTAAGATTCCAAATTTTATAAATTCACCCCTATTAAATTGAAATCCAAATATTCCATGTATTATGTAAATAAAATTTTTATTAATCCCAAAAGGTTCCATAACACTAATTACTCTATATTAAACTTCAAAATAAATTATAATTTACCAAATTTAAGCTCATAAACATCATTAATTTAAAAAGTTACCAAAATTTATAATTATTTATTGAAACTAGTTCAAGTAATTTCAAAATAATAAATTTATTAGAAAACCTCATTGTCCTTTTACACATTAATAAAATTAAAATAAATCAAAAACTCATTTTGAAACACTTTTAACCCAAAACCAATCCTTTTTCATCAATTAATACCTTAAATATTAAAATGTTTACAAACAGTTTTTCATAGGTAAATTAATTAATCAATAAAATTGTATCGAATAATTTATTATTATATTCAATGCCGTTTTAATGAATGGAATTGAATATAGAGGGGTGTGTGCCTCATGTGAAATTTTTTTGATCAAGAAGAAAGAAGAAAGTTAGGTGTGTCATAAATGAATAAATTCAAGAAAATATTTTTAGTTTTATTCTTCTACTTTAAAATTTTAATATCTATTTTTTAACTACATATCTCATTTATATTTTTAAAAACATTATTTGTAGGCCCTTTATGAGAAATATCATTAAAACATTAGGAAATGTGATTATCTACGATAGATATTATGTGATGAGCACCATAAAAGAGTATGTTATTGACTCAGGAAGATAATCCTCCCCACTAAGTATTGATTGGGGATGATAATTTTCAAGTGTACCATACAAAAGAAGAATTGGTTCATAAAAAGGTAGTCAAAGCTTAAAAATTATCCATTAAGGTGTATGAAATAAGTAAAAAAGGAAAATGAGTAGTTTTTGAAAGCTATAATAAAATTATGTTTATCTCTTCCACTAGATACCTATGTAGTTTTTTATACATGAATATTAATGATGCTATCATTATATGATGTACCCAGTGATGGAAGTGATAGTCCAAGTGGTGGTAGGGGTGATAAATTTCTTGGTGATGGTGGAAATGAAGATATTAGAGGCAATGATATTAGTGAGGATGTTGATGATGATGGTGATGGCTATATGGTAGTGGTGGTCATTAAAAATATATTAATACCATGAATTTATGACTTTATATTTATGACATAACCATGTGGATGGTGACTTATGATTGAAACTTATTTCATAAATGTGTTATGACTTTTTTTTGAAGTTATAAACTGATTAAATGTAAAATATATAATATATATAATGTTTTTGAAAGTGTACTATGACCATTTCAATATATGTTTCATTTTTGGGTTATTGTATATTGTTTTTAGGCTATTTGTGGTGGGGTATAGGGTGGATAGAATATGCTTCCTAGTGGAGGGGGATAACCAATGGTACTTTGAACTGTTGGTATCAACAAATTTTGAGGGCTCTATACCAATGGTTTTGTATGAACCATTGATATAGACCTTTTCGAATGGAATAATAACTTACATTTGTGGGAAACACTGGTTTAAAACCATTGGTATAGACTTATTTTATAGTAGTGTTTGTGTTCATGATAGATCATCCATTGAAAAAGGATTTTATTTCGTCAAATTTTATAATCTTTATAAATTTACACAAGTAAAAAAAGCCTTATGTACCATAGTGAAGTTTCGTAAAAATATTATATATCAGTTTACAAAATGTTACATATAACTCCATTATTCAATTAATAAAAGAAAATATCATATGTATTAGGAAAAATAACTTATGTATCTTCTCTTCACCACTTTAAAATCACATTACATATCATTTCAATGAGCTGAAAATATGTTATATATCAGCGAAGATAGGGAAATTATCTTACTTATTGATCATATCTCTTCACTGGGTTTGTGAAAGATGTTACACATGAGGAAAACCTTAAATTTTATATTAAAATCATATATATCAACAAATATCATACATTTTAGCTGAAAGACCATACACGTTAATGGTACGTAACGAAAATTATTCATAGCTCTTCAAAAACTACTTTTCACCTAAAAAAAGTACGACTTTACAAATAATTCCAAAAATAAATAAAAACACTTAAAACTCAAGAATTAATTCCTTTTCACTGCAAAGTCAAAAAATTCCTATATAATGAATAATTTATAATTACCCTTAGAATATAAAAATGGTGGTGGTTTTATCAAAGAATTAAAATTTAAAATTTGTAAATTCTCCCACACATAAACATTGAAATCCAATGTAATCATATAATACTACAGTTAAAATAAATTTCATAAGGTATTAATAGAAACACTTCACAATTTAAGCACCAAAGAAAATATCATGTCTCTTATATGGATCTCAATTCCCTAACTCCTAAAAATGATCTTAAAATTTATTCAATAACTTCTTAATACCCTCGTATAGGTTGTATTTATCTCCCTAAAACTAAATCTATCTTCACTAAATGATTTTATAATGGATTTTTTCCTATTTACAATAACATGTATGATCTCTATATAATTTCTTCCTTCAAAAAATATCTACTTCGTAGTTTCAAAAATGAGTTACAATCATGAATAATTTAGCTAAGTTGTTTTTTGGATTAGGGTTGAGAGGTTTTAAATATTAAAATTTTAAAGGTAGAATGTAGAGTATTTTGGCTCTAAAGTGATGTAAAATTAATGACAATAAGTTATACTCAATAATGTATCCTCAATTCCTACAATTTATAAAATCTAACCTCTAAACACCTTATGATTCTCTTTGGAAGTACACACTTGAACATTTAAAAACAATAATTTTAAATTTCATTATTTTATCTTCTCTCTACTTCCTTAGAATTCATGATTTTTTAGCATTTAAAATATTTAATTTCAGAAAAAATATGTATATATTTAATATTCTGATAGTAAATATGCACCCTATGATATTAACAATTTATTTTGAATAATATTGAAATAATAATTTTTATCATTTTATCTTTCTATCATTGAAATTTCTCTTTAAAATAGCAATAAAAAATTATATAGTACCCAAAAAAAACTTTATCATATTTTCATATACAAAACCAGCTCACTCCCCCAAATTTTAGTTCAACTTAATCATGAAATTAGTTCTAGATCAAGATGGAATGAGATTAATGTCTAGTAATGTAGATACCGGAAAAGGTTTTCATGGATAATAGGGTATTAATAGAATTTTTAGATGTAAAAGGATTTCGAAAAATATAATTTAAATGTAAAAAGGTAATTTAAAAATTGTGCCTCAATAATATTTAACATAATTCATGAACTCTAAAAACATTGGATAAAATAAAAATAATGAGTTCTAGTTATCATAAAAAGCCTCTTGAATCTTAAGAAAAAGATAAATGTAAGTAAGTTGTTATGAAAATATAAACCTATTGAGTTGCGTAAGATATTCATTTTGGATAGTACTAGTACATATAAGTTTAAAATTTGATAAATTCTCATTAAATAATAAGATTAAAAATAAATACACAAAATCTATTTTATCAATCATTTATAACTTTTGAAATTCAAGTCAAATAGTTTTTCCAATAATATCAAGATGGTGTGAATTTAGAAAATTATTTAGTCAATACCAAGGTATCCCAAAAAACAATCTAAAACTTGAAAATAAAAAATAAAACATGTAAACCAAAACAGACCGGTACCAACTCTTCCACACTTAGTGTGTTACTAAACACTTTGTGACTAAAAAACGAACATATAATATTTCCAAATGTAATTTAATTAGGGAAAAACAAAACTTTGAGTTAAAATCATAGATGATTCCCACAAAAACCTATATGTAAAATAAGAAAACATAAGAAAATTATTTAAATAAAAATAGAGAAAATAAAAAGGAAAAGGAAATGAAAAAAGGATAAATATTAGTTTAATTCCCCTAAGTGGGTACTGGGTTTCGACTACCCCTATAATGTAGTTCTAGTTGTTATCCAAAATCTGATGGTGGGTGAGGTTAATTTGATATAAAACACTACATTTATTTTCTTTTTTAGGTTCATTAACTCACACTATATGTTGAGTAATCTATAGAATGAGTAATATTTATACATCCCCAATATAATTAACTACAACCTGTATGGTGAGGGTAGAAATAAGTATGGGTTCTTATCTACTTTGACCACTACTTGTGTGTTTTTTATTCAAAATCTAGGGTATGGTCCATATACCTTTCATTAAAAGATTCAAAGATGGAATTAATAAAAAAATAAAGTTGAATAAAATTAAAGTAGGAAGAATCAAAATTAAAATCTCTCCCCATAAGTGGATAGAATGTAACTCAATACCCCTCTATTACCCACTCTAATGAATGTTTAATAGGTTTTTGGATCTTTATGTATTCCTCATCAGTTTCATTTTATTCTTTTTTATCCTATAAGGAAATTCATGTGTTAGAAGAATATGAAAAATGTAAACAGTGGGAGGTAATACTCAATTAAGTTTCAATGAAATTAAATAAAAATTATTTCAAGAAAATATTATTTAATTTCATTGAAAATGAATCGAGTATTACGTCCAACTATTTATATATTTAGGGTTTGTTCTTGCCTCTTTAGTATTCCTCTTTCTATCCAAGGTGGACTTACATCATATATAGAATGATTATCCAGGTTAAAGGTGGCTGGTTTTAGGCGATGCTCTTGTTTTATGACATAATCATCCTTATTATGTTTTAAAAAGGGTATTTTAATTAATTAAAACTTTTTATGACAATTTTTATGTTTAATGATATGAATTTTAGTTTTTTTAAATTATTCCTTTTGTTTTAATAAGTAAAATCTTTTAAATATACATTCAATGAATTTACTTGGTTTTGTTTCTTATGATGGGTTGATAAAAGGCCCCTTTTAATGAAATTTGATATGTTTAAAATGGGAATAAACAAATGGGAACTTTGGTATCTAATGGTGGAGACTAGTGGTATGTAATAATTTTGAATCACACCACTTTAACTAAATAAATTTAATCTAGTAAAAGGTTGTGGTATCATAGATGAGTGACATCACAACACCAGGAAAAAGGCATGTAGTCCTTAATGAGTGGATTGGACGTGGTGTCTTGAGATGGGAAGAACCATACTTCTAGGCCATGGTATGATATCCTTTTTAGTTTATAAACACACATTGATTTAACATTTGTTCACAAGTTTATATGAGGACCTAGGGTTCCCAATAACCTTAATTGATGTAGGGAGTTCCCATGGTGCAGGTTTTAGGGAATGTTTACTTTTATGGTTTTGGTTTCCTTAAATTAATTACCTAAGCTTTATACTTTTTTTTATTTACCTTAAAGGTTAATTGTTTACTTTCATATGAATTGTTTCAAACTAGCATGATTGTTTTTATTTAATGAGGGAAACTCCTAGAATAATTGGTGAGATACTATAATGTTATTATTTATCACACCCTAAAAACACCCATTAGGTGTATATAGACCTTGTTTTTGATAGGTCCATGTAAAGGTATAGCACCGCCTGAAGGTGGCTGGTATTCTAATGAGTAAATATTGGGTTGATAATGGTGACATAGTGGTTACTTAACCATCATGTGACACATAGATGGGCATCCTTTTGGTTTATTTTGGTTGTGATTTGATGTATATTGTATCACCTATTCGACATCCATCTCATTCCCTTTTGTACCATATATATATGGATTTTCCTTTTTATTCTCTTTTGGATATTTTGTGAATGATGTGTATTGATGTTTTGATTTATTATTTCTATTATATATTTTGATTTATTATTATATTATGGGTTTCTTATAAATTGTAGGTTGGTTATATTTATCTTGTATCTTGACATTCGAAGTTATGGAAAGCTCATGTTGGGTTCATGGTATGGACCCATTTGATGTTTAATTGGGAAAATAATTCCCAAGGGAGTTCCATGTTTCCCATGAACTTATCTCCATCCCATGTGGATCAGAAATTCCCTTTGAGCCTTTCCACATGATAGATTGGGTGCCTGGTTTAGAGATTTCATATGTTGATTTATGATAAAATAATATCAGAGACCGATTTTGATTTACATTATTTGGGAATTTAGGATAGACCAATTATAGGATTATTGAGGTTCAAGTAAGCGGCATGAAGGGGTATCTATTCAAAACTCTTAGTTTCCTACCTTGAGTTACCAAGTGATGTTTAGAATGTGGTATTGAAATTGGATTTGTTTTACCATTCCTTGTAAGGTAAGGTGTATGGGTCAGTGACCTTATATGCTTACTTAGATTCATAGAGGGTCGTGGTTTATTTTGTCTCCTTTTACTTATGATTTATTTAACATTTGATAAATTTTTGTGTTATAAATTAATGATTTATTATTTATTTTGATGTTTTTTCTCTTTTATTGGTTATATTTAGCATCTTTCCCCCTCTAAAGAGACCCTTGAATCCTCCTAAGGACATTATAAATAACATTCTATAAGAAAACAAACTAGTTAATAAAAATATTATTGAGTTAGTGGTTTGAGATGTTGGGGTTATGGACTAAGGAATGATTTCTAGCCTTTCTCTAGTCATGGATACCGATTTAGGTTCTAAAAAGGATCAAGATTAAGATTTAATTGGGTATAAACCTCCCTCCTAATAAGGTAATGATCCTTACTATTTCGAGGATAGTTTGGAAAAGACTAAAAGCATTTTAGAGTTCCTTGAGACTCCATCTTCCACCAAGGTGGACTGTGTGGCCTTTATATATAAAGTAACCATTCATAAATGATGGGATTCGATAATTTAGGAAAATTTGCATAAAAACCTATAATGGAAGAATTTCAAGGTGATCTTTAACCAATAGATTTATCCAAACATGAAGGCATTGGTAAAGTCTAAGGAATTTATTGATCTATAACATGTTGATATAATGGTCACGGAGTTTACAAAAAGGTTCATTGAACTTATTGATTTCAAACTAGATCTATCATTGAATGATAAATTGAAGTCTATGAGGTTTTATTTGGGACTTTTTTTAATTCGATCTTAGGTGTTTCTCTTAAATCTCTTGACATATATTGTGGTTTTGGATCCGTTGATGATAGTGGATATTGACCAGGAAAGGATTTTTGGGTTGATTGGTGTGCCTTATCTATCTCATGGGAGTATCATTTTTCCTTATGATAAGAAGTATACGCATGATAATAAAAAAGGGTAGGTGGAAGTGGCTCTAGGCACCCATCTCAGTTAGAATCATTAACAGCTCTAGGCATGTGACATATTGTTTTCTATATGTGTGGTAGTTCAAGGAATATGAGGCACTCATGCCAACCTCCCCCAAATTATTTCCATTCCTAAGGGATTATAAACCACTTTTAATGTTTTTTAAGGCGAGTACCTCTCCTTGAACCAGTTAATTTTCCTTAGCACCCAAGGGGTCTACTGTTCAGTAATATTCCTCTAAGGTAGAAGAGGCCTAATCTTAGGGGAACAGAAACAAGATGATTTCATCATATAGTTAAATCCAGCTAAGTAAAAAACCATAATCTATTAGTATACCTTATAATCATATAAATACTAATCATATTCATGTAGTGGAGATTTCTCCCATGGATTTTGAGATGGGTCTAATGACCATGATAGGTACTAGACTTATTGCATCGTGTATACCGATTGCTTTGTTTGATACTGGTGCTTCTAACTCATTTGTCTCTATTCATGTTATAAAATTATTGAAAATTCCATTGGATATAATTTCATACATTATGGAAATATTTAAGCCTCTCAAAAATAAAGAGTAAGGCTTTCGATATCCTTCTTATGTAGTATCCATCTCCGAAGTGGAAATAAAATATGATTTCCTCGTCCTTGAGATGGATTTGTTCGATCACATTATCAATATATAATGGGTGGTTTACTTCATGTATCACATGTATTTATATGAATGGAAGGTGATATTAACTACTTATTATGGTAATAACTATGTGTTTCAAGGGGATTGAAATCCTTGATCAAGCCAGATATGGTCTAACCTTCATGAAGTAGTCAGTTTGACATGTCAGATGGTGTCTCTTTTGGTCAAGGGTGATGAAGGGAATTATAGAGTTAATCTTACTTATATTTTGATATAATTTTAAGAGGTGTTATTGATGAATTATTGGGTTTCTACCTTGAATTATAATTCATGTTTTCATCAATATAGTGCCTGGAAACCAATTGATTTTCTTTACCTCTTATCATATGGTACCTATATAGTATAATTAGTTAAATATTTATCTTGATGAACCAAAAGGTAAGGGCTAAATCCACTTAATCATGTCTCATTAGTCCATTATGGTTTTATATTCTAAGAATTAGGATATAACCCTTCAGCTATATATCAATTATTAGATACTCAATCATGTAACCATGAAGAATAAGTACCCCTTTCCCTGCATCAATGATCTCTTTGACTAGTAAAATTGGGATAAATGGTTTTATAAAATCAATAATTTTTCATGGTATCACCAAGTCAAGGTAAAGTAATATGATTCTGTGAAGAAAACATTTAAAAGGTGGTGTAGTCACTTAGAGTACCTGGTGATTCCATTTGTGCTAACTAATGCTCCAATTATCTTTATGGCACTGATGAACTGGATATTCCACTAGTAACATGATTTCTTCATTTCAGTTTTCATGGATGATATCATAGTATACTATATGAATAAAGAGAACCACTACCTATAGTTTTTTGGCATAGTGTAAGTGTGTAATCAGTGGTTCCCAACTCTTCTTTTTCCATGATCGATGATTAATCTGAGATTTAACACAAGGTTGAATAGTGTGATCAACAGAATTAAATCAAAGAATCATACAATATAAATTATTCCATAACCCAAGGGATGATCATCACATATTACTTATAATTAATTTAATTAATTAAAGAATTACATTTTTTGTAATTCTTTTTTCATTGATGAATTAGGCAACAAATCTGCATTGATACATCATTTCATTATAGGAATCAAATATAGATTCCCTCTAGAGGTGATACATATGTGTTCAAAGAATATACAAACATTGACAAAGGAATCTCCAAGTGTTAGAATGAAAAATCCTTATTCTTGCATCATCCTCCTTTGATCTATTTGTTAATCACTTCCAAAGCATTCTCCTTGATCTGATAGAGGAGGATTACTCTCTGTTATTGGGAGTGTTCTTGGAGAAGGAAGCTCTCTAGGCTTGAGAGAATTATCCCATTCCATTGTAGACAACCCAAGCAAATGAATTGTATTAATGAGAAAATATCATAACTAGGTGTATAGATTTCTTGGGTTAAAATAAAATAATTTCACAAGTTCCCTTAATTATTTATTTAATCCTAGTGAAACCCCATATCAAATAATAATAATAATATAATTATTTCTCGACATGAGCTTAACATCTAAATTATAATTAAATATTATTTAATAAAATAATATTCAATATTTATTATTTCTCATTAGACCTAAAAACTCTATCATCCATTCCTCCATAATATTTATCAGGCCTTGAATAATGAATATTTATTTATTAAATAAATATCACTTCATTATTCACTAATAAGTAAATTAATATTATGTTTACTAAATTGAAAATAAATGTTTATATGAGGTCAATAATAGATGAATAATTATTAAAGCATGTATGGGAATAATATTTATTCAACCTTTTAAATAATAAATAATAATATATATTATTTAATTGAGATTACGGATACATTTAGTGAGTGACCCTCTATGCCTCTTTCTTAGTAGCATTGGGAGAAGTAGCCTAAAATATAATGTTAGTGTCTAGAAATATGCCAAGGTACCCATAAATAAAGAAGTTAATGCTGAAATGACATGTTACCTCATACAGATGCTTATTGTGCAACATAATCTCTTTTATAGATATCTCTAATGAAATAGGTTTCATACTAGTGCCATCAACCTATGTGCTCGATTTATATTTCTTTGACTTCCTGAAAATGAACTTGCCTATAGAACACAATGGACATGGGTTTATTAAGATATATAATTTCAATCAAAGGGCATGAGATATCAACTTCCATTAATAAATAGAACGGAAAAATACTTTCTTACATTATTCATTAATGTACGATTACTCATGATGCACCCATCATATCCAACTTCACCGATGTTGTCATGGTTTTAGTAAATATATCTAAGTGTGAGACTCATAACAATCATTAATAATAATCTTCAAGTATAAGGACGAATAAATATGTCCAAAAATAGGAACATCTAATGAAACATATAAATATGGATTTCCTGTTGGCGGGTCTCATTCCCATAATATTCTACTGGATATTACCAAGGGTGTACACCATGAAAATGTGAAGAAAATTCCTATGAGTCTCTACCCCTGATATCTTGTATCATTTTTGTCTCTCAAATGATACCATCTGGATATAGAATATATATTCAAGAATAATATCATAGCACTTTTGGGTTTTATCATAGTGGGGAACTACTATGACCTTTTAGAATGACAAATACTCTTAGTAAATTATCTCATTCTATGTCACAAAAAATAATATCCATGATGTGATAATTAGTTTATTAATATTCAAAACCATGAATAAAAGTTATCATAAAGTACATAGAAGTTAGTTCTAGGGCTCCAAATCTAATAGTCTCCCACTTTCACTAGAGCCAACTGCTAACAACCTTCAGTAAACTAGCTCACACATGATACTCATGCTTATTCTAAGACAATCCTTTAGTCAATGGGTCCACTAAGTTCTCTTATTTGTGTACTCTACTTATTGAAAATTTACCCCTTGGATAAAAACACCTCAAGAGGTGATACTTCTAGAGTATATGTTTTTTCTGTTGGTGTGACCTTGACTCTTTTTAAATAGCCACCACATCAGTATTGTCACAATACAATGTGATAGGGTATTTACTACTAGGTACCACATCAAGCTCCAAGAAAAAGTTTTAAATCCAAATGGATTTATTGTCTATATTAAAAGATTCTATATACTTGGAATACACTATAGAATCAGAAAAAACTAGATTCTTTGAACTCTTACTACTCACGACTCCTCTATTGAGATAGAAAACATATCCTGATTGCGAATTCAGATCATTCTGATCTATCTAAAAACTAGAATTAGTATAACCTCTAATAACCAGCTCCTCATATCCTCCATACACTAGGAAAATATCCTTAGTGCTTCTCAGATACTTATGGATAACCTTAACAGTGGTCTAATGTTGTTCTCCTATATCTACTTGATATATTCCTACCATGACCAGTGCATAAGAAATATCAAGTCTAGTATATAACAAGGCATACATGATTGATCCTATCACCGAAGCATATGGGATCTTACTCGCTCACTCTTTCTCATGGTGTGTTTGAGGACACATTTTCTTAGAATGATGTAAACCATGTTACACCAGAACCAATCCACTCTTGGATTGTTCCATACTAAATATATTTAGTATTTGATCAACATATAAACTTTTACTTAGTCCAAGAAGCCTCTTGGATCTATCATGAATGATCATTATCCCTAAAATATAGGCTACTTCACTTAATTCCATCATGGAGAAACACTTTTTTAACCAATCCTTAACAAACTGTAAGACTGGTATGTCATTTCTAACAAGTAATATGACATCAACATATACTACTATGATAATAACCACATTCCCACTAAACCCCTTGTATACACATGGCTCACAATCATTCTTAATGAAACCAAATTATTTTATTGATTCTTCAAATATAATGTTCCATGCTCTAGATTCTTGCTTTAATCAATAAATAGATATCTGTTACATGAAAATATTGTTGGCATCACCTGGAGTCACACACCATTCTTGATGTGTCATATAGACATATTTCTAAAGGTTACCATTAAGTAATGCAGTTTTGACATTCATTTCTTAAATATCATAGTCATGGTAAGCTTCTATGGCAAGTAAAATTTGATAAATTTAAACATGGAAACTATTGAAAAGGTTTCATTTTATTTGATTGCCTGATGTTTTTAAACCTTTTAGCCACTAGCCTTTCTTTATAGGTACTTAATTTACCTTCCATGTCCAATTTCCTCTTGAATACCTATTTGAATCCTATAGGATTTACATCATCTAGCACATTTAATAGAACCCAAGATTGGTTTTGATACATGGAATCCATTTTAGAATTTAGGGCTTCTTTCCATATTACAACTTTTGATCTCTCTACTACCTTATTATAGGATAAAGGTTCATCATTTTCAATCAATAATTAGTCACCATCCTTAGTGAACAAAAAACCATATCTATCTGGTTCTCTTACATCTCTTACGCTCCTACACAGTACTTGTGTTTTAGGAACTACTTCTTCCATAGGGACGTATAGAATATGTTCATATACCAACTCTTGTGTATCTTGAGCATCAAATTCATCAAAGACAATCTTTCTCCCACTATCATTTTTGAGGATGTGCTCCCTATCAAGAAAGATGTCTTATCTGGTGACATTCACTTTCTTTTTTGAGGTTTTGTATAGGTAGTATCCATTTGTTTCCTTGAGATACCCTATAAAGATACACTTCATGCCCTGGGGTTCTAGTTTTTTACCTAGGAAAACCCTAAAAATACCTCACAACCCCACACATGTGTTTGTAATAAAATGGGTTTCATTACACTCTATAGCTTGAAGGGAATTTCATTTTCCTATTTAGTTGATACTCAGTTTAATGTGTGTTCTACAGTTTAAAATGCATACCCCCACAAGGATAATGGATGATCTTCATGATTCATCATCAACCTTACCTTGTCCAACACGGTACGGTTCCTCATTTCACTAACACCATTCCAATGTGGTGTATAATATGGATTTATTTGAGATAGAATCCCAAACTCTAATAGAAAATTGACGAACTATTGGTTAATATATTCACCACCTCAATCTAATCGAAGCTTCTTTATCTTCTTACCAAGTTTATTCTTCACTTTATTCTTCAATTCCTTAAATTTTTTAAAGGAACCAAACTTATACTTCATCGAGTAGATATATCCATATCTGCTCAAGTCATCAGTAAAAGTTATGAAGTAAGAATACCCCCCTCTAGATTCTACAAGAAATTGTCCACACACATTAGTGTGTGCCATTCCTAGTAGTTCTGTGACCCTTTCACCCTGTCCAGATTATAGTGGGTTTTTCACTTTTCCTTGTAAATAAGAATGACATATATCAAGTGGGTTTAGATTAGAAGAGTTTAAATAACCATCTTGATATATCTTTTTCAAATTATTATCCTTTACATGACCTATGCGGTGATTCCAAAGCTGGGTGTTATATGATTCATTTAAACATGATTCATCATCAATTTCCAACACTTGGTTTTCATAATTCAATACATAAAGACCGTTATTTAAATGTGCCATACCATAAAATATGTTGTCCTTATAAAAGAAAGAAATTTTATTTAAAAATTTGAAAATAAACTCATCTATATCTAAATGTGACACACAAATTATCTTCTTAGTAACTGTAGGTACATAATAACAATATCATAAAACCAAAATCTTTCTCCTTTGCAATGAAATATTGTAGTCACCAATGGATAGAGCAACCGGCCTCGTACTTTTTTCGTCTTGTAGATCCACCTCTCCTCTAGAAATATTTTTGAATCTACTTGGTACCTATATTTTTATACATATGTGAGCACTAAAATTTGTATCAAGTACCCAATGTGTAGAAATGGAATTATTACACTCAATAATGAACACACATTTAGCTTTCCCTTGATTTCGGGTGTAGTTACTCTTCCAGTGTCATGGACTACCACATTTAAAACATACTTCATCCTTTTCCTTGGCCTACCTTTAGATCTTATTATTTTTGGAAGGATGGTGTTTGGGAGCTTTAGACTATTTATAAGTCTTGGACCCCATTTCCTTGTTCTTATTTTTATTATTCACCATAAGGACTGTAGGTTTGTCACACCCCATGTCCTTATACACTTAGCGAATTAATGTAATAATTTTAGAAATACTCTTCTCATTATTTCTCATATTTTAATTAACAATAAATCTGGAGAAGGTATTTGGACGTAATGAAAGTAAGGGATCTGTATGAAAATCATCTGTGAATTTAATCCCTAAGATGTCCATGCATTCAATGTAGCCAATAATCTTAACTATATGAGGCCCAGCTAGTACAAACTCTCTAATATTAGTTGTAAACAAAGAATATGAGATCTCATGCCTCTCTTGTCTCTCCTTCTCTTGATAGAGATCCTGAAGGCGAGACATCATGTTATAGGCATCCATATCCTCATGTTGCTTCAAAATATCATTATATTGGATGATAGAAAGGAACAATGAACATATATAGCACCATTCAGATGTTTCTCATAGATATATAATTCTTCATCACTTTCCCCATTACCAGGAACAACTAGAAAAGGTTCTTTCAGCACATACAATTTCCTTTCATAGGAAAGGATGACACAAAGGCTCATTTTCCATTCTAGGAAATTTTTGCTGATGACAAGGTTATATTTATCAATTTTGGATCACAATGATATGTTTGATTCCATTTTATTAATGTTTCTACAAAATAAGATATGTATAATTTTATTACATTATATGATAAAATTTAGACAAATAAATAAATATTATATTTATTAGTCTCCCACTATTTTATGAAAACACAATAACCCTTTCCATTGGCTTCAGAATATCCTGTTGTTTGGAAATCCTGGTGGAAAGGATCCATATTCCCCTTCTCGTTACCCCAACATTAGTTGGTCAAGAAACTTGAATGGTTTTAGGTATAGATTCCAAATTACAACTACATTAACTCTCAATTACTTGATCCATTAAGTGGACTCCCCACTACTGAGATCCTTAAATTGGATTTCCTCATCCTTTTCCTCTCAGTTACAGTAAGTCCTATTTTTGTAGTCAACCCTTGATGTGAACCAAGTTAAGTCAACCCAAAACCTCAAGTTTAAATTCCCTAATAATTGAAGGTACCCCAACTTTGGCTGGTCAATCACGTTGAATTATGGTTCGATTTTAACTGAAGTAATGGAAATCTATACTGACATACTATTTTTTGAGGGATTTTATCCTTTTATGGATAAATTTCAAATTATTATCCTTATCATATGATTGTTCATATTAAATGGACTTAGTTAAGTAATTAAATATATCTTAGATATTATTTATATATAAACCAATTTATTTTACCTTTATCTTACATTCTAATTAATTTCATTAATTGTGTGATCATGAAAAAAACAACCATAATAAAATAACCATGAAACTTGATAGAAATAAAATAATAAAGGGTATGATCATGATATTTTACTGGTGGTTAGTTTATCTAGTGGTTGATAAACTAACTCTTGACCCGGGGGGGGGGGGACACCTTGAACCAATAAGATTAATGTTGTAGCTTTCCACCTATCCACCTGGGTATATCCTTGGATTGGTTTTGCCTTAGTTACTAACTTGAACTACCTCCACTATCTTGGGAGCTCAATCCATTAGATATGAATTCTACTCACACACAGGGGAGGCGAAAATGGGTTTACATAAATGAATCCATGGGAATTAATAACCTATATAATGAAAGGAGAGAAGATACACATGCCAATAATTTTATTTAATAATAAATTAAATGAAACCAGTCACATACAAAAGGTTTGGTCTAGATCATGATCATCTACATGCATGTAATGAATTAAGAATTTAATAAAACTAGAATTCAATTATTAATCGTTCTTATTTAAGATAAATCATGCTCAAGTCAATTAATTATCATCTTTAATTAATCAATTTTTTATCTTAATTCTCATATAAAATTCCTTGATATTTTCATCGATTATAATTTTAAAAAAATTATATAAATTCATTTAAAATTAATTATGAACATAAATATACCTTGGATGCAATACGGTGAATACTTATCCTAATATACTCAACATGTATCATACTCATATACTTGTTTATTATTTGTGACATATAGAATAAATGACTTATCACATACTTTCATGACTTGTACTTCATGGATGATTGTAGGTATTACGTTATTTTTTGTCCACGTGTTATGATTAAATGCACACAGAGTAACAACTTGTAATACGACTCAAACATGATTTCCATATCTGAACATTACATAGATATTAATCAAACATTTAAATATTTATGTACATTAAAACCTATCACATGGTGTGTTCTATCTTTATGACCACATTCAAGTACATGTCTCAAGGTTTATATAGTAAAATAAATAAAATTTAAATCTGTGTAACTTGGTACAAGTACAAAACATGTGCATCCGAGCTACACAACATGTATATCTATCACCTTCAATCCGAGGTACACAGCTAGGGACTTGAAATGTGAATGATACCTCTAAAATTGGAGTACACATCATGAACAATGGGTTACATGCCGTGTGATATCCAAATTACACAATCATTAGTCAGGTAGGTCATGTATTGAAATACACAGCCCGTCTTTGACTCAAAAGGACTACACGCCGTGTAGACAGGTTACACGACATGTACTCTGGTTGAACGTGTTGCAGGATTTCCTAGTAAACATGCAGTGTAAGAATTAACTACACCATGTGTCTTTAATGAACATGGTTTGAGTAATTTCAAAATTAATCCTTGGTGCATTGACCACAAGCACATGACATATAATTTTGATTACACGATGTGTACTCTTATGTTTTCTAGCCATATTATTTGGCACCTCTATATGTGTTCCTTGATTTTATTTTAATTATAAAATTAATCATTTCGATTAGATCTATGAGAAATGAATGAGGAAGAATAATATATCACAAATTGTATTAAAATAACGATTAAACCTGTATGGGAAAAACTAAATTAAAATGTATAAATCACAAACGATATTTAAATAATTATAAGTAATATGTGACCAATCTGATACAAATTATAGGTTCCAGTCATAACTGAAGTGTGTGATGGGTGGTTCCCAACTCTACTTTTTTCCACGATCAATGATTAATCTGAGATTTAATTCAATATTTAATGTTGTGATCAACAAAATTAAATTAAAGAATCAGACAATATAAATTATGTCGGAAACAGTGGGAGGATTATTACAAATTATTTATAATTAATTTAATTAATTAATGAATTACCTTTTTTGGAATTATTTCTTTATTGAAGAATCAGAAAATAGATATGTGTTGTTTCATCATTTCTTTATATGAACCAAGTGAATATTCCCTCTAGTGGAGATACACACATGTTTTATGAATATATAGATGTCACCGAAGGAATTTTCAGGTGCTAGCACAGTAGAACCTTGCGCTTGTGTCATACCCTTTGATCGATTTCAAAGTATATTCCAAAGTGTTCTTCTTGATACGATGGAGGAGGATTACTCTCCCTTATTAGGAGATTTCTTGGAGAAGGCAGATCTCTAGGATTGAGAGAATTCTCCAATTCTGTTGTGCATAACACAAAGAAATGAATTTTCTTAATGAGAAAATAAAATAACTGGGTTTATATATTTCTAGGGCTAAAATAAAATAATTTCACAAGTTTCCTTAATTATTTATTTAATCCTAGAAAAACCTCATGTCAAATAATAATAATAATATCATTATTTCTCGATATGCACTTAACTTGTGAATTATAATTAAATATTATTTAATAAAATAATATTCAATATTTATTATTTCTCACTAGGCCTAAAAACTAGGTTTATCATTCCTCTATAATATTTATCAAACCTTTAATAATGACTATTTATCTATTAAATAAATATCACTGCATTACTCACCAATAAATAAATAAATACTATATTTACTAAATAGTAAATAAATATTTATATGTGATCAAGAATACATGAATAATTATTAAACCACATACGTGGATAAAATTTGTTCAACCTATTAAATAATAAAAAATAATATCTATTATTTAGCTTAGATTCTGGATACACTTAGTATATGACCATCTAGGCCTCTTTCTTAGTAGTATTGGGAAAAGTATCCTAAAGTCCAAGCTTAGTGTCTAGCAACACGCCAAGGCACCCATAGATAAAAAACTTAATGTTTCAATGACATGTTACCATATACAGACAATTATTATGTAATATAATACTTTTATCTTGATATCTCCAATTAAATAGGTTTCATGCTAGTTCCATCAACCTATGTTCTCAATTTACCATTCTTTGACTTTACGAAAATGAACTTGCTTATAGAACACCATGGGAATGGATTTATTTTGGCTATAAAATTTCCATAAAAGTGAATGATATGTAAAATTATATTAATAAACAAAATCGAAAAATCCTTTCTCACATTATTCATTAATAAAAGATTACTCATGATGCACCCAACATATCCTAATTCACCATGAACATATGCCATAAAAAATTTCATCAATACATCTAAGTGCGTGACTCATAATATTCTTTAATAATAATCATAGAGTATAAGGACCAATACACATGTCCATAGATAGAAACATCCAATGACACATATAAATATGGATTTTCTACTGGCAGGTCATGTTCTCATAATATCCTACTGGATATTACCAAGGTCGTACACCATGAGAAGGTGTCTAAAAGTCCTATAAGTCTCCACCCCTGGTATTCTATTCATTTTTGTCCCTTAAATGATATCTTCTGGTTATAGAACATATATTCAAGAACTATGTCATAGCACTTTGGAGTTCTCATAATAATGGGGAACCAATATGACCTTTTAGTGTGACAACTACTCTTAATACATTATCACATAATATGTAATGTAGAAGAACAATCATGATGTGATAAGTAGTTTATTAATATTAAAGACCATGAATGCAAGTTATCATAAAGTGCATAGAACTTGGTTCTAGTGCACCAACTCTAACACTCCCATTATTTGAGGATTGTTTTGGGAACCTTACAGGATCACCAAATCTATATTAAACCATCTAAATACAATTTATTGATTCAAGAGTTGATGTTTATAGGGAATATCATGTCCGAACAAGGAATATCAGTGGCTCCTATCAAGGAGAATTTCATTATTTATTTAGTAGAGTTGAGGAATGTCTTTGAAATATAGAGTTTTTTGGGATTATCTAGTTATTATTGGGAGTTTATTATGGACTTCTATAGAGTCTATTTTCCCTTGAATTTACCCACTTAAAATGGGTGATATTTTTATAGAATTTTGGATTCTAATCATTTTTTGATGAGCTAAAGAAGTTCTTGAATTCAAGCTTGATTTTGACCATCCTTGAGGAAGGTCTTAGCTATATGGTTTATTATGATGCCTCTAGTATGGGTTTGGGTTTTGTTGTGATGAAAGGAAAACATGTGGTAGCTCATGAATCACAAAAACTTTGGACGTATAAGAAGAACTATCCTACCCATGATTAAGAGTTGACCACTATTATAAATGAACTCAAATGTTGGCGGTATCACCTCTTTAGTGAGAATTTTATAGTGATATCTAATTATAAAATTCTCGGTTACATTTTCTATCAAAGGAATATGAACTTCAGATAGGGATGTTGAATCAAATATCTATATACGTTCTATTTTGATCTAGCTTATACACCTAATAAAGGGAATTCTATTACAGATTCCCTTAGTTGGAAGTCACCATATAAGGCTCTAAAATAGTCTAGTGAGGAGTGAATGCATATGTTTCTTCTATATGTGTTACTTATAGATCTTAAATAGAAGAAATAGGTTTTTTTTCTTACCAATTTTTAGTTGAATACTTCCCTCTTTAAGATCTCAAGATAAGGAAGAAAATAGGGAGTGAAAACGTCTTAATATATCTTTATATGCATTGGAAACCACCGGTGAATGTATCTTTCTCCAGAAGGTTTTATTTGTTTTTGTAGAATTCTTCTGGTCCCTTCTTTAGTGAGGGATAGGTTCTTGAGTAATTTCATCAGTATTACTGGGATTCTCGCCCTAATACCACCAAGATAAAATATGATATGAAGTAAAAATACTAGTGTCTGAGTATGAAGAGAGATATAGTAGATTTAGTGTCTTAGTACTATACCCCTCAATGGTTAATGGTTGTACATCAATAACCATCTGGATTAATTCAACCTCTTCTTGTTTCTACTAGGAAGTGGGATGAGGTTTCTATGGATTTCAATATCATACTACCTTATACCCCTCAAGGATGGAATTTTATTTGGGTCATAATCGAAAGGTTGAAAAAATATGATCACATCATATCGATCAAAGAGATGACTAAGGTAGATGATCTAGAAGGTTGTGTGAGTATTAAATTGTGTGGCTACATAGTGTTCCCTTTTCCATTATATCCAACCAATACCCCTATTTTATATCTCGATCCTGGAAAGGCCTCCAAGAGACAATGGGAACACATGTGAAGTTGAGCATGGCTTTCCATACTCAAACATATGAGAAAATTTATAGGACCAATAATATTTAATAATATATGCATTGGGAATGCATTCTTTATTTTGTAAGTTCATGGGATACCCCTGGGACTGTTCTAGTTTTCTTATAGTAACAATTACCAGCCCTCTATTTGGATGACATCATTCAAAGATCATTATGGTTGACTGTGTAGTTCTTCATTATTCTATACATTGGTAGGTTAGACCTTTTTGGCAGGTACTAGTCTCATTTATAATACCACAATGATGGTTCTAACAATTTCATAGCGATTGGTGATGGATCAAATTTTCCACAAGTCCAATAGAGTTCATTGGTGTCATCCATTAGAATTTTTAGTTTGAGACATGGTATTCTGGAAGGTTTCGTCTCAATTGGGACACTAACATTTTGTAAAGGGAAGCTTTACCCAAGGTACATAGGTTTAATATCTATAGATATTAAAATAAAATTATGTTTTATAGTGTATGAAATACGCAACACAGAGCTTAAACGAACCACAAAATATTATTATTTTAATTAAACCATTATAACCTATCCATTGACTTGGTGGGTACAAATGTTAATAAACAAATTATTAAATATATATATAAAGGTCCTATTAAATAAAAAATTATTGATAAATTATTTGGAAATAAGAGCTCATTTTTTTAGTAAAGCCATTTTACACTTCAAAAATACTCTTTCTTTTAAAAGTGGTTTATATTTACTTTTATAAGGGAATATTATAATTAATTTTTTACACTTTTATAAATTTTTTAATAAGAACGATATCATATTTTAAATCATCATATCAAAATTTTCTTAGTGTGAAATTTTGGGATTTTTCTAAAAAGGTTGATTTTTAGTGAATAGTGAACAATACTGATTTTGAAAAAACTATCATTTCTTTTCATTAAGTAAAATTATTATTTTAATTTTATATTAAATTAATATAATTATACTTTAGTTATAAATAAAATAATTAATTACATAGGAATAATCTTTATAACTGATTTGGGTATATGTTTATTTTTGGGATTAAAAATACATTTTTCAAAAAACTATTTTTCGTTACATTTTTCATTTTTTATCTTAAATTAGTTTCATCAAATTATAGGAATTAAATCTTAAATAATTTATTCCATATTTTAAATAAAGTTGTTTAAAGTTAATTCTCTTTAATTTTTTTCCATTATTAATAGTAAACATATTAAAAAAAATTACCACGGTAAAGGTAAATCTAGTAATTAAGGTTAAAAATAATTTGACAAGGGATCCAAATCAACCAAAAACATGAATATATTTCATTATATGGGTATAGTAAGTCTATAATCATCCAAAATTTGGAAATGGGACAATTTATTTTCAATTTAGATTGATTATAATATTTATATTATTTTATGTAAATATAAAGTAAAAAATGTCACTTTATTTCTTTTAATATCTATAATAATTTTTTAAAAGTGATAAAAACAAATTATCTTCAATTATAAATGGTATTTAAAATATAATTAATTTTTTATCATCTTAATTTATTTTTAATATTTAGTGAGGAGATAATTATCATAAACTGTTTACGTAACACTGAAAAAGTTCTTGTACAAGTAGTAAAAAATCAAGTTAATGTTATTAAGAACTATAAAAGTAATTTTTTGGGTGATTTATAATATCACAAGAATTTTATAAATAAATATAATATATTATGTATTTTTTAAATTTTTATATTTGAAATTCATTTCTATCTTCTTATCTTTAAATTCAAACTAAATGAATAGTGTTAAAATTGACATTAATGATATTTTATGTTAAATAAAATTTTATTGAATTATTTAAAAATCAAGAAAAATTTTAAATAGGAAAATTATGGTGATAAAATGAAAAAATTTGATTCACTTCACATTTATGTTCAAATTTTTACCTTATAAGTAAAATTATAGCCATTTAATATTGAAAAATTCATTACCATAGTTAAGGTTAAAATTGGTAAACCAACGGATTAAACCAAAATGTACGGTTTAAAATGATATAAAAACCTATAAAAATTTAATTATAGAATTATATTTATACTATATGCTCCTTATATTCTAATAAATGTCATTTTAGAACCATTTTACATGAGTTAGACACATATTATATTAGAATATTTCTTGTATTTCCAAAAATGACATAAATGATATTTTATAATATATAATATTTTATTAAATGATTTAGAATTAATAAAAATCCTATAATAATAAAAGTTAATTATATATGATTTTAAATATCATCCATGGTCCATGTATGGGTCAATTTTACTTTTATAGTAACTTTATTGACCCCTAAAGAGTTGAAAACATTGATACCACGGTAATTGTCAAAAGGATTAATGGGGGTTAAAATAATGATAGGGTGAAAAAATCACCTAAAATTATCCAAATTTATTTTATGAGATTAATGTGACTCGTAATCATACTATATTCAAATTATATCAATTTTTATCCTTTTTCCATAAAAATTAATTTATATTAATTTGATACTATATGATATTCCTAGATTTCTCCTCTCCTCATTTATAAAAGGGAACCCCCTATCCTCTCTTATACATGCTTCAAGAGACATTTTTTGGGAAAATTAATATTCAAATAAAATTATAAAATCACTACCCACATTCTATATTTCTTATTTTGGGTAAAATAACAACCTTGTAGGGATTAAGGTGTAAAGAAAATGAGGTAGTCTGAAGAAGTATAACTTTTAACTGAATATTTTAGTTTTATTTATTCTTCACCCTCCTTCAAATATTATTCAAAAGTTATGAAATTATAACAAAAATATATTAAATATTATTGAAACTATGTTCCATTATAGTAATAAAAAGTGAAAAATGGAAGTGCCTTAGAAAAAAGAGGAGAAAACATATGAAGAGAATCAATATTTGAAAAGGCTTGAAACATGGATCATCCAAGTCAAGCTGAGACTTCGTCAGCACGCAAGGTACTTGCACGCCACAAGTCTAGCACACAAGACCCTTGCACGATTTATCACTATGTCACCCAGGGTCACTTATTTTCCTATAAATAGACCCTTGGGGCCTTTATTTGTAGAGATGAATTTCCCAGAAGCCCAATTGCGGCTCTGGTCGCCCTAGTGCTTTGCCCAAGTCTTCCAAAAATTTCAAGGTAGTTCTTTAACACCTAAAGTAGTGAAATATAAGTAGGATCATAGGACTTAAGTACCTTTAGTGTTTGAAATTAATAAAACTTGTTAGCCTAAAGCGCCCAACCTCCCTAAATCAGAAATACTTGTTAGCCACCTATTTTTTCTCAAAGGAACATGAGTGCCCCACTTCTGGGAATACCTGTGAATACTCTTGAAATACGGAGTCAAGTCTCACCCAAGTATTAACATCTAGGTTTTTCATCACTTAAGTCCACATCATGTTGACCAAGCCTACTTGTTTTCCTATACCTGCATGCATGGTACTTACTTGGATTCCCTTCTTTGATTCACCTAATCCCTTCAGTATATACAATCCTTTCATCAAGACTTATTCAAATCCATTCATGGAAAGGATTATAATTCATTAGATCCCTTATCTAAAAGGGGTTTTGTTGAAAACTCCACCAAAACCTCCCGACTTATCAAACCTTGGGTAAGGGCACATCATCGTGTATTCTATTTGGGTTTGTATATCTGCAGTCAGAGGTTTCCCACATTTGTTTTGAAATGAGGTTAGTATTCATGGAGTTTCTGTGGGTTTGTATATCTACAGTCACATGGACCTTTCTACCAAGAACAGTTTTGGGAAGTTCTCGGTTATGAATATTGAGGTCTGAGTCATGAACTCCCCTTCTCATATCTAAATCCTGGAACCCCAGGTCTCTGGTAGGGAAGATAAAATTCACACCTTATTTTCCTTTTGAACAAATGATATGTCTCCCTCCCATACTAGGACCAATTTTGGGTTAACCATCCTGGTGTAAGCCCCTAGCCTTTCATGTAGGAGGTTTCAGTCTCGTTCCTCTAAACATTCTTCACCTTCACTCCTTCCTTACATTGGACCCCTAGCTAATGTAAATTGAATAGGTGGTAGGATTGTCACCTCGTCCTCATCCACTAATGCTATCATAGGGCCATCCTCTTCCACCATTAGAGGAGGAAAAGTGTGCATAGTTTTTTGAATCTTTCTCATACACTTGTTTCTCACACCGATCATGACTTACATGGGATTAGAGAACTGTGATGATCCCAACATACACATAAAGAATCAAATGAACTATGATAACTCTGATTCCCACCATAATTGGGATACATAGGAAGCCTTCACCAGGGCCCGAGCTCACTAGATATATTCTTTAGGAATCAAACCCTAATTCCCTTAATCTAGGCATCCTATTTATTAGTAATCCCCAAACTATTTCTCTCAAAGGACTACACTCTCCAATGAGACTCATCAAACCACATGGGCTTTGATTCAAATCCAAATGGGATACGTAGGAATCCTCCCTAAGGTTCAAACCCAACACTTCAAATCAACCATGTTCTTCCTGGGACATATTACCAATAAGGTCTAATCCCAGTTGGAAACTCATATATTTTCAGTTTCCATAGGCTTCTTAGGAATAATTACTACACAAATCCTTGACTAATCATCTTACACTAAGATTTCCTTACCACATGAAATTAAACTATATGATTAGGTCCTTATCATAGGACCTTAAAAGGTATGATGTGCCCCATTATGCGGCACCGAACTATGAGGGTTCTGATTCCTCTCACAAGGATATGTAGGTAACCCATTCATGGGTACAATCCCAACATCAAAACAAACTTCTGTCTCCCTATACAATAATAAATTACAGAGTTCCCCACTGAGTGGCTTAAAAACTGTTATTATCATAACAAATGGTTAAAAGAATCTCTAAATAGTATATTAGAGGATAAAATTGATGGATAACATAGAATACATATAGATATCTCTATTAATGAAGAACCTCAAATACATACAGATGATTCTAAATTTCAAACATGCGAATGATTGATTGAAAATTCCAAGGGAAACATACATTATACTAGGTGATTTAATAAGAATTCATGAAAATATATCAAATCTATAAGAGAGTCCCCAAGTAGGCAATAATTCCCCCAAAATGGTGTGATGAGTCCGACCTCTCATCCTATCAACCAATGCATGTTCTTAAGTATCATAGGTCCAAATATAATGAATGTCTGCCTTTGTAAAGAAGGTATCTTTAGATAAAGAATCATTAGATATTTCTGGTTCCATAAATAAATCCAATAGAAACTACCTGGAAGTAGTGATTCCTTACAAGAACACACATTCCAAGGGAGATGAAACAAACATGGTGAACCCGACATGAATCCTTAACCATGTTGATAGTATTAGCCATATGCCAGGCCCCTATCAATTAATAAATGAAGGACATACAAAGGAATCAATCACGCATGTTTCCATCTAAAATATTTTTCTTCAATAGAGTTCATTGTTTTAGTTTTTTTCTAGAATTACCTCCACTCTAAATGGTCTCCTTCAAGTTTGCACCTGTGAATTCCTCATTTGCTACTCAAGATGGATCCTCATCTACTGGAAGGATGTCATTATAAAATCAACATCTTCGACACTTTTTATCAAATGTATTGGTATGGGAATACCATCAACATGGTAATACCCCAACCCTAGAGGCTACCTGATAGGCTCTCCAAGTTAACAATAACCCCTAATTGTCCAGTCAGCGACAACCGGCAGTCAAGAAAAAGATAGTTCCAACCACCGTTTACAACCGATTTAGATCCTTATCCCCAAAACTCAATAACTAGCCCCTCCCATATTATAGTGAGGTGGATCAGGAGGTCCCTCATGTCCTCAACTCAAAAGATATAGGGGTCCTTCCCAAGGGAACCCTCCAACAGTTTCCACCAGTAGAATCGTGCGACAATGAACCCCCAACAAGATGGGGTGTTGCCTTCGGTTGTTCGGCCTAGGTACCTTAGACCTGGGCATGCAAGATGAACCACCAGGGACAAAGTCTGACCAATAGAGAAAATCTTATTACTTCATCCCCCTCCAGATAAGTCCATTAACCTAACTAGGTTTCAAATAATGAATGAGCACATACACCCACCCTCCCTAATTTTTCCAGCCAGTAGATTCATTTGAAAGTGCCCAACCAATCCTGCCATTTGAATATGGTGGAGTACTGTGAGTATACACATGCATCTGCTTAAAAACTATCAGTCAGTCAGTAGGCTCGTCTGACTGCATTCATGGAAGCCCTCCAATCAAATATGGCAACAACTGTTAAGTAGGAACATACACCTTCCAACACTCTCTAATCCTTCTAGAAGTCTCATTTGTCAGCATTGAAATAAATCTGTCAACCATGCTTGGTAGAAAACAGCTAGCAGACACATACACTTGTTAGAATTCATCAAGCCTATCAACAATCTCATTTGGAAGCACCCCGAGAAGTCAGTTGGAAAGATCCAATGAAAAACCTAGGGAAGAATCGACTCTCTACCCCCATACACGAGTAATGTTATTATCCATTGATAGGAAAAGGAGGACAAGAGAAGGCACATACACCTACTCCAGATTCGGAATGGACGTGTATTCCCATTTAGGCCGCTGAATTCACCAAACACATTTTAACATTAGTGAAAGGGAAGACACAAATTCCTACCCATATTCTGGAAGCATTCTAGAATATCATAATGGAAACTTCATAAGTACCATGGGTACAGACACATAATTCTATCCCCACTCCTGGGATGACTCATCGATATGCCATCCTAGAGAAGATGCATACCTCTGTTCTAGTCTAGAAAGGTTATGTGGCATACTCCTTCATATAATATGAATAACCGGATCAGGAACATACACTCATACCAATTGGAGATAATCATCCTATTCTGATGACCACTCCAAGGTAGGCACATACACCTACACATGATAACCACTTCTCCCAACAATTAGCCCCAACTTCTTTTAAAAGAGCATCTAGGAAGAAGTCTTTCCAAACATAGTTGGAGAATCAAGATCCGATATGCAATCTAGATCCTCTTAATGTTGGAGTTCTTGAAGCTCGCAGAAATTTATCTGTTACAACTCAAGATCATACTCTCCCATTACCAAATTATGGGAGTAGTAGTAGTAATTATGATGTTCCCCATCAGACACTTCATCATGAAGGCTTGCTTCATGAAATTTCAGTCAATATAGAGAGGCTATCTCTTGATAAGAGCCACGATAAACCTTTGTGTGGCTAGAAGACCAAGGAGTAAGAGGATTTATCCATTTCTATAATCCACCATGGTGGTCCTCCCCATTGTGGAATTCTATGAGAAATTTATCTTTGTAGTAGTGTTTCGCATTGTCAGGATAATTCTCTAATTAACAATGTCGTAATGAGAAATCCCTCTTATCTCAAGGAACTTTCCAAAATAATACCAGTCATGTCTGATGTCTTGTTACTAATTGGTGAAATACTTTCTCAACCAGAAGACATATTAAGGAGATGGTCATTCTCTGAACATCCCTTAGGTCATTTGTCTTCTAATATAGTAGAGGAAAAATAAATTGATTCAATTTTTTGTAATAAAACAATTGAGAATCATCCACTCTAGTCATACCAAGTAGATAAACCTCTAGAAAAAGATTATGAATATATGTTGAATGTGAGAAAAAAATTGGCTAAAGGTGAAATACCAGTCATATTCTGGACTTTATCAACCTCTTTATACAACATTCCAAAATTGATGGAAGAATATTTCATTCATGATATTCACCTCAACATATGAAAAATTCTTCATCATATGAAAGCCAAAGTATTACCATATGATGAATATCAAAGTCATGTAAAGGTAGTAGAAGGGTTGAAATTCCAAATTGACTTGGCATATCTCTAATTTTCTTGAAATCCAAAAGTTGAGAAGAAAAAAGGAACCCTTCATCATGCATGCCTCGATGTACTAAAGAGGCTACACTAGTTAATTGCTGATACCCCATCTGGTGTTCATATCAGAGGATGAGGTGCACATGAAGAATTTTATTTCACTATGCTCCAAAATTTTAAAATCCCACAAAAAGTGGTCTCATGAAATGTTATTTCCCATGGATGGATACAACCAATATATTTTGTGTGTAATTAAAGATATTCTCAAGTACATGCCTTGATGGGATCTCATTAAAGTCAGGCCCAAAGAAAGAAAGATATTGAGATACCTTTGATTCAAGAATATGAGAACATTAAGCAGGCCTCCGTCTTAGAGTATGTCTGGCATCAGATTGCACAAATGTCTAAAATAACATAATGGTCTTTTGAAATAGGCGATTTAAGTGGTTGTTGGATAATGCACCTAGCCAATTTTTGGACCAAAATTTGAAAACTCATAAGAGAAGTTTTGCGAATATGAGCCATAGAATTTCAAGGGCCCTCCCATCCTATAGGTATGAGGGATTATTAAAATCAACATTCAAATTCAATAAAAATGTTTTGAAGGTTTGAAGAACAATAACAGCCCTATCCTATAGGGCTGGGGGGTTTTCACCACTACAACCCCCTCCTCAACAGAAGTCAATTTTCTCCCAATTTGGGAATAAGACACAAAGTGAGCACACAAATGAACTATCCAATGATTCCCTTTAAGTTATTGTCCGTTAAAAATTTCCCAGGAATTCATCATATAGGAGAACAAAGTCTCATGGAGGATACAGAAGGAGACGATCTTATAAAGATGCTGACAGAATGCCTCCAATGCATTACGTGTTAGTAACTGTCATTAATACCGTTACAAAAGATCCCCTAAAAAATGGGTCTAGTTCAGGGAAGTTGGAGGATGAAGTTATTATTCATAATATGACACACATTGAAGCAAATGAAGAAGGTGTGCGTACCTTAAATCAAAGGCTTACCCAGAATCTAGGTATTCCCTCAAGTCACCAACTCCTACATATTAGAAAGGCATCTAACAAGGGAAAAGATAAAAGGTAATATCACGTCTCACTTTTCCAATGGATAAGGTAAATCTCATTCACTCGAAGAAATATTTTCATAGCAAGAAGATGAGATGAAGGTGTTAAAAAGACTCAATGCAGAGTCACTTCAAAGAAGCATTTCGGTTAGACATGCTCCACAAGAAGATCCTCAACTTGCACATCCTATAGGAACTCCTTAGCAAGGAGGATTTATTACAACTATAGATATGTATAATGAATTTTCCTCCATTGGTTACATAGACAAGATAGGATCAAAAACATCCTTATAGGCCTTTTCCCATGGGTTGTCCATGACAAATAACAGCAGCAGCACCACCCGTGGTTTTGACAGTCGTTGCACCAGTTCAAACTCTAGACATTGTAACTATAAAGGTCCTAGCTCATCCCGATATTCCCCAAATGCTTATGAATACAATTGAGCCATTAACAACTTGATTAGAATCTATGGAAGAATGATGTGAACCGATAAAACTAGAAAATAAATCTTACCCTGAATGGGTAGATCTGATCCCTCCCCCACCAAACTTTGTGAATACCACATTTCCAATCTTTAATGGTTCGAGAGATCTGGCGTAACACTTAATGAATTTTTTTTCTCATTATTATCCCATGATGGGGACCCCTAAACAATAAGAAGTGGTAATTCTTATATGTTTTGTGTAATCATTACAAGGTCCATCCTTTGTCTGGTATACAAGTTTGCAGTCTCGATCAATTACTGGATGGGAAGACCTTCGTTGGAAATTCCTTCTCCAATTTAGTTCAAACCTACTAAAGACAAAATTTTTTGATCTTATAAATTTAAAACAAAGGGATAATGAAAGTGTTTTACATTTCATTTCTTGATGGAAAGGATTAACATATTCCTTAAATCTACCACTCCCCCAAGAAGAGTTGTTGCCAATTTGTGTGGAAAATCTATGTTATGAGTTATGCACACCACTAATCCATGTGAAATACACATGAGGGTTTTGATACCATGATTCAATCTACAAAAAAGTGGAGGATTCCATTGTGGAAACTAAAGCTAAATATCGTGTAATCCCATCATCTCTAGGAAGAAGAACATGGAAAGTAGAAGATGCTACAGTCACACTCAAACTAGCACTTGTACCCGCCTTTACTTAAAAACCTTTATCATACAAAAGGGATATACCTCTTAAGTGTCAGCAGAAACAACCACCTTGTTAATATGATAAAAAAGGTCAAAGGTGGAGATAGTTTGAGGAATTAAAGAAAAAGGTTTATTCTTATGGAATTAATAGGTTCTGGGTTACTTCATTTCAGCTTTGAAAAATAATTTGGTTCAATTTCCAAGGATGAAGAAACCGAATAAAGAAGGAGACGAATATCTCCCAAATTATTTCCCCTTTCATAAAATGTTGGGGAATCTCATTTAGAAGTTTTTTGTTTTCAAAGAACTCCTGAAAAAAATGGTATACTCTTGACAGGTAAAACTAAAAAATTCATATTTCCAAGTAGCATGTGTTACTGCTACTAATCCAGATAGAGAAGGTGAATGGTAGGAAGTTAAAAGAAAAAATGTACAGAAGTATGATGATTGGATGGTTAGGAAAACAATCAACCAAACTCATTCCATTCTATGAACATAGCTGAAACAACCAACTATGCCTTCTACCACTTCTGTTCTAGAAAATCCATCTTTATCAAAAGATCAGTCCTTCAAAGGTCAATCCTAAAAAAAGTGACATGATCATAAAGATAAAGAGAAGTCAGAAGAAGATGAGATCATTTTAAGGCCAAAGTGTTCCTTGAATTTGGATGATTTCATGTCATCGGTCTTAAAAGCATGGGAACCGCACTGCCAAATGGAACAATAAGAACTGACTTGTCTAGAAGAATATTTATCAGATGAATAATTGATCTTTGGTTCCATTAACATTATCCAATTAAGAGACCCTTATACAAGTGATTAATTTGGTTATGATGAGACTCAATTACCTACACCTGATTGGGGAACTTGAGGAAGAATCCAAGGTCGAGGATACATGGGAAGATGTGGATATGTTAGAAACCACTATTTTAACTATACCCCTGCTCGAACCATTTATACAGCAGAAAATCATGGGAGAACCCTTCAGCGGGCTCAGAAAGAAAAATGAAATTCTCCCACATATGATAGTATTGGCTCTAGCATGATCATCTTGGAAGACCGATTATAGGTTACACTATCAGTCACTTGAAAAATAGATTGACCTATTCAGTCTAATCTACCAAGAGCATAAGTATTTCCAGATTCTGCCCTGACACATGGTACATCTATATCAAGAACATCAACTTCCAAGGCGCCTAAAAAACCACATCTCCATAATGAAAAACGCAGACCTTTAAACCAAAAGAATGATGTTTTTGAAACATATAGATTAATTACCATCCATGTTATCAATTCTGGATTCCTTGAATCTATCAAAATATCTTTGAGAAGAACTTATTGAGGCTTTGTCAAGTCCTCAAGAGTTTGAAACCGAATTTGATGCTGTTGAGGTTTACCATATAGAGAATGATACTACAGAGTGTCATATAGTTATATATTTCATGATTGGAGATGAGGATGATTTTTTATATGGACACATCATGCCCTTATGTCTATCTGGTAGAGTTAATTATATAGACATCTGACGAGCCTTCATTGATAATAGACCAGGAGTCAACCCCATTCCCATATATACACTTAATCAATTGGGTATCACTGAACCTGACTTATTTCCTACCACTTTGATGTTGTAAGGTTATGAAAATAATTAACAAGAACCTCTAGATGAGATTACACTCAGAACTCAGTTTTGGGATCTTGTAACTAATTCAAATTTCATGGTTGTCTGTCAGGACATAGCCTTCAAAATTCTGCTTGGAAGGACTTTGCTACATCAACATGCATCCATTCCGTCATTATACCACGAATGTCTCAAGTATTTCTTCAATGGTAAAATTAAGAGATTTTATGGTGACATGGATTCGTTAAAAACATGTGAATATCAGTATATTAAGGCAGAATTCTATCACACAAAGGGAACAAGATCCGTGGAAAAAGATGTAACAAGAATTAATGCTTTGAATGGTTTGGAAAAGATCCCAGATTACCCATTCAAACATCGGAGTATAGATTATGTGTTTCATATCAGTTAAATTGAAATGATAGACCCAAAACAAGGCACTCATTCAGTGAATTCCATAATGTCAATTATGGAAATCTATTCTGACGGCCTAGAAGAAATTATTGATCCACCAAGGAGAGGTGAAAGCTTAAATGGAGATGTCTTCATTTCATCCACTAAACTTCAAGAAGTATTTTCTTCATAAATCAGTCTATAATAAGTTTTCAAAATAATAAAATAAATAAATGATGTTGATTCCCAACCCATCATCTTCTCTTTAATGCTCTAGGAAGACCCTTCATTACCAGTAGGGTCAGAAATGATTTCCTCTTTTTTAGGATGTTCAAATACTGACTCCTCCCCTTGTTATGAAATTCTTGATTCATCACTTAATCTAAAAGAAGAAATAAAATAAGTGACATGTATGTAAGAATAAGAATAAGATATCAAGGATGCTCCTCCCAAATTTGAGGAAGGTGTCTCCACCACTGTGGATGAGTTCAAAGAAATAAATATGGGTACAGAAGAAGATCCCAACCCTACTCTAATTAATGTGGCCATGAATTCCGAAGAGAAAAATATGTACACATCATTTCTAAAGCAAAACTGAGTTATATTTTCTTAGAACTATACAAAAATTCCAGGCTTTAATCCCGATGTGGCCACTCATCATTTGGTCTTTCAAGAAGAGCATCGAGGGTTTAAGTAGGTAGTAAAAAGAATTCATCCAATTCACATCTCTAAAATTGAAGCTAAATTCAAAAATCTATCGAAGATAAATTTTTAAGGGAGGTGAAATATCCCAAATGGTTGGATAACATTGTCCTTGTGAAAAAGAAGAATGGGAAAATTAGAGTTTTTATTTATTTCAGATATATTATTTGGCATTGTCCCAAAGATGACTTCCTAGTTCTGATCATAGAAATTTTGATTGATACAAAAGCAGGCTATGAACCTCTATTATTCATGTATTAATACTCTATGTACAATAAAATCTAAATGGATCCAGAGGATGAGGATTCTATATCCTTCAAATACCCTCATGGTGGGTTTTGCTACTGGGTAATGCCCTTGGGCTTAAAGAACGCCGGTGCAACATATTAACGTGTCATGCACCATATCTTCAAACCCTTCCAAGGAATATTTGTCGAATGTTATATGGATGATCTTGTGGATAAATCTAGACAACATTTTGATCACCTGACTGATCTGGATACCATATTTAGTAAACTTTGACAACATAATTTGAGGATGAACCCCTTGAAATGTGCTTTCAGGGTTACCTTGGGAAAATTCCTCAGTTTTATTGTACGCCATCATGGCATTGAAGTTGATCCTAATAAGAAAAAATAAATCCGTAGCATGTCACCTCCTCAAAATTTGAAGGAATTAAGAGGACTTCAAGGAAACTTGGCCTATATTCAGTGCTTTATCCCCAATTTGGAAGGTAAGTGTTTACCCTTCAATAGATTAATGAAGAAGGGAGTTACATATCAATGGACCAAAGACTACCAAGAGGCATTTGATACCCTCAAGAAATACCTATTTATTCCACCGATATTAATGCCACCTCTTGAAGGAAATCCACTTATTCTCTATGTGACAACTTTAGAGCGATCACTGGGTGACTTCCTTGTACAAAATAATGTGTTGGGAATGAAAATAGAATTTACTATCTCAGTCGAACTTTGATTGACACAGAGGCTTGATATTCAAGTATCAATAATTGCTGCTTGGCATTAATATTTGTAGTTCATAAATTGAGGCACAACCTGCAACATAATGAGGTCCACTTTGTAATTTTCAATAACCCACTCAAATTTATCTCAGTCATCCTATACTTACAGGATGTTTTTCATGATGGGAAGTTATTTTGAAATAGTTAGATATCTAGTTTGTGCCTCATGAAGTAATAAAAGCCCAAGCCTTGGAAGATTTCTATATTGAACATCCATCCGCAGAAGATACATCTTTGAATACTAAACTTCCTAATGAAAAAATATTCTCTATTCAAGATAATCCCCATGCATGGGAAATATACTTTGATGGTGCTTCCAGAAGTATAATAGGGAATAGAATGGAAAATCTCAAACTTAAAAAATATGGGTTAGGAATTGTGCTTATCTCCCTAGAGAAAAAATTGTACCCATATTCCTTTCTGATATCAGAAGGCAGTACCAATAATGAGGAAGAATATCAAGCTCTCATTGCAGACCTAGAATTAGCACTCTAGTTAAAAGTGAAGCAAATGAAAGTGAAAGGTGATTTAGATATGGTAATAAAATAGATCATTGGGGATTATTCTATCAAAAAAGAATATTTAATCCCTTTGTATGATTATGTAAGAGGGTTAATGGTTGAATTTCCCTCAGAGACAACATTGCCTTATGTCCCGCAATCACAAAATGGCCAAGTTGAGGCACTGGATAATGTATCCACAACCCTGGAATATCCAAATCAGGATGAGACAATCATAAATATTTCCCATCATCGTGTGGTTTCAAATTTCATTCAAACTAGTATGTAGGAAATTAATGAAATTAGCCCAATTTCTGAGCTGTATAGTCATACTATAAGATGGATGACACCCATCATGGAATACCTTAAAAATGGAGTAATTCCACCAAATAGAGCTGAAAAAGAATATATCTGACGATGAGTGGCCAATTTCACTCTTTATAATAGCCCGAATCACCACAAGATCCTCTATAAATGGGGATTTGATGGAATCCTCTTCAGATGTATTAATGGAGAATAAAAGTAAACTATCATGAAAGAAATACATATAGAATCTTGTGGTGTTCACCAGTCCGTGCATAGGGTTTCTAATCAAATCTGAAGTCTTTGATACTTATGGCCTTCAATGATGTAGGATTGCATATATTTCACCAAGAATTTAAATCCCTACCAAGTGCATGCAAACTTTATTCATCAACCCCCTAGTGTTTCTACATATAGCTAAATATTTCTTTCCATTTTCCACATGGGTAATGGATGTAGTATGATCTTATCCTCTAGCTATGGATAATAATTTCAAGTATATTCTTATTGCTACTGATTTCTTCTCCAAATGGGCTGAGGCAATACCTATCAAAGAAGTCGAATCCAAAATCATTGTTAGCTTTTTCAAAACTAATATCATTACTAGATTTGGTGCCCCTCATACCATATTGTTGGATAATGATAGAAATTTCTATTCTATTGAGGTAAGAAAGTTATATTAGGAGCACAATATCAAATCCAACCATTCATATCGCTATCATGCATTGGACAATGGATAGATAGAGGCTTTCAATAAGACTCTATCAAATATACTCCAAAAGATGGTAGACAAAGATAATAAATCTTGTCTTGATAAAATTTTACATGCTTTATGGGATTATCAGACTACTACCTATACTACCACTCAAGAAAATCCATATTTTTTGGCATATGAAACAAAATAAGTTTGGATGATTGAAATTCAATTTCCTTCACTCTGAGTTGCATTCTGTGATCAGTTATCTACAGATGAACAGTCTCAAAAATGATTTGATGAGCTGGAACAATTAGACAAAAATATATTGCATAATTTTAATCATTTGGAAGTCTATCAGAATAGAATAACATGAGATTTTAACAAGAAATTTTTCCTCCACTAATTTCTTCAAGGAGAATTGGTATTGGTCCTTAGGTCTCCAATAATACTAAGAAAGAAGCCCCCAAAACATGAGCCAAAGTGGGAAGGACCTTACTCTATATATAAGGTATACTCTAATGGATTTTATTCCCTAATATAAATGGATGGAGAACTTATTAAAACTCCAAACAATGAAATATTCTTGAAGAAGTACTTTTTGTAATTGAACATTAAAATGTCCTAGTTGCATGACTATAAACTACACATCACAAAGTCCTAGTTGCAAGACATTAAATTGTATAGAAACTATATGTGTCCATGTTTCACAACATTAAAATTATTAGAATATTCTTCCTTATCACATGATGTTAAACTCCATGATATTATATGTTATTGTTGCACATCATTAAACTAAAAAGTATCCAAAGAACTATGTATGGGTTGATTCTCATCCCCTTGAGATATGTAGTGAAAACTAGGGCTTAGTTCCTAGTCTCAGAGTCCCGGGGTAAATTTTTATCTATCATTCACATATAATTAACAATCAATATGGGATTCTTCATTTTGGGTCATCTCCTTAGATATCCCACCAACGAAATAAGAAATGTACCCATTTTACATATGATTCAGATATATATAAGAGACTCTAAACTCATGGGAAATATTGATTCAAAAATGTCTCATGTGCATTGAGCATTACCCCCTTTCGTATTTCACACTCTTAATCTTGAATACTTTCAGATCTTCCATAACCTTTCATATGGTTTGGTGGTAGAGTTTCTGATATATGAGAACACTTTTTTCTGACTATGTAGTACGTGCCCCTAGGTGGCCATGCATAAGTTTCCTATATAATGGTCTTTCTAGTCAAAATATTCCACTTTTTGGATATACAACACATGCCCCAGTTTTCCCTGCATACTACAGCCCCCAAAACGAATTTCTAAAATAATAGTAACTTCATTCTTGGTTAAAGTGTCTTTTTCCCAATAAAAATTTTATGAAAATATACAATAATCTGTATCTTAAAGTAGTCATCCATGTATATTTGTCCCATTACCTTTCTCTCGATCTAAAAGTCTTCAAGAGCATGGTTTACACATTTCCCTCTCCATGTGGTAAAAGCATATTGAAATAACCTTCAATCATTTGACCACATATCATATACTATCTCTATTATATTTTGGTCCTAGTCCTATAGCCTAAAATTAAAGACACCATACTTTATAAAATTGGAACAAACCATTATAAAGGAACCAATTCCTCTAATTCTTTGGAAATCATGATTGTAAATACTCTTTCTATATTCGGGTACCTTTCTCCATAAACTAAACTATGTGATTTGGTAAATCTGAATCTCCATAAACTTTATTAGGCTTTTAGAAATAGAATGTTTGATACTTGGTAGATCTTTTACTTGACTATGCAATATGTGTCCTTAGGTGGCCATGCATAAAGTTTCCTACATAATAGGGAAATTAGTCATAAGAGGCCACTATTTGGAAATGCAGCACATTCCCCAATTGAACTTACAAAATATAGCCACCAAAACAAGTTCGTCAAATAATTCTAACTTCATTCTTGGAAAAGACTTCCTATGTTGCCTTTATCCCTTTTCCCATACCATTATCTAAATCTAGAAATTCCCAAATAACAGTTTACAATTTTTTTTTCCATACCTGAATATGGTGGTATTTTTTTAGAAAAATCATTAAGGAATTGGTGACTCATAAACCATTATTCAAAGTTAAAGACCTTAAATTAAATCCCCTAATGTTCTCACTGTATGACTTTAAACATCACAATATAATATCCTCACTGCATGAATTTAAACTGCCTAGTATAATATCCTCACTGCATGAATTTAAAACTGCATTGAATTATATCAGAAATCTCGCTTTCTAAATTTTTTTAACCATTACTCACACACCAAATCTGTGTAGAAGTGGTTTCCCCATTCATGACCTATGTCGACACAAATGTCCCTTTACTCTTAGATATATTTTCTTGGAAAAAACCCCCACTATGGGCTTGAGTCACCGAAATCTTATTTTCTATTGTCTATCAAAAATAAAATGTTAAATTCCGAAGAGCTCTTTTACTTCACTATGTGGTACAAGCCCCTAGGTGGCCTTGTATAAGTTGCCTACATAACAGGCTAGCCAGTCAAAATATGCCACTATTTGGTTATGTTGCACATGCCCTAGTTGTCCCTGTATAATACAATCCCCATAATGGGTTCACAAATAATGGTAACTTCATTCTTGGAAAAGAACTACTTTATGTTTATAATTAAATTTTTATATTTGGTGACCATAAAAATCATGACTCAAGATTCCCCTTGAAGTATCTAAAGAATATGGAAGCAATTCCTAGACACTGATCCTTATTTGGAATCTAATTTCAAAATTTATGGTCAAATCTATTTGACCTTAAAAACTATCCTTTTTAGTCCGACATGCATGAATCTAAACTGCTAATAACAAAGAGACATAGTAGTCGCTAGATTGAAAACCTGCAAAGGGAAATCTGAAAAAAAGTCAAGTCTCAACTCACTAAACATACATTTTTTATAGTTTAGGAAATATTGAGCAATAAAAATAGAAAAGATAGAAAGTTTATGGGGTTGTATTTAAAACCCTAGTAAAAATAAAACTATGATTACTAGGACCATTGGCTTAGGTAAAAAAAAGATAGGATGAAGACACATATGATTAAAGAAAAAATACTTTTCATTTGTGAGTAAAAATCCATAGAGGAGCATACAAAAACTGAAGTCTCTTTGTCATAAGTCACAAGAGGTTTTATAAATAACTTCTCATATTATTAATAGCCTATTGATCCCCATGAGTTGCATGTTGAAGTTCAGTTAGCCGACCAGTCTCATTCTCATCATCATGACGAAGTGATTTCTTATCATCTGAAATGGATTTTGAACCATCTTTCTGGACTTCTCCTAATGAATCATGAAGTTTTACAAGATCCCCTATAACAATATCTAACTATTGTTGAAGACATAACTATTGAACAGTCTTTTCTTTAATTTTCTTCTTGAGTTCTGTCAATTTGTAGCATTATTGGCCTCATCTTGGGATAATTCTACTTGGAATTAATCAATGTTGGTCAATATTCTAGTTTTATTAGATCTTGTTGAAATTTTTTCTATTTCTCCCTATTTAGGATAATATCTTTCACTATAATTTGAATTTCATGGTATTCAAAACTGCCAAATCCCAACATATTGAATAGAGATAAAAGTCATGGAATTTGTGTGGGTAGTTCCTCAAGGGGAATTTCAAATATTATATTCTATATGTTTTACCATTCCTTGCGAGGTGAAATATGAATATCCTTTTAAAGATCTAGATATGACTTTAAATTGCTGTCTTTAGGATGAACATATTTCAGGATTAATGCACTTAAAGAAGTGACCTGTTTTGATCCTTCCTTAATAGTGGTTGCTACACTTCCAAAGGTTGTTTGAGCTGATGAAGAAGCTTCACCTACAGACCTAGATATTGAAGTTAATAATACTATACGGTGAATTAAAATTATGGTTATGGTTGGTTTCAAAATGATAACAAGAGTGAGCACAATCACAATATTGGTGACCCTTACCTAACAATATGTTGGTATCTTGAGAAGACTTCACCTCAATATTCTCAGCATTAGCAGTTTTGGTTGATGCCTTTTGGTAGGGAATGATTTCTTTAACCTTCTCAGGATTCTGTAAATGAATCTCAGGAAGATTTTCTATTTCATGGTTCACATGAGCTAATTTATCTACAATGGTGGGATTAATAGTGACATTGACGCTTCCTCAAGGCATCATCATTGTATAAATTTCTTTAGATTGAACTAAATATTTCAACCGATCACGGTTAGAAAATTAATCATTAGATGATTTATAGGACAAAAAAAACTAGTGTCCATTTGGTTCTATATAAGGAACTTCAAAATCTTCTAAAGTATTTTTCATATTAACATGTTCTAATACTTCCTCAAAAGACATGCCAAGATTCATCATAGAATCCAATGATATCACAAATCCCATATTAGTCTCACCCATGGGAGAACTTGGAATGGTTGCTTCGTGACCCTCCTTTGACAGCTTTTGACCCAGAACATCTCCCTCAGTAACAGTTGTGGGGTCAACATCAGTTATTACAAGATTTTCTAGTGCATGAGATGAACCTAAATTATCACAGAGTTGAAGTTAGTTGTTGTTACCCTTAGTTTCTCATAAAGAACTTATGCTTTACCAGAGGTCTCCTCTCTCCTAGTAGTTGGAATAGAAGAATTTTCGGGAACAAATGCTGACTCCTCTAGATTAGATTCCTCTTCAGTCAAAGGAACCATTGGGTTAGTGGGAATTTTACTTGTTCGGAAGCACCCTACATAGTTCCTCAAGGCTCATCAGTGATTTTTCTAAAAGAAGAAATATAATAAGTTCCTATATTTCCAAACAGTTTAAACAATTTCTATGAATCAAACTAAAATTTATGTTTTCAGGTTTGATTACCATTGTTGAGAAAATGTTTAACCATTGTTTTCTTTCTTCAATGATTATATTTCTTTTCCTTCTTGGGAGTACATGCATTATCATCTCCAAAAATAGGTATTGGAGACTAAAAGCCCCTTTTTATCTCATCCTCCATGGCTTGTTGGCTGAGAGATATCTCTCCAGACTCATAGGGTGATCCAATAGATATATATGGAGTGCCACCAGGGCTATATTGTGGTGATATAAATTTATTCGATTTTCCTTTAGCCAACTACATGTTAAAATAATATTTCCCCTAAGTAACATTGATTGGACTAAATTCAAATAGAAAAGCAGAAAATAATGTGAGAAAAATAAGACTTACATCTTCGATATCAACAAAATCATACCATTATTCATCTAATGAAAGGTTAATCCCTTCAGTGGCACCAAAATATATCATCTCTTTCACTCGTATCGTGGTGGAAATTGATTCATCAGTTTCATATATGAGCATCTCTAGTTCTCAGATATATGTTCTCACTTCATCAGGGTTGTTATTAAAAAGAATATCAGAAAAGGTTTGTAGATCCCCTATTATTAGAATATGAAACCCATCACATAAATCTATCCATGTGGTTTCCGCATCACAATGTAAGCCTTTTCATGTTTGAACTGCCTTTGGTCATACATATTCAAAGTACATTCCAGAGGGTTGTGAAAATGATCATGTAATTTTACATTATAGTTTTTTTCCAATTTCTGTAGTCATGAATGATGGATGAGAAAATGGGACATGTTGCTCTTCTGAATGATGGAGACTAGAACGCCTCAATACAGATTCAGTTGGGATTGATGATATAGCTCTCGTTACTCTGATAGGTGGATTATATCTTGCATGAGGTTGCTTCTGTGAGTTTGGAGCCTCGTAACCTCCACCCTCTGACTCCAATGAATCAGCCCGTAATGATGAATGATTATATTCCAAATGTGAGGGTTCCTTCCTTCTGCCTCTCTTTACCCCTACTTGAGGGAAAACATGGTTTAACACCCCTTTAGGGTATGATGCAACCCAGTTCTTAGTATACCAGATAATCAATCTTCTTTTTGCATCAGCATAAGGTAAGTTGAATATTTCCCTAGTTTTCTCTACAATCATGAATAACCATAGTTATTGGGCCACCATCAGATGTTGCTCTAATATGACATGCACTAGTGGAGATATGGTAATTTTTTACAGACATTTGAGTTGACATACGAATCTATAAGGAGCATAGGGCTCACATATTATTTCCCCATCAATCCTAGTGGCCAATATGCCATACCTACAAGCAAACATATATGACCTTAGCCCTAAGTTTGCCATCCCGTCATCAAAAAATCACCTTGTATGTTGATTCCCATAAAGGAAAAGATGAAATTACTTGTACATACATAACCTGGACTTTCTATCATAAGAATTAAAAGACATAGGTGAAATACCAGAAAAATCATGGACAGATGGCTGGAACAAACTTTCAAAGACATGTACCCCACTTTTCACAGCATAAGTTCTGAAATGAGTGGCGATCCACCCCCATAACAACTGTAATGGTCCTGCTATTCTGAAAATATACTTCAATCTATAGTTATGTAACAAGATACTATAGATCTTCTCCAAAATAGGGGTATCAAATCCTACCATCCTCTTCTCAGCCAACTTGGCCACAATAAAAATATTTCATGGCCTTACACCACCCTTGGAATCTTGAACAGGCAATATATATACACTAAGCCACATTTCCAGGAAACCTACAAGACGTGTATTCACATGAATTTTAAAATTGACTTCCTACCCCCTCTTTTAAAATTCTCATTTCTCTAATGTTGTCCAGAAAGTGTCAATTGTACCTATATTTTCTAATTTTGGATAGCTTATTGGGTGGGTGAAAGAAGAATCCTTCTACTTCTTCTTCACTAGGAACATTTCCATCCACTCATTTAGATAAATATCTCTTCTTGTTTGGGACTTTGTTGTGTTCGTATTCTTAAGTTTATAAAATATATTTATTAACTCACGAACCAAGGCTAGTGTCTTTTCTAGGTCATTACATGTCACCTTTGGAAGAATAAACTCATCATACATATCTCCAAGGATTGGATCTCCAGAGATCTTGTAAACATCCCAAAAACGGATGCCTACTTCTCCATGTGTCAAATGGAAGGAATTAGCCTATGGAATCCATCAGCTTATAAACTATGGCACGAAATCACCATTCCTATATAAATAGGTATTCCCGACCCATAGAGCCTCATAAATCCCAACACCTTTTAATTCATCGATAAAATTTTCATATGTCTTGTGCACCCAATACACCCACATCCATGTGGGTTTAACACCACCTCCTGGGTGAGAACCCTAACTTTTATTCCACCCCTTTTATTTATTTGTCTAAGAATCTCGAAAAATGGATGAATAACAGTGTGTGTATATCTCGGGTGTATGTGCTTTCTAATCTAGAGCACAAATGCTATGATTTATAAAATGGCCCTCAACTACTATCCCAACATTGATATATGTGCCCACAATAGAAATATTGGTAGAAGAGAAATTTCTATGGTATTGAAACCAAGAAAGTGGAAAAAAATTATTTGGATCTGGTATGTTGACGTCTTGAAAATGGCCATAACCATAATGGGGAAAATAAACACTCCTTGTAAAATTGAAGTGATATTCCCTTAGATTATTTTCCATGTTTGGGAGAGTAGTGTCACAGATGTCAAAGTAATCATGCCTGAAAATCTTAGTCAAATCATCAATTCTATTACTATCCAATTCTTCAGTAGTTCTAATTCTCTTGGGATCCATTAATCCTGAAAAAGATATCAAATTTTTTCTTTAAAATTAATCTCATTTTGGATGTTTTTGACAAAAGTATTTAAGAAAATTTGATAAAGGCATTAAGGTGCACAAGTATGGATTCAACGCGCAAGTATAAATCGGACATGAAAGTTTGGAACCCCAATTTTGGCAAGAAAATAGAAAACATACAAAAGAATCATGACCAATAGAAACATCTGAGCGAAAACACTTGCGTGTCGAGAGATGGATTTCCTGAGTTCTTTGTAAGTTTCACTGAAGTGAATCCACTATATATAAGTGATGAAGATTACCCTATGTTCCATTGGTTTGCACGCTTGTACCTTGTGCACCATAACCTCATGCACCCATACCTCACATGCCCATACCTTATGCACTCGTACCTCACACGATATTAGTTTTCTTTCCACATCAACCTATTTTTACCCATTTTCACAACTTTACCTCATTATAGGATCTTCTTTTAATTTAGGATCCAATTATGAGGGGGGGATTTTGCTAACACTTCATTCCATCACAACAATAAAAAGTGACAAAGGGAAGTGAATTATAGAAAATAGGAGAATACATATGAAGAAAATCAAGATTTTCAAATGCCTGAAACTTGGATCGCCCCAGTCAAGAAAAGGGTTCATTGGCATGAAAGGTACTTGTGCACCACATTTATGGAATACAAGACACTTGTGAGATTGATCACTATATCACCCAAGGTCACTTATTTTCTTTTTAATAGACCATTGGGGTCTTTATTTTTACAGAAAAATTTTCATGAAGCCTAATTCCTGCTCTAGTAACCCTAGTGCTTCACCCAAGTCTTTTGAAATTTTCAGCGTATTTATTTAACAACTAAAGATAAGGAATTAGAGGAGGATCATAGGACTCAAGTCCCTTAAGTGTTTTGAAATTCATAACACTTGAATGCCTAAAGAACCCAACCTCCCTAAATCAAAAATAATTGTGTTCCACCTATTCCTATAAAAGTAACATGAGCATCCCACTTTTGGGAATACCTGTGAATACTCTTGAAGGATGGAGTCAAGTGTCTCCAAAGTATTAACATCCAGGTTTTTCATCACATAAGTCAACATCGGGTCTCCCAAGCCTACTGGTGCACTTATACATATGCACCATATACTTACTTGGGCTCCCTTATTTGATTCACCCAATCCCTTTAGTCTATACAAGCCTTTCATCAAGCCTTATTCAATTCCATTCATGGAAAGGATTATTCATAATTGGATCCCTTATCTGAAAGGGGTTAGGTTGAAACCTCCACCAAAACCTCATAACTTATCAAACCTTTGGGAATGGCACATCAGTGTGTCTTCTATTTGGGTTTGTATATCTGCATTCATATGTTTCCCACATTTGTTTTTCAATGGGGTTTGGATTCATGGAGTTTTTATGGGTTTGTATATCTGTAGTCACATGGACCATTCTCCCAGTAACAATGTTGGAAATTTATTAGTTTATAGAATTAGGGTTTGGTTCATGGACTCCCCTTCTCATCTTTAAATCCTGGAACATTATATCTATAGTAGGGAAGGTACAAGTCCCACATACTTTTCCTTTTGAACAAATGAAAAGTCTCCCTCCCCAACCAGGACCAATTTTAGGGAAACCATCCTAGTTTAAGCACCTATCCTTTCATGAATGAGATTTTAGTCACTCTCCTCTCTAGTTCATTCACCTTCACTCCCCCTTACATTGGACCATTTTCTAATGTAAATTAAAGAGGCGGAAGGATCATCACCCCGACGTCGTCCATCGTCACCGCCGTAGGCCCGTCCTCTTCCACTGGTGGAGGAGGAAAATTGTGTGTGGTTTGTTGAATATTTTACATCCTCTTATTTCTCACATTGATCATGACTCACATGGTCTTAGAGAACCATGATTATCATAACATCCACATAAATCATCAAATTAACTACGAGAACTGTGATTCCCACCATAATTTGGATTTGTAGGAAGCCTTCACCAGGACCCGAGCTCACTGGATATCCTCTTTAGGAATCCAACCCTAATTCCCTTAATCTGGGCATCCTCCTTAGTAGTAAGCCCAAACCTATTTCTCTCAAAGGACTGCACTCTCCTATGAGACTCATCAAACCTTGTGGGATTTGATTCATATCCAAATGGGATATGTAGAAAGCCTCCCTAAGGTTCAAACCCAACACTTCAAATCAACCATGTTCTTCCTGGGACATATTCCCAATAGGGTCTAATGCAACTTGGGAACTCATATCTTTTTCAGGTTCCTTGGGATTCTTAGGAATAATTCCTACACCAATATTTGACTAATCATCTTACACTTAGATTTCCTTACCACGTGACATTAAACTGTATGACTATGTCCTTATCACATGACCTTAAAAGGTATGACGTTCCCCATTTAGTGACACCAAACTGTGAGAGTTCTGATTCCTTTCACAAGGATATGTAGGTAACCCATTCATCGATACAATCCCAACATCAAAAAAAACTTGTGTATCCATGGACGATAATAAATTCTAGATTTCCCCCCACATAGTGGCTTGAAAACCAGTATTATCATAACAATGGTTAAAAGAATCCCTAAATAGTATATTTGGGGATACCATTGATGGAGAAACTTGAATACATATGGATATCTCCATTAATGAAAAACCTCGAATACATATGGATGATTCTAAATTTCACACATGCTAATAATTGAATTCAAATTCCAAGGGCAACATACATTATACTTTCTAAAGTAATAAGGATTAATGAAAATATCTCAAATCTATAAGAGAGTCCTAGAGTAGGAGATAGTTACCCCAAAAGGGTGTGATGATTCTGACCTCCCATCCTTTTAAAAAATGCTTGTTCTTAAGTATCGTACATCCAAACCTTATGAATTTCTGCCTTTGGAAAGTAGGTCCCTTTGGATAAAGAACCATGGGATGTTTCTGATTCCATAAATAAATCCAATAGAAACTGCCAAGAAGTAGTGATTCTTAACCAGAACATACATTTTGATGGATACTGAACACATATTATGAGATTATTTTCTATTAATGTAACAACATATATCCATATCCTCTTCCATAAAATGGGAAACAATGTTTTCATTTGCGTGTACAGAAGACTACCCACTTGCGGGCCAATGTAATTTGATTTCCATCACCACCTCTCACAGATGGTTATACTGATGTATTTAATATATATTTATATTTTTATATATATATGATATTCATGAAATATTTATCAATTTTTAACATAATTTATCATCTATTTTCTTACATTTACTTCTATTGAAAAATTATTACGTCCTTTGTGCGTACGTGTGGGTTACCACCTTCACAAAGTGATGTGATTTATTTTTCATAACCAAATCACATGGATGTTATATATAAGTTTATTTAAAAAAATTTATATTATATTTATGATACAATAATAAATTTGTAAAGATAAAATAATACTTACAGTATTTTCATCACGTTCATTGAAAATTGGAAACATTATTCACGCGTATGTACGACCGACCGTCTCCATGATTGTAACATAGTTAATTTTTCATAACACCTTTTCATGGTTGGTTTTAAAAGTATAATTTTTATGTAAAAATTATAATTATTTCATGATTATTATTCTGGATATTATTTAACAATTACTTTTTTTTACCATGCTCAATATACCGACGTGATTTTGAAATTACGAACTGAACATCCACAAAACACCCGACATGGGATAACTGATTAAGTAATTAAATATGTTATTAAAATAAATGAAATAAATGGTTTAAGTATAAGGGATTAAATTTAGTAATTAATAAAATAAATTATATAAATTTACTATGAAGGAGTTAAAGGACATATATGGAATGTCTGGACTCGAAGTAGGGGATTTTGTCTCAATTTCCCATCATTGAGGCATATTTTAATATTAAAAATCTAATTTATTTTATATGGTGCATATGCTAACCATTTAAAAGTCCTATCATGAAACCTTAATAATTCATTTTTAGGTATTAATTCAAATTAATTCATCCAACTGAATTTGAATTGAAAGTTATCAAGTGGTAAGGGATTTCTTAACTCAATTTTCTTTCATTGTGTTATATAACTTATTCATTGATTATATTATGTCAATATTATGTGTGAAATGGAATTTTTTTATTTATGTTTTATTTCCAATTTATTTTTTTATTTTCATTTGTTACACATAATATCTCCATTTATTGTTTCTCAATTCAATGATATGATCTTTTTAAGGGTTATTTGTCTCAAATTCTCTTTTTTGGGATATAAGTTTATGTTATACACCTATATTATTTTATGAGGTGTATATAATACCCATTTTAATTTTTCTATCATGAATATAATTATGTTCATGATATTTAATGTTTTATTTTAAGTTATTCTCTTATGGTTCTTACGATTCATAATTCACTAAAGTGGTAATGGGTTTATGTTTTAATCTCATTTTTATTGGGATTTTTTTCTATTGAATTTAATTTGAGAAAATTATATGATCCTTATTTGATAAAAAAATTTATTTTCTATTATTGTATGGATATTTATGTAATTTTAAGGTTTAAGTACCATTTTTATCTCTTTAGTACTTGAAATGGTCCAGAAAATGTTTATAAGAAAAGCTGACCATATTTCTCCTCTTTAGATCAGATAAAATTTTGCTTATGTATCCATGTTTTCTAAAAAAAATTAACTAATGTTTTTAAATATTATTAAATTATCTTTTAAATTCATTTTTACCACATCATAATTTTTATAAAAATGTTTAATAAGAATATTATTGTCATTTTCTAAACAAGGCACTTTTTACCAAATATGTGAACAAAATATTTGTTTTAACAATTATAGTTTGAAAAAACTTTCCTTCTATCATGACCACTCAATGATTTAAATTTAACTTTATAAGTTTCCATGGTTTTTTTCAAAACAAATTACTAATGTTCAGGATTGTTTTAGTTTTTAAAAGTTATATTCCAAGGTAAGAGAATATTTCCATCAAAAATGATTTTAATGATATTTTAGTAGTATTTATATTCACCAATGACAATAAACCTTAATGTTACTTATGATCCACTGGGTATATTTTTTAATGATGCTATCCTAATTATTTCTCTCGATGGATTAGTATTTTTTCAAATTTATTTTCCTGAAATTCATTTCTTTTCCATGTGTTAATCAAGTTATGAACGGAATGCTAGTTGATTTTATGAGTTTTATGATGAAATGAAACATATACATAATTTATTCATTTTGTGGTTCTTGTAAATTGTTTATTATGATAGGTGGTTATATTATATACCGAGGATGGGTTTTTCTATTATAAATTAAGGATGGGTGGTTCCTTTATAATGTAAGGACAAGGGATTAAATTATAAACCAAGAATGGGTGGGTTCATTATAGACCTTTAATGCATTGGGTAATGATTATGTTCTATATAGAACTATATTGGAAGGTTACCATATTATTTATTCCACTATTAAGGGTTTTTAATGGTTTATGAAAATAATATTCCAAGATACCAACCTGTTTTATCAATGATTTCTCTGAGTTTTAAATGGTTCCTTTGATCAAGATTTACATAACATGGATCATGATTATTAAATATTATATAAATCTTATCTTATGTTAAATATTTATAGAAATGTTTCATGTGGGATTAATTTTATGGGATATGTTAAATACTTATTATGGCATATAAAAATATGGGTATAGTGGGAATAAATGATCACTTGGAGACATGGGTATTGTTATGAAAGGTATATCTGAACTCTCTAAAACTCTAAACCTATATGGTACTTGGGTATATAAGTTATCCAATATGCAATGTCCCCTAATCCTGAACTCTCTCACATGGCTAGAAAGGGTTGGTTACAAGCCCTCAAGAATGCCTCCCCATACACCAAAGGCTACCGACTAGCGGTGGGGGTGTGATAAGTATAGTTGGGAGACTATACCACCTAGTTACAGAGTTACAACTTAGTAGAAATAAGAAATGTAAATAAATTAATAAATATTAATGTTTTTAAATACTGGAAACAATACAATAAAGTATAAATCTAATAATTAAGTAAACTGAATAATCCAAATAATAATAAAGGAATAATGTAATGTTATACTGGAATGCAACAAAATGTCATGCTAGAAGTAATACCAATAAAATACTAGAATAATTAAATAAAGACTCAAACATCCCTAGTCCCAAAACCCATGTTGGTCCCTTATCCAAACTTCATCCCATCCAGAAACCAACAATCAACAACCAGTTCATTTTCCCTTATAAAATCTTGCATACATGTAATCAGATTGGGTACCAAATGATGGCCAGAATAGGGCGTGAGTATAAATTAGTAGTTCATCACCACTATGTCTATACAAAACTATTATGATAAAAATTATATTCAATAATGAAATAAACATGTCTAATAATTAATTAAATAATTAAATTAATACTACATAAACCTACTTCGGTGCCATGTTGAAATATCTTTGTGCATGCATCAAAACCATGCCAACCATTACCATATAACCATGGATTAACATAACCTACCTCGACATCATGCCTGAATGTCTTAGAGCATGTCTAATAACCATTCCAACCAAACAATATAAACATGGTAAATCATAATGTTATAACCATGGTATAAATCAAATTTGTTCAAAACCATCTAAATACAAATTTTAGCATTTAGTCAGGGTTGAATCCGATATATAAAAATGTCAACATTTATTAGGGCTAAGCCTGGTATGTAATCATTTTATCACGTGTCGCTAGGAATAACCCAATATATAAGCATCTCAACATTTATTAGGGAAAATCTTGGTATATAAGCATTTTGTTATGTCAATTGGGCCAATTCCCTATATAAGCATTACAACATAGAAAATCACAAAATATTTCATGATAATTAGGATATCAAAATATGACATCGTCAATGGTTATTTATGAAAATTACCATTTATATTTCAATTACACATTTCATTTATCATTTGGTAATAACCCATAACATGCTAGTTATCATAGTAAACAAGCCTATCCAAGGTGAATCTATAACAAGCAAACACCCAAAATCCATGTCATGCTAAACACACATTAAACCATTTATCAATTCATTTAATCAAAGGTCTGATCACTCGAATGGTAGACACAATCCAAGTCAATAAATAATTATATCCAAAGGGACTCCAAAGAATAATCTAATTTATCATTTAATAAATTTATGAACATGTATGTTGCCACAATTGTAATATTTCAAATACTTGAAAATATCAAACCATAGGGTTAATTTTTAGACCCCTACCTTTAACTGATGATCAACTAATGCTACCAAGAATACATGGTAACTCATGACCCATTTATTCATAGACACCATTAATTAGAATAAACATGTATCCTTGAACTTTAAGTCATTTTTTCAAATTAAAGGCTCTATGTGTGGATCCTCCCCAATTTTCTCAAGTTTCCTCACAATCCAATACTACATTTATTCAAACACACAGACGTTCTCAATGAAAACAGAACCACTAAGTTTTAAATATGATACAAAAACTCAACCAAAATAATTTTAATGAAAAATCATAGAGAGGTGTACCATGAAAATGATAGGATCTTACAACCTCCCCATTATATAATAGATCATCCCAAAGCTTCTCCAAGAATCACTTTAGGGCCTTGACAAAAAAGTCAGGCCACTGTGTTCGCATATCAGAATCCCTCTCTTAGGTCTCCTCCTAAACTCTCCCATGCCACCACTGCACCCAAAACAAATGAATCACCATACCCTCGAGATACATCTCACTACGGTCTATAACCCATATCGTATGTTCCTAAAAGGACACATAAACACTAAGATCGACATATTCTATGTCTATCACATGAGAAGGGTCTGAAAAATATCTTTGAAGTTGAAATATGTGGAACACATTTTTCATGGAACTATATCTCTATGGAATGGATAATCGATATGCCACTGGACCAACCCTATTCACTATCTCAAATGGACCAAAAAATTGAGGCACTAGCATTCCCTATTTTTTGATTCGGTGTTGCCGCAACCTAGGAGACACCCAAAGGAATACACAATTACGAACCTAGAACTCTAAAGGCCATCTTAGATGGTTAGTGTAAAATTTATTCCTACTCTGCAAGGCCACCAACTACTATTTGATCAACTAAACTTGTTTATATGTCTCCTATATGAGACTAGGCCCAACAAGCATTAACTCACCTACCTTCAACAAAAAAAGAGGCGAATAGAACAACCCACTAAACAATGCCTCAAAAGGTTCCATTTGGATCAATACCTGGAAGATATTATTATATTAAAACTGCATAAGTGTCATATTATGCTCCCATGAACAAACAAAATACAAAAAACAGGCTCGTAATATATCCTCCAGAACATGAATAGTATGCTCAGACTGGCCCTCAGTCTGAGGATGATAGGTCGTACTCAAAATAACTTGTGATCATAGATCCTTATGAATACTCATCCAAAAACATAAGGTGACATAATGATCTTTATTAGAAATGATACTCCTCCAAACACCATGCTGCCAAACTACATCACACACATAAGTACTGTCAAGATCATCAACTGTAAAAGTCTTCCTGATATGGAAGAAGTGGGCTATAATCATCAGTAAATCCATAATCACCCATAGAGAATAATCCATATAAGTAGTCTTGGGTAATCATATAATAAAATACATAGTGACATTATCCCATTTCCACTTTGGAATGGTAAAAGGATTCAAAATGCTAACTGGCCTCTAATGCTCGGCTTTCACTAGCTGACAAGTGAAATATCTCACCACAAAGACTGCCAATTCCTTCCTCATTCCTAAAAACTAGTACTATATATAGAGATCATGATACATCTTTTTCAAACTAGGATATACCGCCCATCTTGAATCGTGAAGCTCTCTCATCAAATCCTTGTAGAAGCCCTTAAGAACCTATACACAACCATGAAAAATAAGATAATTTCTACTAACAAGAGGCAACATTAATAGTGTCTCCCCACCATATAAGTTTTCTCTTAGAACTATACCTTCTGTATTAGATAACTAATCAGACTTAATTCGGTCCAAAATCATGGTTATAATAGATGTCTAAGTCAGAGCTACTCATCCCTAAGACTCCCAAACATATAGATACATTTATGAAGAGAGTTCCATTACTTGACACTCATTTCAAGACTTCTATACTGCTTCTACCAACATCTTATGGTTCAATGCATTATAAAGGAAATTTCCCTTTCCTAATATATAATCCAACTCTAAGTCAAAAGAATACATATACTTGACCCATCACCTCTTCCAAAGGTTTAGGTATCACTGAGAAAAGATGTACATGATCCTCTGGTGGTCTCTATATACCACAAGCATCTCATCCATGAGATAATGTCTTCAACATATCAGGACATATACCACCATTGATAACTCCAAATCAGGAGTTGGGTAATTCCTCTCATGCAATATCAATTGTATGATGCCATAAGAAACCACTCAATACTCCTACATTAAAATAGATTTGAGTCCTACTCTGTATTCTCCATAGTACATGGTATATGATTTACCTAACATAGGTAAAGTGAAGATAGGTTCTAAGATCAACCAGCCTTTCAGATCCTAAAAATCTATTTTTCAAGAATCAGACCAAAAAAACTTCACTCCATTTTTGGTCAGCCTAGGAATTGGTCCTTCCAAATGAGAAAAGTCTCATATAAAGTGCTGATAATAACCTGCTAAACCTATTAAATCTATGAATCTCAAAGTCGTTATTGGGATTCTCACAAGATACCACAACTAAAACCTTCTCTGGTTTCTATATACACTCCTGCCACTAAGTTTACATGGGCTACGATGTTTTCTTTATCAAACTATAAATTTCATTTGGTTAGCTTGGCGTAAAGACAATGCTATCTCAAAGTACTCAGGATGATTTCAAGATTCTAGGCATGATCATATACTAAAAAGGATTGAACTTAGATACCATTGACAAAAAACACCACAAAGTGGTCCAAAAAAGGATGAAAGATCCTATTCCTCAAGTATATGAATACCTTAGGTGCATTGGCTAACCCAAACAACATCACTACGAACTCATATAATCCATACCTGCTCCTAAAAGTAGTCTGAGGTATGTCTAATGGTCTCACCCTCAACTGATGGTATCCTAATATAAAATTAATATTAGAGAAGATATTAATACCTCTCAACTGATTGAAGAGATAATTAATGCCTGGAATAGGATACCATTTCTTGACCGTAATCTAGTTCAACATCCGATAATCCACACATAGGTGCAAAGTCCTATTATCCTTACTGTCAAAGAGAACTGGAGAACCTTAAGGAGATGTACTAGTCCATATTAAACCTTTAGATTCTATATCTTGCAACTGAAATTTCAACTCATGAACCTCTTCTGGTGCCATTTTATAAGTTGTAAAGAAAGTAGCTCTGCTCCTAACACCAACTCGATCAAGAACTCCATCTCTCACTTAGGAAGTAATCCATAGAACTCGTCTAGAAATACATCCTAAAAATATTATACCACTGGAGGAAAATAATCAAATTGTATTACACCATCATCTAGATAAAGAATGGATATCTTATCCATGAGGTAATCCAATCTGCACTAAATTATTCCTACATGAGCAGCCTAAAGATTCCACTCACCCTAGTGAGAATAGTTGCCTCTTTCTAGAGATAGAAAGGTAAATATCCTCCAGTAACAGTCAATATGAGCTTAGTATATAACTAACCAATCCATAACTATAATCAAATTGAATCCTTTAACATACAATACAAATGGTTCCCACAAGAAATAGAAACCACTTATCTCTATAAAACATGCCTTGCAACGTTTGATATTATTTGAACGCACTCCCAATGGTGTGCCGATGGTAAAAACGCCATCCAATATTTCCACATCTAAGAAAAAACCATTTACGAAATGAGAATATAAAAAGTAATTAAATGCTCATGTATTAAGTAAAACATAGGAAAGGGTATATGATAGAAGAATCATACCTATAATATTATATGATCCTACATCCACACTCTTTAGAGTAGTTTTCATAACATGCAGCTGACCAGCCCCTCTACCATGGGCTCCATCTTGAATCCCCTGAGCTATACCATTTACTTGATTATTTCGTTCATGCATTATAGTACCATGTCCTTGTCCTCGAACAGAACATCCTATAGAACTCTAGATATCTATCTACTAAGGAGTATCTGAGTCCTTCTTAGACTCTCGTACATTTACTTTTCCATTTCCACTGCTCAACTACTACATGCCCCTAGAAAACCACTACATTTGGCCCAATATGCAATAAGAATGACACTCTATGGTGGGGTACGAGCATTAAGGCTATTTTTGTCCCATCTTATCATACTGATATCACTATAATGGAACATGTTTATGATATTTCTACCCACTTCCCTGACTTCTCTGACAACTTCTTCCCTTGTGAAAAGTGTTGTAGTGAAGCTTATTTTCACCAAAAGAAGAGTTCATAGTTTTCCCTATTGAAATAGTCTGACCGCTACTCGAGGACTCTCTCAGATTCATTTCCATGATTAGTTTCTAGTTTATTACATCTAGAAAACTTTTCACATGGAACACACTCACCTATGACCAATTCTCATAGTGAAGACCATTCTAAAAATGTATTTCTCTAGAGATCTCACCAGCTTTCAATGATGGCACAATGTATTATAGGTTGATGAAACATTTAGCGTAGTCTAGCTCTAACATTCCCACATGTTCTAGATGCATGAAATCATGATCCTTCTCTTCCATTAACTTCTTGGGATATAAATGGATCAGGAACTTCATCTCAAAGTATTTCGATGATAGCTCATCATACTTCCCTGTTTTCTCCAAAATTTCTCAACTATTCCATTAAGAATATATGTAGAAAGATTCACCCTCCTATCTATGGGTGGCTGAAGATTATTAAATACAATATAGACATACTCGATCTATAACTTGGCTTCTTAGGTATCTCCCTCCCTAGTGATCATAGGTGGATGCTGAAGATGGAACTCACTCAGCAAATTAGACAAAGAAGGCAAGGCGTGAACAATATCTCTTTCCATAGATCTCATGACCCTCAAGAATCTTCTGAAAAGTTGAACATCCATATAATCCTTAGGAACTATAGGAATATATGATTCAACTACATTAGAAGCATGCTGATTTCCACTCTCCTGATGCTCAACTCAAAGATGATGAGGAATCATTTTTTTCTACAAGACAAACACATTCCTTAGAACACTGGATTTAACAATAGGGTAAACCTTAATAGGTTAGAACAATTGAGAACCACTAAACCATGGGCTCTCTAAACATGGATTATTAGTGTTTTAGCCTGACATAATCGTTCGTTTATTTCATTTCTCATATATAATAGGTATCTGATATCACAGCTCAACAAGAATGTATATATCACATGGAATAAAAATGTCCCTATAATGAACAATGCATGTCAATATATATCCCTATGTTCTTATTATGATGAATACATACATATCTCGCTCCATACTAGTCCATGAGCATAAATTACAAGAACCAATATATCATAAATCAAAAACCTCATGCAACATGTGAATCACTATGGGTAAAATCAAATCAATAATTATAGGAAAACATTATAAACCATAATCCACCCATGGGCACTTGGATTTTCCCCATACATGGGTTAGATATTCCCATGAACAATCTCATTACCAAGTTCTGAAACATCCTAGTCTCTTTTCTACCTTTCCCAAACATTAAATTAATGGAAAAGAAACCTCCTATGATACCAATTTGTAACGTCCCATGATCTGGCACTCTCTCACTTGGCTAGAAAGGGTTGGTTACAAGACCTCAAGCATTCCTCCCCATACATCAGAGGCTACTGGATAGCAGTGGGGGTGTGATAAGTATAGTGGGGAGACAATAACCCCTAGTTACAGAGTTAAAACAAGACAGAAATAAGAAGTGTAGATAAATGAATAAATATCAGAGTGAAAAAATAATGGAAACAATATGATACAGTGGAAATCAAAGAATTAATCCAACTAAATAATCTAATAAATAATAAAGGAAAAATTTAACATTGTGCTGGAATATAACTAAATGTCATGTTATAAGTAATACAAATAAAATACTAATAGACTCAAATAAAGACTAAAAATTCCTCAGTCTTGAACCCCATGTTAGTCTCATCCCCAAACATCATCTCATCTAGTAACCAATAATCAACAGTAAGGTACTTTTCCCTTTTCCAATCCTTCATCCATTTAATCTACTTAGGTACCAAATGATGACCTAAATAGGATGTGAATGTAACTCGGGTTGACACAACCACGATTAAACATAATCAGTGTGATAAAAATTATATGAAATAAAGAAATAAATATGTGTAATAATTAATTACACAATTAAATTGATACCACACCCACCTGCTTCGGCATTATGCCAAAATGTCAATACTCATGTCTCACAACCATGCCAACCATTACTATATAAAAATGTATTAACATAACCTACCTCAGTTCCGTACTAGAACGTCTCTAAGAGAGTATCAGAACCATGCCAACTAAGCCACAAAAACATGGTAAAGAATAACCTTGTAACCAAGGTATAAATCACAGAAGTCAAGGTTAAGACCCGCTATATAGTAAATTTAGTATTTAGTCAGGGTCAAGCCCAGTATATAATCATTTCAGAATTTATCAGGGATTATCCCAGTATATAAGTATTTCATCATGTGTCACTAGGAATAACTCGCTATATAATTGTTTCATAATTAATTAGGGCCAACCCTAATATATAATCATTTTAGTATGTCAAATGGTCCAATTACCTATATAAGCATTACAACATATAAAATCACAACACATTCTATGACAAAAAGGATATAAAAATATCACATCATCAATGGTTAATTATTAAAATTACCATTTATATTTCAATTACACATTTCATTTATCATTTAGTCATAACCAATAACATGTCAGTCATCACAATAAACTAGCCAATCCAAGGTGAATCTATAACAAGAAAACACCCAAAATCCATTTCATGCTAAACACACTTTAAACCATTTATCAATTAATTTAATAAAATGTTCTCTCACTCAAACCGTATCCACAAGTCAGGTCAATAACGAATTGGATCCAAGGGACTCCAAGGAAAAATATAATTCATCATTTAATTAATTGAGGGGAACATATGTTGTAAAAATTTAAATATTGTACATACTTGACCAGTATCAAACCATAGGGTTAAGGTTTTTACCCCTAACTTTAACTAAATATCAAACAAACATTCCAATAGAAAAAACCCATGAGGAAGAATGTGTAGATAATCACAAGAAGGATCCTTGATCAAAACTAATCAAAATCAAAACAAAAAATTCTCATGGTCAAGAGATTATACCAAAAAGTCTAGAGAACCAAGGGATAGAAGGGAAAAACTAACCAAAACCACTTAACAAGTATCAAATGCACAATGAGATGTTCAAAATAGAGGGAGTCACTTCAAAATTTCCTATAAAGATCCATAGGGCTGAGAGGAGAAATATGTATTCTATATGAAATAAAAATCAACTGTATGGCACATTTTAAAACTATATGTAGGGGAATTACATGGAATGTTATATAGTTACACATCATGTAATTATTTTCATATGGATACACTGAACAACTCATCACCTAGACTAAATATTAATTTCACTTAAAAATTACACAACCTGTAATCTATTTACATGGAATGTAAATGTTCTGAAGACAGTTTTTCATCCTATTTTCCTTATAAAATACCTGAACCCCCTTTAAGGATTCTCAACATACCAAGAAACCATGGTAACACTTGAATCATTTATTCACAGATTCTATTAATTCAAATAAACATACATACCTGGAATTTTAGTCATTTTCCCCCAAAAAAGCTCTCTATATAGATCCCCTTCAGTTTTCTAAAGTTTCCTCCCAACCCAGACTATGTTTATTCAAACACACATAAATCCATGATGAAGACACAACCACCAAGGTTTAAAGATGAGGAAAAAACTCAACCAAAAGAATTTTAATTAAAACTCAAAGAGATACATATCTAGAAAAATATGGGATCTAACAAAATATTTCAAATTGATGTTAAATGTTTTGAAGGGTATAAATTGCGTCATGTTTATTGGTATCAAGTAAAAATTTAAATTTTATATTTTTATCATTGTATTTGAGAGTGTGGGTTTGGGTCGGTTATAGTTTGTATCGGATCAGGGTTTGGACAACTTGGAATAGTGTGATGTTTTCATGTGTGGTTATCTTAAGAGTTATGGATACCATCATGGGTTTATAAGTTTAAGGATGATCAAAATTTAAAAGTCTTATACTCCCCTTTTTAGGTTTTAATTGATTTTATTTTGAAGTTATTAATGATACTTTGGGAGACATTTTATTAGGTTGAGGTATATGTAACCCTTAGGTTTAACATAAAGTATTATTTTTGAAGAATGCTATTATATTTTTGGGGAGGTATGCTGAAATTTATGAGATACAATTTGCTATTAAAACATTATTTAATGTTGAGGATTTGGAAATTATATGATTAGGACATATATATATATATATATATGGTATATGACTTTATGAGTGACTAGTGTTGATTGGATACAAATGTTAAATTAATATTATAGGAATAAGAGATAAAATCCTTATAATTTTTGGGTTTATAACTTCATTTACAATATTTTGAATAATTTTAGGGTTAGTTATTTATCGAATTATCTAAGCTGAACTTTTAGTGTTAATGTTGAATTTTAGAGATTAATATATCATTTCTTCATATGAATGTTTATACATTTTGGATATTATCTTATATTGTGCTTACAATTTCAATTTTGGTTAAATTATAAAGATAGGAGAAATTTATTATTACCCCTTTGTGGAATATGGGATCCAATAAAAGTTGATTTTAGTGCTACTGGCATGAAAAATTCATCTTGAATACTCATTGTTTGGAGAAAAAGATGAGATTATGTTGAAAATTGATTAAATAATAAAATTATACATATAAAGTAAGTATATTTCCTTATGTTCTTAGTCTATATGGTAAAAGAATTCAGTAACTCTAGGAAAAGGATCTTGAAAAAAATGTTATACTATTACCTTCATTTCTGATTAATTGGTGATATTTTTCGCATGTCTTTGTTTTATGGTTTTGTGGTCATTGACTTTACCATGATCATTCAGTTTCTTATGATCAATTTTCTACGTCACTCTCCATCATTATTTAGACATTAATTTTTTCCTCTATGTCTATATTTTACCTTCACACTAATTTTCTTCTATTTTGAAACCTATTTATGTGTTATTTTAGATGACCTTCATATTTCCCTTCCCCTCTTTTCAAGAGGAAGTTTTATTAACCCTTTTTATAATGTAGGTTTCCAATAAATGTATTTTAAAATTTCAAACCCTTAATTATTGATCTCAAGATAAAATTTCAAGGATAAAATTTATTAAATGGCGTGGGGTGAATGTAATATCCCAATATTTTGAAAGAAAATTTTGTTTGATAGCGTATACAGTATGTAACATTGAGATTAAATGAACCTTGAAATGTTATTACTTAAATATAACTGTTATAACCTAAACATTTAATTGGAGGATATGAATAGTAATAAACACATTATTAAATATATATAAAGTTTATAATCTATAAAAATTCATTGATAAATTCTTAGTAAATAATAACTCTTTTTAGTAAAGACATTTTATTCTTCAAAAATACATGTTCTTAAAAAATTGTTTACATTTATTTTTTTAAGGAAATATTATAATTAATTTCTTATAATTTTATAAATTTTATTTGATATAAATTATATCATTTTTTAAATCACAATATCAAAATTTTCTTAGGGTTAAATTTGTGGATTTTTTGAAAAAGATTGATGTTTAGTGAATAGTGAAAAATAACGTTTTTGTAAAATTTTCATTTCTTTTCATTAACAATTCCAACTATTATTTTAATTTTATTTTAAATTAACATAATAATAATTTATTTAGAAATAATATACTCAATTACATATGAATCATATTAATACCATATTTTGGTATAAGTTTATTTTTAGGCTTAAAAACACATTTTTCTAAAAACTGTTTTCATTGTGTTTTTGATTTTTTATCTTGAATTAATTTATAACACTTCTAGGTATTTAATATTGAAAAATGGATACCATATTTTGAATAAATAGGTTCAAATTTTGTTATATAGGTCTCTTTTAATTTTGATAATTATGAATAGTAACCATAATAAACTTTTGTTACCATGGTAAAGGTAAACTCATAATTATGGTTAAAAATAATATGATAAAGTATAAAAATCAACCAAAAACATTATTATATTTAATTGGTTGATTATATTACATAAATAATCATAAAAAATTATAAAATGAGTCAATTTCTTTCCAATTTCATTTTTTATAACTTTTAAATTATTTTACCTAAATATGAAGCCAAAAATGTCACTCTCTTGATTTTAATATCTATAATATTTTCTGACAGAGATAAGAAAAAGTAATTTTTAATTATAAATTTATATTTTAAATATAAATCCTTTTTTATAATAGTAATTTATTTTTAATTTTTTGTGATGAAATAAACACCTTAAATGCTTACGTAACACCGACATAGTGCTTGTTCAAGCAGTAAAAATCAATTAAATGATTTTAAAAACACTTAATGTAATTGTTTTAGGTGAGTTATAGTTTCCCATAAATTCTATATATCAATATAATATATTATGTATTTTTTAAAGGTTTATATCAAAAATCCATTTCTATATCAAAAATGATATTAATGATATTTTATGTTAAATAATATTTTATTTAATTATTTAAATATATTAAAAATATTAAATATAAAATTTAGGATGATAAATGGTCCAAAGTGTGATCCATTTTCCATTTATGAGAAAATTTCCACCTTATAATTAAAATTATAACCATTTAATATTAAAAAAGTCATTACTATGGTTAATGTTAAAATTGGTTAACTAAGGGGTTAAACCAAAAGTTCAGGTTTAAAATGATATCAAAACATATAAAAAATTGATTGGTTAATTATATCAATACCATATCATACTTATCATAAAATAAATATCATTTTAGAACCATTTTACATGAGTTAAACACATATTATATTATAATATTTCATGTATTTGAAAAAATGACATGAATAATATATATAATAAACAATAATTTATTAAATGATTTAAAATTAATAAAAATAATGTCTTCAGCTAAGTGAATTATATATATTTTTAAATATCAACCATGGTCTATTTATTGGTAAATTTGTCTTTTATAGTAACTTTATTTATCCCTAAATAGAAAAAACATTGATATCACAGTCAGAATCAAATGGGTTAACGAGGGTTAAAATAAAGAGATTAGGGTGAAAGCATAACCTAAAATTGTATAAATTTTATTGTTTGAGATAATTTCATATAATAATAATCCTTTATTAAAATTATATCAATTTTTATCCTTTTTTCTATGAATTTTAATTTATATTAATTTAATACTTTATGAAATTCCAAGAATACCCATCCCCTCATTTATAAATGGGTGCCCCCTCTCCTCTCCTCTAAAAACATAAGGATCCATTTATTTGTACCAATACCTACCCAAATTCATTAATAACATCACTATCCACATTATAGATGTCTTATTTTGTGGAAAATACCAACCTTAGTGGGCTTAAGGTGTAAAAAAGGAGGGTTTTCGAAGTAGCGGTGTAGCTTTTAACCAAATATTTTAGTTTTATTTCTTCGTATACCTCCTTAAAATATTATTAAAACATTATTAAATAATAAAATTATTATATTAAATATATTGAAATGTTTTAATGTTAATTAAATAACCTATATCCATCTCCTCTTCCATAAAATGGGAAACAAAATCGGCATTTGTGTGTGTGGTCGACTATCGCCTTGCAAACCGATATAATTTAATTTCTATCACTGCCTATCATAGATTGTTATAATGATAGATTTAATTTATATATATTATATTCATGATGTAATAATAATTTTTTAAATATGTGATATCATCTTCTTTCTTAACTTTCCATCCATTGAAATATGATAACCCCGTTTATGATTACTTGTGGACAACCACCTCCATGAAGAGATGTGATTAAGTTTTCATAAACTCACCACATGGATATTATATATAAGTGTATTTAAAGAAATAATATTATATTTATGATATAGTTATAATTATATAATGATAAAATAATACTTACCTTCTTTACATCATATTCATTGAGAAATGAAAATGTTACTCATGCGTACGTACGACCAACCGTCTCCATGATTGTAACATAGTTCATTTTTCATAACCATATTTTATGGTTAGTTTTAAAATTATAATTGATTTTTAATAATTATAATTATGTAAATTATTATTATTCTAGGTATGATGGAACAATATTTTTGACCATAATCAACATACCAAAGTCATTTTAAAATTATGATTCGAACATCCCCAAAACACCCAATGTGGACTAAAATAATTAAGTAATTAAATATGTCATTAATGTAAATGAAATAAATGGTTTAAGTATAAGGGATAAAACCTTAAAATTTTATTAAGAAATAAAATAATCGATATAAGTTTATTGTACATGTGTAAAAGTACAAACATGGAAAGTGTGGACTCAAGGTAATGGATTTCATCTCAATTTACCTTCATTGAGGAATATTTTATTGTTATGAACTTAATTAATTTTATATGATGTATATAATTCCCTTTTACATTTTATGTCATGAATCCTTCATACTTCATGGAATTTTATGTTATAATTCAAATTATTTCATCCAAGAGGATTTGACTTGAAAGTTACCAAGTGGTGGGGGATTTTTTAATTCAATTTTTATTTCACTTCTAGAAAAAAGGGTATTTACAACATGTTAGTAATGATGGGAATTATACATGTAACAAATAGTCCTGAAGAAAGATTTATTTGTGATGGGATTAATTTTCCATTGCAAATACAAATTATTTATGATGGAAAATAAGGTCAGTCACAAATACATTTGGCATGACTATGTGCCATCACAAGGGAAACATGGTTGTAACGACTAATAAAGACGTATTTTTATATTCACTACCATTTTCAAACCAACATGAACCTTTTGTGATGATTAATAATGTCTGTTGAAAATTATCCTTAGAAATAAATTTTTTCACTGATAACTCATCATAATTAATAATAAATTAAAAACATGTTCCCCTCCTTATTCCTCCCCCTCAAGAATTCTCCCAGTACCATTTGTGTGTCACACTACCGATGCTCAGCCCCATCTAAAATCCTCCATTGAAATAGATTTTTTAATGATTGGGTTCAAATAATCTTAATATGAACTCCTCTTATCTCTTCTTTCGTTCTTTTTGTGATTTTTTGTTTAATCTTTCATGAATTAGTTTTGGAAAACCCTAAATTAAGAAATTCACCTGATTTTTAAGGTTTATTTAGAATTTAGGGTTAGTATAAATTTAGTACTCCCTATTTGGGTGTTCATTGGGTTTGCATGAGTTATTCCAATTTATTTGATGTATTTTCCTCATTGTTTAATCTTTATATATAATATATTTGTCTCTTTGGTATTTTAGGTTACCAAAAATATATTATTATTTTTGTTATTATTTGAAATATGTTTATTATGGAAATTATTTAGGGATATCTAATATTGATAGAGTTTATATAAATCTATTTAATTGGTCAATTTTATTGCAGGTTTATGGTGACATGATTTTTGATGAATTATGATAGTACTTTAATTATGGAAGGTACGTTAAACCATGTTTTATTATTATATTATGATAGATTTTAATTTTTTAAAATTCATGTGAATATATTTTTTGTAAACATTTTCATATAGGTATGTATATATATATATATTAACAAGTGAATATACATATATAAACATTTTTTTAAAAATGTGTATGATTTTTTATATATGTATATATGTACATATATATGTTTGTATATATGTATATATAGATTTGATATATATACTTGTTTAAAAAAATGTCAGAATATATTTGATGTATTTATATTAATAAAAAATCATGTAATATATATATATATATATATATATATATTACCCTCTGAATATAAACATATAAAAATTACTTTGTGAATATAAACATATAAATATTTAAATGAAACGTGTAAGGTTTTTAATATATATATATATATTTATATTTATAAAAAACATGTAATGTTTTTAATATATATATATGTGTGTGTGTATGTGTCTTAACATTTGAATGTACATATATAAACATCTTAAAAAACATGTAATGTTATATATATATATATATGTATGTATGTATATGAACATGTGAATATACATATATAAACACTTTAAAAAACATATAAGGTTTTTGATATGTATATATGTATGTATGTATAGATTTGATATGTATATTTGTTTTAAAAAACAAGTAAAAATAAATTTTATTAAGAAATTTTGTAATATATACATACACACACACACACACACACATATATATAAACATGTGAATATACATATATAAACTTTTAAAAATACGTGTATGGTTTTTAACATAGACATATATACATACATATGTATGTATGTATGTATGTATGTATGTATGTATGTATGTATGTATGTATGTATGTATGTATCTAGATTTGATATGTATATTTGTTTAAAAAAAATGTAAAAATAAATTTGAAGCAAATAAATTTGATTAATAAATTATGTAATATATATTTATATATAAGTATTAAATAAATAGGAAATTATTTTTTATAAAAAATGAGAAAATCAATTTAATGTCAACATTTTAACAAATCGTTATTTATAAGATTTTTTTATAAAACAAATTATAAAATTTTAATGAAAAATCAGAAAAAATTAAAAAGAAATAATATTTTTTAAGAACTTAGTTAATATTAATCAGTAAAAAAATTAACACCTTATAAAAAATCATAAAAATAATAACAATTATTAAAAATTCACAACAATTAGTAATTATTAAAAATATATTAATAATTAAAATAATTAGTAATAATCATTAAATAATTTATAATAATTAATTATTAATTAGTCAATATAATTAATAAATAGTAAATATCATGGTGAATTAAAAAATATTATTAATAATTTGTAAATCTGAGGAAATTACAATAATTTGTAATAAGTTGTAAAAGAAAAAAAATTAGAAATAAAAATAATTATTAAAAATTAGTAATATTTATTAAAAACTCAATTATAACTAATAAATAATTAATATTACTTAATTATTATTTATGAATTTGTAAAAATTTAAAAATATTTTTATTGACTACTATTTTTTTATACCTTGTAAAAAAATATAAAAAATAATACAAACTACTAGAAATTCACAATAATTCATATAAATGTTTTATTAATTAAATAACTAGTATTAATTATTAAATAATTTGTAAATATTGTAATTATTAGTAAATATTAGTATTGATTACTAAGTATTATTAATAATTTGAAAATCTTAGCAAATTTTTTTATTTTGAAATAAATTGTATAAATAATATATGAAATAATAATTATACATAACAAAAATATAATAATAATTTGTAATTGGTCATTATGAATATTAATTATTCTTATTTCTATTATTTTATAGGTAATTATATACTCAAAATGTAGACATTGGCTTCTATTACGTGACTGTGATTTGATAAATAATAACAAAACTCTCAATGGATCTGGTATAAATCATGTCTACATTGAGGGTGTTGAAACATTTATTTCATTTGCATCATCAAATTTAGAAAAAAATATGAAGGAACAATTAAATGTCCAAGTAAGAAATGCGTTCTTTATAAATTCAAAACGTCTGACAATGTCGGGCTTCATCTATTACATTTTGGTTTTCAGAAATATTATATTTTTTGGTATCAACATGGTGAAAAAAATTCAATAGACTATACAATTTTTTTAATCCAGATCCAACATTTCAGAATTTAGTGCATGAGGATACTGACCCATATATTCAGAAAATAATAACTCATAATGATATTCAAAATCCTGAATCTAATCCTTCTCAATTTTAGAATTTATTGAAAATTTGTTGAGGAGGAATTATATCTGGGATGTCATATGTGAAAACATAAAGCTGTTACAAAATTTATGGATATTAAATCAGATTTAGGAATGTAAAATAGTTGATTCAATCAAATATTATATTTTTTAAATCAATTTTTTCTGATGGGAATACGTTACCTATAAGTTTCTATAAAAGTAAAAGGGTGGACCATAATTTTGGTCTTAGTTATCAGAAAATTCATGTGTGTTTAAATGATTGAATATTATATTATGGTGATTATGAATCATTACTTAATTGACCAACATTCGGAGAATCAAGGTATAAAGTGGAACAATAAGGAAATTCCATATTTCCTGTGAAACAGTTGAGGTACTTTCCAATTACACCTCATTTACTATGTTTATTTTTGTTTCACAATAGAGCTGCATTGATAACATGGAATAAATCAAACATTTCCATTATTAAAAGCTTAAATCATCCATGTGTCGGTGATTCATGGAAACACTTTGACCAGATGCATCCTCCTTTTTATTTAGAGCCTTGTAACATACATTTGGGTCTTTCTACTGATAGTTTTTATCTATTTGGTGCTTATATAGGTTAATATTCTTGTTGGTCTATTTTTATTACTTTGTACAACATACATACTTGTATGTTTATAAAAGAACCATATATATATTTGGCGCTATTAATTCCAAGACATTTGAAGAATAATATCATTGTTTATTTGAAACCACTAATTGATGAGTTAATTTCGTTATGACATAATTATGTAACTACATTTGATATAGTTTCATATCATAATTTTACACTGAGGGTTTTATTAATGTGGATGATCAAGGAATTTACAACATATGGTATATTATCTAGATGATGTACACATGGTCTAAAATCATGTATGTACTCTATGTCTAAGAAAAAATCATTTATGCTTGGTAATGGGAGAAATACTAGTTATTTTGAATGTCATTGGATATTTCTTCTTATGGATCACCCTTTTTGATTGAACATAAATAATTTTACAAAAGGTAAAATTGAATAGATGAACCTTGAGAAGTTCTCTCAGGTATTCAAGTAAAATCTATCATCTTTGTATTACCTCATGTTAATTTTGGATTGACCATAAATTAACAAAAAATAAAGGGTTTTGGGAGAGATCATAATTGGATAATGCAGAGTATTTTTTGGTACCTTCAATATTGGCCTGATTTGTTGGTTTGTCACGTGTTATATATAATTCATATTGAGGATAATATTTTTGATAACATATTTTATATCATGTTGGACACACCTGGTAAGAGTAAAGATAATGTAAAGGCACTGTTATATCTTGTAAAAATTTATAGACGTCCTAAACTTGAGTTATATAAAGATGAAAGATCAAGCAATTAAATAAATACAAAATTATCTTACAGACTTTCTAAAGAAATTTGTTTATTATTTTATCAATAGATTTGATATTTGAGGTTACCATATGATTATGATTCTAATTTAATTCATTGTGTCAGAAATAGGCATACTACCAGGTTAAAATTCATGATTGTCGTCATAATGGAAATATTACTATATGTTGGTCTTAGAGGTCTATTGGATTCTTCAATTTGGGACATGTTGATCAAAATATCATATTCATTCTAAGATATTTGAACATCAATATCATATTATAATGCATTCAGTATGCTACAAAATGATGTGGTTTTAATTTTATGTAAATTAAAGAAAATATCCTTGCTAGGATTCTTTGAATCAATGGAATTTTTAAGATTACATTTTCTTTATGAAGATGAATGTGGAGGGATGGTAAACTTCTGTTGGATGTACCCATTTGAGGTATGTCTGAAAAATTAAAGAAGAAATTATATAACAAATCATCAATTAAAGGGTCAATTGTAGAAGCATACTTGTGGGAGGAAATTTCAAATTTATGTTATTATTATTTATAATCAGAATATCCTTCAAAACATAACCAAATGGCTCGCAATGATAATTTTTTTGATGATGTCACAGACCTACAATTGTCAATTTTTAATCAGCCCGATCTTGGTTTTTGTGGTCATTATAAATAATGGGCTTCAGGTGAAGAAATAGACTGAGACCGTACATATATTTTACTAAATTGTGAAAAATGACATTATTTGTATAGTAAGTAGTACTTTTTATTATTTTTAAATTTTTATAATAGATACCTTTATTTACATTATTTGTTTTTTAGACCATATGATGACCATAACAATTTTTTTTATAAAAATTACATTTGTTGCTCTTGAAGAATGTTTTCAATAGAATTATTCATACTGGTTTCAAATTTTGGTAAGTTAAGTTTATTTCAATGAAACATTAAATCAATTTTGTAATGATATCTATTATTAATAAATTTTATTATTTGTAGGTAACACAACCTAAAAAAAATTTATAGTCAATTATGTGTGCTAAAAAACCCTCCATCAAAATTGCTAAAATATTATAATGGGTATGTGATTAATGGATTTTGATTGCATGAATACATATATGGGGAATCAAGGAAATCAATGAATAATGGTGTTTTTTTAAAACGATATCATCACAAACAAAGTTAAGTTTACCTTTATGGTATGCTGGATGAAATAATTGAGTTATGTTATCTAGGAGAAAATTATGCAACAATGTTTAAATGTCATTAGTTGGATACTAATCGAGGGTTGTAAGTTCATCCATGACATGAAGTCACTAAAATTAAATATAATAGTATTCTTTTATAAAATAAACAATTTATGTTGTCACATAAGGTTTATAATGAAAAATATTGTGATGTTTTGAGAGAGTTTAACGACTGGTAGAGTAATAAAATGAAATCTCATGAAAATCAGTTTACAGAAATATAAAATGGTTTTTTTAGAAGTGAAAAATATTTAAAATTTTCAAGAAACATCCCAGATTATATCTTTTACCCAATTATATATAAATATCGATGATGAAACCCCCCAGTTAAAGGGGTGATGATATTGAGAATATTGATGAAGAAATAAGGGATGATGAAACTGAAAGTCATATGGAATTTGGTGATACTGAAGATGACGATGAATAAATTTTCCTTAATGAAGATGAGGAAGAAGATAATGATTGATGTATTATATTCATGTATTCATTAATTTTTTATATTTGATATTTGTATTAAAAAATATTTATAGGTAAGATTGTTTATTTTAGATGACTAGACCCAGTGATCTATTTTGTTCCTTCACTAATTGTTATAATAATTATTTTTCTATATTTGATACATATTAAAAAAATTTGATAGGTAAGAATATTATATTTGTATTATATTTATTAGTGTTTTATATTTGATATCTATATTAATAAATATTTACAGGTTAAATTATTATGTTCTGGTATTTATTTATAGGTAATTATTATATTTTGGTATTTATAAAGTTTTTATATTTTTTATGTATATTAACAATTATTTATATGTAAAATTATTATTTTCTGGTATTTATTAGTATTTTTATTATATATATATTAAATACTTATTAAAAGTAAGATTATTTGTTTTATGTGGATGAAGATACTCTTGATGATCTATTTTGTTCTCTCATTGATGTTAGACCTATTGTAGATCAGATCAATTCATCTGATCTGCATGATGTTATGCCTATTAAGAGGGGGTTAGGTCTTTCTCAATTAATGATTACGGGCCCTATTCTAGAGAGATTCATATCCCTTGATTTTGATCCACATTTACAAATGTATGTTTAATTTTTTTTAAGATTTTTATTTTATATTATGTTTTTGTATTAATTTCGGTGATAATATTCTAATGATTTGTTTTTATTTGAATATTTTTTCACACTTAGATATTGGGAAGGCTGATGTGATTCTAATAAATTATTTTTCTAAGTCATGGGTGTCATGGGATCTGGTTTCCATTATCATTATTTAGGGGATGTTCGACTACTGGATTGTACGTTATTAAATAATATATATATTTTTACAATTTATATAATTACTAACAGATTTTTTTAATTATCTTGTATAATTTATGGTCTATGATTTCTAATATCTAGAGATCTCCTATATGGGAGACATGTGATATTTTTATCTGTTAACATTTTTGTAATTTTTTACACAATCTCGTAAAGTGAGCTATGGATAGAGCTTCTGATACTATTTTTGACTAGTCTTTCATCTATCATCAACCTGACTATATCTCAGCATAGGTAATGGATGGACTATGCTCATACTAGCTATGAGATATATTTAGTATGAGTTCATCACCTAGATGTCAGATCAGAGGGAGGGAGGAGGTCACACATAGGGACAGAATTCAAACATTTAGTATATATAGACGACATATGAAAATTAATATTATTTATTAATATATATAAATATATACATTAAATATAAAACGTTTTTATATTATATAGGGCACTGATTAACACTTTATTAAATTGTTTTTATTTCATAATATTATGTACATTGAACCCCATACAGGAAAACTTGTAGGCGGGCGACGGTTCCATATTGTGGTTAGTAATTTCATTTAGTTTTTTACTAATATTAGTTTTATTGTTATAATAATTTTTAATTATATCTTAAGGAAATGCATGATGTTGTGGATTCTAATTCATGAGAAATTCATGCCAAGATTGAAGAAGATTTCATTGGTGATTCAAGTTTTGATGATGGGGCTTGGATAGAAGTGACTTTTAGGGTATAGAAAGGTCAGCTGATCATTATTTGTTTATGATTGAAACCTATGAGTTATTTTGGTACTTTTGTAATGTCATTGGTCAGCTTGAAGGGATCTCATGGAGAGTATTCATCATCATCTGTTGTACAGCATGAGTAGAGGTTGGGAGATCAGGATGAGATGATACAATAGATACAAAGAGAGAGGGAGAATAAGTGTGAGTAGTAGTGTCAGAGAGATGAGTAGATGTTGGAGTATTTTTGATAGATTTCATGTGACATCGATATTGAGTTTCCTCTCCATGATCCTTCAAGTAATCCTCATCCACCTCATTCTAATTGATTCTCTATGATTTTTATGACTATTTTTTATTTTGGGGTGAGAAACATATTATGTGTGAAATGATGTATTAATGTTATGTTTTTTAATTTTTAATTATTTTTATTTTATTTTTTTTTAAATTATTTTTTTTTGTTTTTCTTGTATTTTTTTTGAAAATATTAGTAATTGTTATAGATCTTTATATCCATCTTAACTACATTTGTAAAAAAAAATTGGTAGATTTATTATGGAGGACGAATCTCTTATCACAAAAATAATCTTATCTATGATAAAACCATCATAATTGATTATTCAATAAACTTGCTGGTATTATAAATGATGAATGAATTCACCATCACAAATAATAATTATATGTAATAAGCCGTCACAAAAAAACATAATAATAGTGTCGTTTTCTACTATGAATCAATAGCGATGGACTCCCATCACAAATGTCTTTTTACATTGGTAGTCAGTCGCTAATGAGCCATCACAAAACCATAAAACTCCAGTAGAGTTCATTGGGTTATACAACCTCTTCATTGTTTATATTTTTCCAAGATTATGTGTGAAATGTAATTTTTTTGATTTAAGTTTTATTTACACTTGTTTTATGTGGGTTTACATTTTTACACATAATCTATCCATTGATTAATTCTCAATTCAATGATATGGTCTTTGTAAGGGTTTTTCATCTCAAATTTACTTTCATTGGGACATACGTTTATTTTATACACTTATATTATTTTATGTATAAACTACCCTGTAGAGACCCAAATCATGAGGTACATGGTCATTAAATTACTTTTTCGGAATATTTAATACATAAAAAAAACCAACACTCAAGGACCGTAATAGTTTAGTGTCTTTGGAAACTCGGAACATAATCTTCTAATCATGGTGAAAGATCTTCAACATCTCCCATGAAGATCTTCCCATTTTGTTTTCTTACCTAAAACCTTTCTTTATATCCTGGGGAAAAGAAAACATATAAATGGTGAGATCAAATGCTCAGTAAGGGTAAGCATGGAGAAAATAAAACAAACCACATACATTTGAAAATCAAAACATGAACATAATGTTTAAACATTAAAGTCTTGAGAAATGACGTAAAACATGGCAGTACATAAGGCATAGATCATAATGGAACATCAATCATGATAAAATAGCATGGGAATAAAACATGTAATTGTGGAAAACCATTAAGCACATGATATGATTTCCATAGTAGCCAAGGTATTTCTGCCAAGACCATCTTAGTGGACAAAGTCCCCTACTGAATCGAGTTCACTCCTCGTTCCAATCCTATATCACTGAACCGGATTAAATTGTCATTCCAGTCATGTCTATATCATGAGATATAAATCTTTACCCAATGCATTGGAGGGATATATATGTCCCACCCGTCTCATAATGAAATCATTCTTACTTGTGCCACAAAATAAACTTAAAACATTCATCATAACCCAAAGAATAAAATGGGTTTCTTAAACATCATCCCATCATCACATAATCCATATAAAAAAATGGATATCATTTCTTCATAATAAAAATAACACCATGTAAATAATAGAGACATTATACTTGAAACATAAACATTCTAAATAATTCCATCTTAGATGGAAAATAGTTTTGATAAAACACTTGAAATGAATTCTTGAGGAAAATATCCTTTCTTCTTCAAAATAATTTTCTTTTCAAAAAATGCCACACAATTTTAAAAGAAAAGTATTTTATTGAAAATAAACATGAAAACTTGTAGAGGATTATTCATAAAAATTAGGCGTTATGAAACCGTAAAAATCCGTTCATGCCGTATAAGTTAAAAAAACATTCTCCTCATACTTTTAACGGAAAAGTCAAAAAATGCCACGTATGGTAAACAAAAGAATGATTCCTTACATACCATGTACTAAAAGTAAAAAAAATGGGTAAAAAGGACATTAATCATACATGAAACCATTTTTAGAAAATAGGGACATGGATGATAAATATAACCCCAGTAAATACTTATGAATAAACAATATCAGATAAAAACGAGATTGGAAAAGTTATCCATTACCTTATGTCTGATATGCTTCGTATGTATCCAAACCTCCTGTATAATGATTTAAATAATTTCATTGAATTATTAAAGAATCATATTAATTGTTATGATTTCATATATGGTTCACTTATGACTTTATATTACCCGTTCTTTTGTAAATTCCATGTTAAAGCAACGTTTTGGGTAAAATCGTTTTATTTATCGTACGTGTTTCGATTTGTTGTTCTTGATATAATTACATATATCCTAATTTTCTTAATTACAGAATTTAAAACATGATTTATATATAATATATATTCAGTATATCAATATATATATGATATATCGATAAATAGAATGAAATACACAGTTCATGGAGACGGTAGACCGTACGTACGCATGAACGCTGTTGTCGTTTCCTTATTGAAATAAATGAAATTAAGTAAATAAAACATATATGTACATAAATACAGTATAATTATTATGTAATATATTTAATTATTATTTATTATATATATACTTTATAATCATACTTGAATGGTTAATCATGGAAAAGGTATCTCATCGCGTTCGTGGAGACGGTAGTCCGTACGTATGCACAAGTCATGATATCGTTCCCATAATTATTGAATTGAATTGGAGTGGATGATATAATATCTTAGAATAATTATTATTTCATAATAAATATACATAGTTATTATTTACACCATTATACCCATCCAAGTAAGGTGGTGGTGGAAAAACATATTACACCACGGCGTGGAGACGGTATTCCGTACGTACGCACACGCGGTGATTACATTTTCCGTAGGATGGATAGAAGGTGAAATGGGGTTGTTTCATATTTATAATAACATATGATTATATTAGTGATACTTATGTTATTACTTTATAATTAAACAACTAAATAAGAAGAAGTTGAAGAATAAAGTAATTTGAAAGAATCGGTAGAAGAGATTACCTCTTCTTCGACGCACCTCTTTTAATCTTCCTCTTAAGGCACTAGATTTGGTATTTTGTGAAGACCCAAACCTCAAGAATATTACTAGGGAATTTGAGAAGATTAATGGGCAGGGTTTGTCTGAGGTTGAAGGCTCAAATTTGTGTAATGAAAATAGGTAGGAGGATCCCTTTTATAAGGGAGGAGAGGGTCACTTTTGGAAACCTCTAAGATATTAATTTCAAATAAACCTAAACCCCACATAAAAACTTTCAAAGTGACTCAAATTTGGATATTAGATAAGATAGGGTTGTAATATCATCAGCCAATTAAATTTAGACATGTTTTGAGTTTATTTTAAACTTTATCATTTTGATTTATCCTTATTTAATCTATTTAATTTTATTTGTGTCTATAATGTTATAAATTTTATATGGTTATAAATAATTACTTATGTGTTCTTAATTATACATAATTTTCTATTTATGACATGTTAGATCATATAAATTTTAATTTGTAATTTTTAAAATATTTTTGTGACTTTTAAACAATTTAATAATATAAAATATCAATAGTGTCAATTTTGACACAATTAATTTATTTTGATTTAAATAAAATACACACAGAAGATATGTTCGAAAAAAAATGTTTAATAGATTTATAACCTGTCATATGTATCTAGAAAAGTCGTGGAGAACATTAAATAATTCACATAATATATTTTTTAGTATTTTTAAAACCATTTATTTGATATTGTAATCAATTAAATAATTTCAACATCACTATTGTGTCACCTTTAATGATAATTATTTAATACTTAAAAATTCTAAATAAATTTACATGATGTAGATAAATTTATTATATTTCTAGGGACTATTCATGTTTTAAGTTTCATGAAGTTTATCACTAAATTACAATTATTATACTTATAATATTTAAGAGAGTGACATGTTGTCACTTTCTTTGGTTTTAATAATAATTAAATTATTTTCATGATAAAAAGTCCCTAAAATGAATCTATTCAGACCCTTAGGTGATATGGGTCTACTTGTAGTCATCCAATAGAATTTTGGTAGGTGTTAGGGTAATTTTGTAATGTTATTTTTACCCTTAATTACCATATTTACCTTTAACTGTAGTAAATAAAAATTACCGTAGTTACTATTAATAATATCCAAAAAATGAAACTAACTTATTAACATAATTTGGACCTACTATTTTCAAATATGGAATCCATTTTTCAAAATTCAAAACACAAAAGTTGTAGTAATTAATTTAAAATTAATCTCATTGTTAAGAAAACGGGTTTTAAAAGTTAAAACATTGCCAAAGATTGAAATGTTTTTACCTATGAATTCAATGTAAAATTAATGGTAATGATATAAATTATATTAAATGGTAAAAATATATTCTATTTATACTTTAAAACCATTCAATATTATAATTTAACTATATAAATTATTACGATGAAAAAAGTTGTTTTTAAACAAAATATAACTATTCATTAAAATATGAAAGTTATCAGAATAATATGAAAAATTTATCCAAAGAAAATTTTTATATCATTATTCCAAAGAAGAATTTTATTTTATCAAATTGAATTTATAAACATGTCAAAAACTAGATTTAATGTGGGTGCATCATAAAAAAAAGGCAAAACTGCATTTTTTGAAAAATACTTATTTTACTCGAAAAATTTATTTTGTTCTCATACGATGTTCTAGAAAATGTATAATATAAATAATAATGTTATAAAATTCAAAATGTAGTTAATTATATTCATAAAGGCTAGTCCATAATAATATTATAACAATATATCATTGTTTAGTGAAACCCGGTATTGCGTACTACACACGCTATCGAGGAAGGTCGCGATTGTGTGTAATGCAAGCCAAGTCAGGGCTGAGTGTAGTGAAAGATCCCTTTGGTGTTGCGTATAATATAATAAAAACTTATTTAATTTATACATTAAACAAAATATATACTTAATATTGCGTAGAATAATTTCCACAAAAGGAACTTGAAATTGTGTGTAACACGAGCTAAGAATAGTGTTGTGTATACTACGAGCTAAGATGGTGTTGCATATAGTACAAGCTAATATTTTTGTAGCGTACAACACAAGACATCAATGAAATTAAAAGAATATTTTTCATAAAATCTCGGGGTGTTACATTCTACCACCCTTAAAATGAATTTCTCCCTCAAAATTCATCGGAGTTATAAATCGTTTACTACTTGATAGTTTCTTTCATAGAAACCCACATCGTAAAAAGGAATAATAAAACTTAATTTTAAAAATTGAAGTAAGAAACGTAATGTTTACCCAAATTAACTCATCACTGGGTTTCCACATAGGAGAACATAGGTGAAAATATGGATATGGAAGAGAAATCTAACCATCAAGTTCTGAGAGAGAGTGGTAGAGAACATGGCTATGAAAAATCCTACAATAACAAAGCCATAAATTTGTGATGATCTAAGGTACCATATGATTAATCAGATATGAGGGTAATAGGACAACATTTTTGGTTTTCAAGATCATTTCCCTAATGTTGAAAAAAAATTTAATTAAAATAAATACTTACTTGATTTTGGTACAATCTCAATGTTGTTCGTGCCTTGAACAATTTCCACTTCATATCTTAAATAAACGAAGTTGAATTTGTCTTCCGTGAAGTGACAAAAGATCGTATGATAGAATGATAGGTCATTCCATCTGTCTCAATAATAATGTTAGAAATATTTATATACATAAGTCCATTTATGGTGAGATTAATCGTATACAGTTCCGAAAATGGACTTATACTTCATCTATCATACCACTTAATAAAATAAAACTAATTTCTACAAACCAGGGACTTCTTATAGGCCAATGGTAGGCGATAAAGGTCTGTTGCACTTTTATTGTGGGTTCGATTCCCACAACCTTGTCCGACGTGACGGGTTGTCGCTCGTCCTGCAGGTTTTCCCTTTTTCTAAAACTACATTATTATAACATTCCTACAAAAATATCGAAAAAAGTTCTAGCCATAAACAATACTATCTTATGTCTTACTTAATTCATTCCAATCATTAGGCTTATCCAAAATACTTCGGTCTAAGCTCATAGTATAAAGAAAACGATTACTTAAAAGGTCACATAACAAGAACGTGAGTACCATCTTTTATCCTCCATATATCATAAGATATATCGTGTTGGTAACATTACAAACTTGTGAATACCTTAATCATGTATTCTTTTGAAACATGAATTAACATAAAACCTTAGTGAAAACATGAATTCTGTCAAAAGTTAACTCTTTCCACATACCAAAATCCCAAAATTCTTATATACCCAAACCATGATATCACTTTGTCCTTATATGAGTCATGAGCTCATGAATACTATTAAAAATTTCATTTTCTCTTTATCATATCATCTGCTTTCCAAAATCACATTTCATGGTTACCGGTGCCATAAATTTTTTAAAAACCACAATAGACCAATACATAAATATTCCAGTATTCCATGATACTATATACAACAGTATTTTGGAATCCCATTACATAAAAAATTAATCATTCCACCACATCGTTGCCATATTCAACATTTCCAATAGTGATCGCATGTGACTTCCCTTTGTCCTTTGCCTTAAGAGGTTGCTCATGTCGATCATCAATAATCCTTGGGTTAGGGCATTGATTAACATAATGCCCCATTTCCATTCACTTGAAGCATTGAAGTGTTGGTGGAGCGTTCTCTGTAGTCTTTTCTCTATTCACATCATCAGCTACCTTTTTCCCATTACTTCGATAGTAAAATGCTCGATGACCTTCTTTTCCACACTTAAAACATTTTCTACTATCTTTTTGGAAATCTCCACCATGCTTCTTTCCACACTTTGAGCATAAAGAAACAATTAACTTCTTTTCACCATTTTTCTGAGATTTCTCCTTGAATTCCATCTTTCGTTTCTTGTCAAAACCATGAGATGGATATGTAACACCATCTTCCAGTTCCACCTTGATAGCACAACGCACAGTTTTTTTCATAGCTACTGAAATATCTTATCGCTAATTCCCTTCGAAGACTTGGTTTTAAGCCCCTGAAGAATCGATCAACTTTACTTTCAGGTTGGATGATAAATCCAGATGCATACCTTGCAAGCCTTGTAAAATTTACTTCATATATACCAACAGATTCATCATCCTTTTGATTAAGCTCAAGGAACTCCTTTTCCATCTTTGTTCTAAGAATATGAGAGAAGTACTTATTGAAAAATAAGTTCTTGAACTCATCCCATTCCATGGATTCAATTTCATCTTGGGGCCTTGTATTCTTAATTAGAGTCTACCACTGGTCTACTTCACCTTTTAAACGGTAAATATCCAGAAAGACTTTTTCATGTTCCGAGAAGTGAAGTATAGAAAATATATTTTCAATGGTACTGATCCATTGTTCTGTAACAAGTGGATTAGAATACCCACTGAAAGAAGTTGGACATTGCCTCATGAAGGACTCAATAGAATATTGTTCCCTTCTCTGCTCATTTGGAAGTCTAGAATGATTCATAGCCTGTGTATGTATAGCAATAAGATTTTTCACTCCATTTCCCACAACATTAGTTTGTTCAGGAGGACAGTCATTGCATTGTCCATTACAATGATCAACACGGTTCCTTCGGGTTCCAGCCATCATCTAAAACCCAAAAAGAATAGTGTGAGAGGCAAAAATCATGATAGGGAAAACAAAATAATAAAGGGGGGGTACCTTCAATATCTAAAATCTTAGGTTTAATTCTAATATCGTTACCATAATTCTAGGAATATAACCTATACTTATATTTAACCATAGGGAAATCACTAGGCATACCTTAGAAATATCACTAGGGATTTCACTAAAGTTTTTTCATCCTAGTTTCCAAAGGTTAACTAAACCTTTCCTCTGATACCAATTGTAGAGACCCAAAGCTTGACGTACATGGTCATTACATTACTTTTTCAGAATACTTAATACATAACAAAAACCAACACTCAAGGACCATAATAGTTTAGTGTCTTTGGAAACTCATAACATAATATTCTAATCCCGGTAAAAGATCTTCAACATCTCCCATGAAGATATTTCCATTTTGTTTTCTTACTTAAAACCTATCTTTATATCCCGGGGAAAAGAAAACATATAAAGGGTAAGCTCAAATGCTCAGTAAGGGTAAGCATGGAGAAAATAAAACAAACCATATACATTTGAACTTAAAAACATGAACATAATGTTTAAACATCAAAATATTGATCAATGACGTAAAACATGGAAGTAAGTAAGGCATAGATCATAATGGAACATCAATCATGATAAAATAGCATGGTAATAAAACATGTAATTGTGGAAAACCATTAAGAACATGATATGATTTCCACAGTAGCCAAGACATTTCTTCCTAGACCATCTTAGCGGACAAAGTCCCTTACTGAATCGAGTTCACTCCTCGTTCCAGTCCTGTATCACTGAACCAAATTAACATTCCATTCCAGCCATGTCTATCTAATGAGATATAAATCTTTACCCAATTCATTAGAGGGAGATATAGGTCCCACCCATATCATAATGAAATCATTCTTACTTGTGCCACAAAATAAACTTAAAACATTCATCATAACCCAAAAAACAAAATGGGTTTCATAAACATCATCCCATCATCACATAATCCATATAAAACAAATGGATGTCATTTCTTCAAAAGAAAAATAACACCATGTAAATAATATATACATTATTCTTGAAACATAAACAAGGTAAATAATGTCATCTTATATGGAAAATAGTTTTGATAAAACACTTGAAATGAATTCTTGAGGAAAATATCATTTCTTCTTCAAAATCATTTTTATTTCACAAAATTCCACACAATTTTAAAAGAAAAGGATTTTATTGAAAATAACCAAGAAAACATGTAGAGTAAGCTTCATTAAAATTAGGTGTTATGAAATCGTAAAAATCCATTCATGCCATATAAGTTAAAAAAACATTCTCCTCGTACTTTTAATGGAAAAGTCAAAAAATGCCACATATCGTAAAAAAAGAAAGATTCCTTACATACCATGTAGTAAAAGTCAAAAATGGGTAAAAAGAAAATTAATAATACATGAAACCATTTTTAGAAAACATGGAAATGGATGATAAATGTAACCCCAGTAAATACTTACGAATAAACAATCTCGGATAAAAATGAGATTGGAAAAGTTATCCCTAACCATATGTTCGATATGATTCATATATATCCGAACCTCCTGTATAATAATTTAAATAATGTCAGTGAATTATTAAAGAATCATATTCATTGTTATGATATCATGTATGGTTCACTTATGACTTTATATTACCCGTTCTTTTGTAAATTCCATGTTAAACCAGCGTTTTGGGTAAAATCATTTTATTTATCGTACGTGTTTCGATTTGTTGTTATTGATATCATTACTTATATCCTGATTTACTTCATTTCAAAATGTAAAACATGATTTATATATAATATATATTCACTATATAAATATATATGTGATAGATCGATAAATGGAATGAAATACACCGTTCATGGAGATGGTAGACCGTACATACTCATGAACGTTGTTTTCGTTTCCTTATTGAATTAAATGCAATTAAGTAAATAAAACATATATGTACATAAATATTTTATCATTATTATTGAATATATTTCATTATTATTTATTATATATATACTTTATAATCATACTTGAATGGTTAATCATGGAAAATGAATCTCATCGCATTCATGGAGATGGTAGTCCGTACGTACGCATGAGCGATGATATTGTTCCCATAATTATTGAATTGAATTGGAGTGGATGATATAATATCTCAGAATCATTATTATTTTATAATAACTATACATAGTTATTCTTTACACCATTATACCCATCCAAGTAAGGTGGTGGTGGAAAAACAGATTACACCACGACGTGGAGACGGTATTCCGTACGTACGCACACGCGGTGATTTCATTTTCCGAAAAATAGATAGAAGGTGAAATGGGGTTGTGTCATATTTATAATAATATATCAGTATATTATTTAAACTAATGTTATTAATTTATAATGAAACAACTAAAGAAGAATAATTTGAAGAAGAATGAAATTTGAAAGAATCGACAGAAGAGATTACCTCTTCTTCGACACACCTATTTTAAGTTTCCTCTTAAGGCACCAGTGTTGGTATTTTGAGAAGACCAGAATCTCAAGAATATTACTACGGAAGTTTAAAAGAGTAATGGGTAGGGGTTGGCTGAGATTGAAGGCTCAAAGTTATGTAAATAGAAAAGGGTGGAGGTTCCCTTTTATAAGGGAGGAGAGGGGCACTTTTAAAAACCTCTAAAATATTAATTTTTAATAAACCTAAACCCCACATAAAATCTTGAAAAGTGACTAAAATTAGGATATTATATAATATAGGGTTGTAATATCATCAACCAATTAAATTTAGACATGTTTTGATTTTATTTTAAACCTTATCATTTTGATTTATCCTTATTTAATCTATTTAATTTTATTTGTGGTAATAATGTTATAAATTTTATATGGTTATAAATACATACTTATATATTATTAATTATACATAATTTTATATTTATGACATGTTAAATATATAAATTTTAGTTTGTAATTTTTAAAATATTTTTGTGATTTTTAAACAATTTAATAATATAAAATATCAATAGTGTCAATTTTGACACAATTAATTTATTTGGATTTAAATAAAATTAAAATAGAAGATATGTTCAAAAATAAATTTAATAGATTCATAAAATGTCATATTTATCTAGAAAATTCGTCGAGCACATTAAATAGTTCATATAATATATATTTTAATATTTTTAATTCCATTTATTTGATATTACAATCAATAATATAATTTCAACATCACTATTGTGTCACCTTTAATGATACTTATTTAATCCCTAAAAATTCTAAATAAATTTACATGATGTAGATAATTTTATTATCTTTTTTTATACTACTCATTTTCTAAGTTTCATGAAGTTTATCACTAAATTATAATTATTATACTTATAAGATTTAAGAGAGTGACATTTTGTCACTTTCTTTGGTTTTAATAATAATTAAATTATTGTCATGGTAAAAAGTCCCTAAAATGGATCTATTAATAACATTATGTGATATGGGTCGACTTTTAGTCATCCAATAGAATTTTGGCAGGTCTTAGGGTAATTTTATAATCTTATTTTTACCCTTAATTACCAGATTTACCTTTAACTATAGTAAATAAAAATTATCGTAGTTACTATTCATAATATCAAAAAAATTAAATTAACCTATTAAAATGATTTGGACGCACTGAGATCAAATACAGAATCCATTTTTCAAAATTCAAAACACATAAGTTTCAGTAATTAATTTAATATTAATCTATTTGTTAAGAAAACGGGTTTTAAAAGTTAAAACATTGCCAAAGATTGAAATGTTTTTACCTATGAATTCAATGTAAAATTAATGGTAAGTATATAAATTATATTAAATGGTAAAAATATATTCTATTTATACTTTAAAACCATTAAATATTATAATTTAACCATATAAATTATTACGATGAAAAAAGTTGTTTTTAATTAAAATATAGCATGTTTTAACTATTCATTAAAATATGAAAGTTATCAGAATAATATGAATAATTTACCCAAAGTAAATTTTTATATCATTATTCTAAATAAGAATTTTATTGTGTCAAATGGAACTTATAAACATGTAAAAAATTAGATTTAAAGTGGGTGCGCCATCAAAAGGCGACAAAACTGCATTTTTTGAAAAATACATATTTTACTCGATAAATTTATTTTTTTCTCATACGATGTACTAGAAAATGTATAAGATGAATAATAATGTTATAAAATTAAAAATGTAGTTAATACTATTCATAACAGATAGTCCATAATAATATTATAATAATATATCATTGTTTAGTGAAACCCAGTATTGCGTACTACACACACTATCGAGGATGGTCACGATTGCGTGTAATGCAAGACAAGTCAGGGCTGCGTGTAGTGAAAGCTACTTTTGGTGCTGTGTATAATCTAATCAAAACTTATTTCATTTATACATTAAAAAAATCTATTCTTAATGTCGCGTTGAATAACTTCCACAAAACGAACTTGAAATTGTGTGTAACACGAGCCAAGAATAGTGTTGCATATACTGCGAGCTAATACGGTGTTGCGTATAGTACAAGATAATCTTGGTGTGGCGTTCAACACAAGACATCAATGAAATTAAAAAAATATTTTTCATAAAATATTGGGGTGTTACATACCCCCTTTGGCATGTTATATCATGAATCTCGTTATATTTATGACATTTAATGTTTCATTCTATATTATTATTTTATGGGGATTATGATTCAAAAGTTACCAAAGTGGTAAAGGGTTTATGCTTCAATATCATTTTAATTGAGATTTTTTGCTTTAATTTCCCTTGGGGAAATTATATTGTCGTTATTTGATAAAACCAGTTCTTTTTTCTTCTCCTATAGATATTTTTTTGTAATTTCTATGTTTAAGTTCCATTTATCTCTTTTTCGTAGCCAAAATGTTATTGATAATATTTTCAAGAAAATATGACATTATTTATCTTCTTTCAGCAAGAAAACCTTTTTATTCCATATCCATGCTTTCTAAAATGTTTTTGATAATGTTTTTAAATTTTCTTATGTGGTTTTTTAAAGTAATTTTTACTATGTTTTATTTTTTACAAAAAGTTTTAAATGAAATCTTCTTTTTATTTTCATAACAAGGCACTTTTTACTAAAGGTGTGAACAAAATATTTTTTCTAATAATTAGGCCGTGAATAGAATTTCCCATTGTCTTGACCGCTCGGTGCTTTAAATATTCATTTACCAGTTTACATGGATCTTTTCAAAGAATATATTTTTACTAATTTTATTTAAATTTTTAGATTTTAAAAGTTATTTTCAAATCGGAAAGGGTATTTTTCTCATGAATGTTTTTAATAATCTTTTAATGTAATTTCTATTCACAAAAGACAACAACCCATGATGTTACTTATGCTCCACTGGGGATATTTTGTAATGATACCATCATAATTATTTCACTAAATGGATTATTATTGTTTCAAGTAGATTTTCATGGAACCTGTTTCTTTTAAATGGTTTAATAAAGTTATGAAAGAAATAGTGGGTTTTTCATGGAGTTTTATAATGGAATTCAAGCTCTATATACTTTATTCATGTTATGGTTATGGGAAATTATTTATTATGTTAGGTGGTTCTGTTATAAACTGAGGATGGGTGGTTTCATTATAATATAAGGGTAGGAAGTTCAATTATAAACTAAAGATGGTTGGTTAAATTTTAAACCAAAGAAGGTTGGGTCTGTTATAACCCTCCAATGCATTGGGTAATGATTTTTTTCACCGTAAAATTATGTTGTAATTTAAATATATTTGTTATTCTACTTGTAAGGGTTCTTGTAAGGGTTCTATGAAAATAATGTTCCAGGATACCAACATGTTTTATTTATGCTTTCTATAAGTTTTAAATGATTCCTTTGATCAAGATTAAGATCACGTGGCTCATGATTATTGATTATTATATGACTCTTGTCTTATGTTAATGATTTATTCCATGTTTTATGTTTTATGATCTAGGTTTTTATGGGTATGAATTCTCTAATTCTATGCTCACACAATTTTATTAAGTCATAATATTCTTATTCACATCTTATGATCCCTAATGAAATTGAATTGTTAATTATTATGTTTACCCTTATTGAGAATCTAAGCACACACATCTTATGTGTCCTTTACCCATGGTTATGAATAATGTTGTTAAATGATTTTTTCTTGAAATATTTAATATGTGAATAATTTTATGTGAGATTTTGAATACTTATTATGGAATATAAAAATCTGGGTATGGTGGAAAAAATACTCACTTGAAGACCTGGACATTGTCATGTAAGAGTTTTTCTTAATTCAATAAAACTCCAAACCTAAAAGGTACTTGGATATATAAGTGATCCAATATTTTAGTTTTACGTTATACGTTTTGAAGGGTTTAAATTTGGTCATGTTTATTGGTATCAACCCCAAAATATAAATTTCATGTTTTTAACATTGTATCTGGGAGTGTGGGTTTAGGTGTAATTTTCCAGAACTAGATACCAATGAACAGTGCCTTGATCCCTGTTGGTCACTTGGCCTCAAGCTCATCTCCCCAAATGTCAGTGGCTACTGACTAGTATCAAGGTCCTAGGGTGTGTCTGTGGAGAGACTATACCCTCTTTTCAGAGTGTAACATAGTAGAATATCATATAGATCAATAGAATAAGCATAATAATAACTGAATAAGAAATAAACATCCAAATGATAGATATAGACAACAATGCCAAAAGTAATATTGTATACAATGATGATAATTTCGTGTATCTAAAAAGCATCCAAAATAGGTATATAAGTACCAGATTAGTACATGTGTAAAACTACCCAAAATCCCAAAAAGAAACTATCCCAGCTAGCATCTCAAGCCTTAACTCGATCCTATGCTCCCCTACTCCTAAGCATAGCATAATTTCAAGCATCGTATTATGGGTGGTTTCCCTAATCCCTACCTATATCCCTAGTGTCTGTATGGGTACCCAATATTGGCCCAAATAGGGTATGAGATACAATCCCAGTAGGTCACCACCCATGTCGTCTATAAAAAATCTTGGTTGTACAATACAATCTAAAGTAGTGTACATAATATAATAGGTATGGAAGTACAAAAATCAAAGTGCCCATGGAAAAATTAAACAAACAAGTGATATTTTAAATCCATACAAGGATCCCTATAAAATAAGTTTCTATATCCTATAAAAAGGTAGTAATAAAACAAAATGAAGTAAACACCATGGTCATGCCATATACACAATATGTCACATCACCCATGACCATGTTTTATACACTATATCTCATGTATGCCATAGCCAAGCTATATAATCAGAATTGTCACATTTACCACAATCTAGCTATATAATAAATAATTTCACATTTACTAAGGTATTGTTATATAATCTTAAATTTCATACCCTATAAGGATGCATCCAAGGTATAGTGAACCAAGGAATCATCATCGAGTCCCAGGAGCATTTATATGAAAACTTAGTTAGGCTTGAATTGGGTTCCAAGGAGAATATCAACAAACCATGTCCACTATGATCCCAAAAGAACTAAATACAAGGTTTATAAAGGCCTAAGAAACACCACAGAGTCAAGACCCGAGGAAAAATCTCATCCAAGATGTCCACTATCACTAACAAGATATAAGGAGTTACATCCAAGGTATTTAATTGAATAATTCAAAATTCATTCCATTTATCAATTCACAAGAATTCAATTCCATGAGTTTACCCACTCATAGAATATATCACAACTAATTACATTCTATAAGTTTACCCACTCATATAACAATTCTTGTATCAACAATTAAACAATTCAACATCTTGTATCACATGGCAAGGAGGTAGAACATATCCTAATCAACCAATTTAATTCAATTCATTTAATTATGTGTTTCCTATTAATAGGAAAGCACAAACACTCACCCCATGTACATTACCATTACTCTTGTAATAGGTGCATTTCAAACCTTGTCGTGGTTTTACTTTTTCATTATCTAGGTAGGGATGATAAGGAATTGGGAGAATACCTATAATGGTAAAGTTAGATATTTGTTAGATTCCCTATATGAAAACCTATTTGTTCTGAAACCTACTATATAATTACATATTGTGTAATGTGGTTACATGATGTGTAATTTCTAATAATAATAAAATCTAATTTTTAGAAAAATATGATGGAGTTTTTAGTGATTTTGGGAATTTTCAATTACACAACATGTAATTGGGTTACACGTCATGTAAAGTCTTGATGATTGTTTTTAACCAGAATATTAGATTTTTTCTCATTTAATCCTCTCTAGTTTTTATTAATCTTGACCCAAGATCCATTCCCATGCGATTTTGGGGCCCTCAAACCCTTTTCGGGTTGTTTCGATTGGTGATTGATCGTTGCTGTGGTTGTAGTGTGACTCACAGGGTAAGAATTATATCTATCTCTTTATATCTTTCACTCTTCATCCTTTAATATTGATAGATCATATTGGGATTTATGGATCTAAACCCCATGTTGTTTAATATTTTTTATAGGTTGAGTTCCTAGATCTTCTACACCTTCATTATAGTTGGCGATTTCCTTTGCGGGCATTGTGCTTTCGTGAAAGGTAGGTGGTTCCGTTATGATGGCCAAATTTGGTTTAACCTAAATTTATTAATTTAAATTCAATTATTTGATTGAAATTCATTTACTTGAAACTTATATAAATTAGTTTATTAAAAACAGAATTCCATTGAATTGGGGGATTTGGTTTTGGAAAAAATTTTGGAAAACCCCATAATTATAGTGAATTAGGGTGTGTTTGAGAAATTTAGGGAAATTGGGGAAATTTAAATTGTTGGATTTAAATTATGAAACTGATTTAATGGAAAATTTTGGGAATTAATTTGATGAAATTGATTTCAAATGTTATTTGATAAAAATGGATAAAAATGGTTTTGATAGAAACCTTTGGGTTCAATCTTGGAGAAAGGAAATGTTTTTTTTTATTAAAAACCTATGTTATGATTTTTGAATGGAAATTGGCATATTTGAAATGGAGAATGGGATGAATTTTATTTTAAAAAATTTTAAAATAAATTTCCCAACATTGTTTTTTTACTATAGAACATGCAAGCCTTAGGTAGTTAGTGATTTATTTGGAAGACACTTTATGATTTCTAACATTCCAAAACATAAATAAAGCACGTCACATCACTTAGGAGATGGTGAAGAGTTATCCTTTTCCTGAGTTCAAAGGGGTGTATATGCATATTATTTTGTCACCTTGAGTGTAGGGTCTCTATATATTTTAACTATCATACTTTCTTAGGCATATGACCATTTTTCTCACTTGTTCGTATTTTAATTTAAAATATACCATTGTTGAGAACTTATTTACATGCCTTATGATTTAAATAAACAATTTTATATAAATTTTTTTATTTAATACCTGTGTTAAAATTTACATTTTTTAAAATATTTACATCATTTGAAATATATCTTATCTTTTGAAATTTAAATCATGACTTGTTTAAATATGATTTTGAAATGTCAAACATGTTTAATTGAAAATTTAAATCCTTTTACATGGTTAATTAAATGTTGGAATATATTATGAAATCCTTAGTGAGACCCTACTAGGATTTTATCTCACACCCTACTTGTGCCATCAATTGTTTATAAATTATCTCCTTCCAGGTTTGAGAAAGGGTAAAGCACCACTTGGAGGTGGTTCAAGCTGTTGATTCATGGACATGGAGAGTTGTTCCTGTTGGGATGTGGAATGTTATTCCAATTTTTCTAGTACTTTGATATAATATTTTGGTTTTTTTATACATTTTTGACTTTTGGTACACTTATCCCAATGGAGTTTTCTTATATGAATACTCCCTTGTTATCTTGATTCCACGATGTTTGTGGAAAACTCGTTCTTACTCTCATTTTGTATGATTTCTGGTACTAGTCACCAACCCATGGGGATTAGGAAATCCCTTTGGACTATGTTAGTACTAGATTGGTTATCAGGTTACTAGGGTAACCAAGTTGTTTCATAAAAAAGTGGTATCATATGGAGGATGAGATTCTTATCTTGAAATCAGTATGTATTGTGTAATATTTTCGAGACATAGGATGTAGTTGCGATTGAGTGTTTGGACATATCTCACCGCAATGAACCATAAATAACTAGGGTTTCTTTGGTAAAGACATCATGAGGATTAGTTCTATTATTTTCCCAAATTTTTATTTGGATAGAGTTAGATCCAAATCTTGTGGTCTATCTATTGGCATTTTTTTCCATTATTGCTCAGTTTGAGTGTTAAGATGATTTCATCCTTGTTGTCTTATGATGTTTTGTAGCATCATGCCTCCAATAATATGTGTGAATCAGATCCAGCAAGAAGTTACTACTAATCCTCAGTTATAAAATCCTCTCATGGACCCGAGTCTAGTTGAGGTGATTGTGCACACTATCAAAGCTCTGAGACAGACACCACATCCAGTTCCCATTCAGGCTCTAGCTATGGAAGCTCAGAGGGATGTTCTCAAGGTTTGTTCTCAAGAGTTTCTTCTCCAGAATATAGCACCATTCAAACGATAAAATGATCCTCAAGAGGCTAAAGAGTGGTTGAGATGAATGGGGAATTTGTTTGGGTTATTGGACACACTCGATGAAATCAAGGTGAAGTATGACACCTTTGTGTTGGAAGTACCGAGCAAGATATTTTGGTACATGATGGTGAAAAAGAAGAAACATGAGGTATTAGAGTGGAAGAAACATCATGGGTCTTTTAACCAACCAGTTCTATCTAAAGTCGATGTTTTTGGCTATGTTTATAGAGTTTTTCAAACTTGAGCAGGTTGTTGGGACCGTGACAGAGTATGGAAATTGTTTTTCTGATCTAGTACAATATTCACATGAGATTGTATGAAATGCTAAGATGAATAATTTATAGTTCAAATTGGGACTATGATTTTTTAATCATTCTTAGGTTTTCTTAAAAAAACTGACTTTTTATAGTGGTGTGATGGATATAACTCTGATGGTATAAATGGAATTGGCTGGAAAGTTAGGTCTATTAGGAGTTTATTTATACCCTATTGGTAGTGTGGATTCTTTTAATCGAAATTGTAAGTGTGATGATTCTCATAGTATTTCTTGATAGAATGTTCATTCCAAACCTCCTGTGGTGTCTGGAAGAGGTTCTATGATTTATTACCAGTGTGGAAAACCCAGACATTCCAAGAGGGTTTACAATGAGGCACCCATGAATTGTAGATCCTATTGATGTTTGGGTCACTTTTAGAGATTCTTCCATATCTTCTCCACTTCTTATAGTGGCACCAAATCATTATAAAATTCTAAAACTATAGTGAAATCAGATGTTTTTCATGAAAAAGTGTTCCATCCATAGGCATCTGGAATGAAGCTTCTTCGCAGAGTGGAAGATTCTCCAGAGAAAACGGATACATATCCAGCAACTGTGAGAGGTACCATTACTATAGATTCCTCATTAGTGACTACTCTATTTGATATCAATGCATCTCCTTCATTTATTTCAACCCATATTGTTAATCTATTAAATCTTCCTATGGAGCTTTTATCTTGTTCAATGGATATTACTACACCCCTTGGTATGAAGAGATAATAGGGTCTCTATAGTCCATATTGTGTTTTATCTCTATCAGATGTAGAACTTTCTTGGAATTTTCTAGTTCTCAACATATAACCACTTGATGTCATATTTTGTATGGATTTGATCATTTCTAATAAAGCCCAGATTGATTGCTATCATTGACGAGTCTTTTTTACTACACCCAATGGTGTGCTGTGTCTTTTAAGGAGAATGGGACTCAAGGTTGAGCAGGGCCGAAAATTCTTATCTAGAGTTGGGTAAAGTGATAAATGTTTTTAGCTTTAATCTGGAGTAGTAATATTTGAGTGGTGATCTCCCTCTAGTTGTTGTCAAGTTTTCCGATGTGTTTCCTTCCAAATTCTCTGGTTTGTCACAGGTAAGGGAGGTTGAGTTTTCTGTTGACTCAATTCCTCTTACTCAACCAATTTCTATTTCTTATTATCACATGAAACTATTTTAACTGATAGAGAAGAATTCCAATTTGGATGAAATTTTATAGAAATTATTCATACACCCAAGTGTGTCACCTTGGGTGGCACTGATTCTCTTTGCTAAGAAGGATGATGGTTCACTTTGCCTATGTGTTAATTCCCAAAAAACTCAATTGAGTTAAGGCAGAGAAAAAATAACTATTACCCTATATTGATGGTCTGTTTGATTAGTTGAAAGGTGTGAATTGGTTCTTAAAGATTGATATTTGTTTTGGATACCATTATTTGAGGATAAAAGAGTCTGACATTTAGAAAACCACCTTTAGGAGCATGTATGAAAACTATTAGTACCTTCTCATGCCCATCAGTATATCCAATGATCCTAAAATTTTCATGGATTTAATGAACAAGATATTCCATGAGTAACTTGATAACTAATTGGTGGTATTTTTGGATGACATCCTCATTGACTCTATGTATGAGTAGGCTCATGTGGATTATCTGAGAATAGTTTTGAACTTGCGGAGAAATCACCGAATTTACTCCAAGCTTTCAAAATGTGATTTCTAGATTTGGGAAGTGAAATTATTGGGACACATGGTGTCATAACGTGGAATATTATTTGATCTGGATAAATTAAAGGTTGTTATAACATGGGAACAACCACAGAATGTTTTTGAGATTGATAGCTTCTTGGGCTAGCTGGGTATTATCATCAGTTTGTCAAGGACTTCTAAAATTTGTATTCTTCTATGAATTTACTAACCTAGAAGGGTGTGATGTTTTCTTGGGATGATAAATTTAATAATTCTTTTGTTGAGCTGAAAATTATTTTGACTACTATGCTGGTGTTAGATCTTCTAGAGGCTGAGCATGGTTATGTGGTCTTCTTTGATACATTAGGTTTAGGTTTAGGTTGCATTCATATGCAAGGTGATCATGCCTTTGCATATAGATCTCATCAACTTAGGCCACACGAGAATAATTATCTGAACCATGACCTCAGACATGTAGTTGTGATTCAAACACATAAGAGTTGGCGACACTGCCTTTATAGAGAAAGGATTATCATGTTTTCAAACCACAAGAGCTTGAGTTATATCATATCTAAAAAATACTTGAATATCCACCAAAGGTGTTTGGTGGAATACCTATAATCTTTTGACTTCGACATCTCCTATACCTTGGGGAATGGGAAGGTCATTTTAGATTCTTTTTCTAAGAAACTTACGACCTAGATAGAGAAAGAATCATTGGAAGAGTGTAACATGATGGATCTCTTAACAAAGTTTCATATTGGATTCTAGGAATTAGGGGTCGAGTTTTCCTTTTCCAGTGTTCAGTTGACATCCACTCCTCTAGAATTGATTCTTTAGGAATATAATCTTGATGATTAGTTTTGTAGCCTTAGAGGATCTCTTAATGATGGGGGGATCATACTTGACTTGTGATTCTCCAAAGAGGGAATTATATTCTTTCAAAACTGTTTTGTGGTACCTTATTCAGTGAGGAATGTTTTGATAGGGGATTTCCATAGTTTCTAGTGGGATGTGCACCCAAGAACCAACAACATGGTCAATGACATATGACAACAGTTTTGGTATCTAGGTATGAGATGGGGTATTGATGAGTTTGTTTCTTGTTATTATACATGCTAGTAGGTTATGGTCGAGAACCAGAAACCTTTGGGTTTTCTTCATCCACTTATGGACCCAACTTAGAAGTGGGATGAAATATCTATGGACTTTGTGGTTGGGTTACCTCATACCCAAATAAAGAAGAATGTGATATGTGTTACGATCGATAGGTTGACTAAATCGACAAACTTTATACCCATTCATGATACTACCAAAGTTGAGGATTTGGTAAATCTATATGTGAAAGATATTGGTCATTTTCATGGAGTTCTATTTTCTATAGTTTATGACAGATATCCTTGGTTCAATTCTCATTTCTAGAAAGGCCTTTAAGAGGCACTAGAATCTCAGGTTTGTTTGAGCATGACATACCATCCATAGTCGGATGGCCATATAGAAAGATCTATACATATTTCCAAGGATATGCTTCATGCTTGTGTTCTTGACTTTAGTGGATCTTGGGATAATCACATGGGGATGGTTGTGTTTTCTTATAACAATAATTACCATTCTTTGATCAGAATGGATCTTTTCGAGGCCTTGTATAGTTATCCTTGCAGATCTCCATTGTGTTGGTTGGAGATTGGTGAATGTTCCTAGGTTATTCCATGATTGTGTAAAAGATGACAATAAATATTAAGTTGATTATTCATAGAATGTTGATGGTGTATAGTAGGTATACATCTTATGTAGGTCATCACTATTGACTGTTGGAATTATCATTTAGTGGTCAGGTATTCTTGAAAGTTTCACCTTGGTTGGGTCATCAATATCTTGAGAGGCAAGGGAAGATTACTCCTTGTTTTATGGGACCTTTTGATGTGGTTGATCAGGTGAAAAAAATGTCTTATCCATTAGCACTTCCACCACATATGATGTCGATACATAACATATTCAATGTATCGCAACTCTATAAATATCAACCTGACCCATCTCATGTTCTGATCTAGAGTGATCTTGAGGTTGATCCTGATTTATACGTGACTAAAAATCTAGTCGGGATATTTTATTCTAAAACCAAGGTTCTTCATGCGAGGGAGATACCTTAGGTTCATGTGCTATGGAATCATACTTCTGATTATTAGGATACATGGGAGTGTGAGGCACTGATGAGAGATGATTGACCTCACCTTTTTTTGATATGAAATATTCTTGACATGATTTTTGGGGAAAGAATTTTTTTATAGTGGGGAGGGTGTAACATCCCATTACTCTTTTCATAGGTTCATTTTAAACTTTGTCATGTTTTCCCTTTTTTTGTCTGGGTAGGGCTGATAAGGAATTGAGAGGATACCTATAATGGTGATGTCAGAGATTTTTTGGATTCCTAGCATGAAAACCTATTGGCATCAAATCCTTTTAGAGAATCACATGCTGTGTAATGTGGTTACCTGAATATTAAGTTCTAATAATAATAAAATATGATTTTTAGAAAATGGCGATGGGTTTTTCAGCGATTCTGGGAATTTTTAATTACATGAAATGTAATTGGGTTGTAATTCATGTAATGTTCTGATGGTTGTTATTTTAATCAGAATCCGGGCTGATTTATCTTTTCATCCTCTCCAATTTTCATTAATCTCGACCCTAGAGCCATTCCCAGACAATTTTGGATCCCTCAAACCCTTATAGGTTGTTTCTATCACCGATTGATCGTCGTTGGGGTTATGGTGTAACTCACCAGGTAAGCATTCTCCATGTATCATGGTCTCTTTCTGTCCTCATCCTTGTAGTTTTATAAATCATATTGGGTTTGATGGATCTAAACCATGTTTTTTAATCTTGTTTCTAGTTTGAGTTCCTAGATTGTTTTCACCTTTATTCTAGTGGGCGGTTTCCGTTGTGGGTGTTGTGTTTTCCTAAAAGGTAGGTGGTTCCTTTATGATGTCCAAATTTGATTTAACCTAAATTTCTTGAATTATCTTTAATTTTTTGATTTAAATTAATTTTCTTGAAACTTCTTTCAATTGGTTTATTAAAAACCCAATTCCATTGAATTGGAAAATTTGGTTTCGGAAATTTGGTTTTGGCACAAAATTTGTAAAAAACCCTAATTCCAATGAATTGGGGTGTGCTTGAGAAATTAATGGAAATTGGTGAAATTTAAATTATCTAATTTAAAATGTGAAATTGGTTTCATAGAAAATTTTAAAAATTAATTTAATGAAATTTATTTCAAATGGTATTTGATAAAAATGTCTTTAAATGGTTTTTAAAGGAACCTTTGGGTTCTATCATGAAAAAGGGAATCTTTTTTATTAAAAACCCACGCAATGGTTTTTGAATAAAAATTGGTATATTTAAAATATAGAATGGGATCAATTTTATATTAAACAGCTTTAAAATAAATTGATCATCAATGTTTTTGTACTAGAGCACATGCAAGCCTTAGGTGGTCAACGAGTTAATTGGATGACACATTATGATTTAAAATGTTCCAAAACATAAATGAAAAATTTCACATCCCTTAGGAGATGTTGAAAAGTCCTCTTTGGCCTGATTTCAAAGGGGTGTATGTATATATTATTGTGTCACCATGAGTGTGGGGTCTCTATAGCTTGGAACTATCATACCTTCTTAGGTGTATGACTACGTTTCTCACTTTTTGGTATTTCAAATGAAAATATGCCATTTTTGTTAACTAATTTACCTGCCTTATGATTTATATAAATGGTTTTATATAAAAATGTTAATTTAATCCATGTTTGAAAAGTTCCATTTGTTTAAAGTGTTTCCATCATTTAAAAAGTATCCATATTTTGAAATTTAAAGCATGAATTGTTTAAATATTCTTTTGAAATTAAAAACTGGTCTAATTAAAAATTGAAATATTTTTACTTGGTTAATTAAATGTTGGTATATATTATGGAATCCTTGGTGAGACCCTTCTAGGATTTGGGCTCACACCCTATCTGTGCCTTTGGGTGTTTGTAGATTATCTCAATCTAGGTTCGACCATGGGTAAATCCCCACTTAGAGGTGGTTTTAACTGCTGATCCATGGACTTGGAGAGTTATTATCATTGGGACTTGGGATGTTCTTTTAGTTTTTATGGTACATTATTGTAGTACTGTTTCCTCCGGAAATGGGTATGACCTCATTTTATTAAGGTTCAAACATTCCAATCGGTTTCTAACAGGTTTGTTCGTAGAACCAGAAACAACCAATGATTCTATATCCATTTCGTCCTACTTTCCAAAGGTAGGTGCCCATTAGTTGTGGACCAATAAGGCTTAAGAATTTTCATTGGTCGAGAGGATGGGAGGTCGGAATCATCACACATTTTTTGGGGGAATTATTGTCTACTCTGGGACTCTCTTTATAGATTTAAGTTATGTTCGTGAATCCTTATTACACTACCAAGTATGAAAATGAGCTTTCCTTAAGATCAGACAATTAATGATTGATATGTATGAGATTTAGAGAATCTTTTATATGTATTTTAGATTCTTCATCGATAGAGAATCATCTGTATTTGTTAAATATTCTTAGTCAATGATATCCTTCAACACATTATATAAAGATATCTTGGTCATTGTGATAACCATACTGGTTTTAAAGCCACTCAGCGGGGCACTTGAAGTTTATTGTTGTTTAGAAGGACATGGAGTATTTCAGAGTTGGGATAGTACCCACGGATGGGATACCTACGTATCCTTGTTAGAAAAGGAATCAGAACCCATGTAGTTAGAGAATTAATATATAGTTTAATGTCATATGGGACAAATGATAATTAATGGCTGATGGTCTTGAACCTCATAAAGGCTTCCTATGTACTCCACTTTTAAGGTAGAGATCAAAAGTCCATGTAGTTCGGTTGGGAATTGTGGAGCTTACGTATGATTAACGGCCCAAAGAGATGCACCGTGGTTACTTTTACACTCTAATCTCACGTGAGTCATGCTCAATGTGAGAAATAAGAGGTATTGGTAAAACCTGACAATTGTGCCATGAAATATGAAATCATAAGAAATAATGTGGGGATTATGTATGTATGACTGCCCAGATAGATGAAGATTTGGATTTACTTTAGGGAAGAAACCTGGGAACAAGTTCCATAAAGGTATATGTGCTTTATGGAGATTTGGATACTTAACTTAGGGATTAATCCTGAGAAGGATGCCCAAATTAGAGGGGACTTATGATTGGGTTTTACTCCTGAGAAGGAATCCTGAATGAAAAGTAAATTAAGACTGGTTAAGAGAATTTATGACTAGGGATTATTCCTAAGAAGGAGGCCCAGATTAAAGGAACTTGAGAACTGGGGCATACGCCTAAAGAGGATGCCCAGGTTAAAGGGAATTATGAATGGGGATTATTCATGAGAAGGAAGCCCATGTTAAAGGAACTTGAGAACTGGGGCTTACTCTTAAGAAGGATTCCGAGGTTAAGGGGAATTATGACTGGGTATTATTCGTAAGTAGGATGCCCAGGTTAAAGGAATTTGAGAACTTTGGGGCTTACTCCTAAGTAGGATGCCCATATTTAGGAACTTGGTGCTTACTCCTAAAGAGGATGACCAAAAATTAAGGGAACTTGAAGACTGGGGCATACTCTAGAGGAGGATGCCCAAAATTAAATATCTTCTCATCTTAAAGGATGTGGTTGAATGAATGAAATCTCTAACCTTAGTGACATAAAGAGATGTAAATCACTAGGTTTTAAGAGATGTTCCACAGAATTCCTTTCAGATAAAGAAGCCAACAAAGGAACAATGCCATAAATGGATTTGAAGAAGGTTCTGAAGGCTGAATCTTGAATAGTAGAGGTGGATTTGAATAAGAGAGGTGAATAGGAAGAAGGGGCACCCAAAAAGAGGTAGGCGCACATGTCCTGTTGGGGTGTGCAGGTACTGGTCGTGCAGGTATACCTGCGCGGCACATAGGTACCTACAAGACGGTCAACCCATAGGGTAATACTTGGGAGAGGCTTGGCTCAAGCCCTTAGTATTACCACTAGAGGCTTTTAAATGAGTGGCGCACAGGTTCTGTTGAAGGGATAAGGAGGCGCGCAATTGTCTTCATTTCCCTGAAGGGTTAGTCACATAGGAACACAGGTGTTGATGAATTTCAACTCTTAGGCCTTATTCCCCCCCTTTATATCTTCCGTTCTAGGTATGAAATTACCTTAGAAGTATTCGTAAGGCTTCGAGAAGAGAATAGGGCGCCGAGAGCTCAAATCTGAGTTTCTGGATTTTTCTCTCCTCGAAATGGGGGGCCCACAAGGGGTATTTATAGGCTGCTGAAGACCTTGGAAGAAAATCATATAGGGCACGCAGGTCACCTACGTGCCCATATGTAGCGCGTAGTTACCCTGCGTGACCATCTTGGAACTTGTGCGGCCCATGCTGAAGCAAGTCCTTGTTCATGACTTTGTCAATTTTTGATATTTATCCAAAAGATAAATCACTTTGTGTTAAGGTATTTCCCTTTTCATTCACTAGACTCTATGATGGAAAGGAGCGTCAACATAATCCCCCCCTCAGAGTTGGATCCGAAAGAAGGAGGATGTGACTCTAAGGTAAAAAGGAAAGAAACCAAGGAACTGTGGCGCGCAGGTGTTGATCACGCAGATGGCATCATTCAGGTTCGAGCCACGCATGCTTCGGCACGTAGGGGTGCGACATTGCCTACAAATATATGTTCATTCATCGTGCAAAGCAACTAATCCTCAAAGATTCCTGATCTAGTCGTGCAAGTTTCTTTCATCGTGCAAGTGTCTTGTTTTCCGCTAGTTCTTTGTGTCGCACTTCTGTTCATGTCGTGCTGATGTAGAGTTATTTTGACCTTCATGGTGATACTTGCATGCCAAAAACCTACGCGACACAGTTACACATTGCCGCCAAATTTGGACTTGCACGCCTTAATGAATTAGCCATTTTTTCGAATTTCTTCACAAATTTTATGAAAAATTAACTTACTTAAGAGTTAATTTATTCGACCTTTGTGCAGATTCAATGGATCCTAGAAGAATTGGAATGACTGATGAACTGGAGATCAAGCGGATTGATGATATGATGAACATTGTTGGCCATGATTACTATGATATCTACGAAAGCACTCTCCCAGATTTGGCCAAGTACATGAATAAGTATCATCTTAATTTTCCACAGAGCATCTACTTGCCTCGGTATGGCCATGGTCATCTGCAATGAGTCATCATTCCAGATGAAAATAATTATATGTCCAAGATGTAGCTACACTGCTACTCCTCTATTTCGGTTATGCTATGCATTATGAGTAGCAAAAATGGTGTGAACTTTAAATTTTTTTCATTCATGCCATTTCTTTGCAGATATGAAAGTGGAAAACCATGGGCTGATAGGTTTTCCACTTTTGGATTATGGAGAGAAGACTATCATGACATTAGAAACAAAATCTAAAAAGAGCACTTTCTCCAAATGGCTCTTTATTTCCAATGCTCCATTCTCAAATCCATGTATCCATCTTCCAAGTCTCTTGGACAGAAATAGAGTCACTATTTTGATCAACAGAAAATTTTCTCAAACCGCACTCAAGAACATTCTTTTACAATTGTTCCAAGAAGAGCTGGTATCACTGCATCTCTTATTGTATCCAGTTGAATGAATGAATTTCAGGTGGTTGCTGATGAAGCTCGGGATTCCGTAAATCAAATGAAGAGTTATGTTGAAAGCCACTTGTAATTATCGAAAAAAAGAGAGAAGAGACTCCAGTCTATGGATGTCCTTCTAACTCTTGTGCATCAATGGAAAACACTTTCATCTTCAATCATTTATTCTTTTATTATTTTTCTACCTGCTTTAAATTTTTACCTAAGATAATGGGCCTAGTAAACATAGTTTGATTTTTACTAGGATTATAAAAATAACCCTACAAACCTTAAACCTTTATAATTGCTCAATATTACCTAAATCATACAAAATGTATGTCTAGTGAGCTGGGACTTGACTTTTATTCAGAGTTCCCTTGTCTTTTGTGGGCAGCTTAATGTCATGCACATCGGACATAAAAAGTCCAATGATTAAGGTCGAAATAGCTTTGACTGAATGGAGTAAAATTGACTCAATTCCTTGATAATTTATCTGAAAACATATTACCATATTCAAATATAGAAAAAAACATGTAAACAATGACTTAATAAATTTTTAATCTGATGAATGATATGAAAAAGGGATAAAAGTCATTAGAAGAATTATTTCCCAAGAATGAAGTTACCACTATTTAACAAACCCGTTAGGGGGTGGAATTATGCAGGTCCACTTAAGGGAATTGGCTGCATAGTCAAATAATAGCATCTTTTGACTGACAGGTCTGTTATGTAGACTACTTATGCAAGGCTGCATAAGGGCATGTGCTACATAGTCAGGCAAAATAACTCTCATAAATTTACTTTTCTACTTCTAAAAAGCCAGTGAAAGTTTATGGAGATTAAAATTTTCTAAAGCATAGAGTCTGCTGTATAGAGAGAGTTACTTGAATATGGAGAGGATATTTCCAATAAAGATTGACAATGAATTGGATGAATGTCACTCCCACAAAGGTTTTACCCAAACGTAGGGAAGGGAAATATAAACCATAGAATTGAATATTTTCAGATCATGAAAAAGAGTATGGGAAAAATATGATAAGGATGACTATTTTTGCAGATCCCTACATATTGTTGTTAAGAAAAATAAGAACAAAAGATGTTTTTCTCCTAATAATGAAGTTACCACTATTTAAAGAACCTGTTAGGGGGTTGAATTATGCAGGGCCACCTAAGAGAATTGGTTTCATAGTCAAATAATAGCATCTTTTGGCTGACAGGTATGTTTTGTAGACTACTTATGCTAGGCCACCTAAGGGCACATTCTGCATAGTTAGGCAAAAGAAATCTCAGGTATCAAACATTTTGTGACCAGAAGTCAAGAAAAAAAGGATTATGGAGATATAGAAGTATTTAAGGTTAGGAGTATGACACATGACAATGAGTTTTGTCCAATGCATGAGGAGATACACAAACCAATTCTAACCATTCATGTTGTGGCTGGGTCAAGAATTGAGATGTTGGACTTCACTACATATCTCATTAGAATGATAATCAAGCCAAATGTAGTTCTTGAAATACAGTTTAACGTCATGTGGGGAGAGAGTATAGGAAATCTTAGTTTAAGGTCATAGAGCTCGGACCAAGGGGGAATTTTCAGCCAAGGGACTCAAAGTGGAATTTGGGGTTAGGCCCAAAGACTTGGGGCTAGACTCGAGGGACTCTCGAACGTTCCTACGTATCCCACAAGGATGGAAATCAAGCATCACGTAGTTCTTGAAATACCTTATTTATAGATTTGGTTCGTACAAGTGAAGGTTGAAAGGGGACTTTACTGCAATGATGGTTTGACCCAAGACAAAAGGTTCAGGCATTGACATGTATACACGTAGTCATTGGAATATAACATGATTAGATATCAATGTAAATAACGATTCCCTCTCTAGTGAGGTTGTTAAATAATGTTGTAGTTTATTTTCATACAGGACAAAAGTGTTGTACATTTTACCATCATATAACAAGGACGATGGGGAACCAATGTAAAAAATACTGGTTCTGGGGACGGTTTCACGAATCAACATTGTATGAGATGAAGGTGAACTGATGTGAAGAGATTGGTTTTGGGCTTGAACCTCAGGAGGATGCCTACGTACCCAACCCAGAAGGAAATGATCAAAGTCCGCATAGTTCGATTGAAGATTGAATTGGTGATCAAGTTGTTCTTAAGGACAAAGACCTAAAAAATAGTGTCGGGACTTACCCATGGTTAGCATCCCAGAGAGGGTGTTATGGTTAAAGTTTACTCTAACCTCACGTGAGTCAAACTCGGTGTGAGAAACAAGAGGTAGCAACAACCTTAATGATGCACAGTTTAATGTCATGTAGGACATATTAAGGGACTATGCAGTTTAAAGTCTTGTAGTGAAGACTATTGGTGCTACACAGTTTAGTGTCATGCAGCAGGGAAAGAATACAGTTTAACATCATGTAGGATATATTAAGGGTCTTTCTTCAGTTTTACATCATGTAGGACGAATGAGCAGTATAGTTTAAAGTCATGTAGGACAAATATAGGGACACAGTTTAACATCATGTTGGACGTGAACACAGTTTTGGGTCATGTTGGACAATAAGGGTGCTGTACATTTTAGCGTCCTGTAGCTAAGATGATGGGGACAATACAGTTTAACATCATGTCAGTCAAAAGGGGGACTATGCAGTTTAATGTCATGTAGTAAGGACATATGAGGACATAGTTTAATGTCATGTTGGACGTATTAGGTAATTTTTCACAGTTTAACATCATGTTGGATGATGGCATAGTTTAAGGTCATGTTGGACGATGGTACGAACATTTTAAGGTCATATGCATGGACCAACGATTATGCATTTTAATGTCATGTTGGACGTAAGGGACTATGCAGTTTAATGTTTTGCAGCAAGGACAACACAGTTTAACGTCATTTTGGACCGAGAAGGGACTGTTCAGTTTAAAGTCATACAGTAAGGACTTAAGAAGGGCTATATAGTTTAACGTCATATAGCAGGGACGACAGAGTTTAATGTCATGTTGGACATAAGTGAAAATAGTTTAAGTTCATATGCATGGACCGTGAGATGTATTTGTATTATAAAAAATACAACTTTAAGAATCTTGCATTGGTTGGAGTTGTAATGAGTTATCCATCCATTGAGATTAAAGAATAAGCTCCATTGGAGTAGACATTATGTATTGAGTAAGGTCCTTCTCACTTTGGCTCCATATTGGGAGGTTTCTTTCCTGGTATCATTGGAGTTCTAAGAACCAATACCAGTTATCCCTGAATGAATGAACGAAGATGAACTTTTTTGTAGAAACCTCGTGCTATTCGTTTTTGATAGACTTCTAAGTGATGCAAGGTGCACAATATTTTCTTGTCTAATCATTCCAATTCATCTAATCACTTTTGAGATCGTTCATCTATAGCTGACTAATCACAAATGGCTACCCTGAGTGAGGGTAATTGAACCTCAATGGGAAAGAATGCTTCTGTTCCATATACCAATGAATATGGATTTGACCGCGTTGCAGTGTAGGAGGTGGTCCGATAAGCCCATAAATCATGAAAGAGTTTATCAGGACATGACTTCTTATCTTTATCCACCATCTTTTGCAGAATGTTTGAAAGAGTCTTATTGAAGGATTCTATCTGGCCATTGGCCGCTGCATGATACTGAGAGGAATGGTTAGATTTGATGTTGTATTATTGATACAACTTCCTTACCCCGGATGAACAGAAGTTGGTTCCATTGTCCATCAATATGGTATGAGGGACACCAAATATAGTAATGATGTTAGACTTGATGAAGCTAACAATGCTTTTAGAAATAACTTCTTTGAGAGGTATTTCCTCTGCCCATTTGGAAAAGAAGTCAGTAGAAGTAAGAATATACTTAAACTGCTTTGTTGTAGCTGAAGGGTAAGGTCCCACTACATCCATTCCCCATGTGGCAAATGGCCACGAGTATTTAGCTGTAAGAAGAAATTCTGGGGGTTGATCAATGAATTTGGCACATACTTGGCATGAATGACACATCTTTGTGAAATCAACACAATCTTGTATCATTGAAGGCCAAAAGTATCCAAGACTTTGAATTTGATCAGATAGTCTATGTCCACAATGGTGGGCACCACAGACACCTGCATGTACTTCTTTTATGACATCCATTGTCTCTTCACCATCGATGAATCTGAAGATAATTCCATCAAAACCTCTTTTGTAGAGAATTTTTTCTAGGTGATATGGGATTTCATAAAGATTAAAATTGACCACACGTTGCCGAATTTGTTCTTTCCAGGCTCTATCTGGTGGAAGTGTTCTATTTTGAAGGTATTCCCAGATAGGTGTCATCCATCCTGTAGTATGAACATATGGTTCAGGAATGGGACTAATTTCATTTATTTCCTCTAATCTAGTTTGAACATAAGGTGAAATTGTACGACGGTGGACAATATTGATGCTTTTCTCATCCCGATTTGGATCTTCCAGAGCTGTGGCTATATTAGCCAGTGAATCAGGTTGTGCATTTTGTGATCTCAGGACATAAGAAAATGTCAGTTCCGAAGGATATTCTGCCATTAACTCTCTGACGTAATCATACAAAGTGATTAGTTCTTCTTTTCCGATTGCATAATCCTCATTGACTTGTCTGATTACCAGGTTAGAATCACCTTTCACCTTTAAGTGATTCACTTGTGCTTAAAGCGCCAACTCCAATCCTCTGATGAGAGCTTGTTATTCTGCTTCATTATTTGTACCGCCTTCCCACAATAAGAATGAATAGGGTAGCATTGCCTTTTCTGAAGAAATGAGCACAATTGCTAACCCAAATTTGTTCAATTTAGGATCCTCCATTTTCTTCCCTGTTGGACTTCTGGAAGCACCATCAAAGTAAATTTCCCATGTTTGAAGATTATCTTGAATAGAAAAGACTTCTTCATCAGGAAGTTCAATATCTAAAGACGAATCTTCTGCTGAAGGGTGTTCAGTAAGGAAATCATCCAGAGCTTAGCCCTTTATTGCCTTTTGAGACACATACTGAATATCAAATTGCTGAAAAATAACTTCCCACCTTTCTAGACGTCCTTTAAGCATTGGATGACTAAGGATGAATTTGAGAGGGTTATTGCGAGATACCAATTGGACCTCATGATGTTGCAGGTAGTGCTCAATTTTTGAACTAAAAGATTAATTCTAGGCAGAACTTCTCAATATTTGAATATTAGGTTTCCGCTTCAAGCATAGTTCGACTGAGATAATGGAGGCTATTTTTATTCCTAGCATCATTATTCTGGGCAAGGAAGGCACCCAATGATCACTCTAATGCTGTCACATAAAGAATAAGTGGTCTTCCTACAATAGGTGGCATTAATACTGGTGGATGCAAGATATATTTCTTGAGAATATCAAATGCTTCTTGACCTTCTTCTATCCACTGGTAGGTGACTCCCTTCTTCATCAATTTGGTGAAGGGTAAACTTTTTCTTGCTAAATTGGCAATGAAACGCCGAATATAGTCCAAGTTTCCTTGAAGTCCTCTCAATTATTTCAAATTTCAAAGAGGTGACATACCATGGATTGACTTTTTCTTCTCAGGATTGACTTCGATACCACGATGGCATACAACAAAGCTAGGAAATTTTCTCAAGGTTACCCCAAAAGCACATTTTAAGGGGTTCATCTTCAAATTATGTTGCCGAAGTTTGTGGAATATGATTTCAAAATAAGCCAAGTGATTAGAACATTTTCTGGATTTAACCACCAAATCATCCTCATAACACTCAACAAACTTTCCTAAAAAGGGTTTGAAGATACGGTGCATGGCATGCTGATATGTTGTGCCTGCATTCTTCAGGCCAAAGGGCATTACCCGATAGCAAAACACACCCTAAGGGGATATGAAGATTGTAGATTCCTCATCTTCTGGAGCCATTCAGATTTGATTATATCCTGAATATCCATCCATGAAGGAAAGTTCTTCATAGCCAGATGTTGCATCAATTAAGAGTTCTATTATCGGAACTGGAAAATCATCCTTAGGACAATGCTGATTTAGATCTCTGAAATCAATTCAAACTCTAATTTTTCTGTTCTTCTTTTTCACAGGGACAATATTATCCAACCATTTGGGATATTGAAATTCTCTAATGAAGTTAGCTTTGATAAGCTTATCCACTTTAGCTTCAATTTTGGAAGCATAAGTTGGGTGTGTTCTTCTTGCGGCTTTCTTAAATACTAGATGCTCTTCTAGAAAACCCAAATGACGAGTAGAAACATCAGGATCAAGTCCTAGCATCTTTTTATAGTTACAAGAAAATATATCTCAATTTTTCTGTAAAAATAAAATATACATTTCCTTCTCTTCAAGATTCCTGGCCACATTAATTAATGTGGGGTGTGGATCTTCTTTTGTACCTAGGTTTATTTCTATGAGTTCATCCACAGTGGTAGAGATACCCTTTTCAAATGATGGAGGAGCATATCTGAGATCTTTCACTTCTTTTTCAACATGTGTTATCTCTTCTTCTTCTACTTTCATAGTAGATGATGAAGCAGAATTTCCATGATCAGGAGAGATGTAAAAATTTGAACATCTTGAAGAAGAGGATTCCATTTCTGACCTTATTGATGATGAAGGGTCTTCCTTGGGTAATAAAGAGGAGATGATGGATTGAGAATCGACATCATCCTTCACCTCTGACATTACTATAACTTCTTCAGGTCTGGTTGGTGAAGTATAGACTTTCTAGATTTCAGCGGATGAAATGAAGATATCTCCATTTGAGCTTTCATCATTTCTTGGTGAATCACCACTTTCTTCCATGTTTCCTAGATTGATTTTCGTAATTGAAATTATGGAAGTTTCCATAAGAGTTTTCGGATTCGGGTCTATCCTGTCAATTTGAATGATAGATAATACATAATCTTTACTCACATGTGTGAATGGGTTTACTGGAATCTTTTCCAAACCATATGGAGCATTAACTTTGGTAACCTCCCTTGTTCTGGATTTCTCCTTACCCTTCATGTGATAGAATTCCTCCTCAATGTATTGAGATTCACATGTTTTGAAGGGGGCCTTATCACCATACAATGTCCCAATTTGACCATTGAAACAATATTTGAGGCATTGATGGTATGATGAAGGGATAGTCGTATGTTGATGTAGCAAAGGTCTTCCAAGAAAAACGTTGAAGGCTGTATCCTGATCAATAACCATGAAATCTTAATTGGATACAAGGTCTCCAAACTGAGTTCTGAGTGTAATCTCACCCAGTGGTTCTTGTTCATTTTTATCATATCCTTGTAACATCAAAGTAGGATGAGATAAATCATATTTCACGAGGCCCAATCGATGAAGTGTATAAATGGGGATTAGGTTGACTCCTGTACCATTATCAATGAAATCTCTTCGGATGTCTACACCAATGACCTTTAAAGGTAAATAAAAAGGTCCAATATGTCCATGCACAACATCATCTTCATCTTCATCTATAAAAGATATCACTACAAAGAATTCTGCAGGATTATTCTCTACATTGTAGACTTTAACCGCAACAATTTCAATTTTGAACTCCTGACGACTTGAAAAATCCTCAATGAGTGCCTTCCAAAGATCCTTGGATAGATTCAAGGCATCAAAAATTGATAACTTAGCCGGTACTTGGGCCAAATGTTTCAAGACATCATATTTTTGATCCAATGGTCTACGTTTTCCAACAGGAACATGTGGTTTTTTAGGTGCCTTAGAGGTTGATTCTTTAGAAGTAGATGCTTCTTGTATCGGGGTCGGAGTTGAAAATACTCCTGGATTTGGAGGATTAGACCGAATAGGTCTATTTACTTGCTGAGAGGAAGAATGTGGAACCTCTAACCGATCCTCCAGAATAATTTTTCCAGGACCGAATCTGCTATTGGTGGATAAATTTGCTTGTTCTTGTTGAGCCCACTGAAGGGACCGTCCATGAGTTTCTGCTGCATACACAGTTCTAGTAGGGGTAGAATTGGAATAGTGGTTTCTGGGATATCCACATCTTCCTCTGTATCCCAGACCTCTGGAACTCCCTCTAATTCCTCTGTTTGATACAGGGAACTTAGGCTCATCAAGATCGAAGTTGTGACTGGCATAAAGATCTGTTAAATGAATCATGTTAACAGAACCAAAGATAAACTCTTCTTATAAAGAAGACTCTGCCTGATTAGCCAGTTTAGGCTGTGTCATTTTGTGGGGCGGTGCCCGTTGTTTCGAAGTTGATGGAATAAAATCTACTAGAGTCAAAGACAACTTGGTTTTTGACATGATCTCATCTTCTTATTATTGTTCCTCTTTCTTTGAATTATGAAGTTTCTTCGAGGATTTTCCCTCTGATGAAGAGAGTTTTGTTGTGGAATTCATAGTAGAAGACACAATTGGTTTCTTCAATTGCGTTTGAAAAATGACATGAGTTCGGTTGATCATTTTCCTGACCATCCAATCATCATATTTCTACGCATTTTTTCTATTGACTTCCCGTCACTCGCCTTCTTCCTCTGGATTTGTAGCAGTAACACATGATACCTGAGCTGAAGAACCTTTCAGTTTGACTTGTCCTTAGTACACCATATTTTGTAGGAGGTCATTGAAGACAAACCACTACTAAATGGGATGCCCCGACATCTGATGAAATGGGAAATTGTTGGGATGGTCTTCATCTCCTTCCTCGTTCGTCCTTTTAGGCCTTGGCAACTGAACCAATTTTTTTTTCTAGAGCCGAAATGAAGTAACCATGAACTTGTTAATTTTGGAAAGAATAAAATTTGCTCTTTAGATCCAAAAAATGTTTTTGTCTTTGATATCTTTGATCATTTTGATGAAACATCCTCTGTTTTTTACGCTAAGGAGGTGGAGCCCTTCGAGAAGATGAATGTCTTGAAGTGGAAGCAGGTACATGTGCTTGTTTAAGTGTGACTGTAGCAGTATCTTCCTTACCCATTTTCCTTCCTGGAGCTGATGGAATTACATGAGCTTTATCCTTAGTCTTTATAAGAGAGTCCTCAATCTGCTGAGCGATCGATGTAAGGTCTCGAAACCCTCCGGTGTATTTTACAGGGATCAATGTTGTGTGTAACTCATCATGCAAATTTTCCACACAGATTGGAAACAATTCTTCTTGAGGGAGTGCTAAGATTAGGGAATATGTTAATACCTTCCAGTGAGCAATGAAATATGAAACCCTTTCATTCTCCCTTTGCTTAAAATTTTTATGATAAAAAATTGTTGTCTTCGGCAACGTTGAGATGAATTGAAGAAGGAATTGTTGACAGAGATCCTCCCACCTGGTAATTGACCGGGATTGCAAGCTTGTATACCAGACAAAAGCAGGCCCTTGTAATGACTGTACAGAACACCTGAGCTTAACTACTTCTTTTTGTTTAGGGTTTCCCATCATAGGATCTCAATGAGAAACAAAATGTGGTAATTGTTTCTCTGGGTCTCCCGAACCATTAAAGATTGGGAATGTGGTACTTGAAAAATTTGATGGGGGAGGAATTTCATCAACCCATTCAGGGTAAGCTCTATTTTCTGGTTGAACCAGTGGACACTTTCCTTTCATAGCTTCCAACTGAGCTGTTAATGAATCAATGGTAGTCATTAATTTTTGAGAAACATCTGGTTGATCTTGGACATGTGCAGGTAAAATAACTTGAGTTTGGACAGGTGTGGTGACCGGGACTGCCACTGATGGTAGTATTTCCAGTTGTTGTTGCGTATAACCCACAGGATTTGACCTGTGAGGGTGTACTAGTAAAGGAGGATATTCTTGATCTGTCTCAGTAGGCGCAACAAATTCCCTTGACTGAATGACTCCAGAACACTTAGGAGGAAGACTACCTTGAAGTTGTTCTACATTCAACCTCCTTAATTCCTTCACTTCTTCCTCCCATTGTGCTAATCTTTGCTCTAGTGAGAGTGATTTTCCTTCTCCAGAGGAAGGGTGGAATGTAGCCTGATTCATTCCTTTCCCCTTGTTGGACATCTCTCGAAGAGGGGGGATTTGGTTATTGGAAGGAATACAAAAATTCTGGCTAAGACTTTGGTTTCGTGTACGCACACCTTCTTTATTTGTGTATGTGTGTACAAATTCTTGAGTAGGAACCTCTTCATCTAATCCCTCTGAGTGAGACTCATTTTACAAAGGATCATCAACAACGACATTGATGAAATTTATTGATGCATAACGCATTGCATCTCTTCTATAGATATTTCTATGATATTGTCCTCTTCCATGTCCTTATTGAGACACTGCCTTTTTCTGATTTAATCCCTCAGGAATTTCTTGACGAACTGAAATTTGGAGGGAATCTTCTGATAGTTTGGCTCTTCATTACTCGTGTGACTTCTTCCCTAATCGAGAGAAGACTGACTTTCAATGAGGAAGAGATTGGGGATTTAAAAAAAGTCCCCAGTCTGGTGGACTGGGGCTGTTCCTGTTGTTCCTGCTTAACTCCTCGAATCCTATTTGTTGATTCTGAGGATTGAGTTAAAAGAGTCCCCAGTCTGGCAAGCTGAGATGGATCTTGAGCTGCTACATCTGAGACTTTCTTAAAAGCTCTCCTGATCTTGAGGACTTTAGTCTGAAAATTGTCTGGATGCATTAACCTACATCCACTCAAATCACCTTGTTCAAATGACCGATGAAGGATTTCTGACACTTATATCACTTGATGATGTTCACACACGAAATGAGAAGCCTCTTCGATATTATCATTTTCCTGATGCAAAAGTAATTCGACAACTTGTTCTCTGTATTCCAGATTCTGAGATGAACTAGTTGAGGCCTATTCCCGAGCAAGCCTTTGATTACAAACAAAATCTATTGACTGTGGCCGGCCGTGGGCAATAACATTGCATGAGACAACTTTCGGTGGACTTTGTTAACTGGAGAGTACAATGAAATGCAGTTCTCCATGAACACCCCACCCCCTGATATAAATACCAGATGGGGCATTGGCAATTAACTGGAGAAACCTTTTTAGTGTGCGAAGGCATGAATGCTGAAGGGCTCTCTACTGCTTTTTAGCCTTCGGATATCGAGAAACTGAAAGAGATGACAAATAAAATTGGCGTTGTAACCCTTCTATTATCTTGACATGATTTTCATATTCATCATAAGATAATATTTTCTTTTTCAATTGACAAAGTGTTTTCCACATGTTGAGACGAATATCTTGAATACAATCTTCCATCAACATCTCTAGAATGTCATAATGAGTGTCAGCAAAAGGCCAAAACATGACTGGGACTTTACCTTTCGCCAGTTGTTTTCTCGTATTCAGTACTTCCTCTTTATCATTCAATGAAGATTATTCTACCTGATTAGACCCGAGCAGGTGCTTCTTTGTTGCTTCATCAGATTCAACAATATTGATAGATAATTCATTTTATAAATTAGAAGATTCATGAGTCAGGGGTGGTTCAGAGAATGACCTACACCCCAGGTTATCTTCTAGTTGAGAAATTATTTCACCTTATATTGGTAAAGCATAATATATGACTGGCTTTAAATTTTCAAGCGCCTCAAGGTAAGAGGGCTTTCTTTTCACTGCATTTTCCTTTGAATAATTTTCCAGGAAATTAGAATTACAACTGTGGAGAAGCATTTTGCAGATAAATTCATCATCATGGGGAGGAACACCATGGTGGGTTACAGCAAAAGATGAAACATTTTTCTCCTTGATCTTCTGGCCACACAGAGGGTTATCGTGACTCTCATCTATAGATGATACTTCAAGATCAACCAAACAGTCATGAAGAAAGCCTTCATGAGGAAGTGTCTGATGCAGACATTCGGAATTAATGTTCCCATTATTGGGAAATGAGAGAGTAGAATCTTGAGTTGCAACATATAATTGTCTGATTTCATCAAGAACTCCAACATCGAGTAATGCCTTATCACATATTGGCCCTTGATTTCTTGACTGTGCTGGATGAGTCTTTTTCTTAAACGACTTCTTACTCACTTTGGGATCCACTTGTTGACAAAAGTGGTTATTATGGGCCGGTGTATGTGCCTGCTCAAGAGAGATAGTCAGGTTAGGAAAATTATCTCCACTCAAATCAGGTGTATGTGCCTGACTTGGTTATCCATATGACATGGGGGAGTATTCCCCACAACCCTCTTGGACTGGAATAGAGGTGTGTGTCTGTTTTGGAGTGAACTGTTGATGTGTCACTTCACTGGTAGGGATAGATTTTCATTTCTTTCCCTGTGATGCTGCTGAAGCTTTAATAATATCCTGACAGGCATCCAGAATATGAGTAGGGATTTTCTTCTTCTCTTTCACCATTTTCATAATGTTCTTGGTGACTTCAGATACCGGAATGAGAATATACGTCCATTCCGTGTTTGGAGTAGGTGGGTGTTCCTTCTCCTATCCTCCTTTTCCTGTCAGTGAATTCTGACAATACTCATGTGTGGGGGCAGAGAGTTGAGTATGCCTCATGTTTGTCATTGGGGCTTTCCAATTGACTTCTGGTGATACCAAACAAGACTGTTGGTAGGACTGATCAATACTAGAAGGTGTATGTTCCTACTGATTGCACTCCTCCGAACGTGGTTGATGAACTTCCTTCAATACTGGCAGACGAGACTACTAGTAGGATTGATGAGTGTAAGCAGATGTATGTGCCTGTTTACCAGTTGTCAACACATTAAATTGGCGGGCTTCATCATATGTAGTCAGACGATCCTGCTAACTAGATGATGATTTATAAACAGGTGTATGTTCCTGTCTATAGTACTCCGCCGAAATTGCCTGGCGGGAATAGCGTGTTTCTGCTAGATGAGTATGTTGGACAGCAGAATTGAAACGAATGGGTTTGTGTGCCTGCTTGTTTATTTCCACCAAGTTGGTTGGTGGACTTCTCTGGAAATGGCAGAGATAAGAACCTGCTCACTATTGAATGGTCGTCGCCTCTGGTGGTTCGTCTTGCCTGCTCGGGTTCGAAGAACCTGAGCCGAACGCATGGAGACGAGACCCTCATCATGTTGAGGGTGCACTACCGCCCGAGTCTGGTGGAGATTTTTGGTGGGAGCCCTCAAGAAGGACTCCTGTCTCCTTAAATTAAGGCCTTCGGTGACCTTCTCATTCACCTCCTCTTAATATGGGAGGGAATGGTGATTGCGTTTTTGGGATAACGACCCGAAACAGTTAGAGATGGTGGTTGACACCACCAGCTTCTTGATCGCTGGTTATCACTGTCCGGATGACCGGGGTGAATTATTGACTTAGAGAGATTATCGAGAAGCCTCCAGAGTCGGAATAGTACCATGTCGATGGTATTCCTTAACCAGTGCATTCGATACCCAGCATTGAAGACACCTCTGGAAATGGGGATGACCTTGTTTTCTAAAGGTTCAAACATTCCAATCGGTTTCTAACAGGTTTGTTCGTAGAACCGGAAACATCCAATGATTCTATATCCAGTTGGACATACTTTCCAAAGGTAGGTTTTCATTAGTTGTGGACCAATAAGGCTTAAGAATTTTCATTGGTCGAGAGGATGGGAGGTCGGACTCATCACACCTTTTTGGGGGCAATTATTTTCTACTCCAGGACTCTCTTTATAGATTTAAGTTATGTTTGTGAATCCTTATTACACTTCCAAGTATGAAAATGAGCTTTCCGTAAGATCTGAAAATCAATGATTGATATGTATGAGATTTAGAGAATCCTCTATATGTATTTGATGTTCTTCATCGATAGAGAATCATCGTTATTTGTTAAAGATTCTTAGTCAATGGTATCCTTCAACACATTATATAAATATCTCTTGGTCATTATGATAACCATACTGGTTTTAAAGCCACTCAGCGGGGCACCTGATGTTCATTGTCGTTCAGAAGGACATGGAGTATTTAAGAGTTGGGATCGTACCCGCAGATGGGCTACCTATGTATCCTTTTTAGAAAGGGAATCGGAACCCACATAGTTCAGGAATTAAGATATAGTTTAATGCTATATGGTACGGATGAGAATTAATGGGTGATGGGATTGAACCTCAGAAAGGATTCCTACGTACTCCAATTTTAAGGTAGAGATCAAAATTCCATGTAGTTCGGTTGGGAATTGTGGGGCTTACGTATGATTAACGGCCCAAAGAGATGGGTCGTGGTTAATTTTACACTCTAAGCTCACATGAGTCATGCTCTGTGTGAGAAACAAGAGGTATTCGTAAAACCTAAAAATTGTTCCATGAAAGATGCAATCATAAGAAATAATGTCGGGCTTATGTATGTATGACTACCCAAATAGATGTGGATTGGGATTTACTTCCGGGAAGAAACCCGACAACAAGGTCCATAAAGGTATATTTTTTATGGAGATTTTGATACATAACTTAGGGCTTACTCCTGAGAAGGATTCCCAAATTAGAGGGGACTTATGATTAGGTTTTACTCCAGAGAAAGAAGCCTGAATCAAAAGTAAATTAATAATGGTTAAGAGAAATTATGTCTGGGGGTTATTCCTGAGAAGGAGACCCAGGTTAAAGGAACTTGAGAACTGGGGCTTACTCCTAAAGAGGATGCCCAGGTTAAGGGGAATTATGACTGGGGCTTATTCCTGAGAAGGAAGCCCAGGTTAAAGGAACTTGAGAACTGGGGATTAATCCTAAGGAGGATGCCCAGGTTAAGGGGAATTATTATTGGGGATTATTCCTAAGCAGGATGCCCAGGTTAGGGGAATTTTAGAACTTTGGGAATTAATCCTAAAAAGGATGCCCATATTTGGGAACATGGGGCTTACTTCGAAATAGGATGCCCAAAAATTAAGGGAACTTGAAGAATGGGGAATACTCCTGAGGAGGATGCCCAAAATTAAAGATCTTATCATCTTAAAGGATGAGTTTGAATAAATGAAATCTCTAACCTTAGTGACATAAATAGATGTAAATCACTAGGTTTTAAGAGATGTTCCATGGAATTCCTTTCAGATAAGGATTCCAACAAAGGAAGCATGCCATAAATAGCTTTGAATAAGGTTCTTAAGGCTGAATCTTGAATAGGAGAGGTGGATTTGAATAATAGAGGGGAATAGGCAGGAGGGGCACCCAAGAAGAAGTAGGTGCGCAGGTCCTGTTGGGGTGCACAGGTACTGGTCGCGCAGGTATACCTGCGCGACACATAGGTACCTACTCGACGGTCAACCCATAGGGTAATAATTGGGTGAGGCTTGGATCAATTTCTTAGTATTACCCATAGAGGCTTTTAAATGAGTGGATCACAGGTTCTATTGAAGGGATAAGGCGGCACACAAGTGTCTTCATTTCCCTAAAGGGTTAGACACTTAGGCACACAAGTATTGATGAATTTCAACACTTAGGCCTTGTTCCTCCTCTTTAGATCTTCCATTCTAGGTAACAAATTAACTTAGAAGTATTAGGAAGGCTTCGAGAAGAGACTAGGGCGTCGAGAGCTCAAATATGAGTTTCTGGATTTTTCTGTCCTCGAAATGGGGGGCCCACAAGGGGTATTTATAGGCTGCAGAAGACCTTGGGTGAAAATCATATCGGGTGTGCAGGTCACCTGTGCGCCCATATGTAGCGCGCAGGTACCCTGAGCGACCGTCTTGGAACTTGCGCAGCCCATGTTGAAGCAAGTCCTTGTTCATGACTTTTTCAATTTTTGATATTTCTTCAAATGATGAATCAATTTGTGTTAAGGTATTTCCCTTTTCATTCGTTAGACTCTGTGACAGAAAGGAGCATCAACAAGTACTTTATATTGTTTTATACCTATTTTAATTCTATTATACTTATCCCAATGGAGTTGTTCTTATATGAATATTTTTTCTTCATCTTTCTTCCACGATTTTTTTAGCAAATTAGTTCCCACTCTTTTTTAGTATGATGCAATATACTACTTGCTAACCCATGGGGACCAAGAATGATCTTAAATCTATGTTATTATTGGCTCAATTATCAAGTTACCAGGGTACCTGGGCTAGTTTGGGACACCCCACGGGTGTCATAAAAAGTAAAATCTTTAAGGAACACCCCTTCTGTGATCTTGTTTGGGGTAACGACCTTCAAAAAGTCTCAAATAACTAGTGGGAATCCCAAATAGGATCCATTACCTTTAATTCAAGCATTCAATTCATTTTAGGGGAGATTCTAGAAATTATAGTGAGACACAACATTGAATTTAACTCTATTAAGAATCAAACCACTTAGGAAAAGTATAGAACACTTAATACTGATCCTTATTAGAGTTCTTTTCTAGCATTAGCTTCTGATTCAACTTAGATCGAGAGAAAAATGAAGAATGGATGAAGAACATGGAAATAGGGAATATTTTCTTTTACTTAAATAACGTATTTGATACCAATGAAAATAAATAACAGATCAAGGGGATTGATGTAATTACCTATTTGGATCCAATGAGATCGATGGTGCATGATTTTGAGATCAGACTGAGAAATGGTGGCAAAGCCTAAGAATTGGCTTCAAGAGGAGCTCTCCAATGGGTGTGTTTCTATCCAAAGTGGATAATGAAAATAAAAATTAGTTTATAACATATTTTAGGGGGAAATGGTCAATTTTCCTCAAAATACTTAGCCACATGGTTTGGTTTCATGGTTGGCCAAACCGTGCGTCAACCATGCACCCTCTATTGTGCTAAGGGGGCACCTGCATGGTCACTACGCACAATTTTACTAACTGTGTGTAAACCATGCATTTTGGATTTGGTAAAAATTTTAGGTTCCCTACATGTGAATGTGCCTCTATCCATATTATTTTATTAAACTTTTTGGGATTCCCTTTCCATCTTCCTAGGTATTTCACAATTAGTAATAACCATTCAGCCTATCTATTTTTTTCAAAAATGTTGGGTTTTGGGATCCGAACAATCCCTAGACACCCCTGATATCCCATGACCTCAAATGGTATTTAAATTAGGTTGTAAACAATCATTTAAACCGAAATTAAAAAGATTCATACCTTAAAAAACATGAGATCTTACAATCTTCCCCACTTAAATCAATTCATCCTTGAATTTACCTCTAAAGTGTGCTCAAGAATCGCTTGAGAATAACTCTGACCATAGAGCATGTATGTCAGCCTCCTACTCCGAAGTCTTTTCTTGTAAATGGTGGTTGTAAGCATATCACTCGTACTAGAGGAACTAAACAGACTTAGAGAACCTTTATGCACCTATCAATAATGTGAATATGATGCTTCTCAAAGGATACATCAACCAGTAACTCCACCTCATCCAGATGCAGAGTGTGAGATGGTTTTGAGTGATAATGTTATAGCTGAGATACATGGAAGATGTCATGCATGGATCGGTACGTCTAAGGAAACTGCAACCAATAGGCTATTGACCCAACTCTCTCCTGAATCTTGAATGGCCCAACATATCACGGTGAAATCTTACCCCATCTCCTAATCTATCTATGTCCAAGCCATAGTGAGATACGTAAAAAGACCTAATCCCCAACCTTAAACTCTAGTGGTCATCTTCAGGGATCAGTGTGAGATTTCTGTCAAGACTGTGTAATAGTCATTCACTTCCTATTCAATTGGACCTTCTTAGAAGTCTCCTGAATAAGACACAAACCCTGTAAAGCTACCTCACCTATCTCTAGCTAGAACATGGGTGATTGAAATGGCCTACCATTCAAAACCTCATACAATGTCATCTATATAGTATCTTGAGAACTATTATTGTAGGCGAACTCAAAAGGGGTTATATGCCTCTCCCAAGATCCCCCAATATCCATGACACATGATCACATCATTTCCTGAAGAATCTAAATAATATTATCTAACTATACATTAGTATGAGGGTGGTATGTTGTACTGAGAAGCACCTATATACCCAACTCCCTTAGAAAATGCTTCCAGAAACAATACATAAACTAGGAATCCCTATCTGAAATGATAATATGATGGATCCTGTGAATTTGTAATATCTCACAAATATGCAACCTCCCAAGATCATCCACACTTAAGGTCTCCTTGAATAGTAAAAAATGAATAACCTTAATGAGCTTTTCCTTTACAACCCACACAATATCACTACCTCAAGGTAACATCAGAAAACCAGTCACGAAATCCATCACGACATCATCCTATTTACATTCAAGAATAGGTAATTGTTTTAAAAGCCTATCTAGTCACTAATATTAAACCCTCACCTACTAATAGGAGAAACACCTCGTAAAAAAACTAGACACCTAATGTTTCATTACCTTCCACCAATACTAGCGATGTAAAACATGATACATCTTGGTAACATTGTGACGCACTACCCAAACTGAGGCATGAAACTCCCACATCATCTCCTCACGTATGACCACATTAACCCAAAAACAACCATGGATACATTGGATTTAATCCTTTCCCATAGTCCAACCATGAGGTGTGTCCTCACCTACCACACTATCCCATAGGACTAGGCCCTCTGAATTTGATAGTTGCATCATCCTCACTCTATTCAATAGTGTATAGGTCATAACTATGGATGAAAGAAAAGTCTAACTATGACCATTCTTCACCTCCAAGTGAATCTCATAGAACAAATCCATAAGTTATCACTCGCTACTATCCTCCTGAACTACAAATATCTAAGTCCCCCTACTCAGTGTATCAGTCATTGCATTTCCTTTTCCAGGCATATAGGTATTCAAAAATTCTAAATACTATAGGTACTCAACCCACCTTCATTTCCTCAGATTCAGTTCACACTGAGTAAATATGTACATAAGAATTTTTTTTGGTTTGTGTACACCATAAAACTCTCTCTCATTAAATAATGTCTCCAACAATGCAAATCATGAACAATTGCAGCTAACTCGAGACCGTGTGTTGGGTAATTCCTCTCATGTGGCATCAACTTCCAAAACTCATACTCCACGACTCTTCCCCTTGAATTAGAATTTCTCCAAGCCTTATACCTATTGAGTCCCAATATATAGTGTAGATTCAACCACGATCTAGCAGAATCCGGATCGGTGTTGAAGTCAATAAATCTTTCACCTCCTGAAAGTTTGTCTTGTAGGTATCTGACCATACAAACATGACACCCTTCTTAGTCAAGATCTTCAGTGGTGTTGCTAAGCATGAGAAGTCCTGTATGAAATATTTTCAGTATCTAGATAACCCTAAGAAACTTTGTATTTCAACGATGTTCTTGGGATGCTCCCAGGAAACAAAAACTCTCACCTTATCTAGGTTAACTAATACTACTGTCTCTAAGATAATATGACCCATTAAGTTAATATTATCCATCAAGAAGTGTAACTGTGTGAGCTTAATATATAACTGATGTTCTCTTAGTTTATCTAAAATGATATCAATATGCTTGGAATGGACATATTGATTACGAGAATACACAAAGATATCTTCCATGAAAACCACCACAAAAGAATATAGATAAGGATGAAACCCCAATTCAACAGTTCCATGAAAATTATTGGTATGTTCATGAGACCGAATGGAATAACCAGATTCTCATATCGTCCATACCTTCTATGAAAAGTTGTATGAGGTATGTCTTCTTTTCAAACATGCACCTAATGGTATCCATATCTCAAATCAAATTTTGATAACACCTGAGCTCCTCTGAGTTTATCAAATAGGTATCTATACATGGAAAGGGATACTAATTCATAACTATTAGCTGGTTCAATTTACGATAATCCACACACAACCTAAGGGTACCATCTTACTTTTTCGTAAAAAGGATTGGTGAACACCATAGATAAGTACTAGTTAAAATACACCCCATTGCCTCCAAGTTTTATAGCTACCTCTTGAGCTAATTCGAATTCGTAGTAGTCATCCTATAAGAAGGAATGGATACTGGTGCAGCTCTTGGGACTATTAGAATAGATAACTCCACCACTCTCTTAGGAGGTAAACTAGAAAATTTATCAGGGAAAATACTCCTAAAATTATTAACCACTAGAGAGAAATATGCCTGATGTTATCCCTGATCATCCAAATATAAACTAGAAATCCAAGATATCATCATTCCCATCCCCTAATGACGTGGTCCATCTTGGATCGCTTGGACATCCCATTCACCCTTGTGAATAAAAACTCCACCCTATTGTGATATGAAATTCACCCTATAGTGATAGAAATTAACATTGACATGATAAGCCACTAGCTCATCTATATTGAGTATAATGTAAGAATCAGTCATCTGGAGGATAAAAATATTCCATATGAAGTGACACCCAACAATCTCAAGGGGGAACTCCCTAAATTGACATACACCTTCCGTTCTGATCCCTAATGGAGTGTTAAGCATCATCACCCCATCAGAAAACCGAACTACAAGCCTAAGGCTCTCCATAATAGGTACATATATAAAAATATGTGATGCACCTATTTAAAAAAGAGTATATACAAGGGTATATGTTACTATTATCATACCTCTCACTGTAGATATCTTGGATCCCTTCTCCTTAGGTATAGATTGTATAGAATATATCAGGCCTATACCACGGCCCTGTAACACAACCTCACTACCTAGAGTAGGCCCACTCTATTGTCTTATTATAGCTAATTTTTGGATACCTCAGCCCTGAACACCACCTCAACTTGATCAACTTGTACTACTTTGGCTCCCTGTCTGATGTGGAACTGAGAAAATCACTCCTTAACCTGGTATCGAAACTGACCCTACCACTCACAACTAGAGGGAATTCCTACAAAAACGTTGCACGTAGCCCGTCCTACCACAAGATCATCACATAACTAGGTCACGATTGCATTTATTACTTACATTTCCCCATATTTCACACTGATGATATAAAACTACACTACCAGCACTAGCAGCCTACATAGTACTCATCTCATGGGAAGCCTCAAAACATCTCTTCGTGCTGCTAGAAGTCAAACTACTAGGTCAAGAGATTGTACAACTTTATTATGTTCCCCCATCGTCCCTCAATTTACGATATTTAATTAGAACCTTATTTACTATCTCATTAATTTTATTCAACCTGAACACCACCTGAGATCAAACATCATCTCAAAGACCTTCCTCAAATCATCTCTCCCGCGATAGTTCATTACCATGGTATGTCGGTGCAAAACACACCAACTTTATAAAAAGTGTTTAATACTCCGTAACTGTCATAGTGACTTGATCTAGATGCACAAAATCACTATCCCTATATTCTATCAGATTATCTAGGTAGAAGTATACATAGAACCTGGTTTGGAAATCAATGTAAACCATATCTCGTAGCCTGTCATCCTGGTTCAAAACATCTCACCAGCACTTTGCAGCTCCTCAAACATATAAGTCACGAGCCTCACTCTCCTCTCATGAGGTGTCTACATATAATAAAAGATCGATAGGGTAGTATAGATCCATAACTCAACAGCATGTAGACTTCCATCCCCTAAAAATATGGGAAGGTGTTGATGCCAGAACACACACGTCAACTCAGCCATAAACAAGGAAGGTTGTGGTGCTTTCTAAAATGTCTGCATGAAGCGAAAAAACCCCTTACAACTGTGTCTGGTAAAACCGTTGGTTCCATAGCTAGAACTATATAAGGATACACTAGTAGAAAATGGACCACCACCTCCATATCATGGTTGTCACCACCCTCCTAGAATATGACTAGAGGTCATCGTGGTGGCATGTCTCTACACTGCCAAACACATGCCTAAAAAATATTCATTATCAAAAGTTCACAGCTCAAAGTGTAGGTGATAAAAAAATTTGTTGAATGTTTTGTTGATAATAAATGAAAAAATTTCCTCACATTGTAATAAATATGTTTATTTATAAAATATTTGGGATTAGATAATTCATTTGAAAATTTGATGAATATTCCCGTTTTACACTTTAAAAATTCACTGTACTATTTCAAACACAAATAATTTTATTTGAATTATTTGAACTTAAATTTTTTTAAATGATCTCTTAAATTATTTGGATAAAAATTTTATTCAGTATATCTTAGCTAAATTTTGAATTGGTTGGAGAAAATGGGTCATGATGTCAAAGTTGGGATGGACTCACCAGATTGGACATCAGTTCTGTACATGGGCCATAGCTTCTACATCCATGATAATATTGGGCCCAAATTTGTAGTGGATATTGAGAACCAAATTTTGTACAAATTAACATTCGGGAAGGATTGTTGGTTCACATGGTTTGAAGGTCAAATAATAAGTGAAACTTAGAATAAAATATTTGGCTGAATTTCCCCATTCAAACTAGAAAGTACTTGAAACCTAACCTCCCCTCCACTCTATAAAATAGTTTTTTTTCTCATTTGGTGGGGTTGGGATGTGAATTGGTAGATTTACGTTAGATTATAATTGGTTTCACTCCATTTCTCTAGGAATTTCAAGAGAGAGAGAGAGCTCTTGAAGCTAGGATCCCTTCATCGAAGCCTTATTCTTCTTCTTCTTTACTTTGTAATACTATTGTGATTTCAATAAACTCTTAGTTTTACATCCATTTATTATATTATTTTAAATTTTATTCTTCTATTAATATTTTTATTTGGGATGGAATTCAAGAGTATAAACAATATTGGGTTACACCCTTTATATACCCTTATGAATGAAAAATGTTTCTACGATGACTACACCACCCATGGAAGAGTAGTTTTCATAGTAATCTATCTACCTATTACCTTCTTCAATCATTTATTTTGAATAAATGAGATATTTTAATTAAATTAATATGATCCATGAATATAGTTTTTAAATTATAATAAACTAAGTATGAAATTGAACAATTAACACAAAAACACGTGTGGCTGAGAATTGGTGTAAATTGTGAGAGTGCAAACATAAATAGTAAAATAAGACCACACATGATAAATTTTTAGAGTTAAAATAAAATACCTAAGATCAATTAATCATAATTTACAACTTGGATATATTCCCTAATTTACCACTGACTACAATCTAGACTTAGAACATCAATCAAAGCAAGGTTCAACGATTTCATGTTCTGAATCTAGCCTCTGGATTAATTCATTTCATCTTTGTAGTTATGTTAACTCCCGTAGGGTTAGAAGGTTAAAAAATTAAGAGATCATAATTAAGTGGATATTAATTTAAATTATAATTATTAATAAGTAAGTGAATAAAAATATTTTGATCAATTATTCCTTTTAAAACATATTCTTAAAAAACAACTTCTGGTTGTGTTTTATTAATCAAATATTAATATAAAAACAAAAACAAAAAAAATACAACATTCATATAGAATTATTATTCTTCTTATTTTATAAACATTTAGACACCCCAATAATTATAAGTTTTTTATTTTATTTTAATTTACTTTCAAAATATATTTGATATGTTGTTTTAAATTACTTCATCTTTTGAGAGATGACCTTGGTCAGCCACTCTGCTTCACCTAAATAACCCAAAACTGAATATCCTTTGAGAGTTCCCATGACAACTCCTTTTAAAATTGGCACCATTTATAGGAGGAAAGTAATTTATTCAACCAATTATAAGTATTTCTTTTATTTTTCATTTTATTCGTTTCTTATCCTATTTATTTGTTTTTTCCCCTTTCTGAAGTTTTTTCTCTCTTCTTTTATTTTTATTAAACCAACTAAGACTTCTTTTATTATTATTATCATAAAATATTCTTATTTTAATTTTTATTTTATTTATGACACAAACTAATCCCTAGTATCTCTTAGATCTTGACCCTGTGATGGAACGTAGCATTCAATCTCGAATTAGATAGTCTCAGTCTATGGGAAGTTTCAACATTCAACCAGTTAGAGAATTACTCCATTCTGGTAACACTGAAATTTGAAATAATTCTAAATAAAACATAAAATAAGAACCAACGGATGAAAACAATAACAATGAACTTAATAGAACCATTCAAAAATTGGACTCACCAGATATTAACTATGAACCAAATTGTATCGCATACCCAAATCGTGAATCAGACTTTTAACTAAAATCTGAGTTAATTCACCGACTTCCAAAATTTCATGGATTATCTGGTAAGGATCCAAAAAAAACATTTAATAGAATTTAATATGGTTTTATAAAACTTAAAACCATGAAATGTATATGCAGCTAAAATAAAACTAAGAGCATTCTCATTCTCACTTAACAGAGCTGCAAAGGATTGGTTGTATTACTTAAAACCTGAATATGTAACATGTTGGAACGATTTGAAACATTTTTTCTTACATACATTTTTTCAGCATCAAGGACCACTTCCATTAGCAAAGAGATCCCAGGAATCAATAAATACACATGAGAGTGAATTTATGAGTACTAGGAGTGATTCAATAAGTTGTTTGCAAGTTTTCAACATCACCAAATCAGTGAGCAACTACTCATCCAACACTTCTATGAAGGACTCAAACCTATGAAGATAAGCATGGTAGATGCCTCAGCTAGAGGGTAATTATTCAACAAAACACTAGCATATTCACGCATGTTAATGACAAGATAGCACAAAACTCCCAACAATTTTGCAATTGAGGTACACCACATGTTAGAGGAGTACATCAGGTAAGTCATTTCTCTATTGATAATTAGTCAATTGATACTAATTTGGAAGAATTGACCACTATGTTGAGGTAGATTGATTTGGCTCAAAATACCTCTCAACCCAATCCTATGAGGCCATGTGGAATTTTCACCAAAACAGACCACCTAACATACTGTTTCCCCCAATTACAAGAGTCATAGGATTGTGAAGTAGTATTCACTAAGAGACCATATAAGTAGCAACAACATCCACATCCCCAAAATACGTATGATTCCTTTTCACCAACATACAACTAAGGGTGGAAGAATCAATCGAACATGAGGTATGTCTCTAGACAACAACAAATTCCCCCTTTTCAATGAATCTTCTAGAAGCCTCTACATTACCAGCAGGGTTTCCAACAACCCCAAAGGTGATTTGAATCTCAAACATCAACAAGTAAACAATAATGTAATTCTCATGGAAGGGTAGATTCTAATACTAATTATCTTTTGAAACAAATTGTTCTTAATCAAAAAAATTAGCTGAAGAGTCAAGGTTTAGAGATGATGGAGTTAAAGAATCAAATGAGCAATATTTCCACTTCCCTCCATGAACAGTTAAGTAAGAATTCTAGAAATCTATCATCCTAATATAATCTAAATAACAAGGGGAATATCAGTTCCATAACATTGATAAGTGGGAATCAATCCACTGATACATCTGTACCTACCATTCCACTGGGACTCACCGAAACTCCAGAAAATCCCCATTCCACACTAACTGATGAAAAACCCAAGGAGAAAAATTAAGGTAAGAAAAATATTGATGATATTCCTCTTAAACACCTTACCTTTCCACAAAAATTTATTCAAACCAAAAATATTGCTGAATAGGTGATCCAAAAATATTTTTTAGATACATTTAAGCATGTTGATTTCAACATCCCATTACTTGAATCAATAAAGAAAATCCCAAGGTATGCCAATTTTTTAAAAGAACTTTTGTTGCAATCGAAGATGTCTCAAGGGAAATGAGAAGATAAATCTTGGAAAAAATGTATTATCACTCATTACACCAAATCTAACAATTCCAACAAAGTGGAATGATCCTGATACATTTACCATACCATGAACCATAAGGGGGTTAAACATTTATGATGCTTTATGTGATTTAGGAGCTTCCATAAATGTGGTCCCTCACTCTTTATTGTCTTATTTACAGGTTCCTAAGTTGTAGCCAATGAGAGTAGTGGTGCAGTTGGTTAACAAAGCTACAACATATCTAATAGGATTCCTTGTGGATGTACTTGTTCAGGTAAGGGACATGATCTTTCTAGTAGATTTCTATGTGCTTAACATGGAGGATGATTAGGTAAGTTCTCATGCTCCCATTATCTTTGGTAGTCCATTACTCCAAACAAAAAAACTATCTTAAATGTTCATGAGGGTACAATTTCAATGGAGTTTGGAGATGAAGTTGTGACATTTAATGTTATGGACTCCATGAAGTACCTCTCAGAGGACCATTATGATTTTTTATCTCCCATTTTGAGCCACCAAATAAAAACCCCATGGAATTTTATTGTCCTATTCTTAGGGAGATTGTGAGTATTGGTTTTAGTTTAATGTCTAAGTACACTTCCACACTGATTTCTAATACACAAACTTGTCTAATATTTTATTTTGAAATGGATTCATATTTTTTTTTGATCATGTGAAATCTCATTATGACATGGTTGTTTAGTATGCTGATGGATTTGAGGATTTATTCTCTGATTTTGATAATGTATATTCTGATACTAATGTTCATTTTGCACATATTTCAGTTCCTTAAATTTCTCCATCCATACATCACCCGCTATTGTGATCTCAAGCCATTTCCACTAAATTTAAAATACTCATACTTGTTAAGTGGTGATAAATTACATGTTATCATTGCTAACAAATTACCTTTTGAACATGAAGAAAAACTTTTGAATCTTTTGAGGGAGAACACCAGGGCAATCAGGTAGACCATGGTTGACATATATGGTAATAGCCCCTCTATTTTCATGTATAGGATTATTTTGAAGGATGGGGATAAACCAATTTTGCAGCCCACAAGAGACTAAATAATACCCTTTTGGAATTTGTTGGAAAATAAGTTGAAAAATTTCTTGAGGCATGTATAATTTATCTTATTTCAGATTCCCAGTAGATGAGTATTATTCAGGTTGTGCCTAAGAAAAGTGGTGTTACTATTGTTAAAAATGAGAGAGAGGAGTTAGTTCTAATGAGAGTACAAAACAATCGGCGTGTGTGTATTGATTATAGGAAACTAAATCATACCACTCGCAAGGAACATTTCTCCCTCCCATTTATTGATCAAATCCTTGAGAGAATAGTTGGGAATACTCATTATTGTTTCATGGATAGATTTTTGGGATATTTTTAGTTTCAATTTGACACATTGACATACTAGAGGATGCCATTTGGACTTTGTAATTCCTTAGGTACCTTCCATAAATGCATAGTGATTATTTTTTGTGATTTTACTGAGACTTTAATGGAGGTATTTATAGACTATTTTATAGTGTATGGGTCTTCATTTGATGATTGAATCTCTAGTTTGGGAAAGGTTTTTTATCATTGTATTGAAAAGAGTCTAGTCCTAAACTTTGGAAAGTGTGATTTCATGGTAGAGCATGACATTGTCTTAGGGAATGTAGTGTCAAGACATGAGAGAGAGGTTAATAGATCTAAGGTAGATATTATTTCATCCTTACCCTATAATTCATGCATGCATGATGTTATATATCTCCTAGGGCCTGTAATATTTTATCGGAGCTTTATCAAATATTTTATTAAGATTGCTCTTCCTATGTCGTGATTACTTCAAAAGGATTATGATTTTATGTTTGATGATTCTTGTAGGACTTCCTTTGATGATCTAAATAATTGTCTGACCACTCCACCAATAATACATCCCCCATGGTGGAAGTTTCCTTTTGAGATTATGTGCAATGCCTCCAACTTCTCTGGTGGAGTTTTCTTATCTCAGAGTGTGGAGGGACGATCACATGTGATTTCCTATAAATCAAGGACATTGGATTTAGCCCAATAAAAATACACAACCATGTAAAAGGATTTTATTTCCATCATATTTTCTTTAGATAACTTCCATTCATATTTATTTGGAATTAAAGTAGTTGTTTTTTCTAACCATGTAGCTCTGAGGTACCTCTTGAAGAAGCCAGATGCAAAGACCTGACTTGTCAGATGGATGCTCTTTCTTCATGAATTCTATATTGAGATAAAGGAAAATAAGGGGTCAGAGAACTTGGTGGCGGACCATATGATTAGGCTTACTCACACATTAGAGGATGATATCTTGGACCATCTACCACTTCAAGACACTTTCCACGATGAACATCTTTATTCCATATCAGGTACGAATCCTTGGTATGTAGATTTAGTTAACTACCTTGTTGCCTCTGAAATCCATACAAATTTAAAGAAACATCAAGTCCAAAAATTAAAGATCAGGTCTAGATTTTATCTGTGGGATGATCCATACCTCTAGCGCATGTGTAGAGATCAAGTTATTAGGAGGTGTGTTACTGATCATGTGTTTGAGTCTATTTTACATTTTTGTCATATATTTGCTTGTGGTGGACACTTTGGGTCCCAATGAACAGGTAGGAATGTCTTAGACTCTTGATTATATTGGACTAGCTTATTCCATGTTGCTCATGTGTTTTGTAAGTCATGCTCACATTGCGAACACACTTGGAACATTTCTAGGATAAATGTGATTCACCATTAGCCCATTTATGTTATTAATATTCTCATGACTTATTATATACCCCCTTTACTGATTTTATATGAAATGTGCATAATTTTTGTGAAATATTAATGTTTTAATACTAAGTATAATTTTTGAGCATTTTTAGAAGTAGTCCAATTGATTCAGTTTACTATTTTATTTATAACTCTCCCCCTAATGATCCAAATTGTGGTGTTATTGTTTTTTAGGATTCCTAATTCAATATAAAACATTTCATTCGAAGGGATCATGGGCCAATTCTTCCATTTGAAGGATCACATGGACCACACAATATGACCCAAAGAATTTGTGAAGAAACTGGACCAGCCATGATGATTGAGTTATTGGTCTAAATCCCGAAGCCCAAATTTTATAAAACTCTACCATATGTTCTTTATTATCCAAAATAATCATGGTTAAAAATTTTAGGGCCCAAATATAATAAAAAGGGGCCCAAAGGAATCTTTGAAGTCTAGCCCACCATTCTGGCCGGGACTTAAAATCTGGACATTATTCATGACATATCCCATGATGTAATCTTCAAATAGATCTGAGATTTTTTAGTGTGAAAGAGGAGATATTAGTGGCCGACTTTGGTGAAGATATCATTCGACTTTGAAGGCATATTCCTATTCAAAAAACCTTTTACATTTTGGACTTCAGAAAGATTGGATTGAAATGGACAGATTAAATTTTTTTAATCAACTGGCTATAACATTGGCTCCATAGGTCCCAATGACTCCATATTTTGAGAGAGGTCGGAAAACTTTATTATATACAACTTTTAAGAAAGAGATATCTCGAGATTTGGTTGTTTGAATAGCCAACTTGGCAATGCAATTGGAGGGATAGATTGGGAATGAAAACAGTTCACTTCCTTGGGCTATAAATGCATCCCCCCTCTCCTTCAAAGGGGTTGGCATTTCAGAAGAGAGGAGAACATATTGACATGAGAAAAGCCTTTACAAGGTCTTGGGAGGACCTTCAATACACATTTTTTCACTTGATATACCCTTCCTCCTCTCTTTGTTCCCTTTCACATTTGTATTGTTCTTCGTTTGAAATCTTGTAAGTTTGTGTTTTGTAATTCTATTTTAATGCAAGTTTCTTCTTCAATATCTCTTATTCTCATCCACCTTCTGTAGATTAATATTAATGTTCTTAAAATAGTTTAAATACAGTTGAATCCCCTTCTCTTATTTTTCTTCTTCATTCAATTGAAAGACCATTTTTTTAATTATCATCATTGTTCGTGTGTGTGTGTTCGACACACCACTCTTTTCTTATCCCTTTATTTTTCTTCTATTATTAAATTTTCATCATAATAATTATAATCAGATTAGTAAAAATCCAAATGGACGAGTAAATATATCATTGGGGTGAGTCAAAATTTAGGGATGTTAAGTGATTGAGAGTATTTTCTCGATGAGTATTCGTTAATTTAACATTGTGTATGTTGGACTTAACATGTCCTGGATTAATGACATATTTTGTTTGACATGTGCTTTCCATGGATTACTGGAACCATAAATACACTACCATAAACAATTGATGGTAATGATTAGATCCCTAAGTTAAGTTAAGGCTTGGATTAAAGCCTTAACACTTAGGAATTCCAATCAAAGTTATCTTGTGAAGTGGGTGTTAATTTAAATGCAATATAAAGCAAAGCTGAAGAATATCACAAGCTTAACTCCCTAATGATGAACTCACCCCAATCTTTATCAATTTTTTTAATTCAATTATATTCAATAAATCATTTCAATTGAGCTCTGCAAACAGACCCCCTAATCAATATACAATCAACTAAAAACAAACTACTATTACAAAGTATCATCAACGAGGATTCAACCCGAGTTATGCGATGCACATTAGCAGAGCACCAGAACCTTGACTGGTCGATAGGAGACAATCGGCTGTGTGTTTCAAATGGCGCCATTGCCGGGGATGGTGCTTTAAGTAGTAATTAGTTTCTGGTTATTGTAAAAAAATATTTAAAAAAATTAAAAAAAAAACATAAAGAAAAACCCGTATTCTCATAAAAATCATAAACTAAAAAAATACAATGAAAAAACTGTCTTTCTTTTCCTTCTAGCATCTCTCTGAATGCCCCGTAGCCTCCTAAACAATTCCTCAGATCGTTTGACCCTAAAATTGTGCAAACACTTCGTCAATTTAGGAGGAACATAATAGATAATCAACCCATTCAAGAACCAGTCCTCGGCCAACCAATTGAATTAGATATGGCCAATCCCATGGAAGAAACACTAAAAGAAATTTCTGCCCCTAATATAAATTACCAACCTCTTGGTATTCAATATCCAAACATAGAAGATAAATTCGAACTCGTATCAGGTTTGATTCATCTTCTTCCTCATTTCCACAGGCTAACTGGTGAGGATCCACATCTTCACATTAAAGAGTTCCAAGTGGTGTGCTCTACCATGAAGCCGCAAGGGGTTTCATAGGAACAAATAAAACATAGAGCATTCCATTTCTCCCTAGCTAACACTGCTAAGTCATGGCTTTAATACCTACCTCCTGGTTCCATAACCACATGGAATGACTTAAAGAAACTCTTCTTAGAGAAATTCTTTCCTGCTTCTCGTACTGCTTCTATCCAAAAGGAAATAAGTGGTATCCGTCAGTTCCCAAGTGAATCACTCCATGAATACTGGGAGAGGCTCAAAAAGGTTATTGCAACCTGCCCACAACACCAAATCCCTGACCAACTCTTGATCCAATACTTCTATGAGGGGTTATTGTCTATGGAGAGAACTCTCATTGATGCTGCAAGTGGAGGTGATCTTGTTGATAAAACTCCTACAACTGCAAGAGATATCATAAGTAACATGTCTGAAAACACACAACAATTCCATACTCGAGTACATGCTCAAGTCAAACAAACCGAAGATAATGAATCAATTGAGCTGAACAAGATGAATGAGTGGATGAGTGAACATACAGGTCTTGTGCGACAACTAGCTATGGCTACCAAATCCCCCACCTCATCTTCTCCGCAATCAATGTTTCCTGAACCTATCAAAAACTGTGGAATCTGCAACTCTTCATCTCATTCAATAGACACATGTCCACAACTTCAAGAGGATAAATCTGATTCGTCTGGAACAATGGATCTCAATGCGGCATATGCTCAGTGGAACACCAACCCTCAACTATCAGGTCAATTTGTTAGAAACTTCATCCAAACTCACTCTGAGCCCTTCTCTTCTTCCTATAACCAAGGCCTTAGGTATGGTAATTCCATATCTCATCCCCCTCAATTCCATCCTCAAAACCCAAACCAGTTTAAATATGGTCAAGGTGTTGGTAATTTCCAACAACCTTATCCTTTTATTCCTAAACCTCAAAGGAACAACCCTCCTCCTAGATTCCATTATCCTAGTGAGCCTTCCCAATTCCAAAACCAATACAATCGATTTCCCCAGAACCAATATCTAGGTATCCCCAATCCGGGACAAGCCTCTTCTTCCAAGAAACCATGGGAAAGCGCAGTGGAAGATCTTTCCTCATTCACCCGTTCCAACCTCAAGAACATTGAAACCCAAATTGGTCAACTTGCATCCCACCTTAGTCAGCAGCAACCATCCAGTTCTTCCCAACTTCCTTCTCAACCAGTACCCAACCCCAAGGGCAATTTAATTAAAAGTGCACTTAGATCGGGAAAGAAAATTTATATGCCTCAAGATAAGTCCTCCAACCCTCCTTTGAATGTTGACCTAGAAAATGAAAAGAAAAAGAAACTTGAAAAGGAACCTGAATCCATTCCCTCACCTCTTACTATTCTATATAAGAACCCAATTCATTTTCCTCAATCCGTTTCAAAGCCAAATAAGTCCTTCGAACCCGATCCTGAAATGCTCGACATGTTTAGACGTGTTGAAGTCAACATTCCATTCTTAGATGCCATAAAACAAATTCCTAAGTATTCCAAGTTTCTCAAGGAGTTGTGTACCCACAAGAGGCAACTTAGGGCCTTTGAAAATGTTTCCACCCAGCAGTCTATTCCCATAAACTAAAAATATCTAGGGACCTTTACAGTTCCATGCCATATTGGAAGTTCCAACTTTGATGATGCACTCATAGACCTAGGAGCCTCAATTAATGTCTTGCCCAAATCCATATTCTCCAACTTTGGTCTAGGTCCATTACATCCAATGGGTTTTGTCATTCAATTATCCAATCGAATCACAACCAATCATGAGGGAATAATTGAGGATGTCCTTATCCGAGTCAATGATCTTATCTTCCCTGCTGATTTCTATGTCCTTCACATGGAAGGTGAGACGAACTCTTCTCGATATCCCATAATTCTTGGAAGACCATTCCTCATGACATGGAGAACCAAGATTGATGTCCATTCATGCATCTTATCCATCAAATTCGGTGACCAACTTGTCAAGTTCAACATTTTCCAAGCCATGTGATACCCATTTGAGGACCACTTTGCATTCTCACTCCATGTTTCTGAGGACACTTCTAAGAGTAAATTAAACCCCAATACACCATGTTATTTATGTTCTAATGACAAAGGATCTTGTGACATCTGCACCATGATTAACCAAGTCATAAATGGTGAAGTTAATGTGGACCTATCATTCATAGACTCCATCAATCTAGAGGAACTATAAAACTCTCTTGAATCCCACATCAACTCCGATCTCTACTGCGCCACCTTGGACAATATTAAGGAAAATGAATTTGAAGCTACTGAAGTCCCATCTTCGATTCCTGAGTTGTCTAACCCAAAAATGAAAGATGAGACTGATCTAAAATCTCTTCCTGAACACCTAAAATATGCATTCCTTTTCTGTGATCACTCATATCCTATCATTATCTCTGCTTCACTTACTGAAATCGAAGAGTCCAAACTAGTTTAGGTGTTAGAGGAAAACAAAAAGGCCATAGGTTGGACCCTAGATGACATACCAGGAATCAACCCTACCCTTTGCATGCATCACATCCATCTTGAGGAATCATCAAAACCAATTAGACAACCACAAAGAAGACTCAATCCACTTATACTTGAGGTAGTTAGGGAAGAGATCACCAAGCTTATATAAGATGGTATTATCTACCCAATTTCTGATAGTGAATGGGTTAGTCCAATTTAAGTTGTACCTAAGAAGGGTGGGATAACTGTTGTCACAAATGAACATGGGGAGGTAGTCAAAACTCGAGTGAAGAACAAATGACGTATGTTCGTCGACTATAGGAAATTGAATATTGAAATAAGAAAAGATCACTAACCTCTTCCATTCCTTGATCAAATGATCGAAAGATTAGTTGGAAAGTTACACTATTGCTTTCTTGATGGATACACCACCTACTTCCAAATCCCAATCGCACCTCAGGACCAAGAAAAGACTACTTTCACATGCCCCTTTGGGGCATATGATTATAGGAGAATGCCTTTTGGCCTTTGAAATTCTCCTGCAACCTTCCATAGGTGTATGATGAGTATCTTTTCCGAATTCATTGAACACTGCATGGAAGTCTTCATGGATGACTTATCCATTTATGGTTATTTATTTGAATCTTGTTTGAATTCACTCTCTCTATAACTCCAAAAGTGTGTCAAGTGAAACCTTGTGTTAAATTTTGAAAAATGTCCCTTCATGGTAACAAATGGGATTTTTCTAGGGCACATAGTTTCAAAATATGGTATTGAAGTTGATCATGCCAAAATTGAAGTGATCCAATCACTTCCTCAACCCACTTCTATTCAAGACATCCGTTCATTTATCGGTCATGCTGATTTCTATCGGAGATTCATCCATAACTTAAGTAGGATTTCCCTCCCACTCACTCAGTTTCTCCAAAATGACGTCACTTTTTATTTCGATGAGTTTTTAAAAGAGAGCCTTTGTTGAACTCAAAACTGCTCTAACATACGCCCCAATAATCCAACCCCTAGATTGGTCCTTACCCTTTGAGCTGATGTGTGATGCTTCTGATAGAGTTGTTGGGGCTGTTCTTGGTCAAAGAAGAGAAACGATTCCTCATGTCATCTATTATGCCTCAAAAACATTGGATGAAACTGAATCTCACTACACTTTCACTGAAAAGGATCTTTTAGAAGTGGTTTTTTCCTTAGATAAATTCTGACCCTATCTCTTAGGTGCCAAAATCATCATCTTCACAGAACATTCTCCTATAAAGTTCTTACTCAAGAAAAGGGATTCAAAACTGAGGCTAATAAGATGGATTCTAATGATCCAAGAATTTGACCTTGAAATCAAAGATAAACTAGGAAAAGAAAACCTTGTGGATAATCACTTGAGTAGAATTTATAATTCTTATCATTCTGAAATAATCGATCCTAAATTCCCCACTGAGCACCTTTCATCTCTCACTCTAAAAATACCATGGTTTACCCCAATTGTAAATTACTTGGTTTCTGGTGTTTTTCCTGGAAATATTTCAAGAGAAAAAAAATGAAGTTGAAAAGTGATTCAAAATACTATTTTTGGGAAGAAAATAAACTTTGGAAAATTGGGGCTGACATGGTAATATGGAGATGTGTCGATGAAAATGAACATTCTTCCATATTAGAATTCTGTCACTCAATACCTAGTGGCGGCCACTTTGGACCACAAAGGACATCCCAAATGGTCCTAGATTCTGGATTCATATGGCCTTCACTATTCAAGGACTCACATGAGTTCTGTCAATCATGTCCCACTTGACAAAAGTTTGGCACAATTTCAAAGAGAAATATAATGCCCCAAAATCCTATTATTTTTTGTGAGATCTTTTATGTTTGGGGAATCAGTTTCATGGGACCATTCCCCCCTTCCAATGGATTCTGATACATTCTTCTTGCGGTTGATTATGATTCTAGGTGGGTCGAGGCCAAACCCACCAGAAAGGATGATTCACATATTGTTAGTGAGTTCCTAAAGACACACATCTTCCACCGATTTGGCACACCTCGTGCCTTGATAAGTGACTTAGGAAACAATTTTTGTAATAAAACCATGGAATATATTTTGAAAAAGAATGGGGTTGTACATAAAACATAAAGTTCATATCATCCCCAAACAGATGGCATGGCAGAACTTTCTAATAGAGAAGTGAAAAGGGTGCTTGAGAGAATTGTAAAACCCACCAGAAAAGACTGTCCTGAAAGACTTGGTGAAGCACTTTGGGCTTATTGAACTTCCTATAAAACACCCATTAGGATGTCTCCTTTTAGGCTAGTTTTTGGTAGAGCATGTCATTTTCCAGTTGAAATCCAGCATAAGTCATTTTGGGTAGTGAAAACTTGTAAGTTTGATCTTGAAAAATCTGGTGAAGAAATATTGTTGCAATTGGCTGAACTAGAGGAGCTTCAACTTGGTTCTTATGAGAATTATAATCTATACAAAGAAAAATACAAGGAACTCCATGACAAACACATCATGATAATGTTATTCCATGAAGGTGATAAGGTGATGCTCATTAATTCTCAATTTCGGCTTCGCCTAGGTAAGCTTAATTCTCATTGGGAAGGCCATTTTTTTACTAATGTTTACCCCTTTGGTGTAGTGAAAGTCCAAGACCCCTCTTCCAAAAGGACATTTAAGGTTAATGGACATTGGTTAAGGCATAACCATGAGAGGACGCATAATCGTGGATCAACACAGACTTCCACTGAATCCCCAACTTCTCCAGTCGACCTACCACTAGATGGAGATGGCAACCTGCCAAATCCAAATCAGGGGGAAACTCTTTCCCTTTAACTCTATCTCTATCTCTTCTATTCTCTATCTCTTTATTCTTCTTCTTCTTCTCTCTTTAATTTTTTACCACATTCTTTTTAAAACCCTTTATTTTTATCTTTCTCTTTTGTGTGGATGCGTATTTTAAAGAACACTAAAAAAACTAAAAAAATAAAAAAATGTAAAAAAAACCAAAAGAATCATCCTTACTCACCATCAATTTTCAAATTTTGTCCAACCATTTTGGGGAGTCAAACGACATGGTTTCATCTAAAAATTTTTGTGTTTTCATCATATATTTGGATAAAGAATTTTGTGTCCAGAATAATACATTTTGAATGCTCAAATTTTTATTTGGAAAATAATTTTCCCAAACCATGAGGAAAAACATTTTATTTCATGCCAAGGATACATATGGCCATATTTTCAAAATGTGTGTTTTCACCCCCATTTTCGAGTCTTGAGTTTTTGGACCTTCAAGCTGAATTTACTACTTTAGTGTGCATTAATATGATAGAGTCATTTTCTAAACCACTTGAGATCCATAATAGCCAAATAGCCTCCCATTTCCCTTAAATCAATCCTCCTTTTTAAATCCCCTTCGAGCCTATGAAAACCTATTCATTGATAGCCACATTACAATCCTAATACCTTTTCACACCCAATACCAACATGTATTTTCATTGCATAATTTTTTTTAAATTAAAGTGTAGGAGGGATGGATTTCATTTTGGGTACCCTTTGTTTATTTCACCATGTTATCATATGCTTGAGGGAAATCATCCATTTTAGTGTGGGGGAGCGGTTGTCATTCAATGTGTTTTAGGGTATGTAATGTACTTTCATTTATGTAATTTTGTAAATTTTATTGACAAGTGTTCAAAAACAAATGAAAAAAATAAAAAAAAGAACAAAAAACAAAAAAAATGGGTTGTTTCTTCGGTAGGTCAAAAATCACTATTTATCAGCCTTTGATCTTATTATAACTATTACAATTAGTATCGTGAGGAGATCAATCATTGGTTGAGATATGAGTGTGAGATCTTTTCCACGTTCAACTTTCGAAAAAAGAGAAAAAAAGAAAAAAAGAACACTTGCATTATATTCTAATGTCATTGGGAGTTTTGTGGTTTATAAATATTTCATCTTCTCATCCCCTTAAAATTTTCTTCCTCTATTGTGTCTTTATTCACACAATCATTCCCTTTTAAAATATGTGTTTTCATTCTTTGATGTTTTATTTAAAAATAAATGTGCATTGCTTTTTCTATGTTGGTGTTTTACCCCTCTTCTTATCTCTCTTGGACATTATATTCCTACCATCACACAGCCACATAAAAACCCCTTAAAAGACCTCTTGATTCTTGTGCACTTTGGATAGGTATTGTAAGCTGAGAGCTCTTTTAAACTCTAAGATTTTCACTTTTTTTGGGTGAAAGAGTGAACCTCCACAAATGAATTTTAGCATCTTGAGAGGTGTGAGTTTTGAGTGTCCACATTTTCCATTTCTAAATTTGATCATGAAAAAATGAATTAGTTATGGAACATTGCTTTTGTAACAACTTGTGGGGGAATTCAAAATGGATGACTGAAATAGTCTAAACCTCCCCTGATTGGAGAAAACAAAATTTTAATATCTGTTGGTGAGTGAAAATGATTTTTTATGTTTTTATATTTGTTGCACATGAATACATGCACAAGACTAAGTGTATGAGATTTTATGTTATTAATATTTTCATGATTTATTATATACCCCCTTTACTGATTTTATATGAAATTTTCATAATTTGAGTGAAATGTTAATGTTTTAATACTAAGTATAATTTTTGAGCATTTTTAGAAGTAGTCCAATTGAGTCAGTTTAATATTTTTTTTATAACGTTCCCCCTAATGATCCAAAATGTGTGGTTCTTGTTTTTTAGGATTCCTAATTCAATATAAAACATTTAATTATAAGGGATCATGGGAAAATTCTACAATTTGAAGGATCACATGGACCACACAAGATGACCCAAAGAATTTGTGAGGAAACTGGACCATCCATGATGATTGAGTTACTGGTCTAAATCCTGAAGCCCAAATTTTATGAAACTCTACCATATGTTCTTGATTATCCAAAAGAATCACGGATAAAAATATCAGGTCCCAAATCTATGAAAAGGGTCCCAAATGAAGCTTTGAAGTCTAGCCCACCATTCTGGCTGAGAATTAAAATTCGGACACTATTCATGACATATCACATGATGTAATCATCAAATCGAACTGATATTTTTTAGTGTGAAAGAGGAGATATTGGTGGAAGACTTTGTTGAATATATCATTCGGCTTTTAATGCATCTTCCTATTCAAAAACACTTTCACATTTGGACTTCAAAAATAACATATTGAAATGGATAGATTAAATTTGTTTAATCAACCAGCCATAACTTTGGATGCATTGGTCCAAATGACTCCAAAGTTTGTGAGAGGATGTCCAACTTTATTTTCTACAACTTTGAAGAAGGAAATATCTTGAGATTAGGCTGTCTGAATAGCCAACAAGGCGATGCAGTTGGAGAGACAATTTGGGAATGAAAATAGTCCACTTCCTTGGGCTATAAATGCATCCCCATCCTCTTCTTCAAAGTAGTTGGCATTTAAGAAGAGAGGATCACATATTTGTGTGACTAAATCCTTTCAAAGAGCTTGAGAGGACCTAACATACTCATGTTTTCAATTGAGATACCCTTCCTCCTCTCTTTGTTTCCTTTCACTTTTGTGTTGTTCTTCGTTTGTAATCTTGTAAGTTTGTGTTTTGTAATACTGTTTTAATGCAAGTTTCTTCTTCAATATATCTTATTCTCATCCACCCTATGTAGATTAATACTAATGTTATTAAAATAGTTTAAATATATTTGAATCCCCTTCCCTTGTTTTTCTTCCTCATTCAATCGAATGTCTGTTTTTTTTAATTTTCATCATTGTTCGTGTGTTTGTGTTCGACACAACACTCTTTTCTTATCCCTTTATTTTTCTTCTATTATTAATTTTTCATCATAATAATTATAAACAAATTATTAAACACCCAAATGGATGAGTAAATCTCTCATTGTGGTGAGTCAGAATTTAGGAATGTTATGTGATTGAGAGTATTTGCTCGATGAGTATTTGTTAATTTAACATTGTGTATGTTGGACTTAACATGTCATGGATTAATGACATATTTTTTTAATATATGGTTTCCATGGATTACTGGAACCATAAATACAATACCATAAACAAGTAATGGTAATTATTAGATCCCTATGTTAAGTTAAGGCTTTGATTAAATCCTTAACACTTAGGAATGCCAATCAATGTTATCTTGTGAAGTGGGTGTTAATTTAAATACAATATAAAGCAAAGATCAAGGATATCACAAGATTGACTCTCTAATGATGAACTCATCCCAATCATTATCAATTTGTTAAATCAATTATAGTCCATCAATTTCCAAATTTCAGATTTTTATTATAAACCAAACGCCACTTTTAAGGTAAAAGTGAGAAACCTCAGGAGAAAACAATGTTATTGAAGGACAACTTAAGCCTATTGGCATGTTTATCTTTAAAGAGATTCTAGGAGAGAGATGTTACCAGTGTTTCTGGATCATCCTGAATAAGGTATTCGAAGTGGCGTGCCAATCTGTACCATGCTTTTATGAAATCCTCTTGGTTGATAGTCACTAGGAAATGTTTGAAGCAATACATTGAGGGAATTTTTACAGATGCAGTGGATTTAATCAGATTTCATGACCCCATCATTATATGAATATTTCAAGCTATTACTAACCCTTTAACTTTTATATTACTTTTCCTATTTAAAATTATACATTTCATGTTCATATATCATCTCATAGGTTCACACTGGGGACAATGCAATATTTTACGTGTGGGGGACGGGAGAACATTGTGGGGTACATATTTATGATTTTCATTTGTGTGTTTTGTGTGTATTGTCTGTTAAGTTTTTGGTTAAAATTACAATAACAAAAAAAACCCAAAAATATCATGTAACATTCTCATGTGTAACATATGGAAAATGCATGTTTTTAAAATTTATTCGTAGAATTATAAGCATGTGTAAGATTTCATTATCAAGGGTAGATTTTTATAAAATTTGAAGTTGTTGATGATATGATTGGTTGTTCCATTATAAAAAATTTTAGATTTTGACATCATTATTTGTGATATTTTTTTAAGTTAAATTTCTTCTATGATTTCTCCACACAACTTTTCACTCAACCGTGAATTATAAAAATTTTCCTACTCAATAATAGGTATAGTCAAGTTAGGTAAAAAAAATCTTCGGTTGATCCATACATTCGTTATCTTCCAATCAATTTCATTTATTTACTGAATTGTCCTATGCATGTGTACATATTACCCGACTATTGTATGCCCTAAAAAAACAAAAAAAAACAAAAAAAAAATATGGGTTGTGTCTTGGGAAGGGCAAATACCACTCTTCCCTGACCTTTGATCTTGTTATAACTATTAAAATTAGTGTCGTGAGGAGATGAAACATGTGTTGAGATATGAGTGTGATATTTTTTTCCAAGTGCAACTTAAAAGAAAATAATAATAATAAATGAGGTGAGTGATGAAATGTACAACACATGAGGATACCTAGGTCGGGAGCTTAAGGTTTCACTTTCGAGAATGCTTAAGTGAGTGGGTTTTGAAATGCGATTAAAAAGGAATGTAGAACAATTTTGGTGAATTAAACCAGGTAAGAAGAATTGTTTTACATGAACTGAATATACTAAATAAAGGGTGGATTTATGATCTTGGAATGGTTGGTACGCACACACCTAATGAATTAGTGGCATGGTAGACCCATGAATTTTTTCACTATGATTAGTGTCATAAATCTCATTGAATTTTGTTTTGACACAATTTATGAGACAATGAATTTAAAATTTATTGATATTTACTCTTAATTGTATTCTTACTTTGGCTATATTTCCACTTTGGATTGAGAGATATGAGCAGGCATATCAAGTCAAAATTTCTTTGAATACATGATATGATGTTTTTCCCATGAATTCAAAAGGGTAAGTGTGGGGGAGTTGATAAAAAATAATTTTCTTGAATATTATATTGGAAAAAAGTGACAAAATTTCCTCAAATTGTGTTAAATATTTTTATTTATAAAATATTTGGGATTATATCATTCATTTGAAAATTTGATGAACATTCTAGTTTTACCCCTTAAGAATTCACTGTAGTATTTTAAACATAAATAATTTTATTTTAATTATTTTAACTTAATATTTTGTAATTTTTTTCCTGGATTAATTTTCTACAACTGGTATTCCAGATATCTTAGCTAAATTGTGCATTGGTTGGAGAAAATGGTGTATGAAGTCAAAGTTGGGATGGAAATTCCAAATTGGACATTAGTTCTGTATTTGGGTGATAAATTCTAAGTACATGCTTGTATTTGGTCAAAATTTAGAGATAATCTCGAGAAAAAAATTTCCAAAAAATAATTCATCTATAAGGATAGCCGGTTCACGAGTTTTGAACGTCAAACAGGTGGTATAACTTGGAATAAAATATTTGGCCGAATTTCACCATTCACACTTGAAACCACTTGAAACAAATCCTCCCCTACACTCTATAATTTTTTTTTTACCATTTTGAGAGTTTGGGGCGTGAATTTTGATATTTAAGGAAGAGTATAATCTGTTTCACTTTATTTCTCCAAGCATTTAAAGAGGGAAATCTCTTGAAGTTAGGATCCCTTCATCGAAGTCTTCTTATTCTTCTTCACTTTGTAATATTGTTGTGATTTCGATAAACTATTAGTTTATCTTCCATTTCTTATGTTATTTTAAATTTTATTATTTTATTAATATTTATATTTGGGTTAGAATTCAAGAGTAAAAATAATATTGGGATATACCTTTTCTAAACCCTTACGAATGGAAAACATTTCTACGATGACTACACCGCCAATGGAAGAGTAGTTTTCTTAGTGATCGATCTACCTCTTACCTTATTCATTAATTTATTTTGAATCAATGAGATAATATAATTCAATTAATATGATCTATGAATAGAGTTTTTAAATTATAATAAACTAAGTAATAAATCAAACTATTAACACAAAAATGCACGAGGTCAAGAATTTGTGTAAATTGGGAGAGCGCAAATTAATCAGTAAAACAAGACGACACATGATAAATTTGTGGAGTTCAAATAAAATCTATAACCTCAAGTCATCCTCATTTCCAGAGTGGATATGTGCCCTAATTTACCATTTACCATAATCTATACTTATAATGTCAATAAAAGCAGGGTGCTGTGATTACATGTTCTTAAGCTAGCCTCGGGTTCAATACATTTCATCTTTGTGGTTATGTTAACTCTCGTAGGGTTTGAGAGTTAACAAATTAGAGGATCATAATTAAGTGGATATTAATTTAAATGATAATTATTAACAATTAAGTGAAAATGTAGAGTTATATTGATTACACCTTTTGAAATATATTTTAAAAAAACATCTTCTTGTTGTATTTTATTAATCAAATTTCATTTCAAAAACTAAAACAAAAAAAAAATAAATCATCTTCCAGCATGTTTCATATTCTTATTTTATAAACATTGAACAACCCCACCCCCATACTTCTATGTTGTTTATTTTATTTTAATTTACTTTCAAAATACCTCTGATGTGTTGTTTTAAATTACTTCCTCCTTTAAGAGGCGACCTTGTTCATCCAATCTACTACACCTAAATAACCCGAAACTGAATATCATTTGAGAGCACCCATGATAGAAACTTTCAGTAGGCATGTCAAAACCTTCAATTAAATAGGTTGTACCACACAACCTGCTCCTGAATCCAAGACTAGTAAAAATATACAATTAAAAAAATCACTGGAGACACTACCTAAATCCCACTCAAAACCCGAGTTAAGGTTAAGTTATTTATTTCATAGTTTTAAATTTAAATTTCATTTTTATATATATTTAACATTTCATTTCAAATGGTTGAACCAAATGGTTCACCATTTATGATCCATAAGGTCCCATACTCCTCATGAACTGAAATATGACGTCCACCTAATCCATGCCATAACATGTTCAAGTCTATGCGACTCATGGTCCATGACTCGCCATGCCATAATTGGATGCTTAGGGTGTTTAATGTAGCCTAATCAAGAAAACAAATTCTTAGGTTACGACAGAAATTCTATGTACCAACTATGTTTTCAAATTCCCTGCACAGAATATCTATAAAAAAAGGCACATATCATAACATCATGCAAACAAGAAATGCATCCTATATGGCATGGAATAATTCATGGAATGTGATTAATATAAAGTGCCTAAAATGATACTTGAGATGGAATAACTTCATCTATTTATGTTTTAACATGATATAACATGCAATCAAATCAATTATAACATCACAACTCAACTGAAACAACCAACAGTGGAATCAAATCAAATATAATGGTCAAAATTAAAAAAAAAACAATTTCTATTTGAGGTAATTTGGATTTTTCTTATACGTGGGTTAAATACTCTCTAGAACAACTCATTAACAAATTAAAATTCCTTCATATCCATTTTAGTTGTCCCTAAATAGTAAATAAAACTAGAAAAGAACCACTCTAATACCACTTTGTAATGTCTCATACCTGGATTCCACTGAACGATGCCCCAAGCCTAGTTGGTCATATGGCCTCAAGTGCATCTTCCCAAATGCTAGAGGCTGCAGACTAGCAACAAGGGTCTAGGGTGTGTTTATGGGGAGACAATTCCCTCTTTTTATAGTGCAACACATTAGAATATCATACAGATCAATAGTAGAAGCATAATAATAACTAAATAATAAGTAAACATACAAATGAAAGATATATACAACAATGCTAGATGTAAACTCATACACAATGATGATTATACCATGTATCCATAAATCATCCAAAATAGGTATATAAGCATCAAATCAGTACATGTATCAAAATAGACAAAAGATCTAAAAGAAACTATCCCGTCTAGAATCTTGATCCTTAACTCAGTCCTATGCTCCCCTACTCCTAATCATAGAACTATGTCAAGCATCGTACTATGGTCGCTTGCCTTAATCCCTACCTAGATCCATATAGTTTTTCTGGTTACCCAAAAGTGGCCCAAATAGGGTGTAAGATACAATTCCAGTAGCTCACCACCCAAGGTGTCTATAATAAATCCTAGTTATGCAATACAAACTAAAGAAGAATACATAATATAAAAGGTATGGAATTACTGAAAGCAAACTGCCCAAGGTAAATGTAAACACACAAGTGATATTGTAAAACCATACAAGGCTCCTTTAAAAACTAGTGTCAAGCTCCTCTAACAAGGAAACTGTAAAACAAAAGGAAGTAAACACCATAGCCATGTCGTATACACAATATGTCACCTCACTGATGGTAATGTCTTATAACCTGTATTTCATGTCAACCAAGTCCAATCTATATAACCAAAAGTTCCACATTTACCACAACCGAGATGTATAATCAATAATGTCACATTTACCATGGTCGTGCCGTATAATTAGAAAAATCAGACCCCACAAGGCCAGATCCAAGGTATAGTGAACTAAGGCATCCTCATCGAGTCCTAGGAGCATCTTGATGGAAACTTGGTTAGGCTTGAATTGGGTTCCAAGGAGCATGTCAATATATTATGTCCTCTGTGTGCCGAATAAAAATCAGATCCAAGGGTTATCAAGGCCAAATACATCCCACGAAATCAGGACCCAAGGAGAAATCTCATCCAATGGGTCCACTACTGCTATCAAGATCAATGTAGAAAAATCCAAGGCATCTAATGGAATTAATCATCATTCTTTCCATTTATCAATTCATAGGAATTAAATTCCATGATTTTACCCACACATATAAAAAATCATAATCAATTGCATTCCATGAGATTACCCACTCATGTTACAATTCACATTTCAATAATTAAACAATTCCACATCGTGTATCACATGTCAAAGAGGCTGAAAATCTCTTAATGAACCAATTGAATCCATTTCAATTAATTGTGGGATTCCTCTAACCAGGAAGAAACAAACACTCACCCCATGGGTGGTATAACAAGGTAAAGCTTAAAGGTACAACTCTTGGGTGAATTTGGTTCGGAAAATAACCTCCAACAAGTCTCAAAGAACTAGGGGGCATCCATAACAGGTTTCATTGCTTTAATTCAAGCATTCAATTCATTTTAGGAGAGAAGCTAGAAAATTTGGTGTTCCACACCATGGAATTTAGCTCTATTAAGCATAAAAAAACTTGAGAAAAGTATAGAACACCTACCATAGGTTGGTAGTAGAGTGCTCATCCAATAACAGCTTCTGATTCGACTCAGATCGAGAGAAAGACAGAGAACAAACAAAGAATCTGAAAATAGGGCATATTAGATTGTACCTAAATAATACAGTCGATCCATGGAAATGAAGAATGGATCAACGTGATCATACTAATTACTAGCATGAATGCAATGAGATAGACGACGCTCGATTCCAAGATCTAATGGAGAAATGGTGGCAAAGCCTTATAATTGTATCTAAGAGAAGCTCTCAAATGGGTGTGATGGTGTCCATAGAGGAGAATGAAAATAAAAATTAGATTATAAAATATTTGAAGGGTAAAATGGTCAAATTTCCTCCAAATAATGGGCTACATGGTTTGGTTGTGCTTTTGGACAAACTATGTGCCAATTTTGAGCCTTTTATTGTGCTAAGGGGGCACATGCATGGTCATTGCGCACAATTTTGAGTAATCACGCACAAACCATGCATTTTGGATCTTCTAAAAATTGTAAGTGCCCCACATGGGCGTGCACCTCAATTCGCATGATTTCATCAAACTGTTTGGGATTCTATTTCCATCTTCCAAGGTCTCACATAGTTAGTAGTAATCGTGCGGCCTATCCTGTATTATTTCTACTAACTGTGCATACTGTCTGATTTTTTCCAAAAAGTTGGGTTCTGGGTTCTAAACAAGCCTCAGATACCCTAACACCCCATGAACTCAAAGATTATTCACATTAAAACGTAAACAATAATTTAAACTAAAATAAAAAAGATACGCACCTCATGAAAAACCTAGGATTTCACATTAGGGTTGTTATAATAGGACATTTGGGGTCACCAAGAGAATCAGAAAAGTTGTGTATCAACTGGAATTCCCAACATTGGTGATGTCAATTCATGATGTGTTCCCCATCTCACCAGCGAATAAATATAACCTATATCTCTCTCATGTGCTAAATTGTGAAGAGGTTAAATTAGGACTCAATGCATCTACGACTATGTCGCCGATTCAAATTATCTACTCCTAAGAAAAATTTAAGCATGGAAAATATATTCTATTGGTTTGTGATTTATGGTATCACATATCTAATTCACATGAGACCTAGGAGTGGGAAGCTCATATGAAGTAACAGTGGCCTCATCTATTACTTGATCAAACAGTCAGTTGACTTTATGAGAAAAAAACGGTGGGGGGGGGGGAACTATCACACCCATGATGTCAGTTTCAATTTTTTTATCATTATCCCTTCATTGATAGGCCTCTCCATTCAATATTGTGTAGTTTTTGAAAAAAAAATATTTGGTTTCTCATTGTTTTGGTTATTCCTAGGAATAACTGCTAGACAATTGTGCGGAATAGGTATGTAATTTTATAGAGCAAATTCAAACGGCTGGTGCCTGGTTTAACTAAACATAAAACCAATCGTGTAGGTGTCCAAGTGATGTAGAATTTATTTGATTAATTTTTGCCCCATATTTTTGTTAGATTTATTATGTTCTTGATGTGAAAATATGATTGGAATGGAGTTTTATTATATTTCTATTACTTTGAGTGTAAATTGTTATTTTTTTCTTCTCTCTAAAGAAATGAAATTGTTATTCTTTTAATATTTTGACAAACATGTGAATTTTTAGGTATTTAATTGATTAAATGTTCTTAATTAAATGGTCTAATTATTTATGAATAAATTTCTAGTTGTGTTGTAAAATTTTAATGGAAGTTTTAGTCTTGAAGTGAATTTTGAAAAAATGCGGTTGTTAGAGTCTTCATATCGGAGTTCCGAGATTTTTTTTATAAATATTTTTTTATCAGTGTTCTAATATTTTTGCACCATTGTTGGTGGTGGTGTGGTAAGGATTCAGATGAGTTGAGGGGAATATTGTAAGGTCAAGTACTCAAAATGATGATTTATTGCAATTTTTTTCCTTATGTTGTGTTCTGTGGTGATGGATTGGAGCGATATAGTCAGTGTTACATACTTTGGATTTCATATTTACAAATATTCCACCAAGAATTTTAAGATTACACTGTATCTTGGAGATTAAAAACTCCAAATATTGGTGAATCTGGAGCTTGAGCCTTTAAAACAAGGGAGAATCCGCCTAGCCAAAGTCACTGAAGAACCGATTGCTTCTTAAAGGTCAACTGAGACCCTGTTGGATGTTGAAGAGAATGAGTTGAATCTGACCTAAAAAATCGAAGGCAAGGAAAATTTGACATCATCTATGCTCAAATTGGCAGGGGATGAAGATGATTTCTCTATTTGACTTTCAACCGAAGTGTGAAGGAAATATTAAACCAAGAGTGTCCTGAATGAGATGTGATTAAAGACTCAGATTTGAACCAAAACTGACGAGTATCATCCAAAGGAGCTTCAAACTAGATCTGTAATGTAATCTGTGTCATCTCCCTTGACTCGATCTTGTGAAGGGTGAAGTGTGTACATGCATTAATAACACAATAACCGAAATTCCATGATCAATGATTTATTGCCAGAATATTGATGCAATCACAAAGCAAAACTACCTGGATGCAAAGAAAAGAAAATGGAACACAATAACACAATTATTTATGTGATTCGGCCCCTTTGGGACCTACTGCATGCAAGAACACCACACACAATCATGATTTTATTACTATGAAAAAAAACCATAACTACAATGAAGAGAAGCATCCAAAAAAATGAACAAAAAAGGCAAACAGGCACAATGCTATGTCAAAGAAAACAAAAAAACCGCAAAGTACTTACAATGTCGGGATTAACAATACCCAGTAGTCCGGATCACTTAACACTTTGAAGGTTGGGTCTTCATCTTCTGGATCTTGAAGAAGCAGCAGTGGTTCAATTCTTCTGTGTTATGGGAATTGTTAATAGGAGTCTCACATCTTCCATTTGGAAGGAACGTTGTATCCACCATGAATCAGCACATGATGTAGGCACTGAGGGGGAACAACAGGCAAGGACGATCTTATCCAATAGGGAGGATTGTGCGTAGAACAAGAAAACCCAAGAAAAAGGGTTCACAAAGAAGATCCAAGGAGATTGCCATAAACATTACCAAGAAGATGAGTGTGTTCCCTAGGGTCAGCCATAGAATGGGTTATTGAACCCCCTACGAGCGGCAGATTCCCCAAAATAGACTCTCCCAATAAAAAGATGCCACACACATAGGGAGTGAAACTGTATCCTAAACAACAGAGAAAAAATCAAACCGCCAAATATAGGATGAACAACTCATAGTAAAATGTGAGTGCGGGGAATCAATAGTCAACAAATAACATAGGAATAAAACAGAGGATTTTCAGAAAGTCTGTGTGTAAAAGGAAAAAATGTGAAAGAAACATAAATGAAAAAAAATTAATATGAAAATAGAATACGTGAATTAAAGGTAAATAATTAATTCAAAAAACTCCACCATTTTCAATTAAAATTTTGTGATGTTCTTGCACCTAAGGTTATAGAACAAGAACCAAGTTCATTTTATCTAAAAAAACTTGAACTTAGATAAACCCGCAACTTTAGTCAAACTATCAGCTGGGTTTTTATCTGTGTGTATCATATTGAAACATACGTTCCCTTTTTCTATAACATCTCTAATAAAATGTAATCAAATATCTATACATTTATATTTTCCATGGAAAACTAGATTTCTTGATAAATGGAGTGTTGATTGACAATAAAAAAATATTAATGACTGAAATAAAAAGTTTGAGTTCAGAAGACAAGCCTTTAATCCATAAGGATTATTTTACCACCTTGGTAAGGGTGATGTACTTGGACTCCATGGTTAAAAGAGCAACAAAAAATTTCATGTTGCACTTCCAAGAGACTGTCCCACCACAAGTAGTGAACACAAATCCAGTCCATGATTTTGTAGTGTCAATATTACCTGCATAATGAGTATCTACAAAACCCACCAAAATATCAGAAAAGTCAATATTTTTACCATAGCACAAATATAAATTATATTTACATGAGAGATATCTAAGAAGACACTTAATGGAATGTAAATGTGGCTTCCCAGGTGTGGCTATAAATCTGATTAAAGTGCAGATTGCAAAAGCAATGTCAGACTTGGTGCAAATCATAGAGTACATTATACTACTAATAATGTTAGCATATGGAATTTTAGACATAAATTTCATGTCATCATCAGTAGTGGGTTCTTGTGTTAAAGAATATTTAACGTGTTGGGAAAGAGGTACATTAACAGGTTTGAGAGATTCAAACATGTATCTGTTTAGGATCTTTAAAATATAAGTATTCTACGGTAAATATAGCAAATTGTTTTGGTCTATCTCTAATGATTTTAACACATAATATCTTCTTAGATTCACCTAAATCTTTCATCTCAAAATTTCCTTTTTAATTGGGATTTCATAGATGTGATAAAACTCATATTCTTACATTTGATCAGCATGTCGTCAACGTAAATCATAAGATAAATCATACAACATTGAATTGATTTAAAGTAAACACATGAATCATATTGAATCCTGGTGAATTGGTTATCTAACAAGAAGGGATCAAATTTTTTGTACAATTGCCTAGATGATTTCTTTAAACCATACAAGGACATATTTAATAGGCAAACTTGGTTCGGCTTGAATTCCATGGAATAACCATCAGGAGGCTTCATATAGCGTTTTTCATTCAAATCCCCATGTAAGAAGTTAGTATTAACATCTACTTTTTCGATGTGAAGATCAAGATAAGTATGGAAAGATAATAAAATCCTAATAGAACAATGCTTGAAAATGGGGGAAAAGATTTTAGAATAGTCAATTCCTTCTCTTTGAAGGAGTCCTTTGGTGAGAAGCCTAGATTTAAATTTAACTTTATTTCCCATGGTGTTGTCTTACATTCTCTTATAGATCAACTTGGACCCAATCACCTTAGCATTAGGTGGATTGTTGACAATGGTCCAGGTGTGATTTTTCTTTAGATATTGAATCTTTTAATTCATGGAAAAGATCCAATTTTTTGAATCTTTTTCTTTTAAATATTTCTTATATGATTGTGTATCATCATCAATGAGACCCTAGGCCACATAAAAAGCATATGAAGCCATATCATAATGGATAAACGGATCTCGTGGTATCAAAATCCTCCTTTGTCTATCTCGGGTTAACTGATAATCCTAATGAGTGGTAGAAGGTCCAGAATCAGAATCTGAACCAGAACTAGACTCAGAATTAGCCACATCAGTGTGATGAAGAGAATGAGGTGGATTAGGCTAGACATCATCCTCAACATGAGCTGGTGGATCAGATTCATCAGACTTATAAAGGTCTGCTTCACTATTTCCAGGTTCCACGGTCCTAGTCTTAGGGGTAGAAGATTCATGAAAGACCACAACCCTACTAATGATGTACTTTTGGTATCCCATCTTATCCACCCCATGTTTGTATCACTTAACTACCTCGGGATAACCAACGAAAATGCACTTGAGGGATCTAGGACCTATATTATCTTTCTTGACCCGAGCATAGAATGTAGGCCTTAAAACCCTTAAGTAGGAATATGAAGGGGGATTTCTGATCCAGAGTTCTTTAGGAGTTTTGAATTAATTCACATAATAGGTACACCTATTGATCAGGTACACAATAGTGATGGTGGCCTTGGCCCAAAACGATTTGGGGAGGCCCAATTATGAAAGTATTCTACGAACTCTTTCTAGTATAGTCCAATTCATTCTCTCTACAAGGCCATTCTTTTGGGGAGTTTCCCTAACAATTCAGTGCCTTTTAATTCCTTCAGACTCGCAATATTGAATGAACTTAGTGGACAGGTACTCAAACCCATTGTCCATTCTCATGATTTTAATTTTCATTCTAGTTTGATTTTAAACAGTAGCTTTCCAGGTTTTGAATGTTTGGAAAACATCCAATTTAGTATTGAGGATGTAAACCCAAACCTTCATGGAGTAATCATTACTAAAGGTGATGAAATAGAATCCTCCACCATGAGAGGTGGTCCTGGCTGGCCTCCATAAATCCGAATGAATATACTGAAGTGGGGTGGCAGCCTTGAAGGAGGAACTATTGAAACTAACCCTTTTAACCTTACCCATCACACAATCTTCGCAAAATGGAAGGTTCAAAGGTGTGATGTGCTGGATTGGTGTTGCCCGATCCAGTTGGGCTGAATGCTTGTGGCCCAATTATTCGGCACTGTAGCAATGCTGACCACTGTAGTAGAGTTAAATGACCGACACCGACAGGAACTGTAGTGGTGTGGACTTCAAGGTCAACTTCATTGTATCTCTTTTGACTTCCAGCCGGTAGACACTGTAGCACTTTTGAAAAAGTGAGTCGCCAATCACTGTTTCAATGCGAACTACTATTCGGAACAGTTGACTGTCTTCTTCATATGTAGCCCATTTCGGGCTAGGGTTTTACTACTGAAATCCTTTGTAATTTCATGCTCCTGATTCATAGTGAAATTATGCCTCTCCCGTGGATGTAGGGATTTTTCCCAAACCACGTAAATTGTTGTGTCCTTTGCTTTCTTTTTTTTTTGTTTTTCCTCATTTATATCATTGTGTCTCTCGGCGATTCCGCAACAATATGTCACTCAACAGCCCCTGCTTATTGAGTTCTTCTAGTCCCTTAGAGCTAACATGCCCCAACCGTCTATGCCAGAGCATAGTGTTGTTAGTGTTTGTATTGTAAACACTACCCAACTATCTCAAATGGGTCATTTAATTCAGAACATACAACCCATTCACAAGTAGACCCTTTTGAGATTGTTCTAGATCCTTTAATGACTCTGATAGAATCCAATTCTGATCTAAAGGTGTATCCTTTTTGATCAAGGAATCCTAAGGAAATAACGTTTTTTTGCAGGTTGGGGACCCACCTCACATCAAGTAGGGTAATGACTGACCGATCATCCAATTCTATCAGGGCATACCCTCTACCCTCAACCTTTCACTTATTTTTATTTCCTAATAGGCCATCCCCTTACACTCTTTCAACCAGATCCATAAAGGAATCTCTATAAAAAACATATGGAAGGAACAACCAGAGTTTAAGAACCACTATCGATTGAGTGCATGGAAAGACACATTTAAAACTTTTATAGTGTCATAACTGGAGTCAACCAAGAGTGACTAGTCGGTGGGATGTTTGGATTCTAACTCTCGCTTGAGTTTTCTATATTTATGCTTATTATGCCTGGTCTTTCCACAATGGAAGCATGTATCCTTTCTTTCCTTAGAGTCATTTTTGGGTTTTGGTTGTTTGTTCTTTTCTTTATCTTTGGTAAATTGTTTTTTTACCCATGCTTTGTGGTCTACCCCTAGTGAACAGGCTCTCTGTCTCACCATTAACTCTCAGCCTAGAGTGAAGTTCTTTAGATAGGAGTGCTGACTTAACTTCTTCAAGGGTTAAAGTATCTCTTCAATACATCATGGTCTCGACTAAAGAGCTGTAATTGTGATCAAGAAAAATTAAGAGGATAATGGATTGATCCTCATCATCAACTATTACTTTTATTTTGGAAAGCTCGAACATAATTTTATTAAACTCATCAAGGTGAAATTTAGTTGAAGCACCATGTTTCATCTTAAAGGTGAACATACGATGTTTTTATAGAGTCTTCCAACTAAAGAGGTAGTCAAATATAGTTTTTCTAACTTCAGCCAAATACTGGCAGCAGTGGACTCGAAGGTAGCCACACTAAGGACTTTGTCTCCTAAGGACAACAATAGAGAACTATGTTCTTTGAATAGAACATCAGAAGGGACATCTACATATTCAGTACTAGGCTACTCAGTCTCATTTACAGTGATAACATGTTTCTTAGATCCACATAGGGCATCAATTAGGCTTTGTTGTACAAGTAAGGCTCTCATCTTAATTCTCCATTGGTGAAAATCATTGTCATCGTCAAATTTCGTGATTTCATACCTCATTGTGGACATGTTTACCCACAAGGTAGATGCAAGGTTCTTGTGGACAATGGTAAGCGTACGCCCCCAATAACTGACCAATCCCTTGGGTAAACAATGATTCAATGAAGGAATATGAAATGAATATAAATTTTAAATGTTATAATGTTTTAACAAATACTTTTTAGGTAATCACAATGGAAATTTAAGAATGAGGTAATAGGTTTTAGAAATAGAAAACAATGTACAAAATGGAAAACAATAGACTGCGAAATAAGTAGAAGATTAACAAAATACTAAGCAGCAGATTTCGAATCGTATCAGCATCTTTTAAAATAATAATAACAACAGTTTTCAATGAAAAAAATGAAGCAGTTTCCACAAACAATGACAGTATACACAAATTTAGGGACTTCAATCAAAAAATCTGGACAACGAAGATCATAGAGGCTTTGATACCACATGTGAAGGGTGCAGTGTGTACAGGATGCAATAACACAACAACCGAAATTCCAGGATCAATGATTTATTTACATAATATTGATGCAATCACAAAGTAGAACAACTAGAATGAGAAGAAAAAAAGGAACACAAGAACACAATGATTTACATGCTTAGGACCTTTTGGGACCTACTACATGGAAATAACACCACACACACTCATGCTTTTATTACTATCAAAACGAAACTGGAACTACAACGAAGAGAAACAACCAGAAAAGTGAACAACTGAGGCAAACAAGAACAAAATTGTGTTGAAGAAAAAAAACCCAAAAAATACTTACAATTCCAGGATTAACAATACACGAAAGTTCAGATCTCATCACACTTTGAAGGTTGGGATGTCATCTTCTAGATCTTGAAGAAGTAGTAGTGGTTCACTTCTTCCGTGGTTCTGGGAATTGTCAATAGGAGCTACACATATTTTGTTCAAAAATAACGTTTTCTCCTCCATAAACCGGCACGCGATGTAGGCGCCGAGGGAGAACAACAGGCGATAACGATCTTCTCTAATAGGGATGCTTGAGCACAGAACCAGAAAACCCAAGAACAAGGGTTTGAAAATAAGAGACAAAGAGATTGCCACAAACATAACTAAGAAGATAAGTGTGTTCCCTAAGATCACCTATAGTAGGGGTGATTGCATCCCCTGCGAGTGGCGGTTTCCCCAAAACAGACTCCCCCAATCAAAAGATGCCATGCACCCAGGGAGTGAACCGTAGCCTAAACAGCAGTTCAAAAATCAAACCGTGAAACGGAGGATGGATGGCTCATAGTAAAACCTTAGTGTGGGGAATCAACGGTCAGAAAATAACTCAGGAATAAAAGAGAGTATTTCCAACAAGTCAGTGTGTGAAAGGAAAAAATTTCAAAATAACATAAATGAAAAAAATTTAATATCGAAATAAAATAAGTGAATTAAAGGTAAATAATTTATTCAAAGATCTGAAGATGAACTAAGCTTGATGAATTTGAAGCCATGGGAGCCACATCGAAAATGGTGTAGAGCTCGATTGAAGAATAGACAAACACTGTTCGGAAAAGATGATGCAATCAAAGGTCGAAGATGGGAACCAATTTGACGTTGGTGAGTTACTAAATCAAGATAGAGCTGCTAACGAGTGGATCATATCTCAATTCCAAGTGTTGGAGGAATGAATTATTGTTTTTTTGTTTTCAAGTTAGTGGTGTGGAAGATGATATGTCTTAGGTATTTCATTATGCTACGACTAACTGCAAGTTGATTAACACACAATTTGTGATTTAAGAACAACCTCAGTGGAATCAAGAAGTAGTCAACTCAATTTGATGAAACACGCTGGTTCCAACACCGCATGAATAAGGCCATAAAAAGTTATAGAGATCTCAAATCAGAAGATTATTTGAGTTCGTGGTGATTCTAATCTTCTTCATTCAGAGAAGATCCTAAACTGAAGGTTGAACTCGACTGTCAGTGGTCTGCATAAGCTCCATTGATAATTGATGATGTATATGAGTTCGATCTGCATTCATCAAAGATGAATGGTGAGATAATATGATTTTTGATACTAACAAAGTATAAAGTAATAAATTTAGAGCCAATAATACCTGAGATTTACATACACTGCCACTGAAATGGAAAATAAAACTGCTAAGGAAAATTTGATACAGAGAGATCATTCTAATAATGAACAAAATCTCTAACTTGAAATCATTTTAAATAATATTTAACAACATATGATAAAAGAGTATCAAACCCCTCAAGTTTCAAGAAATAAATTTCTATTAGGTTTACACCCAAATCTAAAATCTATGAGTTGAAACAATTACATTATTCGCTATTACCAATGGAATTCCTAATGAGGACTTTCTAACCTTCATTATAGATTTTTACAATATAGTGCATCAATTTCCATTGTAAGGATTGAGTGAGGATGAGATGAAAATGCAGGTATTCCCTTTCTATTCAAAGGGAAATGCAAAGAATTGGTTTTTCACCTTAAATGAAAATATATTTAAAACATGGGAAACATCTATAAATCATTTTTCATGAAATTTTAGCATAAGAGACTTAAAGGAGAGTTTAGGAACAAAATCACTAATTTTTACCAAGAGGATGGAGTGACATTTCATGAGGTTCATGAACGTTTTAGAGACCTAATTAGGAAATTTCCTCATCACTAACTTCCTTCCCATTTTCTTATGGATTCATTTTATGAAGGTTTTCATCCTTTAGGTTAAAATTATCTGAAAAATCTACTAAATGAAATTACACAAACAAAACTGACAAAGAGATTAGGAAAATTTACAACACTCTTGCCCTTATTTTACAACACAGAGATTTTAGGAGAAGAAGAGTCAATATGGGAGAGTGAACCAGTAGAACAGGACTCGAAATGCATTCTCAATATAATCAAATGGAGGAACAAATCTAGTCCTTAATGAATCAAAATTCCACACAAAGTGTATAATAAATCAGTATTAAAGGTCAATACCCATGACTTAAAGACAAATTCCAATAATGTGGTATGTTCGGTCACTCAAACAGCTGTTGTCCAAGCATTGACATGTCAACTCAACCATTAGAAGATACAAAATTTACAGGGTATTTTCCTAGGATACATGCTAGCCATAAACCTTTTTTTTTCGAAAAATACAATCAAGGTTATAGAGTCTACCCAAACCTTTCATAAGGGATACTAAAACAAAACCCCCTCTGGGTTCTTATAGTATCCTAGATCATAATTCCTAAATCAAACTAGGGATGAGTCCTTTAACTACCATGTGAATTTATAAGGGCTCATGAATCAAAAGTAAAAAAGGATAAATAATTAGGAGGTTAAAATAAAAGCACCACATGATTCTAAAAATGATTAAACAAATTATAGAATTCATAATTTCGAGTTACAAAAGGATCAATTAGTGAGATACTTTACTTCGAGAGATAAGGGAAAGGTTCCTAGCACAACTAAATTTAATCCTAGGGTAAATAACATGGTTTTGGTCACTAAGAGTGGTTTTAAAACTCAATAAGAAGCTAGAAATGACCCTAGGAAAGTCCGAACTGAAAAAAAGGAATCTAGACACAATAAAATAGATAAAACTAAATATAGAAATGTGGAAAAAATTACTGAATCTCAAATAAATCTCATTGTTCTATCTAAAAAATAGGATGAAAGGCCTTTAAAATGAAAAATATTTAAGGGAAGTGAAAAATTGAATATGAAATTAGGGAATTTTCTATAGTTCTAAAGAATTTTCCCTCACCCATCTGATTCCATCAGAGGTTAAAACCCAAAAATAATAAACTAGAGGTTATCTAATTCTTTGGTATTTTCAATAATCTCAAAGTGAACATAACCTTCATTCAAGCCTTAATTTATATTCTATCAGTTAATAAATATCTCTTAAAATTGTTTTAGACAAGAAAAACTTGGGACGAGTCTGCAACATACAACCTCATTGAATATAGAAACACTATCCTTAAAAAAAATACTAACAAAACTTAAATATCCCGAGAGTTTTGTTATACCATGAACCTTAGGGAATAGTGGTAAACTAAATTTTGTTTATAAAAATGGTGAAAAAAATAATTTTATTCCTTTATCAATATTTCAATAGTTGAGATTTAGAGAATTGAAACCCACCAATGTAATCCTTCAATTAGGTGACCAATATTTCACACATCCCACAAGAAGATTCAATGACTTTCTTGTTAGGGTTTGTAAGCTGTTTTTCCTATTGATTTTATAGTCTTTGATAGAGAGTGTGACAAAGAAGTACCTATCTTACTAGGCGGGCCTTTATTAGCCACATGGGGGGCTGTTATTAACGTGTTTAAGGGTGAACTAATTTTTATGTTTGGGGAGAAACCACAAGCGTTTAATGTCTTCAAAAATATGAAAGAACCTACTTTTGGAGAGAACTATTAAAGAGTTTAAATTCTAGAAGTTGAGGACTCATTAGATAGACTGGAAGAATTTGATAAACAATAATTAACTAAAGAAACTCCTTTTGAAGTTTAAAATAAATTTCATTAACATTATGGAATTATTAAAAATGAAAATTTAGATGGTTTTCTAGAGTTGGACAACTATTCTATCACTATTTGGGAAAGCTTTCATGAAGATGAATTTTCTATTCTTGAAATAAAGAAATTTTTAGGAAAGATTGAGGATATTTTCCCTTATTTGAACAAGTAGGAATAATTTGATAATGAGGGAGACCTTTTAAAACACTATGACGAATTTACTCTGTAAAACATTTTAAAATCAAATCTGAATCTGGAAAATAGTGAGCTATTCACTTTAGAAAGCAATGAGGAAATGATCAATTCTAGTTTTGAAATTCTAAATTTATTTAATTTTCATATATAAATTAAGAACCATATTGAGGAACATGGACCAATTAATCCCAAGAGTATATCTTCCAGTGTAGAGGCACCACAACTAGAGCTCAAAACCTTGAATCATCACCTAAAATATTCATTCTTGGGTGAGAACTCATCACTGTCTGTATTTATCCCTACCGATCTAGAAAAAATTCAATAGGATAAGATTTTTAATTTTTTTAAGAAGTTTAAAAATTACATATGGTGGGCTGTAGATTACATAAAACCGATTAGTCCTTCATTATATAGGCATTAGATCCCTATGGAACCAAACCACAAATCAAGAGTTACAGGAAAAAGAAGATTAAATCCCAACATGAAATAAATTGTGAGAGAAGAAGTAATCAATATATTAGATTCTAGTATAATTTATCATATCATGGAAAACCCTTGGGATAATCCTATCCATGTGGTCCCAAATAAGGGAGGATTCATTCATATTACTAATGAAAAAATGAATAAATTCAGGTAAGAAAAATAACTAAGTGGAGAGTATGTATAAAATAGACGAACTAAATTTTTCCACTAAGAAAGATCTTTTTCTCATGTAATTCTTAGATAAAATTCTTAAGGGGTTATCTAGAAATGAATTTTTTATTTATAAATGTTTATTTTGGGTATAACAGGATTCCTATAGCCCCATTAGATTGGGAAAAAACCAATTTCACATGATCCTTTGGGATATTTTCTTACAGATGAATTCTCTTTGACTTGTGTGGTGCACCAGCCACCTTTTAAAGGTGTATGGTTGAAATATTTTCTAATATTATTGAGAGGATCATTGATATGTTCATAGATTATTTCTTTATTATTAGAAGTAATTTTGAGAGTTATTTTCAATGTATGGAATTGGTCTCATGGAGATTCCTAGAAACCAATCCTTCTCTTAACTGAAAAAATGTAAATTTATGGTGACTGAGGGAATTGTTCTACGTTATAAGGTGTCTAAGAGGGGTATAGAGGCTAAACAGGCTATGATATTCTTTATTCAAAAGCTACCTCCTCCAGAGAATTTCAAAGGTGTTATAAGATTTCTAGGACATTCCAATTTTTATTGGAGATTTATAAAATATTTTTCTAAAATAACCAGACCTCTATGATCACTGTTGGAGAAAGATAAACCCATGTTTTTTGATGAAAAATGTTTAGAAGCCTTCAATATTCATAAAGAGAAACTCACTTCTTCAGCCATAATTATGACCCCTAACTAGAATTTTGTTGGGAAAAAATCCCCGAAGGTAACATTGAACCATTTTTGTGGTGTTTGTCTTTGTTGAAAAAGCTGGTTTGTTTGCTGAAAAAGAATGTTTCAATGGTGAGTTGTAGATTTCTAGAGATATTGCTAAAAACCAATTTTTACAAAGAATTATGACAATGGAATGGATGATCTGTAGGTGGTACAAAAAGAACAGATCTAAGGTGGCACTATTTTGCAGTGTTTACCAAATTTTTTGGCCTCAAAATCGGAAAATGGAGAGATTTGTTTTTGGAAAAGGAAGGTGTCCGAAATATTGGAGTGGTTCGCGAAATAGGGTAATGGAGTTTTTTTTGCACAAGCCGTGTTTCTATATTAGAAGATCAAAAATTGGAAAAGGCATGAGGTTTGTGAAATATTGGAGCAGTGCGCAAAATACAATGTTCTGTAGAAGATGTGTTTTCCGTGATCGAAGAGGATTATGCGCTCAAGGAGGGTTTTTTCACAAAGGGGTCAAGTTTTCCTATAAATATGAAGTGACCCCCTCATTCTAAGTATATTCTGACTTAGAGAATATCCGAGCTTTGATGCGTGTAAAAATTATGCAAAGGGAGTTGAACAAAAGTTTAGTCTTGCGCATAAAAATTGGAGTTGCGCGTAAAAGTTAACTTTGTGCGTAAAATGAAAGTTTCACAGAATTGTTGAGGCTGCATGAATAGTGGAGTTGGGATTTCATGAAGAAATAGATATTTTGTGTGCAAGGAATGTGAATTACACGCAAGGCGCAGTAAGGGCTGTGCGTAAAATTTGAGGTTTCCCAGTTCAATCCTGTGGAAAAGTGAGATTTATCTATGGTTGAAGGTTGTACTTAAATGGAGCATCTATCAATAGTTAAGTATGTATAATCTTTCCATGACAATGAAGAGACCTAAAAGTCTATAAACTGTGAGTAGATCTTCTTAAGAAGCAGTGATAATACTTCAGTTGAGAGAGTAGTGAGCTTTTAAATTGTGAGTGGTTGTAAACCAGGAGGGACCGTGAGTCTAATCCAAACATTATAAAAAGTATTTCAGTTTTAGTGGATTTGGTACATAGGAACATCACGGGAGCATGATCCTTGGATGTAGCCCAGTGAGGGTGAACCAAGTAAAAATTGTTGTGTCATGTGCATTATTTTATTTCAGTTTATACTTTTCTACCAAAAAGAGAGAGAAGTGAGTTTTTCTTAACAGCGAAACAAGATCAATAAGAGAAGTTATTTTAATCTGTCATACCCTGATTCACCCCCCACCCCTCTTAGGGTATCTAGCCTAGTGGACCTATCAAAGTTTCCATTTGAAATAATGTGTGATGCAATTGATGTGGCTGTTTCATTAGTTTTATTCCATAGGAAAGATCAGATATTTCATGTGGTATATTATACTAGTAGGTTTCTAGATGATTACCAAAGAAATTACAACACTACTAAGAAGGAGTTGTCATCTATATTGTTTTCTCTAGAGAAGTTTATAAAGTACTTGATATGGTCTAAAGTCATCGTCTTCACTGTCTATTCTGCCTTGAAATACTTTCAGGATAAAAAATAGGCCAAACCTAGATTGATTATATGGATCCTTTTACTATATGAATTCAATTTATATACCAAGGATAAACATAGGGCTAAAAATGTTGTGGTTGATATTTTTTCAATGTTTTTTAGTACTCAAATTGATGATCCTAGGGAGATTAATTATTCTTTTATGGATGAAAAATTTCTTGTTATGTCATTCAAAAAAATTTCTTGGTATAAAAAATTTCTAATATCTTAGCTGTTGGAGTTATTCTTCAATAATTTACAAAAAAACCAAAGAAAGAAATTAATTTTTTAGTGAACGTAATACTTTTGAGATGACTCTTTTCTATTAAATATGTGTGCTGATGGTATTACTAGGAGTAGTGTGCCTAAAAAAGAGGTGCTTCCCATTCATTAATCTTTTTATTCTGCACTATGGCTGACCATCATTATAACACCCCCAGTTTGAGATAATACTTTGATTTATTCTATATTTTAAGTTATGGAATAGTTAGGAAAATACTATGTAAGTTTTTGGATGGGTTTTAAGGTTAAATATTGACTATAGAAGTTCCTTATAGTGTGGTAGTGTTTTCTTCCCTGTAGAGGTGGTCCTTGTGGTGTGAGGTAGAGTGTTGTGCATAGAGGCTTAAAAAGGGGTTTTAATGGTTCTGGTGAGTTTTATACTGTGAGTATTGGGCTAAAACATGGAGTATTATAGGATTTTTGGTGAGTTTTTGTAGTTCAATTGATCTCTAGGTAGTTGCGGAATAGAGCTTATGCTATTTTGTGGAGCTTAGACACATTTTTGACCATGTACATTACAACTTGGTTTTCTTCCTTGCACCACAGAATCTACTCCATGATATCATGTTGTGGTGTAAGCTAGAATATTTCACGGTATTAATCTAATTCCCATATTTCCTATAAATTGATAAAAATCATTTAAATCCATCATTCTTCCACCCATTCTCTCATTTCTTGAGTCATCCGTGTGCATCCTTTAGAGGAATTTCTACCCCCTTCCAATTGTTTTGATCCCCGAGTTCAAGTGATTTGTTTTTAGTAATCACAGGATTCCAATCCGTGGTCTTCCTCTAGGATTTTTTTTGATGGTATTTAGCTTCCAGACTCCATTTATGATTATTATTTAAGAATTGGATCTTGGAAACAAAATAAAAATTGAATAAAGTGTCTAGATCTATAAGATTATGTAAATATTCCTTATGCCAATTGATTATGAGGTATGTGGTTTTTACCTATTTCCACTTTCTCTAGAATTTGAAGGATTTTAGATTCCTAAAAATTTATTTCTACTCAAAATGAAATTCTCATGTTGAATCTGTACCAAAAAACAGTCTTGCAGGTGGATATTGAAATCTTAGGTTGCGAATGATGCCCACAACATGGTTGATAAAATGATTTAATGGTTTCCCTTAAAACAAAAGTTAGGGTTGGGTGTGAAAAGATAAAAAAAATAATAGATTTGGAATGTGTTAATATTTTCATTTTACCATGCCTTTTTTATATAGAATTAATTCTTGGCAACATAATGGAGGCATAAGAAGGAATATTACCAAGTGATGGCTTGGTGAAGGACTAGTTACCCCTCATGAGTAAAGGGACTATCATTCGACATGCATGTGTGTATGTGTGAGAACTGAAAATATGGAACCCAAGTGGGTTTAGAATATTTTTGGCTACTATTTACAACTTTATTTCATATAATATCTATGAAACTATTTTAAATGATTTGTCATTTAATACAACTATTTTATAAAAATTGTCAGCTAATCCAATTCTTTTTTTATGGAATGTGGGAAAATTCTCCTGAGGTTTTCATACTAGGCATGATCATTCACCCCTTGTATATTCAATTTAGTACATATGAAGATTATGTTTTCCATGATATAGTAAAGGGGAAGATTTCATATTTCAGTAGTGGTGCTTCTTGATGTAGTTATCATGGAGGTGGGAGATGGATCTTGGGAGTTGGCAGTGTGTCGTGAGTCTAGAGCGGTGCCACCTTATCATGCATGTATTTCTTTATTTTAGAGTATGAGTCATTTTGGTTTATTATTTATACTATTATTGTGATTACTATACTGTTACACTTTCAATTTTCAGCTTTAATCATGAATCATTTATATAGTTTCCTTGGGTTTTCTTATTTTGTGGTTGTATGCATGTGTGTGTGTGTGTGAAAAGGGTAAAAAACACCCCATATTTCATGTTAAACCCTCATAATTTTTTACACCCTTTGGTGTCCAAGGAATTTTACCTAAGGTCTGTGGTACCTTGGCTCTTTCCAAGATAATGGTTAGAGTCGGGATGTTACAAATGGTATCAGTTTGGTTGATGTGTCATTTAGGATGGAAGCAAGAAGATAGGATGAATCTGGACTTAAAATGTATAAATATACATAGGTAAACTATTTTTGAAAAACTTCATGTTACCTGGGTGGTCCATATTAAAAAATCATTTAAAATACTTCTAGATGTATTGTAACCTCATCATTGTGGGTTTAGTCAATGAGAGTAGAGTATCGTGAATTAGAAAAGAGAATTTCCACTAAGATTTCATCATCATATGATAATTTTATTTTGGTACGGTTCTACTTTGATATTTGTTATTCTGATGTGATATATGATATAACATTAAATAAGAAAGTAGTGAAATATTTAACTAGTAATTGTTGTCATGTCTAGAGAACAAAAATCCCATGATTGAGGAGAATGAGATACCAACAAGAGGGTGCATCAAATAATCCAGATCCTCATATACCACTGGCGAATCGACTGTCCAAAGTATTGTGGACGAAATCTAGGCTTTCAAGAAGGGACCTTGGGTTGACGAACCTCATCGCATGAATCACTCATCAGAATTATTTAAGTAGAATCCACCAATGTTTGGGGTGATTTAAGACATGAACAAGAATAATTATGGTCGGTTAGGATAAAAAAGATATTTGACTTCCTCAAAACTCTAGATGTGATGAAGGAGAATCTATTGATGTACATTATTAAAGAATTAACACAATAATGGTGGGAATTAACTTTTTAAGAGAAGTTGGACCATAGTCTTACATAGGAGGGGTTCAAGGAATTGTTCAATAAAAATTATTATATGCAAAAGTTTTAGGTAAAGAGGATTTCATAATTCTTCTAGCTGAAATATGGAAGTATGAATTTGACTGAATATGCCGCACAATTCACACACTGAGTGTGTTTATCACCAAAGGTATCTTATAAAGAAAGACTGAAGGCATGAATACTCAAGGTAGGTCTATGAATTGATATTCACTCTAAGGTAGTCATGTTCTTTATTAAAAATTATATAGAGATGGTGAACAATGAACTGGAAGGAGAGAGAAATATTGAAGGCAATCCTAGTGGAGGAGACACCATTATCCATCCAAGTGTAGGAGCGAACTCCAGTATAGAGAATTTTTGGAAAATAGAGAGCTATTACTAATACATTAGTTCTCCAAAGAATCATTCTATGAGATCAATCTCTTATACAATACATTATAGAAATGTACTAGGTTACATTCAGTGTTCCACTCTTCTACAAAAATAAAGTGTACTACACCACCTTGGGATTATCCCAACTGTTGAAAAAGAGGAAATCTCATGAAATATTGCCTCATAACTCTAAATTCAATAGGATGAGATGGATCAAGACAGTCTCATATCTCCCATTATCAATTGGAATAATATCACCAGAATAGTTCTCACCCTCAAAATCAGGTAAACCATGATGAATCCAAGAACATTTCGATTGTCTAGATGAAACCATAATAAGGAATCAAAGATTATTCCATGATAGCTTATTAGAAGTTATATTGTGTTTAGTAGACTATTTCAACTGAATAACCAAGTCCCTCGATTGTGTGAGGTACCATAATTTTGAACTCAACCCTTATAAATTTATTATTTAAAACTCATGCATCACATTCTTTTTTTTACTTCTCACTTGGTTAAACAACTAGTTTTACACATGGAGATGATTCCTTGTGTCATGAGTATCAAGATACTTCTCATCCAGTAGGAATGAAGAGGATTAAAGTACCCATGATATACCATTACCATTGATACAATATAGTTCCTTTGGGATTTTACTATCTTATATATGAATATTTTTTATATAATATTTGTAATGTACTAGTTAGTATAATTGAAAGACCATATTGATTGATATGCTCAGTATGTAAATTTCACATCCCTGGATGGAACTATGAATTTATTGAAACGAGATTGAGATATGAATTCTGGTATAGAAGTACCTTTAGTGGTAATAGATTAAACCTTTTCTAGTAAGCTAGTAACAATGACTTTAATAACTCAAAATGAAACAGGAGATAAGAATCTTCCGGTAATAGATAGTGTACTGATTCCAAGTTGTATTTCCAAATGCTTTATCTAGGCTACCCATTGAATGAGAAATCAAGTTTTCTATCAATTTTATTCTAGGAGTAAGCTCTATTTTACTTCTGTTATATAGAATGGGTCCAATAAAGTTGCTATAATTAAAGGTCAATCTAGAGTAATAGATATAAAGGATTCATTAGAATAAGTACATTACCTTGGTTTTCTCTAGTTTTTCTGTACAGAAGATAGATAATTCTCTTTGACTTTGTATTGACTATCGTAAAATTAATCAAGTAATGATCAATAATCAGTACCCTCTTCCATGAATTAATGATATTTTTGATCAATTGAAGGGATCCAACTGGTTCTCTAATATTTATCTACGAATGAGATATCATAAACTCAAAGTCCGGAAGAGGATATTTGGAAGACATCATTTCATATTCGATACTACAATTATGACTACATTATCATGCCCTTTGGTTTGAAAAATGAACTTCCGGTTTCCATGGAATTGATGAATCATATATTCTAAAGGTATCTTGTTTCCTTTTTCATGTTATTTTTTGATGATATTTTAGTTCACATTCAATGTAAGAATGATCATTAAGAGAAATTAGAGATACTCAGCAAACTCTTCGATTACTGAATTTATACTAAAAATTATAAGTGATACATTTAAATACAAGAAGTTTGTTTCCTTAGGAATTTCATTTCTGAACAAGGAATATCATTTGACCCTAGTAAAATTGAAGAATTATTTTCTTCAAATCCATCCAATAATTTCTTTGAGAGGTGTGGTTTTCTAGGGTCTTATGGCTATTCTCTTCATTTTATCTAAGATTTACCTAGGATTTCTTTTCCCATGATTTCATTAATGAGAAAATGAATTCAATTATATTGGACTGAATATTTTTATAAATACTTTTAGAATATAAAATATCATCTTACTTTTAAATATATTCTTGTCTTACTAGAACAAGGTTAGGGATATGTGGTATATTGTGATCTATCTAGATTTGGACCAGGTTGTGTTTTTATACAGAGAAGTCATATTATGGAATATTCCTAGAGGAAGTTAAAAACAAATGAAAAACGTTATCCAATGCATGACATGAAATTAGTTTCAGTGGTCCATACCTTAAATTCATTGTGCCACAATCACTGATAATAAAATCTTGAAATATATCTTCTCTCAGGGAGACTTGGACTTTAGGCAACAATTTTTGGTGAAATATCTCCAGATGTTTGACTTTATCATGGTGTATACAACCTAAAAAGGGAATTTAGTGGATAATTATTTGAGTTAGAAGTATTATAATAACATGGTCAGAGAGGCTCATGACCAATAACATTTAATGAGTACCATTCCTAACAGACATCAAGACTGTACAAAATAGAATGAAAATGTAGTTTTCTTCCTGGAAACTATTTTCCAGATTTTATGGATTTATTATAATAGGAACAACAAATATATATTGAATAAATCACCATTATATCAACCCTAAATGTCAATGAGACCATGGATGGTCAGATAGAGGATGAAAACATAGGGTTTCATTTTCAGAATCAAAATGTGGTACCTCAGTCTTTTCGAGAACAAATTATTTCAGCATACCACCATTAAAGATGGGATATTCACCTATGTTCATAGAAATTATATAAAGAAATGAAATATAATTCTGATGGTTAGGTATGAAAATAAATATTGCTTTTTATTTCATTAAATGTATCACTTGCCAATAGATAAAGGCTAAACATCAACATCTAGCTGGTATGCTGCAATCTATGCCTATACCAATTTGGAAATGGGATAATATTTCCATTTAATTTTTCTCTGGTCAACCACAAATTCATTAGAAATGTGATTCTATTTGGGTAATTATATATCAATTGAAAAATTCCGAACACTTTCTCCCAATTTGAGAGGTCAAAACAGTGAAGGATCTAAAAAATATGTATATTCAGGAAGTAGTTAAGTTGGATGGAGTACAAAAATCTATTTTCTCTAATAGATATCCTCGATTTACGTCTCGATTTTCGAACCATTTTTAATAGGATATTAAAACCCAATCGACCATGAGCATGAAATAGCATCCTCATATAGATGGGTAGCCCGAGATTATGATTTAGACATTAGAAGATATGATTAAAGATTGTGTTATGGGAGTTAATGTCTCAAGGGAAGATTATATTCCATTGGTGGAGTAATTATATAATAATAGTTATTAGGACATGATATATATGGCTCAGTTTGAGGAATTATATGGACTTCCATGTACCTCTACACTTTTTTGGGGTAGAAATAGGAGAACAATCACTAATTAGACTGTCATTTATATGAGACTACCTAAAATATTTAGATGAACATGAAGCATATGAATAAGACCCAAATATGATAAAAATCATATATAGATCATCATCATCACACATACTCTTTTGATGTAGGTTATTTTTTTTCTAAAAGTGTCACCGCGATTGGGTCATTATCATTTGGGGAAGCAAACGAAAAATTGCTCCACTATATGTTGGAACATTTATGATTTTGGAATGTATTGGAAACATTGCATACCGACTAACTTCAACACTAAGATTTAGTGCTATCTATATGTTTTCCATGTTTCTTAATTGAATAAGTACCATTCAGATCATAGTCATACGATTAAATTGGATCATGTTACTCTTGAGCCTGATGTGATGTTTATTCATAAATCGATTAAGATTATAGATAGACTGGGAAGGAACATGAGAGGGAGAACTATTTCCTTAGTATGATTATTATGGTAGGACGGACAGATTCAATAAGAAACATGGAAACAAGAGTAATTCATGTCAGAGTAATGAAAAATACTCTTTAAGGAAAATGTCAATCACTAGCCTTCTGAGGATGAAAAAATAAATGATGGAGAGAACATAAAACCTCTAATAAGTAATATTTCATTGAAATATACTAATAGGAAATTGACTACACTCACATTGAACAACTTTTAAACACATGGATTATATTTGTTTCTTATGAAACCAAATTTTCTTAATGATTCATCAAACCAAATATTCCATGAGATGGATGATTACTTCAATATATAAATGGATAGCTATAACTTTCATACATTATTAGCATAATTTTGTGTCACAAACCCTTCTTGTTGTGTTATATAAACATATTTTTAATTTTTTTATTATGGAAATATATTTTGATATTTATTTTCTAAATATCATAATCAGGGAGAATGTTATAATAATTCGAATTTTGATTTTTTAAAACATGGAAATAAGAGAAAATATTTCATCAAAATTTATGCCTAGATGATGCTTAAACCCTTTACCTACTAGATATTATTTATTGTTACTCACTTTACCATCTATGTATAGTTTTCACATGAATACCCATTTTAACCCATTGACCTTTATATCAACTGACATATTGACCAAAACTCGTACTTAGTTTAGATACATGGAATCCATCTCATAATTCATGGATTCTTTTTATCTAGTAAATTATTAGCTCTATAATACCTCCTTGTAGAAAAAAGGATCATTTTTAAACCCATAATGAGTCACTATCTTCGATGACTAGAAAACCATATCTTTTTGGTTCTCTAACCTATCAAGTGATCCTATGTAGTACTTTTTTCTTAGGAATAACCTATTCTACTGGGAAATGTATAATGTATTCATACACTAACTCTAGTGTTTTTTGAGTATAAACTTTATCGAAGTCAATATTAGTCCCACTATATCTTTTAGAGCTATTACCTCTCTCAAGAAATATAATTTGTATTACTATAATGAAATTCTTATATGAGGGGTTATATAGGTAACATAACCTTGTTTTCTTGGATATACTATAACAATACACTTCATAACCAAATATGCTATTTTTTGCTATATATGACCTTAACGAATTCCACATAACCCTATACATGAGTATGAGATAACACAATTTTTTTTCCATACATCAATTCCTAAGGCATTCCATTTTCCACCTTAGTTAACCCTTAGTTTAGAATATATTTGGTAGCCTTGATTTCATATCCCCAAATGGATAATAGGAGACATTAATGACTCATCATCAACCTTACCATGTTAATTAAGGTATTATTCTTCCTTTTAATGACATTGTACTATTGTGGTGTATAAGGGGTGTATAATTCCCCAGACCCACACTCCAAGATCTGGTGCTAAAAATACAATATCTAATAATACTATATTTAATACTAACAGAAAGTGACCCAAAATTAACCCTTAAATTTATAATATCATTAATAATTATTGAGTAACTATACTCCCAAAATATTTTTAGGTTTACATATTAAGATAATTTGGATAACTATTATATATTAGAACCCACATTTTCAATTCTAATGGAATTTTCTCACTAAAGAAAAATCCCAGAATTACACCCCTACACCACTCACAAATAGACCTTGAAACCAGCATAATTGATCTTACTCATCCATATCCCTATGTAAAAACATTTTAAAACATTGGGTGGGAAATCATAGTTCAGTAAGGGGCTTTTAAAAAGGATATATCTCTTAGACCATTGAAAAATAATAGAAAACATTTAAACTAGTGTTCCTTTAAAATACTAAAAACTTTGAGTTTTTATAAAACCACATTAATCATGAAATCAGTTTATCACCCAAAATGGTTAATAAATCCTTTTCATATCTATTATAAAGGAAGAGAAATGGTTTTGAAAATTTCATGTAGAAGATATGAAAATATTTAAGTAAAACCTTCTTTCTTGAATCACAAATCTTTAAAGTTAAGAAAAACCATTTATTTTCCTAAAAACACAAAACCTTTATCCATGTAAGGTTTAAAAATTTATTTTCTTAAAAAATAAACTTATTTTTATAAAATATAATGACTTACATTTGAACGTTTTTGAAATTAAAGAAAAATAATAATATAATCTCGAGAAGCTATATTCATAATTCTTTCACCATGGAATCATCTAACCAAATAATTAGAACTTCATATATTAATTGAATAATATAATTGGATAATTCAAAATTTATATATCAATTAAATCACCTAATATAATAATTCCCACTTCATATCTTAAATGAACCACCTAATCAAATAATTCCAAATTCATATTTTAATATAATCACCTAATCAGATAATTCCAACATTCTATTAGGAGTAAATCATATCAAGTTAACTCTATCATAATTACCTAATTCATTGGAGGGATTAAATGGACCCACCCATCGTATAGAGTATAATGTTCTTTAAGGGTTTGGGTTTATTCATCATTCCCATTTTTATTAATAATTCTTAAGAATCACATCTTAAGTAAAAATATCTGATAAATTTCACTATTTTGCATCACAAAACTCATTTTAGTAATAAAAATCATTAAAAAATTTCCCAAATTATTTCATAAAATTAAATGTTTAAAATAAATACCTAATATAAATTATTTCAATAAATTCAAATATTATTGGTGAAATCTCAATAAAAGGAACTTCTGAGAAATATTAAGGCATAAAATAATGGTTTTATGAAGAACATATCGAATATCCCTAAATACCCTCATTAGATTGAAACATTAAAAACCTTTATAAAATACACTTTTTAAAGAAATTATGATTTTTTGATGAAAATAATGAGAGATAAAATTTAAAACTAAAATTTATAATAAAATCATCCAATCTCATAAAAATATTATTTTCAAAGGTTGTGCAGGAAATAACTTATATAAAAGTTTTTGGGTAGTGGTTTTTAAAATAAATAACCCATAGAGAGTGTCGGTCATCAAATTATGTAGTATAAGAAAGTGATTATATAAATTAAAAAACTTAAAATATTTTAAGTGCCTACCTATTTAAATAGGTGAACTCTACTATTCTTTTCATTATAAAAAAACAAGTATATTATAAACATAACATGAAATAAAATTAAAAATGGATTTCTTAAAATATAGTTTCTTACTCTTTATTATTACACTAATCTATTATATCACATGTGTATATAGTTTGACTTCAAGTAATAAAAAAAGATCTTGATAAGATTTTATCTAAAATGAATTCATTAAATTATATCTTTCTATTGCTATACATGACTCACACTCTACTGAAACACTTTAGACGTATTATCTTCAAACCTATTAAAATATTTATAAATTTCATACAAGAACATACATTATAACAATGAAGATCACACTAAGACTCTACCCAACCAGATCCTTTAATTTCCCTATAAAATATTCTATAAAATCCAAACACATAACTTTTATGGAGGATGAGAACTCACTGGCTTAAAAAAAATATCAAACTATTACAGTGCATACAAACTTATAAATGATTTTTCAAAAATTTGGTCATCCCACTCATGTCACATTCTATACTTTGATCAAAATTTCTGACAAAAGTTTCTCATAATACACTAAATTTAGTTTCCCAATGCAAAACAATATATTATATATATACACGCATTGATATTTCTGTAATAACCATACGTCAGGGGATAAAAAAATAGAATTTAATTCCATTTTAAAAGGATTTGAATTCATATTTTTAATGTGATGAATAATACCTGTATTAAATTAGTACCACATCGGTTTCTCAGTCCATCCAACGCTTTCTCATTACTCTAGATACGATAATGTAGTACTGAAAAAAATCCAAAATCCTGGCAGAAAATCCTCAATGGTTTCCATACTAACCTACTTGGTGGTGAGAATCACCCACCTTATATTATTATTCTGAACCATTCCTAATCAAATAATCAAAATTACTCATCTCACCAGTGTTTTCCCTATGGTTTACCCTTTTGTGAAATGAAAACTACCTTTACATGAGGGTATTTATTACCCTTATATGAGCCTGGAGATTACCCTTATGTGAGATGGGGAACTAGTAACTACTTTTACATGATATGTGAATACTTGGAATGAATTTTACATAGATAATTGATAGTAACTTTACTCAAGAATAGAATAATCCATACACGAGTACAGTTTGATCCATTAACCCTTACTCGAGTTGCTAGGATATTGGTCATACTCTTACAAAAAAATCTAAAAATATATCTATATATATAATCCTTTATAAATATATTGTCTACAAACAAGTCATACAAAATAGTCATTATTTTTTTTTAAAAAGTATAATTCTTATAATCTATTTACTTCTTTTCAACCTATCTTTTTACAAATAAATTATATTTATTAAATTTAAATTTAATATTAAATTAATTATTATATTAAACATATTTATAGTAAATTAATTTTTTTATATTTTATAATATTTATACATCTCAAAAATTATTGTATTACTACTTTTATGATTCATCATCATATATCAAATTACTTCAAATCATTAATATTTAATTTATTAACCTATAATCCATTAATCTATGAATGTATTCTCAATTATAAAAGAAAATTTGTTTATCATATATATTTTGAAATGAGAACATTTTAAATATAATTTCATGTATAATAAACATCTATCTATATGTATTTCTCAAATGTTACAAGAAATACAAACATAATTAAAGTATTACTCTTATAATATGAACATTTTAAATTGGTTTATCCAATATATTATGGATCACATGGTTGTAATAGTCCATGGTCAAATATAAATTTATATCCTATGATGCAAGACAAGGTTTTCCAGGCTCATTTACTAATGAGTGTATATGGGTTAATTATTTTCTATTATTAATCACTTGTTAAATTTTTTTTTTCTTAATTCTAATTAAATGAATGACGAGGTTTGATTTTTTGGTGTGTGTGCATGATAGTAAAAGTAAATTGAAAAATAAACCTAAAAAATGTTAGTAGGGAAAGGGATAGTACAAGATTAGGCAAACACATGTCATTAACTATCCAAATTGGTCACTTAAGAACCATTGCAATCATTTATAGATCACTAAACTCAACTTGATTACTGAGTCTTAGTTTAATTTTTGAAATCTCCAAGGAAAACCAAATATCACCCCCTCCATGTTTTCGATTGATGGAAATTCCACAAACACAGACAATCCATCACCATTCACCCATTCCCAATCATACAATGTTCATAACTCTATCCACACAACTCTAATTGAATATAATATGGATTGAGATAAGTAGAGGACATAATTCAGTTTGTATTTTAATGGGGTTTTGATAATTACTAGGATACAATGATAATTTTCTTCATGATCCCCAAGAAAATCCACTGCCTCGCCATTTCATAATCGAGAACTAAAAGAAATGAATGAGAAATAATTAAGAGCATCATGAGTCTTCCCCTAAGACTTTTCCTCAGTCCATTACTATAATTTCATAGAGTTTTAGAGACCACTATCACAAAATATTGGAATATAACATACACAAATAACAATAGAGGAAGAAGAATGGAATTTCACACAAAAAAGATTGAAATATAGAGTAGAATAAAAATTAAAATAGTTATCCCTTAGAGGAAAATTTTGGGTTTTCAAACATTACTCCTTATATTAAATACAATCTCCCATTCATACTCCCTAGAAAATAAATCATTCCCATTTTCCCATTTTTGAAGTCTTTATGTTTCTGAAAATAATTAGAGCAGAAGTGTTTCAGTTCTTCATGAAAACAATGGAAGTTGGGTTCTATGAGAGAATTTTTTATCGAAAATGATGCTACAGTACCCATGTGAGGAAATGAGGTGGTGTATTCATTGGGTTTCATATAAATTGAGTTTTTTGGGTTCAATAAAATAGTATTGGGCTGTGATAGTGGACATAAAAATTGAGCCTAGTATAATAGGTCTTAAATGTGTTGGGGATGATCCTAGACTTAGGCCTAGTTTAGTTATCTTGATGACAAAAGTGTGGAATGTTTGTGTATGGTTCATATTTTAAACTAATGAATTGAGTCTGGTGGTATATAATATCTTGGATTATGTGCTTTGATATAAGGAATTTGATCACGTGGATGTACGATAGTTTTAATTCTGAGTATGAAAACTGGAATCTAGAATTGGATGGTAAGACCTACATCTATCCACTATGTTTTAAAGGGATCGACTAGAATTGATTTATTTTGGGATGAAGTAAAAAAATGATTTGTAAGGGTTGATATTTGAAGACCTAGAACCAAGATCTGTGGATATCAAAATCCTCTTCTAACTAAAAACACACTTCAAGTAGGGTGACTGGCCCACGAAAAATTGTTGATTCCGAATGGGTGCGATTTGATTATCACTTTATAATAAACCCAACTATCACTAAAACATAGGTATATAGAAAAATGTAATTATATGGTCTAACCCATAGGGAGATCTAGAAAAGGCTGGTGACCTAGTAACTAGACCTAACAGTGGATTCCTCACGTGATTGTAATGGTTGGGTTTTAAGGCTAAGTTGATTGATTTAACATCAGATGATAATCAACAGATCAAGATCAATTTCAAGGAGAATATAAAAAGGGTATTCCTAAATCTAGCTTGAAATGATCTTACGTATTAGGCTATGATATAGTGCATAAGTCAATAATTAGTTTTGGTTAAACTAAATGGATCTACCATGATTGGGAACCATTCTTTGGTTTATAGGTGGTCCACAACCCAGGCGAATAAATCTTAACTTCAAAGGTATAAATCTTCAGAAGATACTTTTCGTAGTATTATTAAATCTAATTAGGCTAGGGTCATTTTATTGAAATTACCTAAATCATTTTTATCTAAAATAATTTGATTAACATGATTTATTAACCTAATTCCTAGCTAAATCATTACCCAAGTTTTGATTTAAGAATTAATTTGGTTTATTCTACCCCTACTCTCAACCCCTAACACTAATTGGGTTAGCTATTCCTGGTATTGATGATATTAAATTAATGAAATAATAGTAAAAATATTGACATGTTCATTATGAAATTAATTATTAAAGTAAGTAAAATCAACTAATGCCCTTAATTGGAATGAAGAAATAGAAAATCACACAACATTTGGAATTAAAACCAACAATAGGAATTGAAACCAGTAGTTTATAGAATAATAATAAGAAATAAAAACTCCTTCATATGAAGTGTATTAGAATAGGATGAACAAAAAAATGAAATGAGAGAAACTGGGTCTCAAAAGTTCATAAAAAAGAGTAAAATAAAGAAGAAAGAAGTTGAAAGATCCCATCCAAAATCAGAAGCACTAGAATATAAATCGGCTGAGCAACTAATGATGTGTGAGGATTTCACATCATGAGTCACATTTAAATCAATTCTTTCTTGAAACTTTCATTTCATGTATTTGTGCTTCACATCCTGTAATGAGATATTAAAATATTAAAATATTATTTATCTTTTGAAAGTCATGGAGAATTTCAAGACTTGTATCTAATTTATCAGTCACCAATTTTATGTCTTTCACATTATGTAAATTATTCACACCCTCATATTCTTTGCCTTAAAGGATTCATGTTTTTATATCTTTGATGGACCGTTGTTTAGTCTACAAGGGCCATATATTTGAGTATTATATGTTATGATTTAGATTCATGATGTGAAGTTTATTAAAATTTTAAAATTATATAAATACCCTATTTAAATATTTATATCATATTTCCTATAATATCCAGAAAACATTGAAGGCATTATATTATAAAAAATGAAAAAATCAAATAGAAATGATACCAAAAAATATATATGAATTTATCTTATCATATTCCCCCTCACTGGAACAATTTTTTGTCCTTCAGAAAAAATCACCTCAACAAGGATTCAAAAGGAGAATCTTTTGAATAAGAAATGAGCATTATAACCACGAAAAAAAATTATTAATAGAAAAAATATAACTCTCCAGGATCAATACAGTAGAAAAAATTAGTCATTCATTATAATGAAGTTCTTTAGTCAAATCCTTTATTCTTTAAATTTCAATTCTAACTATTTTTTAGCAGCTGTACCTATGTTTGAATTTAACTCACTATGAATTATTTCTTATCACTCAAGGTAAAATGTAATTATATTTATTCTCATATCCTGAATACATGTTCCTAACCATATGATTGAATTGGTTACAACATATCCACTCTATAAAGATAATACATAATTATCCTTGAGGGATTTAGTAATAAATTTCAAATTACTATAGATAAATGATAACAAATAAATCTTGAAAAGGAGGGTAAAATCTTAAGTATAATGCATGATAATAGGGAATAGTGTAATGATGATCCTCCTCTAGAATATATAAACTCCACAGTCCCATAATCTTATGGAAGGTACATGGATGTGCCATAAAAATGTAATGAAAATATACTTTTTCTTATTTTATCTTTTTTTTTTCAAAATTCATGATTAGGAAAGATCTCGCATCCACCTCCTAACAATTTATGATCCACTATGAGATCATCGGTCTAGTAATAGTTATTTTTTACCTTTCTCAAACACAACCAATTTTTTATTTATCTTTTTTTAGAAATAGGGTAATCATGGAGTACATAAAAATTAACCATGGAAAACATCCTTATGATCAAGTGAAAATGCCAACGCACATCGCAATAAAAAAAATCCTATGTCCACCAGTAACGATCATTCGTCAACACTTATTCATGTGATAATCATGTAATCATACCAAGAGAAGTGTTTTAAGAGATAAAATAGGATTATAACATGGACCGATACTAACAAGGTAATTCATGGATTCTATGAGCTAAAAAAGGATAAATGTACAAGTGGTTCATAGAAAAAATAGATCAACATAATTGAATCAAACATTTTAACAATGTATTTGTTCATCCATAGCCTTAATAAGATCCAAATGCATGTCCTGATCATTTTACATTCCCTAAGCATCTCTTAATAAATATCCTAGAAAATAATAGGAAAAATTAGGTAAAGAGTCATCTCAGGAATGGGAATAGATATAAAAGGGAAATCACTCAAGTCATAGTAACTAGTAATAATTCATTAAGAAGGAATTGAAAGAATTTTGAATAAGAAATAAATTACTCAACTTTGAAATCATTATAAAATTATAATAAATATTAAATAATATATTTGAACACTTTCTATCCAAAATGAATATTTTATTTACATGGGTGTAATGATATTTCAAGTTAAATCATGTTTTAAATGAAAAAAAATCTAATAGTATAATGAGAAAAAGAAACAATATTAGTGTAGACATCATAAATCTCAATAATTCCCCCCCCAACAATTGAAATGAAACAACATGAAACAAATTTTGGGAGTGATGTGGGATATATAAAAATGTTAGTATAAATAAATTTGAAATGGAAAGTATGAAATAAGTGTAAGGAATTGAGATATCCTTGTAACAAATGTCCTGAAATGGGGGAAAATTATTGATGATGTTTCAAAATTGGGATAATTATAAAATAGTTAGAAACAAAATATACTATCAATAAAAAAATAATCAGTTCATAGGATATAATCAATATATAAGTTAGAAAATGGGTAGGTTTACAAGTATAAAAAATGGATATCAACTTAGAGAGGTGTAATTGGAGCAGAATACAAACCAAGTATTGAGGAAAATACCTAAAAGGAAAACCTATGAAAATAAAGTAAATGACCTATCAAACAAAATAAAATCTCAAAAGATAAAAAATATGGGTTTCCTTCCATAAAGTGTTAATAGAAAAATCACGACACAGATGGATTGAAAAAGATCAATTGGTTTAATCCATCAAATCTTCTATCTTATTCCTCTTTTATTAACTGGTAGTAGTATCCTAATGATCTAAAGGTCACTTTGTGGGGTTCAACACCTAAAAAATGAGCTAACTAAACATATCATGTGGTATCTTGAGCATCAGTGTAGGTCGTAGATGGAGCTCCTAGAGATATCCTAGTATTCACCTATATTAGGAACTACCTCATGGGTAAGGTCATATGGTATCCTAGTAGGTGAATCAATAGACATAACATATGCAGAAGATCAAGACACAATAAACTAAATGCACAATTATGGAGCACAAAGTAGGGAAAGAATTTTTAGTCAAAAATATCTTATTCCTTAAATTAGATAATATAAACATTACAACCAAGGTTAGGGAATATATTTAACACATAAAAACACCCAAAAAGATAAAATAAGGGGAGGATTACATTGGGTAATAAATAAGTAAGGTGGGAAGAATCTCCACTAGTAGCATCGGTGGACCCCTCCCAAATAGTGGGTGTTTGGATCTGCCACGCCATATTGATGTCAGGGATAGTTGCAGGGGTAAGTGGATTGAACATAGAAATAGGTGATGTTGTGTTTAGAGCATAGTTATTCACCACTTTTAAAACCAAGAAACAGGTTAGAGGAGGTGATATGTAGATCTAGATAATGGCCGAATGTTTGTAAGTGGGATCGATAAATGGAATCTTAGATATAGAAGGAATAGTCAGGCCCTTTTCCTCACCACATGTTCTCTGCCAAAAACTAATACTAGGCATCAGGGTTATATACTCTAAAGAAAGGTCTATCAGGGTGGTTGATGGTGCTATGGTGGTAGGGGTGGGTATGGTATGAGATGAGGTAGTGGTAGGGAAAAGGGATATATTAGTGAAGGGAATGATGAAGTGATGGTAAATACACCTATGGTTCTCCAAAATACATTGGCTGATGCTGTCATATCGGTGGAAAAACTCCTTGAGATTCGATGGAATGTGAAGGGTAGGCACAAAATGAGGAGTGGGTAGTACCTTAGATGAAGACCTTATAGTATCGGGGGGGGGGGGGGGGGTATTCTTGGAATCAATAGTAGGTAGAGTTGTAGGGGGTGTGCATAGTGAAACAAGAGTGGGTCCTTCATGAGATGGATCATGAGGATTTAATACCTCATCAGTATCCTTAGTATACTTTCGATTCTACTCATAGCTAATACCTCTCTTCCAAAGAATCCTCATATCGTGGAGTAGCATAATACTAATTGAATTCATTGGTCGTAATGATAACAGGGGTTGAGATGAGTCAAAGAAACCCAAATGATGTTCCATATGAGTAATAATGTTCCCACCCATCAAAGTGACACAATCCATCCTTCCCTATGCTTCATAATAGAGGGATAATTTTCATTCCATATTGATAGTGGTGTCACCCATGGAGAAATAAAGAATTAGTACCTCAATATGAATTATGAACCCAAGTGAATCACCTATGGCCAACCAAGCATGGGCTAAATCCTGATAAACTATTTGTAGAGTTGCACCCCTCAGCTAGGAGCACTTCACTGTGCATGGGTCATGGAATCTCTGGGGCCATGGGATATCAATGCCTAGATCCTCAGAGTGTCTATATTATTCATGTAAATTATCAAGTTAGAGTAGGTAGGAGAGGTAAAAAATTCATAACAATAAATACCCAATCCGACTCCAAACTCTTCTAGCATGAGCTCCCATGGCCTGCCACATAGACGAAAGGATACATGTGTGATTTCAAGATCCAAAGTAGATGGGAAATCATGAAATAGATCTTGATATATCTCCTAACATACCTCAATGATTTGGGATATATGCATTCAACCTATGAACACCATGACTTCCTCTTCCATGAGGGTATTCTCAAGAAGAAAAGGACTGAGTGTCTTTTTGGTCTGCATTAGCTTCGTCTAAAGATAGACCAAGAAATCCAAAGGCTTAGGATCATAAAACTAGAGGTAGGGGTAGATCTATGACTTTTGGATAGTGCCCTATAACTTATGGAATGAAGAAGGGGAATTATGGGAAGTTGTTGGACTGGTAGGGCCTAATGAAAATTGATGTGGGGAAGGTTCTGCTGGTGGTAGTGGTAGATCAAGTGTCCGGTGCTTTTTTGGTAAAGGATTGTTTTTCTAGGTCACATGATTAGAAGATAAAATGTTTACACTATTCACGTGGGCCATAGTAGTGAAGATGAATGGATAGAGTGGGTAAGGGGGCATGGATGAAGCGTCTCCACATAGACAAATGAGGAATGGAAAAAAGGAGGAGGCAAACCATCTAGGTAGCGGAGAAGAGGGATCTTGAGTGAAGCAGTGGAGGAAAATAGGGCATCGCCTTTGAACCCTAGGTTCATGGATAATATAGGCATCCTGAATTATTCAAGTAATGAATTGAATTCTCGATGTGAAATTTTAATGATTTTTCCCAGATTACAAAAAATTATATCATGAATGATATATACGATGTGAATTAAGCCTTTTATAAAACCTCTTCCCACGATTCTATATCCTACTTCCAATGAAGGTCTATTTTAAACCTACTTCTAGTGACACTGAACCATTCTAATATTATAAAATCTACTCTAATCTAAGGAACCTAACCTGGGTTGCCTCATAGTAAGCACATAATTTAATGTTTAGAGCTAGAAAAACCTCAGATCAAATTAATTTTATAGAAATAACACACTATTCTTGAAATGTTTCATGGTAGATTTCAATAAATAGACATTAAACATAAAGGGTTGTACATTTCTTCTTTGAATTTCTATTATTATATAAGAGAAAAAGTTAACAACTTTTAAAGGTCCTGACCACTTGGATTTCGGTTTTCAGGGTAAAATATTCAGACAGGAATTAAATAAAAGAAATTTATCCCCCAATGTGAATGTCCATCATGAGATTCATTGGTCATGCCACTAATTTGTTTTATATTTATAAATCCATGAATTTTCATAAGTTTCCCTTTAGAACTCTTACTATTAATCCATTTTCAACAATATTTTCTAGCCAACTTTTTGAGAAACCATTTTTTTATTTTTGATTACCTAGTAAGATTAGTGTTCTAGTTCCCCTGGTAAGTGAAAGGGGTTTTCATACCCATGTAAGAAAATAGAAGTGCTGATGGGTGTTTTATAGGTTGTATGGTATTACCAAAGTGTGTTGTCAATTTTGAGACTCCAATCATTCCTACTTTTATTCATTGTCTTTTTTAGGATTTTTTGATCTACCGATTTTATAATTCCACTTTCCCACTAGTTTATGGATGGTAGGGGTCCCAGTGTTGTATAAAATCTCTTATTTTCGTGAAATACATTAATGAAAATATTCTTAATGTGCATTCCCATAACACTAATGAGTAAAAGGGGAATCCAAATCAGGAAAAGATTTTTTTTATCTTTAGAAATTGCATGACTATTTTGGTTGTTCCTGGGGTAGTGGATTTTTATTTTAGCTATTTTGAAACAAACTCTATGACGATCAAGATGTAAAAATTTCCATGGGAATTGGAAAATAAGACCATGAAACCTATCCACCAAATATTGAATATTTCTACTTCTAGGATGGGTTTCTAGGTAATATCATTTCATTTACCAAAGGTGTATATATGTTTTCATCAATCAAAACTTTTTACAAACCATATTTTATCCCATTGGAGTGTAGTCTATAAAAGTATACTTTTTATGATTTTAGCTACAGTGAATTCAGGCCCATGAATATAGGAGGGAAGTGTTATTTTTGAGTTTTTGTATTGAGATTTCTGTAGTTGACACATAATCACCAACCATTAATTGTTATTATTATGATTAATTAATCTTTTTTTATTTAATAACAATCAAGCCACCTTTATTTGGTACAACTTGTAGCAGGCTCACCCAAAAACTATCAGATATGGAAAATATAATACTGACATCAAAGAGTTTTAGAACTTTTTTCTTGATGACTTCTTTCATTGGTGGGGTGAGTCACCTCTAGGGTTGGCATTTTATCTCAGCGCCTTCTTCAAGTAGAATCTTATGGGAAAAAATCACAGGGCTAATCGAATTCTTATCAACCACTCCCTAGGCTATTGAATTTTTATGCCTTTTCAAGGCTTCTATTAGTTTTTATTCTTACACTTGATTCTATTTTGAGATTATGATAACTGTTAGTACATCTTTAGTTTCTAATATTGAATACTTCAATGTCCTTAGAAGAGTCTTTAATTCAAAATTTAGTGTCTTAATGACTATGTGTGTGAATACTAGAAACATTTCTCTCATAAGATGTTCAATGTAATTTACCTCCTCATATGTACTACACTAATCTTCATTTGGAGACAAATCATCTTTCTCATCCCGAATAGAAATGAAAGCTTTATATTCATTAGTTATAAAAACAACTTGACAATCAAATGACTTGACACTTTTCTTGGAATCTTTCAGTAAATTGAACACTACCTATTCATTTCCACCTCTAATGATAATTCTACCTTGGTTCACATCAATCAAATCCTTACCAACAGAAAAAATTCCCCCCTAGAATTATGGGGACATATCCTACTTCCACCATATCTAAGATAAGGAAATCAGAAGGGAAAATGAATTTTCCAACATTAACTAAGATTTCCTCAAGAATTACCTGAGAATACTTGACTGATCATTCCACTAGATGAAGTACCAATATTATAGGTTTCTTTTATTTTAGTATAAATTTATTTAATACACTCATTGGAATTATATTTATACTTTCTTTCAGATCGCACAAATCTTTTCTTAAATTACACATCCCTATGGTGTAGGGAATCGAAAAACTACTAAGATATAAGATTTTTGGAATGTTATTCTATTGAATAACCATAAACAATTCCTAATTCAAATATATAACTCTTAATTTTTCCATCTTCCTCATATTGGAGAGTAGATATTTTAATAATTTAGCATAGGTGGGCATCTGAGGAATGTCTTCAGCGAAGGTAATTTTTATGTGGAGTTTCTTGTATATCTCTTAAAATTTCTTATACTAACCTTATATATTTCCTTGTCTCATTATTTATGGAAATGGAAGGAGGTGGGGGACTTTATTGTTGAATTTCCATATAGATATATTCTTTTACGAGATTTTCTTTTATGATATATTTTTCATTTTTACCTCTTTCTAAATTTTGTTCTTTAATGGATTTTTTTGTACTCTCATTGTCATCTTTGTAGATGATTGTCTTGCATGATTCAAGTTATTATATACTCTTTGCATCTTTTTTGCATGGATATTAAAATTTCATCTCTTTTCCTCAATGAAGTACAACAACCTTAGCCTCCTCTCTCAGATGTGTATTAGTATTATTGGAAATCATAAATGATAATTGGTATAAAAGATTCTAAGATATTTTCATTACTTGGTGCTCAGGGTCACAGGGAGTAGTAATTTGATTGTTCATCTTTTCATCTTAAGCATTCATTCTCCAGACTACTTTTTGAATGAATGTGGTGAGTAGATCTTATAGATTTTACTATTGAGGTGGGGCTTGTTGTGGATACCTTGGAGGAGTTGGATGAAATTATTACTGATGTGCGGGTAGATATTTCTGATCCCTAGGGTAAAAGGTTGTCTTTAAAGGTTTATTGTGGTTGAAGATATAGAACCTAAGGTGGTTACCTAGGTGGTCCTTGATTTCATGGTGGTTCATGATCACCACATTGTTGATAGTAATATTAATTTGGGTTTTTTGGTTGTTGAACCAGTATTTGTGGGAAAAAATGTTTCGGGAATTATTATGGTTTTGGATTGTAATTAATGTAATTAAAATCCTATATTTGGGTTATTTTTTTCCATATTGAAAATCTTAGTATGGGTGTGGTCCTCCACACATCTCACATGATTGTATCTCCATAACAGGAGCCAGTGGTGGTGGTGAAGAAGAAGGTAGATAAATGTTTTCAAGGTTTTCAAAGAGCTTCAACCTAGATTGCAAGATGAGTGGTCTATTATACTTGGTTAATTATGCATTGAGGAGGGCCTTGATCACTCTACCATAGAATAGCATTTTGTGATACCTAACATTTAAGTGCTCAACCCACTTTTTGTGTCTTGATAATAAATCCACCACCAGTGAAAAAATATACCACGATCCATGTAGTGGGTTGTAATCCTTGGTAAAATGTTTGAAGCTATAGCTATACATCAAGTCTATGATGTGGGAAATTCTGAGTCAATTATTTGAAGCCATCCCAAGCCTCCCAGGCTGATTCCCCATCTGTTTGGGAAAATATTTGTATGTCATTCCATAGTTTCCACATACATATGAGGCATAAAGTAATTGTCAAGGAATTTATTTTCTAAATAATACCAAGTGGTAATGGATTCAGGATATTATATTTTAATATAACAATTGGCTCTATCATACCAGTAGAAGTAAAAAACCCTAATCCCAATGGAATAAAAAAGAGACACCTTGATTTCTAATGGTGTTTCATACTTTTAGAAAATTAGAGATGTGTTTGTGTGGATCTTCTCTCTAAAGTTTGCTAAATTAGACCATATTCTAGATCATATGTATGAGTCCAGGTTTGATCTCAATGGTATGCACTTGGATAAGAGGCCAAACAATTTTGGGTGCATCAACACTAATGGATGGAAAATAGTAATCCATGATGGTGAATTCCTATAGCATATGTGGAAATCCTTTCTATTCAGGTGGCACATGTTTTTTGAGTATTGAGTGACACAATATTTTCCTGATCATCCATTATTATACGAAGACGGGTGGAAATTTATCTTTTGATATCAGGATCAAAAGAAAACGTTTCTTGAGTATCCAAGATCCTATAAAATGTCATAGGACCGTGGTGCATGCACTAATTGAAAAAAGGGTGAAAGTTCTCATCCATGTTTGAATATTTTAAAAGAAAATGGGAATGGGAAAGAGAGTGTGCGGTAATAAAAGGTTCATACTGAAGGTCATTGTGATGAAGTAACAACCTGTTCTCTGAAAATGACACCAAAATTTGACTGACCCACTATTGACACTACTTGAGAAAGTAACCAAAAAGACTATGAAGAAAAATCTAGGTATATCAGATCCCAAAGAAAGTTTCGAAGAGTACAAAGGAATATAAAATTATTCCCAAAGAGCTTCGTGATGGAGCATCTTCATAAGCCTACGCGACGGAGCTGCGTGACTGACCTACACGACGGAGCTGCGCGATTGACCTACGTGATAGAGCTCCACACACGAAGATGTTTTGTGCACCTACACAGAATACATGTGCGGCAGGGCTGCACGAAGGACCTATGCAGACAAAATATCTTCAACCAGGCCCCATCCATGCCTATAAATATAGCCCTTGAGGTCCCTATTTGAGGGCTGAAAAAATGTGAAAGACTCTCTGAAGCTCCCATTGTGTAGCTCTTTCACCTAGATCCTTCAAATTTTATCAGGTATCTCTCTAGACCATGAGATAAGAGATAATTAAATGGGATAAGCATGTTTTTAATGTCTTCACATTATTCAGTCAACATTTATACCTGCGTGGAATACATGTGCGCCATACCTGCCCGTTATACATATACAGTAAAACAATGCGGGGTACCTACATGGCATACTTTCATGAGGTACCTACACGACCAACTCAAGCACCCTTTTTAAAATCCATTCACGTTAGGTTATCTCCTTCCTTTGTTTCCTTATATTAAAGTGACTATGTTGAAGCCTCCACCAAAACCTCCTGACTTATCAAACCTTTGGGAAAGGCACATCAGTGAGTCTTCTATTTGGGTTTGTATTTCCGCAGTCAGAGGTTTCCCGCATTTGTTTCAGAATGGGGTTAGGATTCATGAAATGTCTATGTGTTTGTATATCCACAGTCACATGGACCATTCTCCCAGAAACAATGTTGGGAAGTTCCCGGTTTGGAGGAGGGTTGGGTCCTGGCCTCTCCTTTCACAAAGAGGTGACCCGGAACCTTAGGGCTCTGGTATGGAAGGTATAGTTCACACTTTTCTGCACAAAAAAAAGAGGAGTCTCCCTTTCCTACCAGGATCAATTTCAAGGCAACCATCCTAGTGTATGACCCTCACCTTCATGCCTTCCTCCTTAAATTGTACCTTTGTCCAATGTAAATAGAATATAGGGAAGTCTCATCGCCTCACCCTCTTCCATGATCAACGAGCCCTCTTCCATCAATAGAGGAGGAAAAGTGTGATGTGTCATTGTTGAATATTTTAAATCCTCTTGTTTCTCATACATTGCATGAATCACATGGGCTTATAGATATGTGATGGTTACAAAATGTGCACACAACACTCATTAAAAGGACTACAAGAAATCTGATTCCTATTCAGATAAGGATACATAGGAAGTCGTCTCAAGGCCTGAGCTCACTGGGCATCCTCCTTAAGAAATAAGCCCCAAATTCAATATTCAAATCATCAAGGCATCCTTTTCAAGAAGTAATCCCAAACTCATCTTTCTCATAGGACCATACTCTCCTATGAGATTTATCAAACTACGTGGGATTTGATTCCCATTAATATGGGATACGTAGGAAACCTCCATGAGTTTAAAACCCAATAATTAAAATCAAACTTGTTCTTCATGGGCCATATTACCAATAGGGTATGATCCTACATGGAAACTCATATCCTTTCCATGTTTGTTGGGCTGCTTCAGTGTAAGTCCCACACTAAGTTTTGAATAAGCACCTTTCACTTATAGCTCCTTATCACGTGAACTTAAAAGGTATGATGTGTCCTATTAAGAGACACCGAACTATGAGGGTTCTGATTCCTTTCACAAGGATATGTAGGTAGCCCATTTTACAGGCATGATCCGAAGATCAAAACAATCCTTTCTCTCCCTAGATGACAATAAATTTTTGACTGCCCCACTAAGTGGCTTAAAAACTAGTATCATCACAATGATGATTAAAAAAAATATCTAATCGGTATATTAGAGGATACCATTAATGGAAAACCTAAAATATATACAAATGTTTCCATTGATGAAGAATCTTGAATTTATACTGGTTATTCTAAATTTTACACATGTTTATAAGTGATTGTAAATTCTAAAGGATACTTATGGTATACTTGGTGAATTAATAATGATTCATGAAAATATCTTAAATATTACAAAGAGAGTCCTGGAGTAGATTAAAATTCCAAAAAAAGGGTGTGATGAGTCTGACCTCCCATCTTTTCAACCAATGCACGTTCATAAGTATCATAATGTTCAAACATAACGAACGCCTGCCTTTGGAAAGCAGGTACCCTTTGGATAAATAACTATTAAAAGTTTCCGATTCCATAAATAAATCCAATGTAAACTGCATGGAAATAATGATTATTAAAACTAGAATACATGTTTCAAGGAACGATGAAACAAAAATGGTGAACTCGACATGAATCCTTAACCAAGTTAATAATGTTACCCACATGTTAGGCCCCTATCAATTGATAATGGAAGGCCAGGCAAAGGAACTAATCACACATGTATTCATATAAAAAAGATGTTGTTTTATTTGATCTTGTTGTTGTATTTATGTTTTCCATAGAACTCCCTTCAATATAAAGAATGGCCTTATCTAAGACAACATCTGTGAATTTTTTGACTGCTGGTCAAACTAGATCTCCATCCACGGAAAGGACATTATCACCAACCCAAACGTCTCCAAAGTTGGGTCTCTAATGTGCTGGTAAAAGAATATCACCATCACTATAAAATCCCAACTTTTGAGGTTGCTCAACAGGCCCTCTAGGTCAACAACAATCCTCGATCATCTAGCCAATGACGACCCATGATCAAGAAGCAAATGGTTCCAACCACCGTCTCCAACCATTTCATGTCTTTATCCCTAGAAATCAACAATCAATCCCTCTCATACTACAGGGAGGTGGATCAAGAGGTCACTAAAGGCCTCAATCCAAGAATGCATGAGTCCTTCCTAAGGAATCCCACCAGCAATAACCACCAGAATCATGCGGTAGTATACCCCCAACATGATAGGAGTGTGGCCTCTGGACATTCGGCCTAGGTATCTCAGACTCAAGCATGCACGAAGAACCTCTAGGGACAATGTCTCTTCAATAGAGAGCAGTTTATCACCTCTTCCTCCTCTGGAGAAGTCCATCAATTTAACGTGATGGCAAACAATGAGTGGGCACATACACCTGTCATCCTAATTTTGATGCTCAATAGGCTCATCTGACAGCAACCCACCAATCCCACTAGATAAACCCGATGGAGTATTGTGGACATGCGTATACACCTGCTTAGAAGTTATCAACCAGTCAGCAGGCTTTTATAAATGAATTTAAAGAGGCATGCTAATCTAATATGGTGGAAACTGGTAAACAGGAACATACACCTGTTTACAATCACAAATTCTGTCAGCAGTCTCATCTGCTAGTATTGAAGGAAGTTCTTCAACCATACATAATGAAAAATATCCAACAGGAACATACACCTGAAAATGTTCATCAAGCCTTCCAACAATATCATTTGGTAGAACCCTGGGAAGTCAGTTGGAAAGCTTCGACACCAAATTTGGGGCAGACCAAACTCTCTTCCCCCATGCGTGAGTACTGTAAATATCCATTGATAGAAAAATGAGGACAGGCGCTGGCACATACACCTACTCTAGATACGTAAGGGTTGTATATTCCCATTCTAGCCTCTGAAGTAACCCAACACATCTTATCAATGGTGAAAGGGCAGACACATATCCCTGCCCATATTCTAGAAGCATGCCAGGATATTTTAGCAACTACATCAGTAGTATCAAGGGAACAGACATATAAATATGTCCCCACACAAGGGACGGTACATCGGTATGCCATCCCAGAGTAGATACAAACCTCTGTTCCAATCCAAGAGGGTCATGGGTAATATTCCACCATATCATATGGAAAATGGGATCGAGAACATACACACTTTCTAATTGGAGTTAATCAGTCCGTTCCAGTAACTATTCCAAGGAAGGCACATGAACCTGCCCAATATAGTCACTTCTCCCAGTAGGTGGACCCCACAAATTATAAGATAATATCCAAAAATTAGACTCTCCAAACACCATAGGAAAATCAAGAGTCAAGCTATGATTTAGCTTCACTTAATGCTGGAGTGTTTGAAGCCATCCGATATTTATCTATTGCAGCTCAAGATCCTACCCCCTCATTACTAAATTTTGGGAGTAGTAGTTGTAATTCTGATGTTTCTTATCAGAAAATTCATCATGAAGGCTTTATTCATGAAAATTTGGTCAATCTAGTGTGTCTATCTCCAGATGAGAGCCATGAAAATCCTTTGTGTTTCCATAAGACCAAGGAGCAAGAAGATTTATCCCTTACTTTAATCCACCATGGTGATCCTCCCCATGATGAAATTCTCTGTAAAAGTATTCTCTGCAGTAGTATTCTTCATTGTCAAAATTATTCCATAATTGACAATGTAGTGATGAGAAATACTTCATATCTCAAGGCACTTGAAAACACAAATCCAATCATGTATAGTGATTTGTCATTTACGGGTGAAACACTTTCTCAAACAGAAGATGACTTAAGGGAATGATCATTCTGAAAACCTCCTTTATGTCATATGTATTCGAATACATGGCATCCACTATTGTCAGATAATGTGGAGAAACCTTTTGTGAAAGATGGAGAAACTGTATTAAACATGAGGAAACAATTAGCTAAAGGAGAAATACCAGTCATGTTTTAGCCTTTTGAAAATTATCAGTATGATATTCAATAATTGATAACAAAAGATTTCATTCATGACATTCATCTCAACTTATGGAAAAGTATTCATCATTTGAAAACCAATGCCTTTCCATATGATGAATATCAAAATCATGTAAAGGTAATATAAGTATTATAGTGCCAAATTGGCTTGGCATCTTTCTCAGTTTCCCAACATCAAAAGGATGAAAAATAGCAGAGAACATTTCAGTGTGCATGTCTCAATGCTCTAAAGAGACTATGCCAGGTAATTTTTGATTCCCTGTCTAGTGATAACATTAGAGGATGGGGTGTATATGGAGCATTGAATTTCACTAAACCCCAAATTCAGAAAAGTCCTCAAAATGTGGTTTCATGCAATTTTATTGCCCATAGCTGGCCCCAATCAATATGTTTGGTATGTAATAAAATGTATGCTCAAGAACAGGCCTCAAACAGTTCTCATCAGAATCAGGCCCAAAGAAAAGAATTTGTTGAGATACTTTTACATAAAGCATCTAAGAAACTTGAACATGCATCTTATTTAAAAGATATCAGTAATTAGAGGATGAAAATGTATGAAATAGCACAACGATCTTCTGAAACGGTTGATTTAAGTGATTTTTGGATGATGCACCTAGCTAATGTTCGAACCAAAATCTGAAAAATTATAAGATAAATTGCAATAATTTCAGCTATAGCAGTTTAGGAATCACCCCAGCTTGCCAGGCTGGGGGCTCATTTAATTCAACCTTCAAATTCATTAAACAATGTTCAATGATTTGAAGAAGAAGAATAGGATCAAACCCAGCCTGCAAGGCTGGGGGTGTTTTCACATCTACAGTCCCCTCCTCATTGGAATTCAGTTTTCTCCTGTGTAGGGAAGAATTCACAAGGAAAGAAAACAACTGAACTATCCAATGATTCCATTCATGTCATTGTCTGCCAAATAGTTTCATGGAATTCTTCATATAGGAGAGAAAAGTCTCGTGAAAGACAAAAAGGGAGACAATCTAGCACAAACACTAACAGAATGCCATCAATGCATTATACGTCAATGAATGTTATTAACACAATTACAGAAGATCCTCTAGAAAATAAGTCCAGTTCAGGGGAATTAGAAGATGATGTTCTTGTCCATAATACGGTACACAATGAGGAAAATAAAGAATGTCTGCATACCAGAAATCAGAGTCTTACCCAGAATCTAGGTATACCTTAAAATAACCAACTCCCCCCTCCCCGAAAGGCATCTAACAAGGGGAAAGGAAAAAAGTCATATTGCATCTCACTTTTCAACTGGTTAAGGTCAATATTTTTCACTTGAAGAGAGATTTTCACAGCAAGAATAAAAAATGAAGGATTTGAAAAGGATCAACACATAGTTACTTCGAAACAACAATTCTGCTAGACGGTATCCCCAGGAATGTCCTCACCTTGAAAATCTTGTAGGATCTCCTCAACAATGAGGATTTGTTGTAACTAATGATGCAGATAATGAATTCCCTCCATTGGGTATACAACCAAGGCAAGTATCAGTACCACCATCAGTGGTTTTACTAGTTACTGCACCAGACCAAGCTCCAGTTTCTATACCTGCACATGTTCCAACTCATTCAAATGTTCCCCAAGTTCTTATGAACACAATTGAGGAATTAAAGGCTCGATTAGAAGCTATGGAGGAATGACGTGCACCAGTTCAGCCAGAAAAGAGAGCTTACCCTGAATGGGTGGATGCAATTCCTCCCTCAATAAATTTTTTGAATACCACGTTCCCAATATTTAATCGTTAGAGAGATCTGGAATGACACATAATGCATTTTGTTTCTCGTTGTGATCTTATGATGGGAACTTCTCAACAACAAGAAGCAGTTAAGATTTTGTTTTTTTTGTAGTGATTACAAGGGGCAGCTTTTGTCTGGTATACAAGTTTGCAATATCGATCAATTACTGGGTGGGAAGATCTCCATCAGAAATTCCTTCTTCAATTTATCTCAAAACTACAAAATATGATAATTTTTTTATCTTACTATGTTTAAACAAAAGGAGAATGACAAAGTTTCATATTTCATTGTATGATGGAAAAGATTAACATATTCCTTAAATCTAGAACTCCCTAAAGAAGAATTTCTCCCAATATGTGTGGCAAATCTGTGTGATGAATTACACACACCATTGATCCCTATGAAATATACAGGAGGGTTTCGAGACCTCACTTCAATCACTAAGTAGATAAAAGACTCTATTATAGTAACTAAGGATAAAACCCATGTAATTCCAGTAGCTCCAGGAAGGAGGAAAGGAAAGGTATAAGCTTCTTTAGTCACACTCAAACAAGCACATCTACCTGCTTCTACTTCAAAACCATTATCATACCGAAGGGCTCCGCCTCCTGAGCATCAGAAGCAATAACCATATAAAAATATGATCAAATAGGTCAAAGGCGGAAATAGTTGGAGGAATTAAATAATAAAGTTTATTCTTTTTGTAATGAACAAGTTCCTGGTTGATTCATCTTATCCTTAGAAAACAATTTGTTTCAGTTTCCATGGCCGAAGAAGCCAAATAAAGATGGATATGAAGATCATCCAAAATATTGTCCCTTTCATCAGATATTGGGGCACCCCATTCAAGAGTGTTTTTTTTCAAAGCCCTTCTGAAAAATATGGAAGACTCTGGACAAGTGAAATTGAAAAGTTCATCAGCTCAAATAACATATGTTACTGCTACCAATGTAGAGGAATAAGGAGAATGGAAAGAAGTTAAATGTAAAAATGTGAAAAAATATGATGATTGTATGATCAGTAAAACGATCAAACAAACTCATGCTATTTTACAAAAATAGTTGAAACAACCAATTATGTATTTTATAACTACTATCACAAAAAAACCATCTTCATATAAAGGTCGTTTCTCAAAGAAACCAAGTGATCATAAGGAAAAAGGGCATTCAGAAGAAGACGAGTTTGTGTCAAGGCCAAAGTTGTCCTTAACCCTAGTAGATTTTATGCCATCTATTTCAAAATCACGGGCATCGCCCTACCAAATGGCACAATAAAAAGTAACCTGTCAGGAAGAATCCTTATCAGACAAAGAATTTATCTTTGGTTCCGTTAATTTTATCCATCTAACAGATCCTTATTCCAATGATGATTCTGATTATAATGAGCGAGAATTATTTATACATAATTAGGGAACCAGAGGAAGAGGCCAAGGTCGATGATATATGGGAAGACATAAAAATTATAGAAATATCCATTTTAACTCTACCCCTACTCAAACCATATAAGCGGAAGAAACTTCTGGAAGATCCCTTTTGCAGGCTCAACAAGAACAAGGAGTTTCTTCCATGAGAAACAAGTCTAGTTATGGCATAATTATTTTGGAGGACCGATTAGAAGTAACAACATCTTCTTTTAAGAAGGTGAATAGACCTAGTCAGTCTAATCTTCCAAATTCAAGAATATCTCCCGCTTCTGCTTCAACACAGAATACGACTACATCAGATGCATCAACTTCTAAAGCACCTACAAAACTGCATCTCCATGATGGGAAATGTAGACCTTTGGACCAAAATCATGACATGTTGAAACAATTAGCCCAAGTACCGACCAAGTTGTTAATTATGGATGCTTTAAATCTATCAAAAGATATTTGAGAGGCATTCATTGAGGCTTTAACAAGTCCTCAAGAGTTTGAAACGGAATATACTGCTGCTGAGTTTTACCATATAGAGAATGATTCAATAAAATGTCATGCAGTCATATCTTTTACAGATGAAGATGAAGAACTTGTGGTACATGGGCACATCAGACCTTTGTATCTATCTGGGAAGGTCAATGAAATAGATATCTGATGAGACTTAATTGATAATTGCTCTATGGTCAACCTCATTCCCATTCATACACTTCGTCCATTGGGACCTACTGAATCTGACTTATATCCTTCTACTTTAATGTTTCAATGATATGACAAGAATGAAAAAGAACCTCTGGGAAAAATTACACTCAGAACTCAGTTTGTAGATCTTGTGTCTCATTCATATTTCAAGGTTGTTCGTCAGTACACAACCTTCAATATTCTTCTTGGAAGGCCTTGGTTGCATCAACTTGCAGCCATACCTTCATCATACCATCAAAGTCTAAAATACTATTTCAATGGTAAAATTGGGACATTGTAGAGTGAAAAGGATCCATTTAAAACATGTGAGTCTTAATACATTGATGTAGAGTATTATCACACAAAAGGAACAAAGTCCATGATGAAGTAAATAACCAGATTTAATGCTCCAAATGGACTAGAAAATATTCCATCAAATCTATTCATGCATTTGAGTACAAATTATGTTCTACCCATCAATCAAATTGAAAGGGTAAAACCAAATTCATGCTCTTATCCAGTAATTTCCATAATTTCAAATGCAACAATTGGTCCTGAAAACATGGGAGAAATTATTGATACACTAAGAAAGGATGGAAGCCTTAATGGATATGTTTTAATTTCATCTACTGAAATAAAACAAGCCTCTACTTCATCAATCAATGTTGAATAAATTGTAGAAATGCAAGGGTAAGAGAAAGATGTTGATTCTAAATATATTAATCCCTCTTTATTACCATAGGAAGACCCTTCGACATTAGTAGGGTCAGATATGGTGGTCTCTTCTTCAAAATGTTCAAATACTGACTCATCCCCTAACTTTGGGAGTTTTGACTTGTCATCTACCATAAAAATAGAAACAGAAGAGGTAACACATAATGAATAAGAATAGGAAGATCTCAGGGATGCTCCTTCAGCATTTGAAGATGGTGTCTCTACCCCTGTGGATGAACTCATAGAAATAAATCTGGGTACAGAAGAAGATCCACACCCCACTCTAATTAGTGCATCCATGAACTCTGAAGATAAATAGGTGTATACTTCCTTTCTAAAGCAACATCGAGATATATTTCCTTGAAATTATACAGAAATTCTAGGTCTTAATCCTAATGTAGCCACCCATAATTTGGGTTTTCCGGAAGAACATCATGAATTCAAACAAGCTACAAGAAGGACACACCCAACTCATGCCTCTAATATTGAAGCTAAAGTTGATAATATTATAAAGACTAACTTTGTCAGGTAAGTTCAATATCCCAAATGGATGGCCAATATTGACCCAGTGAAAAAGAAGAATGATAAAATTAGATTCTGTGATGATTTCAGAGATCTTAACTGGCATTTTCCTAAAGATTATTTTCCAATATTGATTACAGAACTTATAATTGATGCAACGGATAGATATGAAGCTCTTTACTTTATGGATGGTTACTTTGGGTATAATCAAATTCTAATGGCCCCATAGGATGAAGAATATACATCCTTTAGATCCCCTCAAGGTGTGTTTTACTAACGGGTAATTCCCTTTGGCTTAAAGAATAGAGGTGCAACATACCAATGTGCCATGCACCATATCTTCAAACCCTTCTTAGGGAAATTTGTTGAATGTTATGTGGATGATTTGGTAGTCAAATCCAGACAACGTTCCAATCATTTGGATGATTTCAAAACCCTATTAAATAAACTTTGGCAACATAGTTTGAAGATGAACCCTTTGAAATGTACTTTCAGTGTAACCTCAGGAAAATTCCTTGGATTCATTGTAAGCCATCGTGGTATCAAATTTGATCCTAAGAAAACAAAATCAATCCTTTTTATGTCACCTCATTGAAATTTAAAATAATTAAGAGGACTCCAAGGACACTTGGCTTATATTCTCCATTTTATCACCAATTTGGTAGGCAAGTGCTTACCCTTCACTAGGTTAATGAAGAGGGAAGTCACTTACCAATGGACTGAATGTTGACAAGAAGAATTTAATACCCTCATGAAATATCTCTTGAATCCACCAGTATTGATGACACCTGTTGAAGGAAGACCACTAATTCTCTAAATGATATCCTTAGAGTGATCACTAGGTTCCTTTCTCGCCCAAAAGAATGACGCTGAGAATGAAAACATCCTTTACTATCTCAGTCTAACTATGATTGATACAGAAACTCGGTATTCAAGTATTGAGAAGTGCTTCATGGAATTAATATTTTTAGTTCATAAATCGAGGCACTACCTGCAACATCAGGATGTTCAATTAGTATCTCGTAATAAGCCGCTAAATTTTTTCATCAGTTTCCCTATGCTTACAGGACATCCATCACAGTGGGCGGTTATTTTTCAATAGTTTGGTATCCAGTTTGTGCCTTAAAAGGTAGTAAAGGGCCAAGATCTGGATAATTTTATTGTTGAGAAACCATATGCGGAAGATACATCATTTAATACTGAACTTCCTGATGAATAGGTCTTCTCTATTCAAGATAATTCCCAAACATGGGAAATGTATTTTGATGGTGCTTCTAGAAGTCCAATAGGGAAGAGACTGGAAAATCCTAAACTCAACAAGGTTGGATTAGGAATTTTCCTTATTTCCCTAGAAATGGAAGTATTTCCTCATTCTTTACTATTATAGGAAGGTGGTACCAATAATGAAGAAGAATACCAAGATCTCATCGCAGGTTTGGAATTGGCCCTTAAGGATCAAATGGATCATTTGAAGGTAAAAGGTGATTCAGAATTGGTAATCAAACAAATAAATGGGGAATATTCTATCATAAAAGAAGAGTTAATACATTTTTGTGATTATGTCAGAGGGTTAATGGATAAATTTCCCTCAGATCCGACATTGTTTTATATACCGCGATTACAAAATGCTCAAGAAGATGCACTAGATAATGAAGCTACAACCTTGGAAGATCCAAATCGGGATGAGACAGTTATCAACATAACCCATCACCGTGTGGTCTCACCTTTTTTCAAACCAAAAGGGTGGAAATTAAGGAAATTATCCCTATTTCTGAACCGTTTGGTCATACCACAGGATGGAGAACATCCATTATGGAATATCTTCAAAATGGGATACTTCCACCAGACAAGGCTGATAAAGAACATATCAAGTGACGAGCGGACAATTTTACTCTTTATGATAGTCCAAAACACCAAATTATTCTTTACAAGATAGGATTTGATGTAATTCTCTTCATATGTATTGTTGGAGAAGAGACCACAACTATCATGAAAGAAGTACATTCAGGAGCTTGTGGTGCCCATCAATCTGGGCACAAACTCTCTGATTAGATCCGAAGGCTTGGATACTTTTGGACATCAATGACACAGGATTTTACAAATTTCACTAAAAAATGTCATCCCTATCAAGTGCATGCCATATTCATTCATCAACCCCCAGAGTTTCTACATACAACTAAATACTCTTGGCCATTTTCCATATGGGGAATGGATGTTGTACGGACTTATCCTCCAACCCTGAATAAGAAGTTAAAGTATATTTCACTACTATTGACTTATTCTCTAAATAGGCTGAAGAAATACCTCTTTAGGAAGTCAGAGCCAAAATCATTGTTAGTTTTTTGAAAACTAATATCATCACCAGATTTGGCATCCCTCATACAGACAATGGCACCAATTCTTGTTCTGATGAAGTTAAAAAGTTGTATCAGGAACATAATATCAAGTCCAACCACTCATCTCACTATCATGTGGTAGACAATGGACATATAAAGGCTTTAAACAAGACCCTATCAAATATACTCCAGAAGATTGTAGATAAAGATAAGAAATCATGTCTTGATAAACTTTTGGATTCTTTATGGGCTTATTGAAAACTACCCGTACTGCTACCCAAGAAACTCCTTATTCATTGGTATATGGAACTGAAGCATTTTTTCCAATTAAAATAAAATTTCCTTCACTTAGTGTTGAAATATGTGATCGATTGTCTATAGATGAGATGTCTCATAAATGGTTCAATGAGTTGGGAAGATTAGACGAGAAAAGACTGCATACATTGCATCATTTAAAAGTCTATCATAACAGAATAGCGTGAGATTTTAATAAGAATGTTCTCCATCATTCATTCCTTCAAGGAGAATTGGTATTGGTCCTTAAGAATCCAATGATTCCAGGAAAGAAACCTCAAATACTTGAACCAAAATGGGAAGGACCTTATTCCATACATAAAGGTCTAGTCAAATGGAGCCTATAATTTAATCTCAATGGATGGAGAACTCATTAAAACTCCAACCAATGCGTGATTCATGAAGAAATAATTTTTGTAATTATACATCTTAGTCCTCACTGCAGGACATTAAAATACACAATACAATGTCCTAATTGCAAGACATTAAATTTCAATACATCCATAAGAATCCATGCTGCATGATGTTAAATTTCATAGAATCTTTGTCCTTGTCACATGACGTTAAACTGCATGACATCATTTATACAACTAATGTTTTATCTATAGGACGTTAGAAGTTTCCATAAAAAAATTTCATTGACGTCATCAATACTCCTTAGTAGTACATGAGTCCCTCTATTTCTTGTGTCGGAGAAAGATCTGCACAGATCCCATGTTTCAAGAACTATGTATGGTTGGATTCTCATTTTCAAAGAGATACGTAGAGATGCCTAAATCTCCAATTTTGGGCCCAACCACAATCACAAAATCTTCTTATTTTAATTTCCCTTCTTGAATATGAATTAGATCTATACAAATTCTTTCCTTACAATATATGATTTGTCCCTTATACCATTTTATGTCTTAAATATTTACTGTTCTCTCAGAACGTGTTAAAACCCCCCATTATTCATGTCAAACTTAGCGTGAGGAATGATTGTTTAAAGAACTACATATGACTTGATTCTCATTTATTTTTAGATACATAGAGACACCTAGATCTCCAATCTTGGGCCCATCCACGATAAAAAAACTCTTTTATTTATTGTATAAGAATCAAATCTGCATTGGAAATGTTTTAAGAATTATGTATGACATGATCCTTTCCCCAGCAAGACATATAGTTCCACTTGTATGTTATCCCTTAACCTAGTTGCAATATGTATTTTCCTTTCAAATCGATTCACCTTCATCCTTATCGCACGATGTTAAATTTCATTGAAATATAACACCCCATTATTCATCTCTACCACCTTTGTATTACAAAAGAGACCCTTACTACTACTTGTTTCTCACACCGAGCATAGCTCAAGTGAGCTTAGGAATTGGGTAAAAAGTTTCTTTATATAAGTAAGGTGTTTCAATTCTTTATGGGGGTGCAAATGTCCTCACTATATGACATAAAACTACACAATATAATGTCTTCCTTGCATGAATTTAAACTGCATATCATAATATTCATTCAGAGGAAACAAAGAAAGTCTCCAATTTACATATGAGTCAGATCTATGTAAAGGACATCAAACTATGGTTCAAATATTAGTTCAAATATTTCTCATATGAATTGGGCATAACCCCTTAAATTTTTCACACTCCTAATCTTGATATTTCTAGATCCTCAAAATATTTCTTTACGGTTTTTTGGTGACATAGTTTCTAATACCTAAGAGCTCTTTTTCCATACTATGCAGCACATGCCCTTAGGCAGCCTTGGATAAGTTGCCAACATAACAGGGCTGTCAATCAAAAGATTCCAATATTTGGCTATGCAGCATATTCCCTAGTTGGATTTGCATAATACAACCCCCATAATAGGTTTTCTAAAATATTGTAACTTCATTCTTGGTTATAGTATTTTTTCCCCTTTAATCATTGATGTCAATATACAAGAATCTTTATTTTAAAATAGTCATTTAAGTACACTTGTCTCATTATATTTCTCACAACTTGAAAATCTTCAAGACCATGGTTGATGCATTTAACTCACCATGTATTCCATGCACATTAAAATAACCTTTAAATCACTTGGCCACATGTTATATATTATTTCCATTTCTAGTCCTAATTGTATGACCTAAAACTACAGACACCATACCTCTTACGTTTGGAACAGACCTTCATAAAAGTCTTATTCCTCTAATTCTTTGGACACTCTTGGTTAGAAATACCCCTTCCATATTTAGGTACCTTTCTCCGTAAATCAAACTCTGTGTTTCAGAAAATTTGAATATCCATCAGCTTTCTTCGGCTTTTAGAAATAGAAGATTAAAATTCTATGAGATATTTTGTTTAACTATGCAGTACGTGCCCTTAGGTGTCCATGCATAATTTGCCTACATAACAGGACTTTCAGTCAAAGGATACAACTATTTGGCTGTGTAGTATATTCCCCAGCTGGCCCAACATAATATAGCCCCCATAATAGGTTTGTCAAATAATGGTAACTTAGTTATAGGAAAAGACATTCTCTAATATTTTTATCCCTTTTCCCATATCATTCCGCAGTTTCAGAAATTACCAAATAAAAGTTTACAATTTTCCATTTTATACCTGAATATGATAGTATATTTCCAAAAAAAATATCAAGAAATTGCGAGTGTTTTTTAACTTTGGTCAGAGCTAAATACCTTAAATTGAAGCAACCCAATGTTCTCCCTGCATGACTTAAAACTTCATAGTACCAAAGTCCTCACTACATGACTTAAAACTGCATAGTACCAATGTCTTCACAACATGAATTAAAACTGCACGGTATAACGTCTTCACTACATGACTTAAACTGCACATTACAATGTCCTCACTACATGACTTAAAACTGCATAGTACAACGTCCTCACTGTATGACTTAAAACTGCACAATACAACATCCTCACTACATGACATAAAACTACACAGTACAATTTCCTCACTGCATGATTTAAAACTACACATTATAATATCATAAATTCCCTTTTCTGATAAATTTTAACCATTAATCATACACAAAATTTGTATAGAAATGGTTTTCCTATTCCTGACTTATGTTGGTCTAAAATAACCCTTTTTCATTCTTAAAATTTCTTTCCTTGTAAAAACCACCCACTGTGGTCTTGAGTCACTCAAATATTATTTTCCTCTATCTATCAACAGTAAAGTGTTAAACTTCAAAGAGCACCTTTGTCTGACTATTAAACATTTTCCCTTAGGAGGCCTTGCATAAGTTGTATACATAATAGGCATGTCGGCTAAAAAATGCCACTCTTTGGCTATGCGAAATATGCCCTAGTTGGACCTACATAACACAAACCCCATAACATGTTTTTAAAATAATGGTAACTTCATTCATGTGAGAGACTGTCCATATGTTGATACAGGTTTTAAATTTGGTGACTATAAGAATCATGGTTCAAGATTCCCCTTGGAAATTTTTAAAGAATATTAACGCAATTCTTAGTCACAGAGTCTAGTTTAGGAACTAATTTCAAAATTTATGGTCAAAGATATTTGACCCTAACTATTAGCCCTTTATATTCCAACATGCATGACTCTAAAATTCCAAACAACCAAATACTTGGTACTCATTAGAATTAGAACTTGTGAAGGGCACTTTGAACAAAAGTCATGTCCTAGCTCACTGAACATAGATTTTTTGAATGATTTATGTAATATTGAGCAATAAAAAAAGAGGTCAAAAGATACAAAATTTGTGGGGTTATCCATATAACCTTCGGAACAATCAAATTATGCTCATTAGGTCCCTCGACTTAATAAGAATATTTTGAGCACTTCATTCTTGTTGTTATTATAATTATTGTTTAACATAATTGAATCATTATCATCATTTACTTTTCATATTACAATCATGAAAAATATAAATGAATATTTATATGATTAAAAACAAAATTTATTTCATTAATATGAAAAAAGAGGGCCATCCACAAAATGGAGCCTCTCTATCATGTTTTAGAATAAACTCCCAACATGAATTTTCATTTGTTGGACCACTTCATAAGCCCTATCAGCTGCCTGTTGAAGTTGATAAAGTTGAGAAACTCCAACCTCCTTTTCCTGATGAAGTGCATCCTTAGCAGTTGAAATGGAAGTTATCCCCTCTAATTGGGTTTCTCCTAATGCCTGATTCAACTGATCAACTTGTTATGAACAACATCTAGTTGATGTTGAAGATCTAACAACTCTTTCATGGTTTCTTTTATTTGTTGGCTAATTTCGAGTGATTTCTTGTTATGATTTTCCTCCACCTCAACTACTACAGCTTGAAAGACCTCAATATTGGTGAGTCATTTCACCTATTCAAAATCTTTTCACAACTTAGGCTCCTGCTCCCATAGATGAATAGTCTCTTTCATGGCATCATAGACTGGCCAATAATTAATTCAACCAAATCCCAATACGCATAATAATGCTGGGAGTTTTGAAAAATGGGACAAAAATTCATCTAAAGTATTTTCAACAATTATGCTCTAGATATGCTACCATGTCTTCTTATGTTCCATGCCAGGAGCATATTTCATCTCTAAGTCTGAATCTGAGTCACTACTATGAGGTAAAATGTACTCTAGAAACAAGTCACTTATAGAGTTGCATTGTTCTACTTCTCTTAGGATAGTAGAAGCTTCACCTTATGATCTAGGAACTGATAACCCTAAATTATAAATCAAGGTCATTGTTAGATTCAAATGGAGGAAAAAATATGATTCAAATAGCTGATTGTATTTACCCGATAATAAGTCAGCTACTTGATTGGATTCATTCATTGTATTCTCAGCTTTAGTGTTTTGAGCCTAAGTTTCTTGAGATGGGTAATTTCCTTGAATTTGCTAAGTTATGAAATTTGAAGGCTCTGGAACATCTCTTGATGAAGGATCCTCTGTAGGTATTTCTCCAGCCCCAGTTGAAGGATAATGTGGAACACCCTATTCCTTAAGATCCTTTGCGAAATTTTCTACATATAAAGATTCATAAGGTGAACATTGATGCAAAGAATAAAGTTTAAGAACAAATTATGTATGGAAAATGCAATAATAGGAACTTACGCCCTTGAAATTTCTCATGAAAATCCCCAAACTCCTTGATGGAACATGGAATATCATTATTTGGATTATGGGTGTCCATTATTTTAGTGTATACAACCTGAAATGTTATAGCATCCTCACTATTTAAGGTATCCAACAAAATGTTGGTTGATGTCCAAATTGGATCCACTGACATTTTGTTCTGTTGGATCTTCAATTGGTTCGACAACATCAGGTCTTTCCATGTTTGGGTTAACATCAATATTTTTCTTAGATTGCTCTGGATCTTCATTCCTTTCTTCTAAAGCAATCGGAATATCAGTGATGATTATTGTAGGATCCTTTGACAAAAGAAAATGAGGAATGCATTTAATCTTACCATGGCTTTACTCTCTCTCAACAGAGCTAGGAGAAGGTATAGCTGAATCGTTTGACGTTTTATCTACTAAAATTCTAGATTCGTCAGCATGAACCTGGGTTTCCCATGGGGTTTTTTATGGTCTTGAAGAATCATCTCTTAATCCCTTGATAGAGGAGAGAGACATAGATCCTACAAGAGGATAATACATGGTTACCAGAGTATATTGAGTGAGTTATATTCCCTAATGATGGTATAAATACGTACTCCTTTGGTGAACACTTCAGATCAATCTCATTGCTCTCTTGCGTTTTTGCTCAAAAGATTCGGGAGAGATTGAAAAACACATTTTAGTAGGGGAAAATTGAGGTAATGGTTGAGGATTATCTATCTCCATTACCCCAGTCATGATTCTTGCTCCAAGAGAAAGTTTGATCAACCAAGGAGGATCATTAATTACGTTAATAGGAGAGCATGCAGGACCATACTTAGGTGATTCGAGAATTGGTCCAGAGCTTCCTTCTCTACATTCAAGAAATAAAAATACATTTTCATCAATATTAATGATGATAAATGGTAAATCAGAGTTGATACAAAAGAAAAAGGGAAATATATTCTCAATATTAACATAAATATCCCACTCCTCCTCAAAGTTGATAATTACCCATTCACAGACTCCTATGTCTAGAATATGAGATACTCGTTTCGAGGCTAGGATTTTTTCATCTGTTGCATATTTAAAAGCCTCCAGCTCCATAGTATACTTCTATACTTCAGATATGTTATTTTATAGATTGAAATCAGAATGTGCCTTGATGTCACCAATATCTGGTATTCGAATACCATGTTGGAGAAATGACCATGCATCCCTATGATCATGAGTGACACCCTCTAAATGATGAATGGAAGAAGGTCACACATAATTCAATCTTGGTGTGGTTGACTGTGGAGGAGATTCAACACCTTCTGATTGGGGAACTTCTCTAGCCCTCCTTTATTCCGAAAGTTCAACAAATGGAATAGGAATCCTTGTTTGAGGGCGGTGACTGGATCCCCTTGTCATTGGAGGTATTTCTTATCTAGCCCTGGTCTTCATGGTATACCTCCTATGAAGAAGTTTTGAGGGATCTGAAACCTCCGAAACTTATGTATCATCTCTGTTCTTGGACATCTTACCACAATTTTCATGTGAAACAGTCATTGTATCCTCCACTCAATATATTCCATTCATCAAATCCACTTGAGGATATGAAGAGGCCCATACTTTGGCATACCTAGCTTCCAATCCAATCGATGCATCTGGTAAAGGTAGTATAATTGACAGTTTGGATACCTCTAAAGCCATTAGGATCCATAAGTGTCTCGCTACCATTGGGTGTTTCTACTGTATGACATACGTAGGTGGAAAAGTGTTTGATTTTTGAAGGCATTTAAACTGATGATCAAACCTATAGGGGATATAAGCCTCATAGATAATTTCACAATCAATCCTGGTTGATAATATCCCATCCCTAAATGTCATCATATAAGATCTCAACTAATAATTCTTTTCTTTACCATCATCAATAAATGATCCAACTGGTGGGTTACCAAAAAGAAAGAAGATGAATTATCTTGAGACATTCAATGCCTTTAACACCACCTCATGTCTCAATCTTAGAGGCTGAATACCAGAAACGTTCTGTAAAAATGGTTGGAATCGACCATTGGGAACTCTAACTAAATTCAACACTATGTATGAAGAAAACTGTGCTGCAATCTAGCCCCACAACATGTGGAATAACCTTGAAATTATAAATGGAGCTTTCCCATTATATAAATGAAACATAAGATGGTAAATTCATGCTAATACAGGGGTTTCTAACATAATATATGTCCCTTCTACCAATTTAGATGCAATGATAAAGTCCCTGATCTTACACCACCCCCGGATTCATGAACTAGATGCAAATAAACACTTAACCACATAGTAAGGAAGGAAGTTAAGCATACTTTTTCATCTATATCTGGTTTCAATTTATATCCCCATTGCTTATAGTTAGCCTTTTTCAGTGTAGGACAATATGTTCCTGAACTGCCCTAGTTATCTGCAGAAGGAAAAATAGTTGGACGTCCACAAGTTGGTCCTTTTTCTATTGTTAGTTCTAAGAAGGGTTCCATCCACACTTTGGCATGGATATATTTATTGTCTTTTGGTAAATTATTTGCTATCTTAAATAATTCATGGGACAACGATGGTGTTCTAGTAGCATCACCCCATGTTGTAGTAGTCATAATGAATTCATCATACATTTCCCCTAGAATGGGAATCCGAACTATTTGGTAAATATCCCGGAGACTAATACCAACTTCACCATGCTTCAAATGAATGGAATTCGTTTGTGGACTCCAACATCTCAATAATCCCGGAATGAAATCATTTTTATAAACATATGTTTTCCCTATCTAGATAGCTTTGTATATATGAACGTTTGATAACTCTTTTTTGAATTCTGAACAAGTCTGATGTACCCAGAATGCCCACATACACTCAGGTTTGACATCTCCTCTAGAATGAAGATCCCAGTCTTCCTTCCAAACATTATATTGATCTATTTGAGAAGCCCAAAAAGTGTAATCAAAGTAATGTGGTCTTGGATTTATAACATGATCCTTCATATCAGGAGTGCAACCACTGTGATGAAGGATGCAACTAATAGGGACATTTCCTTCTTGTACTGGAACCCCCATAAACTAATATTCATACAGTTACAGTTGGAATACTGAGGAATCCAATTCTTTGGAAATTACTTTTTAATAGATGGAACATGGGTATATTTCAAAATCCCATGCCCATACAAGGGTAAATAAGGACTTTGTGCATAGTCACGTTGGTAAAGAATTAGACTATTCCATTGCCCAGGAAGAGTACTCTCAACAATGTTATAATAGTCTGGTCTGAAGATATTCATCATTTCATTTTGGTGAGCCTTAGCATCTTCAGTATGAGTCATAAAATGAGTCATTATTTCTTGAAAAATAATTACCAAACTTCTAGGTCAAAATTTTAAAGAGGAAATAAAATTTTTGGCAAAGGACACTGTTCGCGTATGTCCTTAGACAAGGCCTATCGCATGGGTCCTTTAATGAGGTTTGTCGTGTAGGTCCTTATCCAAGGGTCCTAGTGAAAATCCTTCTATGAAGTTGTTTGGTATAGCTACATTGCTTAAAATAATTTTACCTTGATGAAATTTCATGGAAATTACATGAGATCACAACATAATAAGAGTTGGGCAAACGAGCTACGCATCGAGAGCTACAAAATTTTGGAGAAAGCACAAATGAAGAAAAAATCACAAAGGGTGAGACCTATTTATAGGAAACTGAATACCTACACGTCCGGAATGTGAGAAACCTCTTTGTGCCGTACCTCCATGAAGCACCTGTGTGGTAAACCTACGCTGTTCGACAACTTTCTCCTCAGGACTCGACCTTCTTTGTACGTTTCGAAACCAATCCTGAGGGGGGGGGGCTTTTGTTGATACTACTTGAGAAAGTAACCAAACATACTATGAAGAAAAATCAGGGTATTTCATATCCCAAAGCAAGGTTCAAATAGTACAAAGGAAAATCAAAATATTTCCAAAGAGCTTCGCGATGGACTAGCTTCACAGGCCTAAGCGACGGAGCTATGCAACTGACCTACATGACAGAGCTGGGTGACTGACCTACGAGATAGATCTCCACACCTGAAGATATTTTGTGCACCTATGCAGAATACCTATGTAGCAGAGCTACATGAAGGACCTGTGCGGACAACATCTCTTTGACCATGCCCCATCCGTTCCTATAAATAGAGCCCTTGGGCTCCCAATTTGAGAATTGAAAAAAAGTGAAAGACTCTCTGAAGCTCCCATTGCGTAGATCTTTTGCCTAGATCCATGAAATTGTCTTAGGTGGCTCTATAGACCATGATATAAGAGATAATTAAATGGGATAAGCATGTTTTTAAGATCTTTACATTCTTCAGTCAATATTTATACCTACGCGGTATACCTGCATGCCATACCTGCAAGTTATACCCACACGGTACAACAACTTGGGGGTACCTATGCAGCATACTTGTGTGAGGTACTTATTCGACCAACTAAAGTACCATTTTTAAAAGCCATTCATGGCAGGGTATATCCTTCCTTGGTTCCCTTATCTAAAAGGGACTAAGCTTAAGACTTCACCAAAACCTCCTGACTTATCAAACCTTTAGGAAAGTCACATCAGTGTGTCTTCTATTTGGGTTTTTATTTCTACAGTCAGAGGTTTCCCACATTTGTTTCACAATGGGGTTGGGATTCATGAATTGTTTTTGGGTTTGTATATCCGTAGTCACATGGACCTTTCTCCCAGAAATAGTGTTAGGAAGTTCCTTGTTTGGAGGAGGGTTGGTTCCTAGCCTCTCCTTTCTCAAAGAGGTGACCCAGAACCTCAGGTCTCTGGTAGGGAAGGTACAATTCACACTTAATTTTCCACACATGAAAAGGAGAAGTATCCCTTTCATACCAGGATAAATTTCAGGGAAACCATCCTGGTGTAAGCCCCTCACCTTCATCCCTTCCTCCTTACATTGGACCCTTGTCCAATGTAAATAGAACAGAGGGAAGGCTCGTCACCTTGCCCTCTTCCATGGTCAATGCACCCTCTTCCATCAGCATAGGAGGAAAAGTGGGAAGTGTCATTGTTGAATCTTTCACATTATCTTGTTTCTCATACAAAGAATGACTCACATTGTCTTAGAGATATGTGATGGTTACAACATCCACACAAACACTCATTAAAGGAACTACGAAAACTCTGATTCCTATTCAAACCAGGATACATAAGAATTTATCTCAAGGCCTGAGCTCACTGGGAATCCTCCCTAGGAAATAATCCCCAAATTCAATCTTCAAATCATCAAGGCTTCCTTTTAAGGAAGTAAGCCCAAACCCATCATTCTCAAAGGACCATACTATCCTATGAGATTTATTGAACTACATGGGCTTTGATTCCCATTAATATAGGATATGTAGGAAGCCTCCTTGAGTTTCAAACCCAACACATCAAATAAAACTTTTTCTTTTTGGTCCATATTATCAATATGGCCTGATCCTACTTGGAAACTCATATCCTTTCCAAGTTCCTCGGTCCGGTTCAGTATAATTCCCACACTAAGTCTTGACTAAACACCTTTATCTTAGAGGTCCTTATCACATGACCTGAAAAGGTATGATGTGTACTATTAACCGACACCGAACTATGAGGGTTATGATTACTTTCACAAGGATATGTAGGTAGCCCATTTTACGAGCACGATCCCAAGATCAAAAAAAACCTTCATCTCCCTGGATGACAATAAATTCCATAGTGCCCCACTGAGTGGCTAAAAAACCAATATCATCACAACGATGATTAAAATAATCTCTAATCAGTATATTATATGATACCATTGATTGAAAAACTTGAATACATACAAATGTTTCCATTGATGAAGAACCTTGAATGCATACTGATGATTCTAAATTTTACACATGTTAATAAGTGATTAAAAATTCCAATGGATACTTATAATATACTTGGTGAATTAATAAGGATTCCTAAAAATATATTAAATATTACAAAGAGAGTCTTGTAGTAGATGATAATTCCCCCCGAAAGGGTGTGATGAGTCCAACCTTCCATCCCCTCGAACAATGCACATTCTTAAGCATTGTAAAGTTCAAACATAAAGAATTCCTACCTTTGGAAGGTAGGCCCCCTTTGGATAAAGAACTGTTGGAAGTTTCCATTTCTATAAATAAATCCAATGGAAACTGCCTAGAAATAATGATTCTTAAAACTAGAATACACATTTCGAGGAATGACAGAACACCCACACAACATCATTGATTCCTCATGGGCATGAGAAGATTAGAATTTATATTAAACCTAACTAATAATAATACATAGGTATATAAAATAGTGGAAGTCTGGGATAAAACTCATAGGGAGAGATAAGAAGGTTTGGTGACCTTGTAACTAGACCTGACAATGGATTCCTCATGCAATTCATAGATGTTGGGTTTCAAGAATAAACAGTTTGATTTAACTTCAGATGATAAAAGAGATATCCTGATAAATTTCAAGGAGCATATGTAACAGTTATTCCTAAATCTATATTGGAATGGTCATATGGAATAGGAAGTTAAGTAGTGAAGAATTCATCAATTTATTTTGGTCAAACTAATTGGATCTACATAGATTAGCAACCACTCTTTGGTTTAGAGGTGTTCAATATCCTAGGTGCATAAAGTTTACTTTAAAAGTACAAATAATCACAAGATATTGTTCATTTTTTACTTTACTCCAATAACTCTAGGGTCCTATTTTAATTCTCCAAATTAGGGTTGTGCAAAATAATGAGATGAACATGAGTGATTAACCTAATTCCATGAAAAAGGGTTACCCATGTTTTGATTTAAGAATTTATTAGGATTATGATACCCCTACATTCAACCCCTAAACCTATGTGGGTTAGAGGCACATGGAAATGATGGTATTAAATGAAGGAAATAATGGCAACACTATTTGCATGTTCATTAAGAAAATAATTATAAAAGCAATTAAAATCCACCAACACACTTATTTGGAATGAATAAAAAATGCACACAACGATCTGAATTAAAACCAACAATCAAAATTGAAACTAATAATTTGCATAAAATGAATTATTAATCTAAACTCCCTTAGAAAAAGATAACAAGTAATGTATGAAAAAAAAATTGAAAAAAGATGAGAGGAATCCGGGTCTGAAAAGTTTTTAAAAAAACATAAAAAAGAACATAGAATATAAAATATCTCAACCAACATCAGAGGCCCTGGGATATAAATAGGCATATAACCTCCATATATGTAAGTATTTCATGTAATGATATGTATTTAAATTAATTTCGTTGAAAATTTCATGTCATGTATCCATTTTCCGGTTATGCAATGATATCTTCAAATATTTCAATATTCTATATCTTATGAAATTCATAGTGAGTTTCATGGCTTGTGTCCAATTCATCAGGTAACAATATTAAGTCTTTCTTTTCTTGTAATTGATTCACATCTTGAACTTCTTTGGCTCAAAATATTCATGGCTTGTATTTCTTTCATGGTCTTGCCTCTGGTGTGTAAGGGCTTATATCCAAGGATTACATGGTGTGAGATGAATTCACAATGTGAATTGTATGAAATTGTTGAAGTCACAAAAACACCCCATTTGATGATTCGTCTCTTATTTCCTATAAAAACTAGCCAAAATATATAGCATTATTTTATAAAATAGAAAAAAATCCTATAAAAATGATTTCAAAAAAATATATGAATTCATCTTATCACAGTGTCGAGCTCAACTCAGTATTTTCTTTAAGCAAGGACTGCATCCCAACTTGGACCTCTTTTATGGAGATTCAATGAGTTAATAAATTAATCACATAGTGTGAAGGAGTTTTGAACCATGAAACCAAAAAATTGGGGTGTTATGAGTCCCTTCCACCAACTTCAAATTAAACAACTGCATAAGGATCACACCTTATGAATGAATCTTCACCGACATCCAAAATTGAAAAGATGTTGTTCATCAATGTGGGTGGTATTCACCATCTATTATTGTTCATATTTTTGACACACTTTGGGTTTTGGTACACTCTGTTTGAATGTTAAAGAGTTGTTACTTTGAGTTTTGGGGTTTTGGGGAAGTTATTTGGAGTTTACCTAGAATTCTACAGGGGATGCACCTTAGATGGTCGAGACTACAGTGTAGTGAGGTAAGATTTAGCGTGGATGTAATGACTGTGGTGTGGTTATTCCATATTGGGAATAGATTCGACCTGGTTAACTAACTACAACATAGGGCCCAAGATGTGGTTTTTTGGTTCCACTTCCAATATCAGTATAACTGTGTCGTGCGGAGTAGGCTGCGATGTATCCTCTCTTTAAAAATGGGTCTTTATAGAGTGGTGGTCACAACTATACTGTAGTCCCACTTTAATAGAAAATAGGATCTATATGAGAGTCCCTAGACACTATTTTAGAAAAATAGATGTGGCATAGTCCCCCTTATTATACCTTAGTACGAGATTATACCAACAACTTTGTGCCATGGTCCTTGAGGCTGCGCTATAGTGTTAGATTTTACAGAATGGATATAAAACCCAGGACTTCCTCTGAACAAGTTCTTTTTCCAATTTTCTCTCTCAATACTTTGGTACCCAAGAGAGGTTTTCAAAGGCCTTTTAAATCCTTTTTCACCAGGTTCAACCCCAGGATTTGCGAGATTCTTGGAATCTTCTCTCTTTTCTTGATGTAGGTGTCTTTATGAAATGGTTATAATTCTTTAATAACTTGATGTTCACGGTCAATTCATTGGTTTATGTTATTAAAAGGTTTTACTTGATATCAAGGTGTGTTTTACTCATGAAATATATTTTTTAAAGTGTTTTTTCTTTAAAAATGTTTTTTTTCACACTTTTTATGATCAGATGGAATTCCTTAAGGGTGATTTTGGTTATAATTTTTTTTCAAGAGAAGAAGCGATAAGGATTCACTGTGAAAATGTTTTTATAAAATGTGAGCATGCTTTTGAAATGGTTCTGACAAGCATTTCACATTGATAACCTTTGGTGTTTCCGAAAATGGACACGACAATTTAGTGTGTGTAATGCCAATAGTGGTTTTCATATCGACAGACTATGATAAGACTCGATATCGATTGGATTCACATGATGATTAGATTAATGATTTATTTTTATGTCTAGTATGAATTATCATAGGATAAATACCAAATCTCGTTTTTATAATTTATTATTGGTTTTATACATGATGTTATATTTCATGGTTTATTTCTCACATATTTATTTTATGTTGTATTCATGGATAATTTTGCTTATGATCACCTACTTTCTTTCATGTAGTGACATATTTCATGTTTATGAGGATATAAAATATTTTTATGTGAAAAAAAAGTTTTTAGAAAAATATTTTATCTAATGAAAATTATTTATAAAATGGATTTATTGTTATGTTAGATCATACATTTTCATTATATTAGACTTTATATAGTTTCTTCAGTCAAATCCTATTAGGATTTATGCTAACACCCTACTTTTTTCTTTTAGGAATCTGTAGATGTGGTTTTGGAGGACTTAGGTAAAGGTAAGGTCATTGAGTATCTTAGTAACTTTTCTTAGGGGTTATTTCCTTCGTAGTGATATGGTTTCATGGTGATAGTTGGTCATACGAATGGTTAGCCTATAAATTTTCTAGTTTTGTTTTTAGGTTTATCCCCTTTGGCTTGACATTGCATATATCATGGTTATGTACCCCTTCCTCAACATTTTAATATGTTGGTTTGTTTAATTTCGGTTATATAGGAGATATGGTTGGTTCATTATCTTGGGGTGGGCCGATTTGGGTAACTTATTGGGTTGAAAAAGGTTGGTTCATTTCAAATTGGGATCAGAATAATTACCCACCATGAAGTGTTATGTAGCTTGTTGGTTTTAGTTTAGTGTCTTGGTATATAGGAGTTAGGACCATAAAAATTATTTTAGTCAGTATAGAAAGGTGCTTGGCCATCTCACTTCTTTGTTTAAACCTGATTTTCCATGGGTGGTCAGAAATTGGTTCCAAGATTGTGACTTGGTGTTTCAGATCATTTGAATGAAATAAATATGAGGTTTAATTAAATGGATTTTTTCTTTTTAAGGGTTTGTCTTTCATTTTTAGAATCAATGATTTCTTTAGATTCTTTTTATTTAAAGTCAGTAATATGGATTATGGAAATTGGTATTATAATTTGGGGATTTTATCATATGATGATTGGTTATTATATTGTGTTTATTAAAAAGTGCCTCTTAGAAAGGAACTTCCAAATTTGAGAGAGGAATATTTGGGATAAGTATCATAGGAAAATTTACCAATGGACCCTTTTTTGGAGGAAACTGCAATCCATACTAATAATACTCTGGGCCAAATAGTTATTGGATACTAGGGGTGATTAGTTGATAAGGCCTTGGAATTTATTTAGCTTAATACAACCATCTTCCTTGGTGATAAAGGAACATAGGAATCCATGGAATGACTCAAGTAGATTAAAAGGACCTTCAATTTTCTAAAAACTCCTATGTAATCTAAGGTGTTTTTTCCATGTACATGCTTGAGGTATCGAGAAAAATATAATGGGACTCTATCATGTAAGAAAAGTTGCATGATGATCTCACATAGAACACTTTTAAAAAGATCTTAAATCTGTAGTTTTACCCTAAAACGTCACATGTGGTGAAGACCTAGAAATTTTAGACCTTAGAACAAGGGGAGAATATGGTTTTGGAGTATTCCACCTATTTCACTAAGTTGGTACACCTAGAACCTGAGATCATTACTAATGACAACCTCATGGATTGGTAGTTCGAGATGGGATTGAAGAATGATACTCGGTTAATGACAATTATCATGTGCCTTTTTTCCTTTGTTGTGGGGGTGGATAAAGCAAAAATGGATGAGGTAGACATAGAAGAGAAAATGGGTCTAGTCAGAGGTTTGGTTGGTCTAGCCGTTAGCTAATGAATGTCTTCTATCTAGAAAAAGAAACACAAGGTTAACCAATTTTCATTAAGACCAGTTTCAGGGGCTTCATCAGAAAAATAATATATTTTTCTACTATAAGTGTGGATGGAATGTTCATACTCGGCCTAACTATATGGAATCAACCAAAATATTTCATCATCATGGAAAATCTAGTCATCTTAGGAATTTATATTTATGGATTTCTTAAGTAATAAGGTTGGATACACTCTTATAAATGGGTTTAAGGTTCATTATAATGCTTCCAAATGTGGTGGGTATTACCTTTAGGACAAATAGGATGTTCATGTGGCTAAGAGGGATCAAGTAGGAGCTGATATCATGAATATTTATGTAGTGGAGTATGTGATTAAGAAATATGAAGTAGATACATCTTCTATTAGAGGTAGGGATTTTATTTCATCCTCTATCATTAATTTTTTATCATAAAATTTAGTTTATGTGTTGTGATTATATTTTTATATTATTATATTTTTGGGGATATTTCCACACCTTTGGGAAAGAGGTTCGAACAAGGTTTCAAGTGTCCCATGTGTTGGGTGATGAGATTTGAATTCGAAGTGGTGTGGGATTTTTTAGTTCTTGATCATGATATGATTAACTAGATTATTGGAATGGATTGTATGATCAATATTAAGGCCCAAATCAATTATTATCATCATCGAGTTCAGTTTATATATCTTAATAGATTTTTTTCTAAAGTCTTTCATGGTGAGTGAGATTCTAAATATGGGAGAGCAGGGCTAATTATTCCATATGATGGGGTGATCTCATGCAAGTTGTCAGAGATGTTCCTTGATGTTGTTGATCCATTTTTGAGTGGTAAACTTCCTTTAATGGGGATTTCATACCCCAAGTAATTTCTTGATGATTTATATTGATTACCACCATAGAGGGAGGTTGAGTTTACTGTTGACCTGCTTCCTAGTAGGATTCCCATTTCTATTCCATCATATGACATGACACCTAATGAGTTAATGGACCTTAAATTCCATCTTATGGTCCTTTAAGATTAATTATTTAATCATCTTATCATGTCTCATTGAGTTTTTCCAATCCTTTTTTCTAGGAAGGTGGATGAAATCCTCAAAAAATATCATGGATTATCAAAAGTTAAATTATGTGACCATTAAGAACAAGAATCCTTTGAAAAGTATTGATGATATTTTTTTATCAAATTAGAGGGGATGATTTTTTTCTAGGATTTAACCATGGTGTGGGTACCTCTATTTGAGATTCTAATAAGTGGATATAACTAAGACAACATTTAGGATCTGCTATGGTCATTTTGAGTTTCTTGTTATACCATTTGGCCTCACTAACACTCTTGTGATATTAATGTCATTGATGAACAAGATATTTAATTTGTTCTTGGAATCTTTTTTCATTGTGGTTGTTGATTATATTTTGGTAAAATACAAGTCAGCGGAGAAACATAAGGATCAGCAGGATATCATCCTTATAACCTTGACATAAGATATTTTTTATGGTAAGATTTCAGAGTGTGAATTTTGGATTCAGGAAGTAATGTTTCTTGGGAATGTTATATATGGAGAGGCATTACAGTGGAACCCTAAAATATTTACGTAGTAATGTATTTGGAGTATCCCAAAAACTTGTTTGAGATCATGATATTCTTGGGTGTCTTTTGTTATTACAAGTGGTTTGTTCAGGACTTTTCCAAGTTTGTATCTCAAATGACAGCTTTTAATCACAAGGGTTTAATGTTTGAGTGGAATGAAAAATGTAAAAGATATTATAAGGAAATTAATTTAAGTTTTAATTCATATATAGTTTTCATTATTTTGGAATTAGGTTCATGTTAGGATGTTTTCTATGATATTTCAGTTATATGATTGGGGTGTGTTGTGATGCATGGGAAGAAATCAGTGGCTTATTTATCTTACGAATTACACCTCATGAGATGAACTACCCTAGCCATGATATTTAGTTGGTAGTAGTTATTAATGAACTCCAAATTTGGCATCAATATCTATTTGGGGAGTTTTTAGGGTATATTATGATCATAAGAGTCTAAAGTATATTTTTACTCAAAGGTATATGAAATTAAGATAGAGACATCAGTTTGAGTATCTGGATACATTTGATGTTGATATTTCCTATACTCTAAGGAAAGAGAATGTGGTCATTGATGCATTGTGTAGGGAAATACTAACTCAATACTTAAAAGAGTTAGCAGAGGAGTGGTATCTAATATGTTTTTTTACTGAGATGACATTGGAAGTTGAAGAGGCTGATATTCAAGTGTTTTTAGCTTCTCTAAAGGCCGAATCATCATTTGATATACAGTTTTATCTTGAGAAAGTGTTAGACACTGATTTTTAGTGCTTTAGTAAAATAATAAATGGTAGGGAGACCTTATGTAAGTGGTCTTAGTCTCCTATAGGAGCTTTGTTTTTTTTGAGTAAGTTTTTTGTTCTGATTTATATGAGGTAGGAGTTTATGGATAGTGGACACCATTCTTGCTGGTCTATGCACCCTTTGACTACCAATATGTAACATTACTTTATAAATCGATATTTGTGGTCAGGGATGAGACGATGTAACACACCAAGCTTCTACGGTACGTTTCTCTTTGAATAATGTGATAGCGTGTGTTATACGCAACATCGAGTTATAACACACCACAACCAATCAAACTAGTCGTTATGAATAGTAATACCTACTTCATAAAATTTTAGAAATTTTATCTCTCAAAATGGACGTCATTTTTGGATTCGGAGTATCAAATTTAGCCTAAGGTGAAATTTTGGTACTTTTCGGATTAGCTGTAACAGTGCTGGACAGAATATCTCCGTCTCTTTTGTCTATGCCTCCACATCTTATTTAAGGAGGAGAGAGTTATGGGAAGACCTTAAAGCTACTGCTCTAAGGATGGACCAGAGGTGGCTGCTTGTTGGTGATTTTAACACCGTCTTGATGCCTGGGGAAAAAACTGGGACTAATTTTCATGGGACAGCAGCCCATGACTTTTCTGAGTGCATTGATTCCTGTAATTTGCTTCAGATCCCTCTTGCTGGAGCTGACTTCACATGGTGCAGATACACAGGGGAAGGGAAGCAGGCCAGCAAACTTGATAGATGCCTTGTACAAATTGATGACCAGAATGTTGTCCAGGGGGTCTCTGGCTTTACTCTCCCCAAGTATCACTCTGATCATAACCCACTCATTGTGGATGTCAACTTTCAGAGGATGCGGTCAGCCCCTAAACCCTTCCGATTTAATAATGCTTTGCTTGTGACCCCTGGATGCAGGGAAATTGTCTTGGAGGCATGGAGGATTGAGCCCATTGGGAGCCCTCTTCATAGAATTTCTGTCAAATTAAAGCACCTGAAAGGGATTCTTAAGGAACGGAGTATGAAATCGTTCTCTAAAATTGACGATGACATTAAAATTGCTGAGGAGGAACTCGGAAGAATTCAGATTGATCATGAAAATCAGCCCATCTTATCCATGGATGAAATCCTGGCGCGGAATAGGCTGGATGATCTGCTCAAGGTGAAGGACAGACTGGTCAGGAATCAGCTGGAGGTGAAATGGCTTAAAGATGGTGATAGAAATTCTAAGCTTTTTAAAAGGCTACATAAGGCGAGGCAAGTGCGTGCTTGCAACACGGTGATCAGAATTGGGAACCACATTTACTCTGATGAGAATGAGATTGCTGTAGGTGTGGTTGATTATTTCAATGGAATATACTCTGATAATGGACATCCCTGCACCTCCAGCCTGGTGGACAATATTAGCCCATGTATTGACGAGCATATGAATCAATTTATTACAGCCCCACCTTCCAAGGGAGAAATTAGATCTGCTCTTATCTCTCTTAATCTTGAGAGTGCGCCGGGTCCAGATGGCTTTACTAATAAATTCTTTATGTTTTACTGGGATATTGTGCAGGATGATATTGAGCGTGCCATAAGGGATTTCTTCTGTCATTCATACATGCCCCATGGGATGAATTCATGCTTCATTGCCCTTATTCCAAAGAAGGAAAATGCCCTTGACATTAAAGATTTTCGACCTGTTGCCCTTGGAAATACAATACCCAAGCTTATTAGCAAGATCATTATGTGCAGGTTAAGTGGGATTGTTGATAGCCTGATTACAGCAAACCAATTTGGTTTTGTCCCTGGAAGGAACATACAACAATGCCTTTTCATGGCCTCAGAGAGTGGGAATCTCATGAAACGGAAGACAAAGGAGGGGAGCTTTGCTCTTAAGATTGATATCTCTAAGGCTTTTGACACCCTCAAATGGAGATTTCTCACTGAGATCCTTCATAGGCATGGGTTTTCGGACAGATTTCTGAAGCTGATTAATACTATTCTTGGATCCTCACAGATGTCAATTCTTATTAATGGCGTGCCAAGGGGGTTCTTTCCTTGCTCAAGGGGTGTATGACAGGGTGATCCCCTATCGGGTATTTTGTTCGCTATTTCGGAGGATTACCTAAGTCGATGCTTCAATGACCTTTCTCAGATGGGTATTTATAAGAGGATTAAAGCTGGTATTAATGTTCACGCCCCATCCCATATCCTCTATGCTGATGATATTTTACTGCTGGGACAAGCTTCAAAGAAAACGATATCTTATATCAAGGTTCTTTTTGATCATTATGAGGCTGTGGCTGGACAGGCCATAAGCTGGGAGAAATCCTCAATTGTCTTTGGCAATGGAATTTCTGCTGGAAAGAGGAACAGGATCATCCGATATCTTGGGGTTAAGCGGGGAGATTTTCCCTTTCAATATCTTGGGGTGCCTCTTTTCTGGGGAAGGGTGAAACGACAATATCTGGAAGACATTTATGCTGGTATTACCAATCAGCTCTCTAGCTGGAAAGGGAAGTCTATGTCCATGGCTGGAAGGGTATGTCTTGTGAACTCAGTTATTACATCCAAATGTGTTTACTCTTTTTCAATTTACAAATGGCCGCGAGGGCTCATTAAGGAGCTTCAATGCCTGGTCAGAAACTTTATTTGGACAGGATCAATGTTTGAAAAGAAGTTGGTCACGGTAAAATGGAAAGACTGCATAAAGCCTGTGGAAATGGGAGGACTTGGGGTTAAGGACCTTCGTACTTTTAATGATGGTTTGATTGGAAAATTCACTTGGAGGCTGATATCAAATGAGATTAATGATGAATTTCTGTCGAGCAGGTTCACAAAACGGCTCATGAATGGATATAAATATTACCTCCAATCCTCGGTATGGGCTTCCCTCAAGCAGGCTTATGCAATGATTATGAAGGAAACTAAATGGCTTGTTAGTAGAGATTCCACTCTTAGCTACTGGAATAACTTGTGGCTGGACCAGCCCTTGCACTCCATGGGTGTTCCAGCCGAAGCTGCCTCATTGCCCATCTCGGTCTTTGTATCAGATCAGACTCTGCAAGCGCTGAACATCTCTGACTATATGCTGTCCAAAATTAATAATTATGCTTTTATGGATTGTGATAGGCTGATCCGGCTTCCTAGCAGGATTGGTAATTTTGACCCCAAGGAGTTCTACAGGTTTGCTTGTGGCGGTACTGATCATGCCCCAACATGGCTCATGAAATTCAGGGCTCCCTTCATTCGGCCAGCCCGGTTTCTCCTGCTTTGGAGGATTTGGAAGAACAGACTTCCCACATCTGAACATTTGAAGCAAGCTGGTTTTCAGATGGCTTCCATGTGTGCTTTATGCAGTTCTGGGGAGGACACCACGCAACACATATTTATGGAGTGCAGGCAGGCCCGGAAACTCTGGAATTACCTGGGAATGCTATTCGGAATTACGATTAACTCAGAAATTCTGCTCGTTGACATGCTGTCCGGACTGCTGCATATGCGATGCAGTGAGCAGCTGGGTAATCTTCTCACTGCTGCCATTGCATCGTGTATTGCATCCTTGTGGGAGTCACGGAATGTGGCTGTGTTTGGCAGTGCGAATGATGCTGTTCGGAAGGGAATGATCTCCATCCATAGGGATGTGTACGCTGCGTCAATGACTCAGGATGGTGTGATGGATAATACCATTTCTAACTTACAAACCCTGAGGATGCTTGGAGTTTCTGGCCGTCCCCGTAAACCTCGGATGCTGAAATATATTAGATGGATACCACCGATTTCACCATGCCTCAAGGTGAATGTTGATGGAGCTGCGTCAGGTGCGCCGGGCCCATCGGGATGTGGAGGTGTTTTCTGCACCTTTCGTGGGTTTGTCAAGGGACTCTTTTACCATTACATTGGCATTGGCACTGCTTTGGAAGCTGAGCTATGGGCGATGATTCATGCTATAAGGTATGCTGTCCAATATAATTGGAGATGGATTTGGATTGAATCTGACTCGATGACTGCCGTGCATGCTTTGAATACTAGAACGCGTAATGTGCCTTGGCGTGTGCTCCCACAGTGGGTTGAGTGCCTCCACCTTTCGAGTCAAATACAGGTGGTTGTTTCTCACGTGTATCGGGAGGCCAATCAGGTTGCTGATTCTTTGGCAAGACAGGCTATTATTGATTCTGATACGATATGGTCCTTCAGGACCCCTGATTTTTGTGCTCCAATGGTGGATGCAGATAGATGTGGTGTGTTGTACACTCGCATATGTAATAACCCCTTGTACGCCTGACTCTTTATTTTTATTTATTATCTCTGAGAACCGGCTCATGCTGGATCTTGATCTTCTTGCTAATATTTTGATGAATGGTGAAAATTACTAAATTTTAATTAAAAACAAATTTTTTAATCAAAATAATTAATAGTGATAAATTATGTATTTTAGTGGTTTTAAAGTATATTTAGAATATATTTATACCATTTAATACAATTTTTTTCATTGGACATAATTTCACAATTAAACCGAACAAAAACAAGTATAAATATTTAGATAGTTATTATATATTAAAAACACGCTTTTTGTTTTGACAGCGGGAATTAATTTTAAATTAATTTCTGCCACTTATGTGTTTTGAATTAGGAAAAATGGATTCCATATTTGGAATCAGGATGTTCCAATTGTGTAAATAGGTAACTTTTATTTTTAGACATTTTGAATAATTACTTCGGTAAATATTTTATTTACCATGGTTAAAGGGTAAATCCGGTAAATAAGGGTTAAAAAATAATATTATAATAATAACAAATTACCCTAAAACGTGTCCTAACCTTATTGGTTGATACATGTCCAACCATGGCCATATTTCGGTCGATTTTGGGACCCCATGGTGCCACTTGTAAGTGATAGGGACACTTTATTTTAATTAAGTTAAAATGAATACAAAAAATGACACAAGCATATATCTTTTAGGAAAATTTTTTTTAAATAGGGTCATATATGTTTCATTTTCGACTATAAATATTAATTAGAAATATACAAAGATTTACTACATAATGGTATTTTATTTATAATATGTAGACATTAAATAATTTAATTTATTTATGACACAATGGTGATGCAGTAATTATCATAATAGTGAAAAAATAAAATGATTGATATTGTAGATACCCAAATAAATATAATTTGAGACTTTTTATGAATTAAACTAATTTTATAGGTTAATATAAAATGTTAGGAATGATTTAATTAACTTTTTTCGAAGTAATCATTCTGTTATGATTTTTACAAAAATAAATTATTGAATAGTGTCAAAATTGACATAAAGAAGTTTTTAAAAAAAATATTATATTATTAATTGATATTAAAATTCTAAAAATCTAAGGTTCGGACAAGAGACTTATATCATGATAGGTGTATAATTAATGGACCACTTGGAGGTCTCTTGGATGTATGTAGTAAGTTTATTAAACATATAATAGAAAAATACAAAGAGACATTGTAAAAGTGAAACTAATTAACTAAGAGTTAATACTTAATGATAAGGTTAATATAGTAACCCAAACCTGTCTAAATTCTATTGGTTGAGTGGTTTTCGACCCATCCCCACCTTAACCATTAAATAATCCACTTTGGATCCACTAGAAACCGAATATTAATTTATTATAAAATAATATTTCTAGCTTTTCCAAAGGTGCCCCTCACCCCTCTTATAAAAAGGAACCCCCCTTCTCATTAACTCACACCTTAAAAGCATTTTTGTTAGGCCAAAACTTTCCCAAATACTCTCTAAACATCCCTAAATTAATCCTAGAGGCCTTCCTTTATTCAGAAAGCCAACCTAAGAGCCATTTTGATCAAATAAAAAGGAAGAACCCGAAGAAGAGGTAATGATTTCACCACCCTTTTCCAAGTTCCTTTCTTCTTCCACTTCTTCTTTCTTTGTTATTACCATTCTAAAATAATAACTCAAGTATCTTATATATACTGTGATGTTATTATAAATATGGTACAACCATATTCAGTATTCTATCCATCATTTGAATAACATGTCACCATATGTGTGTCCGTACGGCTTACCGTCTCAACGTCGTGGTGTAATTGTTTTTCAATACATTATTATTTGGATGGGTATAATAATGATTTGTAACTCATGTAAATAATAAATATAACATGATAATGATTCTTGTATATATGATATACCATCCAATTATATATTATTTTAATATCAAAAGAATGATATTGTCGCTCGTACGTACATACAGACTACCATCTCCACGAACGCGATGAGATTCATTCTCCATCGTATCCATTCAAGTATAATTCTCATTTGATGATTAATAATAGTATCTAAGGACTTGATATCATTCTGGATATGATTAATATAGAACCTATCCATGAAAAACACGACTTACGTAACCAAAAATATAAAAGAAAACGACTAAGTTAACACCCGAAACAACGATAATACTAAGATATTATTAACAAATCAATGTTAAAAGATCATATGTGATATCATATTAATGTATATGATTCTTGTATAATTTAATAACAATTATTTCACCATTATACAGGAGGTTAACCTACCCCAACCAAGGAAAATTACAAGGTAAGGGTTATTTCACAATCTCTTCATTATCCGAGGTTGTTTATACGTAATAATCTACTGGGATCTCTTTATCATCCACATCCATGTTTCTTAAAAATGAATTTCAAAACATTTTTAATATTTAAAAGAATATGTGTTAAAGACATTTATACCGTTGTTTGACTTTTTATAAGAGTTTTATAAAGTAATCTTTCCGTCGTTTTCCAAACAAGGTGCTTTTTAACCTTTTCGACAGAATTAAGGTAAGATTGTTTTTTTAACTTATATGGCGGGTGCAGCTATTTTCCACCATTATAAAATCTTCAAAGCTTCCCTTATATGCTTATAATAATATTTTCAAAGAAAATGTTTTATTTTAGAAATTTATGACTCTTAAATTATTTCAAAATAAAAAGAGATATTTCTCTAAAAAGAGTTTTGATTAAATCTATGTCAACATCCTTTGATGGATTTCACGCTTATTTGAAGTTGATTTATTCTATATTGTATTGAAGGTTTTGTGATATGTTTTACTATGGATGTGTTATTTTTATACCATTAATGGTTTATGGATGAAGTATTTAAATTTTGTATGCTAGTTTTAATATGAATATTTATGTTATGTTTAAACCTTTTCAAATGGGAATGCATTGGACTTAATATGTGACGGGTGGAGCCCGCTATAGCTCCTCGATGCATCAGTAGGTCTCATGAGAAAGACTAGTGTCTTGGAACAAGGCCTTGACAAAATCTTATTTTTAGTTTTGGCACGAGGCCTTGGCTATGTGGTTATGATAGTCTGGCATTATGCTTTCCATCATTATGAAAGTGGTTATTGATATTGCATGTGATTATTCGGTTAGTAGAATATCCATGTGAATAAGTAAATGGAATTATTTCATTTTATTTTTTCCATACTATATTGAAGTTCATGTTTAAAAGGATTTTGTTTTAGTTATACACTGTCTTAAATGTTTATTCTTATTTATGAAAGTTTCCGCTATATTATTATCCTTACTGGGCATTTGAGCTCACCCCTTTTCTATGTTTAATTTTTCCCAAGATGTGAAGAAGTAAATTATGAATGACCTGCAGGGATATTATGAGGGGATAATAGTGTGGACTATGGAGACAATATGTTTTTGTAGTAGTTTTTCACTTTATGATGTAATGTAAAACTTTATGAATATATCTAGTTTTTTCAAGGCTACTAAACAAATCGGTATTTCGAGATTTGATCTTTCTTGTGATCATTCCAATGTTATGTAATAATGCACTGACTCTAGGGAACTGGGGTCGGGGCGTTACAGTTGGTATCAAAGGATGTTTAGTACAAACATTGGAAGATAGATTTAGATAAATTCTGATTAGAGCATGTAGACCTAAGATGAACTTTGATTATTAGTATAGAAGAACTTCCTAGAATTTTGGTATTGTAGAGATTTTGTGAGTTTTCCGACCAGTAAATCCCTGTCTGGATACGAGCAGGTAGAGGCGGCTCTGGCAGAAATGTACCTAGGGGTAAAACCCAAAAACACTGCTTTGAGCTAGACTCGAACGGGAAATGGTGCACGACAACAGGCCTTGCTGCACTCTTGGTTACGACACTCCCGGGGGATATTCTTAGGATAACTCTAAACTTCTTTATAAATCATTATGAAGGGTTTATGAGTATATACTTCCTCAAATATTTTTTTTTATGATTATGGATTATATCCATAAATAGTTCAATTTATGTTAAGTGTTTTATAAGTATGGGGTTATGTATTTTGATTCTTAAACTGATCTAGTTTTTTCTATTAATTAGAAATGGTGCCTAGTGGAAGAAATGGAAACTGTATCAATGCACGTACTCCATGTAGGGATTTCCCTCCTGCTCAAGATAATTATAGTGGAGCTAGTTATGAAACTGGTGCCGATTAGATAATCACCATACTGGGACAACTCACTCAGGTTATGAATAATAACCTTACCCGTATGGAGCACCCTAATCCGCAGCGTGGAGGATCAATGTTAGATCGATTCATGAGGAAACAAACACCAATGTTCAATGGGAGTACAAATCCCTTAGTAGCTGAGCAATGGATAAATTCCCTAGAGAAAATATTTCAGGCTTTAGAGAGTAGTGAAAGGGAAAAAGTTATCATGGCAGTTTACCACCTCACTGGAGATGCTGATCAATGCTGGTCATTGATTCAAAACATTAATGAAGATGATGAAGTATTAAATATGTAATGGAGGGAGTTCAAAGATCTGTTTTTAGAAAAATACTTTCCTCGTGACCATTGAGCAGATATGGAAAGGCAATTTCTGAGTCTGAGACAAAAGGAGGATAAGAATGTCACAAAGTATGAGGATAACTTTACAAGGTTAGAAAGGTATGCTGGAGATTATATATGTAACCCAAGAAGTAAGATCGACCCTTTCTTTGATGGGTTAAAACCATTTCTCCATCGAGCCTTAGTCTCACAATCCTTCTCGTCATACGAAGACATTGTCTCATGTGCTATCAAGATAGAGATAGAATTCTCAAAGTCTTATGACTTTAAAGAAAAGCAAGAGAAGAAGAGATCTGGTGATCAATATGGGAATGGAAATAAGGGGAAGAAGGGAAAGGTTGAATATCCATCCTATGGTAAATGAGGGAAGAAACACCCCGGTACTTGCTTAAAGGGAATGAGTGTCTGTTAAAAGTGTGGTGAAAAATGCCACCAAGCTCGGGATTGAAAAGGGAAGAAGGAAGCTACCAATGTTCAGTGCTACAATTGCAGGGAGATGAGACATTATGCAAATGAATGTCCTAATCGACAGCGGAAATTACCTCAGAAAAGGCCAAGGGATCAAGGCCAAGATTTTGCTATCACTACTGCTGTGGTAGAAGCTCCGAAAGACATGGTGGTAGGTAATTTAATAGATTCCTCAAGTTTAGAAAATGCATTTTTTGATTCTGGATCATTTCATTGTTTCATATTATCCCAGTTTTCTATAAAAATTATATATTTCCAATTTGATTTAACAAGGGAGTTGTCAGTTAAAACTCCTAAGGGAAGTATCATTGCAATAATGTTTTGTGAATCAGTCCCCATTAGAACACATAAATGTTCTTTATCTGCTGATCTCATCGGCATACCTATGATTGAGTTTGATATAATCCTCGGTATGGATTGGATTTCGGACTATGATGCAAAGATTTATTATAAGAAGAAGGAGTTTACGATTTTTGATGATGATGATAGGGAACACCTTATCTTTAGAGAAGAATTGTCACCACCTAATTCTTATCTAGATCCACCCCCAGTTGCTCAACTAAATTCGATTATTGGGGAGGACGAGAAAGAAATGACTCTGGGTGAGGAAAGGAATTTTCAAATAGAGGATGTACCTATTGTGAAAGAATATGTAGATGTATTTCCAGAAGATTTACCTAGACATCCTCCAGAACGAGAAGTTGAGTTTTCCATTGATTTAATTCCTGGATCAAGGCCTATATCGAAGACGCCTTATAGAATGGCCACTTTAGAATTAGTTGAAATAAAGAAACAACTAGAGGAATTGAGTAATAATGGATTTATTCACCCTAGTGTTTCTCCATGGGGAGCCCCTGTTCTTTTTGTTAAAAATAAATATGGATCTATGTGGTTATGTATCGACTATAGGGAGATCAATGCTATAACAATAAAGAAAAAGTATCACCGACCTAGCGTTGATGATTTATTTGACCAACTGCATGGAGCTCAATACTTTTCAAAGATTGACCTTCGATATGGATACCATCAGTTGTGTGTGAAGAAGGAAGACATTCTGAAGATAGCATTTCGAACCAGGTATAGGCATTACGAGTTTACTGTAATGCCTTTTGGATTGACTAATGCATCCTCTGTATTCATGGATCTGATGAATAGAGTTTTCAAGGAATATCTCGATGAATTTGTGGTGGTATTTATTGATGACATCTTGGTATACTCCAAAAGCTACGAAGATCATGAAAATCACTTGCGCATTATCCTGAAGACTCTGAGAAGACACGAATTATATGGGAAGTTTAGAAAGTGTGAATTCTGGCTTCAGGAGATTTCTTTTCTTGGCCATATTGTCTCTAAAGATGGAATCTCTGTTGATCCTTCTAAGACCAAGGCAATCCAAGAATGGCCAGCACCTACGAGTATAACTGAGGTACATAGTTTTATTGGTTTGGAAGGTTATTATCGATGTTTCATCCAGAATTTTGCCCGATTGGATAACCCATTAACAAAGCTCACACGTAAAGGGGTTAAATCTTTTTGGACAAAAGAGTGTGAAGAATGTTTCGAAGAACTGAAGAGAAGATTAGTCAATTATCCTATATTGACTCTACCATCATGGAATGATGGGTTCGTTATTTATAGTGATGTATCGAAGAAATGACTTGGTTGTGTCCTTGTGTAGAATGATAGGGTTATTGCCTATGCATCACGACAGTTGAAAATTCACGATCAAAACTATCCTACACATGATCTCGAGTTAGCAGTTGTGATCTTTGCTTTGAAGATATGGAGGCACTACCTCTATGGTGAAAAATGTGAGATTTATACTGATCAAAAGAGTTTGAAGTATAATTGCTCACAAAAAGAACTCAACATGAGGCAAAGGAGATGGCTTGAATTACTCAAGGATTACGATTGCATGATACACTACCACCCTGGGAAAGCAAACAAGGTGACAGATTCTTTGAGTAGAAAAGACCATGGAGTTTTGAACAATATGAGAATTAAAAGGGATCCAATTTTCATGGATCTAGTGAAGATGGACATGGGAATAACTAGGGAAGGTGAAACATCAATTCTTTTTCAAATGGTTGCAAAACCATGTTTACTAGAAAGGATTAAGAGTTCTCAAACCGATGATGAAGAATTCCAAAAGAAGATTAAAGATGTGAATGATGGGAGATTGAGAGGTTTGTGTATGAAGAAGGAATTTTGAAATTCAGGAAGAGGCTTTGTGTTCCCGATATACCTGATCTAAAAAGGGAATTGTAGGATGATTCTCATAGTTCCAATTTCTCTATACACCCTGGGAGCACCAAAATGTATAGAGAATTGAAGGAACATTTTTGGTGGGACAACATGAAGAGGGAGATTGCTGATTTTGTGTCAAGATGTATGGTTTTTCAACAAGTGAAAGCTAGAAGGAAACAGCCTAGAGGAGTCATGCAACCTCTTCCCATACCTGAGTGGAAATGGGAAAATATTACGATGGACTTTGTCATGGGGCTACCAAAGACTCCTTGAAGGAACGATGCAATATGGGTCATTGTTGATCGTCTTACCAAGTCAACACATTTTCTTGCTATAAGAGAAGATATACCACTGTAACGTCTAGAAAGACTATATATTAATGAAGTTGTGAGACTTCATGGAGTACACCTATCGATTGTTTCAGATCGTGATCCCCGTTTTACTTCATGATTCTGGAAAAGTCTTCAGAAATCACTGGATACTGAACTTCATTTGAGCACTGCCTACCACCCTCAAATGGATGGACAATCAGAATGAACTATTCAAACCTTAGAAGACATGTTGCGATCTTTGTCACTTGACTTTCAGGGTATGTGGGATCAATATTTACCTCTGGTAGAATTTTCCTATAACAATAGCTTCCATTCAAGTATTCAGATGGAACCATATGAAGCGTTATATGGAAAGAGATGTCATACACCAACCTGTTGGGATGAAGTTGGTGAAGGAAAACTTGTAGGCCCAAAACTGGTGGAGGAAATGATGGAAAAGGTGAATGTAATCCAAAATCACATCAAAGAAGCTCAAAGTAGGCAGAAGAGCTATGTCAATAATCAAAGGAAGGATTTAGAATTTCATGTCGGTGATCATATTTTCCTGAAGGTATCTCCATGGAAGGCAGTCATAAATTTTGTTAAGAAAGGTAAATTGAGTCCCAGGTACATCAGACCTTTCAAAATTCTAGAACGAATTGGGGCTGCAGCTTACCGATTGGCAATGCCGCCAAGTCTCTTCAAAGTTCACGATGTGTTCCACGTATCTCTATTGAGGAAATACATGCCTGACCCAACGCATGTACTCACCTACGAGGAATTAGAACTGGAACCCGATCTGTCTTATTATGAAGAGCCCGTCAGGATTCTTGATATGAGAGAACAAGTACAGAGAAACTGGACGACGCGTCTGGTAAAAGTTTTGTGGAGAAACCATAAGATGGAAGAGGCAACGTGGGAACCCGAGGAACTTATGATGAAGAACCACCTGAGTCTTTTCATGCGATAGTATTCTAGAAATTTCGAGGATGAAATTATTTGAAGGAGGGGAGAATGTAACACCCCAAGCTTCTACGGTGCGTTTCTCTTTGAATAATGCGATAGCGTGTGTTATACGCAACATCGAGTTCTAACACACCACAACCAATCAAACTAGTCGTTATGAATATTAATACCTACTTTTTAAAATTTTAGAAATTTTGTCTCTCAAAATGGACTTCATTTTTTGATTCCGAGTATCGAATTTAGCCTATGGTGAAAATTTGGTACTTTTCGGATAACTTTAATATTTTGATGAATGGTGGAAATTACTAAGTTTTAATTAAAAACAACTTTTTTAATAAAAATAATTAATATTGATAAATTATGAATTTCAATGGTTTTAAAGTATATTTAGAATATATTTTTACCATTTAATACAATGTTGGTCATTGGACATAATTTCACAATTAAACCGAACATAAACAAGTATCAATCTTTTGATAGTTATTATATATTAAAAACACGCGTTTTGTTTGGACAACGGGAATTAATTTTAAATTAATTTATGCCACTTCTGTGTTTTGAATTTTGAAAAATGGATTCCATATTTGGAATCAGGATGTTCAAATTGTGTAAATAGGTAACTTTTATTTTTAGACATTTTGAATAATTACTTCGGTAATTATTTTATTTACCATGGTTAAAGGGTAAATACGGTAAATAAGGGTTAAAAAATAATATTATAATAATACTAAATGACCCTAAAACGTGTCCTAACCTTATTGGTGGATACATGTCCGACCATGAGCATCTTTGGGTCGATTTTGGGACCCCATGGAGCCACTTGTAGTTGATAGGGACACTTTATTTTAATTAAGTTAAAATAAATACATAAATGACATAAGCATATATCTTTTAGAAATTTTTTTTACAAAGGGTTATATATGTTCAATTTTTGACTATAAAAATTCATTAGAAATATAAAACGATTTCCTACATAATGGTATTTTATTTATATTTTTTATAAATTATATAATTTAATTTATTTATGACACAATGATGATGTAGTAATTACCATAATAGTGAAAACTTAAAATAATTGATATTATAAATATCCAAATAAATATAATTTTAGACTTTTTATTAATTACACTAATTTTCTAGGTTAATATGACATGTTATAAATGATTTAATTAACTTTTTTCGAAGTAATCATTCAGTTATGTTTTTTACAAAAATCAACTATTGAATAGTGTCAAAATTGACATAAAAGTGTTTTTAAAAAAACTATTATATTATTAGTTGATATTAAATTCCTAAAAATCTAAGGTTCGGCCAAGAGACTTATATAATGATAGGTGTATCACTAATGGACCACTTGGGGGTCACATGGATGTATATAGTAAGTTTATTAACCATATAATATAAAAATACAAAGAGACATTGTAAAAGTGAAACTAATTAACTAAGAGTCAATACATAAAGATAAGGTTAATATAGTAACCCAAACCTGTCTAAATCCTATTGGTTGAGTGGTTTTCGACCTATCCACACCTTAATCTTTAAATAATCCACTTTGGATCCATTATAAATTGAATATGAATTTATTATAACATAATAATTCTAGATTTTCCAAAGGTGCCCCTCACCCCTCTTATAAAAGGGCACTCCTCCTTCTCATTAATTCACGCCTTCAAAGCCTTTTGGTTCGGAAAAACCCTTCCCATATACTCTCTAAACTTCCCTCACTTAATCCTATAGGCCTTACTTTAGTCATAAAGCCATCCTAAGAGCCCTTTTGATCAAATCAAGAGGAAGAACCCGAAGAAGAGGTAATGATTTCACCACCCTTTTCCAAGTTCCTTTCTTCTTCCACTTCTTCCTTCTTTGTTATTACCATTATAAAATAATAACTCCAGTATCTTATATATACTGTGATGTTATTATAAATATGGTACAACCATATTCAGTATTCTATCCATCCTTTGAATAACATGTCACCATACGTGCGTCCGTACGGGTTACCGTCTCCACGTCGTGGTGTAATTGTTATTCAATAAATAATTATTTGGATGGGTATAATAATGATGTGTAACTCATGTTAATAATAAATATAACATGATAATTATTCTTTATATATGATATACCATCCAATTATATATTATTTTAATATCAAAAGAATGATATTGTCGCTCGTACGTACGTACGGACTACCGTCTCCACGAACGCGATGAGATTCATTCTCCATCATATCCATTCAAGCATAATTCTCATTTGATGATTAATAATAGTATCTAAGGACTTGATATCATTCTAGATATGATTAATATACAACCTATCCATGACAAACACGACTTACGTAACCAAACATATAAAATAAAATGAGTAAGTTAACACCCGAAACAACAATAATACTAAGATATTATTAACAAATCAATGTTAAAAGATCATATATGATATAATATTAATGTATATGATTCTTGTATAATTTAATAAAAATTATTTCACCATTATACAGGAGGTTAACCTACCCCAACCAAGGAAAATTACAAGGTAAGGGTTATTTCACAATCTCTTCATTATCCGAGGTTTTTTATACGTAATAATCTACTCGGATCTCTTTATCATCCACATCCATGTTTCTTAAAAATGTATTTCAAAAAAAATTTACTATTTAAAAGAATATGTGTTAAAGTCATTTATACCATTTTTTGACTTTTTATAAGAGTTTTATAAATGAATCTTTCCGTCATTTTCCAAACAAGGTGCTTTTTAACCTTTTCGACAGAATTAAGGTAAGAATGTTTTTTAACTTATACGGCGGGTGCAGCTATTTTCAACCATTATAAAATCTTCAAAGCTTCCCTTACATTCTTATAAGAATATTTTCAAAGAAAATGTTTTATTTTATAAATATATGAATCTTAAATGATTTAAAAATAAAAATTAATATTTCTCTAAAAAGAGTTTTGATTTCATCTATGTCAACATCCTTTGATGGATTTTACGCTTATTTGAAGTTGATTTATTCTATATTGTATTGAAGGTTTTGTGATATTTTTGACCGTGGATGTGTTATTTTTATACCATTCATGGTTTATGGGTGAAGTATTTACATTTCATATGCTAGTTTTAATACGAATGTTTATGTTATGTTTAAACCTTTTCATATGGGAATGCATTGCACTTAATATGTGACGGGTGGAGCCCACTATAGCTCCTCGATGCATTGGTAGGTCTCATGAGACAAACTAGTGTCTTGGCACAAGGCCTTGAAAAAATCTTATTTGTAGTCTTAGCATGAGGCCTTGGCTATGTGGTTATGATAGTCTGGCATTATGAATTCCATCATTATGAAAGTGGTTATTGATATTTCATGTGATTATTCGATTATTAGAATATCCATGTGAATAAGTAAATAGAATTATTTCATTTTATTTTTTCCATACTATGTTGAAGTTCAAGTTTAAAAGGATTTTTTTAGTTATACACTACCTTAAATGTTTATTATTTTTATGAAAGTTTCTGCTATATTGTTATCCTTACTGGGCATTTGAGCTCACCCCTTTTCTATGTTTTATTTTTCCCAGGATGTGAAAAAGTAAATTATGAATGACCTGTAGGGGTATTATGAGTGGATAATAGTGTGGACTATGGAGACAATATGTTTTTGTATTAGTTTTTCACTTTAGGATGTATTGTAAAACATTATGAATATATCTAGTGTTTCCAAGGCTACTAAACTAATCGGTCTTTCGAGATTTGATCTTTCTTGTGATCATGCCAATGTTATGTAATAATGCACAGACTCTAGGTAAATGGGGTCGGGGCGTTACAGACGATCTATTGAATACTTCTTAACACAGTGCATCACTTGTAATAAAATTAGAGGATAACACCCAAGACCTTCTAGTTTATTACAACCTTTACACATTCTTATACAGAAGTGGGAAAATTTTTCATGGAATTTGTCATTAGTTTTCCATGGAATTCTAATGGGAGGGATACTATTTGGGTGATCATTGATCAACTTAAAAAATTGGATCATTTATTCCGAATCAAATAGATAATGAAGATGAAGCATCTTAGAAACTTATATGTACCATAAAATTTGAGTCTTTATGGGGTTTCCTCTATGATTGTTTTTTATAGGCACATATGGTTTACATATAGGTTTCTGAAAGGTTTTAAAGAGTTGATGCGTTCATAGTTGAAATTAAGCTTAATATATCATCCATGGATGGATGAAAAGGCTAAGAGGGCTATCTAGGTTCTTGAGTATATGATTTGAGTATGTGCACTTGATTTTGGTGGTTCTTGGGAAAATCATCTTTTTCTGGTATGATTTTCCTATAACAATAGTTATTTAGATTCAATTAATTTGTCACCCTTTAATGTGCTATATGGGTGGACATGTAGATCTTCCTCGTGCTGTGAAGAGTCGAGAGAATGGTCCCTGGTTGGGTTGAGCCTTGTTCAATAGAGGATGGAGAATGTGAAGTTGATATAAAATATATTGGTCATGGAATAGTGTCATAAAAAGTCCTATACAGGGTATCATTGTGGATTCCTACAGTTTGAGGTTGTATTGGAACTTTCTTTAAGTTACACCTCACTTGGGACACCATTAGTTTGTTAATAAGGGTAAGTTGACACTAAGGTTTTTGGCCCCTTTTATTTCATAGAGTGACTTGGAAATATGGTTTATCAGTTTGAATTTACATCTTTCTTGGTATTGATTCATGATGTGTTTCATATTTTCTATCTAAGGATTTATTAAATGGACCCTTCCTATGAGATTTAATTGGAGGATGTTGATCATGATCTTGACACCACTAAAGTGTAGAAACCAGTTCGTATTATAGATCTTTAGGATATGGTTATACATAGTAAAATTATTCCTTTGGTCCATGTACCATGGTAGTATATATGAGATAACCATGAGATGTGGTAATGGTAATCATTAGTGTGGTAGTAGTGGCATTCTCTTTATGCAAGTCTAGAGTCATAAGAACTTAATGGGGATAGAAATTTATTATGGAGGGAATAATTATGGAAAACTTTTGGTTTTCATATTATCTATTTTAATTAATAATAGTTGGTACTTTGAGTTCCAGGGGTTTTGAGACGTAATTTGGGTTTACCTGGAATTCTATTAGGGGTTGCATGATAGAGGGTAGAGATTGTGGATTAGTGATAATAGATGTGGTGTGGATTTAATGACTATGGTGTAGAGCCTTAGGACGATTATTTTATATAGGTTATAGATGCAACATGGTTGAAAATCTATGGTATAGGGTTTAAGAGGTATTTTTTGGTTCCCCTTCCAATATTGGCATAGTTACACTATGGGGAGTAGGTTTCAGTGTAGTCTCTCTTTAGTAGTGTGGATCTATAGTGTGGTAGTCTTAGCGACATTGTATCCCCCCTTTCCTATAAAATAGGATCTATACCAGGGTTCTTAGATATAACTGTAACCATACAAGTTTCAATGTGGCCCCCTTATTGTGTTGTAGTATGGGATTCTATTGGAACCTTTGTGATGTTGTCCTTGAGGATACTCTATGGTCTTTGAGGCTGTGTCATGGTGTTATATTTTATAGACTAGCTATCAATACCATAGAAATCATCCAAAATAGTTCTTTTCCCACTTTTCTCTCTCCAACCTTATACACTAAATATAGTTTTTAAGGCCTTTGAATAACGTTTTGATCCGGTTCAACCCCATGCCTTGGAAGATCAATTCTTGGAGGTTTCTATCTATTCTTAAAGTAGGTGTGTCTATAAAAAGGTTATAATTCTTGAATAACTTTATGTTATTTTTCAATTCCTTGTTTTGTGTTATTAAAGGTTGTATTTGTTACAAAGGTGTATTTTCTTCTTGATATCTATGTTTTTAAAGGGATTTTATTTAAAAATAGTTTTATTTTCACTATGAGATTTTATGGAATGCCTTAATGGTGGGTTTATTTCTAAAATGTATTTTCAAGAATGGATATAGTGAGGCTTCACCGTGAAAATGTTTTTATAATATGAGATAGTGGTTTTCAAATGGTTTTTAAAAGTATATAACATTAGGAACCTTGGGTGAATTGGGAAATGTACATGTCACTTTAGTGTGTATAATGCCACTAGAGGTTTCAATATTGATAGACTGTGGTAAGACTTGATATTAGTTGGATTCATGTGATGGTTGTTTTAGTACTTTATTTTTCAGACATGTACATATTTCCAAAGGATAGAGTCCAAATATTGTTCTTGTTGTTTATGCTTGGGTTTACACATGATGGAATATTTAATGGTTTGTTGTTGACATGTTTATCTGAAGGTGTATCGAAGGAAATTTTTTTCTATGATCACATGATTTCTTTCAGGTACTTGAAATATTCCTAATTTATGTGGATATGCCATGTATTTATGAAAAAACGACGTTTTACAAAAAAAATTATTTTATAAAAATTAATTATAAACTAGATTTTTTAAAGTTAGAGCTAAAATTTTCATGATATTAGACTTTGTATAGATTCTTTAGTGAAATATTACTAGTCTTTGTTCCCACACACTACTTTTTACTTTTATAGTTTATAGATGTGTATTTTTAGGACTCAGGTAAAGGGAATGAAATTGAGAATCTTTCCAGCTTCTCTTGGTGGATGTCGCCTTCATAGTGGGATGGTTTGGTGGTGACAATCGGTCACACGGAGACTCAACCAATAGATTATCTGGGTTTTTCAAGTATATCCACTTAGGCTTGATGTTTTATGTCTCATGGATATGTACTCTTTATTCCATATTGTACTCTATTGGTTTGTTTCCTTTTGATAGTACATGAGACATGGTTGGTTCTTTATCTTGGCGTAGACTGATTTGGGTGAATTGTTTGGTTAAACCATGTTGGTTCAATACAAAATGGAATCATCATTTATAGCGGGTTTTCCAATGGAATTGATTGTGATTCATCTTCAAATAACTTCATGAGTAAACTTCACCCTTGTTTCAAAATTCATTCATTTTTTATCAGGACTCCTCAGTTTCATTTCAGTCTTCATGAATAGATCAGTAAAAATTCTTTAGTTGGCAAGCCTAAATTACTAATTCAATTGATCTTGATATCATTCAAGATTCACAATAGTTTTAGTTATTAAGTATTTCAAATTTCCTAAACTTCAATCAACAATCTGGTGGATTTATTTGGGAACAACTAGTTCAGGTGTGTAGATATTACGATCAATTGGAAGTGAAGGTATTGTAGCTCTAGTAGATCATGAGATCGATCTTGCTAGTTGAGAGGGGATGTAGCACCCCAATAATTTACAAATAAATTTAATATTGAATGCATGAAATACTGATTCTCTTAGAATCTGTTATAACATATCCAATGAACATAATTTTTCCACTTACGTGATTTGAATTTTTAAAAAATGACATACATAGTTGTGATTAGTAAGATATTTAGAACCCGATAGGATAAACTTACATTTTTAGTGAATAGTATCTCACCCTTATTAATAGTAATGTATCCTTATGAATAGTAAGCCCACCCATGTAAGAAAAAATAAAATTTAGGCACTATATAAATGAGAGTGAATATTTTAGAAATTAATAATTAAGTGTTTGTATTTTTATGAGTAATAAATATTTATTTTCAATTTTAAATTTAAAAATTAATAAAATTAATTTTCATAAAATTTAACCCTAAATAAATATTTTATTTTCCTATTATTTTAGGATACTTTTATGAGACCTTGTCTAATTTCTGAAAGTATTATAAAATCAGTTTTAAATTTCAAATCTGTATTTTTCAAGTAAATAATAATTTTATTTAAAAAATAAATTCTTCTTATTTAGATAATTATTTTGATAAAATGGAGTTCATTTTTTAATTATAAATTTTTAAAAAAGGTTTGGGTGAATTTATTGTATTTTTATGAAATACTTGAAATTTTGGTGAATAGTGAAATTCAATAATTTACGAAATATGCTAAATAAATGAATTTCTATATCATGATTGAGTCATGGATGATATAAATGGACATTGGTTAGAACTAACATGCACTTATTACTATTTTTTGTCATAATAATCAACACAATTTTTTGTCTTGAGTGAAATAATAAAATAATGAATAATATATTCAAAGATCACTCCTCTCATCCACTATAAAACCACTCATCACTCCCTCTTCTATTCACTCTTATAAACCTTGATTACTCTAAAATTTATTCCCAAATATTGTTCCCTAGTCACTCCACACATCTAGTAGCCTGTGTTATTTCCAAAATACTAAAACACTTTCCCATAAGGAGGTTGTCAAGGAGGTTATTTCAAGAGGTAAATCCTCTTCCCTTTTCGTTTAATTTCATTCCAATTTATCTTCTTTTATTATTTTATCTTAACCTCCTCTATCCAATTGTTCATTATAAATATAGTATCATATATATAAAAGAATTATATCATGTTAATTTAATTACCATTATCAATCTCCTTACTCTACCACTTTTTTTTTAAATGAAATCATCGCCCGAGATGTGCTAATTTACAACCTTTGCAGACGATGAAGTTTCACCCTTCAAATTATTCTTCAAAGCTATTAATGAAACCTTATTAATGGTTTAGAAAATTTTTAAAATGTTTAATATAACCCTTTTTATGTTATAAGGTTACATATTTACATAATACTAAACAATAAAACAAAAATGAATTCGTTATGATCAATAACTGCCGTAATAATCTAAATGATTATCACTAAATGTATATAAAAAGGATTCATCCTCATAATATTTAACCAAATGATATATATAACCATTTAAACTTGTTTATTATCATTAAAAACATTCAATTCTAATTTTTTATAATTATATAAATTTTAAATGAACTCTATTACTTATAATCCAGAAAACTGATCCTGAGATCAAAGAAACGAATACTCCGGAACGAGGAAATTCAATCATATAACTTATCAATAATGCCATATATGAACATAAAAAAATATAATTAATCAAATACATGTATATTTTGTTATTAATTAATTAATTAATGGATTCAATTTGATTATCCAGGAATTTAAGGTCAAGTGCAGAACACGTTCGGACATAAGGTAAGGGTTTCCTACCCAAACCTCAATTTTATTTTAGGTTACTCTTATTCTCTAAATACCTCAATGAAATTATTTATTTTTATTTTTTATTCCTCATTAAATATGTCTTAATTTTTTATATATTTCTACCAAATATAATCCTTCTTTATTTTATGGGGAGTTTTATGTTTTAAAAGGATCTTTAAAAAATTCTTTCCGATTAACAAACCCGTTTTAAAATAACTTCACGAAATCATACCAATTTTAAAATTCACTATATAAAATGTTTGTACCCACCATTATAATTATAAAATTACTCATTTTATTTTTGAAAAAAAGACATTAATTTAATTATGGTTCTATGCAATGATATTTCCAAAATAACTCTTCTATTCGATGTAAAAGAGTATTTATCTTAAGAATTACTCGATGATTTTATATGAGTATTTTCATCTATTTCAACACACTTTTTGATTAATATATTTAATTGGTATTAATATTTTATTATAACATCAACCATATTTTATTTAATGGTTTATTATTAGTTTTATTATTGATGTGCTATCTTGATATCATTCACCATATTATTCTGAATGGTTAGTGGTCATATTTATTAATTGGGTAAAGTTACTTACATTTAATATATTAGTTTCAATATGAATGTATATGTTGTTTATATTATACCCAATCATATGAGTAATTAATTAGAATATTATATGATGTGTGGGGCTCATTATATCCCCTCTATGCATCAATGGGTCCCATGAGGCAAACTAGTTTTTGTTTTTACCAATTTTGTGTGGTCTCGGAACGATGACTTGATAGAATGAATATGATGTCCAAAATTATGAATTACCTCATTATAAACTAAAGATTGATAGTCCATGTGATTATTTGTTTAGTATAATATCCATGGTTATGATTTATGACATTATTTAATCAATTTTCATTCCTTCCATATTATGATAAAGTTTATTTTTAAAGGCTTGTGCTTTTAGTTAGTCATATTTCCTGGTGTTTATGTTTATGATTACTTCCGTTATACGGTTTAACCTTATTGAGAATCTGATCTCATACCTTTCTATGTTTATATTTCCCTAGGATATGAATAAGTGTATTATGAATTAATTTTAGGGATAATCTATGAGTTATGGGAGTTACTAATGGATTTGTTATATTGTATTTCATTTCATGTTGTAATGTTGAACTTGTGTATATATCTAGTTTTACAAAACTTCTAAACTACCTGTTACTTTGGGATTTGAATTTATTTTAATCACTCCAATGTAATAAAATAATATACTAGCTTTGGGTAACTAGTGTTGGGACTTTACATTTGGTATTAGAAGAAGTTTAGTAGAAAACATGGAAACTAGATTTAGAAAATGTAGATTAGGGAACAAAACTCAAAGATAGTCTTTGTGGATAAAAATACAAGAACATCGAAAAATTTTGGCAAGTAATAGATTTTGGGGATCTTACTAGAAAAAATATCCATGTATGGATAAAACAACTAGACATTGTTTTGGCACAGATGTACCTAGGAGTAACAACTCCAACAAGGTGTTTTGGGTTGACTCGGGGTAACCTGGTACATGATAATGAGCCTTACTATTCACCTAGTTTTACACTCCTATGGGATATGCTTAGGATAATTCACATATTCTTTACCAGCCATTATTAAGGATCTAAAAGGAAAATTTTCCTCAAATAAATAATGCTTCTGATTATTAGATTAGCTATGCATATGATTTAAATTTAGGTTAATTGTTTTGCTAGTTCAGATTAAAAAATATGATTCATAACCTAATCTAGTGTATTCCATCATTTAGAAATGGTTCCTAGTGGAAGGAGTGGAAACCTCATGAACGCGCATATACTATGTATGGATTTCCCCCTATGAAAGATAATAATGTTGGTTCTAGAGTAGTGACTGGTGCTGAGCAACTTATAACTATACGGGGACAACTCACTCAGGTTATAAACCACAACATTACCTGTATGGACCGCCATGAACCAAAAAATGGAGGGAAATGTTAGAATTCTTTATGTGACAACAACCTCCATGATTTAATTGGACTAAAAAACCATTCAAATAAGAGCAGTGGATAAGTTCCATAGAGAAGATATTTCTCTCATTTGGAAGTAAAAAAGGGAGAAGGTTTTCAGGGTAGTTTATCATTTATCGGGATACTGATCAATAGTGGTCACTAATTCAAAACATGAAGGAGGAGAAAGATATTAAAAATATGGAATAGAGGGATTTTAACAAAAAAATCTTATAAAAATACTTTCCTTGTGAATAACGAGCAGATATGTAAAGGTAGTTTCCGAATCAAAGGAAAAAAGAGGATGAGAATGTTGAAAAGTATGAAGCTAACTTCATAAGGTTAGTAAGAAATACCGTAGGCTACATACATAATCAAAGGAGCAGTATTGATTGATTATTTTATGCTTTACAACCATTCCTCCAAAGTTCACTAGTCTCCCAAAGTTTCTTATCATATGAAGATATAGTCTCATGTTCTATTAAGATAGAAAAAGAATTCTTTAAATCTTATGACTTTAAGGGAATGAAAAAGAATAAGAGGGCTTTTAAACACTCTATAAAGGGATATAATCAAAATGTTAAGAATGGAATAATTTATTTTCCATCTTGTGATAATTGTGAGAAGAAACACCTCAGTAATTTCTTGAAGGGTATGGGTGTTTGTTACATGTGTGGAGGAAAAGGCCACCAATCCTGTAATTGTAAGGGAAAGAAAGAATCCACCAATGTTCAATGCTATAAATAAAAAGTTATGGGAAATTATGAAAGTTATTATACTAAGTGTCAAGGAAACATTCCCCAAATAAGGACAAGGGAGAAAGGCCAAGGTTATGTGATCCCAAATGATGAGGTTGAAGTTCCTAATGATGTTTGGGAAGGTAATTTAATCATTTACTAAAACCTAGACAATTATTTATTTGATTCTATATCATCACATTCTTTTTTATATTCCCCATTTTCCAATAAAATTAGACATTTCCAATTTGATTTAATAAAGTAGTTTCCAGTAAAAACTCACAAGGGAAGTATCATAACAACAAAGATGTGTTAATCAGTCCCCCTTATAACACATAAACGTGCTTTAGTTACTGATCTTATCATTATACCCATGATTGAATTTGATATAATTCATGGTATGAATTTGATTTCAAAATATTATGTAAGAATCCATTAAAAGAAGGATGAGGTTACAAATTTTTAGAATGGTGTATAATCCCTTATCTTTAGAGAAGAAAATCATCTTTTGATTCTTATCCAGATCCATCCCCAATACATATATTGAATGAAATTATTTGGGAGGATGAGAACAAAATACATATGTTTAAGGAATGAAATATTCAAATTGAGGATTCACCTATTGTGCAAGAATACATTGATGAATTTCCATAGGATTTACCTAGAACTCATCTAGAGAATAAAGTTGAGTTTACTATTTATTTAATTCATGGTTCAAGAACTATATCCAAGACTCCTTATAGGATGACCACAATGGAGTTAGTATAACTGAAGAAACAACTAGAGTAATTGAGTGATAAAGGATTTATCCTCTTTAGGGTTTCTCTATGGGGACCCCATATTCTTTTCATCAAGAATAAGTGTGGATCTATGAGGCTGTGCATTGACTACAGGGATATCAATGATATTATGATAAAGTACAAGTATCATATTCCTTGAACTGATGATTTATTTGATAAAATTAAAAAATTATAATATTTTTTGAAGATTTGACCATTGATCTGGATATCATAAGTTGCATGTGAGGAAGGAAGATATTACAAAAACCTTATTTCAAACTAGGTATGAGTATTAAAATTTTATAGTAATGCCTTTTGGACTGACTAATTTAACCTCAATTTTCATGGATCTAATGAATAGAGTTTTAAAGGAATATATTAGAAAATTTTTTGTGGTATTTATTGATGATATATTAGTATACTCTAAAAGCTACAAAGATCCTGAGATTCACCTGTGCATTATTCTGAAGACTCTTAGAAGAAACGAACTATTTGAGATGTTTTGAAAGTGTGAATTCTGTCTTCAAGTAGTTTCTTTTTTGGGTTATATTGTCTCTATGGATGGAATTTTAGTAGATCCTATAATGAAAATTGCATTTTAAGAATGAACTACACCAACAAACCTTTCCGAGGTATGTAGTTTTATTGGTTTAGAAAGTTATTATCGTCATTTTGTTCAGAAATTTCCTTGATTATCCATCCCGTTAACCAAGATTACTCGTAAAGGGGTTGATTTTGTATGGAAAAATAATGTGATTTTTTTTGAATAATTTAATAATAGATTAGTGAATGATCTTATCCTAACTCTACCATAGAGAAATGGTGGATTTTTTATCTATAGTGATTCATCAAAGAAAGGACTTGGGTGTGTCCTTATGAAGAATGATAGCATTATAGCCTATGTATCAAGGTAGTTAAAAATTTATGAATAGAACTATCCAACTCATGATCTTGAGTTAGCAGCTGTAATATTTTCCCTGAAGATATAGAGACACTATCTCTATGGTGAAATATGTGGGATATATACGAATCACAATAGTTTAAAATATATATTCTCATAGAAAGAACTCAAAAAGAGGCATAGGAGATGGCCTGATTTACTCAAGTATTACAATTATTCCATACACTACCACCAAAGAAAGGAAAATAAGGTAGATGATGCATTGATCAGTAAGGATCACAGGTTTTTAAACAAAATGAGAATTGATACGGATCCCATGAACATGGATCTAGTGCGGATGGATATGGGAATTATTAAAAAGGTGAAACATCTCTACTTTTTTAATTGGTTTTCCAACAATATTTATTAGAAAGAATTAAAAGATCTAATTCTGATGATGAGAATCTTCAAAATAAAATTAAAGCTATGAATGATGGGAAGTTGGATGACTTTGTTTGTAAGGATGAAATTCTAAAATTTGGGAAGAGGATATGTGTTCCCTCTATTATTGAGATGAAAATGGAGTTATTGGATCATGCACATAGCTTGTATATCTCTATACAACATGGTAGCACTAAAATGTATTGACATTTGAAAGAAAATTTATAGTAGGACAACATGAAGCATTAAATTTCTGATTATGTATCAAAATGTTTAGTTTGTCAATAAGTGAAAGCTGAAAGAAAAAATTATAGAGGAGTCATGCAACCTCTACCTATTCCTACATGGAAATGGTATTACATAACCATTTATTTTTTCACTAAATTACCTAAAACTCAAAGAATGAATTATGAAATATGGGTAATTATTGATTGACTTACAAAATATGCACATTTCCTTGCTATAATAAGGGATTTTGTACTGGAGTTCCTTAAATGACTCTATAAAATGAAGTTTTAAGACTTTATGGAGAACCTCTCTCAATTGTGTTTGATCGTGATCCATGATTCACATCAACATTCTGGAAAATTCTTCAAAAATATTTGGATACTGAACTTTTATTGAGTACTTCTTATCAACCTCAAACTGACGACCAATCAGAAAAGACAATCCAAACTTTAGAAGATATGTTGAGATCATGTTCACTTGACTTTCAGGGTATGTGGGATCGATATTTAACTTTTGTATAGTATTCCTACTACAATATTTTCCAATATGGTTTTCAAATGAAACTATATAAAGCATTGTAAAGAAAGAGATGTCGTACACCAACATTTTTGGATGAAGTTGGTGAAATGGAGCTTGTGGTCCTACACCATGTATAGGAAACAATAGTAAAGGTAAAGACTATTTGAACCCATATAAAATCATCTCAAAGATGGAAAAATATATATGATGATAATCAAAGTAAGGATTTGGAATTTCATTAAAGGGTGTTATAAGATTTGGAAACAAAGGGAAACTGTGCCCCATGTACATTGGGCCTTATAAAATATTGGAGATAATTGGAGATATGAATTATTTTTTGACAATTATGTCCAGCCTATCTAAGGTACACAATGTGTTCCATGTCTCATTATTGAGAAAGTGCATGCCAAAACCAATGCATGTACTCACATCTGAAGGTATAGAATAAGAACCTGACATATCTTACTGTGAAGAGCCTATCTAGATTCTGGACACTAAAGAATTGGTGTTGAGTAATTGAATGACTTATCTGGTAATAATACTTTTTAAAAATCATAAAATTGAGGAGGCAACATGGTATCCTGAGGAACTTATGAAGAACTACCCAAATCTTATTATAAGGTATCATTCTGGTAATTTTGAGGGTGAAATTTTTGTAAAGGGGGAAGAATGTAGAACCCCAATAATTTAAAAATATATTTTATGTTTAATGAATGTTACACTGAATCTCTATTACTTTGTTATAACCAAGCCAATAAACATTATTTTTCCTCTTCTGTGATTTGAATTTCAAAAAACTAACATACACGGTTGCGATCAGTAAGATATTTAGAGTCGGATAGGATCAATTTACATTTTTAGTTAATAGTAACGTACCCTTCTAAATAGTAATGTACCATTATGAATAGTAACCTCACATATATAAGAATAAATAAAATTTAGGCACCATATAAATGAGAGTGAATATTTTAAAAATTAAGAATTAAGTATTTGAATTTTTGTGAGAAATAAATATTTAATTACAATTGTAAATTAATAAGTTAATAAAATTAAGTTTCATAAAATGTATTCCTAAATAAATATTTTGTTTTCTGATGATTTTATGATAATTTAATGTGATCTCACTTAATTATTGAAAGTATTTTAAAATCAGTTTTAAATTTAGAATATGTATTTTTCATGTAAATACTGATTTTATTTAAAAATTTAATTCATATTATTTAGAAACTTATTTTGATACAATGAATTTCATTTTTGAATTATACATGTCAAAAAATTGTTAGGGTAAATTTTTGGGATTTTTCTGAAATACAATAAATTTTGGTGAATAGTGAAATTCGACAATTTACAAAATATGATAAATAAATGAATTTATGCATCATGCTTGAGTCATGGATGATGTAAATGGCCATTGGTTCGAACTCACATGAACTTATTAGAATTTTTTTAATAATATTAAACACTATTGTTTTCCTTGAGAAAAATAATAAAATAATAAATAAGATATTCCAAAATCACTCCTCTCATCCACTATAAAAAACGACCCCTCACCCCCTATTCTCTTCACTCCTCTAAGCCTTTAAGATTATCAAAATTATACCCAAATTCTCTTATCTATTCCCTCACCATGTCTAGGAGACCTTGGTTTTTTAAAAATACAACAACCCTATACCATAAGGAGGTTCTCAAGGAGGTTATTTCAAGAGGTAAATCCTCTTTTCTTTTTATTTAATTTAATTTCAATTTATCTTATTTTATTATTCTCTCCTAAAAATCACTGTCCAATTGATCAAGAGAACTCCAGTATCATCTATATACTAGAATTATTTCATGTTAATGTAATAACCATTATCAATCTCTTTACTATCCCTATTTTATTTTATAAATGAAATCATCATCTCGGAGGTGCTGATTTACAACCTTCATGGATGAAGAAGTTTTGTTCTTCAAATTTTTATTCAATGATATTCATGAAACAATTTAAATATTTTATACATATTGTAAAATGTATAATATAACAATTTTTATGTTATGGAAGTAATATATTTACGTAATACTAAATGATAAAACAAAATGAGTTTGTTATGATCAATAACCGCTGTAATAATCTAACCGATTATCACTAAAAGTATTATATAATGATTCATCCTCATAATATATAACCAAAGGATATAAATAACCATTTAAACTTATGTATTATAATTAACAACATGAAACTCCAATTATGGATAATTATATCAATTTTAAATGAACTCCATTACTTATAATCAAGCGAACTGATCGTTAGATCAAGGAAATGAACACTCCAGAACGACGAAATTCAATCATATAACTTATAAATAAGGCCATAAATGAACTTAATAAACTAATAATGGAACAAATATATTTAGATAAAGTTCTGAATTAATTAATTAATGGATTTAATTTTATTATATAGGAATTTAATGTTAAGCGTAGAACACATTCAGACATAAGGTAAGGGTTTTCTATTCGAACCTCCATTTTCTATCAGGTTACTATTATTCTCTACACACCGCAATGAAATTATTAATAATTTTTATTTAATATTAATTAATTTTATGTGAATGTTTTATATATGTGTACCAAATAAAATCCTTCTTTCTTTTATGGGTAGTTACATGTTCTAAAAGGATATTTCAAGTATTCTTCTAGATTAACAAGCCTGTTTGAACGGAACTTCTTGAATTCTTACCTATTTTCAAATTCACTCTATAATATATTTTTAGCCATAATTGTTTTTTTGAAATCATTCATTTTATTATAAAAATATACATTAATTCACTTATGGTTTTATTCAAATATTTTTTCCAAGAGAACAGTTCTTTTCAAAATAAAAGAGTATTTATCTTAAGAATTACTCGATGATTTTATACGAGTATTTTCATCTATTTCAAAACACTTATTGATTATTATGTTTAATTGAGATTAATATTTTAGGATATCATCTACCATATTTTATTTTATTTTTTTTGATTAGTTTGACTGTGGATGTTCTATCTTGATGCCATTCTCCATATTACTCTAAATGGTTAGTGGTCATATTTAATGATTGGGGAAAGTTATTTACATTTAAAATGTTAGTTTAAATATTAATTTATATGATTTTTATTTTATCCCTATTCATATGAGTAATCAATTGGACTGTTACATGATAGGTGGTGCCCTCTCTATCCCCTCGATGCATCAGTAGGTCACATGAGACAAACTAGTTTGGGTTTTACCCATTATATATGATCATGGCATGAGGCCTTAACATAATGACAATGATGTCTACAATTATGAATTACCTCATTATGAAACAAGATATTGATAGTCCATGTGATTGTTTAACTAGTAGAATATCCATGGTTATGATTTATAGAATTATTTAATCATTTTTTATTCTCGTCATATTATGATTTTCTTTATTTTTAAAGGAATGTGTTTTTAGTTATTCATCATGCCTAGAGTTTATGTTTATGATTAATTATATTATACTACTTATCCTTAATGAGATTCTGAGCTCACCCCTTTATTTTGTTTTATATTTCCCCAAGATGTGAAGAAGTGTATTATGAGTGACTTGTATGAATAATCTACGAGTTATGGGAGTTATTAATGGATATTCTATATTGTATTTCATTTCAAGTTATAATGTTGAACTTGTTTATGTATCTTTTTTTTACAAAACTAATAAACTATTCAGTCCTTCTGCATTCAACCTTCTTGTAGTCAGGCCGATGTAATAAAATTATGCACTATCTTCAGGAAACTAGGGTCGGAGTGTTATAGAGGAATGGTCGATCACCAATCTTAATATGGACGACCATGAGATCTCATGGTTTTGAACCGAATGTAGAAGGTGCATAGTAGGTTGGTGAAGGATAATGGTCAATATTCCATGGTGATGGAAGTTTTCACTTGTGATCATCCCTGAGAGGGGTTATTATGGTTTCTTCCTGTGGGTTCTCATGATATCTCAATAGTTCCTTTGCATTAGGCCGGATAGGTACTGTACCTTAGATGGTGCAATCATTTGAGTGGATTTATATAGTCACATGGCTTCTCAACGTATGATCATTTTCCATGAAATATCATAAAAAATACACAAAATTATAAACTTAATTAATAAATCAATTCCAAATGTAAAATAAAACTCCAAGAATAGAATAATAAATGAATTTCCAAAAAAATAATTAAAATTTTATTTTAAAAATTATGTTTATAGATAATATTTTAAAATTATGAAAGAAAAAAACAATTACCTATAAAATATATTTTCTATGAGAAATCACTAAAACATTGTTCTTAAAATATTTTGAAAACCTTAATGGAGAAATATTGGTCTGTTAAGAAACAAAATACCCCATTTCCAACAAAATATACAAGGAATATCATATTCAAAATCAAATTAACCAGTTTTATTTATTCAAAAAAATATTACCCAACACAAAAATGTGAATTTTACTTGGATTTTAACAGAATTTTAGGATATTTTTATAATGAATCATGGATAAAATTAGTCAAATTTCAAGTTTCATTACTTATTCCTTACCTAAAAAAATCTATATTATCTCCATTAATATTTATCTTCTCGATTTCACTTCACCCACATAAAATAATCAAATCTTCTTTCTTTAAATACCCATGCATCCTATCTCTCACCTCACTTAAAAAATGGTTAACATATTTTTTATTTTATGCATTCTCTTTATCATTATCTTTGGAGGAGTTATTTTTATAGAAGAAAATGTTGAGTAATTATTCAATATAGTAACTTTTTTTCTTCTTTATTTACAGTTAAACTATGCTTCTAGCTATTTTTATCATTTTTTATTACCATATCCTTACTAATGACATACTGAGATAATTTATGTTTAAATATTGATTTTTATGTTCTCTTAAAATGAATCTGAGTTGGGTTTTAATTCTTTATTATAGTTAAACACAACATTTTTTTAAATAAATTATATAATAATATTTCAATATCTTACATTCTACCCCCTTAAATTAATTGTGCCCTGAAAATTTAAATTATCCATTACAATGAATTTGAAAAAACATTACAACTTTCAAATATATAAATTTTATGCTATCTTTTTTGTGTTCAATTCCATTATTTTCAACACCTTCTAGGAATACTAATATTCTATCAAAAATAATTATATATTATTTTTTATTATAAGAAATTACTACAAAGTAATCATACCTATACCATGGTATCCCTCAATATCTATTGCTACTCTGGTCACAAAGAGTGACATTCCTTATAAGGAAATAATGTTTCAAGGATTTTCCAAATCATTCACTTTATTAGTCCAAATTCAATTCATATAATTTAGATTGTATTGGTGAGAAAAATGATGAAACATTGGAAATGTTTTATTTATAATATATAATTTCAGAAACTTATTTTAAACTTTATTTTTATAAAATAGCTTGATAGAGTTAGTTTTGAAATTTAAAATTGTGGTCTTTCAAAAATATTAGATATACATCAAAAAATTAAAAAGGATGAAAATAAATATATATAGATAGTATGAGGGTTTCCCTCTTCTGAATCTATTATAAAATAATAATGTGCTTCATACTCTTATGATAAGGTGTATTATTTAAAAATTACCTAATGGTGCCTCCTTATCGAGAGAGATAAGAAAGTGGGGACCTCATAATATGATCATATAAAATCCACGAACCTTGTAATTTTCAGGGTATTGTGAAGGTGTTATATATATTTTATATTTATGTGAAATAGATTTGTATATTTGAAATGGTTTCAAAATTACATGAGCTCGACTTTGAAATAATGATTACAAGTATTTCATCTGTAAGTGATATAATGTTGATTAAAATATACCTCCCTTTATATTTAAATTAGTCCTCAATTTATTAATAACAGGTAATAAAAATTATATTATTTATAACGTATGATATATATTTTTTACTCGGTAATTTATCCCAAAAGAAATAATATTTTCCTTTATTATGATTACTTAATGTTTAGTATGGAAAACATCCATAAAATAATAATACGAAATTATTTCACGGGACATTTACCCCTAAAACAATACTCTACAAATTCCACTTCTTTAGAATATAAAATAAAACCCTAAAATTCTATATAATATCTCCTCAGATCATAAGGTTTCTAAGAATCAACATAACACTATTCCAAGTATATCTTTAGTTACCTCAAAATATAATCTATAAAATCCTCAAAACTTAAACCATACTCATTCAATAATTTCCCAATCTCTAAATTTATCAAAACCTTGCTCGTATGATAATTATGAGTCTATGGACCCACACATTCAGATCATGTCTTAAAATCACATTCTTTAATCATACTGGCTTTGATACCAATTGTAAGTGATCAAAACATACCAATTATATTTACAACGTCATAAATCATTATTGAGTCACTATACACCCAGGCTATTCCAAGGTTTATATATTTATAGAATTAAGAGAAATATTACACATCAGAACCCATATTTTCCTTTCTAATATATTTTTTTCAATAAAGAAAACTCTCTAAAAGCCACAACTATACTACAAAATTATATACCTCGAAACCATTATAATCAATCTTACTTATCCCTATCATTGTGAAAAAATTGAAAATGTATGGTGAGAAAAAAAATCTTAGTAATTAGATTTTAAAATATAGGTATCTATTAGAATGTTGAAAAATCAGGTAAAAACTTTAAATAAGTGTTGCTTTAAGATAATAAAAACTATGTGTTTTATAAAACATACCTTTAAACATGAGATCACCTTTTTTTAAAAAATGGTTTATAAATATATTTCATAAACTATCATAAAGTAAGAAAACTAGTTTTAAAATTGTCATATGGAATACATGAAAATAATGTAGTAAATTCTTCTCTATTGAAACACATATCACCATGTATTTTCCTAAAAAGAAAAAAACTTTATCCACGGATGGATAAAAACTCCATTTTCTTCCAAAACTAACTTATTTTCATAAAATTTAAAAAGTTTCAATAGAAATTATTTCATGAAAAGAAAAATCATAATATAATCTTGAGGCACTATTTTAATCATTATTTTATCATGAAATCACCTAATCAAATAATTCCAACTTCATATATTAATTGAATAACCTAACTAGATAATTCTAACTTGATATCTTAATAGAATCACCAAAACAGATAATTACAAATTCATATCTTAATGGAATCACATAACCAGATAATTCTAACTTCATGTCCTAATGCAATCACCTAACCAGATAAATCCAATATTCTCTAAGGAGTAACTTATATCAAGTTACCTCCATTTTCATTACCCAATGTAACAAATGGATTTAATAGAACCATATATCACATAACAAAAAAATTCCATTAAGGTTTTGGGTTCACTCCCCATTCCCAATTTCATAAATAATGATCAAGAACCTTATCTTATATAAAAAATTTCATAACTTGTACTATTTATATCAAAAAGCTGATTTTAGTGATAAAACATTTTTCAAAAATTCCACCTTTAAATTCACATACATAAATGATTAAAATTAATCCTTAAAAGTAAATTATTTCAATAAATGTAGAGTTCATTGATTAAAACTCATGTAAATGAACTTTTGATAAATATTAAGACATAAAATAAGGGTTTTTAAGAAGAACATATCAAAAGCCTATAAAACCCTCCTTAAATTCAAACATTAAACACACCCTATTCAAAAATAAATTTTAATGAAATCCTGATATGTTGATGAAAATATGGAGAAAAAAAATTATAAAACCATAATTTAGAATCAATAAACCCAACTTAGAAAAATTATTGTTTTCAAAAGTTTTGTAGCAAAGAATTTATATAAAAGTAGAAGATTAATGGTTTTTAAAAGAAACAACCCATATAGAGTGGTTTTCTTTAAAGTATAGAGTAGAGGAAAGTTCTTATAGAAATTCAAAAACCTAAAATATTTTAAAACTTTTTCTTGAAATTTATATACTTAAAACCAATGTTTCAATAAAAAATACATATTATCTAAATTCTTATAAAAACTTGAATTCTTTCTCTTAATAAATCATTCTATCAAAACCCCAATACTTCTTCTCATGATCAGAATATGAAATATAGGTTTATGAAGATATTATGAATAGGTAAAATACTATAACTATACCCCTAGGATCTCGATACCTTAGATAAAGTGCATCCATCTTTGAATAGTGGAACCCTACCATTAATTTAATTATTAAATAACAATTTGATTATAAACATGACATGAAATCACATTGAAAATGGGTTTCTTAAAATATAGTTTCCTGTTGTTCATTCTCGCATTGATCTGCTATATCTTATGGATGGAAAAGTTCATCCTCAAGAAATAAAAAATATCCTAATAATAACTCGTATAAAAATAATTCATTAAAATATAAGTTTCTATGGATATACATGGATCAAACTATACTAGAGCTCTAAATACATATTATCTTTAAATCTATTAAAATATTAATCACTCACATAAAATAACATACACGTAAACAATGAAAATCATGTAATTATAATACCCAAGATGATCATCTAATTTTCCCATAAAATATTCTATAAAATCCAAACAAAAATATTTCATTGAGGATAATCCCTTAATGGGTTACATAATATGTTGGAAAATATTCCAATGCATTCATATTCATAAATTCATTTTTATAGATGTGGTCATCATAATCTTGTTGCATTCTACTCTTTGATCTACTATGTAAAAAAATTCTCAGAATCCCCTATGTATGATTACCTGACATATAAAAGTATGTATATATATATACACATATCCATTGATTATTTTTCAATAGTCACCCCCTTAGAGAGAGTAGGATGACCTTCAACATCATTTCAAATGGATATGCACACATCTTGTTAAATTTATGAACAATACCTATAATAGATGAGTCCCAAATCAGTTTCTCAGTCAACCTAGTGCTTCCTTATTACTTTGGAGGCGACAAAATAACACTGAAAAAAATAAAATCCTGAGGCCAGTGCACCTCAATGGTCTTCCATGTCGACCTGCACAATGGTGTAAATAAACCACCTTCAACCATTACACCAACCTATGCCTAGTCTAATTCTCAAAATTAACCGTGTCACTATCCTTTTCCCTGTGGTTTAACTTTACTCAAACTAGAAACTACCATTACATGGGGGTGGATATTACCCTTATGTGATGAAGGATATTACCCTATCATGATATGCGTCACTAGAAACTAACATTAGGTAAGATGTGAATACTCAAAATAAACTTTACTCATGTAATTGAAATTAACTTAATGTGAACATAAACTAAACCATATATGAGCACAATCTGATCCACTAACCCTAGTGTAAGTAACTATGATCTAGGTTCTACACTTGCATGAAACTCTAAAAATATATTTTTATATATAATCCATTATATAATCTATTTACACACATCAATTATATTAAATATTAATTTTATTTTTAAAGTAGAATTCTTACAGTATATTTACTTCTTTTTAATATAACTTCTTATAATATAATCCATTTCTTTAATATGATATTCATATTAAATTAATTAACATATTAAAAATAATCATATTAAATTAATAATTTTTTAAATGTCAATATATTTATACTTCTCAACACGTATTTAATTACTACTTTTATCATTAACAAACATATACCAAATAAATCCAAGTCATAAATATTTAATTTACTAACCTATAATCCATTAATCTGTTTATGTATTTTCAATTATATATGAAAATATTGTTGAAGTATAACTTTTGAAATGTGAAAATTTTAAATATAAATTCATTTATAATAAACATATATCTATATATATTTATAAAATGTTCCAATAAATACAAACATAATTAAAATAATACCCTTATAGTATGAAATTTTCTAATTTTTTTATTCCATATCTTATCCCTTCTCCAAAAAAGATTCTATATTATCTCCCTTAGTGACTATCTTCTTGATAGTTCCCCAACCAAATAAAATCATTATATATTCTTTCTTTAAATACCAAATCATTCTATCACTGACTTCACTCACAAAATAGTTCCCATATTTCATATTTTATGCATTATATTTATCATCATCTTTAAAGGAGTTATTTTTATGGATGATATTGATGAGGCATTCATCAATTTAAGTATTTGTTTTATCTTCTTTCACATTTATACTATTCGTGTAGCTATTATTTTCACTTTTTTATTCCCATATCCTTACAAATGACAAATTGATATAATTTGTGCTTAAATATTTGTGGGAATGTTCTCTTAAAATGTATCTTGGTTCATTTTTAATTCAGTAAGCTATTAAAACAAAACATTCATTTAAATAACATATATAATAATATTTCATGGTGTTACATTCCACCCCCTAAAATAATTTTATTGAATCAATTTTAATTATCCCTTACAATGAACAAGGAAAAAATTAAAAATTTCTAATATATATAAACATTATGCCAGGTTTTAGTTTCCTTTTCCCTTATTTCACCCCTATATGGAATAATAAAAATACATAAAACTTAATCAAGGAATACATTTCATTATAATAAATTAATATGAAAAAATCGTACCTATACTAAGATATCCTTCAATCACCATTATTGCACTATTCATGAAGAGAGAGGGTCCATCCAATGCAATAATGTTTCATGACATTTTCAAAGTATTTTACTTCCTTTGTCCAAATACAATGTATATAATTATAATTGTATTAATGAAAACATCTATGTAACATGAAAAATTATTATATCTAATATATAATTTCAAAACATTAGAGTGAACATTTTTTTATAAAATAACTTGACAAAGTTAATTTTGAAATTTTAAAATTGTTGCATTTCCAAAATATTAGATATATCTCTAAAAAGAAAAAGGTTAAAAATGAGTGTATATATATATATATATAAGTTATATGAGATGGATCATCACTCTCCTAGTAGCGCAAACGCCCTCCTCTAGTGTTTCTTCCATTATCCTCCAAAGTTTTCTAATTTGTCCTCCATTCTCTCTTGTGATAGTCTCCTCCTCAACTCTCTCCACTCCATCATTGCTAAATTTTTGGTCCTATGTTTTTGTGTGTGATTAGATCTGGTTGGATATGAGTTCTCTGGTGAGATTTGATGGATGTGATTCGGCTTGGTTTCATTCTAGGATCTTGCAGGTGGAATCAGCTTGAAAATTGTGCATTCTAGCTAATATTTTCTCAACCTCGGATCTATATGTAGATCTGTGCATCACTAGAGGGGATAAAATGTGTTTTGACATTAGTGGCTCATTTTCTATTGGTGGATGGTTTAATCAAGCAGCTTTTCCTTAATGTTCCGCTTTGTAGCTATGAAGGTTTCTGAGAGGGATTTCTATCCTTTGAATGATGGTATTTGGAGGACAAGCAGTGATTTACCTAACATCATTTGTTTCCAAAACATCTTTCAGATCTAGAAGGTGAGACTGGTTCTGGTGGTAGGTGAAATTGATCTTCTTGCAACAGTTTTGATCTGGTTGATGGATGGAAGAGCAGTTTGAAGATGATTTGGGTGAATGTGTATTTGTTTTTCTTTTAGGCTTTCCTTCTTGGAGGCTAATTTTTGTCAGGTTTATTTTAGATGTAATTTTCACTGCTTTCTAGAACTATTGTGTTTCATTGGTTTGTGGCGTTCTCTGCTAGAAATGATTTTTATCCTATTGCATCAGCTGCAGTGCTGCTCTTTGCAAGTGCTATTGGGTGGGCATCCTTGAAAGAGGGATGGGTTTGGTGACACCTATCATGTATCGATCTATCCTCAAGATAGATAGATGGGCACCCTACCTTTAATGTTATGCACAAATTTTTTGGTCTTATTTTGTGTTGCATCAGGTTGGAAATGTGGTGTTCTTTGTTGTATTGTCGAGTGGTCTGCTCAGAAGAGTGATAGGTGTGCTGGAACATATCATCTGACCATCCCTCCACATTTTAGCACGGATGGGATGGGTTGCATACCATACTGTGTATCAAATTTTGGATTCGTAATGCACATATCAACTGATCCAACATGATTTGGCACCGTGATGCACTTCACTGCAGCTCTGGTTTAACTTAGCTCCATGATGCTCTGCTCAGCAACTGTGGTGCAATTTGACACCATGATGTGCTATTTGGATACTCTGGTGTGACTTGGCTCCGTGATGTGCCTCTGAGCTCCTCCAACCCAATTTTTCATCATGATGCACTTCTTGGCCACTCCGGTGTGACATGGATCAATGATGTGCTTCTCAGATTCTCTGAAGCGATTTCCAACATGCAACTTCTTGGTAGGTGGGATGCATTTATTTCTAGACTGATTCCTATGTGGTATTATCTGGTGGGGGGGGGATGATACTTTTACTAATGCTTGAATTTTATGTTTTCTACCCTTTGGACATTCGAGACCATGTTTGGTCCCATCAATTATGTTTCTTTAAGGAATAATTGTTTTTTGTATTGTAATGGGTTTCTCCACCATCCATTTCTTTTAAAAGGGTTTTATGATTATTTTTCAATAAAGAGGATTGACCCTCATCCTTACTCAAACAGTTATATGAGGTTTTCCTTCTTTCACATGTATTCTAAAATCATTATGTGCTTTATACTTGACGACTAATGTCTATATGTACTATTTACTCATTAATTCATTGTTATTTTATTTCCGTTGATGTTTATTTGGTATTGTTTCAATGAATTATTCCATAAAAATAAGTAAAGTTATTTTTTGATGATTTTTTATTTTTTTGTAGGTGATATTAGGATTTTAGAAAAGTATGATATATCTTTGAAGGATATAAAATGGCCCACATAAGACCAAACCTCCATCAAGGGGGTCAATCCACTTAGCCAGCCAATGGGGAAGCCGACCAAGACCCCCCAATTAAGGCTATGGATATGGGGAATACCCTACATGGGTTATCTTAGTGGAAGGTTCATGAGATATCCAACATTGGTGCACGATATGAGACCTATTTAGTGGTAGGAGAAATGTATCACCGGTACGGGTTGGTGCACGGTGGGGCAGGGGTGTCCTCCAACCCCCATCTAGCTTGTCTGAGGGATGGGGGAACATACTAACATAAATATGTCACCACACTCACTAAATATTTGATGTGGGATGTATAAAACTGGGGAAATATTCACCATTTATTAAAACTCCACCATTTTCTCTACACCCACATAACCCTCCTCGAGAATTTTCCTCACCGCACCTCTTCCACTTGACACCACTAGGTGCCTCCCTTGCTCACCGCTGGAAAACATGACCAGCACAACATGCCACCAAAACCTTCCATCGCCATTATTTCTACACAATATAATCCACTATACATGATGGAATCACCATGTACATAGGTTGAAGCATTAACTAATGATGATGGCCACTATATCGTGGTCTGGCCGGTTACACTCTAGAAAATTAAGAGAGAGAAAATGATAATAAAATGAGGTTTCACTATCACCAATAATGCTGCACTATAAAAGGAAGGTACCTCAAGTATTATATGGACATTTAAATTCAAATAATGCAATGGAATTTGGTTCACCCTATTTAGTCATTGACTCAGTTATCTCGAGCAAAGGGTTCTCAAGGTGGCCACACGGTCGTGAATTTCTCCACACCACAAAACCGTTCAAACCTGGTTGGAATTGGTCCACTAATGCCAAGATCAGTGGATGGACATGTTAATCACATGGGTATAAAGGGTTTCCTAGTTTTTTGTTTTTATCAGATATGGTAATTTCATCCTAGTTCTTTTTCCCACATAGTAAATGATCCACTAACCAGTTTTGAATTTTCAAACTCCTATTTTATAGAAGTTATAAAATTAATTGGGGTTCGTTCAAGGGTTTTCAGTGGGACATGAATGGAGTAATTTATCCCTAATAGAGAAGGATAATAAAAATGAAAACATACTTCAAGTGTGAGAAATCAACATTTTAGAGGAATGATAAGAGAGAGTGGATTCGATGCCAAGATGCTACATAGTTATATTTCACTTTCTTTTTCTTCTTTTTGTTTAATAATTGATAGATGCATAATTTAATTGTAAATAATGATTAGAGTAAGTATTTCATCCATTATTCAACAATTTTATTAGTTTTATCAATTTTTATTACATTTTCTATGATATTTAATTCATTCATGGCTGATAAACCAATGACCACGAATGACTGAATTTATAAAGGCGAGTGGTTTTGATTTAAGGGGATGTGTATTCATGATTTTTATTATTAAAAATTTATGAATTATTTTAAATTTGTTTGTATCACATTTCAATTAATTCTATTTTATCTCCTAATCACATTGTGAAAGAAATAACGATTAGGGGATGTCACCTAATGTGATTAAGGGAAGTGCGAAGTGTGACCCGACCTAAATTCACCTTTTTCCTAAAGATCGAACCTACTCCACTTAGGTTAGTTAGATCACCTTGAAAGAGGGGTTAGATATCCTAGGTAGTATATTACTTAATAAGAGGTTTAATCAGTTAATTCAAGGTTTCTCACAATTGTTAATAGGATTAATGACAAGTGAAGTTGAATGATTTTAAATTAAGGAAAACCATCTTCTTCAATTATTCACATCTCCTCGTCCTTTCCAATTTAGTTTTAGTATATTTGTATATTTAGTTTAAACTGGTTAATTTAATTTAGTTTAGCTAAATTCAATTATTATTTTTTGATAAAATTAAGGGGACCTAACAATTATTCTTAAAACTATCACTAGACTTTCAGCTTCCTCATTGGATCAAACCTGCTCTTTACACTATTCTACTCTTTAGTAGTTAGTTTTGTTCAGGTTAAATACATTTATAAACTTTGACTAACTGATGGAATAATGCCCCCTTCATAATGCATCATGTTTTTGGAACCATTAATAGGTAAGAAAAAAAACTAGTGACAGCCTAATAAACGATTGATTAGATCAAGTCTTTTCTTACCTCATTTCCGTTTTCAAATTTTATTTTATGCTTTTCTTTTTATTTTCGTTTTGTTTTCTATTATTTTTATTTGTTATGTTCTTTGTCTTTATAGTGGTGTGTAGGATGATATTTGTGTAGAGATAATATGATGACGCACCATTATTGGAGTACTTTGGATATCAAAGGGAGTCAATCTCACAGGCTATACCAAATTCAACATAGTGTTCACATTAGGAATTGGGATAGAACTGTAACACCTTATATTTTTATGAGAAATATTTTGTTTTTATGTTATATACATCATCAAAGGAATCTCTCACTACACACAACACTATCTTGACTTCCTTTACATGCTATCATGACCTTTCTCGATAGCGTATGTTGTACGCAATACCGAGTTTCACTAAAGAACGATATGCTATTAAAATATTATTAAAACTTGCAGTTATGAATAGTCATACCTACTCTTTGAAGTTTTATAAATTTTATCTTTCAAAATGGACTTCATTTTTAGATTCAGAATATCAAAATTATCCTAGGGTGAAATTTTGGTATTTTTCTGAAAACTTTCAATTTTTGATGAATAGTGAAAACACTCGGTTATTATTTAAAAATAGACTTTTTATTTAAATAATTATTTATTTTATTTAAATTTATTTTATGTGAAAATTGATACATAATACCTATGTACGTTCAATGTAATTCATTGGAGTCATTTTATAATAATTTTAGACATATAAAAAGTTTATTGAACTTTTCACCGTCTTTTACCCACCTCCTAAGAGAATTTGAAAATTCACATAAAACATAATTTTACTACTTCTGTGAGTGTAATTTTGAAAATCCGAGAGACACGGTTAATATAAAGGAGTAAAATGTGGTTCAATAAGATAAAAATAATTTTTGGTGAATAGTAACTTTTTACTTTTTTTACCACAGTTAAAAGTAAATAGGGTAATTAAGGGTAAAAATGATATTAGTATTACGCTAACACATGCCCTAATTCTATTGGATAAGTGTAATTCGACCAAAACAACCTTAGGGATAAAATATGACCATTTAGGTCCACCTGTATTAGATTAGGACATTTAATATTATTTTATTTAAAGAAGAGTAAAAATAGTTACAACAAAAGTTTAATAACTAAAACATTTTTAATATTGGGCTAAAAATAATATAAATTTGACTATAAATATTCATTAGAAAGATAACAAGATTTACCACATAATGGTATTTTATTTATAATTTTTAGACTTAAAATAAGTTAATTTATTTATGACACAATGATGATGCATTAATTACCTTATTAAGGAAATATTAACATAATTGATATTATAAATACCTAAATAAATGTAATTTGAGACTTTTTATGAATTAAACTAATTTTATAGGTTAATATGACATATTAATATTTATTTAATTAACTTTCTTCGAAATAAACATGCGGTTATGATTTTCACAAAAATCAATTACCAAATAGTGTCCAAATTGACATAAAATAGTTTTTAAAAAACAATATTATCTTATTAATTGTTATTTTATTCCTAAAAATACAAGGTTCATCCCAATGACTTAGATAAGGTTATATATATTAGTAATTAACAACTTGGGGTTCATTTGGCTTGTTATAGTAAGTTTATTAACCTTATAGTGTAAGAAAACAAGAAGACACGGTAAAAGTTAAATTATTTAACTTAGAGTTAAATCTAAATGATAAGGTTAAAATAGTAAACTAAACTCTTCTAAAATCTATTGTTTGAGAGTATTTCGACCCATCCCCACCTTATATTCTAAATAAATCAATTTTGAGCTATTAAATACCGAATATGACATTATTATAAAATAATATTTTATGTTTTTCCTAAAGTGCCCCTCTCCTCCCTTATAAAAGGGCACCTCCTCCCTCTCCTCCTCACACCACTTTTAGCCTTCATGCTCGGCCAACCCCTGCCCATTTCACTTATCAAATACCCTAGAAACACCCTAGAGGTACTGTTCTTATTCAAAGACCAATTTTAGTGCCCTAAGAGGAGGTTTCTAAGAGGCGTGTCGAAGAAGAGGTAAAATCCGTTACTGATTCTTCCAAATTTATTTCTTCTTCTACTTATTCTTATTTATTTGTTTAATTATGAAGTAATAACATCAGTATCACTAATATAATTATATGTTGTTATAAATATGAAACAACCCTATTTCACCTTCTATCCATCCTACGGAAAACGAAATCACCGCGCATGCGTACGTACGGAATACCGTCTCCACGCTGTGGTGTAATCTATTTTTCACCACCACCTTACTTGTATGGGTATAATGGTGTAAATAATAACCATATATGATTAATGTAAATTGATATTTATTCTCAAATATTATACATACACATCAATACAATTACACGATCATGGGAACGATATCATCGCTCGTGCGTACGTACGGCCTACCGTCTCCACGATGTGATGCGACTCATACTACATGATATTCAATGCATAATGATTATATAAATGAATTGAATGAATAAATATGATTTATATTACACTAATACCATTCTTTAAATTAGGTATCTATAACCTAAAATGAAGAATAAGAATTTATTCGACAAAACACGCATAAGAACAAAAAGCAATAAACACCCAAATAACAAGTTGCAATGAAATATTACTAATACGATGCTAGAAATATGACCATATATGATATCATAACAATTATGGAATAAGTCAATAGCATTATTTAAATCATTATACAGGAGGTTTGGACACATACGAAGAAAATCGGACGTAAGATAAGGGAAAATCTCGCAATTCTCAATTTTTATCCGAGATTGTTAATACTTCGGTAATTACTGGGGAATATTTATCATCCACATCCATGTTTTTTCGATATATAATTTTATTTCTATCCTCCTACAATTTTTTAAATCCAATTTTTCCCTTCGGTGAGTTTTTAGTAAAAGATATGAAAGGAATCTTTTGTCGTTTTTAGTACGAGGTACTTTTTGACCATTTCGGCCAAAGTATGAGAAGAATGTTTTGTTTAAATTATATGGCATGAATGGATTTTTATTATTTATAAAATTATTTCCATGAAGCTTCCTTTACATGTTTTCAAGTTTATTTTTAATCAACTTCTTTTAGTTTAAAATTGTATGACAAGTTAAGAAAGTAAAATGTTTTTTTTGAAGTAGAAAGGATATTTTCCTCAAGAATGGAGTTCAAGTGTTATATCAAAATTATTTTCCATCTAAGATATTATAGGGTTATATTTATATTCCTATTTTTACATTGATTTTATTTTTTTATGATGGAATTATTTTTATTAGGTCCTTTTATCTTATATGGATTATGTTATGATGGCATGATGTTTAAGATTCCCATTTTTATTAGATGGGTTATGCCTTGATGTATGATTTATGATTTTGTGGCACACATAAGAATGGATTCATTATGATATTGGTGGGACCTATATCTCCCTCCAATGCATTGGGTAAAGATTTATATCTCATGATATGACAAGGATGGAATGACAGGTTAATCCCGTTCACTGATACAAGACCGAAACGAGGAGTGAACTCGGTTCAGAAATAGACTTTGTCTACTATGATAGTCTTGTAAATGAGTCTTGACTACTATGAAATAACTCTCTATGATTATGTGTGTATGACACAAAGTTTCATGTTTTATGTTATGATTATTGGGATTACATTTCACTACTATGATTTATCCCATGTTATGAAATTATGATCTCTTTTACAGGTTAAGATTTCCAAAATGTTATGTTATTATGAATATGATGTGATTGATATTTCTTTTGTTTATCCTTACTGAGCATTTGAGCTCACCATTTTGTATGTTTTCTTTTCCTTAGGTCAGGAAGAAAGGTATTAAGTAGAATATGCCAAAAGGGACTCTAGATATGATGAAATAAAAGGGAGACAACATAGATGATTTATGAACCAGTTGTTTATGTTTCCCAGTTTCTAAAGACACTATACCTATACGGTCCTTTCATGGTTTTTTAAATGTTGTAATAAGTGTACTTCAATTTTGAAGTAATAAAAATGTATGTAAAGTATGGGTCATTATAGTTGGTATCAGAGGAAAGTTATAGTCAACCTTTGGAAAATAGGATGTGAAAGACTTAGTGAGAACCCTAAGGAGAAGTCTAAGCATAGAACACAATCTTAGTGTTTTAGGCCATGAATAACCTATTATAAGACCTTAAGTGTGAAATTTTATTCTTGATTATGTGGTTTTCCTATTATGATTAGTGTTTCTCACACTATTCTTATTGGTTTTAGTCAATGGCTGGAACCCAAAGGAACCATGTTAATGAAGAATGCGACGGGAAATGCAATGATTGTCCCCCTGAGAAACCAAAAGTTATGGGAGCTGGAATGAAAAATCTTGTAGCCATGCTCACACAACTTTCTCAAGCTATGAATAATGAAGAACTTCCAAACGAGCAAAGTAAGGGGCAACATTCTGTTGAATCCTTCATGAGGAAGCGTCCACCTTCATTCAGTGGGTCTACTGATCCATTAGTGGCTGAACAATGGATTAGTACCACTGAAAATATATTTTCAGTTCTTCAAGGTTCTAAACATGATAAAGTCATCTTAGCGGTATATCATTTGGAAGTTGAAGCTGATCAATGGTGGAATCTTATCAATAATACGAGACAAATGGATGAAATTGAGTCCATGGAATGGGACGAGTTCAAGAACTTATTTTTCAATAAGTACTTCTCTCTTATTCTTCAAAAAAATATGGATAAGGAGTTTCTTGAACTGAAGAAAAAGGATGATGAATATGTTGGTACCTACAAAGAAAATTTTACAAGACTTGCAAGGTACGCTTCTGGGATTACTATCCAACCTAAGAGTAAGATCGATTGATTCTTTAGTGGCTTAAAACCAAGTCTTCGAAGGGCGTTAGCCACAATAGACTTCAATAGCTATGAGGAAATCGTTTGATGTTCTCTCAAGGTTGAGATGGAGATTGGAGTAACCCATCAGTCATATGTGTTTGATAAGAAGAGGAAAATGGAATTCAAAGGAAAATCAAAAGGGCACACTGAAAAAAGGATGAGTTTCCCCTTATGCTCAAAGTGTGGAAAGAAACATGGAGGGATTTGTCTTGAAGGGACATGTAAATGTTTAAAATTTGGAAAGGAAGGTCATCGGGAATTTGAATGCCACAATGATGGGAAGAAGATTTCAAGTGATGCAAACAAAGAAAAGGCTACATAGAGTGCACCTCCTACACTTCAATGTTACAAGTGAATAGAAATGGGGAATTATTCTAATCAATGACCTAATCGAAGGGTTTTTTATGATGATCGACGTCAACAAACTCTTAAGGCCAATGACAAAGGAAAGTCACATGCAATTTCTATTAGCGATGTGGAGTATGATAACAAAGTGGTGAAAGGTACACTTACCATCCACTCTAAAGTAGAAAATGTTTTATTTGATTCTGGATCCACCCACTCTATTATTTATGAAGAATTTTTTAAGGGTATCGTCGTATTACCTCAATAATTAGATGATGAGTTAGCTGTGACAGACCCTAATGGCACAACAGTCACATCAAAAGTTTATAATTCTTCTCCGATTGAAGTTTGTGGGAAATTGATTCCTGCAAATCTTGTGATTCTTAGCATGGATTGGCTTTATTTATATGGATCTCATATCAATTTCCAACGAAGGGATGTCACATTTCATATTCCAGATCAATCTATGATCGTCTATCGATGCAAGGATGAACATAACCTTTCAGTGGAAATTTATTCCATTTTATGGGTCTTGATTCCACTAAATGAAGGTCATTGATATGAAATGGTTGGTGAGAAAATCATGATTAAGAATATTCCCATTGTACGGGAGTTTGATGATGTCTTTCTGGAGGAATTTTCTAGTCTTCCACCAAATCTTGAAGTTGCGTTTTCAGTATAACTCGACCGGGTGCTTTACCTATTTCAAAGACACCATATATAATGGCCCCAATTAAGTTGCAGGAATTAAAGAAGAAACTCCAAGAGAATATTGATAAGGTATTCATATGCCCTAGTGCGTCACCTTGGGAAGCACCTATTCTATTTGTTAAGAAGAAAGATGTATCAATGAGACTCTAAAATGATTATCAAGAACATAACAAGATCACTATCAAGAACAAATATCATCTCCCATGCATTGATGACTTATTTGACCAACTACGCCAAGATCAATACTTTTCTAGTATTGATCTTCGTTCAGGGAATCATCAATTAAGGGTCAAAAGGGAGGATATACCATAGACGACTTTCCGTACATTGTATGGACACTATGAATTTATAGTGATTCCATTTGGTCTTAATAATGCCCCTACTATATTCATGGATCTAATGAATAGAGTCTTTAGAGATTATCTTGATCAGTTTGTGGTAGTCTTTATAGACGACATTCTTGTCTATTCAAAGATCAAGGAAGAACATGAAGATCACTTGATAATTATATTGAAGACCTTGAGAAATGAGAAGATTTATGCCAAATTTACCAAGTGTGAATTTTGGCTTCAAAAAGTTGCATTTTTGGGTCACATAATCTCAAAAGAGGGAATATCTGTTGTTCTAGAAAAAGTAGAGGTTATCGAAAGATGGTCGATACCAACATCAATAACCGAGATCTGAAGTTTTCTTGGTTTGGATGGATATTATCGATGTTTTGTGAAATATTATTCACAATTATATAATCCACTCACTAGGTTGACTAGAAAAGGAGTTAAGTTCATATGGATGGAGGAATATGAATAGAATTTCAAGGAGTTGAAAATAAGGTTATCCAGTGCACCTGTGCTCACACTGCCTGGTAGTGGAGAAAGGTTTCTGATCTATAGTGATGCATCCAAGAAGGGATTGGGGTGTGTTTTCATTAAAAATGATATGGTGATAGTTTATGCCTCACGACAGTTGAAAATCCATGAGCAAAGTTACCCAACTCATGATTTGGAGTTAGCTGCGGTAATCTTTGCATTAAAGATTTGGAGGCATTATCTTTATGGAGAAATGTGTGATATTTATACTGATTATAAAAGTTTAAAGTATATTTTCACACAAAAGGAGCTGAATATGCGCCAAAGAAGATGGTTGGAGTTGATTAAGGATTACGACTACTCAATTCATTACCACCCTAGGAAAGGAAACAAGGTGGAAGACGCATTAAGTCAACAAGACCATGCTAGCTTATCCATGATGAGGATCACAAAAGATCCAATATTTATGGATTTAAAAAGGATGGATCTTGGAATTATAATGGAAGGGGAAAATCGTATATTTCTCAAATGAATGTTCAACCATCTATACATGTGAAGATTAAAGAGGCACAAAAAGAAGATGTAGAGTTACAAAAGAAGGTGAGAAATGTTCCTGAATTAAACCTTGATTGTGATGGGATAATAAATTACAGGAATTGGGTTTGTGTTCCTCCCATCCCCGAAATAAAGAAGGAACTGCTGGATGAGGCCCATAGTTCTTCATTCTTTATTCATCCTAGAAACCTGAAGATTTATAGGGACCTGAAAGAGTACTTTTGGTTGGATGAAATTAAAAGAGATGTGGCTGAATATTTCTCTCGATGCTTGGTTTATCAGCAAGTTAATGCTGAGGGATAGAAGTCTAAGGGGATATTACAACCATTTCCCTTACCTGAATGGAAATGGGAAACATCACTATGGACTTTGTCACTGGAATTCCTACAACATCCAAATGAAATAATTCCATCTGGGTCATAGTTGATCGCCTTACAAATTTGGCAAAATTCATTTCTATTAGAGAGGATTTCTCTCTGGATCAGCTTGCCAGGATATATGAAAAGGAAGTGGTAAGATTGCATGGATTACAACTTTCCATTATATCTGATCAGGATCCGAGGTTTACCTCAAAGTTCTAGCGAAGTATTCAGCATACTCTGGATACAGAGTTGAGTTTCAGCACCGCTTATCATACTCAGACAAATGGTCAGTATGAGAGAACAATTCAAACTCTAGAAAATATGTTAAGAGCTTCCTCTATGGATTTCAAAGGTGGTGCAGATCAACACCTACATTTGGTGGAATTTTCATATAATAACAGCTTTCACTCCAGTATTCAGATGGATCCTTATGAATCTCTCTATGTAAAGAAAGGCCAAACTCCAACTTGTTGGGATGAAGTTGGGGAAAGAAAGCTATTAGGACCTGATCTTTTTGATGAGATGGCAGAAAAGGTCCGATCTATTCAACAACACATAAGATCAGCTCAGAGTTGACAAAAACATTATGCCGATAACCTAAGAAAAGACCTAGTGTTTGAAGTGGGTGATAAAGTGTTCTTACGAATATCTCCTTAGAAGAGAGTAATGAGATTTGGAAAAAATGGAAAGCTGAGCCCTAGGTATATCGGTCCTTTAGAAATACTGGATCGTGTTAGGAAGGTAGCTTACTGATTGACGCTTCCACCAAATCTCTCTCAAGTTCATGATGTGTTCCATGTATCTCTCCTGAGAATGTACATACCTGATCCTTCACATGTACTCAACTCAGAAGTTGTACCGCTGGAGCAAGATCTTTCTTATGAAGAACAACCGATAGACATTCTGCATTGTAGTGAAAAAGTCCTATGAAACAAGACCACTAGCTTGGTGAAAGTTTTATAGAGGAACCACCAATTATATGAAGCTACATGGGAGCTTGAGGATATGATGAGGGAGAGGTATCCTCATCTTTTTGTTACAAAGTGACGAATTTCGAGGGTGAAATTCATTTTAAGGGGGGTAGAATGAAACACCCAAGATTTTTATGATAAATATTTTGTTTTTATGTTATATACATCATCAAAGGAATAATTCACTACACACAACAATAGCTTGGCTTGCTTTACATGCAATCATGACCTTCCTCGATTGCGTATATTGTACGCAATACCGAGTTTCACTAAACAACGATATGCTATTAAAATATTATTAAAACTAGCTATTATGAATAGTAATACATACTTTTTGAAATTTTATAAATTTTATCTTTCAAAATGGACTTCATTTTTTGATTCAGAATATCGAAATTATCCTAGGGTGAAATTTTGGTATTTTTCTGAAAACTTTCAATTTTTGATGAATAGTGAAAACACTGGGTTACTATTTAAAAACCGACTTTTTATTTAAATAATTATTTATTTTATTTTAATTTATTTTATGTAAAAATTGATACATAATACCTATGTAAGATCAATATAATTCATTGAGGTCATTTTATAATAATTTTAGACATATAAAAATTTTATTGAACTTTTCACCGTCTTTTACCCACCTCCTAGGAGAATTTGAAAATTTATATAAAAATCAAATTTACCACTTCTGTGAGTGGAATTTTGAAAATCTGAGAGACACGGTTAATATCAAGGAGTAAAATGTGGTTCAATAAGATACAAATAATTATTTTTGAATAGTAACTTTTTACTTTTTTTACCACGGTTAAAAGTAGATAGGGTAATTAAGGGTAAATGTGATATTATTATTACCATAACACATGTCCTAATTCTATTTGATAAGTGTAATTCGGCCAAAAACAACCTTAGTGATAAAATATGACCATTTAGGTCCACTTTTATTAGATTAGGACATTTAATATTATTTTATTTAAAGAAAAGTTAAAATAGTTAAAATCAAAGTTTAATAACTAAAACATTTTTAATATAGGGTTATAAATAAGAGAAATTTAACTATAAATATTCCTTAGAAAGATAACACGATTTCCCACATAATGGAAGTTTATTTATAATTTTTAGACATTAAGTAATTTAATTTATTTATGACACAATGATGATGCAGTAATTACCTTATTAATGAAATATTAACATAATTGATATTATAAATACCCAAATAAAAGTAATTTGAGGATTTTTATGAATTACACTAATTTTATAAGTTAATATGACATATTATTATTTATTTAACTAACTCCTTTCGAACTAATCAAGCTGTTATGAGTTTCACAAAAATCAATTACCAAATAGTGTCAAAATTGACATAAAATAGTTTTTAAAACAAATATTATATTATTAATTGTTATTTTATTCTTAAAAATATAATGTTAGGCCAAATGACTTAGATAAGGTTATATATATTAATAATTAACAACTTTGGGTTCGTTTCTCTTGTTATAGTAAGTTTATTAACCTTATAGTGTAAGAAAACAAGAAGACACGGTAAAAGTTAAATTATTTAACTTAGAGTTAAATCTAAATGATAAGGTTAAAATAGTAACCTAAACTTGTCTAAAATATATTGGTTGAGAGGATTTCTACCCATCCCCACCTTATCTTAGAAATAAATCAATTTGGAGGTATTATAAACCGAATATGACTTTATTATAACATAATATTTTAGGTTTTTCCTAAAGTGCCCCTCTCCTCCCTTATAAAAGGGCACCTCCTCCCTCTCCTCCTCACACCACTTTGAGCCATCAAGCTCAGAGAAACCCTGCCCATTTCACTTCTAAACTTCCCTATAAACACCCTAGAGGTACTGGTTTTCTTCAAATACAAAGTTTAGTGCCCTAAGAGGAGGTTTCATAGAGGCGTGTCGAAGAAGAGGTAAAATCCCTTACCGATTCTTTCAAATTTATTTCTTCTTATACTTATTCTTATTTAGTTGTTTCATTATAAAGTCATAAAATCAGTATCAAAAATATAATGATATGTTATTATAAATATTAAACAACCCTATTTCACCTTCTATCCATCCTACGGAAAATGAAATCACCGCGCGTGCATACGTACGGAATACCGTCTCCACACAGTGGTGTAATTTGTTTTCCACCACCACCTTACATGGATTGGTATAATGGTGTAAAGAAAAAAAATATATGATTAATGTAAAGTGATATTGATTCTGAAATATTATACATACACTTCAATACAATTTCATGATCATGTGAACGATATCATCACTCGTGCGTACGTACGGCCTACCATCTCCACGATGTGATGCTACTCGTTCTACATGATCTTCAATGCATAATGATTATATAAATTAATTGAATGAAGAAATATGATATATATTACACTAATACCATTCTGTAAATGAGGTATCTATAAAATAAAAAGAAGAATAAGAATTTATTCGACAAAACACGCATAAGAACAAAAAGAAATAAACACCCAAATAACAAGTAGCAATGAAATATTACTAAAATGAAGATAAGAATATGACCATATATGATATCATAAAAATTCTGGAATAAGTCAATAACATTATTTAAATCATTATATAGGAGGTTTGGACACGTATGAAGCAAATCAGACCTAAGGTAAGGGAAAATCTCGCAAATCTCAATTTTTATCTGAGTTTGTTTATACTTCGGTAATTACTGGGGCATATTTTTCATCCACATCCATGTTTCTTCAATATGTAATATTATTTATATCCTCCTAAAATTGTTTAAATCCAATTTTACCCTTCTGTGAGTTTTTAGTAAAATATATGAAAGGAATCTTTCGTCGTTTTTAGTACGAGGTACTTTTTGACTTTTCCTGCCAAAGTATGAGAAGAATGTTTTTTTTAACTTATATGGAATGAATGGATTTTTATTATTTAGAACATTATTTCCATGAAGATTCCTTTGAATGTTTTTAAGATAATTTTTAATCAACTTATTTTAGTTTAAAATTTTATGACATGTTAAGAAAGTAAAATGTTTTTTTGAAGTAGAAAGGATATTTTCCTTAAGAATGGAGTTCAAGTGTTTTATCAAAATTATTTTCCATCTAAGATAATATTGGGTTCTGTTTATATCCCTATTTTTACATTGATTTTATTATGTTACAATGGAATTATTTTTATTATGTCCTTTTATCTTATATGGATTATGTTATGATGGCATGATATTTAAGATTCCCATTTTTATTAGATGGGTTATGCTATGATGTATGATTTATGATTTTGTGGAAAAAATAAGAATGGTTTCATTATGAGATGGGTGGGGCCTATATCTCCCTCCAATTAATTGGGTAAATATTTATATCTCATGAGATGACATGGCTGGAACAGCAGGTTAATCCGGTTCAGTGATACATGACTGAAACGAGGAGTGAACTTGGTTCAGAAATGGACTTTGTCCACTAACATAGTCTTGGAAATGAGTCTTTACTACTAAGAAATGATTCTATATGATTATGTGTGTATTCCACAACGTTTCAGGTTTTACGTTATGATTATTGGGATTACATTTCAATACTATGATTTATCCCATGTTATGAAATTATGATCTCTTTTGCAGGTTAATATTTCCAAAATTTTATGTTATTATTAATATGATGTGATTGATATTTCTTTTGTTTACCCTTAATGAGAATTTGAGCTCACCCTTTTGTATGTTTTCTTTTCCCCAGGTCAGGAAGAATGGTATTAAGTAGAATATGCCAAAAAGGACTCTAGATATGATGAAATAAATGGGAGACAACATAGATGATTTATGAATCAGTTGTTTATGTTTCCCAGTTTCTAAAGAAACTATACTTATACGGTCCTTTAAGGGTATTTTATATGTTATAATAAGTTCCCTTCAATTTAGAAGTAATAAAAATGTATTTAAAGTATGGGTCATTATAAGAACAATTCATACTCATCCAGGTATGAGGAATTTCGGCAATAGTTGTGGACTATCACTGATAAATACTCACCATGTGATAGAGTTTCAAACTTTCAGAACATCAAAGGTGAATATATATATGATAACAATGATAAACTTCATGGGATGCAAATGAAAAGTGTATTCTAAGAGTTGATAGACACACTCTTGAAGTCTATTTCAAAAAATTAAATTAAATTCATGAATAATGATGAGATGATGGAGAAAAAAACAACATCATTGAATAATATTGAGTTACATTTCAAAAACATCTTTTCATATCTTGATGTAGAGAATTGTGTCTTTAAGGACAATAGGAAACATGAGTAGGAAAACATGGTTGTAGTGCAAGATAGAATGTGGAAAATAATTCTCATTTATATGGATGAAATTTTCAATGAAGAAAAACCAACATAATTATTATATTCAAAATATTTCCTTGAGGAATATGAACAATAATTACTCCCTTGTATTCAAGATGAAGAAGATACCATGATGGACCTAATTGGAAAAATATTGCCTGAGAGTAAAGAGAAGTCCTAGACTGAGAGTGGTCTGAGAAGTGAAAACAAAACATTCTTGGGACATGAAAAAGAAAATCAAGGATAAAGATGACCACAACCCAACCATTAAACAACACATAATAGAATTTAAAGATATAAACCAACAAGTGAACATGGTAAAAGTAAAATAAGAGGATGACGATGAACACACATGTTTGGACTGCACTATAATTATTGAAAATGAATAAGAATAGGATTCATTCCTCATCTTACAAGAAATAGAGGATAAAAACATTTTTAATCTCATTGAGGAAATGGTTGTTGAATGAAAAAAGAAAATTTAATGGTGAAACTAGTTTAGAAATGTTTAAACAAGGGTAATAGGTTTCTAAAATTCCTAATTTCATCTCGATAATAGAAGAGGAAGAAACTGACTATGGAATGATGATAAAGTACATGGAAATTTATAAACTTTTTGGTGAAAAAGATCCCCCAAAAAAGAGTGAAGATAAAAACTCATACACACTCACTAGTTCTTTAAAAATGTTACTTTTAACACCTATAAAAGAGGTCACAATTCCAGAAAATTTTCAGTCCAATATAGAAATTGAAGAATTAATGAAAGGAGTGATGAAAGTTTGTGATCATAATGAACCTAATACAATTTTCCTGGAAAAAGTACCTTTGGAACATAAAAATGATGGCATAGATTTTGGAATTCCCAAGTTTTTCATTACCTTAAAGATTGAGGAAAATGAACCTATTGTAGTGGGGGAAGACCATCAGGAAAATGATAAAATTAAATAGCTAGATCTAGAAGAGAAATATGTTTTGGTTTAGTATAATATTATGTAGGATACTGGAATTTTAGTAAAAGTAGATCCAATTCCCAAGGAAGAAGAAAAACACATGAAAACCTTTGACCAGAAAATGATGGTACTTGAAGAGGTGAATCAATAGGTGTTGTATGCGGATTATTTAAGTGAACTTGGAAAGTAATATATTTTATAAGGTGAGTACGGCTTTAATTTTTTAATTTCAGGGAAAAATAAGAAGTACATCTAACACATGTGATGGAGGAACTAGTTGTTGAAAATTCGATATCTTTTTTCAATCCTTAAATCATTCCAAAATTTAGAGTCCACTACAAACTAGTTTTAGAAACCTAAAAAAGATGATAAGGAGCACAATCAGTGCAAATAATTATATTCTCAAATCATTTCTCAATCCATACCGAGTAACAATATTTCTCACTCCAATTACATGATGCTCAAGGTAAAAGGTCTATCTTAAAGACCTAAAATGAATCACTTATGGGATATAAATTGATTTTTTACTACTTTATATGATTGAATTTGAAGTTGAATTATTGTTTTAATTTTTAAATTTTAATTTTATTTTAGAAACTATTTTGGTGGTTGATATTCACTCTCATTTTTTTTAAACTTCAATGAAAGGGATATATTCTCTTTAACTGGATTGCTTTATTTTTACAGGTCCCTAGTTAAAAAAGTTATTTATAAGAATGGAATATCTAGAAAGAGTAGGAGCAACATATGTTAAGATTTAAATGCTAAATCGAATCATTCAAGGAATCAAGAAATAGAATATAGTTAACAAGATACAATTTAATTTCTTTTATCATTAGATATATTTTTGATCAATTCCTTCCACTGAATGTAAATTTTAATTTTTTTTCATTCCATCACCATGGTTGAAAACAAGGTATTATTTTTAGTTTATGTGTGGTAACGAATCCTTAGATATGCCAGATTTTGGATTTATGTATCCTTGTGAGCTGATCGATGAGACATCCTCAATTAGGATATATTTTTCCACAAGTTGGGAATTTTTTTTAAATTTTCATCCCCAACAATAGAAAATATATTAGTGGATATTTATGAAATTCACGTGCTTATTATAATCTTGAGTTTTTGATAAATGACTTCTGATTTTATTTTGACTACTGAATTTATTTATTATATCTTTTTATTTATTATAATAATTAATAATGTTTAGGAAAATAATTGATTTTAAAATATTTTTAATTATCAAACCTGAGAAGATTCTAATACATTTTGACATATTATTTATGATAATCCCTTTTTGTAGAGAAATCAAGATGTGTTCCACTACTATAACTTTCTCGCTTTTCTTGTCAAAACATGATGATTTTGAGTTTCTTAAACATTATTGAGGAATAAATTGATATTATTTGAGCTCATTTGAACTTGAGACCTACCATATATTTATCCCTTGATAAACCTATAGAAACCATGAACTTCCATGATATGAAGCTACATTACAGGACCATTTGTCATTCCCACCTTATTTCTTGGAGTATTGAAACATGATTATTTATTTTATGTTAAGAGGGGAGTTGGGTATTTTCATACTGAATCTTGTGTAGAAATTAAAGGAGGGGATTCTTTCTCTTAGTATATTGGGAAAAGCTTCCTTATTTTTCTCTTTATTTTAATAAATCCTCAAAAACAATATTAAAGAAAAAAATGTTGGTTAAATTATGGAGGGTCCAAAATCACCATCACTTGATGAATGATTTTTATCATTTGGGGTTGAGTGATGTATATGAGATTTTTCCTAACTCAATATTAAAAAAATATATATATTTACTATAAGAAAATGAGGATGAATTATCACTATTTTTCATGTTGAAAAGTGAAACTTACTTTTGGACAAGGATAAAGAATTGTGGGATTTTGTATTTTGAAGGTAATTGAAGGAGAAATCATTTTTCATTGATATATAATTTAATTTTATACATTTTTCTTAAATATTTAATCCCTCCTTTTCAGTTTCTGAGTTTTAATTTATACATCGGGACCAACCCACCTTGAGTCGTAGAGACATTATAACCTAAATGAAAAGACCTCTTAATTTTTTTAGTTGAACTTGTATATGTATATTGAGAGGTCTTGAGAGATTATGGATAATGAACACATGCTTGAGATTAACCATAAATCTATTTTTAATATTCTTGTTCGACGATTGAATGGAATTTCAGTGAGATAAGTTACTATTAGCTTGAATATTTAATAAAAGGTTAAAAGATGTGTGTGAAAGAGAAATAAATGTTTTGAAATTTAAATTTTTAAAAGATGCATGATTTTGGAACTTATTTTTGGATGATTCTTTTAAAAATAAAAAATTATAACTTTTATTTTTTAAGCATGATTACTTGAGATTTTCCCTGGTAGAGTTTGGACCCTTTTTTTAGGTTGAATTTAAATCAAGGACGATAAAAGCTTTATGTGTGGGGGTGTTTAATGAACCACACACACATATATATTCACTATTTACCCATAAATATTTATGATTTAATTTAAATTGATGTTTATTTAGAATTTTTTTAAATAATTTTGGTATAAAAATAAGTTAATGTTGTGGTTTTATGATTTGGTATTTTTTGTGTTAGCGATTTTAGGTTTTGGGAGAAGTATGAAATATATTTGAAGGACTAAAAAATGGCCCACATATGGACATTTCTCAACCAAGTGGGTAAATACACTTATCTATCCCATGGTAAAGTCGTCCAAGACCCCTTAGGAAGGCTGTGCATATGGGGAAGCCCCTACATTGGTCGGTGTAGGGGAAGTTGCATGAGGGAGCCAACACTAATGCAATGGGAGGATATCCCTACAATGGTAGTAGGAAGGTTTCACCAGTATGGTGTGGGGGGTGAACAATGACATAGGTGGTCCTCCGAAGCCCATCCAATTTGTCAGAGGGCCAAGGGAATTCACTAACATAAATTACATCACCCAACCTCTTGTATATTCAATGTGGGATGCATCTGAGTGGTTAACTATTCATTATTTATGGAAACACTATTGTTTCTATCCGCACATACATAATCCTCCTCAGAAATTTATCTCACATAACCTCCACTACTCTATGTCACCAACCACTACCCGCTCCCACTGTTGCATTTCCTAAACACCACTGCACACAACCAGAACCCTCCATCACCACCATTGTTTTGAAAAAAAAGATAAGCTATCACATGGGATCACCATGTTCATAGGAGAAAGCTCAAACCAATGACAAAGGCCACTGGACTGTGGTCCATTAGGTTGCACCGTGGAGAATGAAGAGATAAGAAATAATAATAAAATAAGTATTCACCACTACCATTCATTCTATGCCATAGGAGGAAGGGACCTTGGGAATTTTGATTCCATTGAACCAGAAACCATGCACTATGATGTGGAAAACCGAATTTAGATTTTGGATTGGTTTTCTCAAGTTAATGGTACTCTAGAAGGTTGCACCATAGTGCTTTTAACCATGCCGTAGCATAGTTCATTCCTGGTTAGAAGTGGTCAACCGAGGTCCAGATCAGCATAAAGATAATTTAATTTAAGGATTTTAAAGGTGTTCTGAAATTTGAGATTTTATTAGATCTGGTAATTACATAGTAACACTTTTTTCCCATTCTATATAAGATCCACTTTCCATTTTTTGAATTTTTAAACTCCTATTTTGTAGGAAATATAAAATTAATCAGGGTTTAGACAAGGGTTTTGAGGGGGTCATGAATAGAATAATTTACCCTTAGAGGATAAGGAGTATAAAAAGAAAAACATACATTAATTATGATAGATTATAATTTTATAGGAAAGAGAAGCAATAGTGGATTCGACATTGAGGTGTCACATAGTTAGATTTCAATTTTTTTTACTGCTTTTCATTACATAACTGATATATACATATTTTAATTATGGAAAGAAATTGGCGTAAGTATCTATTCCTTTATTCAACACTTATATTAGTTTTATAAATTTATGTTCCCTTATATATGATATTTAGTTCATCCATGGATGATAAACCATCGACCATAAATGACTGAATTGATAGAGGAGGGTGGTTCATATTTAAGGGGATGTTTATGCATGATTTTTATTATTCAAAATTTTTAATTCTTTTAACTTAATTTGTATCATGTTGATCTTATTTATATTTAATCCCAAAATCTCCATGCAAAATAAATAGAAATTAGGGGACAACACCCAATGCGATTAAGGGAATTTGAAAGTGAGATCCAACCTAACTTCATATTTCACATAGAGATTGAACCAATTGCACTTTGGTTTTCTAGACAACCTTGGGAGAGGGGTTGTATATCCTAGGTAGTCTAGTCTTTTCCGATAGGTAGGATTAGTAAATCCAAGGAGTCACATGATTGTTAATTAGATTAAGTCATAAGTGAATTTTAATGATTTTAAATTAAGTAAAACCATTCCCTAACATCAATTCCTCTAAAATAATCATTTTTAATTTACTTTCATTATATTTGGAAGTTTAGTTTAAATTATTTTGTTTAATTCAATTCACTTAATTTCAATTATTTATTCATTCAAAATTAAGGATACCTAACAACTATTTCGAAAACTATCACCGGGCTTATAGCTTCTTCATGGGATCAACCCCTATATTACCACCATTTGATGATTTAGTAGTAAGTGTAGGTGGGGTTAAATAAATTTCTCAGCATTGATGGATCGATGGAATAAAAAATCCATCAGATCACGTTAATACTCTCATGATAAAGTAAAATATTTAAAATTTCCCTAATGGTGCCTCTTATTTCAGGATATATTAGGGATTTGGGACCTCAAGAACCTGATAATAGATGATCCATGACCCATAGAAATTATGAGGTATGGAAGAGGTGTTAGATAAAATATATAGTTGTGTACAAGGGAGTTGTATTTCATTAAAAATGTTTAAAAACCACACAAGATTCACTATAAAATAATGACTACAAGTATGCTATCTAGAAGGGATAAAAGAGTTGTTTGAGATCTCTCTCCTTATATATTGATACTACTCCTCAATATGTTAATAACTTATAGTAATATTTAAATTATCTATAACAAATTATATATATTTTTTACTATGTAATTTAACATAAAATAAATAATTTTTTCCTTAATTATGATTACTCAATGTTTATTAAGGATAATTTTTATTAGAAATTCAGATGAAATTACTTCAAAATAAGTTAAATTTAAAAATACAATCCACTGATTTCGATTCTTCAAAATATAAAATAGAAACCTAGTAATATATAGGAATTTTTTAGATCATAGGGTTTATAACCATCAATATGAACCTATTACAATACCATCTTATGTTACCTATAAATATAATACCCAAAATCCTAAAAATATAATCCACCCTTAATATATGATCTCTTAACCTCTAAATTTATAAATACCCTACATTGATACCAACTTTTATGCCTTAGAACCACACTCCCAGATCTAGTTCTAAAAACACAATATTTTATTATACTGGATTTGATATTAACTAAAAGTCACCCAAACATAACCATTTCATTTACAACACCATTCAACTTTGTTGTGCCACTATAATCTCAAGAACATTTTAGGTTTATAGATTTAGAGAATTAGTGGCACTATTACATATCCAAACCCATATTTTCCATTTTAATGAAAATTTATCACCAAATAAAAATCTATAAATAGATCATAACAAATCCTCTCACTGTGCAAAAGCATTTGAAAACATGGGGTGAGAACAAAAATCTTGGTAAGGATATTTTAAATGTTAAAAATTGATTAGACCTTTGAAAAATATGAGAAAAAATTTAAATAAATATTCTTTTAAAATACAAAAAAATTTGAGATTTTAGAAAAAATAATTTTCAATATGATTTCACCTTATCGTCCAAAAACTATCCATAAATCAGTTTTATAAACTAGCATAAATGAAGACAAATATTTTTAAATATTTTAAAGAGAAGACATGAAAATATTGAATCAAAATAATATACATTGAAACAGAAATATTCGATTTTAAATAAAACCATGTATCATTCTAAAAAGACAAAAAAATTCCATGAAAGGATCAAAATTACATTTTCTTCCAAAACCAACTTATTTTCATAACATCCAAAAAAATTCAATAGAAATTTTTACAAGAATAGAAAAATATAAGATAATATTGAGGCACTACATTCATCATTATTTAATCATGGAATCATCAATCTAGATAATTACAAATTCATATCTTAATGGAATCACCAAACTAGATAATTAAAACATCATAAATTAATTGAAACTCCTAATTGAATAATTCCACGTTTAAATCTTAATAGATATACCTAACCAAATAAATCCAACATTATATTTGGATTAAATTATTACTATTTTTCTCAATCATAATTAACCAATGCATTAGAAGGATTTAACAGACCCATCTATCATATAGAGGAAAGATTCCATTAAAAAACAAGGTTCACTACCCATTCCCAATTTCAAAAATAATTCCCAAGAATCATATCTTAAATAAAAAAATTTGATATCTTGCACTCTTTAACATTGCATAACCCATTTTAGTGACACAAAATTTTTCATAATTCTCTTATTATTTCATAAATTTAAATGTTTCAAATCAGTCCATAAAAGTAAATAATTTTAACAGATGATGAGTTTATTGAAGAAAACACAAACAAAGGAACTTTTGAGAAACATTAATGCATAAAATAAGGTTTTTGAAGAAGTGGAAATTAAAATTCTATAACAACTCTCCCTAAATTTGAAATTCAAACAAACCCTTATAAAATAATTTTTTAAAGAAAATCATGATCTTATATTAGAAATATAGATAAAAAAATAGTTTAACCGTAATTTAGGAGAAAAGTATCCCAACTCATAAAAAAAATTATCTAAAAATTTTATATAGGAATGATTTAACGTAAAACCTGAAGAGTAATGGGTTGTAAAAGAAACAAACCCTAGAGAGTGGTTTTATCTAAACACCAGAGTATAAGAAAGTGATTATAGAAATTTGAAAACTTAAAATAATTTATTCTATCTTGCAGCAAAAATGCATAAAACCATTATTTGAAAACAACACCACCCCTTTCCTAAATTCACGGTACAAGTTGGATTAATTCCCTTAAGAAATTATATTTCCAAAACTCTAGGACTCAATCTTGTTATCATAATATAAAATATAGGCATAATAGGTGGTAATGAATAGGTAAAATACTAGGGATATATTTTCAGGATTTTGATACCTCAAAGAAAGTAATCACCTATTTAAATAAGAAAACCCTACCATTTCTTTCATTATTAAATAAAAATATTATTATAAACCTAAAAAACTATAACATTAAAAATGGTTTTCGTAAAATATAGTTTTATATTGTTTTTTCTCACATTCATTTACTATATCTCATCCATAGACCAGTTTTAGTTAATGTAATAAAAAAATATTGGTATGATCTCATATATAATGAATTTATCAAAATAAAACTGTTATTTATATACACACCTCATACTACACTAGAACACCACATACAAATTATCTTCAAACCTATTAAAATATTAATTATTCAAATGAAAGAATATACCCAATAACATTAAAGATCACACTAAGATTTTACCAAGCCCGATCTTCCAATTTTCCCATAAAATATTTTATAAAATAAAAACACACAACTTTCATAGAGGAATAAAACTAATTGGATTACAGAATAATATGAAACTATTCTAGTTCATGTATACTAATAAAAGAGTTTCCATAAATGTGATCATCCAAGTCATACCATGTTTTACACTTTGATATAATTTGTCAACAAAAATCCACTCGCAATCCACTGATTTTACTTTCTTAACATAACAAAATATTATATATATATATATATATCCTTTTATAGTTTTTAATAGTCACACCTCGAGGTTGAAGGTGATGACCTTCAATGTAATTTTTAAATGGATTCACTTATATCTTTTTAAACTGATGAACATTACCTAGAATTAATGAATCCCACATCATTTTATCAGTATATCTAATTATTCTTTATTACTATAGAGGTGAAAACACAACACCAAAAAAACCTAAACCTTGGGATAGTTCTCCTCAATGGTCTATTATAATGAACTGCACAATGATGCGATGCTCCCACCTTCAACTATTACCCCAACCCATGCCTAGTCCCACTCTCAAACATACCCATGCTGTAGGACATTTATCCATGGTTAACCTTTAAAAAAACTAAAAAATACCTTTATGTGAGGGTTGGATTACCCATATATAAGGATGAATATTACCCTTATGTGATATAGGTGAATGGAAACCACCTTTATATGAGATGTGAATACTCAAAATGACCTTTACACTGGTAGTCAACATTACCTCAACACAATCATAGATTTACTGTAGAGACCCGAAGCTTGACGTACATGGACATTACATTACTTCTGCAGAATACTTAGTACATAACAAAAACACACACACAAGGACCGTAATAGTTTAGTGTCTTTGGAAACTCAGAACATAATCTTCTAATCCTGGTGAAAGATCTTCAATATCTCCCATAAAGATCTTCCTTTTTTTTTTACCTAAAACCTTTCTTTATATCCTGGGGAAAAGAAAACATAAAAGGGTGAGCTCAAATGCTCAGTAAGGGCATACAAAAGAAATAAAAATCATATCATATCTTTTTGAAAATCATAACCTGCAAAAGAGATCATAATATCTTAACATGTAACAAATCATAGAAGTGAAAATGAGATCACCATAATCATAACATGAAACTTGAAACTTTGTGGCATGCACACATAATCAGGGAAAATCATTTCTTGTTAGTCATGACTCATTGCCAAGACTATCTTAGTGGACAAAGTCCCTTTCTGAATCGAGTAACCCTCGTTTCAGTCCTGTTTCACTGAACCGGTATAACCTACCATTCCAGCCATGTCTATCTCATGAGATATAAAATCATTACCCAATGCATTGGAGGGAGATATAGGTCCCACCCATCTTATAATGAATCCTTTCTTATGTGTGCCACATAATCATAAAACATACATCATCGCATAACACATGTAACAAAAATGGGATTCTTGAAACATCCTGACATCATAAATCAATTCATATAAGATAAAGGAATTCATAAACATAATTCCATCACAACATAGTCAAATCAATGTAAAAATATGGATAGAAACAGAACCCTTTATTATCTTAGATGGAAAATAATTTTGATAAAACACTTGAATTGAATTCTTGAGGAAAATATCCTTTCTTCTTCAAAATCAATTTCTTTTCACAAAACATCATGCAATTTTAAAAGAAAGAGATTTTATTGAAAATAGTCATGAAATCTTTTAGAGGAAGCTTCATGAAAATAAGTCTTTATAAAACAGTATAAATCCGTTCGTGCCGTATAAGTTAAAAAAAAACATTCTTCGTACTTTTGTCGGAAAAGTCAAAAAGTACCTCGTACGAAAAACGACAAAAGATTCCTTTCATACGTATTACTAAAAACTCACCGAAGGGTAAAAATGGATTTAAACAATTTTAGGTGGATGGAAATAATATTACATATTGAGTAAACATGGATGTGGATGATAAAATACACCCCAGTAAATACTTACGAATAAACAATCTCGGATAAAAATGAGATTGTGATATTTCCCTTACCTTAGGTCCGACTTGCTTTGTAAGTGTCCGAACCTCCTGTATAATGATTTAAATCATGTTATTGACTTATTACAGAATCATATTAATTGTTATGATATCATATATGGTTCACTTATGACATTATATTACCCGTTCTTTTGTAAATTCCATGTTAAAGAAGCGTTTTGGGTAAAATCGTTTCATTTATCGTAGGTGTTTTGACTTGTTGTTCTTGACATCATTATTACTTATATCATGATTTACTCACTTCCAGAATATAAAATATGATTTATATATCATATATATTCATTATATATATATATATAATAGATAGATAAATAAAATGAAAAACACCGTTCATGGAGACGGTAGTCCGTACGTACGCATGAACGCTGTTTTTCTTTCCTTATTGTCTTGAAATGGAAGTAAGTAGATGACATACATATGTATATATATACATAAATCCAGTAGCTTTATAATGTCATATATTTCATTATTATTTCTTATATATACATTATAATCATTCTTAAATGGTTAACATGGAGAATGAATCTCATCGCGTCGTGGAGACGGTAGTCCGTACGTACGCACGAGCGATGATATCATTTCTATAAATATTGAATTGAATTGGAGTGGATTATAAAATATATCAGAATCAATATGATGTTGTAATAACTATGTATAGTTATTCTTTACACCATTATACCCATCCATGTAAGGTGGTGGTGGAAAATAGATTACACCACGGCGTGGAGACGGTATTCCGTACGTACGCACGCGCGGTGATTTCTTTTTCCGTAGGATGGATAGATGGTGAAATAGGGTTGTTTCATACTTATAATAACATATCAGTATATGAGTGATACTGATGTTATTACTTCATAATGAAACAACCTAAGAAGAAGAAGTGGAAGAAGAAATAAAGATGAAAGAATTGGTACCGGTAATTACCTCTTCTTTGAAGCGCCTTTTGGAGACCTCCTCTTAGGGAACTAAAATTGGTCTTTGAGGAAGACCAGAACCTCTAGGATGTTTCTAGGGAAGTGGAGAAGAGATTTTGGCAGGTTTTGGCCGAGCTTGAGTGCTCAATTTGGTGTGAGTAGGAGGGGGAGGAGGTGTCCTTTTATAAGGGAGGAGAGGGGCACCTTAGGAATATCTCAAAATATTATTTTATATTAAAGTCAAAATCGGTTTATAATGGTTCCAAAGGGTCTTATTTCAAATATAAGGTGGGGAGGCGTCGAAATCCTATCAACCAATAGAATTTAGACAAGTTTAGGATATTATTTTAACCTTATCAATTAAATTTAACTCTAAGTTAAATAATTTAACTTTTACCATGTCTTTTTGTTTTCTTTCACTATATGGTTAATAAACTTAATATAACATGCCAAACGAACCCCAAATTGTTTATTATTAATATATATATCCTTATCTAAGTCATTTGGCCGAACCTTAGATTTTTAGGAATACAATAACAATTAATAATATAATATTTGATTTAAAAACTATTTTGTGTCAATTTTGACACTATTTGATATATGATTTTTGTGAAAGTCATAACAGAATTAAATGTTCGAACCAAGTTGATTAAATCAACATTAATATATCATAGTAACCTAGAAAATTAGTGGAATTCATAAAAAATCTCAAATTACATTTATTTTGGTGTTTATAACATCAATTATGTCAATATTTCATTAATAAGATAATTACTGCATCATCGTTGTGTCATAAATAAATTAACTTATTTTATGTCTAAAAATTACAAATAAAATACCATCATGTAGGAAATCTTTTTAGCTTTCTAATGAATATTTACAATCGAATTTATCTTATGTATAACCCCATATTAAAAATTATTTACTTATTAAACTTTGATTATAACTATTTTAACCTTTCTTTAAATAAATTAATAATAAATGTCCTAATCTAATCCAAGTGGGCCTAAATGGTCATAATTTATTCCTAAGTTTGTTTTTGGTCGAATTACACTTGTCCAATAGAATTAGGACATGTGTTAAGGTAATATTAATATCATATTTATCCTTAGTTACCCTATTTACTATTAACCGCGGTAAAAAAAGTAAAAAGTTACTATTTACCAAAAATTATTTTCATCTCATTGAACCACATTTTAGTCCTTGATATTAACCGTGTCTCTCGGATTTTCGAAATTCCATTCACAGAAGCGGTAAAATTAAGTTTTATGCAAAATTCAGTTTTTAACCTACCACTTAGTGGTTTCACTATTCATCAAAAATTGATGTTTTTCAGAACAATGCCAAAATTTCATCCCAAGATATATTTCATATTCCGAATTCAAAAATGAAGTCTATTTTACCAAATTCATAACATAAAAGTTGAATTAATTAATTTTATAATTAAATCCCGCTGTTAAAACAAATAGCGTGTTTTTAAGGAACAATATCTATCAAAAGATTGACACTTGTTTATGTCTAGTTTAAATGTGAAATTACATCCAATGACCAACATTGTATTAAATTGTAAAAATATATTCTAAATATACTTTAAAACCACTCAAATTAATAATTTATCACTATTAATTATTTCGATTGAAAAAGTTGTTTTTAACTAAAATTTAGTAATTTTCACTATTCATCAAAATATGAAAGTTATCCGAAAATCACTAAAATTTCACCTTAGGCTAAATTCGATACTCCGAATCAAAAAATGAAGTTCATTTTTAAAAATAAGATTTACAGAGTTTTAAAAAGTGGTTATTACTATTCATAACGGCTAGTTTTAATAATATTTTAATAGCACATCGTTGTTTAGTGAAACTCGTTATTGCGTACTACACACGCTATCGAGGAAGGTCGCGATTGCGTGTAATGCAAGGCAAGTCAAGGATGTGTGTTGTGCAAGATCCTTTTGGTGTAGCGTACAACACAAGACATTAATAAAATTAAAAAGATATATTTTTTTATAAAATCTTGGGCTATTACATTCTACCCCCCTTAAAATGAATTTCGCCCTCGAAATTCGTCGGGGTTATAAATGGTTTACTATTCGAAAGTTTCTTTAATAGAAACCCAAATCGTAAAAAGGAATATCAAAACCAATCTTTAAAAACAAAAGTATGAAACGTAACGGTTACCCAAATAAACTAATCATTGGGTTTCCACATAGGTGAAAATATGGATATGGAAGAGAAATCTAACCATCATGTTCTGATGGAGAGTGGTAGAGAACATGGCTATGGAAAAGCCAGTAATCACAAATCCATAGATTTGTGATGATATAAGGTACCATCTGATTCATCAGGTATAAGATCACTAGGACAACATTTTTGTTTTTCAAGATCATTTCCCCTAAAGTTGAAAATACTTTATTTTGGTACAATCTCACTGTTGTTCGTGCTTTGAACAATTTCCACTTCATCTCTTAAATAAATGATGTTGAATTTGTTATTCGTGAAGTGTTAGCAGATCATGTGATAGAATGACAGGTCATTCCATCTGTCTCAAACAAAAGGTTAGCAAAAATTATATGCATAATTCGATCTATAGTGAGATTAATCATATATGGTTCCTAAAATGGACTTATACTTCATATATCATACTGCTTAATATAATAAAACTAGTTTCTACTAAACAGGGACTTCCTGTAGGCCAGTGGTAGGCGATAAAGGCCAGTCGCACTTCGGTTGTGGGTTCGATTCCTACAGCCTTGTCCGAAGCGATGGGCTGTCGCCCGTCCTGCAGGTTGTCCCTTTTTCTAAAACTACGTTACTATAACATCCCATCAATAATATCGAAAATCTTCTATCCTTAAACAATACTAACTTATGTCCAACATAATCCAGTCTAATCTTTAGGTTTATACATAATACTGCAGTCCACTCTCATAATATAGTGACAACGATTACCAGAGATTTAATACTGTCGTTGATCCCCACATATCATAAGATATGTCTTGTTCACTACTGAAAAAACAACCTATACCCACGGTTCAAAACCGTGGGTATAGCCCCCAAAACCGTGGGTATAGGCTATACCCACGGTTTGGGGAACCGTGGGGCTGAGTGGCGTCGGTATAGGGGTCTCACCCTATACCCACGGTTCTCGTAAACCGTGGGCATAGCCTTTTCAAAGGGAGGACCACGCTACTCCAGCGTGGCACACACCAATCCCCACGGTTTCCAAACCGTGGGGTATTAAAAATCAGAAAACGGGGGCCGCTGAAATTTGAACCTGTAACCCAGCCACGCTTCACTGCTGCGCCTCACCACAAGACCAACGCACCTGCAATTTCAATTTGTTATATATGCAGATATCTACAAATATATATTAATCTAATCCACAGATTTCGAATGACAGAAAATAAATTCAAAAAATGCGCCGGGGAGGATTTGATCCCGCGACCCGCGCGGTATTTGAAGGGAAATACGGAACTCGTGACCAACTCAACAAATCTAATTTATTTAACATTTCAATCTGGTTATTTACTTATACTAAAAGTAATCAAATATCTGAAAAATAAAAATATACCGAGATTCGAACACCGGTCTTCCATATACAAGACATACACTGAACCAACTAGGCCAGCGAAATTTTTGAAATAAAATCTTCACTCCATATAATTATATTAATTTGAAATCATCTTCCCGCTAAAACAAAATTCACTCCCGCGCGAATTCCCCTCCCCCGCCATAATAACTAAAATCTATACCCACGGTTTTCCAAAACCGTGGGTATAGGTCTTGTAAAAAAAAACCCCTATCCTTACGGTTTTTTAGAACCGTGGTCATAGGTCTCTATGACAATCCCTATACCCACGGTTTTACCAAAACCGTGGGTATAGGTCTTCAAAATTAACCTATACCCACGGTTTTGCCGAGAACCGTGGGTATAGGTTCCTATACTAACCCTATACCCACGGTTTTGGGAAACCGTGGGTATATGGGTGTCCTATACCCACGGTTTTGTGCAAAACCGTGGGTATATACCCATTTTCCAGTAGTGGTTGGTCACATTCCAAACATTCAAAGTCCTTAATCATGTATTCTCTTGAATACCTTAGTGAAAACATGAGTGCAGTTAAAAGTTAACACTTTCCACATACCAAAATCCTCAAAATTCTATATACTCAAACCACGATATCACTTAGTTCCTATATCAATCATGAGCTCATGAATACTGTCAAACATTTCATTATCTCCTTATCCCTTCATTATGCGCATATCATCATCATTCCAAAAATATCTCAATCACTTCGAATACCACATTAGAGCAATACATAAATATTCCAATACACCATAAAAGTACCTCAACAACATTATTCTTGAATACCAATACATAAACACTTCAGTCCTTCCACTTCAATGACTGTCCTGGAATAAGTCCTTCCTTGATTTAGAAGTATCTTTTTAGGTCAGGGCATTGAGTTGGGTAATGCCCATGTTCTCCACAAATAAGACATTGAACTCCATAACAATCTGTCACTCTATGACCCTTTTCTCCACACAGATAACATCGGTCCCTCCATTTGAGGTATTCCTCAAGGTTCTTCTTCCCTTCTTTAGAAATCTCAATCTTCCATTCTTTATGATCCTCAACATGCGAACATGCATAATAGTTTATCTTCCTCTTCTTTGATGAATTAGTCATACCACTAAATTTCACCTTGTTAATCATATATCGCGATGACTGATTCGGCATAATCACAATATCTTTATCTCTAGGCATCACACAATTTTGTTTCTCATAGTCACAAATTTGTCCATTGGATTCAATGTTAACCGAATTCCTTCTGGTTCCCTCCATTAACTAAAACACAAAAAGAATTTTGTGAGAGGCGAAATCATGCTAGGGAAGACAACATAGTAAAGGGGGAGCACCCTCAATATCTAACATATTAGGTTAAATTCTAAGATCGTTACCGTAGTTCTAGGAATATATCCTATACGTATACTTATCCTTAGGGACATCCCTAGACATACCTTAGAAATATCTCTAGGGATCTCACTAACGTTCTCACATCCTAGTTTCCAAAGGTTGACTAAACCTTTCCTCTGATACCAACTGTAACGGTATGGAATTACTTCCAGTGGACTATAATTGATACCTATCAGGGCACTCCATGGGCGGCTACACCCCCTGGGCGGGACACACCACCATCCCCAGTGGCAGCCATTTCCTCATGAAGCCCTTGGGCGGAGAGCCATGCTTCGTCCAACGCTCACATGTGAGAGTTCCCAAGGATCGGATACATTCCTACCTCCTGGGGTGTATTTTATCATCCACATCCATGTTTACTCAATATGTAATATTATTTCCATCCACCTAAAATTGTTTAAATCCATTTTTACCCTTCGGTGAGTTTTTAGTAATACGTATGAAAGGAATCTTTTGTCGTTTTTCGTACGAGGTACTTTTTGACTTTTCCGACAAAAGTACGAAGAATGTTTTTTTAACTTATACGGCACGAACGGATTTATACTGTTTTATAAAGCCTTATTTTCATGAAGCTTCCTCTAAAAGATTTCATGACTATTTTCAATAAAATCTCTTTCTTTTAAAATTGCATGATGTTTTGTGAAAAGAAATTGATTTTGAAGAAGAAAGGATATTTTCCTCAAGAATTCAATTCAAGTGTTTTATCAAAATTATTTTCCATCTAAGATAATAAAGGGTTCTGTTTCTATCCATATTTTTACATTGATTTGACTATGTTGTGATGGAATTATGTTTATGAATTCCTTTACCTTATATGAATTGATTTATGATGTCAGGATGTTTCAAGAATCCCATTTTTGTTACATGTGTTATGCGATGATGTATGTTTTATGATTATGTGGCACACATAAGAAAGGATTCATTATAAGATGGGTGGGACCTATATCTCCCTCCAATGCATTGGGTAATGATTTTATATCTCATGAGATAGACATGGCTGGAATGGTAGGTTATACCGGTTCAGTGAAACAGGACTGAAACGAGGGTTACTCGATTCAGAAAGGGACTTTGTCCACTAAGATAGTCTTGGCAATGAGTCATGACTAACAAGAAATGATTTTCCATGATTATGTGTGCATGCCACAAAGTTTCAAGTTTCATGTTATGATTATGGTGATCTCATTTTCACTTCTATGATTTGTTACATGTTAAGATATTATGATCTCTTTTGCAGGTTATGATTTTCAAAAAGATATGATATTATTTTTATTTCTTTTGTATGCCCTTACTGAGCATTTGAGCTTAGTGTCTTTGGAAACTCGGAACGTAATCTTCTAATCCTGGTGAAAGATCTTCAATATCTCCCATAAAGATCTTCCTTTTTTTTACCTAAAACCTTTCTTTATATCCTGGGGAAAAGAAAACATAAAAGGGTGAGCTCAAATGCTCAGTAAGGGCATACAAAAGAAATAAAAATCATATCATATCTTTTTGAAATTCATAACCTGCAAAAGAGATCATAATATCTTAACATGTAACAAATCATAGAAGTGAAAATGAGATCACCATAATCATAACATGAAACTTGAAACTTTGTGGCATGCACACATAATCATGGAAAATCATTTCTTGTTAGTCATGACTCATTGCCAAGACTATCTTAGTGGACAAAGTCCCTTTCTGAATCGAGTAACCCTCGTTTCAGTCCTGTTTCACTGAACCGGTATAACCTACCATTCCAGCCATGTCTATCTCATGAGATATAAAATCATTACCCAATGCATTGGAGGGAGATATAGGTCCCACCCATCTTATAATGAATCCTTTCTTATGTGTGCCACATAATCATAAAACATACATCATCGCATAACACATGTAACAAAAATGGGATTCTTGAAACATCCTGACATCATAAATCAATTCATATAAGATAAAGGAATTCATAAACATAATTCCATCACAACATAGTCAAATCAATGTAAAAATATGGATAGAAACAGAACCCTTTATTATCTTAGATGGAAAATAATTTTGATAAAACACTTGAATTGAATTCTTGAGGAAAATATCTTTTCTTCTTCAAAATCAATTTCTTTTCACAAAACATCATGCAATTTTAAAAGAAAAAGATTTTATTGAAAATAGTCATGAAATATTTTAGAGGAATCTTCATGAAAATAAGGCTTTATAAAACAGTATAAATCCGTTCGTGCCGTATAAGTTAAAAAAAACATTCTTCGTACTTTTGTCGGAAAAGTCAAAAAGTACCTCGTACGAAAAACGACAAAAGCTTCCTTTCATACGTATTACTAAAAACTCACCGAAGGGTAAAAATGGATTTAAACAATTTTAGGTGGATGGAAATAGTATTACATATTGAGTAAACATGGATGTGGATGATAAAATACACCCCAGTAAATACTTACGAATAAACAATCTCGGATAAAAATGAGATTGTGATATTTCCCTTACCTTAGGTCCGACTTGCTTTGTAAGTGTCCGAGCCTCCTGTATAATGATTTAAATCATGTTATTGACTTATTACAGAATCATATTAATTGTTATGATATCATATATGGTTCACTTATGACATTATATTACCCGTTCTTTTGTAAATTCCATGTTAAAGAAGCGTTTTGGGTAAAATCGTTTCATTTATCGTAGGTGTTTTGACTTGTTGTTCTTGACATCATTATTACTTATATCATGATTTACTCACTTCCAGAATATAAAATATGATTTATATATCATATATATTCATTATATATATATATATAATAGATAGATAAATAAAATGAAAAACACCGTTCATGGAGACGGTAGTCCGTACGTACGCATGAACGCTGTTTTTCTTTCCTTATTGTCTTGAAATGGAAGTAAGTAGATGACATACATATGTATATATATACATAAATCCAGTAGCTTTATAATGTCATATATTTCATTATTATTTCTTATATATACATTATAATCATTCTTAAATGGTTAACATGGAGAATGAATCTCATCGCGTCGTGGAGACGGTAGTCCGTACGTACGCACGAGCGATGATATCATTTCTATAAATATTGAATTGAATTGGAGTGGATTATAAAATATATCAGAATCAATATGATGTTGTAATAACTATGTATAGTTATTCTTTACACCATTATACCCATCCATGTAAGGTGGTGGTGGAAAATAGATTACACCACGGCGTGGAGACGGTATTCCGTACGTACGCACGCGCGGTGATTTCTTTTTCTGTAGGATGGATAGATGGTGAAATAGGGTTGTTTCATACTTATAATAACATATCAGTATATGAGTGATACTTATGTTATTACTTCATAATGAAACAACCTAAGAAGAAGAAGTGGAAGAAGAAATAAAGATGAAAGAATTGGTAACGGTAATTACCTCTTCTTTGAAGCGCCTTTTGGAGACCTCCTCTTAGGGAACTAAAATTGGTCTTTGAGGAAGACCAGAACCTCTAGGATGTTTATAGGGAAGTGGAGAAGAGATTTTGGCAGGGGTTGGCCGAGTGTGAGTGCTCAATTTGGTGTGAGTAGGAGGGGGAGGAGGTGTCCTTTTATAAGGGAGGAGAGGGGCACCTTAGGAATATCTCAAAATATTATTTTATATTAAAGTCAAAATCGGTTTATAATGGTTCCAAAGGGTATTATTTCGAAGATAAGGTGGGGAGGGGTCGAAATCCTATCAACAAATAGAATTTAGACAAGTTTAGGATATTATTTTAACCTTATCAATTAAATTTAACTCTATGTTAAATAATTTAACTTTTACCATGTCTTTTTGTTTTCTTTCACTATATGGTTAATAAACTTAATATAACATGCCAAACGAACCCCAAATTGTTTATTATTAATATATATATCCTTATCTAAGTCATTTGGCCGAACCTTAGATTTTTAGGAATACAATAACAATTAATAATATAATATTTGATTTAAAAACTATTTTGTGTCAATTTTGACACTATTTGATATATGATTTTTGTGAAAGTCAAAACAGAATTAAATGTTCGAACCAAGTTGATTAAATCAACATTAATATATCATAGTAACCTAGAAAATTAGTGTAATTCATAAAAAATCTCAAATTACATTTATTTTGGTGTTTATAACATCAATTATGTCAATATTTCATTAATAAGATAATTACTGCATCATCGTTGTGTCATAAATAAATTAAATTATGTTATGTCTAAAAATTACAAATAAAATACCATCATGTAGGAAATCTTTTTAGCTTTCTAATGAATATTTACAATCGAATTTATCTTATGTATAACCCCATATTAAAAATTATTTACTTATTAAACTTTGATTATAACTATTTTAACCTTTCTTTAAATAAATTAATAATAAATGTCCTAATCTAATCCAAGTGGGCCTAAATGTTCATATTTTATTCCTAAGTTTGTTTTTGGTCGAATTACACTTGTCCAATAGAATTAGGACATGTGTTAGGGTAATATTAATATCATATTTATCCTTAGTTACCCTATTTACTATTAACCGCGGTAAAAAAAGTAAAAAGTTACTATTCACCAAAAATTATTTTCATCTCATTGAACCACATTTTAGTCCTTGATATTAACCGTGTCTCTCGGATTTTCGAAATTCCATTTACAGAAGCGGTAAAATTAAGTTTTATGCAAAATTCAGTTTTTAACCTACCACTTAGTGGTTTCACTATTCATCAAAAATTGATGTTTTTCAGAACAATGCCAAAATTTCATCCCAATATATATTTCATATTCCGAATTCAAAAATGAAGTCTATTTTACCAAATTCATAACATAAAAGTTGAATTAATTAATTTTATAATTAAATCCCGCTGTTAAAACAAATAGCGTGTTTTTAAGAAACAATATCTATCAAAAGATTGACACTTGTTTATGTCTAGTTTAAATGTGAAATTACATCCAATGACCAACATTGTATTCTATTGTAAAAATATATTCTAAATATACTTTAAAACCACTCAAATTAATAATTTATCACTATTAATTATTTCGATTGAAAAAGTTGTTTTTAACTAAAATTTAGTAATTTTCACAATTCTTCAAAATATGAAAATTATCCGAAAATCACTAAAATTTCACCTTAGGCTAAATTCGATACTCCGAATCAAAAAATGAAGTTCATTTTGAAAAATAAGATTTACAGAGTTTTAAAAGTGGTTATTACTATTCATAACGGCTAGTTTTAATAATATTTTAATAGCACATCGTTGTTTAGTGAAACTCGTTATTGCGTACTACACACGCTATCGAGGAAGGTCGCGATTGCGTGTAATGCAAGGCAAGTCAAGGATGCATGTTGTGCAAGATCCTTTTGGTGTAGCGTACAACACAAGACATTAATAAAATTAAAAAGATATATTTTTTTATAAAATCTTGGGCTGTTACATTTACCAACACTAGGGAAATATTTGATCCATTAACCCTTATGCGAGATATGCGGATCTAGGTTGTAACATTATAAAAAACTACAAAAATATATTTACTTATTTAATTCATTTGAAAATCTATTTTCTACCCATCAATCATATTAAACAATTTTTTAAAGTATAATTCTTATAATTTATTTAATTATTTTCAAAACAACTTCTTACAAATATATTCCATTTATTAAATATAATTTCTATATTAAATTAATTATATAATCGAACGTATTCATATTAAATTAATATTTTTATGTATAATAATATTTATACTTCTTAAAATCTATCATGATAATAATTTTATTTTTCACAATTATATATCAAATTACTCCAAATCAAAATTATTTAATTTAATAACCAATAATCCATTAATAGATGTGAATTTTCAATTATAAAATCAAATATTGTTAAAGTATATATTTTGAAATATGAATATTTTAAATATAACTTAATATATAATAAACATGTATCTCTATATATTTCTTAGATGATATAAAAAATACAAACATAATTACATTTGTACTCTTATATTATGAACATTTTAAATTATTTTAGTCCTTATATTATACCTTATATAAAAATATTATATATTATCTCTCTTTATTTTAATCTCCTCGATATCACCCCAACCACATGAAATATTCACATCTTCTTTCTTTAAATAGACACACAAATTATTTCTCGCTTCACTCACAAAGTGTTCCTAACTTTCTTATTTTATGCATTCTCTATATCAAAATTTACAGATCATTTATTTTCATGGTTGATCATGATGATTAATTCTTCAATTTATCTATTTTTTTATCTTCATTTACTATCATATTGTGCTTGTAGTTATTATTTTAACTATTCTAATATAATATCCTTTCTAATAATAAATTGATATAATTTGTGCTTAAATATAGGTTATCATATTCTATTAAAATGTATATCGGTTGGTTTTTAATTTAGAAAGCTATCCAAAAAAAAGTTATTTTAAGAACATATATACCAAGATTTTAGAATGTTAAATATTGAGTTGAGAGAGAATCTAATACTCCCATAAATAATCGAAGAACTCTTGGTCAAGATACTCACCACCATAATCAGATCAAATATTATTTATCTTTTTACCATGTTGAGGTACTTAATTCTTGAAATCTTTAAAATTTTAAAAGGATTTAGACTTATAACCCATTAATTAAAAAATTCCACGTCTATTCAACCCATCAGTTAAAGTAAGAATTTAAGAATAACCACCTCTAGCTTATAGACATCAGTGTGTACCAATTCTTGAAGTTTTGTGGAATTTTTAACCTTACCATGAAAAGGTGGTTTTATCATCTCACCTTGTAAATAAGTGGGACATCTATCAACTGGTTTTAGATTAGAATAGTCTAAATAACCGTCTTGATAGATCATTTTCAATCACTTATTGTTTACATGACCAAGTTGATGATGCCATAGTTGGGTGTGATATGAGTTATGTTAACCTAATTTATTATGACTTTATAATAATTGGTTCTCATAATCTAATTCCTAAATACCATTATTTTAAAATTACATACTATAACACATGCTTTCATTATAAAAGAAACAAAATTTACTTTCTAAATATGAAAATAAAACCATATGAATGCATAAAATATACAAAAATCATGTTTTCAGTAACACTAGGTATATAATAACAATTTTTCAAAACCAATATCACCCCAATTAGAAACAGAAGGTGGTATCCTTATATATACAAGGAAACAAGTCTTGATATATTTTCTAAATAACGATCCAAATCTACTTTGGAAATATTTTAGAATCTACCTAGTTCTTGTATTTGGTTACATATCTGAGTACCAAAAAATGTATCTAATACTCTATTTATATATATAGAAATATTTCACTCAATAACGAACACACTTTAAGTTTATCCATATATCTTTAACTAGTTTAATTTATTCTTCTAGTGGCCCATCTTGATATATGGAAAACACATTGCATCTAATTCCTTTTCATTCCGTTGGTTTTTACTCTTTTTTTAAGGATTGTTCTTAGGATCCTTGTACATAGGGAGAGTTTTATAGAACATTTCATTGTTCTTAATTTCATCACTATAAGGGACATTAGATTTTCATGCCTCATGTCCTTAAAAACTTGGTGAACAAGGTAAAGAGTTCCAAGGGATTCTTATCACAATTGATTATATTATAATTCAAAATAAACCTAGAGAAGCTCCAAGGCTATGAGGATGAGATGAGATTAATAAGAAACTCACTAGGGAGTTTAAATCCCAAGATGTCTAAGTGATCTATGTATCCAATCATCTTGACTGATTGTGGTCTAGCTACCACAAACTCTCTAATATTACTCAAGAATAGTGTCTTGGAGATCTCATATATCTCTTGTATCACCTTTTCTTTATAGAGATTATGAAGGTGAGACAACATGATATACGTGTGATGACACGACACACCATGTACCTCATGGTTGATGGTATGCTAAGTGTGACACCCCAAACCTGCATGTAATAGGATAGGGGATGATGAACAAAGACAAGTAGGAATATCACACACATGGGAGGCCTTAGCCTATGGTACATGCACACACACACACATCTCAAAATACCCATGTAATGCTGATATTTATAGTAAAATTGATACCAAGAAGGCATACATACATATATATCCCACATCATAGTATGAAACAAGTACTGGAAAGAAAATGGGACAAATAAAAGCCCCAAAACACTATAAAAGATCCCAACCATCTAATAAAGGAGGGGACCACTATCAAATAAAACACCGGGTATGAAAAATGGTTTTTCTAGATCAAATATGATTCATATTCTTTTGGTCCACTTAGGACATCATCGAATGTATGACCGTCTTCATAAGACATGACATGTGTGGTAATAACCCATGAAGGTGTGATTATAACAATACCCAGTATGACACCATGAGATCCCAAATTATAAAGCATCAAGTGAGTAGTCAACTCATCATCATAAAGCCATGAAAATCAGAATATGATGCATAATAACAATAACATGAATACACTCAATGTTGATACTAAGTCTTAAAGTAAATCCAAAACCATACTAAAACCTAGGATTTTGATCGAGGATTCAAGGTAACATTTATCTTGGAAAACTCACTCTAGGAGTATGATATGACTAATGGTTCTCACATGATAGGTCATTATCATCAAGTATTTCCATGAATAAGAACACACAAGAACTAAAAATACATCGATAAATAGATAAATGATTTTACCCAAGTCTTGTGGGTTATACTTGAACCTATTTAGAATGACCCTATAAGTAGGGGATTGTATACCCATGCATGTTGGTCATGATGATTACTAAAAAACTCACCTAGGGAAGAATAAAATTATATAAAATCACATCCCATGCCTCATGGAAGGATTCTATAACTCTACCTGAGTCTAATCCCATTGAGGGGATCACATCATATACTCAGGATGTGATACCTCACTATACCCTTATGGGGATAGACCAAGGGAATATATCCTAAGAAAATGGTATATATTGAAGTGAAAAAGGACTTGAACTACCCTATAAAATGTACACAGTGTGTATAAGGTATAAAAAACATGTCTTCTCTATCCTATGACTGGTCGTGTACTCCAACCCATACCCGTATACTTGAGTTCATTTTTGTGTACTCTGGCCATGCCCGTGTACCTAGTAGTATTCAGGTTCCCATCCATGCTTGAGTATCAGGTTTTTCTTGTATACTAAGGCCATTTCTATATAAATGGGTGTGTTTATTACCCTATACCTCTATGGTACACATAGAGTCTCTAGTCATGGGTCACACAGCGTGTGGTGGGAACCACACGGTGTGTGATATTTTATTTCTTCTGAAACCCTATTCGCTATATCTAGGGGACTACACAAAATATATTTTTTTCAGAATACACACTATGTAGTCAATAGTTTTATAGAACTACTGGATTTTCAGGCGGTTATGATCACCCCACACATGCCATTGATCCAATTGACAATCTCACCTGATAAATATGGATATGGGTTGACTGAACTCCAATAATGACTAGTGGCTGAAATATAGCCTCCGATATTCTTGTGAATTTATCCTCATAAAGCTGCATCACATAAAATATATTACCATGAAAATATGGTTTCCAAATCTTCCTCCAAATCTCCACCATCATCACACATCATGATCATTCTGTTGATTCCAAATCCAAACACACAGTATTGGTCCATTGTGCCAAATAATGGTTTCCCAATGATCGATAATAAGATATGGGTCCAACTACTAGCTAAAATAAATACTGGTGATGAATGTGCAAATAACGTTGTGATAACTACACACAATATAAACAAGTGGGATGAACCTCATCCATTATTGGTTTTTCCTCAATCTATTTCCATTATGATGATGAATAAAGAAAAATAATCAGAATTAATCAACAAAATATCCATTCCTAGTTTTAGGAAGTTAAATAAATACTTATAAATTAATAGTTGACCTATGAATCAGTTTGTTAGAAGGATTAATTCATCTTATATCAAGGGATAAAAAATATGGGGATTAAATAAAATAAAAAATACCCTACCTTAAGTTTGGATCAATAATTATTGAAGAATAATCACATATCATTATCATTGATGAGATCCATAACTCCTTTGGAGTACTTATCCTTAAAGCACAATCTATCATTGATCATCCAAGAATTCTCCTCCAGTATCTCCTCTATCAATACATAGGTTTATACAGCTAACCATAGAAATTTTTTATAAGTGGGATTTTGTAGAGTAATATTAGGGCAAAATTATTTCATAATAAATAGATAAATAAATTAATTTTTATTTTTATTTTCACCCATGACTAAAATTTAATGAAATACCTAATAGTAAAAAATATTATGTTATTCTTAGGGTAAAATCCACATTCCAAATTAAATGGCCCAACTGAGACTTCATTTGATAGTTATTCCATTATTTTAGAAACATTGTACGTATGCGATATAATATATTTAATATTTTTATTATATAAATAGTGAGCCTCTTCGGGCCTTAAAATCCCATGTTGACTAAGATACAATCCTTGAAAATATTTTTTTAAATATTCAAAAGTATTATAATGGAAAAAAGAGTCATTACATTTTCCCTACCTCAGCGTTTTTCATCACGAAAAAAAAGAACCTACTAAAAAAGATGAGGATATTGGGCCTGGATCTGGTCTTCCTGCTCCTAAATACCCTTCTGAAGATTCCTATGCTACCACTAGACCTGCACCAAGGGAATCACCCCCCATAAAGGATATTCTCTTTCCAATCCTTTAACTCTACTAGGTACTCTGTGAAGGAAGTTCCATCCTTGGTGTATAGCTATCCAAAGTCGATAACATGTGACTGGACATGGAAAAAATTCTCAACTATGACCCATAAAATGAAATCATGTACGTAGTCTGATTATAGTGATAGGGATAAGCGGTAATCCACCTCATCTACCCTACAAAGTATATGAAAAGGTTCGATTAACCTTAGATATACTTGCCTCCATGACCAAATCTCTATAATCCTCTCAGAGGTGAGACCATCAGGAGCACATGGTCTCCCTCATCGTACTCCAAGGGCCTCTATTATCAGTATAAAAAATAATTATGATGGATCTCGGTATCCATTATCCACTCTGAGATAACCTAAAATGTCTTTATTGTTTCTCACACCAACTTTGGGTCCATGAGTATAAACTCCCTTGTATCAATCTAGCATAGTGGTAACCTATATGGTCTCCTATAAAAGGCCTTGAATAGTTCCATAATGATATTATAATGGTGTATATTGTTTTATGTAAACATAAAAAATGGTTGGTGATCCCACCAACTATGAAAAAAACCCAAAATGGAAGCCCAAAGCATGTTCTCTAGAACCCAAATGGTCTACTGAGTCTAGCCACCTATTTGGGGGTGAAAAACTATGGTCAAATGAAAACGTTTCCCAATGTAGACCTAGAATATTCTGAATAATGATGACATGAAGCAAGTATCATGATCTAAAACAAATTTCTAGGGAACATAGTGAATCCATAATATCTTCTACATGTAAAGGTGTACTAAGATTTATACTGAGCTCTACTCTCAGATTTCTAGGAAATGGTATGACTTGGTGAGACAGTCTATGATTACCCAAGTACCATAGTTTCCTCTAAAATATAATGGAATACTCAAAATGAAGTTCATAGAGATTACTTCCCACTTCTACTTTGGAACCTCAAGAAGTTGAGTTAAACCTGCCGGAATCAGGTTCTCAAACTTCAACAGTTTGTAAGTGAGGCATCATGAGACAAAATCCACTACACACCTCCTTATTCATAGGCACCATAGATAATATCAAATATATTTGTAAATCCTCAACACACATGGATGTAAAATAAAGGGAGGTATATAAAACTCCCTCAAAACCTACTCCCACAATGTCACTAGTACCACCATTCATCCTTAGAAAAATATGACCTGATCCCCATATTTAAAAAATCCATCAGGAGCACTTCTAGGGGATATATGAATAATAAAGGTCTCATAGTCAGTATCTACAAGATAATCCACTCTAATAAACTATAGAGGAGGAGGGGTAGAAACCATCAACTGGAGGTAAGGTGAACCATCCTTTTCCACTAAGGACAACTGTAATAAGAATAAAAAATATGATTCATCACTTAACAACTTTGAACAAGATATCCTTTTAATAGAATATGCCACCATGTTCCCATTCTTGGGAGTATAGACTATCTCAAAGTCATAATCCTGAAGGAACTCTATCAACCCCCTCTACCTCAAATTGAGGCCATTATATGAGAAGTTATATATGAGGCTCTTTTTTTGGAATATATGATAAATGACTCACCCATAAGGTAGCATCACCACATCCTCAAGAAAAGGCCACTGCGTCTAGCTCTAGATTTTGGTTCATGTAGTTTTTCTAATGGGGTCTCAGATGTTGAGACCCATAGGTGATTACTACCTACCACTATATTAGAACATATCCAATCCTAGTTTTATAGAAATAATATAACATAATATACTCAAAACCCTTTTGTAGTCTCATGATGAGGGCTCTCATCAACCTCTTTTATAACTCCTGAAAATATGATTGACACATATCCATTCATATTATGGGTTTCCCATTTTGGATCAATTTTCTAAAAAGTGACACAATCCTTGAGAAATTAGGTATGAGTATCTGATAGTATCCTTCCAACCAAATAAATCTTTATACCCCAGTCATTCTCTTGGGTGGTTCCCAAGGTAGTACTCCCTCAACCTTCACCGGGTCCTCTACTACTCCGTCTTCTGAGATGACATGTCCCAATAAGTAAACCTCTTGAATACATAAATGGAACTTCAAGAGTTTCCCATAAACATGGAACTGTTAGAGTATGTCTAGTAAAATCCTCAAGTGTCTCATCTGGTTCTCCTCATATGCTAAGTACACGAGGATGTGGTTGTGGAAGATCACTATGATCCAATCTAAGAGGGTATGAAAGATCTGGTCCATCTGTCCAATGAACACAACTAGATAATTCATCACTCTAAAATTCATCACCAAGTACTCATAGTGACTATAGAGACAAAAAAATACCATCTTTGGTATATTAATGACTCTTACTCGAAGCTAGTGATTTCCTTACCTAATGTCAATCTTTGAGAACCACCTCTCCAATTTCAATTGGTTAAAGTGGTAATTGATTATTTATAGTGGATATTTATTCATGAAATTAACCTGATTATGAGAATGGAAATCCACAAAAAACCTCAAGATCCTACCTACTTTCTTGGTGAAAAAATTGGGGCAACCTAAGGTGACACACTGGATTAGACAAAGCCCTTCATTTGTCACTCCTCTAACAGCACCTTTAGCTCACAAAGATCTGTGGGAGCCATATAACACACTTGAATAGATATAGGGGTATTCCCAAGGAGAAATTATATTTATAAGTCTATATATCAGTGGTTATATATCCCTAAAACATCCTTAGGGAATATATCCTCCAACATTTCCACCATAGAAGGTAGATGATATCTCGTAATATTCAGTTCTCCAAGGGTAATTCTAACCAACTTGTGAGTAATCAACTGTATCTTCTTATGTTTTATAGAATCATGATTTTATTGGGTTTCCTTTTTTATCAATGATGGAAAACCTCTTACCATATACATGAACTCACTACATCCTCCACTGGAAACACTTAATCTGTGCATGAACTGAAGATAGCTAGTCCATACCCAAGATGGTGTTTTTTTAGAAAATAAATCAGCATGGGTTCATAAAAATAGAAAATAAAATAAGGATATAATAGTTTGAAGGAAGGAAGTTTACATTTATTTCTATAAAGGATAGGGAGAGTCTCTCGAGGAATGCTGTATTAATAGGTGAACATTCTCCAGAGACTCCCCATGTTTGCAAGGGAATCATCAAGTTGGTTGGATTCATTATAGATGTGTGTAATTATATAATGAATTGAAGAAATTATGTCAAGGAACTTAATCCATTTCGATGTAAGATTCTAATCAAGGTGAATCTTACCCATTATAACCACTTGGATGATGGTGAAATAATCACTTTCAAACCAGATTTTCCTCAAATACCTTCGATGAGAAAATTCAGCTGCCTTAATGAGATCCATCATTTCTGCTTCAAGAGAAGTGGCATATCCACACGTACCATGAACCCCTTCAATGAAGTTACCATCATGATTTCTGAAGAGAATCCCATACTGAAGATGATGTCATAAAGCCTTATTTATACAATAAGGAGATCCAAAATGAAAATATATTCTCCAATAGTTAAATCAAATTATCATCACAAGTTTGAGATCACAAAGTCTCCTCCAGTAAGAGTCTCTAATTTCAAGGGTCAAGCCATTGACTCAACTGGAATCACTAGATCTCAAACAAGAGATATGATAATAAAGGAATGGATTGTGAATATGTCTATAAAAACTGAATATACATATATCATACTTCTAATCATCCATAGAGCCTCTGGGTTATTGGGATCCAGTGCATGTAGCTATCCTTGTCCCTGACCACCAACTCCTTAAGGCTGGTGTTGACCACTTGGGGTGGCAGCGGTAATAACTCAAATCAATAGCCACCTCCTACCAATATCCCATATCATATACCACATGAACCTCCCTAAATAACTCCATAATATATCTATTGTATTTTACTAGATGGATCATTGATTGTCTCTCTTTCAGCTATATGAAAAGCTGGACAACCCCGCATGAGATGTCCTCAACCATCATAAGAGTATCACCACCTCTCTCTCCACTGAATGGAATCATCTTGAGAGATATGAACTGAAAAGTCCCTATCCTAATACTTCCATTAGAAACACATAGCTCACTTGAATCATTGATCCTAATGTTGGAAACTAGATAATGAAGTCTTATCTTTATGGTGCCCACTACCAGTACCAACTGTCGATGACTAATTTTCTAAAAATATCTCCACCACCAGAGCTCACTCGAGCACTCCTAAATAAGTAAGAATTCAAAGTGATATCACACTATCCCAAATATCTCTATAGATAACATGGTTAAAAGTATGTGCATGTAAGAAAAAATCTTGAACCACATCCTTAGAATATCATGAAAGTTTAATAAACCTCATTTAATACTATATTACTGACATGCTACCCTATCGAATATTCAGCATCTCCTAGATAAGCACCACTCACATTGTATATAGATAGAACACATCCATTACAAGGTTCTAAAACTCTATCCATGAAATATTCACCCATTATATATCAGATTCACCAGACACCATTATCGCCTTATAGATTTAGGAAGAAGGATTGTCACTAGGAACCTCATATGGTCTACATGTGTCCTACCAAGGTGGAAAACTCATATAATAACCTCAGGATATTCATCAGATACATAGGGGTATTGCTCACCTAGAAACATGAGATGCCACTACCTCTAAAACACATGAAATTTGATAATCCCGTGTGCCTCATTCATTGATACAATTGGTTAAAAATAATTCTCGATAGGTGGCGGTAAGACTGGAAAACAAAATTAAGGTACCACCTTATGTACAAGACCCTACACTAAAGCCTCATAACTATGAAAATAATCATCATGATCTAGTTGTGGAATCAAAGCCAATAATGATCATGGAGGCATCCTGAAATAGAAAAGATGTACCACAATCAAGAGTATACCCGGGGAGCTGACTCAAGAAGGACATAAATACCACAAGCCATTCCAATATTATTCTTATATGGATGTTTTACAGGAAACTAGTACCTAAATAAACCAAGTAAAAACATTAGGTTATCAGAGTCCCGGTGAATGGATATATCAGTCACTACACTAACACTACATTCCTGATATTTTGATCTGAAACCCAAACACTTTAACAATGTTTCCTTAGTTCTCAAACCAAACCACACATCTAGAAAATCTGTAAACTCCAGTACTAGGATGAAACTCCTTTAATACCACTCTATCATGACACGACCCACTAGGGCCTGTTTGGATGGTGGTAAGCTGAGTGTGAGACCCCAATCCCACATCTAATAACCTAGGGTTTAGATACCGAAACTGAGTAAGTATTTCATACACATAGTTGGACTTAGCCTAAGGTGCCCATACACAAACAAAAATCTCAAAATACCCACATAATGATAAAAGTAAAAGTAAACCTAAAACCAAAAATGCATGCATACATCTATACCCTATATCAGAGTATGACATTAGTATTGGAAATAAAAAGGGCCAAATAAAATCCAACCAATAGTATAAAATAGTTCAACCTTCTATGAAAGGAGAAGACTGCTATTAAATGAAACATCTAGTATGAACCACAATCGATCAGGATCAACTATTTTCTATCCACTAATGGTCTACCTAGGACTCCATAAAATTACCTATCATCTACATAATACATGAAATGTGTGGGAAGAGCCTATACAAGGGTGAGTGCAACAATACCCATTAAAAATAGCAAAATCACCAAACATAAAGCATCAAGAGATTATTCGACTCATTTTTATAAAGGTATGTCAATAAAAATTGGAGATATGAAAATAAAAAATATATATAATCAAGGTAGATTCTATGTATTATGGTAAATCCATAACCATACCACCAACCAAGGATTCTACTTGAGGCTTTAAGGTAACATTTGTCTAGGAGAACTCACTCCATGAGTCTGATAACACTGATGATTATCATCTAAGAGGTCATTATCATCAAGTATCGCCATGAATAAGTACATGATGGAACTCATAAGATATTGATTCACATATAATGGATTTCAGTGAGAAAATATGGGGAATACCTGACCCTTTTTGGAGTAAACTACTAAGTTGGGGGGTCATACATCTGCATATGTTAGTCTTCATGATTCCTAAAGAAAACTAGTCTACATTGAAGATAAAAAGTTCCTAAAAATACATTGGAAAAATTAAATGCTGTTTATATGTTATAAATGATGTCTTATCTACCTTGAGTATACCAATGTACATTGGATTGTGCCCATGTACTTCGAGTTGTACCTATGCACTCTGGCCATGTCCATGTAGCTGTGTATGTCCGGGTGCCTAGTTGTTCCCAAGTACTAGGACATGCTCATGTACTTTGGCTATGCTAGTGTACCTATCCATGACTATGAACTTGTACATAGAAATGTTCATTCCCATGTACCTCTATGGTACACAATAATTCTTCAGGAACAGGTTACGCGATGTGTGGTGGATACCACTCAGTGTGTGATATTTTATTTCCTTTGAATCCCTGGCTGTTTTAGCCATGGGACTAAACAACATGTGTTCTTTAAACTAAACATTACATGGTTTGGATTTTTATAGAACAACTAGTTTTCCACACAGTTGTTATTTCACTTCAACCACCTTCAATATAGCTACCAATTTTTATCAAGATACATGGATTCAATTTGAACAAACTCTAATCATCTCCAATTTCTATATCATGGCCTCTGATTTGATTAGAAATCGATCCCTGTAGTGCTGCATCAACCGAATGCCACTCCCATGAAAAATTGGTCTCTCGATCCATCCTCAAATATCCACCACCATCACAAATCGCTATCATTCCATTGATTCTGAACCCAAACATGTGGTAACGATCTGTTGTAAAAAATAACGGTTGTACAATGAAAAATTACTACATATTTGTTGAAATACTAACCAAAAGAAATAACGGTGATGAATGTGTGAAGAATATTGGAAGAAATTCACAAAAAAGAAACGTGATTAATTAAATTAAGTTATTTTATTTTTGGGCCTCAATCCATTTTCATTAGAATGAAAAATGAAGAAAAATAATTAGGGTTAATCAAAACAATATCCATTCCTAATTCTAGAATGATAAAGAAATACATATAAATTAATGTTCAAAGCATGAAGGATTTTTTAGAAGGATTTTTTTTCATTTGATCAAAGGATAGATATATGGGGATTAAATACAAAAAATAACGCCCTTCCTCAATTTTTTATTAATATTTAATGAAGAATATTAACACGTTGATGTTATTGGTGGGATCCACAACTCCATTGGCACACTGATTTCTAAAGAATGATTCACTGTTGATCATCCAATAATTCTCCTCCAACAAATCCTTTCTCAATCCCTAGGGTTGTGTATAAAACCATAGGGATTTTCCATAAGTGGTATTTTATAGAGTAATATTAAGTTCCAATGATTTAATAATAAATAAATAAATTTTATTATTTGTGCCACTGGCTACACTTTAATGAAATGACTAACGTTGATAAATATTATGTCATGCCTAGAGTAGAAACCATCTTCCAAATTTAATGACGGTCTCATATTTCTTATTTAATAACATTTTTTGGATTTATTCCATTATTTTGGAAAAAATGTTTGTCTGTGACATACTATATTTAATATTATTAATATATCAATATCAAGTCTCCCTTAGCCTCATAATCCAATGCTGAAACTGCATGGGAAATATCATAGTCATCACAATAAGCATCATTTTCCTCATGTTTCATCAAGAGATCCTGAGAAATGGATGATATAATGAAATTATGAACATCTACTATATCATCCAGGTGTTTTATATATATGGAAAGTTCCTCCCTACTATCCTCTTTACTAGATGCTTTAGGAATAGGGGCTTCCAACATGTATAATTCTCATTCTTGGTGTAGTATAACATGAAAGTGCCTATAAAATTCCTAAAGAACCGAGTTAGTGAGAAATTTATCCTTCTATAATATAGATCATAGTTATTAATTTGATTTTGTATGGATTTACATTTATATAATATGGGAATTTTTTATTACTCTATCTAGATTACAGAATAAGATAATAAATTTAAATTTATTAATCTACCACTATTTTATCAAAACCTAATATCCCCCACCATTGGTTTGGGGATATTATTTCACTTGGATATTCTTGTAGAAAAGATCCATAAGTCCCTTATAATAACCCAAAATGTGGTATGAAAAAATATTTCATAGTACTTCGGTAGGTGTAACTTGATTAATGCATAAATCATAGCTTCTTGATCCATTGAGTTAACTCTTAAATCATAAAATACCAGGATTAGATTTCCCAAACACTTGATTACTGGTTTCACTAAGTCTCATGAATGTGATCAACCCTTAATGGGAACTAGGTTAAATCAACCCAAAAATAAATTTAGAAATTCCTTGATATTTTAAAGCACCCCAACAAAGGTTGGTCATGATGGTTTGATTTCAACCTAAGAAGATGAATATGTTATGAATTAGTATTTTATTTTGATGGATTTTTATATTTATGGACAAATTTATCAATTTATATTGATACATTCTTATTAATATTATGTGGATTTATCTTAAAGGATTAACTATATCTAGATAAAATTGATGCATAGTCCAATTTATTTTAATTTTACATCTAATTATTGTTAATTAATTATTTAATTGATTATGATAAAGTATCTATAAATATTTAACTATGAAATTGACAAAAATAAAATAATAAATATCATGATCATGAGATTTTATAATGGTTAGTTTATCCAATGGTTGATAAAAAACCATTTTCCAAAGGGTAATAACTCCATGAATCACAACTAGTTTGAGTTTTAGCATTCCACCTATGCATCTATGCATCCCCTGGGTTGGTTTTACCTTGAATATGGCCACCACATCTCATTTGGGAGTTCCATACATTAAATATGTGTTTACTCACATTATGGTGAGGGGAATAAATATATTGGTTAAGGGGTTTTATATAAAAGAAAATAATGGACACAAAATTCCTACATAATATAAAGGAGGGCATGACACATTGACTATCAATTTAATTTAAAAATAATAAATTAAAACAACCTAATAATATACATAGGTTGATCTAAGAACATGATCATCCACACCTAAAACAAATACATTAATTTAAAACAGATATAATTCTCTCTATGTTAGTTTTTATTTCAATGATAAACACGCTTTAATTAAATTAATTAATTAATTAATTTTTTTTATCTTATTTTTCATCCAAATGGTCTTAGAGATTCAAATCATTTTTGGAAACATGATATGTAAGTGGATTCACCAATATTTTTGTATAATTACATGGAATTAATTGATAATTTATTAATTCTTAAAACCTTGTTACATAGTAAGTACACTAGCTTCTATCCATGTCATTTGGTTTTAATGTCGTAATTAAGTATTTTTTCAGGAAATTTAATTTTTTTAATTATAGGGTAACTGCACAACATGTACTAACATGATACATAATATATTTTTAACTTTATGTGTGCTTGGTATACACAGCTAGGAATTTTGTGTGTATCTTGTATGGGACACACAACATGTTGTAATGAGCTAAAAGAAATGGATATCACTTTCTATGTGTATGTGAAATACACCAAGGGACTTGACATGCTTTTCAAACTTGAATAATTATAAAGTACACTCTATGTATACTAGCTACACAACATGTAACCTCTTAATTTATTCAATATTAGTTTCACACATCATATATTAATATAAAATATTCATTTTACCATGAGGATTACATGAAATTAGTTGTAAAATTTCATAGACTTTATAGCATATATGCCAACTACATGTCATATAGTCTAATAAATGGTTTACCATCCTAGCCCAATCAACATGGGGTGTATTTAAGATCATTTTACAAACTATATATTATTTAATTCTTAATGTTTATTGTACCTCATAGAACATCAATGTTTGGTGAAACATGGTGCATTATGTATACTTTTTAGTTACACACCATGTAACCGTATCTACTAGAGAAAATCATTAGCACCTCCCAATAGAATCTCTGATTATTATTTTTATATTATTAATCTATTTAAAATCACATGTAACTTTAATGAATCATTTTTTAATCGACAAAACATGTTAATTGACTTCCTGATTACGGAATGAATAAACTATAAATGAAAGACTAATAATAACTTCTTATAATCGATTAGTGAATAATAAATAATTAAAAATTATCATGTGACCATTATATTAACACTTTTAGGTTCAAGGGCATAAGATAAGTGGTTTCTACCATGTATAATAATGCGAATTCATAAACTTCTTTAGATTTATCCTATGATCCAAATGAATAGAATCCATGTAATCTATGAAACTAGATCATGAAATATAATTTATAATTAATTTATGTCAATAAATAATTACCTCAAATTGGATTTATTTTTTTATTTATAAATAGGATGATTTATTTAGGCCATTATTTTATTTTAGTACAGGATTGAAGGGTAGAATGCATTTAGTGGAGATCTTTACATGCACCAAAAACCTACAAAATGTCCCTGTAGAAATCCTTAGGTGCTAGCATGAATGATTCTTTCACCAACATTGTTCATCATTGATCCAAAAAATAATCACTTCAAGATGAAAATATTTTTCTTACACTATATAGAATAAAGAGGTTGGAAGAGGATAATTGATCTCAGTTCTTGATACAATTTTATAGGAATATAAATCTAGTGATTGAGATAATTATCTATAATTCATTGCGCACAATAATTCTTAGGGTTGAGAATGACATAATCAGATTTATGTAGACCTAGTGTCAGAGAAGAATAATAACACATGGGACCTTATATTTCTCTTAATTCTAGGTAAACCCCATGTATAAAAAATAATAACAATAATAATAATATTTACATGAGATGCACTAAACTCATGGATAAAAACATCTCATTTCTTAAATAAATAAATCATTATTTGTTCAAATAATATTTAAAATATCATTTTAACCAGACCATCAACTAATCCCATATTTCCTCCACAATATTTATCAAACCTTGAACTATTATTTTTTATTTAAATAAATAAACATCAATATATTATTCATTGATATATAAATTAATATCATATTCACTTAAATAGAGAATAAATATTTATCAAATATCAAACTAACATATATTCTCTTGAATAAATAGTGGTTGAATATTTATGATCAATAAAAAATGAATAATTATTAATCCACGTATGTGAATAAAATTTATTCAATATGTTAAATATAGATATAATTTAATTGAGGTTCTGGACACAGTTACTGTGTGACCCCCTAGGGTCCATTCCTAGTGGCATTATGCATAACCGCCTAAATTCTAAAGTTGGTGTCTAGAAACCCACCAAGGATCCCATAGAAGAAGTAGTTATTATCACAATAACATACAACCTCATATGAAAACAAACTATTTAATATAAACCCTTTGTCTGGATATCTCAAATAAAGCAGGTTGCACACTAGTTTCACCAACCTTTATGCTCAACATATCTTTCTTTAACTTAAAAAAAAGAATTTAATGACCAAATTCCATGTTCATGGCCATAATTAGGTGAAAAAATATCCTAGGTGAACTTTTAATGTTATCCATGTTGGCCCACCATAAGTCCTGAGGTGAATTATCAATCGCTCAAGATGGAGACTAGCACTTTGGTATCAATGCTAACTTAGTGGAAATGCTTTCACCCTTAAAATAAAATAAATCATTCCACTGACTCCATCTGCGAATTTGGTATGAACCATACATATATTAGATATCCACTCTATCCATACATTGATACTATCAATAAATATTATTCCAAAAAAGAGTATAAACAATAGTGTAACAATAACCCATACTCAATAAAAGATGTATCCAAAAGAGACAATCCATAACACCACATAAATAATTGTGAGTCCCAAGATAAATATAAGGATGGATGGACTAATAAATAAAAAACCCAAACAAAAAAATAAAGGATCCCAAAATATCTGATCAAGTTATCTCCATGTGGTCTTTTTCCACCACCAAATCCATACCACAGAAGGCAATATATGCATCAATTAGCTTTGTTATGAGACACAAATTATTTTCCTTTACATGTAGAAGACAAAACAAAGTCTTTATGAAATAAAAGAAATACTAATGGTGTGATTAAAAGTCTAGTAGGATACCCACATAAATCTATATATCACTTTTCACAGAGTAGAACAAAATTTATAGTTTGAAAACAATGATTTGAAAATAATTTATTTAAAAATATTTCATAAATACTTTGGTTTTATAATGTCAATTGTTGGATCATTAACAATATATAAATCCTAATATTAAGGGAAAATATAAAGAAATAAGTATAAATCACCACCATCATAACCAAGAACAATTTTAACATATAATATAATCATGTTTCAACATGATCAATATTTATGAAATGTGGGGGAGATATGATCTATGGGTTTTAAAAAATATATGAATCACTAATGGAACACCATATGACCTACATGATACTAAAAAATAATATAATGTAGGTCCTAACAAGGCCTCATAAAAATGACCCCTAACTAGATTATTTATAAGGATGGGGGATTATGCATCGCCAAACCACACACCCAAGGTCACCCATGTGCAACCCATTACCGCATTTAAAGTAATAAATGAAACACAACACCATGAAATCATGTTTCGACCAAAATATAATTTTTAAATATCTTTAAAATATAATTAGGAAAAAATGCTTTTCTTGGAACCATTTTATTAAATACTTTATCAACATAAAATTTATTTTCAAAGGTAAGGAAATCATTATTTATCCAAAAAAACACAATCACAAAGATAAATACATGTATAACATACATCAAAAATTTTATTTAAGAATAATATATCCATAAAATCAAAGGGAAATATCTAGAACAATGGTAAGTTGAAGTAAAAGTTAATATATGATGGGATGCCTACCATGAGAGTGATAAATTATTGTCACCTTTTGAAATTACACTATGAATGAAGAAAGAGAACCCTCAAAAACCCAAAAATAATAATTTTATTAAATCCTAATCCCAAAATCTGAGAAACAAGAACCCTTGGCCGCCTTAGCCTATAGGAATAAGAGGGAGCTAAGATAACATGGAATAAAATCCAGTAGAGAAGGAAAGAGACACTTACCAAGTGTTCTTTTGAAGTTAAAAGGTAAATTATTACCAAAAATAAATCCATGGAGGAGAGGGATAAAGTGTTTGATTAGGAGGATAGTATATGGGTTTGAAATGGGATGAAGAAGAAGGGTTAAGTCAAACATGGGGTAAAATAATAAAAAGACATTAAAAAACCTAGACTACATGGTTTACACTATGACACCCTTTCTATGACATGAATCTCCATTACATAGCTGGTTCATAGTGTGAACCTATGGATCAAATCATGAACCACCTCTCCATAAACGAATATCCTCTTCCCAGACTTGTTCATGACATGAAATCTCTTGGTCACACCATGAACCACCTACAAACTTGAGCTGTATTTTCCCAGAAGACCAGAACACACAAAAATTCAAAAAAAAAACTTATAATAAAATAAAAAATCAAATAAATTATGTACAAGTAGAATAAACGGTGTCATAATTCTCCCTAACATATCACTTCCCCCCCATAACGTCCAAAATTATCCTTATTTAAGGGGCGACAAGACCACAACTCTCTCACCAGGGTCTAATGTTTTCCAAAAATCCAATACATACCATCTCCACCACTCATACATAGATTAATGGACTAAAATCCCATGAATCATTGGTATTAAAAATCTTGAAAATGAATAGACTTATCAATAATGGGGAAATCGAGTTATAGTTCTCAATACCCCAATAAATAATAAATGATTTATAACTATAACATCCACTTACCAGAGCACTTATATAATCCAAAGTTCCCACAAAATAGGATATAAACAAAAATTTATCGCCCAAATTATGGGGGCTTAGTATAGGTAACTCTTAATAAGGGTGTACGATCATCAATCACCACCTGAAAGAATGAAAATTTAAAAAATATGAAATTTATTAGAAGTAATAGGACATCTCAAATCCTACTGAATCAACAAAGTGTCATAGATTATATCCATAATGACACTCATTATTATCCAAAATTTGTTCTCCTAGAATCTAATAGGTATAATTATAATTTACATAACCACCCTGAAAGGTTTCAAGGGATTCATCTACATCAAGGTTTGATAACACACATCATATGAGGTCACATACCATAATAAATTAACTTCCCAAGAACCATTAGAATCCATAATACATACTCATAACATGTATTTAAAGATACAATTGGATTGTATAGTTGAACCAAACATTGAGGAGAAAGGCATAGAGTTTTATTATAAAGAGTCCTACTCCAGATAATAACTATCGCAAAGTCCATGGAAGCATAATCCCTTTTCATAAGAAGAGGTCACTAATGGGAGACCAAGATAAATTAACTATGTTTTCCCCACCATTTAGAATTTGCCTAAAATTTTGGAATAAAATATTAACACCTCCCAAAAAAGTATAACTGGAAAAGAATACATCTCTACAATTACCTAAAGTGAGGTTTCACCATCAAGCACCAAAAATTATTCCCAAGATAATAAAATACTTCCTTAAAGGAATAAGAATAAAACACAAGAGAAAAACCAATGATTATAGGTTTATGTTTATCAGAATATTCCCCCATGAGTAAATAGAACTAAAACATGCCATCATGGTTCAATAAAAACCCTCATGGGCCTTAGACTTGGGTCACGAAACCAGATCATACATCCCAAGTTTTCCCTATGGACATTTAATCATGAGAGAACTTTCTTATAACTATCTATACACATAAAAAACTCAAATAATACACATAGTGTGAAATAGAAGAGTGTAACCATCAAAATCCCCGCTCACTAGGAATAATTTAATAAATTGACTCATAAATCTAAGTCCAAACTCAAATTGACTCGCCTTTAACCCCAAACCACCTCAACAACCTTTCCAGACGCCACATAATAGATAATTTTCCTTGTCAAAAACCAAAAAACCATGGTTCAGTTAAGACCTTCACCAAAGAATTGAGTCATTAAAACATGACTAGTGATTAACTTAGAAAAAATAATACCAACTTCGAGAAACACCCAATACATGCCTCCACCACACACTCACCCTAACAAGGAATTAAAATCTAAATGGTTCCCCAAAATTATTAATTCTTATAATACCATCCTTTGATAAACCCTATCAAAAAAAGGTTATTAGGATATCCTATAATGTGGGTGAGTTGGGATAATGAATTTCCACCACATCCATCCCAAATCATCATACGACACCACAATAGTTTTAATCCTTGCAGCTTCAAGTGTTTTAAAAGAATTAAATGTTCCCTCAACATCTCTAACCATCTCAACACTTCAATCCAACTCTAACTGTTACCAAAATGGAAGTGAATATTGATTCAAAAAATCTTAATCAAGGTCTCATAAAATAAGAACTAGGATTGAACTATTTAATTTTTTGTCTAGGTAGACTCAAAAAACAAAGGGGACCAATTCTACACAAATAGATGAGTTAATCATAATAAAATTCCCAAAAAAACTTTACACCTTTCCTTTAGGCCTATCTAGGAGTCATACTTCAAATAATATAAAACAAGAATCCTCCTAATTTTGTTCTGAATTCCCAAATAAAATAGTTCCATCATGACCCAAAGAAAGACTAAAAATTAAAATTATCTAATTTAAATTCATTTAAAATACTATAAATTTTGTCACATTCTATTTAGAAAAATTTATACAATTTAAAACATTTCCATTCTATTAATTGTAATTTTCAAAACACGCACATTATATTTGAATGCACTTTCTAAATTTGAATAAAAAATAAATTAACTGATGAAAACACTAGTAACAAGTTAAAAATAATCTTTACACTAAATAAATAAAAATAAACTCAATTATTAAAATCCTTTGTGAAATATCCATTTCAATTAAAAACACTCCCTAAAACAAAAAACATTATACATTTTTAAAATAAACATTCATTAAAAAAGTTTAAAAATTATTAAAATTTTATTTCTCTTATAATCCAACCTTTAAAATAATTTTATCATTGGGAAACTTTTATCCTATTCTAAAAACTCCAAAAATTCACTCTAGTATCTTATCGACATTAAAAAATATCACTACCATTTAAAAATAAAATATATATACATACTTTATAAAAAAATCATGATTTTTAAAAAACATTCAACCTTTCATTAGAAAGTTAGTCTATTTTAAAAACATTTCATGATAATAAAAATATTCTTAAAATAAAACAATAAAATCCCTTCAAAAAATTTATTTAGTATTAAAAAAATTTCAAGGAAAATAGAAACTATTTGAAATTAATCCATAAGACCTCATTTAAAATTAAAGAGACCTAAAAATGACCCTTTTCCAAAACACTTAAATAGTTCTATTATATTGACTTAAAGCCCTTTGAAATTAAATCCAAAATGTAAAAATAATTTTATAAATAACCGATCACTTGAAAACATAACATGTAGTTCAAAGTAATTTTTTATCCATCAAGAAAAGTCAAATTCCAAAGTTCAAACATTTTATAAAATCCTTTTCCTAAATCAAGAAATTTCATTAATTTATTTATATAACACAAATAAGACACCCATTAAATATATTAAAATAAAATTAAATATGAACCACCCAATATAACCAACTCCAAATCATTAATATATCATGAATCATCAATCAAAATAACCCAAATATCATCAATTCCATAATAAAAAATTCCTCATCCAATATCACTTCAATAATAAACACCATAAGAGTTTCACTTAGAATGTAATTGAATCAAAACAAACAATTTTGGCGTCTTATAGAGCTATACATGGTTTGTTTTCGTTGTTTGGGGTACCATACTCTAATTTTAAAATAGCCTCTCGAAGGGTTATAGTTTCATATGTATGTGATTTACATGGATTTACGGACTATGTGGGGTTATTTCATAACCTAGGGTTTCCTCTATATTTTCATCCCAAACATGTAAATTCCCAAATCAACTCATAAATATATAATAATATTATAAAAACCATAATTTTAAATTTAAATATATGAAAAAAAATCAAATATTTAATTCAAAATCAAGTGTCAGACCCCAACTATCCATGGTAACTCAAGTTTCATCATGAAAGGTGGTGATCCAGAACATACCTATTATCTACCTATAGGGCTCTAGTAGTACTATAATCCTTTATACCTGTCACACACTAAATAAAAAGAGGGAACTTTGGATAATATTTTGTAACAAACTATCCTAAGTAAACCATCCACATTACCTTGGTTGACCCGCCCTACGGCCCTAGGTATGTTCCATATTTCCACAAGCCATTGACTAGAACTCGAGTATCAATGCTAACTCAATGGGAATGGTTTTCATTTGTAAATAAAATAAATCATTTGAATGATTCCATTTGATATTATGACATGACTTTTCCATGTATTTCATATACACACCATCCATAAAAATATATAATCAATAAATATCATGGAAAATAGAGCATAAAAAGCTGCATAAAAATAACACACACAAAATAACAAAATGTAACTAAAAAAGATAATCTATAACATCACATAAATAGATATTAGTCAAAAAATATATCAAAGTATAATTGAGACAACAAGTAACCAAAACCAAACATAAAAAATCCCAAAAAACATGATCAAGCGATTTCCATGTGGCCCTTGACTACCACCAAATCCAAACCATAAAAGGTTAAAAATGCATCAAGATGTTTCACTACAATACATGACTCCTTTAACTTTAGTTATAGCGTATAAAAAAAAGTTTTAATACAACCAAAGGAATATGATGGGTGTGAGTAAGTAATACACCTCCTTTAATCTACATAACACTTTGTTTTATTAAAATCTATACTAGGATACTACCATGAATCTACATATCACTTATCATAGTAATGAAATAATGTTTTAGTTTTAAAATGATTTTTTTAAAATAGTATCATTAAAAAAAATTCATAAATCCTTTGGTTTTAGAAATACAATCCCTTAATCCGGAATAACATGGAAATAATAATCTCAAGGCATAGTAGAGGGAAATGAGTAAAAAGATACACCATTATAACTAATCATAAGTAAAACATATAATATAATCATGTTTCAAATTTCTTAATATATATACAACCTAAGGGAGAACTAAACTATGGGTTTAAAGGTATCTAAGAATCACTCATGGAACACTATATAAGCTATGTGATCCCAAAAAAATAAATAGTATAGTGCCTCAAAAGGCCTCACTAGAAATTACACCTAAGTAACTCATTCCTAAGGCTAGGGAAACACCCGTACAAAAACTACACACCTAAGGTATCCCTTTTTCCACCTATAATCACAATCAAAATAATAAACAAATACCATGAATAAAAAATCAAAATTAAACCAAAATAAATGTTAAAAAATCATTATAACCTCATTTAGAAGTAATATTTTTGTTGGAAAACTTTTATCAAATTCTTTTCAGATATAAAAATTACTCTCAATGGAAAATAATAAAAAATTATAGTTTTTAAAGTAAATGACAAAAAAATGATAAATTCATGTCTAATAGCCTTTAAAAACATAATTCAGTACTAATATATTTATAAAACCAAAGGTAAATCTCAATAACAATGGTATTACAAAGGAAATGTTTGGATATATAGAAACACCTACCTTGGGGGTGATAAATTTCCATCAACTTTTCAAAACAAAACACCAAGAATGAAGAATGGGAACCCTCAAAAACCTAAAAAAATAATATCATCATGTAACATCATGGAATTTGAGAAAAAAATAACCCTTGGTTTTCATATCATTTGGTAACAAAAGGGAACTAAGATAAGAGTGAAGAAAACACAATTGAGAAAGAAAGACACACAAACCAGGTGTTCTCTTAAAGCTCCAAGGTGAAATATTACCAAAATGATGCCAAGAAGTAGAGATATATAATATTTGATGAGAAGTATAGGACTTAGGTTTTAAATTTTAGGAATAATAAGGGGTTTTATGTTTAAATTGATCAATATGTAAAATAATAAACATTAATTTTTAAAAAGAAGGGCCACATAGTTCACATCACGACACCATTATCACATCGCGAACCTCCCTTAAATAGCTAGTTCAAAGAATAAACCTATAGATCCTATTTTAATCAAATATATATAAACTAATTTACTCTTCCTAGATATATTAATTATGTGGCTGTACTTAATCACATCATAAACCATCTGAATCCCTAAGCATCAGCTTACTAGAAGATGAAAAAAACCGAAAATTACAAAAACACTTAGAATAAAATTAAAATTTAAATAAAGTGTATACCAATGACCTTAAGGGTTTCACATAGGTAGTTTTATTCCTATAAAGGCTATAATATATCATCTTTTGTTAAATAATATAAGGGATATATCTATTCTCACATTATTCATTAATTCAATATAACTTATAATTCACCCAATGTATCCTAACTCAACACAATAATATGTTATCATAGTTTTAATTAGTAAATTTAAGTACATGACTCATGATATAAATTAAAAATAATCTTAAATTATAATGCCCATTATATAGGCTTATAAATAATAGCATCCAATGACACATATAAATGTGAATTTCTTATTATCGGGTCACATTTTCATAACAACCTTTCTTGAGATTATTAAGGATAGCATCATGAGAAGAAGTCTCAATGTATTATGAGCCTCATACCCCTTATGGATTGTATCATCTATTTCCTATCTGATTATATCATCTCACCATAGAGCAATTATTTAATAATATCATTATAATACTTTTAGGTTCTCATCATAGTGGGGAACTACTATTACCTTTTAGTGTGACATATACTTTTAGGGAATTCTCACATTCAATGTCATGATGAATAACAATAACAATGTGATAATAACTTTATTAATACTAAAAACATAGATAAAATCAATAATAAAGTACATATAAGTTGGTTCTAGGGCACCAACTCCAAAAATGTAAATATAGATTATTGTAAGTTCAATACATTTTAGATAATATTCTAATTATATTTTTTAGTTAAATGAATCCAATAAAACCATGGATTCAAAATCACACCACCATTTTAAATATTCATGTTTATAATATCATAATTTTAATTATTTTATTATTTAATTACTAGTGGTAAAATATGGAATGATATCATTTAAATGTGGATAATTCCTATTAAATTCTAGAAGATTAATGTAAAAAAAGAGAAATTTTATCATTTGAAATGAATGAACATGGTTAAATGTAAAAATTTCATATATATTCTTGATTTCCACCATGAATTTATAAAAAATATCGATTAATAATACCTGATAATTATTATAATTAACTTATAATCACAAGGAAATAAAATTAATATGATTTAAATAGCGGAATCCCACATTTCAACCACCAAAAACAAAAAACAAAAATTAAATTCTCTCATATTTTTTTGAATTTTTCTAGAATTATATAAAAGTCTTCATTAATATTACCTATATTAAAAATATGTTTTATACAACAACTAGAATTCCCCTTATTAAAAACACAAAAAAAACATAATTTTTTAGGATAAAAAACACAAATCATACATGATAATCATCATAATTAACACATAACGATAAGAAACTAAAATTAAAAGGATTTCAATAATAGTATTTAATATTTTAGGAAAAAAATAAACCTCTCATTGCTACCACATGAAATTATATTGGGATTTCTACACATTTTTCATGTGTACCAAACTTGTTTTATAATGGGAATAATGATTCATATTCTTATTTTGAAATTGGAACTCAATATGATTATGATATGGTTTACCAAGAGGATGATAAGTCTTCCACAACTATAAAATTTTAATTCATATAATTAGTATATTTCATTGCATTCAACTATAAAATATCATTAGATTCAACCAAATCTATAACTCTAAGGTAATTCCTTTCTTAGGTGATAAGTTAACAATAATTTTTCAAAAAAATTATACATGTTACCATGTACTTTTCTTATTATTTCCCATTTATGAGCACATGTGATCCCACTCATTTTATATAATTTATAAGTCAATTCCCAAGTACCTTGTTGTAAATTTATATCCACATGACCCACCCAAAAAAATCATGTTATTTCCATATTATTCTATTGCCATAGTTTTAGTCCTTAACACATCTGACTTCAATATTACCTCAATATTGGTACTAACTCCATTTCTATGCCTTTTAATGTATTCATTAGTGGGAAAAATTTTCTCACTAAATTTCTCAAAATTTCGATTAGTCATTATATAAATATTGTGTCTCATATCTTTAATAGTACCTAATTTGAATGATTCAACAAAATTATTTGTGATATACTCCCATTGACGATGTGGAAATCATGAAACTTACCAACTATCAATGTCACCATCATTTTCAACCCATATTTTCAATTTTGGACAAAATATTCTCAAATTATTTATAAAAATGTCAAAATTATAGTCCAACTAAGAATAAGAAATGAAATTCAATAATTTCAATGCCTCTTCCTTGGTTACTCATCCCATTCCTATCCATGATTTTATAATTTCAGAGTTAAAATTTTCTTTCTTATGGTGGTAACACTATTCATGTATATATCCACTGAATATTATTCTAAATAAACCTGAAATCACATTGTGTTGCTCAGATAAAATGACTAGTCAAATAAAAGCTATAATTTCTTTTATATTGTTTTAAAACCATGTCTAATCATCATATTTTCACCCCTAAACAATTGAATATTCCAATGAGAATAGGCTGTAATATGTATTATATACCAATGTTTCCATGAACTCACCTTTATAAGGACCATAGAAGTGAAAAAAATTTATATACAAAATATGTCACACACCTAATAAGAAACCATTAATATAACTAGAATTTGAAATGAATAATCTTTCAAATCAATAATTTTATAAATCTACCCACTTGGAATTTATTTTCAAATTAATTTTTATTTTCCTATTTCATTTCCAAGGGATAAACATATATGGAATATTTATACCTCCATATATTTCAATAACTTCCTTTTTTTTCTTGGATCTTAGTGCTTGATGATATATTCAAGATATATTATTGTCTAGATACAACTCAACCTTAATATCATTAGTATATTTTTAACATTTTACTTCACTCCATCACAAGTGAAAAATTTCATTAATGATACACTTGGATTGTGAGAAACTATTATTTTATCAGGATCAAAGTGAATGTGAGAAATTTGAAAAACATTTATATAAATAAATGGATTTGAATTCCCCAACCCATATATTGTTAACAACCGCATGTAACTCTCAAATTTTCATTTCAATGTAATATTTTTAGAAAAATTACTTACAGATTCATAGTCAATACTATGTAAAAATATATACTTTAATATCATTTATCTTAATGATTTGGATGAAGTAACTTATTTACAACATATACCAAATATTCATTCCACTTCATAGAATTTAACTATGGTATCAAAAAATACACACTAGAAATTGAACAAGTTAACATTTAGACATCACCATCCAAAGATAAACATTAATGTAAATTCTAAAAAACTACATAAATACTACAATTAAAATATCAAATGAAAATACATTAAGAATATGTGAATAATATATTAATATTAACAATTTTTGACATATCATTACCTTTGATCCATAACCACTATCAACTTAAATCATTCATATAACCTATAAATATTGTATACATGGGAAACATTTTTTTACCTAGTGTGAGATGCTGAGAAGGTAAAGAGGGGAGGAGATAAATCGACCAACATAAAAAATATATTAAAAAAGAGTTAAATTTAAAAAAAAAATTAAGTCAATGTATAGTTTTCAAGTTTAAATGTTCTGAAAAATAAAATAAACTATAAAAATATAATATTTATAGTATTTTAAATCAAATTGATCCTATATATAATCTATTAAATCTCTCCACTCCTTGATAGAAATAGTATCCACTATATTTTCACTTTTGAAGGGTGTGACAACCTTATTACAAAACTACCCTTCTACGAACCAAAGAACCACTAACAGTAGTTCCTTTTTCAACTTGGAATCACAACCCAACAATCCTACCTTTTATAGTTTGAGGCACAATCAAGAACACATAAATTTTACAGTGGATGTATAACCATTACATGAACATTGTATAGTAGAGCTATAACTGATAGAAACTTGCTTTTATAATGTAAAATCATAAAATAAACAAGATTAAGAACACTGACCAATATAAAAAATACAAAACAATAATATAAAAAACCAGAACATAAAATAGTGGAATGTTTATATAGCTTGACCACATAAAAAATACTATTTTTATAATGTTGATTCATGATAGTGATAAAAAGATTATGATGGTAGTTTTCACAATATAGAAATTTCTTCTCGAAAACATTTATGCACATCTATCCTCCATCAGGTTCATTTTATCTAAATATATAGAGTGAAATCTAATGGTAAGTTCCTTAGTTTTTTCTAAACTAGGATTGACTATTGAATTATCTTTGATTTCAAAAACAATTATTCCCATTTGTGCATCCAATATTTTTTCCATATACTGAAATAAATTTTTAAAGCTGTGTGGGAAAATCAAAACAAAGTATCAAACACACACACACATATAAATAAAATTCCATGATACAAAAACAATCCATGGTAAAAACAAAATATTATCTAAAATTATTTTAGTTAAATATCCGAAAAACACTTAACTAAAATCACATAATCTAAAAATAAATGATTTCATAAGAGAAAAAAATATATACATGGCATAATTCATAAAATAAATCCATAAGAATAGTTTAATGCATATAGATTCATAAAAATAAATATATGTTCCCAAGGATCATATATGTGTTCATAAGTATTAGTTCAAACTTTATATATATATTTTAAAATTTTTAAGGATATACTGATACTTTGTAAGGATATAAAACATTTTAAAAAAAATCCATTTTTCCTAGTGGAATGATCAAGAGGAAGGGGGATTAATATTACAAATTAAAATTTTATATTTAAAAAATTAAAAATTTAGAGTCCCCTTAATTTAAAATAAGACACATTTTACAATTATAGTAGGTATATAAAATTTTGTATTTTAAAATTTATTCTCAAAGGCATGATCAATACAAAGTGAAAATAAATAAAATCACTTTATCTTTTGAAAAAATTTACTGCCATAAAACATCATATATATATATCACACGTATATGGCAAATATACAAGTAAATTTTTAAAATTTCTTTTTATAATTTATAAAATTAAATAAACATTTTTTTGTTAATTTAACAATAAAAATAATAACAAATCACGTAATAAAATTTTAAATGCAAGAGGTTTTTTTTCTAAAAAGAAACATGATCTTATCTACATGAAATTAATACACTACCAAAAACATTTATTAAAACTTAATAAATAGATCCACATCCTAATTTTTTTTACATTGATAACTTCACACAAGTCAGTCTATGCTTGACTTATTATCTTCAAAAGTTATACGTGGGAAATATGTGTAAAGAAATAAAGGGACAAAGAGTATATATGTGCTCTTATTTTTAGTATAGGATAATTTATAAAATATATAAAATAAACATAAGAATGACTAAATATGTAATGTCAAATAGAGAGTTTAATGAAATTGTGATAATTTCAATACAAATCAATATCTAATAGAATTTGGTTGATTCATAATATTCTTCTTCATGAGTGATCTTCCAAAAGTTATGAGAGAAAAATAAAATTCTATTAATATTTATCTTAGATATTATTGTGATGTATAGAAAAATATAGTATCATGGGGGTAGGATCAGAGCTCTATAACATATAACCATTAATTTTTACATGAGTAAACCTTCTTTTTACTTATAGGGAACTCCTCTAATTATCCATTGGAAGATAATAATAAATAATTTATATTGAATAGAGTGATTTATTTACAATCCTTAGCTTATTTTACTTTCATTAACAACTCCAAAATATAACTGTTGGGATTAGAATAATATATTTCAATACTCATTTTGATAAAGTTGATAAATCGATTCATACGATAGCTTTAGCCTTATTTAGAAAAACTTAACCCTTATGTAGATCGGTATGCGGTAGCCTAAAATTATATAGATTGTATTTGACCCTATGTAGATTTACATATAGTTTATTTAACCTTCCATATATTATCTTGACCCGTACACAGATTGTTATGCAATATATTTTCCATTACAATAATTATAATTATCCTTACATAGACCAGTATGTAGTAACATTACCCTTACACAACTTTACTCTTACCCAAATAATTATAATCAATCAAACTGGTCTTGAAGTTTATTTTATAGGCACAATTTATTGAATATCTTCATGTGGTCGATCAAACAATTAAAAAAATTCTGATTGTCTCTGATAGTCAGTTGAAATCCGTTTGGTAGTCAACCAGTAGTGTATGCTTGTCTTTATAGTAAATAAAATATTTCTTCATAAAGTTGTTAAACTAAAGAATGTTTGATATGAATCTATCTTACAGTTGATCTGATACTTATATAAATTTATTTAGTCTTCTTTTGGTTGATCCGTTATTGTCACTTGGCATCACAGATGACCCTTATGTAGACTATAAAACAAAGGAGGTATCCTTATATGAGTCTATATACGATGTTAATTTGAACACCTGGACATAAAATTTATCTAGTATAACATACGTTCAATCCATACATAGAAAATAGTTCTAAAAAATCATAATTCAAACACAGAACACAAAAATCATAAAAATTACATGAATCATTATTTGGGACCATTAAAATAATGAATTTATATAATAAGAAAACAATCACCCCCTTTTGATGATCATAAATCATGGAATGTTATTTTTAAAATTTAAACACAATTACATAAAAACAATATCAATTTCATATTAAGTTTATAATATTTTGTTGACAACCATAATTATATCATTAATTTACGTAAAATTATTCTCCCCCATTGGGGATAAAAAAAGATATAAAAATTATTATAACAATAAAGATTATATTATTGAAATGAATGAACATAAATAATAATAATGAAGAGATTAATAATTCAAGACAATGAGTAAGAATATATTGATTCAAAATATTTATTATAATTTAAAATACAAAGTTCCCTATTCGGAATTTGAATCATAATTAGTAAAATTCTATCAAGGGAATTTTCACTTATCTTGAGAAAGCTGAGGTGTAGTTTGGGGTTAAGAAGAGGATAATATAATGATAATTTTATAAGCTAGCGGGAAAATATATTTCAAAGCCCTGGCAGGTGGAAATCCAAAAGGTGGTACAAAGATGGACATTGAGATAGGAATTGTAGAGATAGTGGCTAGGGAAACTAAATGTACATGCATAATTATAGGAACCCCCAAGATATTATTACCACTATACAAATAAGGTTCCATCATCTTGGGGAAATCACTCATAACATAGGATCCATGTTTCAAAGTCTCAAAGAATTGTCTTTTTTTACTCTATAAAAATATTCAATAGTGGTACAAGGACTTTGAACTAATCCAATTAAAATTTTAAAGCATGGGTGACTGGAGGCATCTCCAGTCTAGAATCTAATGATCGAGAATGAATGTATGTAATTATTTGTAAAGATATTTCTCAGTAGTTATTTATGTCATTATTTATAGTCTCTTGATCATTTTCGGAATACTTGGAATCATCTCTGATTAAATCAAAAGTTATTTTAGCACGATTCTTTATGTCAAAAACTCTCCAAGTGTGAATATTAAGAAATTTACAACACTTAAAGAAACCCTTCTCTTACTATCTATCTAATAAAAATTTGATCAACAATAAAAAGAATAAAATCACCATATAAGAAAGTATATAAAAATAGGATGAGTTCTCTTTTTGATTAATGTTGCCTTATGTCCTCAATATCTACATAGAAAACTCCAACATGCTCCTACAATTTTAAATCACTTTTTCTATATGATCATGCTTGCTAAAAATTTGGGACTGAGTGTAACTTACAATAGATGAAAGAACTAAATATATTCCCTCTTCTATAGGTGCCTCAAAACCTAATATAAAATCAAGAAAATTGGGCTTAAACATGTTAAAAAGGTCTACGTTGAACTCCTTAGGATAATTTGAAGTGATATATGAATAAATAAGAGGAGGAGAAGATTTTGTATTCAAAGGAGGAAAATAATTAGATGACTTAACCTCATCATGTTCTTCCACAACAATAGGCTAAAATGGGTTAAGAATAAACATGTCATTCAACACTAGTTCAACTTCCAGATTTAGCCTTTTCTCATCATGTAAACTAGGTCTTGGATAGGGTTACTCAATCTACTATTAAAGATCAATATTTTAACTAGGGAGACATTATTGAATTTTGATGTAGTAGGGATGGTAGGACCACCATGTCTAGGTGAAATTCCTCTTTAACATCATCACTATCATCATTATAGGACTTCACCCCCTTAGAAAGTGGAGTATAAAAAATATGTGACTCTCCCACTTTCTCTTCCACTAGTGGAGTCTCTTCTTCACTAGAATCAAGAATTTGAGGCACAAAATCATTCTCATAACTTTATTTATCATAATTCTCTAAATCATAAATATCTATAAAAAAATATCTATCACAGATAGTTCAATCAGATCAATATCAAACCCAAATTCTTCTTATTTGGAAGCTAGAGAGTCAGGAGTGTCAGGAGGTCCATAAGAAATATTTTGATCTCTCTATATTTGAAAATATATAGATGTAAAAACTACCTCTGGAACTAGATTATAACTCCTTTCATCCTCATAGGCACTCATAACCTCTTTATGTTAAAAAATTATATCTTGATTATAAAATATTTCATATTAAACACCTTATTCACTTAATTCAACTTCAAAAATATTCACCCTCATCCATTTATATAACCAATTATTCATTAGAAAAATATTTAACAACCTTATCATCTTCTAAATCTTGATTTACGATATCTTTAGGCGTCAAGGGATGTTTAATTGTATTAAATTTCTCATACCACTACTTGAAATTCACCCTTTACCAATTGTTCCAAACCATTGGTAAATGATGGATAATCGTTGGTATTATATATACCAATGGTTATCCAAACCGTAGGAAAGTAAACCATAGAGAAACCCATATGCCAACGGTTTCTGGAAAACCATTGGTATATGTTAGGAAACCTACATTAAACCAACGGTTATGTCAAATCATTGGTATAACTTATCACCAATAGTTTGAAACCATTGGTAAATATACTATTCCAACGGTTTCAAACCGTTGGAATATAGATTTGTATATCTTTTTACCAACGGTTTGTGTAAACCATTGGCAAAGGCATGACATTTCACTATATCCCAATGGTTTGTAAACCATTGAGAAAGTGTTTTTTACCAACAGTTCTCTTATAACCCTTGGTAAAAACCCATTCACAACCCTATGCCAACGATTTACAACCGTTGCTATAGGATTTGCAGTAAAATTCAGGAAGCAGCCTACTGCAGGATGCCCTTTTTCCATTTCTAGCTTCCCAACTCCAATTACCTACAATAACCACCTATAACACATACATACACACAACTCATTCATATATATTTAACACATAATGCACCCTGAAACTATACACATACATAATTAAAACATAATTCATAAGGTAATTATAAACATACATAACTGATTTAGAATTAAATTCATAATTGAGATGACAATTACATGTGCAATACAGAATTCAATTCATAATTGAATACTGAATTGAATAGATACATAATTTAATTAGCAATTATGAATAAATAACATAAAAACTTAATACATAATTATATGTGTTATAAAAAATTAATACTACATAAAAAATTTCATTTTGTATAACACATACATGATTGAATTCAGAAATTAGAATCTAATAACCCCAAAATAATGAAATGGATAAATGACTTCAACCAAACAAAAATATAATGTTCCATGGTTTGGGGCAGGTTTCTTTGAACATAGTGATAATGATAATGGGTGTGTATCAATAAGATTGTGTGACTTAGGGAATGTAGTTTTCCTTGGCGTATTAAATGTCTTGTTTTTTATAATAGGGGTAGGAGCTACTCACATGAGAAGTGGATTGTGTGAGTGTGGATGATGGATCCTTGTGCTAAAGTATAAACAGAATCCAAATACATTTTGTCAGTTTTCCATATGTGAGTTGTTTTTTCTTAAAATGATGTCCATTTTAAACAAAATATAGACACTTCGAGTGATACAGGACACACCATGCCCTGTATTGAGGTGGGGTTGACTCGTACACATAACATATGACCCATGGACTTTCGTCCTAAAGTATCAAGACAATATGAACGTGTTTGGTCAGTTTTCCATATGCCAGTTGTTGTTTTCACTTAAAATGTTATCCATTTAAAATAAAAGTGAGACTTTTTTAGTGGTACAAGCTACACCATGCCTCGGATTGAGGCGGGGATGACTCGTACACGTTAAAAATGACCCATGGATCATTGTGATAAAGTATCAACACAATCTGAATACGTTTGGGCAGTTTTCCGTATGCCAGTTGTTTTTACTTAAAAGAGTGTCCATTTTAAACAAAAGAATGACACTTCCAGTGATACCAGCCACACCGTTCTTCATATTGATGTCGGGTTGACTCATAAATGTCAGAAATGACCCATGGATCGTTGTCCTAATGCATCAATAGAATCTGAATGTGTTTGGTCAGTTTTCCATATGTCAGTTGTTGTTTTCACTTAAAATGTTGTCCATTTCAATTAAAAGTGAGACACTTTGAGTGGTACGAGCCACACCATGCCTCAGATTGAGGCGGGGTTGACTTTTACATGTAACAAATGACCCATGGATCCTAGTGCTAAAGTATCAACACAATCTGAATATGTTTGGTCATTTTTTCGTATGCCAGTTGTTTTTACTTAAAAGGGTGTCCATTTTAAACAAAAGAAATACACTATGAGTGATAATGACCACATCATGCCTCATATTGGGGAGGGGTTGACTTGTACCAATCACAAATTACTCAAGGATATATTTCCTAATGAATCAATAGAATCTGAATGCATTTGGTTGGTTTTATGTATGTTAGTTGTTGTTTTCACATAAAATGTTGTCCATTTCTAATAAAAGTGAGATACTTTGAGTGGTATTGGCCACACCGTGCCTCGTATTATGGAAGGGTTTGCTCTAACATGTCAAAAATGAACCATGGATACTTTTTATAAAGTATCAACAAAATATGAATACATTTGGTCGGTTTTCTGTATGCCAGTTGTTGTTTTTACTTAAAAGGGTGTCCATTTTAAACAAAAGAAAGACACTTCGAGTGATACCAGCCACACCATGCCTCTTATTGAGGCGGGGATGACTCTTACACATAAAATATGATCCATGGATTGTTGTGCTAATGTATCAACAAAATAATAATTCATTAGGTCAGTTTTCCATATTCCAGTTGTTGTTTTGACTTAAAATGTGTTCCATTTCAAACAAAATAAAGACACTTTGAGTGATACTGACCACACCATATCTCAGATTGAGGAGGGGTTGAATCGTACATATCACATAAAACCCATGGATCAACTTCCTAAAGTATCAATAGAAACTGAGTGCATTTGGTCAGTTTTGCATATGCCAGTTGTTGTTTTCACTTAAAATGTTGTCCATTTCAAATAAAAGTGGGATACATTGAGTGGTACCTGCCACACCGTGCCTCAGATTGAGGCGGGGTTTACTCATACATGTAAAAAATGAACCATAGATCCTTGTTCTAAAGTATCAACACAATCAGAATACATTTGATTGGTTTTCCGTATGCTAGTGGTTTTTACTTAAAAGGGTGTCCATTCTAAACAAAATAAAGACACTTTGAGTGATATCGGCCTCACCGTGCCTCGGATTGAAGAGGATTTGACTCATACACATCACATATGACCCATGGATAATTTTAATAATGTATCAATAGAATACGAATGTGTTAGGTTAGTTTTCCATATGCCAGTTGTTGTTTTTACTTAAAATGTTGTCCATTTCAAATAAAGGCGAGACACTTTGAGTGGTACTGGCCACACCGTGCCTTGGATTGAGGCAAGGTTGACTCGTATGCATTAAAAATGACCAATGGATTATTTTTCTAATGTATCAACACAATCAGAATACGTTTGGTTGTCCTTCCGTATGTCTATTGTTTTTACTTAAAACAATGTTCTTTTTAAATAAAAGAGAGACACTTTGAGCGATACCAGCCACACCGTGCCTCAGATTGAGGAATGTTGACTCGTACATGTCAAAAATGACCCATGAATCTTTGTCTTGAAGTATTAATACAATTAGAAATCATTTGGTTGGATTTATATATTTTAGTTGTTGTTTTCACTTAAAATGTTGTCCATTTCAAATAAAAGTGAGACACTTTGAGTGGTATCGGCCACACTATGCCCTAGATTGAGGTGGGGTTGACTTGTACATGTCACAAATGACCCATGTATCCTTGTTCTATTGTATCAACATAATCAAAATCTCTCAAGAGATCTTAAGGGTGGATATTCTTTGATCCTTGGGAGTTTTGAGTGTTGTCTAGTGCGGATAGATGATCCGAGTGAGTCTAATCCTCTCCTTGCTTCCTCTTTTCGATTAGGGTTGGAACTCTTCTCTCATCTTCTTCTGAAGCTCTAAACCCATTTTTTCTTTGGGATTTAGGGTGAATCTTGAAGAGAGATTAGATTGGGATCTGAGACGCAGAATTAAGAGTGTGATTGTCTCCGGAATCATGGTCGGTGCTCCTTAGCATTTCGTGAATTGTCGTGATGTTTTATATATGTCGAATCGCCGGTCGCCCAATGTTGGGGTGTTAGGTCAGGGGGTTGTCCATGGTCTATGGAGGAAGGTGGGGGGGATTTCTAGGGTCCAAAAAGTATGGGGGCTGTCTGGGGTCTAGGGAAGAGGGTGGGGGGCTATCCGACGGGCTGTCCGGATCCATGGAGGAGGGTTGGGGGGATATCCGGGGGCTGTTGGGGGGGGGGGGGGGGGGCTGTCCGGAGGGCTATCTAGGGTCCAGGGAGGAGGGTGGGGGGCTATCTAGGGGGTTGTCCAGGGGGCTATCTGAGGTCCAAGGAGGAGGGTGGGTGGGGGGGGGGGGCTGTCCGGGGGGCTGTCTGAGGTCTAGGGAGAAGGGTGGGGGGATGTCTGGGGGGTCGTTCGGGGGCTATTCGAGGTCTAGGAAGGAGGGTGGGGAGGCTGTCCAGGGGGCTGTCCGGGGACCAAGTAGGAGGGGGGGGGGGCTGTCCGGGGTCCAAGGACGAGGGTGGGAGGGATGTCTGGGGGTCTGTCTGTGGGGATGTTTGGGGGGCTCTCCCGAGTTCATGGGATGGTATTTAAATATTTTATAAGAAACTTATTTCAGGGTTAAATAAATAATTTCATTATATAAACATCTAATTAGACAAAAAATTATCTAAATTCCACTAAAATATTATAATTTCATTAAAATAGGGGGATTTCACAGCAAATATTAAAGTCAAGTTTTATTATTTACAGATATAAAATAAATATAACGTGACCTACCTAATCACACATATATTCAAGCACAAAAAATCAATAATCATCAAAGGTCATTAATATCTGTCAAAAATAAAATTGATCAATATGTCCCTCATCACCATCAATATCATCACCATCATCTTCACCCTCACCCTCATCCTCATCATTAGCCCCATCATCATACCTGCCCTCCTCCTTGCCTGCGTACTTATCCTCAGCCTCCTCATCACCCTCCCCCTCCGCCTCAGCCTCCTCCTCTCCCTCCTCCTCTGCCTCAGCCTCCTCCACTCCCTCATCCTCCTTCGCTTTGGCCTCCTCCTCTCCATTGTCAAAACCACCTCTAGAACAACCACCTAGTGAACCATATATAGAATGAATAGATGACATATATTCATTACAAGATGTTCTGTCCTTTGGTGGAAGTGTTGGACGTAAAACTTCCATCAGTTTCATAAATTCAAGGTTTTCCCTAGGAGAATGTTTTGCCATCTTTGTGGTCCTTTTTTCAGCCTATTCTACCTATGCGTTAACCTTCTACAACTCGGTTTCACTACAACTCATACTTGAGGATGTCCAATACCTCATCAGAACTATACTCTTCCCCGGTCGACATCGTACACTACTAGGGTTCTCATCTCCCAACACCTGATGTAAGTGATCGTGTGGCCCAAAATTGTCAGGTCCATGGGCATCAAGGGCCTCTAAAGCATCATGTTACAAATATAAATAGATTATTGATTTACAAAATAGAGATAAAAATTTTAAATCTACAAAGTAAAACATACAATATGCTGCTGATTCGGTTCATTAACAGCACTTCCATCTTTCTTCTTTCTACTCGATCAAAACAGTTTTTCTCGAAGCACACATCCTTCTATATTCAATTTATCCCTCTAAAATGACATTGAATGTAGGAAAACATAATTAAAAACAGGATACAAAAAAAACAGTAATTGTATAACTGAAATTATATGAAAACTTTAGCAGTCGAATAAATTATGGAGGAAGCAATAGAAAGTGAAAGTTGTAAATAATGATTATAAACTATCATAACTGTTGTCTCTCCTGATCTGGAATTGTAGTATGTCCCAATGTGTGGATATATTTCTTATCATCAATGTTTTTTTATTTCTTCCATATGCATCCTAAATAAAATTAAATAATTAGCATTAACAAAAAACATGAAAAGTTTCATTTAAATACCTCTAATTTGATTAATACAATAAATTGGATAGTCATCCAATGAGTAATCATCTGTCGATACTGTTCTAATGGACAATAATCCATGATAGGGACCGCCTCTAACTCTATTCCCACTATAGCATGCCATCCAATGTACAACTCATGCTTATAAGCTCTCTAAATCTCGCCTAAATCCTTTAGACGTGCCAGTCGTGAACCCTCACTATTGGGGAAATTAAACAGCAGGTGACACCAAAATATTTATTCATATGATTACAAAAAATAATATATTGAATTAAATACAACAGATTTTTGTACCCTTATCTTGGCCCAGTCTTTATCCTTGACTTCATTTGGCAGCATTCTCCATGAGAGCGGGCTGACAGGAATGATGTCGGAGTATTTAGAAAGCTTCGCCAAAAAACTCTGACAATTTTGCCCTGATTTTTCAATAATCTGACTATCTTCATTGTAGTCCACCATCAACTGAGTGCAGCGGTTCCACACCACACGCATGCGTGTATTCCCTCACCCTCACCTCCTATCAGTAGATGTATCTGTTATGAAATAAAAACAAATATTTTATCAATACATGTTATAGTGAAAATAAATAATGGTGTAACACTTTGTTAGGGTTGCATAAGTATACCTGAAGTAGTCTGATCATTGGGCGCCGCTGGATCTATAGAAACTGAAGGAACACCCTGTACAGATGGAGTGAGTCCCAATGTATGATCTGTAGGGACAGAATCTGGCTGACCAAGAGTAAAAGAAGATGGAATATAAAATCCCGGAGAGAACGAAGCAGAAGTAAAAGAAGATGACATGGATGGCTACCCAAATGCTGGATGAGGAGTGGGAATCATCTACAGATATGGTACATACGGGTGAGGAGGGTCAGATGTAAAGGGTGGTGAAAACATGGGAGACCTAAATATCCCATGTGTCCCTAACGACACACCAGTATCAGAATGTGGGATGGATGTTATGTGAGTGGGAGGGGTAGGGACTAATTGGGTACGTCGACCAGATCGTCTAGCTCCCATACCACAACCCTCATACGAACACCCCGAGTACTAGAACCACTACTAGGCTGCTCATCAAATAACAGTCGCCTAATAGATGGATCATGAAAAAATGTTTAAAAAAATTAATCACATGACATTATATATTATTTATATAAATATATTTGAAATAAAATAATCACTGCCAACAGAAGTGGTGGAATTCCCAGCTTAGTCATGCGACAATTGTTGTCCATAATCTGTTTTCATCGACTCTCTTCAATTGGTTTCATTTCCAGCATTTGAAAAAAAATATGGAAGTAAACAGAAAAGGATAACTAATTTGTAACCCAAAAAACAATATAAATGATATGGAATAGGGGGATTCATGGATAATTTAACTAACCATTGTTTTAGGTGAGCTTGAACAAATATATAATGAAGTCATTAAATTATACAAGATGTAATAAAGTTATTTAATTTTTAGTAGGATGATTATTTACTAAGTGTCCTCAGTCTATAAAATTCATGCAACATTGATTATACTAGATTCATAAGTGTTAAATCAATTTTCAAAATTAATGAAAATTTTAATTTATCTAGATTAGGTAGATGATGTAGGATTCGGTACATGTTTTGCAGAAGAATACAAAACATCATCTTCATTACCTGGTAAAATGTTAAAGAGAGGTCTTAGAGTCATACAAATTTTCTACAATTCACAGTTGAAGCATTAAAATGATCACCAAGTTAGAAATGTTGGTTTCATAGGTTTAAATACATTTCAATTCCAAATTAGAAAATTCTATTCAAATATCAATTTCAACCAATAAACATTGATAATTCTCATAACGGTCAAGTCAGATACATCATATTTGTAATCAATATTAAATCAATTTGATCAAAACCAACTTTAACAACCCAAATCAAAGTAAAAAAAATAATTGAAAACAAGAATGGATGATTTTATATATTTCCCACCCCAAATTTAGGGATAATGTCAATTCCATCATCCCCATCATCAAAAATATGTCTTGGAATTACGTCAACGATGACACCAAATTTAGGTCGAAGTTGGTCTTTGACATAAAAAACTTGATTATCCATTGATGCCAATACATGTGGTTCTTCGGTAGCAAGAGTGCGAGTCGTATTAATTACTTGAAATCCACAATCATCAATAAATGTGCCTTGTCTCATCATCGAATCAAACCAATGGCATTTCATCATTGTGACTTGTCCATGAGAGTAAGAATAAAATATTATTATATTTTCAATGACTCCATAATAACCCAAATTTTCAAAATGCATTCTACAATCTGATGCACTAGTATAACAATCTGTTGTGGAAATAACCATAACCCCATAATGTTGGGTTCTCATGTTCTTTTCTCGTTCAGTGATAATAAATTTCTACCCATTGATAACAATTGATTTACTTCCACGAACCACGATATTAGGACCAAAAGACAAGTCTATTATTTCCTCAAAGACCGAGTTAGTAGGAAAACTCAATAACTAAAATATAAATAAATATTAAACTTAATTAAATATTGATTTAATTATTTTAAATAGTAATATTTTTACCTTCAATTTTAACCAAGTAGAAAACTCTTTGGCAGGCAAAGTCTCCCTCCTTCTCAAAAATAAAGAACGATGATTTCTATTTATCATTGTTTTACATTCCCTATAGATAAAAAATATGAATAGTTTAACAGATATATATGCAAGATATAAATATTCAATTTCGTTACCTGATGCAGTCATCAAACAAATCAATGTTGAACAAAACTGTGTGTTGTGCCATCTCCCGCTCTTCAATGCTTAATTTATGCAATGTATATGATCCAGGAATTCCTCTTGTTTGAGGAAGTGATCGAAAAATGAGTTCAATTTTCTCATACTATTCTTTTTCATTTATCATTGGACTGTTCATTCTTGTAGTAAGATCAGACAAATTCATTGAGCAGAAATTCATACATTCTTGTGGCAAGTAATCATTCACGATAGAACCTTCAGGATGATTCCTGTTTCAGACATACGACTTTATTGTGTACATATTTCATTCAGTTAGATATATCCAATGAAAAGAAACAGGTCCTCCGAGAAGTATTTTAGTGGGAATATGGATTGTCAGATGTAGCATGCATGTGAAAAATGATGGAGGAAATATTTTCTCCAACTTGCACAAAATTAATGGGGTATCTGTCAAAATGTTTTTCAAGAAATACATGGACAACTTCTTAGCACAAATATCTCTAAAAAATGGCACAACGGAATAACATTTACCCTTACATTGTTGGACAAAAGCTGATAAATCTCTTTTGGAATCCACTCTTGCAGAAGAACGTGATAATCACAAGTCTTCAACGATTTTAGCTTCCACTCTATTTTGTTGACCAGTTTGGATATATTGCTTGAATAGCCATCAGGAACTCTAATAGTATTTAATACTTCCAGAAAATGTTTTTTTTTCATAGGTTTCAACACATAAGAAGTATATGGAACTTGGCATTTATTTTCCTTGATACGCACAGGATTCAATTCTTGTCTAATTCCCCAATCCACCAAGTCAGGCCGAGACTGTAAATCATCTTTTGTATTTCCCTTAACATTTAGAAGTATCGAAAGAAAAATTTCACATATATTCTTTTCAATGTGAATTATGTCTAAGCAGTGATGTAACAAACTGGTTGACCATTAAGTCAAATCAAAAAAAGATACTCCTCTTCCTCCAATTGTAACCGGTTTCAGTGGAAACATTCTTTCTTTTTCCAGATTTTATTTGACCCTTCCCAAATGAACAACTAAAATATTTCAGTTCATTAAGCACATCAGTTATAGACATACACTGAGGTGGATCATCGGTGTCTATGGTATTATCAATTCTTCGACGATTATTTCTCTATGGATGGTCCATTGGCAAGAATTGTCGATGTCCCATAAAACTAAAACTACAATGATGTTTCAGTCTTCTGGATCATGTATTCTTCATACAAATAGGACACGACAGTTTTACCACTGTGCTCCTTCCAAACATCATTTCATGCACCAAAAAATCATTGATAGTTTACATAAGCGCAACACGAATATGAAATATGTCTTTTGAATATGCATTGTATGTGTGATTACCCACATCCCAAAGAAGATTCAACTCTTTTATTAAAGGTTGCATGTATATGTCAATATAAATGCTGGTATCGAAAGGGCTAGATATGAGTATACTATTGAAATTGAAAGGTTTTTTTATACAAAAGCAGGGGGAAGATTATAAATGTGTATAAAAATTGGCCATGTGTTGTGCGAAGTAAGCATATTCCCAAATGGATTAAAATCGTCACATGAAAGACCCAACTAAACATTACACACGTCAGTTTAAAAATCAGGATATCAAGCATCAAATATATGCCATGAAAATCCATCTATAGGGTGAACCAACTCATTATTAGTCTTCTTTCTCTCCGTATCATGTCATCTCATTTTTATTGATATTTCATCAGACATAAAAATATTATGGAGTCTGGGGATCAATGGAAACTTCCACATTACATTTTGTGGCATGGGGGATGGTGTTCCATCAAATATTGACTTCTAGTGGGATGTGCCACATTCTATACAATCATTTTGTTCAGTGGTTTCCTCCCAGAATAAATTGTGATCTTTTGGGAAAACAAGAATTTTCTTTCTTGAAAATCAAAGTTCCTATACTAAATTCCATGCCATATAGTGGTTTGAGTGAATATCTATATTATTTGGAAGTAAATACTTCAAGAAGGTAAGAATGTAATCGATTTCTGTATTAGAAATCCCATACATATCTTTCCCATGAAATAATCAGATTAAAAATTATAGCCTTTTCAATTTTATCGCACTGTCGATATACTGGAGTCGTGGAAGCATCATTCAATTTTTTCACCCTGAAAATATCATCATTTTTATTAGATGCATCATCTGTCCTAATATAAAAGTCTTCTTGAGTTTAAATTCTTTATTTTTCATAATGAAGAATAAATGGAAACCGGTCATCTAACAAATTCTCTAGTCCAGTCCTTTCATTTCGATCATCAGCAATTTGAGATTTCATTTTCATCCCATTGTGATACCACACATAGTAGTTTTCCTAAAAACCATATTTTGTTATGTGGTAGCTGACTTCTTCACGGCTCAACCAAGGTCTACCAACACAATTGGAACATGGGCAGTGTATGAGACCACTATCTAAAGCATTGTGAAATGACAAATCTAAAAATCTCTCCAAATTGTTTTGAAAATCGCTTGAGTTCTGATCGGTTCCACACATCCAAATTTTTTTGCATTCTGAAAAAAGAATTTTTATAAGTAATTTCTTCATATGAAATTCAATAATAGTGAAGTTTAATCTAATATATATTTATGTAAACAATTAATGAAGGAGTTTTTAGTTGATGTAGTGAAATATTAAAACAATATAAAGATATACTAATTGAGTTATGTGTGCCTAAATATGAGGTGAGATGTGTTTTGTAATTTTTTTCATTTATCACATATAATAAGACGCTATAGACCTGATAGAACATTGTTCAAGATATTACAAAGTGAAGGATTTTTATGAATGATGTAGAATGTGTAAAGAGAGTTTTTATAATAAGTTATTGATGCTAAAAAATTGAAATATTGTGAAAAGATTGTACATTTCATATAGAGATAATATTTTAATATTTATAAATATTTTTTTCAATGATTTAATCACTTATAATTAACCAATTTGGGATTCTTTGGATCATTTTATGACTTTTGGGGAGTTTTTATCTTAAGTGTGAAAATTGGTTAATTATGGACATTTAACAGTTTTATGTTGTATTTTTATTTCAAGAATAACTCCTACAATTTTGATCCAATTCACCTGATTATTTTTTTAGGATTACAGGAGTTGTGGGCTACAAATAATTTGTCTAGAACCTGAGCCAATTCGAATTCTATGAGGCTAAAAAAAATCGGTCAATGTGAACACATAATCTGGACGACAGAATACACCATGACTCATTCAATGACTCGTATCTCGGGATATCGACCATCCAATTGGATTATTCCAAATGTGTTAAAAAGACAACTCGATGAGGAAGCTTCACATAAAATATCAAAGAGAAATAATTTTATTAAGTCCTACCTCTAAAAGGGTAAATTTGGGTTGGTGGAATAGTGATTGGCGGCCAGAAAAAGTAAAGTCTACTAATTCAGCCATAACTCATTCCACACGTCTCAAAAGGCATTCAAACATCGTGGGTAGATGGCGAACTACTGTCCTCACATTCTATAAGAAGGGAACTCATCATTATTTGATGAGATGGTGGACGAACCAAAGCAGAACTTCTGGTGGACAGACTCTGGCGGAAATGTTCATGTTCTTCTTTTTACCTCTTTTCGTTCTTTAGTTTTGTAATGTATTATTATTCCCACTTCTTCTAAATTACCCTTACCATGGTTGGGTAAAAATTATGAGTGATTGGGTAAGTTTAGTTTTTTCCATTTAGTAATGTTTGAGTTCATGCGCTTAAAGTTATAAAATGTTATCTCTATTATGAAGTTGGTTTCAATTGTATAAATAACTTATATTATCCTGTGCGATTGTATTTGATTTTATATTATGTTGTTATTATTGACTTGTTTAATTAAAATTATATCCCTCACTAGGTTTTGGTCTATATACTATGGAATATATCTGAACATAGTGGTGAAGTACTTGGTCATCGTCAGTACATGTGAGATTTGTACTGAGTATTCAAGATTGTTTAGGATAAACAAGACCGGATTGGGAATTGCCTTAATCAATTAAGGGTATTTGCTACAAATATTTATTAAAAGGATATAGATTATAACAAACTAAGATATTGGTAAGGTTTAATCTCACCAATATCATTAAACAAAGAAGTGATAAGAAACGATTGTGAAATCCCATTTTAATCGATTTAATAAAAGAGGAATGAATAAATTAGAACTATGATAACATTGCAACTGGGAAACCAACCCTATCCTAATCACTCAATTCCTGTCACTATTTTATATCAATTTCTTTACCAAATTCTCCCAATATTTTTACTTTATTTCTTTATTTTGTTTCAATTCTATGTTTTCAAAACCAAACCAATTCAAAAATAACCCCACTTATTTCTCATATTTAAATTGACAATCTTGATTATTGTGCGCTACTCTCTAGAGAAAACCTAGGTTAACCTCTATACAATATTTTAACGTAGTAAATAATTGTTTTCTCTACAACCCATGATAGGACAATGTCAAAACATGTCGTCGTTTCTGGGGAGGTAGTGCCACAATCTCATTATAAATATTTAACACTTTTCAAAAAAATATAAAAAACTATTTTTACATGATGTTTTGAAATGATTATTTATTTAATTCATGTAAACATTACCCAAATTTTGAACCAAAATATGAGGATAATTATGATATATTTCAGATGCAAGAACTTCTAAATGTCATAGAAAAACTAGAGAACAAAGTAGAACTTGCATTTGAATATGTCCGTGCAATGATGGAAAAACCATAACCTCGGAATCAACCTGTGGAGGATAAGAAGGAAGAATTACCTACTAAGATACATGTGAGATATAAAAAAGATCTAGATGGATTATGGAATAACTGTGGAGAACTACTTTATACACATATTCCTTACAAAGTAGAATATCCAGAACCATTGAAGGAATACACCACCGAAGCAGTAGAATTTAAAGAAAAGATGGAGGAGCCTGACAACCTACCTTTATCTTGTGAAATTTTACTACAAGTGAAACCTCATACTGAAGATGCAATTTAAGTTAATACACATAAGGGAGACAATATTTTTCTTAAATATTTTCATTCTGATTATATAGAATCTGAATTGAGTATCACATTCCCTTTCTTGAAATTTTCAGATTCGGGCTACAAATGTATTTCCTTGGTGGATGAGGAAAAATAAGAAGATACACCTGAAGAAGAACATATGGAGCTCCCTGAACTATATGAATACTTATTAAAGGAATTTAAAGAGGAGTAAAAAGTGGATTTCAATGAGTAAAAAGAGACACAAGATGCTTACTTTGAAAAGGAAGAGATTGATATTGATTCATCATTCTTTAATTTAATTCAAATAGAATTAATCTCTGATTTTCCCTTTGACTATTATTTTGATGTAGCATGCCTTGAGGAACTGATGGAGAATAAAGAAGAAGTTGTGAAAGTGGAAACCAAGAAAGAGGAGGGCTCATTCTTTATCCTACCCCCACCATACAAGATGCATATCATTTTCATTATAGTGGGATTAGTGTATCATATCAATATAGTCCTCAACAAAAAGAAATAAGTTCTAAATGGAAGGAAAATGTGTTGGTGGTTCATCTCAAAGAAACTCAACCCACCATCGGATTGGGGATAACCAACTGAAACTTCCCATCTAGAGGCAGTCAAAACCGAGGGCCCACTTGGGGGATCAAACCAAGATCTATCCATCTTTTCTCACTCTATTTCTATTTTAATTTTCTTATAATAAATTTCTCAGGTTATTTTCTATGTTTTCATTGTAGGTTTTCATGTATGCCTCACTTAGGAGCTTAACTCAATAATGCACTACCAATAAGTGAGGTTGTACCTCTACTTATCTCTTTCTTGATTATTGGGATTAAATTTAAACTATAATTACATTTTAAATCCACATGAATGCCTTGAGGACACAACATCATTTTAGTGTGGGGGAGTGAACATTTTAGTTTAGTATTTTCAAAAAGTGTGATTTTCATATTTTTGTGTGTTTTTGAATATTTTGAGCTGAAATGATTATCATCAAAAATTTTGAAACCCATTTCAATGTGTGAAACAATTTATCCCATAAAACCGAGCTTAAATGAATACTGAAATTGAATTTTTTTCAAGTTTAAATATTTGGAAATTTCTTGAAAAGTACTCTTATTTTTGAATATCATGCCACAATTAACTGTCATTATATTTGAAATCACTTTCCTATGAGTCTTCTGATCCTAATTTGGATAAAATTTTCATTCATCTCATTTCTTGAGAGAACCATACCATGATTTATTTAACCAGAATTTGATTTATTCTTGTCAAAACATGAGGGTTTGAGGTACACATGTTTTAAATGATTGAGGCGTTTCTTTGGTATTAAAGCCCCTATTTCATATGAATTTTTTTTATAATGGCCCACCTTGTACGTTTAATCCTTGTAGCCCATATAATCCATGAACAGACTGCTAGGTTAGCCGCATCATAAGACAATTTTCCCAATCCAACTTTCTCTTGAAGTGAAATTGCATAATCTATTTGAACATAATTGTGGGAGAAGTTGTCTTATACTGTGATGCCTCATTTGGTGATACTAAGGGTGGAAAATAAAATGTTGAAGAGAAGAATATAATGCTGAAAAAAATCATTTTGTTGGAAGTTGTTCCTTTTCTGGAGCTTTCATGTATGAGAAGTTGTGCCTTTCTGGAGCTTCCAATGGAGAATGAAAGTTGTGACTTTTCTGGAGCTTTCAAGAAAAATCATGTTTGAGATGATTGAAATGTTTACTGATGAAATTATGAGTTGTGTGAAGTTTCTATGATTTTTCATGCTAATAGAGCTGATTTACTACTAAGGGAAGGGAGTAGGTGACTTTACTTGAGTAAAAATTAGAATAATTTAATTTTGTTTCAAAAAGAGACAAAACCTCCTTATACTGCCTCATACTTTTCACATCTAAATCCTACCAACCTAAAGCCGCAGAACAAACCTATAAGGACCTCATGATAAACATATTTCCTTGACTCACATCGGGTGGATATGTAGAAATTTTTCAATCCTATGGTGACCCTTGTATGAGTTTTTCATGAGAAAGACATTGATGAAAATATGAAATTTGTGTGATGAGAGAAAATGAAAGTGGGGTAAGTGTTTGTGTACATGGGAGAAGAAATGTAGAAGAAATATATTTAATGAACTGAATTTAGAACTTGAAATAATGGTTTTTATGAGTCATGATATATTTTTTTTCTTGGTATTAAATTGTTAGATCTCAAGAATATGTGTTTTTAATTTTCTATGATTTGATATCGATGTTTACTTATCCAGGAGTCCAAGTAATAAGTGTGGGGGAATTGATAGAGATAATATTTTCATATTTATAAATATGTTTTTAAATTATTTAATCCATTATCATGAACCAATTTGAGCCTTTTGGGACCATTTTATGAATTTTGGCGAGTTTTGAGCTTATGTGTGAAAATTGGTTAATTTTGGACATTTAACAGTTTTATATTCTCTGTATTTCAAGCATAACTCCTACAATTTTATTCAAATTTACCTGATTCCTTTTTTAGGATTAAATGGGTTTTGGGCTATAAATACATCATATATGATGTCAGGAATGTAGTTGGTCATCTACCCACGAATTCTTAAAGCCTTTTGAGCCGTGTGGAATTAGTTATGGCAGAATTAGTAGACCTGACTTTTTCTGACCGCCAATCACTATTACACAAACCCAAAGTTGACCGGTTGAATGACAGCCTTAATAAAATTATTTCTCCATGAAATTTTATGTGAAGCTTCCTCGCCGAGTTGTCTTTCGAACACGACTAGAAGATTCTAATTTTATGGTCGGTATCCTAATATACGAGTCATTGAATGAATCATGGTGTATTCTATCGGCCAGATTATTTGTTCACATTGACCGATTTTGTTTGGCCGCTTAGAATTCGAATTGGCTCGGGGTTCAGAAGAATTATTTGTAGCCCAAAAAACTTGTAATCCCAAGAAAAGAAATAAGGCGAATTGGATTAAAAATGTAGGAGTTATGCTTGAAATATGAAGACAACATTAAACTGTAAAATGTCCAGAATTAACCAATTTTCACCCTTAAGCTCAAAACTCACAAAAAGTCATAAAATGATACAAAGAAGCTCAAATTGGTTAATGATAATTGATTAAATAATTTTAAAACATATTTATAAATTTGAGAATACTAGCTCTGTCAATTCCCCCACACTTAGTACTTGGACTCTTGGATAAGTAAACATAAATTCAAATCATAGAAAATTTAAAACACATATTATTGAGATCTAACAATTTAATAACAAGAAACAAAATATATCATTCCACATAAAAAAACATTATTTAAAGTTATAAATTCAGTTTATTAAATATATTTCCTCTACATTTCTTCCCCCATGCACACAAAGCACTTACCTCACTTTCATTTTCTCTCATCACACAAATTTCATCTTTTCAGCAATGTCTTTCTCATCCAATACTCATACAAGGGTCACCATAGGCTTGAAAATTTTCAGCATCTCAACCTGATGTGAGTCAATGACATATGTTTATCATGAGGAAATTATAGGTTTGTTCTGTGGCTTTATGTTGGTAGGATTTAGATGTGAAAAGTCTGAGTTAGAATAAAGAGGGTTTGGATATTTTTGAAACAAAATTGCATTATTCTAATTTTTACTCAAGTACAGTCTCCACCTCACTCCCCTTAGTAGTATATCAACTCTATTAGCATGAAAAATTAGTGAAATTTCACACCATTCATCATTTCATCAGTATGAATTTCAATCATCTCAAGCATGATTTTTCTTGAAAGCTCTAGAAAAGGCACAACATTCTTTATCCATTGGAAGCTCCAGAAAGGCACAGCTTCTCATACATAAAAGCTCCAGAAAAGGCATATCTTCCAACAAAATGATTTTTTCAGTAGTATATTCTTCTCTTATAAAGTTTATTTTCCGCCTAAAGAATCACCAAATGAGGCATCAAAGTACAAGACAACTTCCCCCACACTTAAGTTCAACTAGATTATGAAATTTTACTTCATGAGCTGGTTGGATAGGGAAAATTTGCTTATGATGTGGCTAACCTAGTAGACTAGCCATGGAATCGATGTGATACAAGGATTAAATGTATAAGGTGGGCCATTATAAAAAGTATTCATATGAAATAGGGGCTTTAATACCAAAGAAACACCTCAATCATTAAAAATACATGTACCTCAAACCCTCAAGTTTTGACAGGATTAAATAAAATTCTAGTTAAATCATGCATGGTATGGATCTTTCAAGAAATTAGGTGAATGAAAAGTATATGAAAATTAGGTTCAGAAGCCTCATAGGAATGTGATTTCAAATATAATGATAGTGGATTGTGGCATGAGATTAACAAATCAGAGTAATTTTCATGAAATTTCCAAATATTTTAATATGAAACAAATTCAATGTCATCATTCATTTAAGATCAGTTTTATGAGATAAATTGTTTCACACATTGAAATGGGTTTTAAATTTTTTGATTATAATCATTTCAGATCAAAAGTTTCAAAAACACACAAAAATATGAAAAAAAACACAATTTGAAAATACTAAACTATAAATGTTCCCTAATTTTTGACATGGGCCTGTTGTGGAGTGTGGCGAAAAAAAAAATTTACTACATTAAAATATATTATAGAGGTTAACCTAGGTTTTCTCCAGATAGGAGCTCACAATAATCATGTTTTTCACTTTAAATAAGAGAAATAAGTCGGGTTGTTTTTGAATTGGTTTGGTTTTGAAAACAAAGCGTTGAAACAAAAGAAAGAAATAAATTAAAAAAATTGGAAGAAATTGGTAAATAATTAGATAGAAAATAGTGATATGAATTGAGTTATCAGGGTACGGTTTGTTTTCCAATTTCAACATTATCATAGTTCTAATTTATTCATTCCTCTTTTATTAAATTGATTAAAATGAGATTTCACAATCGTTTCCTATCACTTCTTTGTTTAATGATGTTGGTGAGATTAAACCTTACCAAGATCTTAGTTTGGTCTAATATATATCCATTTGTGAAATATTTGTAGCACATACCCACAATTGATTAAGGAAATTCCCAATTGGGTCTTGTTTATCCCAAACAATCTTGAATACTTAGTACAAATATCACACATACTGACGATCTCCAATTACTTCACCACTATGTTCTGATCTATTACATCATATATAGACCATAACCAAGTGAGGGACATAATTTTCATTAAACAAATAAATAATAACAACAGAATATAAAATCAAATAAAATCGCACAAGATAATAAAACAATTTTTTTCCAATTGAAACCAACTTCATAAAAGACAAAACATTTTATAACTTTAAGTGCATGAAATCAAACATTACAAAATGGAAAAAACTAACCTTCCACAATCACTCATAATATTTACCCCACCATGGTAATGGTAATTTATAAGAATGGGGAATAATAATACATTACAAAACTAATGAAAGAAAAGAGGGGAAAAGAAGAACATGAACATTTCCTCTAAAATATGTCCACTAGAATTTCTGCTTCGATTCTTCCACCATATCATCGAATCAGGCCAAGGTCCTTTCTTATAGGATGTAAGTATGGAATTTTTTAATATAACCACTAAGTTTTAAATCCTTTTGAGCTGTGTGGAATGAGTTATGGTTGAATTAGTAGACCTGACTTTTTCTGGACGCCAATCACTATTCCACCAACCCAACTTTAACCAGTTGAAGGGTGGACTTAATAAAACTATTTCTCCATGAAAGTTTACATGAAGCTTCCTTGTCGAGTTGGATTTTGACCACAGCTGGAACCATCAAATTGTATGGTCGGTAGACCAAGATATGTTTCATTTAATGAGTCATGGTTTATTCTACCGGCCAGATTATGTGTTCCATTTCATAACACCCAAACTAAAGTCCACATAAAGTACCATATCACCCCACTAAAAAAAGGAAAACCACATACCACACTACCCCAACTTTTCCCAATAACTTCACATGGGTTATACTTATATCCATTATCCACCTCTAGAAAATATGACTAAACAAACCATTTACCATCATTGAGTGGGGATACATCTCACGAGCACCTCTATTAGTCGATATGATTCACTAAATACATAAAAGGAGTGACTATGAAGACTTTAAATAAAGTTGATTCATATAATCATTACACATGAATTGTAAAATAAAAATAGGAAACAAATCAAACTACACTTATTGGGTATGTCATGAAACACTAGTCACCGCCTGGTTTAGGTCAAATGAAAATAAAAACAAAGAAAAATAGATGTAAAACATTAAATCTATGTTAAGCCTTACAGATTTGGAGTGTAGAACTAAAAATTTGACTGAATTCGGATGGATTTATAGGGGGAAGAATTTCCCATCCTACGTAAAGAGACAGGCCTCCAGTTTAGAATCCAAGGGGGACTTCCCCAAGTATTCCTAAATCATAATCACTATGAATCCAAGGAATATTTCCCTAGGGTATTCTAAACCAAATCATCATAAATCCAATGAGGTTTCCAAATGGAATTAAAAGCTATATTTTTTACATGAATCCTTGGTTGGTTTCTTCAAGGAATTCCAAATCATTAATCAATGAACCAGTACTCAAAATTTAAATTTAAATTTATTTTTATTCATTTTTAATAGGTCTCTTATAATAGGCACATGCCTCAGGCCCCATTATGTGTTATAGGCATTCCAAATCATTCACTCATATTCAATAAATCATTTTTGGAACCACTATGGTCATACCATTCATTACCCAATTAGTTACCCAAGTCAAGCGCACCCCCATGAGTGTATAAAGTATATTATTCTACACTAATAGGTTGTTCATGTATCGTAAATAGGTTTAATTTCATAAAGTATAGACAAAAACATTTATTTTTAAATTTGAGATTAATAATAAATTATGTCAATGATACTACACATCATAAAGAACACAAAATAGTGATACTTTTAAGGGATAGTTTATAAACCATCTTCTATATACTCACAGACATCTACCAATGAAGTATTAGTCATTGATTCAATATCAAATAGTGTGAATCATAAAATTTTCCAAAAACCCTAGAAATAGGGAATAATGACAAGATATTTCTAGATAGTGAAATAAATTGATAAAGGTTGAGAATAGAAGTATATCCTTATAACTAGCTCATAGCTGGGATGAACAACAATAGAAACATATAAGATACCTCAACTCACCATGTAAGGTCACAGAGTTTGGTAGAACACACACTAACCATGTCAATTACCACCATGAGGGATTCTATGTCTGTATTTGGGAAGAGGTTAAATGAGTCTAACATGGATCGGGGAGTTGTAGCCGATCGGATGGAAGACCTTGGGTTAGGGTTCACCTACTCGGGGGCTTCTGGAAATCGAGGGAAATGTAGAATTATCTGATTCTGTGTAATCGGGGGCAGGAGGTCCACTGGGGTGGCGGGGCTGTCCTGGGGGGTATGGGGTGTCCAGGGGGTGGGCGGGCTGTCCACGATGGTATCAGAGCTCTCTCGGAGGAGGGGGTGTCCTGGAGGGTGGGTGGGCTATCCACGAGGGGGGGGGGGGGAGGGGGCAGTCCAGGGGGTACGAGGTGTCCGGGGGGTGGGGGTGTCCGGGGGGTGGGGGGAGTGTCTAGGGGTGGGTGGGCTATCCATGGGGTTGGGGGGCTGTCCATGGGGTAGGGGTGTCCAGGGGGTGGGGGTGTCCGGGGGTGGGGGAGAGCGTCTGGGGGGGTCCATGGGAGAGGCCTCTAGTTTAGAATCAAAGGGGGAATTCCCTAAGGATTCCTAAATCATAGTCACTTTGAATCCATGGTAGAGTGGGGCTGTCCAGGGGGAGGGGTGTCCATGGGGTGGACGGGCTATCCACGGGGGTGGGGGGTAGTATAGGGGGTAAGAGGTGTCTAGGTGGGTGGGGGTGTCTGGGGGGGTGGGGGGCAGTGTTTAGGGGGTGGGTGGGCTGTCCACGGGGTTGGGGGGCTGTCCAGGGGGTAGGGGGTGTCCAGGGGGTGGGAGGGTTGTCCACAAGGGTGGTAGGGTTGTACAAGGGGGTACGAGGTGTCCGGGGGGATGTCCACAAGGGTGGCATGGCTGTCTAGGGGGGTAGGGGGTGTCCAGGGGGTGGGCGGGCTGTCCACATGTGTGTGACTACAATCTATGATATTTAATTGGGTTTTCATTCATGTTATGAAAGAAATGATGGGTGTTAAGGATTAGAATAGTATTTTTAGTGAAAATCCAATTTGGTAAGATTAGAGACTTGATAACATGATGGTACCAAGTTTTCAATTGAAAAAATGTTGGGGCATTGGATTATAAAAGTCTCCCACAACCTTCCAAGGATATATTATTTCTAGAAACATGTGTTCTGGGAGAAGTAATTCATCATATATAGTTGATGCCACTTTTAGATCATGTGATGCCTTACTCATCAAGATGACTAGACAAGAACCAAAACCAAAGAGGCCTCAAACCAATCCAAATCTCTAGAACTGATGACTTCCCAGTACTTATTGGGGAACTATGGAAGTGATGACATCCCACCTGTATAGCCCCCCACCTCACCCCCAGGAGACCCCCCCTTTCACAACCCCCCTCTCATCCACCGACTACACAACCCCCCCCCCCCCCACCGGCACCCCCCACATGCACATCCCCCCTGCCCCACCCCCACCTGCACAACCCCCCTCCCATCCACCCACTGCACAACCCCCCCAACCTGTACACCCCCCAACTCACCCCAAACATACTCCCACCTGCCCAACCCTCCCCGAACCTACACACTCCCCTACCCCCACACACCTGCACAACCACCCCCACCTACACCCCCACTTGCACAACCCCCACCCCCACCCCCACCTGCACAACCCCCTCCCCCACTGCCACCTATACAACCCAGCCCCACCTCACCTCCCAATAGACTCCCACCTACCCAGCCCTCTCCCCAACCTGCACATTCCCCTCACCCCCAAACCACTTGCACATCACCCCCTCCGCCTACACCCCCACTTGAATATCCCCCCTCCCCCACCCCCACCTTCACAACCCACCCCCATCTGTACAACCCCCACATCACCCCCAACATACTCCCCCCACTACACACCCCAACCTATACATCCCCCATCACTCACTGCACCCCCCACCTGAACACCGCCACCCACACACCCCTACCCCCCACCCACTGCACCTCCCTCCCACCACCTGCACCCCCTCACTTCAAATAAATATGATTCACAAATGACAGTTGAAATGTAGAAAAAAAACTGAAAAACAATCAAATTTCAATTGTTGGGTATATCATACTGCACAAAACTTAGGTTTAAGCCAAATCAAAATAGAAAACAAAAAAAAATAGATGCAAAACATTAAACCTAAGGAACTACTTATAGATTTGAAGTGTAGAACAAAACAACTTTGTGATTGAAGAAGGATCTGGTGGAATGATTTTCCAAGTGAGAGAGCTATTAGGTCTCGACTTTAGGACTTTAATCACGTGGATGGGAGATTGGGTTCGCTGGCAATTTATGGGAAAACATTCCCAACAATATTAAAAAATCGTTGGTGAAGGTAAGCTTTACCAATGGTTTAGACAAACCGTTGGGAAAGCCTTCCTAAAATTGACATATCCCAACGGTTTTATTATACCATTGTGTAAAGTCATCTAAAAACTCAAATATCCCAACGGTTTGATAAAACCATTGGGTAAAAGTCTCTCCACACCCATATTCCAACGATTTATGAAAACAATTGGAAAACTTCCGTTGGTATATCCTCTATTTAAAGTAGTCCACTTGTCTCCATTAGGTACCAATTTTTCCTCTAATAATTCTAGTTAACTCTCAACCTTTTGTAAATAGTTTTATTTATAAATATTCCACTAGAAGTTATAGACCGGTCCTCCCCTTGAGGAACAAGTCCCTTGGAAAATATAAAAAGAAAGATAAATTTTGGGAAAGGTATTGAATTAAATCATGAAAAGTTTTTAAAAATATCTTCCTTATTCCTCATAAAAATCTTGGAAAGCTAATCTTCACTGCATTCATCATTACATATAGGAACAAAAAATACTGATGCCTAAAGATACTAAAATATTTTTTTCTAGGGAATATTATGTGTCTTATAGTCTTGAAAAATAGCATACATCCCCTATAAAACTCTATAGATAGAATTATCCTTTAATTATCATTACCAGTAATCTCTACCAGAGTATTCTCTGTCTTGAAGATCGCATGACCAAAAAGAAAGAAACTATTAAATTCATCATTTTATCCTTCGTATAGAATCTTAATATTCTTTCATGAATTATTTTTTGAAAGCTATATCTCTTCTCCATTCACTACGGTTTCGATATAGTCATTCTTCTCACCGTTTTCAATCTTAGAACTCAGAAAGAACTCCTTTAATAACCTTGAGTCAGAAGGTCTTCCATTCTTAGTAAAATAATCTTTCCACTCCCATTATTGAATCACATTCAAAAATAAATACTTTATTTATTTCAACCACTCAGTATCAATATCATTTTATGGAATAACCAAATAATTCGACATATATGAATTTCATAACTCAACATAAGAACTTGAGCTCAATTTTCTTCTCTTTAATTTATGTTAAACTTCATAAGAAAACAAAACTAATGGTCACTTTAGATGAAACATCTTCATATGGGTTCAGGAGTCTTGAGGGAAGAGGTTTTTTTGGAACGTTTTGAAGCTTTTAAGGATTAATACTTTAATATAAATAGATTTTAATTCAAATTTAGGTAAATTTAATTAATTTAGGTAATGGAATAGTGATCCTTTAGTATTTAAGATAAAAAATTTATTTCTATAAACATTAAATTTGCAATATTAGGTTCATTTCCATTCGATAATATAAAACTATTCATCGTAAGTATAGGTCTTATTAAAATTTTGTTAGATATATAACATACAATATTTAATACTTTATGCCATAAATACTTAGGTAGATTAAATTATTTAAACATTGATCTATCCATTTATAGGATAGTTCCATTATTTTTTAACTAATGCATCTTACTAAGGTGATCCAGGTTTAAAAAATTATAATAATTACTACTTTATTGATAAATATTTTCAACTTTGAGATTTAACAGTTCTCCACCTCCATCACTTTTAATTGAAATAATTAAATTCCCCTTTTCATTTTGAAATAATTTATTGAAAATTAAAAATTTAGACAAAGTTTAATTTCATGAATTAACAAAAAATCTATGTACATCTAGAATATTCATAAACAATAACAAATGCATATATTTTTTTAGGTAATCTTTTAGTTTGAATGGTTACAAAAAAAAATCTAAACTAATAAGTTCAAGGGGTCATATTATGTTTTCTCCTTCAATATATTTGAATCTTTATTTTCACAACTTTAACTTCATGCATGAACCACAAAAGTGATATTTATCTACATTGATTTTGGACAACAATAGTTTTATATGATAATTTGATAGCTTGTAAAACAATATGAAATTTTCATGTCTAAGCTACTTATTTTATAAAACATAACATATCTACACAACATTATAATAAGTGTTATAATTTTAGTTAGCATAAATAAACATGTTTTTTTAAAATATATGTATTTATCATTTTCAGATTTTACAAACATATCATCATCACATAGTTGTGAAATACAACTAATATTATGTTTTAAATATTCAACATATAATATTTTAGAAAAAATGAATGAATAAAAAATACTAAATTGAATAAATAACATAAAAATTCCTTTTGAGTTGTCTCAAAATGTGAAAATAACTTTACCACAACTATTTTATGATAAGAAGGTTTAAGGTTTTTTTGTCATGTGTCTAGAACATCCACTTCCCATGCACCAAGTGACCATTTTGAGACTTAATAGGTATTTTTCTTGAAAAATGAATTAGAAAATGGTTTTCGTACCCATGCTAATTTTGGTACAATGGGATAATTAGTACACAAATAGATTTTAAACAATTAGTTTCCTATAATATTGAATACACTTTGTTAGGAAATATGATTTTGTATTTCCTAAATATAGTGGAAATCATAATGAACAATTACTTGCATAATTTCCTTAGATTATAAATCTAAAACATGTGACAGTTATTATAATTCCTATAGAATCTTTCAAAGGTAATATCTTATACATATTATGTGTCTTTATTTTATAACCACATATAATGTTTTTTATTTAATTTATTTATAAAAAAAATTTATCACAGTTCTCTTTTATTTACACAAAAGTTGCTATTCAAGACTTCATAATTACAATTTTATTAACATGTTTTTAATTTGTTTTGATTAATTTCTAGATATTTATAAAATTTATAATTAAAAATTAATTCTATATTTTTATGTTTATAATTTCCTTGAATAATAATTTTCCCCAATAATATTTTTACTACTTCCCTTTAATTATCTATACAATTAACCAATTATTTAAAAATTTATTTGGGTTTTGTCATTTTATTTATTTAGTTTAGAAACACAATATTTTTTCAAAATTAGTATCATAGTGAGAACTAAAAAAAGTCACTACTAAACTAATTTAAAATAGTCATTAAGAAAATATCAGGAGACTCATTTTCATACCTAGATTCATCACTTGAATATGATTTCCTTGGGATACTCTATCCATTAACAAATTATATTTTATGATTTTTCTTATACCTTATATATTTTACACCATGATTCAATTTTAGGAATTAATTTTTGATTTTCCCCATTATTAAATATCCATTAAAACTTAATTATAAAGCATCACCAAAAGGATTTAATTTACCATTTTTGTTTCGTTTTCAGTCATTCTTTAGATAATTATTTTTGGATATCCTTTTGAATACTTTATTTATTTTTATCATTTTTTATACACCATTTCCAATATAATATAATAAATTATAACTTCCCTATATATCAAAATTAGAATAGTCATATGAAGCATTTATAATAAATTTAAATGCAATACCTCATTTTTTCATAGTAACATCATCAAAAATGTTCTTTAACTCCAATACATATTATATTAGTAGTCCAATGAGTTCATATAATGTATAATATTTGAAATTATTTGTCTCAACTATAATAACCCTATTTTCATGACATTTATTATCTAGGGATCTCAAAACTCTCTCAACTAGAATGTTTTATCCAAAGATTCTCTAACTGTTCTTATTCTATTAATAATACTTGTAAATGTGTGAAACATTTTTTGATAGATTCTTTTTATCCCAATTTGATAATTTGAAATTATGATCTATAAATTTCTAGATTATTTTCTTTTCAATTTATTTGTTCCATAGTGTGTAAACTTCTTTGTCCTCCATATATATTATAGTGATTTTTATACTAAAATATAGATAAATACACTTTTACTTATAGCACAGTACAAAATGTTCATAACTTTTTAGTTAAAAGTATATTTTTCAGCTTTATTATTAGTTAGTAAATCAACGATAGAATCAGGAAGCATATCAGTTTTTTCCATTACAGTCTAGTGGTTAATACTTAGCTGCTCAAGGTAATATTCCCTTCTTTCCTAAGAGTATTAATTGTCATTTCCATAAATGAATGGAATTATCTATGGAATCTATTCATCATTTTAATTCAATCATGAAATATCATAAAATATAATTTTAAATAATTATTACAGTCTAGAGAATGGATTAGATTATCAAAAAATATAATAACAAAAATAATTAGATATTTAAAGGTAAAACTCGAATAGTAATTGTTAGCAGAGTGTGAGATGTCGAAAATGTCGGGGGTGTATTGAATAGTTTAAAAATAAAAAATATGTAAATAGAATTGTTAAAATTAAAGTATATTTAAAGAAAATATTCGGTGCTCAAGTGTATATGTAGTGAAAAAACCAGATCCAAAAAGAATTTATAGTAGTTCGGATAGAATTGATCTGAAATCTACTATTCCATTTTGTCCACTCCTTGAGAGAAATGATATTTGTGACACCCACTAGGTAAATATAGCATATAATTTTGAGTTTTATTTATTTTTTATAAACCTTTTTAGTTCCTAGGTGTTGGAGGTTAGAAATTATAGTTTTAGGGAAGACAAACCAAGGCACATGGTTGGCACATGATTAGTTTAGCTGTTCAGCTAACCATGTGAGGGGATGGATTTTGGGAGAGAGTGAGATTTATTATGGTTTGATAATATTTTTTCAAAATATGAAATCCTAAGGAATAAATGTGTTACTTTATTTTGGGTAGGTAGTAGCACTTATACAGTTGACACATAGTTTTCCTAACCATGTGTCCTAACTGTGCATATTTCCCAGAACCTTCAAAAAGTTATTTTTATCAAAATGACCCTATTAATTTTTTATGTTTTGGGGATCATTTCTTGTCCCTTAGATAAACATACCATATACCTTGATGTTAAATATTTCTCTCTTATTTTTACTGGATTATCCTTAGGATCTTGGTGATTTGGATTAAGGTATGTCAAAATCTTATTGTGTTTTAAATCCTTACCAATTTTATATGATTTTTCTTCAATTTTAATGGAATTGTGTAACCCTAAGAATTAGGGGTATAAAAACCAAGGGGTTTAATGGATTTTTGCTCTATTTTATTATGGTTAGGTGTGTGAGGCATTCTATTACCTATTATGAGTGATTATCATCAGAGGTAATGAGGTTGGACCCAATTTTAAGGTTGGTGCCTTTATTTAAGGGTTTTTTCCATGGATTAGCATTAAATTCATAATTGAATTTGTTTTTTGTTAATCAAATTTCTACTTAACTGGTTTATGGTTTATTTTTATTCCAAATTTTGTATGATTTATGGATTGGGTTGTCAATTTGAGTGTTTAAAGAGGGTTTTCCAAATTGGTGTGGCATATGTTCACACCAAGTGTTTGATAAAATAGATCAAAAATGTTTTGTAATTTTAAAGTGATTTATAAATTGATTTAAGGAATAGTTTTACCTTAAATAAGGTGTTTAAAAAAATTGGCATATTTGTTGTGAAATTGGTTTTTGAAGTGGATTTTTATTATATGGAAGTTGTTTTATGATTATGTTTTCATGGAGTAGAACATGGGTTAACTGGGATGTGATTGATGGGTTGACCAAGGGACCATGAGAAACTTTGAGGAGGAATACAATGAGAGATTCCATTTTTTTCAAGTGACTGTAAACGAATTTGGTAGGAATACCATGAAAGCTTCCATTTTTTTGTTAAGAGGTAATGATATCTTTTGGAGTTGGGACCAGGGAAGACTACGAGACCTTCCACTTTATTTAGAAAGATAGAATACTTTGTTTAGAATCACTCACATTAGACCCTTTTTGGTTATATCCCTAGTTATAATTACCCAAAAAAGATGGATTTATATTATTTGTGAATTTTTGTAGTTCCATGTTATTTTTATATCATGTGTGTCATTCCAATTTCCAATTATATGGTTATATGATGGCGTTTATGATCACCATTATTATGCCTTTTTGGATATGTTGATAATGTTGTGCTTTTTGGACTTGTTTATTTATTTGAACCACGTGGGGAGTTGTTTTGGAAAACATTATTCATTTAAAATGTAAAACCAAATAAATTTCAGTGTTATTTAACAAAAGAAGAATGTTTTTAAAGTAGTTTAGTTTTTAAAATGGGTTATCAAAAAATTTTATTGGTTTTTATGGGTAAAATCCTTAAAAAGATTCATGGTGGTATCCTATTGATCTTTGTGTCTCATACACTATATATTCCATTGGGTGTATATTGATTTTTTTAGGACATAGGTAACGGAAAGAGAACTTTGTACATTAGTGGATATTCATGATTACCTCCATCCACTATTTTGTGGAGGAGACATAGTGTCACAGTGTTGGCTCATGTGGATTCATTTTAGGATTTTCATATCCATTGGGATGTATGTATTGATATTATTATAATTATTACCCTTTATTTTGAGTTTTGGGTGGTCTTGTGGTACCATGTTTATGTTATTTTTTGTATAATTTTATATGATGTTGTTTATGTTGTCTTATAGTCTTTATTACATACTCTAGATGTTTTATTTTATTATGTTTAATTTGATGATATTAGAGTGGTATTCCAATTTCATAGAATGGTCATTGTAGTTTACCGTGGGAAAAAACAGTTACCAAGTAGCTGTTTGTGGTGCCTGATGCTTGTTACCAGCCCTGGTGATCAATAACAAGATTTGGCCCATGTGATGGGATGGATTGGGTGATAGTTTGGGTTGATACGGGTTAGTTTATTACAAAATTTTATCAAAGTATGTTTTTTAAGAAACCAATTATATACAAGATCTACGACCATTCAGACTCAAGAGGTAGAAGTAGAAGAAGTGTCTAGCCATATCTTCTTCATGTTGAACCTTTAGTTTACATCGATGTTCTCAGATTTTGGTTATGTTTTTAGCTTTGTTATGGGTTTTTAATGATAATTTTAGTCATTTCCCAATTATTTTTGAGTTTCAGGGTGATCTTGAATGTTTTTTAGGTTTGGAGTGAAATAGGGTGGTTTGGGGAAGGCACAAAGTTAAGAAACATGATTAGTATAAACCATGCACAAACCCTATGAACTTGTCTTAAAACCATAAATTACACCCACATGATTGGTGAATTGTTTTCCTAATCAAGAATTCAAACCATAAATTGTGGGAAATGATCAATTTTTTTAATGTTTTCATTCCTTTTTCATTTGGAGTTACTTTTGATGTTGGTGCTACTTTTTGAGACCTATGATGATGCTTGATTTTGGTTTGATTCATGTGGTTTGATATTAAATTCTGTTTTGATTGTGTTTAGGTTTTGTGTATTGTAAACAATTCCTACCATAAAGACCACATCTAGGCATATAGAGGGTTCTTTGAAGAACACCCCACAGGTGAACCTCTCTTTTGATTCAACTGTCTTGTAGTTGGTAATCCATACGATCCAATCCTTGGGTTAGGTGGGTGATCAAGAGAAGACACAGATGGTGGGACATGGTTAGAAGATTATGAGGAAAAATCAAGTGGTGTTCTATGGAAACAAAGGGCCGAATGATCTTGAGTGGTGTTTAGATTATATTGAGTGGATCTTTGAGTTTCTAAATACCCCTGGGACCTCAACTTTTGGTTTCTCTATATATATACTGGAAGGGCTGGGTAGAAAGTGGTGGGATTCAATATTGATTGTAAGGAGGAATAAGGATCTCACATAGACCACTTTCATTGAAAATTCCAATAAAAATTTCTATTTGGATACTTTGATGCTAGCAAAGTCCCATGAGTTATTGTAGTTGGAGAAAGGGGATCATTTGTTGACAGAGTATGCCACCAGATTTACCATGATGGTTCATGTCACCCCATATATTCTCATGAACAATTACCTCAAGGCTTGATCAAGTCCATTATTACTCTTATCTTTCTATTTGCTTATTCAAAGGTATTTTTAAAGGTGGCTATAGAAGTGGTATATTTTACCTGTAAGAAAGGTCTCCGTGTAATTCTTCTAGTGGGATGTGGACAAACATCTTTGAATGGTCAGAAGAAGAAGTGGGAGGATCCTCACTAGTTGAAAGATTGTCCAGTAGTCACTGAGTAAAATTATAGTAGATTCTATGGGGTGGAATACATTCATCAATTTTTAGTGCGAGAAAGGTGGGACCTGTATTTCTAGTTTTCCAGAGGCTCTGAGGATGTGCCATTAGTGGGTGTGGCAGGGTTATATTCAATGTTTCTTATGAAATTTTTTTGCGGGAGTGGAATAGTTTCCATGTGTTCAAAGATCTCTTACATATGATATGATGATTCTAATGTGGTATTATATCACCATTGAGGAAATAAGTATTCTCACCATGGAAAGAAGGATTTGGGAGGTCTTGAGATAGGGATTCTTTATGCATTTGAGGTTATGGCAAAGGAATTAGATTCTAGGCCAGCCACTATGATAGGTATGGTGTTTATTTCTTCTTTGATTACATATATTTTATTTGATATTGTCAAATTATATTATTTAATCATGATAAATCCAATTTATTATTTGGGTATGATAGTGGAATTGATGTCATTTATAATGGATTTATTAATCCCATTGGGTTGGAAGAAGGAGCAATGTTTGAAGTGATCAAAGTGTCATGTTTTAATTTCTAACATGAAATTTGTTTAGGATTTCATCATGTTAGACCTAAATGTTTTTAACCTAACTTCTAGCATTAATTTGTTAACTAGATTCAAAGAGGTTCTTGGATTATTTCTCTATTGGGTCCAATTTCTTACTCATGATAGGAGAACTTATGTATTTCAAGGTGATGGGGATCTTCCAGTAGATACGATGGGAATAGTTACTTCGAAATTGGGTTTGATATCATTCCAGTTGTCCAAGTTATTTCTTGATGCCTCAAATCATAGTTCAGAGGGTGAACTTATGGTGGCCATGTATAGGTACCGAAATGTGTTTCTGTAGAACTGTTCTGGGGTTTTACCCAATGAGAGGTTGATTTTACCATTTATCTACTCCCCAGGATGTGCCCCATATCCTTCGCATCTTACTGGATGGATCTGACCAAGCTAAGAGAGTATAAATTTCAGCTGGAGGACCTTGAGGGAAAGGTATTTATCTTCTCAATGTGTCACTATGGTATTAACAAGTATTTTTTGGAAACAAGGTGGATGGAAGTATTTTATTTTTATATATTATTCTATGATCAATTAGGTGACAGTAAAGATTAAATATAAATTTCCTAAAATTGATGATCTCTTTGATAAGCCTAGAGGAGGTTGATAGTTTTCGATGATTGACCTGTGATTTAGGTACCACCAATTAAGGGTCCAGGAAGAGGATGTTCCAATTTCTGTCTTTCAAATATAATACATTCATTTTGAGTATTTTTTAATGCTTTTTTTACTAATACTCTTTGGGTATTTATGGATTTGATTAATCATATCTTCCAGCATTTTTAGACTACCTCATGGTCATATTTTTTTAACAAAATCATAGTGTATTGAAAGATAAAGAAGGATCATATTGACCATATGATGTTTATTTTGGGAGTTTTTAGAGATGATCATATATATTATAAGTTATGAAAATGTCAGTTTTGAGATTCATTAAGTGAAGGTATTATGCCTTGTGATTTCTGGTCTAGGAGTTTTAGTAGATCTATAGAATGTTTGAGCAGTCATGTCTTGAGAGAAAAATAAGAATGTGTTTCAGATCCACATATTTTTAGGATTAAACAATAATTATTGATTCTTCATCTATGACTTATACATGATATCATATATCTTTTAATACTTTAATAGAAAATGGGTAAATTTTGAACCAGATTAGAAGTTTTAGTGCGCTTTTGAATAGTTTCTGACCCTTTTAACATCCACACCTATTTTCATTTTATTGGAGCTTGGTAGGGATTAATCCATGTATTGTGATGCTTTGGTGGAGGTTTTTGGATGTGTTATGATGTAAGATAACTATGTGGTTGCATATGGATCATAGAATCAAATCCCACATGAGCGGATTTACCCCACCCGTGACCTTAAATTTGTAGTCATGATAAATGTGTTGAAAACTTAGTGACACAATCTATTTGGGGAGTGTTTCATGGAATATTCAGATCATAAAATCCAATATTTCATCTTTACCCAATGTTAATTGAACCCCAGGTAGAGATTTTGGGTTGAATATCTTTTGAGTTTTGATTTAGATATTTCTTATAAACTCCGGAAGAGAAATGTGGCCATCAAATTTTTAAATAGGAAGTTTCTAGTATAGGCTATTCATAAGATAGAAGATGAGTGGGGCCTGATGCATCTATTTTCTGATATGATTTAAGAGGTATAATGGGATATATAGTTGTTTTTCATGGATAATATAGAGATCACACCTTCTCTTATTGATTGGGTTAGGAGTGAGTTGGTGTCCAACCTAGAGATCTAATAGATTAGTAGTGCTTCTAAATAGTGGTGAGACCTCAGGTTATTGGTTTTGATATACAAATGGTTATTTCTTTTTTAGGAAGAAGTTGGTGATTTATTTGAGCTTGAGGTAAGTGTTTATGTAAGAGGCTCATCATTCTAGTTCGTCCATGCACTATGTGGCTGCCAATATGTTTTATACATTGGGGGTCATGTATTGGTGTCTTGACATGAGATGTGTATTAGAAGATTTTGTTTCTCATTGTTTGACATACTAAAGAATCAAAGATGAGCATCAAAGACCAGTTGGGTTATTGAATCCTCTTCCCATCCTGATGTATAAGTGGTATGAGATATTAATTATTTTTTCGGTTGGTCTACCTAGTACTCCAAGTAGGAATAATTCCATAGGAGTGATTGTTGATCTTCGAACAAAACAATCTCCATTTATTCCCATCACGGAGTCAATGAAGGTAGATGACCTTAGAAAATCTTATTTTCAAGAAGATATTTGGATTCATGGAGTGCCCTTAATAATAGTTGGGTACAATGATGGATTTTTTACTTTTTGATTCTGGAAGGGACTCTAGGAAGCATTGGGAACCTAGTTGGGATTGTGCAAAATGTATCACCTAAAGATAGATGTTCAGTTTGAGAGGACAATAGAGACTCCAAAGGATATTTTTTGAGTATGTGTAATGGATTTTGGTGGTTCATGAGAAATAAAATTTCCATTGTTTGAGTTTTATTATAACAAAAGTTATGAGTCCTTAATTTGGATGGATCTATTTGAGGCATTATACAAACAACCATGCTAATTCTCATTGTGTTGGGCCGAGGTTGGTGAGTATGCCTTGGTAGGATTGAGTTTTATATAAGAGATGAAAAGATGGTATGAATGATTCCAAAAATATTAGCGATAGATAAGAGTCACCATAAGTCATAATTCGATCGACATCATCACCTATTAGAGTTTTAGGTTAGTGAGTAGGTGTTTTTTGTGGGCATCTGTTTAGTAATGGCACCATCAGTTCGGAATGTAGGGAAAGATGGTGCCATGTTATGTCAAACCGTTTCATTGTGTGGAACATCTTAAGAAGGTAGCCTATTAGTTGGAGTTTCCACGATGTAATACCTTTATCCATGACGTATTTCATATTTCCCAGTTGAAAAAATACCATCCATACCCATGTCATGTATTAGAGTGAGAGGATCTAGAGTTTGAGCCTGATGCCACTGTTATGGAGCAGCTTGTTGACATTTGGGCTTATCAAAAAAAGGTACTTCATGGAATGTATATCCCACTATTTTGTGTGATCTGGTAGTTTTTTGGTGATAAAAATGATATAAAGGAGTGGTAAGTATTGGTGGGGGTGTATTGGCCTCATTTATTTTCATTTTAGGAAGCCTGTGGACTTTTTTGGGGTAGAAAGTGGCATTGTGAGGAGTTTGTGACACCTTCCGAGTCACTAGTATAGATGAATTTGAGTTTTATTTATCATTTGGTTTACCTTTGTATTTCTTTAGCACCATGGGTCTTAAATTTTAGTTTTTTGGAAGACAAAACAAGTCACATGGTTGGCACATAGTTTTTCTTACTATGCGGCTAACCCTGGATGGGGATGGTTGTTGGGAAAAAGTATTTTTCATGGTTTTTCAATCTATGTGATCCCAAGGTATCACTGTGTGGCTTTTTTTGTGGAGGTATCAGGACCCACATGATTAGTGAATATTTTTTCAATCCTAATGGACTAACTGTGTGAGTTTCCAAGATTATTTAAAATGTGGATTTTATCAAAACTCCTTGGTCATGTTTTTATGTTCTGGGGCCCATTTATCCTTCGTTATGTGAACAACCCCTCTACCTTAGTTTTGAATCTTTCCCTATCCTTCTTTAGTGGACCCTCCTTGCGATCTTGATGATTTGGTGTGAGGTAAGTCTAAATATTCTTGTTTTCTTCATATTTATCATTCCATAGGCTTGTTCTTCAATTTTCATAGAAGTGTTTAATCCTATGTGGTGGGGATGGAGAAAAATAGGGTTTTAATGTGGGATTTCGGTTTATTTTCCTTTGTATTATGTGTGTGAGGACTTATCATACCTATTTTCGGTGATTATCATCAAAGGTGATGAGGTTGGAACTGATTCCAAGCTATATTTCTCTATTTAATTTCATTTTCCATGGATTACCTTTAAATTCATAACAACCTTTAGTTTTTGTTTATAAAATTTCTATTTAATTGGTTCATGGTTGATGTTTATTCCATGTTTGGTGTTTTTTAGGGATTGGGTTAGAACTTTTATTGTTTAAAGACGGTTTTCCAAATGGGAGTGGCATGTACACACTCCAGGTATTTGATAAAATGGAGTAAAGAGGTTTTGTGGTTTTAAATGGGTTTATAAAGTGATATTAGAAATGGTATTACCTTGTATAGGGTTTTTAAAAAATGGGCATATTGGTTGTGAATTTGGTTTGTGAAATAGATTTGAATTATATGGAACTTTTTTTATAATTATGTTGGTATGATGTTGCACATCGGTTAAATGGGGTTTGAGAGTGGGGTTGACTAAGGTATTATGAGATCCTTCAGGGAGGAAGACCATGAGAGATTATATTTTTTCAAGGGACTATGAGATCCTTTATTAGTAAGACTGTGAGAGATTTAATTTATTTTCTGAGAGAAAATTAGTGTTGTTGGAGTTGGTCCTAGGGTAGACTATGAAATCATCCACTTTGTTTAGCTGGATAGCATAATTTTTTTAGACTCGATCATTTTATACCCTTTGTGGTTAAATCCCTAGGTGAAATTAATCTACTAGATTGATTTATATGTTTTTGTATTTTATTAGTGCCATGTTATTATGATAACATGTGTGTTATTCCCATTTCCAATTATATGGTTATATGATGATGTTTATGGCCACAATTGTTATTCCTTGTTGGATATGTTGAGCATGTTGTGTTTTTTTCCCTTAATTCTTTATTTGAGCCATGTTTGTAGTTGGTTTGGAAAACTTGTTTTATTTAAAATGGAAAACCAAAGGGATTTCAAACAGATTATTAAAAGTGTAATTTTTTCATAGTGGTTTAGTTTTGAAAATATTTTTTCAAAATAATTTATTTCTTTTAATGGGTAAAATACATAAATAGATTTCTAATTACTTGTATTTTCCCAAATTTATTTCTATAAATTATTTAGGAAAATACTAAGTGCAAACACTAAGACGAAAAGCAATTATGAGGCCCGGTGTACCCAGAACAATTCATTGAAGAATGTTAAGTTTTTAATAGCATGCAATATTTTTTTTAAAAGTGGAATATATTTTAAACTGGTACCCAAATCATAAATATGGAGTCATCGTTTAGCTCATAATAGTAGCTTTAAGCTAGGTACGACCTAACTTTAGTCGGTGCGGGTCATCTGAAGAAAAATCCCCCAAGGTCGTAACAGTAAATAAACAATTAAAAAAATTATTTTATTTTAAAATCCTAATAACTCATGAATGGTGACTCTAATTAGAAATCTAAGACAACAATTGAGTTTGTAATGTGGTGTTTTCTTTAGGTGATGCCTAATATTGACTGGCGTAGGTCAGTTGTGAAAAGTAATTTTTGGACCTTTTAAATAATAATATAAATTAAGTTTTAATTTATTCAACGTTACGAAGTGACATAGAGACTCATTTTATTTTTATTAAAAAATTTCATATAATTCAAGGTTATCATCATAACCTTGGAATTCCTCTAAATCAGGGGGAAAGAATCTTCTCGAACAAACGACAGACGATCAAATATCGTCACGCAAAAAGAGTTGGAGGATCTCGTCAATGAAGAAAAGGAAATCACTCCTTTTCAACAACTAATCCAACTCGATATAGGGAATTTTATTTTCCTTTGTGGTTTCCCAATTCATAAATTCTAGGATGAACACGGACCAACCCATGAATAGGTTAATTCGTGGCTCGATCATTTGTGGGATAAATATTTGTTGTGATATTTTAATGGGAGATAGATCATTGTGATAATCATGGATATTCGTTTATCCTTATAAATAAAATGAATCAAGGATTATATGAATAAAGGCCTAGGATTGTTCCTTGGGTGTTCTTGGTTCTTTTCTCTTCCCCCGTTCTTGGGGCTCTTCACCGTTGGACCCTCTTAGTCGCGGATTGAATTTTTGGGAGGCTATGAATGAAATCGTACCCTCAGATTGGTGTAAAGATGACATAGAGGTTAGATCGATGTAGCTCATGACCCAAGGATCATAAATGTGGTCTTGTTTCAGAAATTGGATCACTGAAGGAGGCACGGTGGCCTACGGAAGGGGCCATCACCCCGACACCGGTGACGACAACGACATGTAGTTGTAGGCTGTGTGTGGTAAGTGGTGTGTGATGTGGTAGATCAGTGTGGATGTGGAGGCCTAGCTGTGTGGGAGCCCCGACAGCCAACCATGGGATAAGATTTCCAACCGCGTGTGAGGATCATGTGGGGAGCATCTACTGGGTGCAGAAGCGTTGCATGGGACACGTGGGCTTGGCCAGCTAGGTGGGTCGTTCCTCATCGAGATGGGATGTAACTTGTTCTCCATGATCAAGCGAATCAGTCTGGGCATTGCCAGACCATTTCAGGCCCAACAGGTTTGGTCAACCTGGTGGAGTGGGTTGAACCCCTAGATTAGGTCAAACCCCCGGATGGGGTCAAACCCAGTGGGGAATGTCAGATCATGTTACAATCAATCATAGAAGTCAATTGTGATCCACGGTTAACCAAGGTACTATGTATCCATGGTAGTTGGGTTGTGGTCAACCACCCCGGTAGCTCGAGCTGTCATGGCATGGTCAACTGACCAGTCGGTCCATGACCTAGTGGACCCCTTCTAGTTTTTTAAATTCCCATAACATTCAAAGTGTGTGTCCATTTTATGAACCATCTACAGCATTGGAACCTTTTCATAGAGAAAGTCGTTCTATGATATCCTAAGTGGGTTTTTGTGGAAGTGTACATATGAACTAATGGCTTGGGGAGTAGGATCTCCCGAAACGAGCATGCTTTGAGCGGAATCCTAGGGATGGTTGTGACATAGAGACTGGGTGTCTCATGGAGACTGTGTGACTCCCAAATTCAATGTGACTTATATAGGATATGTGTTTCATGGAGACTGAGTGACTCCAAAATATTATGTGTCTTATAGAGACTATGTATCTCATGGAGGCTGTGTGACTCCCAAAGATCGTTTGTCTTACCAGGACTATGTGTCTCATGGATATTGTGTGTCTCACGGAGGTAGTGTGTCACATAAAGATTGTGTGCCTCATTAGAGAGATTATATCTTGATATTCTTGATATATGGGTTGTGGGTGTATATCTTTATGGAGATGACTAAACTATTCATTCATGGTATTTTTATTTATGGTATTTTATGTGTGGTATTTTCTTTATGGTATTTATTTGTGTGGTATTTTTTGTGTGGGATTTCCTATCTGGTATTTCCTCTATTTCATTTACTATGTGGTATTTCCTTTGGGGTTTCCTTTGTAGTTTTAGGTTCCTTAAAGAGTATTGTTCTACTCACCCTTCAACGGGATTTTCCTGCACGTGTCATGTCTTGTGCAAATGAGTGACCTTTTAATAGAGTCTAGGGAAGAAGAAGGACCAAACAGATCTTTGTGAGTTCATGAAAGATGTGGTATTCATACATCTTCAAGCATCCGTCCTATTACCTTTTTATATAGGTTGGACTTCATGGTTTATAGAACTTTCTTTTGGTGGGCTTGTATTTGGTCCCATTTTACATTACAACACCTTACTTTCCTATCATACTCTATTTATTGGTCTATAGTGTATGCATGGATTTTTTACATAGTGTTTTACATTTTAGATTTTGTGTGGAGACATGTGATTGTGTATAGGTACCTAGGAAAATGCCACCAATTTGTAGAATATTCCTTCTTAGTGCTAGTCACCATCCCCTAGCATATTAGAGGCTGTCTTGGGGTATTCATAGCACGTGCCCCTCTGGGATGGGTCATGATATAGTGGTATCAAAGGAGGTCAGTTCTTCCTTAGGACCAAGAGTCCGTGAGTTTGGTTTAGGGAAATAGTGTTAAGTGTTTCGAGTTTGGATTTCAAGCCTGGGAATCTGATGTTGGTGTGACAAAAAATGTATCCATACACTAGGACTCTAATTTCTATGTTCGAATCGATAAATGAAAACACTGGATGAAGGGAAAAATAATGGTACATCTATCATATACACAACCACAAAACTAGGTTTCCGCAACACCACCCTTTAACAGTACTAAAAAATGCCGATAAAGGGGAACCCTTTATCAGTGTTTTTTAGTAGCACTGATAAAGGGGGGCTTTGTCATCATTTTTTCCTAGTGCTGATAAATTTCGAAAAAAATTATGAAAAATAATATATTGATATATAGGTATATTTATATTGATATAAATATAATATATATTTTTTAAACATGTTTTAGATAGGTACAAATATAATATTACTTTTAATATAAAATAAATTTAGTGAAAATGTATTTAAAATATTTAAAAAAATATTATTTATTAATAATTTTCAACTCATTTAATAACAATTTGAAGACACAAAAAATCAAAACATTAATAAAAGATCTAAAATAAGTTTAAAATGTAACTCAAAACATCCAACGACAATAACATTTGATCAAGGTGTCTGTTAGATCTCTATAACATATCAAGTCAAAGCTTGTGATGAGATCTACATGCTAGTGACATAAGGGATCCTTCTGTCACATTTTTCGATCCCAAAAAAGTCCCAGAAGGTCTCCGAAATTGAATTTTTAGTCGGGATACCCTGATTTTTTAACATTCAAATAGATATAACATCTGATCCAGAAGTCCTCTAGGCATGTACCACATATCATATCAAATATTGTTTCATTTTCTTCGATTTTACTGGTTGTGGAGTTGAAACAAACTTTTGGATTAGAAGTTATGGTTGTTTTAACATTCTATGGCTTTTTGGATACATATATATATGTATTTATTCGTAAATATATATTTGTGTGTGTGTGTGTGTCTGTGTGTGCGTGTGTGTGTTATATATTTATGTATGTATGTAATTATTTATTTATAAAAACACATAAAAAACATATTTTATTAATTTATTTAAAACTAATCTTATAAATATATATCAATATACAAATAAATATACAGATAAAAAATTATATATATATAAATAGATATAAATTTATATTAATATAAGAATATATATATATATATTAATATATGAATAAATATATATGTATTAATATAAATAAATATATTTATATTAATACTAATCTATATTAATATACAAATAATTATAACTATATATATAAATAAATATAAATATATATTAATATACAAATAAATAAATAAATAAATATTAATATATGAATAAATATATATGTATTAATATAACTAAATATATTTATATTAATAGTAATCTATATTAATATACGAATAAATATAACTATATATATAAATATGTATTTATATGTATATAAATAGATATATCATTAAATGGAGAAAACAACCAAATGGATTAGTTGTAAAGGTGTAGGCGCGCAATGGGGGAGGTTGTGAGTTCATGTTCTAGTAGAAGCAAGGGCGCGTGGGCAAGTAGGAGGGGGTTGCACGGGCAATGGAAGCGTGCAGGGTGAGAGGGAGGGAGCTCCGCCTAGCGCTGATAATAGGGGGGGGGGGGTTAGGCACTTTAAAAGATCCCCTCCACATTATATATATATTTTAACTTTTTTTAACTTTTTTTGACTTTTATCTGCACTTAAAAAAAGTGCTGATAAAAGGGGTCTTTATCATCACTTTTTTGTGCGCTGAAAAGGGACCCCCCTTTATATTTACCTCGATTAACAATGCTTTTCTAGTATTGTTAATGCCATTTCTAGCACTAATAAAGGCCATATTATTTGCAGTGATAGGAATGAGTTTTGTATTCCATGTCCTTCTTGAGTTAGATCTATATATATAATCTCTAGATCGTGGTACATCTTATATTATTGTAGGATACATCTATGTAGAAAGCCAACCAAGATTCCATTGTGTGATCATGAGGATGATCCGATTAGCTATGAGGTGTTGGTACAAGAGCCTGTACCATATATAGCACCATTGGGTGGGTTTCCAGTGATACCACCACCCATCGAGCATCAGTTAATACAATCATTACCAGATGAGGATGAACGCAGACTGAGGGCATTAAATGAGTTCTAGAAGCAGTTACCTCTCAGTTGTTTGGGTGATCTAGACCCCTAGGCAACCAAAGATTGGATGGAGGTAGTTACATACATTTTCCACCTTGTGAGGATGCCTTCCGAACAGATTAAAGTCCTTGTTGTGAGTCTTTTAAAGGGATCATTATAGTGATGGTGTAGCTTAGAGACCTAGAAACACGTTGAGATGACTCTCTCTTGGGAAGACTTCGAGCATCTCTTCAGAGAGGATTTCTTTCTGGCTATATTGCGATCAATGTGCATAGAAGAGCTTATGTATCTACAGCAGGGCAGTCTGACTATTGCAGAGTACTTAGTGAGGTTTACCGATCTTTCGCATTTCTCCATAGATATGGTACGAGACCAATTATTTTGGATTCATACCTTCTATTAGGGATTACACCAGGAGATAATGGAATCCATTATATCACTTAGTATTCCTAGTAATGTTGGGGGTACTTGAGAGAGTATTGATGGTGGAGAGATTTCTAGCAGAGCAAACAACGACAATGGGAGATACTGGTAGACACTAGGTAGCTGAGACCTCAGCTGCAGGTAGTTGATGATAGTCGTAGGGACCCAAGATGGTCAGGAACTTTGGGGAACAATCCCAGGGTACAAGATTAGCATTGTGGGGCTCCCCTGGTGGCTTGAATCAACTGAGGGACAAGATGTGTTACACGTGCGACAGTCATGCACATCTATGTTGAGATTACTTGACCCATCATACGGCTAGCAAGGAGACAGTCGATGGACCACCGAGGAAGATGTATAGCGTAAGGCGTAGTCTTCCACTGGGTAGAAGACATGGAAGAGAAGTAGGAAGGGAATATAAGGAGGGAAAAGGTTCGACATACTACCACATCCACCCCTAGGTGGTCTACAACAGGCTTAGGGAGCTGGTGGACTAGGGAATTTCCATCTTCAAGCAATGAAGATTTATGACCCCGAGGCTCCAAGGATGATTATAGGTACAATCAAAACATTTTCCACCTTATATACATTTTTATAGACATATGTTCCAGTCATTATTTTCCTTCCATGAACCTTGTTCAAGACTCAAAGATTCAGATTAAATAGTTGAATCAAACCTTACGCTTAGAGACTCATATGGGAGAAGATTCAATCATCACACACTAGTGAAGATAGTGTGACCTTACTCTTAGAGGTGAGAGTTTCATTCAAGACATCTTGGTAGTAGTGTTGATATATTACGACGTCATTCTTGGTATGGAATGGTTATCCATAGTCCTTGATCATATTGACTGTTTTAGGCATAGAGTGTTGTGTGTCCACAGTGATGGGACTGGGTTTTCCTTTTTCGTGAAAATTAAACTGAAGCAGTGAAAGATGGAATCAGATATATGAGGGTGCATCTGATCACTCCTCGGTTGGCTATCACAACTCTCTGTGCAATGGATGATATGATTCATCAGTTTCCCATACTGGTGGAGGAGTATGAGAACATATTTCCTAATGATGTTCTATGATTACCTCCCTGTAGGGAGGTAGATTTATGCATTGATCTATACCCCAGGACAACACCTATATATATACCTACATATCAGATGTCTTTACATAGCTTCATGATATGAGGTTATAGTTAGAGGACTTTCAGAGGAAGGAATTTCTGATACCCAATGTTTCACCATAGGCATCCCTAGTCTTGTTTTCAAAGAAAAAATATTGGAGCTTGAGGTTATGTGTGGACTTTAGGTGCCTGAACCAGGTGACCGTAAAGAATAAGTATCCACTACTAATGATCGATGACCTATTTGATTTGCTGGAAGGGGAACAATGGTTCTCAATGATTGAAATCATATTTGGCTATCACTAACAATGAGTACGAGATTTAGATATGCTGATGACAGCCTTCAGATGTCATTATAGCCACTATGAGCACTTGGTGATGCCATTTGGCACGATGAATTCCCAAAAAATATTCATGGGACTCATGATCATGATCCTAAATCCATACTTGGACCGTTTCATGATGGTCTTCCTTGATGACATTCTAGTGTACTTGATGTATGAGGAGGAGCATGTGAGACACTTGAGGATGGTACTGGACATGCTCTGAGAGAACTATCTTTATGAGAATCTCTCAAAGTTTTAGTTCAAGATTCAAGAGGTCTATTTTTTTAGGACATGTTATTTCAGAGGCTAGAGTTGCAGTGGATCTAGTTAATATTGAGGTGGGTTTTTTCTTGGGAGCCCTCCAAGAATGTTACTGAGCAGTGTAGTTTCCTTAGTTTTACTAGGTAATATTAGAGGTTTATACAAGGATTTTCCATATTGGCATCCTCCTTGATAGCTTTGACATAAAAGGGGAAGCCATTCTTGTTGATAGAGAAGTTCTAGAAGAGATTTTAGCTGTTGAGATAGAGATTGAGGAGCGCTCCCATCTTGATATATCTAGAGGAGCGTGCTAAGTAAGTTGTGTTCTACGATGCATCATGAACCGGGCATGGTTGTGTCCTGACACAGGGGAAAGTGGTGAATTCCTATGGTTCATGAAATTTGATACCACACGAGCATAAATACATGACCTAAGACCTTGAGTTAGTAGCGGTAGTCTTCACATTGAAGTTGTGGTGACACTACCTGATGGGTGAGAAGTTTATCTTCTACTATGACCATAAGATTCACAGGTATATATTATCTCAGAAGGATCTAAACTTTAGATAGAGGTGATGGAAATAATTCCTACATGACTATGAATTTGAGATTATCTATACTCATGGGAAGGGGAATATGGTGGCATATTCTCTCAACAAGAGATCTAGTTCACAGTTGCTAAATGAGGCATCAGAGTAGTTGGACTCATTACAAATATTCTTTGTAGATGAAAATGGAGATTACTACCCCTAATAGATGGTTGTCACCCCTCCACTCTTAAAGAGAGTCAGGGAGGCACAACTTAAGGATACTGACTTTGAGACTCTACATGCTCATATGTCCACAGGGTATGACCCTAGTAGATATTTGGAAGGTGGAGAGAACATCGTTATTTTTAGAGGACGCACAAAAGTACTAGTTTCATTACAGGAGAGTTCTTGAGGGAGTTTCATATATCCCCTTTGGTGCTACATAAAGCTGTGGGAGAGATGTACCAGGACATCTGTTGTCAGTTCTGGTGGCCAGGAATGAAGAAGGGAGTTGCAGAGATTGTTTCTCTATGCCTCAATTTCTAGTAAGTGATGCCTGAGCACTAGGTTTACACAGGTTTGAATCAACCCATAAAGGTTCTATAATTGACATGGGATGGGATATCAATGGACTTTGTGTTGTTTTTACCATGTATGTCCAGGGGACACAATACCCTTATGGTGATTGTTAACCGACTCACTAAGTCAGCCCACATTCTAGCTATTCGGAAGTAGAGTTCAGTAGAGAGCATGAGACACCTCTAAACGCAAGTGGTAGTATGACTCCATGAAGTTCCTTTGACTATAGTCTCAGATTGTGATGCTCACTATACATCCCAGTTGTGTAAGGGATTGAAGGAGGTGTTTGGGAATCAGTTATGCTTGAGCACAACATTTCATCCACAGAAGGATGACTAGACTTAGTAGACCATTCCGGTTCTAGAGGACACACTCCGTTCTGGAATACTAGATTTTTTCCATAATTGGGAGTATCACCTACCTTTGGTAGAGTATTCATACAACAATAGCTAAAATTCAACCATCGGTATGGTACCATTAATCGTCTTGTATGGGAGACCCTGAAGGTCACCACTTTGATGGACGTACTGAGGATAGTTAACAATCCTGAGACCAAAGTTAGTACAAGAGACTACAGAGAAGGTTTATTTCATTTAGGAGTGGATGAAGAGTACACAGAGCTATCAGAAGTCTTATGATTACAGATGACGGAGGTCTTTGGAGTTCAAGTAAGGATACCACATGTTCCTTTGGGTCTCACCTAGATACAAATTATAGAGATTTGGTTGGGGCAACAAGATATCTCTGAGGTTAATCGGCCCTTTCCAGACTCTACGTAGATTTGGAGTGGTGGAAAACTTCATGGATCTACCTCCATAGTTTGAGCAGGTTCATGACATCTACTAAATGTCACAACTGAAGAGGTACGTGCATGACCCATCACACATCATTGAATGGGGTGAGCTGGATATAAACGATGGGGAAAATTTTACTGAGTACCTGGTGGAGATTTAGGATCGACAAGAGATTTTCTTTCATGGGTAGTTGATTTCTCTTGTGCATGATCAGTGGCAACACAAAAATCTTCAAGATAGAAAATGGGAGAGGGAGGCTCAGATTCATACTCAGTACTATCATTTGTTTGAGTAACCCTTTGTTTTGGATTTCAGGGATGTAAATCCCTAAGTTGGGGAGAATTTAATGACTAAATGTTTTTCAATTTTATTTTTCGAAATTATTTTGGAAAATTCTACGACCGGGCACCAAGACGGCGTGCAATTCCAAACCCTGATTTTTTCAAAATAATTTGTTGAAAAATGTTATGTTTTTAGTAGCACACACACATGAATTTCCTTAAAACATGAAATATCATTCTAACAAGTGGTTGAATCAGAAATATGAGGGCACCATTGAGCTCATAATGGCAGCTTTACCCTAGGTGCGACCTAACTTTGGTCGGTGTAGGCCATCTGAGGAAAACGTCACCAAGGACATAACCATGAATAAAATAATTAAATTAAATTATTTTATTTTAAAATCCTAATAACTCATGAATGGTGACTCAGACTAGAAATCTGATACCACTATTGAGTTCGTAATGTGGTTTTTTCCATAGGCAAGGCCTAACAGCGATCGTCACAGGTTGGCTGTGAAAAGTAATTTTTGGAAACTTTAAAGAATAAAATAAATTATGTTTTATTTTATTTAATGTTACATAGTGGCACAGTGACAAAGTGATTCATTTTCTTTTTATTAAACCTTGTCATATAATTCAATGTTATTTTCATAATCATTGAATTCCTATAAATTGTGGGGAAAGAATCCTCCTGAACGAATGACGAAAAATCAGAGATCAGATCATAGATCATCGCACCAATGGAGTTAGAGGATCTTGTAAATGATGGGAAAGCAACCAATCCTCATCAATGATCGATCCAACTCGATGTAGGGTGTTTTATTTTCCTTCTTGATTTTTCCATTATTAAATTCTATGATGAAATCAGACAAACCCATGAATAGGTTGATATGTGGCTTGATCATTTTTTGGATGGATATTTGTTGCAGGGATTTAACGGGAGATATATTTTTATGATAATTATGGATCATCTTCTATTATTATAACAAGGATTAATTGATTTAAATATGAACAAATGACAAGGTTCATTCCTCGGGTGTTCTTGGTTTTTTCTTTTCCCCCATTCTTGGTGTTCTTCACCATTGGACCATCTTAGTTGTGGCTCGAATTTCCAAGAGTCTTCAAATGCAATCGGACCCCCAAATTGGTGGAAAGATGAAATAGAGGATGGATTGATGTAGGTCATGACCCAAGGATCACAGATATGACCTCTTTTCAGAAATCAAACCACTAGAGGAGGCATGGTAGCCCGTAGAAGGGGCCACGAGCACACCGATATTAGTGACTGGCATTGGCAGTGTGCACTATGGTAGAGCTGCATGGATAAGGCAACCCATCCACTTGGGTTTTATAGAAACCAGTAATGGGATGTGGAAACTGGACCCATGTGGTGGCCTTGAGATATGGCGGTCACCACTGGGGAGCATCTATGGGGTCTGGACATGGAATAAGGTACATGAGGGATATGATGGCCAGGTGGGTCGAGCCTTGGTGAGACAAGCTAGCCTCGGTGGGCTAGGCCTCACTGGAGAATTCCGGGTCATCCTAGCAGAGTGGGTCAAACCCCCAAACAAGTTCATACCAAGGCAGCTGGACTTGCCCACGATTGACTGTGAGCCACAGTCGACCGAGCTACAATTTGGCCATGACAGATCAAGATGTTGTGGCATAGTTGACCTCGACGGTTGACCACCACAGTCGGTCCATGGGCCAATGGACCCCAAACTAGATTTTCAAATACCTATCACATTCAAACTGTGTTTCTGTTTGACAAATCATATATGGGATCAGGTTCCTTGGACAAGATGGTACTTTTGAGATATCCTAAGTGGGGCTTTTTGGATGCGTGCATATGACCTAATAGATTGAGTTTTAGGTTCTCCCATAACAGTCATGCTTTGAGCGGAATCCTATGGATGACTTTGACATAGATATTGGGTGTCTCATGGAGACTATGTGACTCCCAAAGACTGTGTGTCCTATAGAGACTGTGTTTCTCATAGAGACCGCGTATCTTAGATTTTGTGGCTTGGAGATGTGTGCATGTGTACAGGTACTTAAGAAAATGCCTCCTATTTGTGGGATATGCCTTCTCGGTGCTAGTCTCTAGCCCCTGGACTATTGGTGGTAGGATTGGGGTAGTCAAAGAATGGGCCCCTCTAGGATGGGTCATGATAAGATTCATGGTGGTATTCTACTAGGATTTGTACCTCAGACCCAATATATGACCTTAGATCCATGTAGATTTTTTTTCAGGACACAGGTAAAGGAAATGGAAATATGAATATTGGTTAATATTCATGATTAACGTCGTCCTTTGTTTTGTAGAGGAGATGTATTCTAATGGAGTTGGATCATGTAGAGTTGTTTTGGGATTTTTCTTTCCATTGGAATGTATGTATTATTATTTTTTGGCCTTTCCCCTTTATTTTGGGTTTTGTGTTGACTTTTTATACCATGTATATTTCCTTTTTGGCATGCTTTAATATGATATTGTTTATTATTTCTACTAGTATTTAATTCCTAAAATGTATGTAGTATTTTATTATGTTTAATATAATGATATTAGAGTGGATTTCTTGTTTATTTTATGGTCCATTATAATTTACATTGGGAAAAACCATTCCCACGTAGATGTTCATTGTTTTTGGTTGATCGTATTGCAATTAAATATTTTATTTCATCCTTAAACCACTATATTAAACTAGTTTTGTATTGAAAATTGAAAATAAAATAAAAAAATTAACATCACATTTGATTCAACCTTTTAATTATTTAACTGTTAAAAATGGAAATTTTAATTTTTTTATTACATAATAGGAGGAGGAGATTTGGAGGAACCAAGATGATATAGAAGGAAAATGGGCCAAAATTCATGGAATCCCAATGACATATGTACAATATTTTACATATTAGGTGAAATAAGTGCATAAAATTTGGATAAAATTTAGTTATATGCTCCAAGAATAAATGGGATATAGCTCATCTCAAGACACCCAAACTCAATTCGTCCATCTGTTATCCCAAACAAACTGATCTTTCCAAAGCATCGAATCTATTTGAAGTAAAACATTTATTTCGATAATTTGAACATATATACCATTATATATGTCCAATGGATTCTAAATTTTACATGGTGTTAGAAATGAGGTACTAAAAAAACACTTTTATTTTATCAGTCTTCATAAGGCATGATATAAGTTCAAATTTGAGATACAATTGGTATTTATAGATATTGGTTCCCAAAACAACCTCTCATTTTGGATAAAAAAAAGAGTAGATTTCTTCCATTTTGGAGTCCCACATGATTCCTCTCATCAAATTGGAGGTTCTAGATCTCCCTATACTCATAGAGATAGATTAAATGAAGAAGGTGATCCAACCAATATTACTCCTCCTATAGATGGTGGTCTAAATAGTGAGAGTTCATTGTGATGGATATAAACATGTATCAAAAGAGTTTTGATGATAATATTAGATACTGGTTTGGATTAAATTGGGTTTTAAAACATTTAATTCTATTTATCTTACATTATTACATAGTTTAATGCTTGTTTTGATGCATGTTATTGGTATGCTCTTAATTTCTAACTGATTGATGTGAGGGTTTGAGTGTGTGACTTGTATTGTTCTGATTCAACAACATAAGAACCCTTTTATTAACTACTTTATTTTTTTTCTAAATCATCTTTGGAAGTTATAATACCATGAATAGAGGTTAGAACATCGTAATATAATTGTTATGTTGAGGTTGGTTCTACTTGCATTAATACAAAAGCATATATATTAATCATGATTCTGATTAATTTAAACCAATAATTTACTCCAAACCTAAATGAATCTATAAGAAAAATTTACTTTAATTTTTTTTAGTGAACTCAAAAAAAAAACCTTTATATCATATTTTTTAAAATTCACATTTTTTAACTTTTAAAATATTTAAATTCAGTTATTTTATTAAGAATATTTTAAAATCACCCCCAAATTTTAGTTTTTTTATTGAAAATACACCACATAAACCACAAACTATCTTTGAGATATGACCTTGGATCTTACTTAGACTATATATAATTATTTAAAAGCAATTAAATTTTACATTTAATCACAAAAATATCAAATTTTATCACCATTTCTTGGGAGTGCTTCTGTTTTTAGTGCGCATTTTTGATAAAATATTTGTAAATTTTGTGAATATTTTTTGTCTGTTTTATCCAATAACATTACATATATTTTTTTATTGTAATTTTTTATTTTGTAGGTTATATTAATGGCACATTATTCTCTAGGATATTGACATCCTTTCAACCTCAAATCAGATATGATCCTACATCAGGGTCACTGAGACACATAGGACAATCCCTGGAAAGAGGACATGCCATGCCTTGAAACTCTTATAGACCCATCTTCTTATGTAAATAAAATAGAAACTAAACATAACAAGTATAAAATGTAATAAAATAACTGAAATCTAAAATAAATCACTTCACCTGATGCTAATATCAATCCTACATATATTCATGCATAAGGTGAACAACCACACTTCGAACTAAAATCTGGTTTGATTCACCTATATCCAAAATTTCCTGGACATGCTCGAGAATACCCACATAATAATTTAAAATAAATTAATCTTGTGTTTTCAATGTTAAAACATGCTAATGTGGATAAATTTTTTTACGATCAGTGAATTACCTTTCTCATTAAAAGGAACTACAAAATTTTGGTTATACTACGTTAACTCCCCAATTAGAGGCTAGGAATACATGAAATGCCTTTTTATAGAAAAATAATTCCCAACCACTCTAACGACAAAAATATGGAAATAAAATTTTGGAACAATAAAGTACAATGGGGAAACACTTCAAAAATATTGGGAACATTTTAAATGTATTTTTTCAAGTTGTCCACACCACTAAATAAATGAGAAAATTTTAATACAATTATTTTATGAAGGTTTAATTCCAAACGATCATAACATGATTGATATTGATATAGGTTATGCCTTATAGACATTAACCTGATTATTGTATAGAAACACATTCAGAACATGGAACAAAACATGCAATAATTTGATTTAAGGACCAATATACCAATTTGAGGTGTCCATGAGGTGAAATCTTCCAAATTTGAGAATAAGGTGGATATGAAGTTTGAATAGGTAAGTACCCTACATTGAAAATTTTCTATTTCCCAATGGAAATATCAACGTCCTCATATAATTCATTATGGTGTCTGTTCCACAGACACCCACCATTAGGACCAATTCCCTCAACTGATAGAAACATCTGAGAGTTGTGAGGAAATATTCCCAGGTTCCCCTATAACCAGCCTATTAGGAAAAAACCATAATATCCCTATAACTATATATATAAGGATAACCAATAATATATAAATGGGGGGGGGGGGTATTATAAATAACCTCAATAGTCTTGAAACCACCAAGGGTAGGGAATTCAACCCCAACCACTGCCTATAAATCTTCAACCACCATAAGGCCTTTACAACAACCTCCTCCGAAACCCGATTCCAACCATGGGGACATGATGAAAAAAATGGCTGAAAATAACCTCCAATTACAAAAAACCCATCCAATCTACCATACAAGACCTAAAAACATTATTAGGACAACTTTCCAACTCAGTGGAAAAAATCCAAAGTCAAGGGTCAAGATGACTACCATCCCAACCTATTTCCAATCCCTAAAAAGTTAATGTATGTGATATCACACTATGATGTGGTAAGAAAATTTATCCTTACATTAATTCAACACATCAGGTATTCCCTCATCTTGAAAAATATCTTTCTATACCCTCAAAAGATTCAATTTAAGAAAAAAACAAGAAGGGTAAAAATGTTTTTAATGAGGATTGCCTTGAAAAATCCATTCCTCTTCCCTTTCCCAAAATACTCTCTAAATATAATAATTTTTTGACAATTTAATTGATAAATTGATCATGGATACATTTCAAAAAGTACAAGTTAACATTCCACTCTTGTATGAAGTTAAAATAACTTCTCACAATTCGAAATTTCTCAAATAAATTTTCCTCCACAAACAATTTTTGAAGGGGAATGAGGAAGTCAACATCAGAAGGAATGTATCAAACTTGATATAATTATAGATTCCAACCAAATTAAAGGATTTGAGAAATTCAATGATACCTTGCCCCATATATGAGACATTATTTTCTAATTCAATTATTGATTTAGGTTCTTTGATAAATTTTATTCCTCACTTTGTGTATACTTATCAATATGATATATGGATTCAACCAAGGGGAATCACTATGAAACATTCAAAATAGAGAAAAAAACACCCAACATGAGTGATCAAGGATGTCCTCATGTGGGTAAATAATCTCATCTTTAATATATACTTTTACATTCTTGATATGGTAGATAACTAGACCCAAGGACATGATACTTTCATACTTAGAGAATTTTCCTTAAAACAAATACAATCATCAACATTAAAAAATGGTATTCTTTATATATATTTTGGTGGAGAAAAGCAAATTTTCAATATCCATGATGCTATAAAACACCATATTAAATTCCACTCTGCTCTTTATATCTATTAGATGGACGTTCTCTCCCGTGACACACAAAAACAAAATTATCTCCTTGAACCACACTACGATGTGTTTTCAACTTCTTCATTATTTGATGATTTGGGATTTGATTCATCTTTTTAATGGTGTATGGGTTTGAAATCATGTAAATATTGTGTTTTAGTTGAATATATATTGACCATTGAGGATCCTATGATCATAAATGACACTAATCAGCTTGTAAAAGCTTATTTATCATCTAGGGATGTTACTATTGAGTAGTTAGATGAGATCATTGACCTATCACTTTCACATTAACTCTCATAAATCAAAAATCCCCATGACATGGAACTTAAACCACTACCTCAAAATTTAAAATATTCATATATTGGGAATTAAGATAAGATTCCTGTCATCATTTCTTGTTAAATCCCTCCAGAGAATGAAGTATAATTTCTTAACCTTTTGAGGGAGTATAAAAAAGCTTAGGGATGGGAAAATTCTAATATTTTTGGTATTATCCCATCAATTTCCATGAATCATATATTTTTAAATGATGAGGATAAACTAGTGAGGAAGGAAAAATGTTGACTGAACCCAAACCTCCTAGATGTTTTTAAAATGTAGTTAACCAAATTATTGTGTCACGACCCGCTCCCACCAAAGATGCCCCTCTTGAGCTGGCAATGGTGAAAGGGAGATAATGACCCCGGAGTCCCGCCTCTAGTAGGCCCCGGGGTGGCGACTAGCACCAAGAGTATGAGTTTTCACAAATATGGGAGGCATTACCCATTTTGTTATTTAAGATCGGTAAATAGGACAAGTCAACCACCAAAAAGGGAAAAGAACAAGTGTATAAAAATAAACCCAAACCAAGACCACATGCATGTTTAAATTTTTTTATAACAAGGTACAAGTACAAGAAAGCTCAAAAGTACAATACCAATAGAAAACAAGAGTACATCAACTGCAACAACTACAACTGTCTGACTAGTAGGGTCCCGCACGACCCTGGTAGTCCTCCTGGAAACATAAAAGTAAACGTAGGGTGAGCATACAAGTATAATCAGTAGATAAACCTAAAGCGCTCGTGCACAAGTGGGGGAGACATCCTAATGTCCGGTGAGAACAACAAAATAAACCTAGCAAGGAATTCCTTCCACACAACCTCACCAGCCACACTCACCAAAAACACAATCACAATAGGTTGTAGTATATAAGAAACAAGAGTATTGGGTACCCCGCACCAGTTCCCTTTAGTTAGCTGCTCTTCCTAATGACGAACATCCTGACGCTGCCACACTCTCCTCGCCCGCACACACCTGGGCCTCACCACCACGTATCCCGCCCGCACACACCTGGGCCTCACAACCACGTATCCCACACGGACACACCTGGGCCTCACTACCACGTATCCCGCCCGCACACACCTGGGCCTCAAAACCACGTATCCCGCCCACATACACCTGGGCCTCACAACCACGTATCCCGCCCACACACACCCAGGCCTCACAACCACATATCCTGCCTGCACACACCTGGGCCTCATCCCAAAGAATCTTGGGAAATAGTAGAACCTGCCCAAAGAGTCTTGGGCTAAAACCACCCCAATCGAAACCTACCCGAAGAGTCTTAGGTGTAAGGTCACCTCAAGCCATCACAGCCTAGGGGATAATGAGTAGGAAGGAGCTAGTAACTAAAGGGAAAAACACCCTCTCCCATGAAATGGGAGTGTACGGCACTAAGTTCTCAACATGGATGGGGCGCCATAAAACACAAAGATACAGACATATATATATGTATAACAAACACACATCCGAACCTATGGCTTCTAAAAAGATAAACTGAGCACATGCCTCGGCACTGCTACTAAGAATAATGCATACAACAAACAATCCAGAAACCCCATTTAAGTTTTTATGTTTCAGCAGAATTAGTTTATTTAGTTCCTTAACTACTGGGCAACTATCCACAACCAGTCATATCGATCGTTCGTAAAACATATCCCTGCCATCCACAAATCAAGTTAGGAAAACACAAGCAACACAACCAAGTCCCTCTTATTATCCAACAAACCCCATTAATTATTATTCCCATTTCATTACCATTCCACACCATTCATTAACTCTCCCACTTTCATTTATTATTCACAACTCATAGACCGTTCACACTCAACCCCATCCCTGCAGCCCCACTGCCAACCACCATAACCACAAACATACCGTACATCAATACCCCTTTAATACCATTTATTGCAGCCCCAAACCCATCACTAACATAACATTCACACCAACCCACAACCAAGTCAACCGCAGCCCCGCTGCTCATCCGATCCGCAACAACCCACAAAACACCCCCATCACATGCCACGTATCAAAGCCAACACCCACATGTTCATTATTCCATTTTGTTCAACCGGGGTGATCACACAAGGGTTCCAGATTTTAAAACAGCCAAATTTAGGTGATTAACCAAATTCCACATTCCACAAGGTTTCATTCACAAAAACGGTCTAGAAGATAGGGCAACATTTAATTGCACAAGCAAAGGCCCTGAACACCCGTTATTTTAAGTAGGTATAAGCCTATTAAATTCACAACATATCAATAGGATAAACAAAGATAAACATAAAAACATCCCCATACCCGTTATTTAACAAGTTATTATCTTTATTTATTGGTTCAACCGTATATCAAGAAAACAAGAGGATACCCACCCTGCATGATTCAAAAAAGAGAGAGACAAAGGTAAGATCCCTACCTCTACAGGTTCTGATAACAACGCTCCTCTCCGGATCAACTTTAGAAGACATCCGTCGGCATCCGTCACTTCTGTCAAGACACGGAAAAAACTCCATGGGTGGAAGTTGGAAAGGAAAGGCCGAAGGAAAGACAACAGATCCAAGCTCATAAGTTCCGCCTCATTGTTACGATCTCGTGGCCGCTGATGGATCATAAATCGGAGCTCAGACGAAGAAGTTATGGAAGAAAGAGCCTTCGAGTCTATTGGGAGAACTCTGCTCAGAGGAAAGGGGAGGAGAGGGGTTAGTTGAAAAGGAGGAGGGGACCCCTCCTTTTATAGGTGAGAAAAGAAAAATTACATGGCATTTACTTTATGGTACATGGTGTGTACTCGGTTATTTCACAAGGTATCCACGCGGCTTCCAACACGGCTCCACGGTCGTTGACTGGTCAACACACGGTTTGGAGGTAACGCATACGCGGGGAAGGACTACACGGAGTGTAGTTTGGAAACAGGGTGTGTACTCATTTATTTCAGATGGCAAAGACAAAGTTTCAACATGGTACACGGTCATTGACTGGTATTGCATACGTGGGGAGGGACTACACAGCGTGTAGTTTAGGGTACACGGAGTGTACACATTTACTTCACACGACAAAGACACGACCTTCCACATGGGGTATACCCGGAGAGGGGGGTACATGGCGTGTACTCACACTACACGGTGTGTAGTTTAAAAATTCTGAAAAGTGTGGGAAAAGTCCATTTTACCCTCAAGAACACTTCGTGGCCTTCTTTTTGACAAAGGAATGGGCCGGAGAGGTCCAAGCCATTACATCAGATACCTCTTAAAACATTATCATCCCCAAGAATTCAAAAACCATCCTAGAGGAACCCAACAAGATACCTATTAGGATTCTCGTTATAACAGGAACCCAACCAACAACCCTAATCATATGTGTTCGGAATTCCTTCTCCAATGTCGAGATATTATCTGCTTTAGGTGGCACTGACTCGCCTGCACGGGTTTAATCGCATCCTCATTAATGCGCCTCGATTAAGAATTGGGTCTTCCCACTTTCATACATTAGGATTTTCCAACTTACACTACCCCCAACACCGCACAACCCACACAATACCCGAACACATGGTTTGGGGAAAATTACTTTTCCTATGTCGAGATATTATCCGATTTAGGAGGCACTGACTCACCCGCACGGGTTCAATCGGATCCGCATTAATGCGTCTCATTTAAGGATCAGGTTTTTCTCTTTCCACACATATTCGAACATGTTAAACATTACCAGGGAACAAGGAAACAAAAGGTATCACAACCGACAAGAAAAGCATTCCATATATCAAAGGTACAGAGTATAACATCAACAAAAAGCTCAGAAGAACAAGGGAAAACAGAAGTCAAAACAACTCCGGGTACTGAGAATGCATCTGGGTCTCCCGCTCCCAAGTGCTCTCCTCGAGGCCACCATGCCTCCACAACACACGAACCAAGAGAATGGTTCATCCATGGAGCACCTTCTCTTTACGATCCTCGATTTTGACTGGTCCTTCCTCGAAGGTCGCGTCGTCTCCCATATCTAACTCTCCCCAGTCGATAATGTGGGAGTCGTTGTGTAAGTACCGACGAAGCTGGGAGACGTGGAAGATGTCATGAGCCTTCTCTAACTGAGGTGCCAGGGCCAGCTGATATGCCACCTCGCCGACTCGCCTCAGCACCTCAAAAGGTCCGACAAACCTAGGGGAGATCTTACTCCCCTTCCCGAACCTCCGTTACCCCCGTTGAGGGGAAACCTTTAAGAATACATGATCTCCCACCTCGAACTCCAAGGGCCTCCTCCGATGATCAACATAAGACTTATTTCGGTCCTGATCCTCTTTCATCCTCTCCCGTACAAGCTGGACTTTCTCTGTGGTGCTCTGTACTACCTCTGTCACAAGAGCGCCTGTCTCACCGACCTCTTCCCAGAAAATGGGTGAACGACATGGTCTCACATACAAATCCTCAAACAGTGCCAAGCCAACAGTAGAGTGGAAGCTGTTGAGGTAGGAAAACTCTACTAAAGGCAAGTTTCGTACCCATGATCCTTCAAAATCTAGAACTCATGCTCGCAGCATGTCCTCCAGCATTTGGATAGTCTGATATGTCTGCCCATCGGTCTGGGGGTGGAAAGCAGTTCTAAGGCGTAGCTGGGTGCCGAAAGCATGTTGTAACACCCTCCAGACTCGTGAGGTAAACCGAGTATCCCGGTCAGAGATGATAGTCTTATGGACTCCATGTAACTGCACAACTTCGTCTACGTACCTCTGTGCTAAGGTACTCACAGGGCCTGACTCCTTAATTGCTAATAAGTGAGGTGATTTCATCAGTTGATCCACCACTACCCAGATAGCATCATAACCACCATGAGCTATAGGTATTTCTGTGACGAATTCCATTGAGATGTCATCCCACTTCCACTCGGGGACATCTAAATGATGCAACAAACCACTAGGAACACGGTGTTCAGCCTTCACTTGCTGACACACTAGGATTTTAGCCACAAACTCTGCCACTGCCCGTTTCACCCCGGGCCACCAAAACTATTCCCTCAGGCCTCGGTACATTTTTGAAACACCTGGATGTACCGCCAAGGCTGATCTATAGAACTCACAGAGAACTTCCTCACGCATCACCTCCAGAACAAACAACCTTTTATGGAAAAGCATCTGATGTTGGCTGTCCTCTGACCATCCCTCTGGAGCGTTTGCCTGATCGACATGATCCCGCATCACTTCCTCCTTGGAGTCTCCCCACTGAGACTCTTCCACCTGCTGCAACAAGGAGGAATGCACCATCATATGAAACAAACAGCCTCTAACACCTTCATCCCTTGGATCCAAGTGCAAGGCAGCCAACTCTCCTATCACATTCCAAGCATCAGAGGATTCCCGAACCACTTCCTTATGTGACTTCCTGCTCAGGGAATCAGCCACAACGTTTCCCTTACCTTCAGTGTAAGAGATCTCGAAGTCATAGTCTTGAAAAAACTCGACCCATCTCCACTGCCGCAAGTTCAGGTCACGCTGGGAGAAGCTATAACGTAAGTTCTTGTGATCTGAGAAGACCACAAAGCACTCCCCAAGGAGGTAATGTCGCCACAACTTCAATGCGAACACTAATGCTGCAAGCTTCAGGTCATGGGAGGAATTGTTACGCTCGTGAGGGCGCAACTGCCTAGAACCATAATAGATCACACCCTTCTTCTGCATCAACACACACCCTAGACCAAGGCCAGAAGCATCACAAAACACCTCATACAACAACCATTCCTCTGGAAACCTGAGTAAGGGAGCACTAAACAACTTCTCTTTCAGGTAGTCCAAACCCTTCTATCACTGATCGCTCCATAGGAAGACCTGGTTCTTCCTTTTAAAAGCTTTCAGTGGAGTAGCAACTTGAGAGAAGTCCGAAATGAACCTTCGATAGTAACCTGCTAACCTCAGAAAACTACGATCTTCTGCCATGCTCTTGGGTGCTACCAAAGAAACAACTGCCTCCACCTTCGACGGGTCCACTGACACTCCATGATGATACACCACGTGCCCAAGGAAGTGTACTTCTTGTGTAAAGAACTTAGACTTCGATAATTTTCCGTAAATCTGGTGGTGTCGAAGGACTTCTAAGACTGCCCTGAGATACTCAACGTGCTCCTCCTCTGATCTTGATTAGATCAGGATGTCATCGATAAACACAACGACGAACCGATCCAGAAACTCTAGGAAGACAAAGTTTATAAGTCCAATGAACACAGCTGGTGCCTTCATAACTCCAAACGGCAACACTAAAAACTTGAAGTGCCCATACCTACACCTGAAATCCGTCTTCGAGATGTCACTGTCCTTCACCCTCAACTGATGATATCCCGATCGTAGATGAATCTTAGAGAACCAAACTGCTCCCCTCAGCTGGTTGAAGAGATCATCTATCCTTGGAAGGGGGTAGTGGTTCTTGACCGTTACCTGGTTCAACCTTTGGTAGTCTATACATAGCCTGAGAAAACCATCTGCCTTCTTCAAGAACAAATCTGGAGCACCCCATGGCGATACACTGGGTCGAAAAAAACCTTTATCCATTAGATCATCAATCTGAATCCGCAAATCCCACAACTCTGAAGGTTCCATCCGATAATGGGCCATTGAAATCGGACGGACACCTGGCTGTAAGTCTATCCCGAACTCAATATCACGTCGGGGGGGGGGGGGGGGTAGAGTCACAACCTCCTTGACAAAAACATCGTGGAACTCCCCAACAACCTCCAGGACATCCATCATCTTTGTATCAGCTGGAACCACTGATAACCCGCCTAACAAGGAAAGGAGAGGTTCCACACACTGACTTCCCACCTGATAGCTCCTCTCGCTAACAACAGATATGCGCTGCCCATCCATGTCGGAGAAGACGACTTTTCTCATAAATCATTCGATAACGACACTAATAGAAAACAACAAGTCGATGCTTAGGATGACATCATATGGCTACATCTGTAATAGAAGAAGGTCCCCAGTAGATCGATGTGGTCCCAATGTCATCCCACATCCTTGGAAAACACAAGATATGCTGGTCTAGCCTCCAACTTGTGTACTCATCACCAGTGGTATGGAAAGTCTCTCTCCGTCTAGTCCCAAAGAATGGGCTAGACCAGGTGCAACAAAGGAGTGGGAAGCTCCCAAATCGAACAAAGCATAAACAAGAGTGTTGAACAAACAAATCGTACCTCGCACCACCTCTGGTCCTGCTGGAGCTGCCAACTCTGCTACGTGCAACTGTCCACGCCCAGCTCCTTTGCCTCTCTGATATCGTCCACCTCCATGACCATGCCCTGGTCGAGGTCCATGTGGAGAACCCTGAGCTTGGCCTTCTCCCGAAAAGTCTTCCCTCAGAAGAGCATGGTCCTGCTGCTGCTGGAAGGGCCTCGCTGGTAACTGGTGTTGCTGAGGCGGGCGCTGAACTTTCCCACCTCCACCGTACTGAGCTCGGGTCGGGAACCGATCCTGAATGTGCCCAAAACCTCCACAAGAAAAACACTTCGGTCCTGGGCTCGTGAAAAAGGGACGAGGACCCGAAGAATTGAACTGGAACTACTAGGGCCTCCTCCCCACTGGCCTGAACCTGGAAGGTCCCGTCATAGGAGACCTGCTGCTGGATGACTTCCCCTTCGACGAGCCCAGCTGGATCCCCTCTCGTGGTGCACCTCCCAGTGAGTGCATCCTCTGTACAACCTCTGCCTTCTTCTGTACCTCCAATTACGTCAGAAGGGTAAAGGGGGTGACATCATACTGGAGCGAAGGAAGAAGAGCCTCCTCCAAACGTCTCGCCCGAGAATCATCATCCGGAAATAGATTCGGAGCAAAGCGCAGGAGGTCCTTGAACTTGATCCCCAACTCTCGTACAGACATACTCCCCTGGTGAAGGGAGAGTAACTCCTGCCACTTCTCCACCTTGATCATGGAAGAAAGGAATTCCTCTCGGAATTCCTTCTCAAAGTCATCCCACGGAACCTCTGCCTCTATCCTCTCTCCGAGGTAGAGCGTCCACCACTGTTGCGCTGCACCTCTCAGCTGACTGACTTCTAGGGGAACCCAGTACTCTCTCAGAGCATGGATCAAGGTAAAAGCGATCCCTATCTCCTCAAGCTACCCCTATGTCTCCGTATCCGAAGTACTACCCTTGTACTTCTTGAGGGTCTTCCGCTGGAAAGAACAGAGAGTCTTCTGCCACTGGCTATCTTCCTCCTCTTGGTCAATCCTCAACTGATCGACCGCCTGAATCTGCTGGCCCTCGGCCGTCTGAGCCACTCGGGGATGACGTCCAGGTGCCATAGCTGTACGGTAAACAAAGGTCGCCTAAGCCCAAGTAGTAAGGAAATTTCTCAAGGTTTTTATTTTATCATTTTTATTCCAATTTTATTCCCAGAACACCCAAATCAAGTAAAACACAGTCATGGTGATGCATGTACCTTCTCTAGGGTCTCTACCCTATAATCAATGTGGTCTTACTTGGTCATTCGGTAGGCTCAGAGTCCTTGCATCGGATCACGGGGGGCCCTAAAATCCCGTGTCCTAGCCATTTTTCCCTAGGCTATGTCACGCACCAAGATTAACTGACACTATTTCCCTACCATCCCATGCAATCCTCACTGTGCCTAACTCCAGACTCCATCCTATCTCTCAACCTTTAGCTCTGATACCATTCTGTCACGACCCCCCCCCCCCCCCACCAAAGATTCCCCTCCTAAGATGGAAATGGTATAAGGGAGATAATGACCCCTGATTCCAACCTCCAGTATGCCCCGGGGTGGCGACTAGCACCAAGGGTATGAGTTTTCACAAATATGGGATGCATTACCCTTTTTTTATTTAATATCGGGAAATAGGACAAGTCAACCACCAAAAAGGGAAAAGAAAAAGTGTATAGAAATAAACCCAAACCAAGCCCACATGCATGTTTAAACAATTTTATAACAAGGTACAAGTACAAGAAAGATCAAAAGTACAATACCAACAGAAAACAAGAGTACAACAACTGCAACAACTCCAACTGTCTGACTAGTAGGGTCCCGCACGGCCATGGTAGTCCTCCCGGAAACCTGAAAGTAAATGTAGGGTGATCATACAAGTATACTCAGTAGGGAAACCTAAAGCTCTTGGGCACAAGTGGGGGAGACATCCTAATGTCCTGTGAGAACAACAGATGAAACTTAGCAAGAAATTATACCCACCCAACCTCACCAGCCACACTCACCAAAAACACAATCACAAAAGGTAGTAGTATATAAGAAACAAGAGTATTGGGTACCCCGCACAATTTCCTTGTAGTTAGCTGCTCTTCCTAATGGCGAACGTCCTGACGCTGCCACACTCTCCCCGCCTGCACACACCTGGGCCTCACAAACCACATATCTCACCCACACACACTTGAGCCTCAAAACCACGTATCCCGCTCACACACACCTGGGCCTCACTACCACGTATCCCGCCCGCACAAATATGGGCCTCACAACCACGTATCCCGCCCACAGACACCTCGGCCTCACAACCACGTATCCCGCCCGCACACACCTGGGCCACACAACCACATATCCTGCCTGCACACACCTGGGCCTCATCCCAAAGAGACATGGGAAATAGTAGAACCTACCCGAAGAGTCTTGGGATAAAACCACCCCAATTGAAACCTACCCGAAGAGTCTTAGGTGTAAGGTCGCCTCAAGCCATCAAAGCCAAGGGGAGAAGGAGCAGGAACGAGCTAGTAACTAAGGGAAAAACACCCTGTCCCCTGAAATAGGGGTGTTCGGCACTAAGTGCTCAACATGGGTCGGGTGAGATAAAACACAAAGATACAGACAAATATATATGTATAACAAACACACAGGCCAACCTATGTCTTTTAAACAGAGAAACTGAGCACGTGCCTCGACACTACTACTACGAAGTATGCATACAAAAAAAATCCCGAAACCCCATTTAAGTTTTCATGTTTCAGCAGAATCAGTTTATTTAGTTCATTAACTACTGGGAAACTATCGACAACCAGCCACATCGATCTTTCGTAAAACATATCCCTGCCATCCAAAAGTCAAGTTAGGAAAACACAAGAAACACAACCAAGTCTCTATTATTAACCAACCAACCCCATTAATTATTATTCCCATTTCATTACCATGCCCCACCATTCATTAACTCTCCCACTTTCATTTATTATTCACAAATCATAGACCGTTCACACTCAACCCCATCCCTGCAGCCCCACTTCCAACCACCATAACCACAAACATACCGTACATTAATACCACTTTAATTCCATTAATTGCAGCCCCATAGCACATCACTAACATAACATTAACACCAACCCACAAACAATTCAACTGCAGCCCTGCTGCTCACCTGATCCCCAACAACCCAAAAAACACCCCCATCAGATGCCACGTATCAAATCCAACACCCACATGTTCATTATTCCATTTTGTTCAACCGGGGTGATCACACAAGGGTTCCAGATTTTAAAACAACCAACTTTACGTGATTAACAAAATTCCACATTCCACAAGGTTCCATTCACAAAAACTGTCTAAAAGATAGGGCAACATTTAATTGTGCAAGAAAAGGCCCCCAATGACCGTGATTTTCAGTTGTTATAAGCCTATTCAATTCACAACATATCAATAGGATAAAAAAAGATAAACATAACAACTTCCCCATCCTCATTCTTTAACCAGTTATAATCTTTATTTATTGGTTCAACCGTATATCACGAAAACAAGAGGATACCCACCCCACATGATGCACAAAAGAGAGAGACAAAGGTAAGATCCCTACCTCAACAGGTTCTGATAACAATGCTCCTCCCCAGATCAACTTTAGAAGACGTCTGTCGGCATCCGTCACTTCCGTCAAGACCCGGAAAAACCTCCTTGGGTGGAAGTTGGAAAGGAAAGGCCGAAGGAAAGACAACATATCCAAGCTCATATGTTCCACCTCATTGTTACGATCCCATGGCGGGTGATGGATCGTAAATCGGAGCTTGGACGAAGAAGTTATGGAAGAAAGAGTCTTCGAGTCTCTTGGGAGAACTCTTCTCATAGGAAAGGGGAGAAGAAGGGTGATTTGAAAAGGAGGAGGGGACCCCTCCTTTTATAGGTGAGAAAAGAAAAAGTACATGGCATGTACTTTATGGTACACAATGTGTACTCGGTTATTTCACACGGTATCCACGCGGCTTCCAACACGGCTCTGCGGCCGTTGACTGGTCAACACACAGTTTGGTGGTAACGCAAATGCGGGGAAGGACTACACAGCGTGTAGTTTGGACACATGGCGTGTATTCATTTATTTCACATGACAAAGACATGGCTTCAAAACGGCACATAGCCGTTGACTGGTAACAGGTACGCGGAGAGGGACTACACGACATGTAGTTTAGGGTACATGGCGTGTACCCATTTACATCACACGGCAAAGACACGGCCTTCCACACGGGGTATACCCGACGAGGGGGGTACACAGCATGTACACACACTACACGACGTGTAGTTTCAAAATTCTGAAAAGTGTGGGAAAAGTCCATTTTACCCTCCAAAACAGTTCGTGGCCTTCTTTTTGACAAAGGAATGGGCCGGAGAGGTCCAGCCATTACATATTGTATACTGGTATCATTTACCCTATCTATAATAGCCAATGGATTAGTATAGTACAAGTAGTTCCTAATAAAACTAGTCTCACAATAATTAAAAATTATAACAATGAGTTGGTTCCAACCTGTGTGTGGAATAGTTGTTATGTCTGTATAGACTACTGTTTACTAAACCAACACACTTGAAAGTACCATTTCCCATTTTATTTCATTGACAAGATGCTTGAGAGGCTAGAAGGGAAGTTCCACTATTACTATCCTGATGGGTATTCTGAAAACTTTTATATCCATATTTTACCCAAGGATCAAGAAAAGACAACCTTTAATCTCCCCTTTGCCAAATTTTCATATAGAAGGATTCCATTTTTTCTATGTAATTCTCTAGGTACTTTCCAGCAATGCATGGTTAGTATTTTTTTGAATTACCTAGAGAATTACATTGAGGTATTCATAGACTATTTCACTATATATGTTTCCTCTTTTGATCATTTTTTATTAGTCTTAATTATTTACTACGTTACTGTATTGAAAATAATATTGTATTAAATTATGAGAAATTACATTTCATGGTATGAAAAGGTATAGTACTTGGACACGTCATTTTCGAGGATGGTATCCAAGTAGATAAATCAAAAGTAGACATCATTTCTTTCCAACCAGTCCCCTCTCCTGCTTACTTCAAAAATAAAAAGAATTTATTTTTTTATAAAGACGATGAGGATGATTTTAAAAAATAGAAATTGAGTCTCACATAAACCCCAATAATCCAAAAAACTTGGTGGGATTTTCCATTTGAGATCATGTGTGACACCTCTAACTATACAGTTGGATAAATCATATTACAATGGGTCGATCTATCTCCACATGTCATAGCCTATGCCTCAAACACAATGGATCCTACCTAATAAAAATACACAATAACAAAAAATAATTCATTTACATTATGTTTACCTTAGATAAATTCAGATAATACCTTTTAGGGTCCAAAGTAATTTTATTCTCATACCATGCAACCCTTTGGTATTTTCTTAAGAAACTAGATGCCAAACCATGTCTCATTAACTAGATGCTTGCACTTTAGGAGTTTAATCTAGAAATTGGAGATAAAAAGGAGTAGATAATGTGGAATAAAAACACATTAGTAGGATTTTATCACCATCAGACTACCATGATGACTCATCCATCCTTATTGGATAATTCTTATCTGATGAGAACCTTTGTGATGTAGTGGGCCTTACCCCTTCGTATATATAAATTGTAATTTTTTTGGCAGAATTTGGGGTCCCACATATTATAGCATGTAAAAATCCCAAATAGTTAATAATGATACATGATGGTAAATTTGGGATGAACCATACTTGTGGAGAATTTTTAGTGACCATGTTGTCCATTGGAGTGCCCCCAACATTGAGTTCACCTCTATTTTGAGCTTCTTCTGCACTTTGGATTATGAGGGCCACTTTGGCTCTAAAAGTACATATTTAAAGGTCCTTAACTATAGAATTTATTTTCCAAAATTTAATAGAGATTATCATAAGTTTTTTAAGTCATGTACATGATGTCAATTCACTTGGAATATCTCTAAGAGAAATGAAATGCCTCGACAACCCATGTTATTTTAGGATATCAATGATGCATGTGTAATTGACATCACAATACTTTTCTAAATTCATTTGTCTTTGTATACATATTATTTTTTATTTAATATATCTATAAATTAAAGGAAGAAAAACCTATAAAGATTTATGACTCTTGAGTGGTTGTTGATTTGGTGAGATGTCAACATTTCAACAGGTTTAGTTTTCTAAGATTTAGCATTAGTGATAAGGGTTCAAAAAAATTTTAATCAAAACATGAAAAAATATCTATATTTATGGGGTTTTAAATAAATTATCTACTACATATTAGCTCTAATATTATGAAAAAACATAAATTTCAAAGAAATAAGTTATGAAAATATTGAAAAAATGGTTCAATCCAATACGAAATATTGGAGTTTACACTTGGATGATGTACTTTGGGTATATCATAAATCTTTTAAAACCCCAATAATTATTTCACTGTTTAATTTTGTGTTTGAAAAATATTATCACCACCATTTGTAGGTAGACCACCATACATATTAGGCTATTAAACAATGTAATATAAACCTCTTACATACAACTGTGCATATGAAGTAATAGATTTAGGAGTTGGAAGAAATTCACAAAGACTCATATGAGTACTATTAGATTTAAAATAAGATAACCAATTATTCCCATGACCACCTCATACTACATTATCAATTAAAAATTGGGAATAGGGTACTCCTTTACAATATAAGGCTAAAGTTACATTTATGAAATCTTTATTCCTACTGGTTTGGACCATAAACTATTTGTAATGTATATCCATTTAGTGTTATATAGGTTTAGAATGAGAAAACCAAACAAAAATTCACTATTAATGGATAGGGGTTGAAACACTTCCATAAAATCATTATGGAGTCCCTCGTATAGGTACTCCATATTCAAGAAGAAACATACTAGTGAAATATATTAGGTTTTATGTAATACCCCAGGTAAATAAAGAATATGACATTTTCATATTTATCCATATTTTTGAATAAAATATTAATATTACTTTAAATGGAATTCTATGCTCGAGGGCGTACCCAACACGCAACAACGAGTTTCTTTGAAATCTTACGTTGCACACTAATAATAAAATAATATTATTTTAAAAGGTAGTTAACGTCTAGCCGTTGTAATGGAGGGAATGAACGGAACTAACTAAAAAATGATTATATATTTTTGTCAAATATTTTTACTTTTATCCAATAAATGTTGGAGGCTTAAAATGCAAATGAATCCAATTTTAAGCATAAATATTCTAATATTCTTTAAAAGGTCAATTAACCGCCTTTTGATGGAGAACCCTTTTTAAATATACTTTTGAAACTTTTATATGTTTTATTTGAAAAAATAAAATCCTTCTTCAGAATATGGACATCAAAATTTACTTTTTGTAAAATTTCGTTATTTTTCCGATAAAGATCATTTTTATTGAAAATGTTGCACTTTAATTCAAAACCTCCTTTAAATCTGATTTATTTATATGGATAGATTATATTTTTAATTTATATTAAAGTGTATTTAGAATATATTTTTACCATTTAATATAATGGTGGTCATTAGAATTAATTTCACTTTGAAATTGGACTTAAACTAGTGTCAATCTTTTAATAGATACTGTTTCTTAAAAACACTCTATTTGTTTTGACAGTGGGAATTAATTATTAAATTAATTAATGAAATAAATATGTTTTGAATTTTTTAAAATAGACATCATTTTTGAATTCGTAATATCAAATATAGCTTCGGGTGAATTTTTGGTATTTTTCTGAAAAACTTCAATTTTTGATGAATAGTGAAACCACTAAGTGGTAGTTTAAAAACTGATTTTTCGTTTAAATAAAAATTTACCACTTCTGTGATTTGAATTTAAAAAAACCAATATACATGGTTGTCATTAAGATGTAAAATGTGGTTCAATGGGATTAAAATAATTTTTTGGTGAATAGTAACTTTTAAGTTTTTAATCGCGATTAGAGGTAATTAGTGTAATTTAAGGTAAAAATAATGTTTTAATAATATTAAATGACCTAGACACATGTCCTACCCTCACTGGATGTTTCATGGCCTACCAAGACAATCCATGGGTCAACTTGGAGACCCCATGGAGCCACTTTGTTTGGAAAATGACATAAATAACTTTTTATTTAAAGTTAAAATAAAAATGTCACAAGCATGAGTTGTTTTACTAAAACAATTTTTAAATGGGGTTATAAAAGTCTTATTTTTGACTATAAATATTCATTAGAAATATAAAAAAATTTCCTACATCATTATATTTTTTTATAATTTTTATACATTAAATAAATTAAATTATTTATGACATCATGATGATGCAGCGATTACCTCATTAATAAAGTATTTAAATAAAATGAAAAGATAATGTTAAAACTATAACATACAATTTTCATAGTACTATTGGATGAGTATATTTAGAATCCTTACCACCTTATCCTCGAAATAAATCAATATGGGACCTTTAAAATCTGAAACTCATTTGATAATAAAGTAACATTTTGTAACTTTCCAAGAGTTCCCCTCCTCTCCTCTTATAAAAGGACCCCACCTCTACCACCTTACCCACACCTTTCAAGCCTTTGGCTCGGCAAAACCCTGATCATTTTGTCTCTCCACATCCCTCTATTACTCCTAGAAGCCTCACTTTTGGAAGAAGTCTTCCCAAGGAAGCCTTTGAGCTCAAATCAAAGAGAGATACCCGATTTTAAGGTAATGTCTTCACTTGTGTTCTTTTGTTTTATTTTGATTCTCCAACCCCCTAAACTATTTTTATTCATTTCTTTTGTAACAACTCCAGTATCTTCAATAATAATAGGATGTTTTTATAATGAGGATTCGAGCTAAACTTACACAAACCTACATCTAATGGTTAATGAACATACTGTTTCTGTGGATGGTGAATTTCTGCCCCACGAAACGATGATTGTTCAATATTCTTTTAACACCCTCAAAGGTGACTATTAAGATGTCACTATATTTATATATTATATATAATATGTTTATGTTTTACTTAAGCTTCTGTATTTTTCATTTATGGCATACCTTTATGGTTTCCATTATGGTTAAACGTGATATCTTGATTTTAGGAAGTGCGGACTACCGCCCCCTCAAAGTGATTTGATTCGTTAATACCATATTTGGTATGTATAAAGGATAGGTTTAATGATATTATATATGATACCATACTGGAATTATAATACTATTATGTATCATTATGTTTTAATTCTATTAAATAAAAAATATAAATGGATGTAGCGTTCATGCGTACGTACGACTTACCGTCTCCATGAACGGTGCATTTCATTTCTTACCTCTAAATGTTATATTATAAATGCATGAATATAATGGATATATATTATATATATGACATCTACTTAATGAATATAATTCTGGATATAATATATATTTTACCACATGAACAACTTGTAATTATAAAGAGTTTATTTTTGACTCAAGTAGCAATGATCTACAAAATGACCATCATTAACTTAAATAATTACATAGTGTTCATATAATGGTAGTAAGTGATATAAAAGGAATAATGAACTTGAAAAAGGTTCTTAATAAATATGAAATTAACTCAAGTTTATTATTCAGTAGGTTAAAGAATGATCGAGTCAAGTCGGACCCAAGGTAAGGGATCCTACCCCTCTCTTTCTTTTTAAGTACACTCTTTTATGTCATTCCTTTTAAGCTCATCTTTCTTATGATTGGGATATACTTTTATATTACTCTTACTGTATGTTTTATGTTCATATTATGAGAGACCCTATTTTCTCTCATCAATCCATTTTGGAAGTTTAATTGGCGCCGTTAGGCTACCAAAATTTCATAAGGGGATTTTTATCTCACTTTGTGTTTCTGTGAGATTCATGCTACATTTGCCAATATTTCCTTTTGAGTGGTGTATGTAATATCCATTATTCTAATCCTTGTGTAACATAATTTAGTTTATGAGTATTTACATCAATGTTTTATAGTCCTTCTTTCATGGGGTGTACGTTTCGAAAGTTACCCAAATCGGTAAGGGAACCTTTCACCCTCCTCTTTTTAAAAGACTTCTTTTGTTATGTCTTTTAATTTTCATCTTATTATGTGGGGATATGTTCTTATATATCCTTATTTCTATAAATTTTATGTCCAAGTGACGATATACCCTTTATATCTCTCATCAACTCTTTTTCTAAAATTTGATGTGACGCCGTTAGGCTGTCATGGGAACTTCTTAACCCAATTTCGATTTCTTTGGGTTCAACATGTAGTAATTGAATATGTCATCCTTTGAATATGTGTGAATGACCTTTGATTATTTTACACATAATATACACTTATATTGGGTGTATTTATATTTGTCGCACATAATTTTGAGATTGATTTATCCTTAATTTAAGGATACTATCTTTATAATGGATTTTATCTCAATTTACATTTCCATTGAGACTTCATTGTTGTTATGCAAAAATTCACTCTTATATGGTGTATATAATTTCATTTGGAATATTATATCATGATTCCCTTTATTTTCATGATATTATAAAGTTTTGATTAAATATTATTCCTCAATTATTATATTCAAGTGTTTCTCATTTTGTTAAAAACCCTTTAACTAAAATATCGTTTTAAATGTTTTAATGATTTAATCATAAAAATATTTCTCATTAATATCCATGTTTTAAAAATGGTTTTAAGGATTTATTTATATGGATATTAATGGTTTAAAATATTAAAAGCTTCAATGTGGTATGGGACACTTTGATTTTAAAATATTTTTTTTAAATGTTTTAAATGGTTTTGAAAATGGTTTTTAGAATGGATTCATTATTTAAATATCTTAAAATGTTATATTGTTATTGAAATGTGAGAATGTTTTCATTCCTTTATGCTTAAGTTATGTGCTAGGATTATGTTATGGTTCTTGGGCATTTTTATGAATATGGGTGGTTCCGTGATAAACTAAGGGCGGGTGAGCCCGATATAGGTCTCCAATGCATTGGGTAATGCGGAGGAGTTAAACGTTAAGGTTTCTCCGAAGAGATTTAGGGAATATACTATGATGGGTATTCCAAATGTAACCAAGAGGGTTACTCCCTACGTAAGAATGTTATGAATGCCTCAAGTTACCTTTATTTCTTATCATTTTTATGATTTATTCATGATTTTATGTGGTATGTTAAAGTGCTTTTATTTTATGGGTAAAGTATTTTTTCATTATTATGTATATATGTACTCATGCTTCCATTCCATACTTTTTATAACCCTTACTGAGCTTTTTATACTCATCCCATGTTTTTGAAATGTTTTTCACAGGTCAAGGGAATGGTACATGATATGATGATAGTGTCAAGGAAGTGTCAAGAAATAATCTACGTTTTATTTTAAATATGTTTCCGTTGATGGGAAAATGAATACTTTCTTTTATGTAACCACTTTGTTTGAATATGGAATGTAATGCAAGTTTTATGATCTAATTCTCTAAAGCTCTAAACCTTAAAAGGTCCTCAATGTGTAATCATGTAAAAACTCAATATTAATTAAGGTTTAAGGCTAGGGCCTTATAGTTGGTATCATAGGTCGGTTTAGATAACTTTAGAGGTTAGGGTATTCTATAAGAATAAGTGACATTACTATAATGGCTAGGATTTCAGAAGGAGTCATAGTTTTTAGATAAAGTGAATGAGTAAGTATATCTTAGTTTTTATCTTCCTCATTAGTACATGATGATTTTGATGATATACACACACTGACATTTCTGTTTTTAGTAAATGGGTGGATCTAACAGGCACCAAAGTGACAATGGGTTTGAAGGAAACTGTGGTGGTTCTCTGATTAAGAGACTGGATGAATTTGGAGATTCAATGAGGAATATCATGGTTGTTCTAAACCAACTATCAAGGAGTCATGATCAACCACTTGAAACTTGGTGAGTTCTCTAATGCATCATGTACTAGATGACCAACTTGATGTGGAAGTTCAGGTAATAATTATAAAGGTAACCATTAGGGTTTATATGATCCTTACTTTTGAGGTAATTATGGGTTACTATATGTTATGACGGAATATGAACGACATGAGATAAACTTGAGGTTAAATTATGTTATGGGTAATTTTGAAGATGTTATTGTATTTTTGGGGAATGTAATAAGAGTTATATAGTTTTGGAAAAAGGACAACACGCAGACCACGTGACAACCCATCGCGTCGAACAAAGTTGTGGGAATCGAACCCACAACCAAAGTGCGACTGGTATTTATCGCCTACCACTGGACTACGTGAAGTCCCTGGTTAGTTTGACTAATTCTTTTTAGTTATATTATTTTAGGAATCAAGAGTAAGTTTATTTTGGGTTATCTATGGAAATTATTAACCTATCATGGATGATATGTGATTAGGTTAATTACTTTTAAATATGAGACTTTAAGAGAAATTAATGTTATTTGGAGATAAATGTTAATTTTTACCTTGGATGACTATGTGATTAAATCCTTCAAATATTTGAGTTTCAATCTTAGTTTGGTTTACTTTGAATAATTTTATGGACAAATTGATTATTGAATGGTCTTTGTTGAACTTTGGGTATTATTTGACATATTTTGGAGATTAAGAATAGATTTTTTTTTATAAAAGGATTATCTTTTTTGGGTATTATCTGATCTCATACTAACCTTTTTGGTTTTAGTTTTGGTTATGGTCTAAAGACATGGGAAGTATATTGTTCTCATTTTTGGATTAGGTGATTCTCTATAAGTTGATTATAGCTCTCTTAATGTAAACAAGTCATCCTAAATACACATCTTTTGGAGAAAATATGAGTTTGTGTAAGAAATCTAGTAAAAGTTGAAATTCAACATGAAAAGTAATTATGTGTCCTTATGTTTTAGTTAAGCTCAATAATAAATTACTCAATGAAAAGTAACTTAAAAAAATGATGTCCGTTAACTTTTCCTACTGGGGAATCCAATACCGTTTAACCCATCACAAGTTTGTGATGTTCTTATGGTTAACTTTCTCCTTGACATGTTTAATGTCTCTCTCCATCAGAACATGACCCTTTGTTTTCTCCTCCATATCCATATTTTCATACTTGAAATCCTAGTATGGGTTAACTCGGGTGACATTTGTACTTCTCTCCCATTCTTTTAAAGTGATAGTTTTTCTAACTCTTGTTCCGATGTGGGATTTTCAATGAAGCTTCCAAGTGAAATTTTAAAATTGCGAGGACGCAATTCCCAAAAGGGGGGAAGGATGTAAAACCCCAGGTAAATAAATAATATGACCTTTTAAAATTTATCCATATTTTTGAATAAAATATTAATATTAGTTTAAAGGGAATGCTATGCTCGAGGGCGTACCTAATACGCAACAACAAGTTTCTTTGAAATCTTTCGTTGCACTCTAATAATAAAATAATATTATTTTAAAAGGTTGTTAAAGCCTAGCAGTTGTAATGGCAGGAATGAACGGAACTAACTACAAAATTTTTATATATGTTTTTCAAATATTTTTACTTTTATACAATAAATGTTGGAGGCTTAAAATGCAAATGAATGCAATTTTAAGCATAAATCTTCTAATATTCTTTAAAAGGTCATTTAACCGCCTTTTGATGGAGAACCCTTTTTAAATATACTTCTTAGAATGTTATATGTTGTATTTGACAAAATAAAATCCTTCTTTATAATCTGGACATCAAAATTTACTTTGTGTAAAATTTCGTTATTTTTCCGATAAAGATCATTTTTATTGAAAATGTTGCATTTTAATTCAAAACCTCATTTTAATCTGATTTATTTATATGGATAGATTATATTTTGAATTTATATTAAAGTGTATTTAGAATTTATTTTTACCATTTAATCTAATGGTGGTCATTGGAATTAATTTCACTTTGAAATTGGACTTAAACCAGTGTCAGTCTTTTAATAGATATTGTTTCTTAAAAACGCGCTATTTGTTTTGACAGCGGGAATTAATTAATAAATTAATTAATGGAACATATTTGTTTTTAATTTTTTAAAATATACATCATTTTTGAATTCAGAATATCAAATATAGCTTAGGGTGAATTTTTGGTATTTTTCTGAAAAACATCAATTTGTGATGAATAGTGAAACCACTAAGTGGTAGTTTAAAAACTGATTTTTCGTTTAAATGAAACTTTACCACTTCTGTGATTTGAATTTCAAAAATCCAATATAAATGGTTTTCATTAGGATGTAAAATTTGGTTCAATGGGATTAAAATAATTTTTTGGTGAATAATAATTTTTAAGTTTTTAATCGCGATTAGAGGTAATTAGTGTAATTTAAGGTAAAAATAATGTATTAATAATATGAAATGTCCTAGACACATGTCCTACACTAATTTGATGTTTCATGTCCTACCAATAAAATCCATGTGTCAACTTGGGGACCCCATGGAGCCACTTTGGATGGAAGATGACATAAATAACTTTTTATTTAAAGATAAAATAAAAATGTCACAAGCATGAGTTGTTTTACTAAAACAATTTTTAAATGGGACTATAAAAGACATATTTTTTACTATAAATATTCATTAGAAAGATAAAAAGCATTCCTACATCATTATATTTGTTTTATAATTTTTAGACATTAAATAAATTAAATTATTTATGCCATCATGATGATGCAGTGATTACCTCATTAATAAAGGATTTAAATAAAATGAAAAGATAATGTTAAAACTATTACTTACACTTGTCAAAGACCTATTGGATGCGTATATTTCGAACCCTTACAACATTAGCCTAGAAATACATCAATTTGGGACCTTTAAAATCCGAAATTCATTTGAAAATAAAGTAACATTTTGTAACATTCCAAGAGTGCCCCTCCTCTCTTCTTATAAAAGGCCCCCACCTCTACCACCTTACCCACACCATTAAAGACTTTGGCACGGAAAAACTCTGCTAATTTTGTCTCTCCACATCCCTCTATTACTCATAGAATACTCACTTTGGGAATAATTCTTCCCAAGGAAGCCTTTGAGCTCAAATCAAAGAGAGATACCCGATTTTAAGGTAATATCTTCACTTGTGTTCTTTTTTTTTATTTTGCTTCTCCAACCCCCTAAACTCTTTTTATTTATTTATTTTGTAAAAAATACATTATTTTAAATATACTAGGTTGTTTTTATAATAATTATTGGAGCTAAAATTACACAAACCTACATCTAATGGTTAAAGAACATACTGTTTCTGTGGATGGTGAATTTCTGCCTCACGAAACGATGATTGTTTAATATTCTTTTAACACCCTCAAAGGTGGCCATTAAGATGTCACTATATTTATATATGATATATAATATTCTTATGTTTTACTTACGATTATGTATTTTTCATTTATAGCATACCTTTATGGTTTCCATTATGGTTAAACGCGATATCTTCATTTTAGGAAGTGCGGACTACCGCCCCCTCAAAGTGATTTGATTCGTTAATACCATATGTGGTATGTATAAAGGATAGATTTAAGGATATTATATATGATACCATACAGTAATTATAATACTATTATTTATCATTATATTTTAATTCCATTAAATCTGAAATAGAAATTGAAGTAGCGTTCATCCGTACGTACGACTTACCGTCTCCATGAACGGTGCATTTCATTTCTTACCCCTAATTGTTATATTATAAATGCATGTATATAATGGATATATATGACATATATTATATCTAATTAATGAATATAATTTTGGATATAATATATATTTTACCACATGAACAACTTGTAATTATAAAGAGTTTATTTTTGACTCAAGTAGCAATGATCTACAAAACGACCATTATTAACTTTAATAATTACATAGTGTTCATAGCATGGTAGTAAGTGATATAAAAGAAATAATGAACTTGAAAAAGATTCTTAAGAAAGTATATATTAACTCACGTTTATTATTCAGGAGGTTAAAGAATGATCGAGTCATGTCGGACCCGAGGTAAGGGATCCTAACCCTCTCTTTCTTTTTAAGTACACTCTTTTATGTCATTCCTTTTAAGTTCATCTTTCTTATGATTGGGATATTATTTTATATTAATCATACTTTACTTTTTATGTTCATATTATGAGAGACCCTATTTTCCTCATCAATCCATTTTTTAAGTTTAATTGGTGCCGTTATGATACCGAAATTTCGTAAGGGGATTTTTATCTCACTTTGTGTTTTCGTGAGATTCATACTACATTTGCCAATATTTCCTTTTTAGTGGTGTATGTACTGTCCATTATTCTAATCTTTGTGTGACATACTTTAGTTTATGAGTATTTACATCAATGTTGTATAGTCCTTCTTTCATGGAGTGTACGTTTCGAAAGTTACCCAAATCGGTAAGGGAACCTTTCACCCTCCTCTTTTTAAAAGTCTTCTTTTGTTATGTCTTTTAATTTTCATCTTATTATGTGGGGATATGTTCTTATATATCCTTATTGCCATAAATTTTATGTCCAATTTATGAGATACCCCTTATCTCTCTCATCAACTCTTTTTCTAAAATTTGATGTGACGCTGTTAGGCTATCAAGGGAACTTCTTAACCCAATTTCGATTTCTTTGGGTTCAATATGTATTTATGGAATATGTCATCCTTTGAATATGTGTCAATGAACTTTTATTATTTTACACTTAATATCCACTTATATTGGGTGTATTTATATATGTCTCACATAATTATGAGATTGATTTATCCTTAATTTAAGGATACCATCATTATAATGGATTTCATCTCAATTTACATTTCCATTGAGACTTCATTGTTGTTATGCACCAATTCACTATTATATGGTGTATATACTGTCATTTGGAATATTATATCATGAATCCATTTATTCTCATGATATTATAAAGTTTTGATTAAATGTTATTCCTCAATTATTGTATTCAAGTGTCTCTAATTTTGTTAAAAACCCTTTAACTAAAATACTGTTTTAAATGTTTTAATGATTTAATCATATAAATATTTCTCATTAATATCCATGTTTTCAAAATGGTTTTAAGGATTTATTTATATGGATATTAATGATTTAAAATGTTAAAATCTTCAATGTGGTATGGGACACTTTGAGTTAAAAATCTCTTTATTAAATGGTTTAAATGGTTTTGAAAATGGTTTTTAGAATGGATTCATTATTTCAATATCTTAAAATGTTATATTGTTATTGCAATGTGGGAATGTTTTCTTTCATTTATGCTTAAGTTATATGCTATGATTATGTTATGGTTCTTGGGAATTGTTATGAAGACGGGTGGTTCCGTGATAAACTAAGGGCGGGTGAGCCCGATATAGCTCTCCAATGCATTGGGTAACGCAAAGGAGTTAAACGTTAAGGTTTCTCCGAAGAGATTTAGCGAATATACTATGATGGGTATTCCAAAAGTAACCAAGAGGGTTACTCCCTACATAATAATGCTATGAATGCCTCAAGTTACCTTTATGTCTTATGATTTCTATGATTTATTCATGATTTTAGGAGGTATGTTAAAGTGCTTATGTTTTATGGGTAAAGTATGTTTTTATTCTTATGTATATATGTACTCTTGTTTCCTTTCCATACTTTTTATAACCCTTACTAAGATTTTTATTCTCATCCCAAGTTTTGAAATGTTTTTCACAGGTCATGGGAATGGTACATGATATGATGATAGTGTCAAGGAAGTGTCAAGAAAGAATCCATGTTTTATTTTAAATATGTTTCCGTTGATGGGAAAATGAATACTATATTTTATGTAACCACTTTGTTTAAATGTGGAATGTAATGAAAGTTTTATGATCTAATTCCCTAAAGCTGTAAACCTAAAAAGATCCTCAATGTGTAATCTTGTAATAACTCAAGATTAAGTAAGGTTTAAGGCTGGGGCCTTATATTTTATACATACATCCCACATTATCTTTCCTTATAACGAGGATACTAAACACTCAAGGTGTGGGGTAATGGGTAAATTCCTGAGTTAGTTAGTATTTGTTATCATCTTTCTTCATTTTTATCTTTTTCGCTTCCTGTATAGTAGTTTTACCTTCCCCCTTTTTTGTTGGAATACTCATTTTTATACCTACTTAATCAAGTAAATTATTGAAAATGCATGATGAATTTTTCTATTTCATATTGTTTTAACATTAAATGAAAACTTCATTCACCGATGACCTTTGAGTTTTAGCAAAAATTTAACATTATGGTGTGATTTTTTAGTAAATTGGTTGTTTTAGATGATAAAAATGGTTTCATCTATATGGATCCTTTGAGATTATTGATTGAATTTGTGTGAGTAGTTTGTTGGTAAATAATGTCACTTTATATCTCAACACCATATTATACTAAACTATGAAGTTTGAATTTTTCTACTTAATAGAAGGTAAATATAAATTAGGTTAATTTTTATATGATTCTAAAATGATTTTAACATATATTTATCCCTTATTTGATCTTTTCTATTACTATATCAGATTGACCTATGCATTTGTACCTATTATTTGAATATTATACGCCCTAAAAATAGAAAAAGGAAGAAAAACACAAATAAATAATGAGGGGAAAGATGAAATGTACAAAATATGGGGATATCTAGGTTTAAAGATTATGGATTAACTCTAGGGAATTCTTAAGTTAGTGGTTCTTGAAATTTTATTCTATAAGATACTTGGAAGCTTCGGTGGAAAAAATATGGTAATCATACTTTTTTTAATATAACATATATTTACTAGATAGAAAGTTTAAATAATATTATGAAATGGTTTTCACAAACACCCATGGATATTTATTTAAATGGTTAACTTTTTTATTCCATTATAAGACTAGTATTATACATCTCCTTGAAATTTGTTTCGATACAGTTTACGAGGAATATGTTTCCATGATCACTAAGAATAACTTCTTGTTATTTTTTTTTGATTATATCACATCACCATAATGAATGAAATATTATTTGAATGTTAAATATTTATGAATTTGGGATTGTTTCTATTCATAATTCTCAAAAATATGACTTTTCCCAGGAGTGAAAATATTTAGGTGTGGGGTTGTGATCGCACTCTGATTCACTGATTTATTTCACCCATACATTAATGTTTTAAATTATTTTTTATTGATAATTAAAAATATAATAACAAATTTAACACATAATTTTATTCAATTATTTAATTTTTATCACTTTTAAAAAATGAAAATATTACATTTTTTGATTATTACATTTTAGGAGGAGGTGATTTGGAGGGCCAGAGTTGATATAGAAGGAAAATGGGTCAAACTACATGGAATCCCAAGTAAATATGTCTGATATTATATATATTAAGATAAATATGTGCATAAAATTGGGATGAAATTTTTCTATATGATTAAAAACGTAGTGTTACACAACTCATATAAAGACACCCATGCCGAATTCATTTATTTGGTTAGCCAATGAAACTAATATGTCCAGGGAACCGAATCTACTAGAAGTCAAAATTTTGGTTTATTGATTTTACAATATCTCTCCATTATAGATGTCCAATGGCTTTAAAATTTTATAGAGTTATATAAAAGAGTTATTATAATAAATCTGTTCTTTTTTCTAAGTTGAGATAATTCCTTTAACTTGTATAAAATAAAGACACAAGTGGTATGTCTAAATATGGTTTCCCAGAACCACCTCCCATTTTGGCTATAAAAGGGATCCTTTGGAACCTAATTTTAAAGTTAAACAAAAGAGTTATGTTTTTTCCATTTTCGAGTTCCATAGGATTCTTCTCATCACATTAGAGGTTCTGGAGCTCCCCATCCTCATAATGATAGATAAAATGAAGAAGGAGATATACTCGAGCTTCCCCCTCCTCTGGATAGCGAGATTAATAGTGGGTGTTTGTTGTGAGGGAGATACCCATGTGTAAAGGGAGTTTAAATGATTATATTAGCTACTATTTTGGAGTAAATTTAGTTTTAAAACACATAATTCCTTATATATTAAATTATTCTAAATTTTAATTCTTATTTTGATGCATGTGATTGGTAAGCTCTTAATTTTTAACTGATCAGTGTGAGGTTTTGAGTGTGTGAATTGTGTTGTTCTGATTGAAAAACACTAGATTAATTTTATTACCCAATTTATTTATATTTAAATCTTATTTTGAAGCTTTTATACCATGAATAAGGTGTGGACCTAGTAAATACTATTTTAATGTCTAAATTTGGGTATACATGAATTAATATAAAAGATTAAAAATTAATCAAGACTCTGATTAATTTAAATCAAATATTTAATCCAAACCTAAATTAATATCTAAGAAAAAAGCACCTAAAATGTGAGTAGTGAACTCAAAAGGACCCCTTTATCTCATATTTTTCAAAATACAATTTTTTCAACTATTAAAATCATTAGGTTTAGTTATTTTATGGAAACTATTTTCAAAGCACCCCCACTTTTTAGTTATTTTTATTGAAAATACACCATATAAACCACAAAATCTCTTTGATAGATGAACTAGAGTTTTTAATATACTATATATATTCATTTAAAACAAATTAAATTTGACATGTCACGACACCACAATCATCAGTTCTTATCACCGGGACATGGTGATCGGGAACGTTCTTCAGGCCACATGAAGGACCGAATCAAGTGATGGGTCGAATCAGAATGTGTCAATTCATTACAATATCCAATATTAAATAACTTATAAAGTGAGTGTAAGACCTATTATAAACATCCTTCCTATGGAAAATTTCATAACCAACAAACCTTCCCTTTTCAATCTGAAGGTGCAACCCAATAACCCTACCATTTAGAGTTTGAGGAAAAACTAAGAACACATACCTTTTATATTGGAGGTATAAAAAATACAAGAAACTTCTTTAATTGATGTATAATTGATGAAAATATGATTTAATAATGGAAAATCATAAAAAAACATGATTACAAATAAAGGAAAATAGAAATAATAAAACTCAATAGCCTAGAAAACCAAAATAGAAAAGTGTAGAAAGTTTATGCAGCTCGATCACTTCAAAAACATGATTTATATAATTTTTCTTCTTGATATAAATTAAAATAGTTTGATAGTATTAGATTCAATATAAAACATTCAACTTTATATCCTCCATTCATATCTCTCCTTCATCCAGTTATTTATGTCTTAATTTATAAAGCATACTACAATAATTAGTTCCTTGATGTTTCCTAAATCATGAATGAGAGTTGAATCAGGTGACTTTTCTATGTTTTGACATTTTCATTGGTGCTTTAAAAATAGTTTCCATATATAAATTTCATGTTTTAAACCCTCAAAGGAAAAATAAAATAAATCATGAAACATATATGTATAAGAAAATAAGATTCCACGACATGAAAGAATAATACACCATGAGACTAAAATATTATCTGAAATTATTTCAGATAAATATTTTATAATCACTTTACTAAAAACAATTAAACTCAAAAGAAATAATTTCATAAGATTGACTAATATATAAATTTCATAAGTCATAATAAAAATTCATAGAAATCATTTAGTACATAGAAAAATAGGGTAAACTGATTTTTATATGATTAAATAGTAGTTTGTGAGGATCATATATGTGTTTATAAGTTTTAGTTTACACGTTTTAAGGATATTGTTGACATTTTAAATATAAAATAATTGTTAAAAATTTTAAAAAACAAAAGTTTGTAAGGGTGATTTGAAATTTCATAAATTTATTTGAAGTGTTCATAATTGTAATATTGAAACTTCATAAGAGTGATATGACACTTTGAAAAATACATGATGTTAAAAAATCTAATAAAAATTAATAAAGAGTACGAAACCTATCTATTATTCCATATTTATCAATTCATAAGCCTTTATAATCCAAATTACATAACTTTACTAAAGATACAGACATCAAAATTCCTAAAACATTCAATACTATACATAATATAGTTAAACATAACAGAACACATTGAAATATGAAATATAATATGTTTAAATAGAATGTGCAATATAATTTTAAAAAAATATAGAACATAACATATTTTACTTTTCTAAATTCCTGACACATATTATATTTAAACAAAAGCTCGTTAATACATAATATTCTTTAACTTGAAAAATATTATAATTAATAAAAGTTTATTATATAATATCCTTAAGAAACATATGTAATATATTTTTCATCTTCTCTGGATAATTTATACGTAATATATTTTTATGATCTGAGAGGATACATAATATAATTTACTTAGTGAAAATATTAAAAATTGAATATGTAATATTTTTATAATAGAGTAAAGACGATGTATATGAAGTTTTACTTTATGAAAAAAAATATAGAAAGCTCAAGATGTGATATTATAAAAGGTAATACATAATATATTTTAAACAAAATAAACTCAATATATTAAAAGATTTCCTTTGTAAAAACATTATGATACAAAATTTTTAATGATTATAAAAATTATACATAAGAAGTTATAGAAAATTATTAACACCTTCATACTTATGATTTCAAATCCTAGTAGCGTCAATATAAAAGATATATGACTTAATGAAATATTCATAAACTTAATACATGCGATGAAAAAATAATAGAACTAAAAATAGATATGATAAAGTATATAGGCAAATTATTCCAATCACGTATCACTTAATTAAATCTCAATAAATAATATGAAAACAGAATAAATATAATAAACAAATAAACTCCATCTGCATCAAAATATTTCTTAAAATAAAATAGGTTTTGAGTATAACAGATAAAATTTTGAAATCATAAATATTTTTTGTAATTTATATATAATATTAAGTTTTGGGAAAAAAAATTTTCATTATCAAAATAAAAGAATAAATTTAAAAAGGTTCAAATCTAACAATAAAATACCAATATTGAAATATTAAAATTTTAATAATCAAACATTAACAATCTTCAAATCATCAAGCTCTAAAATTATCAAACAATTTCAATCTCCAAATATTAGACTCTAGCATTCTCTAATAATTTAATTTACAAAAATATTCATTTAAAAAAAATAAATATCCTCATTTTATAAATAAAAAAATTAATAAAAGAATTAAAATAAGTTAATTTAAAAAAACTCCATCATTTTAGGATAAAAATAAAAATGATTTTGTAAAATAGTTTAAATTAAAATATAATTCATTTTAGAATAAATCATCCTCTTTAAGATGAATAAAATACTGAAAAAAAAATCATTCTCAATGTAATATAAAGCACAAATAATAAATTATTAATTCAATATATAAATATATAACTCAAAAAATATCTAAACTAATTGAACATCTCCCAATGTAATGCATACTTAAAATATAGAATTTTTAAAAATGTATAAAGTTATTAAAAAAATTAATAAATATGAGGAATAATAAAATATGAAAATTTTAAAAACATCCTTTTGAATTTATTTTTTATTTTTTGAAGAAGGTATAACTGAAGTCATACGATTTTTCAGTTTTTCCAAAAAATAATTAACAAAAATCTACGACAATACCAATAAATTAATAATAAATAAAAATGAATAAAAATAATTGAATATTTCTATAATACAATTTAGGCTTCCATATTACTATTTCAAATTTATTCTTTTCAAATATCATAGTGTCCAACGGTTTAATATATATATATCAGCCAATTTATCATCTATAGAAATATATTATGAAATAACATCTCATTTTTTATATGATATTTAATTTAATGATATATTACATTAATAAGTTTAGTTTGATTCTATTTAAGGGAATTTATTACATAAAAATAATAAATTAATTATCACAATAAATCGATACTTTATCAAAATAAAAAACAAAATAAGATAATTTTTAATTTATCTTGAGAAAAATAATTTGCATGATCTATGAACTCTACTTCAAAAATAGACAAAGAAACTGATAATTTATTTTCAAAACCCATGGAAATCAAACTATGAACTAAAATATGACACTTACCTAAAGTAATTTTTCTATTAATTCTACATACTCTAAAATCAAAATCTAAAGAACTAATTAAATCAAAAGAGGTTTTCATAGGATAAAACATGCAATGATTAATAGTTCCTTAAATATATCTTAAAATTATTTTAATAGCTTTCAAGTGACATTATTTAGGGCCAGCTTAAAACCAAGTACACATACATACACAAAACATTAAATCAGTTCTACTTTTGATAAGATAAAGAAAATAGACATCATATATTTTTTTAATATTTACTGACTTACTAATAATATAAGAAAATAATTAAAAAATAGTACTAATAATGGATCTCTAATTTTTTCTTAAAATAAACTATAAAACATTCAACTATTTCTTTAGCATACATATGTAGATTTAAAAATATTCCATCTTTTCAATGAAAAATTTAATATCCTAAAAAGAATATTAATTATCATAAAATACTCATATATAAATCAATTGTCATTAAATTAGAAAATTAATTACATTGAAGTTCACTTTGTGATTCAGATATAGTATCATTAACATACATTTCTACGATCAAAATATCATTAGAATATTTCTTAATAAAATATGTAGGGTCCAAGTTTCTTCACAAATCCATTGTTTAACAAAAATTGAAAAATTATTTTATGAAAAGATAAAGGGTATTGTTTAAGTCAATATAGATCTTTATATTTTTTTTAAACATGGTTAAGAAATTTTATATGTCCAGATATAGAGGGTTTCAAAAAAAATTCTTTAGAAATTAATAAATTTAAAAACAACTTTTTACAACAACTTTCTAAATCTTAAAACATTGAAAAGTTGTATAGCATAATAAAATTATAATATATGGTAACCTAGAATTAGGTGAAGAATATTCAACATAATCTATTCCTACTTCATGGTAAATTATTTTGTAACTAGTGATTATTTATTTCTTATAACCTATTTGGATTAATTTAGTTTTTTATGAAAATGAATTTAGTTCCAATATTTTATGAGTTTTAAATGGTTCAAATAAATCCAAAACATAATTTCTTGTAAATTTATTAAGTTCTTATTCTTTAAAAAAACAAAAATTAGAATCTTTTAAAGATTATGGATATTTATTAGGTATAAAAGTAGAAATAAAAGCTGAGTGAGAAAAAAATTCTTCAAGGAATTTGTTTTAAGCATTGTAGAATCAAAATTACCAATCACTAATTCAATATCATAATCTTTATCTGTTTTAAAATTTATTTCATGAGGGTGATATTCTACTTCAACATTTGCATATTCAATTTGATTTACTTCTTAACAAAAATTAACTTCTCTAAAATCATATGTAATATACTTTAAATGTTAAATCTTCTAATTTAATTCATTATCATAAAATTTAAATTTGAAAGATTCTACAAAATCTATAGTTATTTCATTATAAAATCTATAAGATTTACTAAAAATATAATAACATAAAAATATACCTTTTTCTGATTTAACATCAAATTTATCTATTGAATCATTAGTATTTAGGATAAAAAAAATTACATCCAAAAACTATAAAATATCCAATATTTGATTTCTTTTTGTTAAATAATTCATTAAAAAAATTCTAGGTCTAATAAAAATTATATTAGATATATAATAACTAGTATTTATCACTTCATCCCAAAAACAGTTACGTTGATTAAATTTATTAAACACTGATCTAGCTAAATCTATAAATTTTATTGTATTTATTTCAATTAATCCATTTTTATGAGGTGATATAGGTGTATAAAAATCATGATAACAACTATTTTGTTCACAAAATGCATCAAATTCTAAATTTAATAATTTTCCACATTTATTACTTCTAATGGAAATAATTAAATGTTCTCTTAAATTTTTAACTAATTTACATAAATTAGAAAATTTACTATAAGTTTCATTTTTCCGATTTGAAAAATAATACCATGTATATAAATTGTAATCACTAATAATAAAAAATACATATATTTTACCAGCGAAACATATATTTTGAATTAGTTCAAAAAAATCCAAAAGATAGATTTGAAGATTTATTTTTTATTCTTTCCTCTCATGCATGAATTAAAAAATTTATATTTATCTTCTTTGAGTTTATGTAGCTACATTATAGTTTGATGTTTTGTCATCATGTGTATTAATATGAAATTAACATGTTCAATCCTTATATTCCTTAAAACATAATATTTTTCTAAAACTTTAAAACAATTGACATTTTGACTTGTTATCTCAGCAAAATAAAAACACTAACTTTTATCCATTATTTTAACATAAAAAAATGGGAATAATTTTTGAAAATTAAGAATTTATCATTTTATAATTTTACAAAAATACCATCATTAATTAGTTGTTAAATAATAATTAGATCATGATTTAGAAATAAAAATTCACTAAATCATTAAATATAAAATTTGAGTTGTCTATAAATGTTATAGAGGCTTCATCATAAATATTGTATGAAAAAATGTTTGATAATAACCCATTCATGCATTTTGAACATTCAATATCCTTGTACCAAGTATCCTTCTTGAGACTTATTAGGTACTTTTACTAAAATATCAATTAGATATTTTTTGTATCGATGTAACTTTGGGTCCAATGGAATTATTAAATTAATTACTTGGTAACCAAATATATCTTAAACATTTAGTCTTGAGTAATCTTGAATATAATTTCGGATAAATAAATAATTTTTTATGTACTAAATTTGTAAATATTAATGAATATTAAATTTCATAATTTACTACCATTCAACATCTGAAATCTATGACAGTCGATATAATTTATATATTTTCAAAAATAATAAATTTTACATATTATGTATCTATCCATCATAAACAATTACAATTTTTGTTTTATTTAATTTTTTCATAGACATCATTTGGTCACAATTCTCTTTCCATTAAACAAAAGAAGCTAATTGACCCATGAAACATAAAATTTCATTATTCGGGTTTTCCTTATTTTTTGGAGTAATTTATAGATCTTTATAACCATTATCATTATAAATTAGTAATATATTTTTATGTTTCTCATTTTCTTGATGAAGACTTTGGTTTTCTCCAATGTTGTTTTCATTTATTCCATTTAGTTATCTGTATAACTCGCCAATTATTGGTACTAATCTTTATAGTTTCAAATTTTATTAATTCATTTTTCTAATTATAATATTATAAAAATAAAAACCATATTATGAAATAAATCTATCTTCATGATTAACCTCATTTATAGTATCCATTAATTACAGATTTATAGACGCATTTTTATATCCAGATTTATCACTTGAATCTAATTCCTTGAGGCAACTCCATCCAGAAGATTATTTTCTTTTATGTTTTTTCTTGTACTTTTTTTCTTTTCCCTCATGCTTTAATTGTGGGAATCCCACCTTGATGTGTCTTCTTTTTGAATCATAAAATTTTAATTATTAAATATCACTATAAGTATTTGAGTTAACTTTCAGGTTTCATCTTTGATCATCCTTTGGATAATCCCTTTTGGATATCCTTTGGAAACCTTTATTTCTATTAATAACTTTTATACACCTTTTACAAGATGATTTACATTATTTTCACTTCCTAGTATATCATAATCAGAATAACCAAATGAAACATTTATATTATATTTAAATTCATCACCTCTCTTTTTTATAGTTTCTTTATCAGCAATGTTCCTCAAATCCAGTTCATATTATTTCAGTTATCCAATGATTTCATCGCATGTGTACTATTTTCAATTATTGATTTTATTTAGAATAAATTTATTTAAATTCTATTTTTAATAAAGGGATATAAAAGCTCTCCCATCCAACATTGAGTTAACTAAGGCTTCTATAAGTGTTCTCATTCAATTTATAACACTTGTATATCTGTGAAACATTTGACTGACATATTATTATTATCCCACATTGGAATCTTGATATTATACTCTAGTAATTCATCACATTTTTATTTTCATATTGTCTATTATTTAGCGTGTAACATATGAAATTATTCATATGTCTTGTGTAGATTTGCATGCTAAACCACGAATAAAGACACATCTAATTAAAAAATAGTCCAAAATATTCATAACATTTGAATTTAAAATATATTTTACAACTTAATTACTACCCATTGAGTTAGGGTTAGAATCAGTATGTTTGTATTGTTTTACCATTATAGTCCAATAGTCAATACATAGATGATTAAGGTAATATTCCATTATTTCCTCCCACTATTTATAGTTGCTTCCATCAAAGTATGATGGTCTTTGAGGAATCCAAACATCATGTGAATTAAAAGCTAATATCCTAACAATTAACCAATCTAATACTTTATATATTCTAGATCAAGGATTAGATAATCAAATAACATAATAAAAAATTAAAATACTGTTATAAAGGAAAATCTCAAATACTATTTTTTGGCTTAGAGTGAGATGTTAAGAAGGTCGAGGGGGAGGGGTGAATTTTCCAATTTAAAACCAAAAAATATTAAATAAATATAGGTATACTTAAAATATAATTAAGTAAATGTGTAGTGATCAAGTGCATATGGAGTAGAAATAAAATAAACAAGAACTCCATAATTTTTATTGTAATTAGGAAAAAATTGATAGACATATATAGTTAATTTATCTCTACTCCTCAAGATAAATATAATCCATTATAACCTCACTTTTAAAAAGGATTAAAACTCTATTTAAAACCATAATTTATATAAGATAAAGAACAACAAACAATACTTCATTTTCAAACGAAGCAAAAACCAAAGAAAAATTTCTTTTACAGTAAGAGGCACAATCAAGAACAATTTCCTTTTATAGTAGATGTATAACAGTTATACATAACTTTTATAGTAGATTTATAACTAATAAAAACATTATTTTTTATGTGAAAAACATAAACAAAACATAATTAAGAAAAAATAAAAAGATAAAAAATACAAATCAATACCCGAGAAACTAGAATAGAAACAAATATAAAGTTGATGTGACTCAATATTTTCAACAATGAGATTTGTGTAATGTAGATTCTTGATAGTGATCACCATTTTTATTAGAAAATACATAGTATAAAGGGTTTATGTGAAAAAGTGAACAAGGCCTATAAGGATTTAGTTATTCTATCATTACATGAACTACTATAAAATAGGCTTTTAATAGTGCTAAAATGATCTTTATCAGTGCTTATAAAAGCATTGATAAAGTTCCCCTTTATCCACACTTGTAGAAGCATTGATAAAGTAGAACAATGTAGTGTGTTGTAAGAGCACACTACAGCACCAGTGTTGTGTGATGTAATAGCACACCACCACACAAAAAACCCCATGAAATCCAAAAAATAATGTAACAATAAAGAATTTAAATTAAATAAAATTTACAACACAAATACATGAAAAACACTATATTATAGAAATTGTAAACATTAGTTGATACAATTACATAACTAGAAATTATTACATACATTAAAAAAATCAGTGTTCCTTTGTCTTTTGATCCTAACCGTTGATCAAGAAAAAAATGAATGGGTATAAGAAAAAATTTATTATGTTAGTAAAAATATAATGAAATAAGTTAACATAATGTGTTAATTTTAAACTGAACTTTGAGTCTTACTAGGAATACTATGTATCAGATTGAGTTGCGGTTGATTCTTTCATGTCACAACATTTCTTATTTGTCTTCAAGAAATATCTTTATGAAAAGTAATAAATAATTATAAGATAAAATTATAAATAAATTAATTAAGTAAGAAGAGATAGAATGATGAAAAAACAATCTAGGATCGTTTCCTTGGTTTTGGTGATGTGATGCAAGTTTTATACTAAAATGACACTTATATATTAAAAAGATGCACTTTCAGTGATACTGGTAACACCATGCATCAGATTGAGGTGAAGATTATTCCTACACATCTAAAATGACTTATGAATCATTTCCTTAAAGTATCAAAATAATCTGAATGTGGTTGCTTGGTTTTGAGTACTTCACCGGACTTTTTTTAATAAAATGTCATTTTAAACTGGAAACATGCACTTTGAATAAAACTAGTCTAATAATGTGTTGGTTTTAAGTGATACTAATCCCTAAACATAAAAAATGACTTATTAATTATTTCCATAAATTAGCATGACAATCCGGGCACATTTTCTCAGTTTTCAGTGAGTGACACTTTTTAAACTAAAATATCGATTTTAAACTGATAACAGACACATTGAGTCATACTGGGAATATCGTGTATCATATTGAGGTAAACCTTATTCCTATACATAAAAAATTACTTATGGATCATTTTTATAAATTATAAAAACAATTCTAATATGTTTTCTCAGTTTTGAGTAGGTCAGTTGTCCTTTTTACTCAAATTGATGCCAATTTTAAATAAAAAGATGCACTTGGAGTCATAATGGTCACACCGTGCATCATATTGAGGTAAAGCTAATCCAATCAAATCTAAAGTGAATTATGGATAGTTTTTATAAATTATCAAAACAATCATAATGTGATTTCTATTTTTTGAGTATGTCACTTGTCTTTTTTTACTAAAATGTCATTTAAAATTAGCAACATTCACTTTGACTCATATCTATCACAACATGTGTCCATTTGACATGATACCAATTCTTAAAAAAATACTTATGAATCATTTTCCTAAATCATCCAGAAAATCGATGCTTGTTTGATTGGTTTTTAGTGAGTGACACTTTTTAAATGAAAACATCAATTTTAAACTAATAACGGACACATTGAGTCATACCCAGCACATCATGTATCAGATTGAGATGGATTTTATTCCTACATGTAGAAAATGACTTATGGGTCATTTTCATAAATTATTAAAATTATATGAATGTTTTTTCTCTATTTTGAGTTGGTCAATTTTCTTTTTTACAAAAATTGATGTCAATTTTAAATAAAAAGAAGAACTTGGAGTCATACATATCACACCACGCATCGTATTGAGATGTGGTTGATTCCTACATATCTAAAATAATTTATTGATAATTTTTATAATATATTAAAAAACATTAATGCATTTACTTGGTTTTTATTATGTAACTTTTCTTTTTTACTAAAATGTCATTTGAAATTGGAAACATGCACTTTGACTCATACTGATCAAATAATGTATTGTTTTGATGTGAGACCAATTCCTACATTTCAGAAATTAATTATGAATATATTTCCTAAATTATCAATAAAATACGAGCGTGCGTGCTCATTTTTTAGTGAGTGACACTTTTTGAACTAAACTGTCAATTTTAAACTAATAACAGACACATCGAGTCATACCAGGCATATCATGTATCATATTGAGGTGAAGATGATTCGAAAATGTCAAAAATGACTTATGGTTAGTTTTAATAAAGTATAAAATAAATTAAAATGTGTTTTCTCAGTTTTCAGTAGGTTATTTGTTCTTTTAACTAATATTGATGTCAATTTTAAATAAAAAGATGCACTTGGAGTCACATCAGTCACACTATTCATCAGAATGAGGTGATGATAATTCATAAACATCCCAAATGACCTATAGATAATTTTAATAAAGTATCAAAACAATTTTAATATCTTTTTTTGAATATATCCATTGTGCTTTTTAATTAAATCAATGTTAATTTTAAATAAAAAGATGCACTTTTATTCTGATCACACCTTGTGTCTGATTGAGGTGTGGATGATTCATAAATATCCCAAATGACTTATAAATAATTTTACTAAATTATAAAAATAATAATTATGTGTTTTATTGGTCTTGATTAAGTCACTTTTCTTTTTTACTAAAAGGTCATTTTAAATTGGAAACACAGACTTTGAATCATAAAGGTCACAACATGTATCTATTTTATGAGAGACCAATTATTACATGTCAAAAATTATTTATGAATATATTTCATCAATTATCAATAAGATTCAAGAATTTTTTTCTTAGTTTTCAACAAGTTACACGTTTTGAACAAAAGTGTCAATTTTAAACTGATAACAGACACTTTGAGTCATACAGGCCACATCATGCATGAAATTGAGGTGAGGATATTCTTATAAATAAAAATTACGTATAGATCAATTTATCAATGTATGAAAACAATCAAAATAATTTTTATCAGTTTTTAGTATCCAAGTTGTGTTTTATTATTAAATTAGTGTCAATTTTAAATAAAAAGAAGCACTTGGAGTCCCACTGGACACACCGTTTAACAGATTGAGGTGAGGATGATTCATACAGATCTCAAGGTCTCAAAAAAATCTTAACAATTAATGTTACTTTGATTTTGATTGTATTAATTCATTGTACTACCAACACTATATATTGAGTATATGTTCTTAGCTAAAAAAAATTTCTCATTATTAAAAGACTGATGAGTAGAGGATTCTCATGTTCCTATTATATTATGAGAATTCACCATAATGGTAACATTGTATTCCTCTAAAATTATGTCTATCAATAATGAGAAAGGTTTTTTGGTTAAGAACATCGACTCAATATACAGTGTTGTTAGTTTGACAAAGAAAGATAATAGAAACGAAAATCATGGTAACATTGGAAGAAAGAAACATTTTATCCCTTTTGTGGCTTGATACAGATAGTTGAAATCAAAATATGTCTTCCCAAAATATTTGTGGAAGAAATTAATTAAGTATTAGATAATATTTATATGAAAATTAACTTATAAATAGTAGATAAAATGATGAAAAAACTAATTAAATAAGTAAGAGGAATTCAACATTTCATGATGGTTGTATGAATTATTGATATATTTACTTGTTTTCATTATATCAATTTCAGTCTCTAAGTCCAATCTGTCACGAGAATAAGAATATTTGAACAAACCACCACAACTCAAACAAAAGAATCCACCTTTATAAGAAAATAATTATTATATGAGTAATACTAAAAAATATATTTAACCTAAATATGAAACAATATAAAAATTCTATGCAAAATGAATATACTATGAAAACATCAATATTACATTTTTGATTGAGAATAGTAAGTATCTTTTCTCTTACATCAAATTTAGTGGAGGGAACTTGAAGGAAAGCGATAAATGAAACACTGCCTGGGTGAAATGGTTTTGGGGAGGAATAAGTCTATAGATGTTTTGGTGTAGAAAATAATGAAATATTGAAAAACAATATTCTAAAATAAATAAACTCTACAACAAATAATGAAAATTTAATCAAATCTTTATTATATAGTTTTTTGGTAAAATAGAGAATGTGTATCGTAACATTACATTTACATCTTCCCAAAGGGTTTCCATCGTTATAGTTTGTTCTTCTAAGGGATTGGTAACATCATCATGTGAAGAGGTCATTGTCTACATGATTAGTAAATTTTTTATATTAATGTATTAGATATCATTAATATTATAATAAAAACATAGTATATTAAAAAAGTTGTTACCTTCTTGTTGAAATCTATTTCATTTTTTAATTTTTTAGGGATTTGGTTCCTCTATCATGAATCCAAATCACCTCTTTCTGGTCCACTATAACATAAAATACATTGTCTTTATTGTGACTGACATGAAATAATTTTGATTTCCCAATTAAAGGGTCATCCTCGATTGTAATTCATTCAATGGTGAAAGTTATAGAGAATTTTAATTTCCTCATCTCATCTTCTCAACATTTATCATTGCATTTTGTTATTTAAAACACACCATCCATATCTTGTGGACATGCACCTATGTTTCTTGAAATACTCTAAGAAATTTTCATCCATGGTATGACTACTGCTCAAAGTAGTATAAGAAACCTAAAAGAGATGTGGGATGAGTCTGAATGAAAAAATGAAATAATAAATATTTATAAGATGAAGCTTATGAGGATGAAAATTGTACTTCATTGTGTTTTTAACAAGGGGAAATGCCTCCCGTTTGTGTTAAATGCACCATTAGCACTAGTTATTAACTCATAGAAGATTGACTGTGAGATTTGGGTGGCATAAAAAATATTGTATGTGATTCAAGAGGTCCTAGTGCGGACATGTTATGATATATGAATCTTTAGGGAATCTATGAATTCTATAATTATAGAAGAAATATCACTTTTAATACCTTCAATACTATAACTAATACTATTCCTAAATCTTTTAAAATGATCCATCAAGTCTTTCTTAAATCCCCTAAACAAATGAAATCAAAATATAGAAAATTAAGGAGTAATAAAAAACCAAAATATGATAAACAAGAATAATAAACTATCATTCGATAAACTAGAAGATATAAAAATGCATTGATAAATTTTTTTAATAAATAAATATTTTTTTCATATACATGGATGGTAATCAAATATTTATATGGGTGGAACCAATACATGTAGACATAAAATGATTTTCAAGAAGATGAAGAGTAGTCTTTATAGAAATATTTCATTTTCAATGCCATTATGAGTTTTATGGTGATTTTGGGCACATGGTATAAATATTCAGTCATAATGGAATAAATAATAGTAATTATGGAAGATATAGAGGTTTTATGTTGAATGGGAGATGACCCACTCTTTCAAAAATAGTTTCAAAGTGAGATGACTCTTTATAAATATTGGTATTTTTTAATTGTATGCATATAAATTTTTTGTAATATATTTGCATAACATATTTGAATTATATATATTTTTATAATATAATTATATAATATATTTATATATTATATTCTCATAATATATTTATATACTATATTTTCATAATATATTGGTATAATATATTTGTATAATATATATTTGTATAGTATAATATATATATATATTTTTCCACAATGTACTTGTATAATATATATCTAAATTATATTTTTTTAATTTTTAAAATATACATGTGTGGGTGTCTATAAATTTATATATATAATATATAAATATATAATAGATAATATTAAAATATATTTTTATTTTTTTATGTATTCTTAATTTTTCAAATAAATAAATATTAATATTTAAATATTTAACATATTTATATATGTAATTTATTAATCCCATTTAATAAAAATGTATAATATATATATACATGTATATATAAATTACACACACACACACACAAACACATATATTGACATACATAAATATAAATGTATTTATAAACATGTGTGTGAGTCTGTGTGTGTATGTAAATATAATTATATTATAAATTTACCATTGTGTGTGTATATATATATATATATATCATTTTATTGATATGTGCCAGGTGAGGTTGGAAGTCACCTAGATTTCATTCCATAGACCCTATTGTCGATTCTAACAATAAGATAATTTCTTGTTTGGTGTTGTATGTGTGTAGAAGGGTGGCAGTGGCCGCCTGTGCTGGCAGGAGTGAGCACTTGATAGGGGAGTTGGTAATGTATAGAATGAGGGAAAAATGAAGATGAAATATATTCTATTTTAAAATTATGAAAAACTTTAAGGGTCGACGATCTCATGAAGTAGGATTCAATGGCGTTAGGGTGGGCAGGTTGCACAGAATCGACAAGAAGTGAGGGTGGAGAGTGAAAGAAATGATAGTCGTATCTTCTTTCAACCAAACATCCCCAATAAATATTACTAACCCTAGGGATATGATGACGATAAAAAAATAATGATGATAAAAACATAGATCTCGGCAAACAATCAATCAACGAATGTAGATGATGAAGAGAAAATAAGAGAGATGACATTGAAGAATTGAATTGTCTGAGATAATCTAGAGATATCAAAAACCTGAAAAATGTTCAAGCCTTGGATTTTTTTGACCCTTGAATTGTTTGATACTTGGATTTGAACCTTGAAATTGTACAGGCATTGAATTTGAGCCTTGGTTTGAGCTTCAATTCATCGAGGATGAGCGTCGACAGAGGGTGGCTTTTGTAGAAACCTTTGGTATCGTAATGAGTTTGCGACTGGTCAGGGTTATTTAAATAGATTGGGAAACATTTATCAGCTCTTCCAAAGAAGAGATAATAAAGATCCATTTTATCAGTGCTAAACAACACTGGTAAATATACCATTTATCAACTCTAATTAATTAAGCACTAATAAAATATTTTTAATTATACTTATAAATAATTTTTTTGTAAATAGATTTTATAATTATATATATATATATAATAAATATATAAAAATATAAATATTTTAAATATATTATTTATTTAAATATATTTATTATAATTTTATAATCATTTATTTATAATTATATAAATATTTTTTTAAAAATAATATTTATATCACTATATATATTTATATAATTATATATATACATATTTAATAAATATAAATATAAATATAAATATAGTATATATATTCATTATTTAAAATATTAATTATAATTTTATAATTATTTCTTTACTATTGTAAAAATTATTTTAAAAAAAATAATATTTATTTATAAATAATTTTAAAAATATAAATTTATAAAAGTAGTAAATATAAATTTATAGATATATTTATTTATAGATATTTTTACAAATATTTTTAAACATTATTAATGAATATTTAATCTTAAGTGCATAGATGTTAAAAATGAGTGAAATTGAAAAATTAAAAATGAGTATACTTTAACGATATTTAAAAAATGGACAAGTATTATTAATTAAATATAAATTATTAAAAAAATTGATATATATTGAAATAAATATGAAAAAATATTGAAAATATTATAACATAGTAAATAAATATATATAAAATAAATAACAGAAATTGATTAAATTCCCAAAAAATATATATATTTGTGTGAATTATTTACAAAAATGAATTAATTATATATATGTGAAATCAATATAACCCAAATTATATCTATGTTAAATTGACAAAAATTAAATGACATTCAATTATATCCATTACTCTATGAAATTAGTCAGTATTTTTAATTCATATTGTTTTTTAATTATTAACCATTATTCACTAAATATATTACTATTTAATTTAAAGCCTAAATATTTTGTATTATATTAATAATATTTATATACATTCATATATATCTACATATTTAATATATATTATTTATTAATATTATCTTTATTTATTTAATTAATACAATGTTTTATATTATTCTCAAATTAATTATTTTCAATTTATATCTGTTTAATTTTCATATTTCTCATATCTATATATTTAATATATTCTATTTATTAGTATTTAGAATTTATATATAGTACAATCAATTATTAATTTTTATCAATAATTATTTAATTACAATTTTTTTAATATTTATTTAATAAAATAATTTTTATTTATTTTTATTTAATTGTTTAATTTTATTCGGACCCTTATCAGTGCTAAAAAAGGACCAATAAAATATTCCTTTATGGGTGCTAAAAATAAATCACCAATAAATGGTATCCTTTATAAGTGTTAAAAATAAAGCACTAATAAAGGGTACCCTTTACCAGTGCTAAAAATAAAGCACTGAGAAATTGTACGCTTTATCAGTGCTAAAAATAAATCACTAATAAAGGATTCCTTTTATCAGTAGTAAAAAAAGAATAAATGAAAGTTACCCTTTATCCATGATTTTTTAGAAATGAAAAAAGGAACATTTATCAGTACTTTTTTCTAGCACTGATAACAAACAACGCTATTAAGAGACTATTTTGTAGTAGTGATTCCTTCACACTTGGTCTACAATTTTGTTTCCTTCCTGGGTTTTGATTTTGGGGGTTCATGTATTGTTTCAAAATCACCTACACCCTATTAAACATGTTCATTTCTTAGAAAATACCAAGGTCTCCCACATCCATAACAAGGAACAAACATGCTTTCTAAATGTAGGTGGTCATTGGGGGTTTCAAACCCAACGAAACTTAGAAACTCACATTGGTCAATAGGATGGGAGTTTAGACTTATCGCACCATTTTTTGGGTAGTTATTTCCTATTTTGGGACTCTCTTATTGATTTAAGATATGTTCATGAATATCTTCCTAATTCATATGCAGGATCAGTTACCCTCATCAGTTGAATCCCTATATGTCTAAAAGGGGTTATATAAATGAGAAAATCTATATGTATCTAAGGTTATTCATATATTTCTCATTATTTCTTAGAAAAAGGTAGCTACTTATATTTTTAAGCCTTATAAATGGGAAATATATAATTTAATACCATCCAAGGAGGAGATTGATGTTATGAGGATGGGATTGAACCTTTATGAGGTTACCTACGTATCTTATTTATAAAAATAATCAAAACTCACATTTTTAGTTTAAACCACGCAGTTAACATCATCTAAAAACGACATATATGGGAAACTTGGGCACTTGGTATGGATCTTGATCCTTATACAGGCTCCTTATGTATCTTGTTTATAATAGGAATTAGATTCATCATAGTTAAATTGTTCATGGGGACATAGAATTATGTGGATGCACTTTTATGTGAGGAGGGTGGTCTTATCATTCCACCGAATGGGGCTTACACATTAAGGATTCCCTACTTGAGGAAAATTTATAATGTGAATGATATGATCATTGAAAATCTCTAAGATCGCGTGAGCCATGCTCGGTGTGAGGAAAAAGGAATATCAAGTGATAATCCTCATCACATATTGGTTTGAGAATTATGCACTAGGAAAACTCTTATGGGGTGGTTGATATGGAGCTCAGGACATAGGAAGGCATCCTACGCATTGTACTTATAACAGAAATAATAGTAATTTTAGTTCAGTCGGATTATTAGCCTACTAATGGATGAGGAATAATGCCAAACCCATATAAGATTTTGGGGCCCCACTAGTTAGAGTATCTGAGACATGTTGGGACTTACACCAATGTATATTCCCCTTGGATCTCAGTCCTTAGGATGGTGTCCTACGTATTCTATTTGTATAGGAATCAGATTTATCATATTTTAGTGGGAGTTTTCATGAATATGTCTACCAGGAAAGGACATCTTGTCTTGGGGTGTCTTTCTAACATGTCCTGACTTTCTTCCTGACATGCATGTGGTGTCTACCTGATATGTATAAGGATGTCTGGACATGTCATAATTGCCTGGTGGACATGTCAAAATACAATCTCATGGTCCAATTAACATGTCCGGAGGGTGTCACATGATCTATATGGCATATCTAGAGTATGTTATATGACTTCGATGAAATTATAGGATGAATTTTCATGACTCAGTTGACATGCCCAAAGGACATCACATGATTTGGATGGCATGTCCAGGGGCTGTCACATGACTTGGTTGACTAGTTAAGAGGTCATTGCATGACTCGATTGACATTTATGGTGGGATATACATGACTCAGATGACATTCCCAGAGTACATCACATGAAAATTATCACCTCATACTTCTCATAAGTCTTCCATATTTTAATATTCTTTATTGAATATTTACCACAAGGTTCTTCATGCATTAAATTGTTTAGATATTTCATGACCAAGTCGACATACAGAGACCCCTTCACAAAATCTGGATGGAACATAAGATGTTCTTCACATGACCTGTAGGTGAATCATGTGAAGAACATATTAAGGCCATGTGATCCCTTAGGTCATTCCATGAATTTTACCCCGTGGAAGACTCTTGTGATCACGTGACTTTTCGGTCCAAGAAGTTCACTCTTTTATGCTCCCATTAGTGTAGTCTTCATCATGCGTGTGTTTTATTTGTTTCAAGGAGGAGGTATTTCTAGGCCTATTAAAACTAGTTATATTCCACCATTTATGGTGCATATATTTCATATATGAGTTGGAGTTGGTGGAGGGAGTACCGCATCATGTTCTTCACATGATCCTACTACATGTTGTCCAAGGTGTCACATGATGAAAAACAACCATGAGAAAACTCATTCGTCACCATATTTATTATAATATGACCTATCAAAAAGATTTTTCATAATCATGATGACATGTATAAAAACCTTTTTCACCCTTGAACTAACATGTATCATAGCCTTCAAGAGATCAAGAAGTCTATGAAAAGGATATCGCATGACCAAAGAAGACTTTTGCAGGGTCCTTCTCAAGAATAGGATGGCTTATCAGAGGCCCCTCGTGAGATCAATATGGATTTTCAAGGGCCTCTTATGAGATCAATCTATCTTGTCTATGGGTCTTTACATGATTAATGGTGATCCCATGAGGTTCATAACCCCTTCACATGAAAATCAACATATCCTCCCTTCACAAGAGGATTTAAACTTTTTCAACCTTTTATTCCTCATTTTACATGGCATCTGGACTCCTTCCATTGGTTTTACATCAATGAATTTCCTTAGTAGTAGGGTATATCACAATGGTGTGTGATAATTTTTGTGTAATATCAATATGCTTGTCTACGATGCATCACATGATCAGTGTGGGATCTCATGATTATGCACAAAAAATTTCTTATAAAATCCTTATGATTTTATACAGAGACAAAGGGGTATCAGATGATCGAATGTAAATTCCTTATGTCCATCACATGGTGAAGGTGACACACCAACCTACTCTCTCATAAAAAGGTCAACATGTATCTTGTGGGATATTCGGGTTCTTGCGAATCGCATAAATTAGTCGCATGAAAATTAAGGAAACTCTCCATTGCATGAAGATTCCAATTTTTTTCCTTTATTTTATAAGTGATTTTGGGTGACTCTCATCTATCTATCGATTTAAAAGTAAAAATATTGGGAGAAATTTTATGGAAAACCTCACATGACCATGAATTCTTGTCTGGAAATCTTCACAAGAATAGGATAGTTTATCTACAAGAATTAGTGTGATCATAAATAGATCATGAAAAATGGACGATCCATTCTCATGAAATTTCTAGGTAAATGTAATCACATGTCCCTTTGAAGGTTTCCCAATCTATGTGATTTATCTACCTATACTTCATGATACTCCTTTATTTTTTTTTCAAATAATATAATCCCAATTTTCAGTTATTTCTTCAATTATAGAATTGATTATTCTTATTTTGTGAGAATTAAAAAATTACCACCCTTAGGAGTGAGATCCTCAAGGACAAGGAATCAATTCTGAGGAGAGTAAATGCTCAACTGAGTCCTTAAGGATTCTGCTGATCAGTATCTCGGGAGACATTTGGTATTCCATGTGACCTTTAGTATTCCAAAAAGAATCCTATAAATAGGGGAGTGAGTGGTGTATCATTAAACAAATGAATTTTAATTTTATAACTATTATTTTTTCCCATTGTGGGACTTCTTTGAAAAACCTTTTCAAGAGAACTATTCATAAGATATATTTATAAGAACTGATAACAAGACTGTTTTACAAAGATCATTTTCGGAGATATTACCACATGAATTATTTATCTCATTACTTTTTCAAATGAATCATGAAACAACTCTATGTAATTTCATGAACCTTGGATTAGGTCCTCAGACACCTGGTTGTATTGCAGGCTTAGAACGATCTGTTGGTTTGGTCATGTAATCTCTTGATATTGATGCGGTTCATATGACCATATCAGAGATATGCAGTCTCAATTATTATGAAAGATCACATGGATGAATGATTCTCTTTAGTCCATGTGACTTATAGGACCCCTATAAGTACATGTGATCTAAAATCCCTTCATGGTTCATGTGATTCACATGATGTTGTTGGATTAATGCACCCCTTTTGGAGAGGTTCCTTGCTTATTTGAAATGTGGTTATTATTTACAAAATTTTGGATTATAGTTATCATAAGTCTTAAAATAAGGAGGTCTTAGTAGTAGTGTCTTGTTGAAATTCCATTTTTACAAGTGTGGATACTATCTTTCATGCTGTCATCGATTCATCTCGAAAATGAATGAGACCTGATAGGGATAAATCTTATAGATTATGCTCTCTCATACATCCTATCAATTTACAGGTTTTCAACTAAAAATGAAACTCCTATCCTTCCACTATATCTCTCAATTATTCCTATTTTGATCCTTGAGACCCATAATACCTTTTGGGAAAATATCTCCTAAAGTAGTCCATTTCATCAATGAGTAAGAACACTCACATGGGTATATACTGAAATTTATTCCAATAGAATATGGAAATAATCATTTCAAACTTGATTCAAACATCCTCATGTACTACTTGATAATACAAAAATTTTCCATAAACTAGAGGTTTGGGTGGTTGCCTAACTGGGACCTTCGATCAAGAGGGTTATTTGGAATGGATTGGTATAAGGCCCCAGCCTTAAACCTTACTTAATCTTGAGTTATTACAAGATTACACCTTGAGGATATTTTCAGGTTTAGAGTTTTAGAGAATTAGATCATAAAACATGCATTACATTCCATATTTAAACAAATTGGTTACATAAAGATAGTAATCATTTTTCCCATCAACAGAAACATATTTAAAATAAAACATGAATTCTTTCTTGACACTTACTTGACACTATCATCATATCATGTACCGTTCCCTTGACCGGTGAAAAACATTTCAAAAAACATGGGATGAGCATAAAAAGCTCAGTAAGGGATATAAAAATATGGAAAGGAAACATGAGTACATATATACATAAGAATGAAATCATACATTACCCATAAAACATAAGCACTCTAACATACCTCATACAAATTTTGAATAAATCATAGAAATCATAAGACATAAAGGTAACTTGAGGCATTCATAACATTCTTACGTAGGTAGTAACCCTCTCGGTTACGTTTGGAATACCCATCACAATATATTCCCTAAATCTCTTCGGAGAAACCTTAACGTTTAACTCCTTCGCGTTAACCAATTCATTGGAGAGCTATATCGGGCTCACCCGCCCTTAGTTTATCACGGAACCACCCGTCTTCATAACAATGCCCAAGAAATATAACATAATCGTACCCCATAATACATGCATAAAGGAAACATAACATTTCCACATTTCAATCACAAGATATCAATACTACACATTGATACAAAAAAACATTATGAAAACCATATTCAATACCAAAATAAAATAAAAGTAAAACATGGTATTTATTTTTCATTTAAAAAAAATGTATGGCATGTAGAGGAAGCTGAAACACAAATAATGGTCACGGTAGTGGAGAAGTTGTTGTCGCCGCATACGTACGACAAAAAAAACATTCCCTTTTTTTGTCTAGTAAACGCTTCGTATAAAAAGATTACTTTTGAATAATCATAAAATCCAAAGGGTTTTATACACCATATAAAATAATGTTGTGTAAAAAACAAAATATTCCTCAATGAAAGGAGATTGAGACGGATTCCCATACAAAGATGATATCCATGGATTAAGGATAAATCAATTACATAATTATGTGTGACAAATTAATACACCAAATATAAGTGGATATTAAGTGTAAAAAAATCATAGGTCATTCACACATATTCATAGAATGACATATTCAATGAGTACAAGTTTAACCCAAAGAATCAAAATTGGGTTAAGAAGTTCCCTTGCAGAAATTCGACATCCTAACAGCGTCACTTCAAACTTCAGAAAATGAGTTGATAAGAGATTAAAAGGGGTATCTCATCAATTGGACATAAAATTTACATCAATAAGGATATATAATAACATATCCCAACATTAAAATATGTAAATTAAAAGACCCAACAAAAGAAGTCTTTTAAAAAGAGGAGGGTGAAAGGATCCCTTACCGACTTGGGTATCTTTCGAAACATACACCCCATGAAAGAAGGACAACACAACATTGATGTAAATACTCATGAACGAAAGTATATTAAACAAAGAGTAGAATAATAGAAAGTAAATATACCAATAAAAGGAAATGGTGGAAAATGTAGCATAAATCTCACGGGAATAAAAGTGAGATGAAAAATCCCTTATGAAAACTCGGCAGCCTAACGACGCCACTTAAAACTTCCAAAAAAAGGATTGATGATATCAAATAGGGTCTCTCATCATATTAACATAAAATTTAAAACAAGAGGAATATAAAATAACATCCCCCAACATAACAAAGAGGAGCTTAAAATAAGTGACATAAAGGATAGTACTTAAAAAGAAAGAGAGAGGTTGGATCTTTTATGAAAATTCGGTAGCCTAACGATGCCACTCAATACTTCCAAAATGGATTGATGAGAGAAAATAGGGTCTCTAATAATATGATCATAAAAAAATACAGTATTAGTAATATAAAATAACATCCCAATCATTAGAAAGATGAGCTTAAATGGAATGACATAAAAGAGTATACATAAAAAGAAAGAGAGGGGTAGCATCCCTTACCTCAAGTCTGACTTGACTCGATCTCACTTTAATATCATGAATAATAAAAATGAGTAAATTTATACTTGATTAATAACCTTTTTTTAAGTTCATTATTCCTTTTATATCACTTATTACCATTTTATAAACAATATGTTATCATTTAAGTTAATAATGTTCGTTTTGTTGATATTTGGTACTTAAGTCAAAAAATGGACTTCTTACAATTACATGTTGTTTATGTGGTCAAAGGTTCATTATATCCATAATGATATCCATGATTTGGATATCATATATATCATATATATCCATCATATACATGTATTTATAATAGTACATAACATTTAGAGGTAAGAAATGAAATGCACCGTTCATGGAGACGGTAAGCCGTACGTATGCATGAATGCTACTTTCATTTCTATTTCATATTTAATGGAGTGAAATAATAATTATATAAGGTTATATTATAATTACAGTATAATATCATATATAATAACATTAAATCCATCCTTTATACATCCCACATATGGAATTAATGATTCAAATCACTTTGAGGGGGCGGTAGTTCGCACTTCCTAAAATGAAATTATCACGTTTACCCATAATGGAAACCCTAAAGGTATGCCATAAATGAAAAAACAGAAGAATAAGGAAAAAATAAACAAAATATAAATCATATATAAATTGAGTGACATCTTAATGGCCACCTTTAAAGGTGTTAAAAGAATATTGAACAATCATCGTTTCGTGAGGCAGTAATTCGCCATCCACAGAAACAGTAAGTTCTTTAACCATTAGATGTAGGTGTGTGTAAGTGTAGCTCAAATCCTTCTTATAAAAAAATCCTAGTATATTTAAGATACTGTAGTTTTTACAAAAGAAAGGAATAAAAAGATTTTAGGGGGTTGGAGAAGAAAAATAAAACAAAAGAACACAAGTGAAGACATTACCTTAAAAAAGGGTAACCCTTTTTGATTTGTTTTCAAAGGCATCCTTGGGGAGACTTCTACCCAAAGTTAGGCTTCTAAGAGTTATATAGGGATGTGTAGAGACAAAATGGGTAGGTTTTGGCTGAGCCAAAGGCTTTGTAAGTGTGGGTAAGGAGGTAGAGGTGGGGGCCTTTTATAAGATGAGAGGAGGGGCACTCATGGAAAGTTACAAAATGATACTTTATTTGCAAATGAGTTTCGGATTTTAAAGGTCCCACATTGATGTATTATGAGGATAAGGTGATAATGGTTCAAAATATTCTCATAAAATAGGTCTTTTACAAGTGCACGTTATTGTTTTAGCATTATCTTTTCATTTTATTTAAATCCTTTATTAATGAGGTAATTGTTGCATCATCATGATGTCATAAATAATTTAATTTATTTAATATCTAAAAATTATGAAACAATTACTATGATGTAGGAAATTGTTTTAGATTTCCAATGAATATTTATAGTCCATAATATCATCTACATAGACATAATTAAAAATGTTTTACTCAGGTGGTACATTCTTTGTTATATTTACTTTCTTTAAAAAATAAAAAGACAACAAGTCACTTTCCCACAAAAGTGATTCCATGGGGTCCCCAAGTTTGGCATAAGGAATCCCATGGTCGGCCATGAGACAACCAGTAGAATTAGGACACATGTTGGTGTCATTTTTTATTATTATGATATTATTTTATTATCCTTAACTACCCGATTTCTCATTAATCAAGATAATTAAATATAATTACCGTCATTACTATTCGTAATGTCCAAAAACAAAAGAGTCTTGATTACATAATTTGAACCTTCTGATTCAAAATATGTAATCCATTTTACCAAATTCCAAACACATAAATTGCAATAATTAATTTAAAAATAATTCCCGTTGTCAAAACAAATAGCGGGTTTTTTGAACCAATATCTATAAGAAGTTTGGCATTAGTTTATGCCCAATTCCAAAGTAAAATTAATCCTAATAACCACCATTGGATTAAATGGTAAAAATATATTAAAATTAAACTTTAAGACCAATTAAAAAGATAATATATCCATATAATTAAATTAGATGAAAAAGCAGTTGTGATGTAAAATGTAGTATTTTTTCACTATTCATTAAAAAATGAACATTGTCAGAAAAATACCAAAAATTTATCCAATGTAAATTTAAATGTCCCAATAATAAAAAATATGTTTATCTTGACAAATAGAGATTATAAAATTTCAAATGTTTGATTTAAAAATGGTTTTACATCAAAAGGCAGTAAAACAATCTTTTAAAAATATTAGTGTATTCCAGGCTTAAGATTGGATTTATTCCCATTTTAAGCCTCTAAAACACTATCTAATTCCTTAGTAGACATAGATAAAAATATATATTATTCATTACTTACTTGGGATGTTACATCCTTCCCCCCTTTAGAAAATTTCATCCCCGCAATTTATTTACTTATCGAATAAGTGGTGGTATTTATCCCTCATTGCATTTTCAGATTCCCATGTTGCCTCTTCAATCATGTGGTTTTTCCAAAAAACCATTACCTGATGAATCACCTTATTCCATAACATTTTATCCTTGTGGTCAAGAATCCGGACTGGTTGTTCCTCATAAGATAGGTTCTCTTCCAACTGAAATACCTCTGGACTCAAAACATGAGATGGATCTAGCATATACTTTCTCAACATCGAAACATGAAAAACATTGTGTACCTGAGATAAACTCGGAGGTAAAGCCACTCGGTATGCAACTGATCCAACTCTCTCTAGAATTTCATATGGTCCAATGAACCTTGGAATCATCTTTCCATTATTACCAAATTGCATCACACTTTTCCATGGTGATACTTTGAGAAAAACATGATCACCTACCTCAAAAGAGAGATCCTTCCTCCTATTGTCCGCATAACTCTTCTGCCTGCTCTGAGCTGTTCTCATGTGTTTCTGTATCAGCTGAAATTTTTCTACCAACTCTTCTTCCAATTCTGGTCCCATTAGCTTCCTTTCACCCACTTCATCCCAGAAAGCTGGAGTTCGACACCGCTTCCCATATAACGCCTCAAATGTTGCCATCAGTATACTGGAATAAAAACTGTTTTTATATGAAAATTCAACCAAAGAAAGAAGTTGGTCCCAACTTCCCTGATAATCCATCGAACAGACATGTAGCATGTATTCCAATGTCTGAATTGTTCGTTCTGATTGCCCATATTATTGAGGATGAAAAGTTTTACTAAAATTTAATTCAGTACCCAACGACTTCTGAAGGACTTTCCAAAAGATAGAAGTGAACCTGGGATCACGGTCAGATACAATGGAGAGAGGAACTCCATGTAACCTGACTATCTCATTAATATACAAACGGCAAAGTTGATCTGGGGAAAAATTAACTCGTATATCAAGGAAATGAGTAGATTTAGTCAAGCAATCAACAATAACCCATATTTCATTATTACCTCGAGGTGTCTTCGGAAATCCCACAACGAAGTCCATGGATATATTCTTCCATTTCCACTCCGGCACTGGTAAAGGCCGAAGCATCCCTTTTGGTAACTGCCTCTCTTCTTTAACCTGTTGACATGTCAAAAACTTCACAGTAAAATCAACAATATCTATTTTCATTCCATCCCACCAGTAATACTTCTGAAGATCTCTATACATCTTAGTACTGCCAAGATGAACTGAAAACGGAGAACTATGAGCTTCACATAACAACTCTCTCTTCAACTATGAATCATAGGGCACCCACAATCTCTTCCCAAATCTCAAAACACAATCATTATCAATGTTTAATTCAGGCAACTTACCTTTCTGAACTAGCACTACCTTTTTTTTCAACTCACTGTCTTGCTTCTGTGCTGGCTTGATTCTGTATGATAGAGAAGATTTCACTAATACCTAAAACAAAATAGAATAACATCCTGCACCAAAAACCTCTATACCAAAGTTCATCAAATCCTTAACCAAAGGATCATGTTCCAAACGCAACATTGTTAATGAAGCATTACTTTTTTGACTCAAAGCATCAGCCACTTTATTTGCTTTTCCCAGATGGTAATGAATTGTACAATCATAATCCTTGATTAATTCTAGCCATCTCCTCTGTCTCATGTTAAATTATTTCAGAGTAAATATATACTTTAAACTTTTGTGATCGGTATATATTTCACACTTTACTCCATACAAATGATGCCTCTAAATTTTTAAAGCGAAAACAACAACAGCTAATTCCAAATCATGTGTAGGGTAATTTTCCTCATGAGTTTTCAACTATCGTGAAGCATAAGAAATTACCTGATCATTCTGCATTAGGACGCAACCAAGTCCTTTCAATGAAGTATCACTCTATATAACAAACTCACCATTCTTGGAAGGTAGTGCCAAAACTGGATCATTCACCAATCTTCTTATCAATTCCTGAAAACAATCATCACATTCTTTTGTCCAGATAAACTTAACACCCTTCTGAGTTATCTTAGTCATTGGACTAGATAACCGTGAAAAATTTCTAACAAACCTTCGGTAATAGCCTGCCAAACCAAGGAAGCAACAAATCTCAGTTACATTTGTTGGTCTTGGCCATTTTGCAACAACCTTTGTTTTTGCAGGATCAAGAGTTATGCCATATTTAGAAACAATGTGACCAAGGAAAGAAATTTGTTGCAACCAAAACGCACACTTTCTGAATTTCCTATACAATTTATTTTCTTTTAAGGTTTTCAAAATAACCCTTAAATGTCTTTCATGCTCCTCTCTACTTTTAGAAAACACCAAAATATCATCAATGAAAACCACTACAAACTTATCCAAGAACTCATGGAAAATTATATTCATTAAGCCCATGAATACATCAGGTGCATTGGTTAGCCCAAAAGGCATTACTAAAAATTCATAATGGCCATATCTTGTACGAAACGCGGTCTTCAGAATATCTACATCCTTTACCTTCAACTGATGGTACCCCGATCTCAGGTCAATCTTTGAAAAAAATGGAGCTCCCTGGAGCTGATCAAACAAATCATCGATATGAGGCAAATGATATTTGTTCTTAATAGTGATGTTATTCAAGGATCTATAATCAATGCAAAGTATCATATAACCATCTTTCTTTTTATAAATAAAACAAGAGCACCCCATGGTGATGTGCTAGGTCGAATGAAACCTTTCTTTAATAAATCTTGTAATTTCTCCTTCAACTGTAAAAGTTCAGTTTGAGCCATTCGATAAGGGAGTTTTGAAATTGTCTTAGCATCAGGAACTAAGTCAACAGTAAATTCAACTTTCCAATCTACTATTATTCCAGGCAACTCATCAGAAAAAACATCAGGATATTCATTTACCACGGGCACATCATTAATCTGAACAGTTCCATTGTTTTCAACAATGTGTGCAAGGTAACATTCATTTCCATCTTTTACAAGTTTCTTGGCCTCTTGATAAGTTATCAACAATAAGGGTTCATTCTTGTTCACAAACTGAAAGTCTTTCTGAAAAGAAAATTCTATAGCTCTACAGTCAATCTTAGCATGGTAAATAGAGATCCAATCCATACCCAGGATAACATCAAACTCTACTAGAGGTAAAACAATAAGGTTTGAAAGTAGGTTCTTTCCACGGATAAAGATATGAAGATTCTTATAAATTCTTTTTGCCTCAACATTTCCCCCAGGTGTTTTTACCACAAGTTCAAGAGTCATTTCTTGTGATGGTATTACCATTTTACTAGAAAAGGTTTCAGAGATGAAAGAATGTGTAGACCCCAAATCAAACAACACACTAGCATAATCTGAAAAAACAAACAAAGTACATGATACAACTTCATTTGATGGCCTGAAATCTCCTGAAGTAGTTGCAAAGGATTTCACCGCCCCTTTCTGCTTGTAGTCTAACTACTTCACATCACTCAAGCTCTTTGGCGGACACTCGTTTGCATAGTGACCAATCTCATTGCACTTAAAACATTTCACTAACTGAAAATAAAATTTGGATTTACCATCACCTTGATCTTTTTCAGTGCAATCACGAGCCTTATGTCCCATCTTACCACATCGGTAGCACTTTCCAGAATTCAGAATACATTCCCCAGCATACCTTTTAACACATTTATCACAAATTGGTAACTTAGTTTTCTTACCATCAGACTTTTTTGAAGAATTCTTTCCTTTCTCCTACCACCTCGGTCTCTTCTTCTGTTGGTTTCTATAGAACACTTGATCACCCGAAAAATCCATTTCCACCTTCTCAGCACATCGAACAAGCTTTTCATAACTTTGGAAATCATGAGAAGCTAATGCCCTTAGATATTTTGGCTTTAATCATGAGTAAAAATGATTGATTTTACTATCATGGTCTCGGATAAAATTTGGAGCATACCTTGCCAATCGAGTGAACCTCTCTTCATAGGCAACCACTGAGTCTTCCTCTTGCCTCAATTCCAAGAATTGTTTTTCCATCTTAAGTCGAAAAACCTTGGGATAATACTTCTCAAGAAACATACCTTTGAATTCATCCCAGTCGAGAGCATCATTCTCATAGCATCCCTGATATTTTTAACCATCGACCACCACTGATCTGCTTCACCCTCCAAATGGTAAATAGCAAGACTAACCTTTTAATTTTCTGAACACCCCATGACATAAAAAATCTTCTCCAGTGATTTAATCCACCCTTCAGCTATCATAGGGTTAGATGATCCTCTGAATGATGGGGGATGTTGCCTCATGAAATGTTCCACCACTGACATGTTCCTCTACGGTTGATCTGGCAGATCTCGTGCATGGATACCACCACCATTTATCGCTTGAGTCAACTGCACCATTACAGTAACAAACTGTTCAGTTCCAATTCCGACCATCTCAGGATGCTGATTCAAGAGGTTATTTCCTTCTGTATGCCTTCCTAGCACTGATTCCCTATTTCCTCTGCGAAAAACCATTCTGAACAAACAATTATTAGATGAAGAAAGATGGTAATCTTAAAATTCTATATCATTTCAATTTGACCATAAACAAAATATTTTTGGATAATCATTTAATAGAATTCTAACTCCTAAAGTTATCTAAATCGACCTCTGATACCAACTATAAGGCCCCAGCCTTAAAACTTACTTAATCTTGAGTTATTACAAGATTACACCTTGAGGATCTTTTCAGGTTTAGAGTTTTAGAGAATTAGATCATAAAACATGCATTACATTCCACATTTAAACAAAGTGGTTACATAAAGATAGTATTCATTTTTCCCATCAACGGAAACATATTTAAAATAAAACATGGATTCTTTCTTGAAACTTCCATGATACTATCATCATATCATGTACCTTTCCCTTGACCTGTGAAAAACATTTCAAAAAACTTGGGATGAGCATAAAAAGCTCAGTAAGGGATATAAAAATATGGAAAGGAAACATGGGTACATATATACATAAGAATGAAATCATAATTTACCCATAAAACATAAGCACTCTAACATACCTCATCCAAATTATGAATAAATCATAGAAATCATAAGACATAAAGGTAACATGAGGCATTCATAACATTCTTACGTAGTGAGTAACCCTCTCAGTTACGTTTGGAATACCCATCACAGTATATTCCCTAAATCTCTTCGGAGAAACCCTAAAATTTAACTCCTTCGCGTTACCCAATGCATTGGAGAGCTATATCGGGCTCACCCACCCTTAGTTTATCATGGAACCACCCGTCTTCATAACAATTCCCAATAACTATAACATAATTGTACCACATAATACATGCATAAAGGAAACATAACATTTCCAAATTTCAATCACAAGATATCAATACAACACATTGATACAAAATAAAATTATTAAAACCATTTTAAATACGAAAATAAAAGAAAAGTAAAACATGGTATTTATTTTTCATTTAAAAAAAGGTATGGCTTATAAAGGAATCCAAAACTCAAATAATGGTCATGGCGGCGGAGAAGTTGTTGTCGCCGCATACGTATGACAAAAAAAACATTCCCTTTTTTCATCTAGTAAACGCTTCGTATAAAAAGATTCATTTTGAATAATCATAAAATCCAAAGGGGTTTATACACCATATAAAATACAGTTGTGTACAAAGAAAAATATTCCTCAATGAAAGGAGATTGAGACGGATTCCCATACAAAGACGGTATACTTGGATTAAGGATAAATAAATTACACAATTTTGTGTGACAAATTAATACACCAAATATAAGTGGATATTAAGTGTAAAACAATCATAGGTCATTCACACATATTAATAGAACGACTTATTCAAGGAGTACAAGTTTAACCCAAAGAATCAAAATTGGGTTAAGAAGTTCCCTTGCAGAAATTCGACATCCTAACAACATCACTTCAAACTTCAGAAAATGAGTTGATAAGAGATTAAAATGGGTATCTCATCACTTGGACATAAAATATACATCAATAAGGATATATAAGAACATATCCCAACATTACAATATGTAAATTAAAATACCCAAAAAAAGAAGTCTTTTAAAAAGAGGAGGGTGAAAGGTTCCCTTACCAACTTGGGTATCTTTCGAAACATACACCCCATAAAAGAAGGACAATACAAAATTGATGTAAATACTCATAAATGAATGTATATTAAACAGAGTAGAATAATGGGCAGTACATATACCAATAAAAGGAAATGGTGGAAAATGTAGCATAAATCTCACGGGAATAAAAGTGAGATGAAAAATCCCTTATGAAAACTCAGTAGCCTAACGGCGCCACTTAAAACTTCCAAAAAATGGATTGATGAGAACAAATAGGTTCTCTAATAATATTAAAATAAAATGTAAAACATGAGGAATATAAAATAACATCCCATGACATAACAAAGAGGAGCTTAAAAGATGTGACATAAAGGAGAGTACTTAAAAAGAAATAGAGAGGTTGGATATCTTATGAAAATTTGGCAGCCTAACGGCGCCACTCAATACTTCCAAAATGGATTGATTAGAGAAAATAGGGTCTCTCATAATATGAACATAAAAAATAGAGTATTAGTAATATAAAATAACATCCCAATCATTATAAATATGAGCTTAAATGTAATGACATAAAAGAGTATACTTAAAAAGAAAGAGAGGGGTAGGATCCCTTACCTCAAGTCCGACTTGACTCGATCACACTTTAATATTATGAATAATAAACTTGAGTAAATTTATACTTGCTTAAGAACCTTATTTAAGTTCATTATTCCTTTTATATCACTTATTACCATTTTATAAACAATATGTAATCATTTAAGTTAATAATGTTCGTTTTGTTGATATTTGGTACTTAAGTCAAAAAATGGACTTCTTATAATTACATGTTGTTTATGTGGTCAATGGATAATTATATCCAGAATGATATCCATGATTTGGATATCATATATATCATATATATCCAGCATATATATGTATTTATAATAGTACATAACATTTAGAGGTAAGAAATGAAATGCACTGTTCATGGAGACAGTAAGCCGTACGTATGCATGAACGCTACTTTCATTTATATTTCATATTTAATGGAGTGAAATAATAATGATATAAAGGTATATTATAATTCCAGTATAATATAATATATAATAACATTAACTCCATCCTTTATACGTCCCACATATGGCATTAACCAATTAAATCACTTTGAGGGGGTGGTAGTCCGCACTTCCTAAAATGAAATTATCATGTTTACCCATAATGGAAACCATAAAGGTATGCCATAAATGAAAAAAACATAAGCATAAGGAAAACATAAAATAATATAAATCATATATAAATAGAGTGACATCTTAATGGCCAGCTTTAAAGGTGTTAAAAGAATATTGAACAATCATCGTTTTGTGAGGCAGTAATTCACCATCCACAGAAACAGTATGTTCTTTAACTATTAGATGTAGGTGTGTGTAAGTGTAGCTCGAATCCTTCTTATAAAAACATCCTAGTATATTAAAGATATTGTATTTGTTAAAAAAATAAATGAATAAAAAGAGTTTAGGGGGTTGGAGAAGCAAAATAAAACAAAAGAACACAAGTGAAGACATTACCTTAAAAACGAGTAACCCTTTTTGATTTGAGCTAAAAGGCTACCTTGGGAAGACTTCTTCCCAAAGTGAGGCTTCTAAGAGTTAGATAGGGATTTTGAGAGACCAAATTTCAGGGGTTGGACGATCCAAAGGCTTTGGAAGTGTGGGTAAGGAGGTAGAGGTGGTGGCCTTTTATAAGAGGAGAGGAGGGGCACTCTTGGAAAGTTACAAAATGTTACTTTATTTTCAAATGAGTTTCGGATTTTAAAGGTCCCAAATTGATGTATTATGGGGATAAGGTAATAAGGGTTCTAAATATGCTCATAAAATAGGTCTTTGAAAAGTTTAAGTTATAGTTTTAACATTATCTTTTCATTTTATTTAAATCCTGTATTAATGAGGTAATCGTTGCATCATCATGATGTCATAAATAATTTAATTTATTTAATGTCTTAAAATTATGGAAAAAATACTATGATGTAGGAAATATTTTTATGTTTCCAATTAATATTTATATTCTATAATATCATCTTTTTTGAAAAAATTAAAAATGTTTTACTCAGGTGATACATTCTTTGTTATATTTACTTTCGTTAAAAAATAAAAAGATAAAAAGTCACTTTCCCACAAAAGTGATTCCATGGGGTCCCCAAGTCTGGTACAAGGAGTCCCATGGTAGGAAATGAGACAACCAGTAGCATTAGGACACATTTTGGTGTCATTTTTTATTATTATGATATTATTTTATTATCCTTAACTACCCGATTACTCATTAATCAAGATAATTAAAGATAATTACCGTCGTTACTATTCATAATGTCAAAAAACAAAAGAATCTTGATTACATAATTTGGACCTTCTGATTCCAAATATGCAATCCATTCTACCAAATTCCAAACACAGAAATTGCAATAATTAATTTAAAAATAATTCCCGTTGTCAAAACAAATAGCGAGTTTTTTTGAAACAATATCTATGAAACGTTTTGCATTAGTTTATGCCCAATTCCAAAGTGAAATTAATCCTAATTACCACCATTGGATTAAATGGTAAACATATATTCAAATTACACTTTAAGACCAATTAAAAAGATAATATAACCATATAATTAAATTTGATTAAAAAGCAGTTTTGATGTAAAATGCAGTATTTTTTCACTATTCATTACAAAACGAACATTGTCAGAAAAATACCAAAAATTTATCCAATGTAAATTTCAATGTACCAATCATAAATAATATGTTTATACTGACAAATAGAGATTATAAAATTGTGAAAATTTTTATTTAAAAATGGTTTTCCATCAAAAGGTAGTAAACCAATCTTTTAAAAAAATTAATGTGTTCCATGCTTAAGATTGGATTTATTCCCATTTTAAGCCTCTAAAACACTATCTAATTCATTAATAGACATAGATAAAAATATCTATTATTAATTACTTACTTGGGATGTTACAATTGTATTTGGAACTTTTGGGTGCAGTATATCACTTCTAAATTTTCCATGAACCTGAAAAAGATTGAGATCTAAAAATATGGTTGGATCATGCAAACCACCACCTACTGAAATAAAGGCATTATGGTGGAATTGTTCAGTCGATGGACTCCAGATAAAAAACATTCCACCAGAAACATAGTAAGGTGGGAATTATTATTTGGGACATTGATAATATTTTTCATACACCCATTATAGGAGATATTTATGATGAGTTTTCCCTCCTTTATTTTCATGAGATGATGTAGACAAGACCCCTCCCATTGCTGGGGAGTTGACCGGGTTAGCTGAAAAGGCCCTTGATATGGCCCCTCTTCTAAGGGATAATACCCCATTTATGAAATGGGTGGGATATTTTATCAAGAGTGTCCATCATAAGCCCAATTATAAGAGGACAAAGTATTTTCCACAAAATACTCCCATAGTGATGAGGGTGCCTATTGGGCTACCATTAAAAAAGATTATTTTACCAACTAGGGGTCTGAGGTTATTCCTGATGTTGAACAAATTATTTAGTTAGTTAGTTTTCTTTTTCATGTACCTATTTAAGTACCTTCTACCAAATTTATTAAAGGTGGAGTCAGAGTTTCCCTATTTATGATAGAAGCCTCTATGGTAGGAGGGAACCACATTGGGTTAGCCATTCTGGTTTTGGCTAAAATATATCACCTCTTATTCCATATTTATAGGGGAATATACCCACACATAAAATTTGGTCTCTTTACGGAACTATGAGGTTAGATGGGGGATTATATAGGTAGCTAATAGTACCTGAGAATCCATAACATCCTTGAAATTCATTTCAAACCCTTTTTGTAGTGAATTGGTTGGGTGAGACCCATCATATTAATGTATTAGAAAATTAGGGATGATTCAAGTTTTCATTACCGATTCTAATTAATATTATATAAGACAATTCCCACAAGTAGTATTATTGAAAATTCTGGGGGCATCTTTGAGGTCATGCCAATGTGATGTTAGTTCATGAGGAAATCCTTTCTGCCCGCATTGATGGGATCATTCTCTGTGAATGGTATTCACCTTGTCAGTTCAAAAATCAGTTCTGGTGTATTCAGACATAATTTCCTTCCTCTATTTGTGTTTAATCCAAGAATAATCATATGGTGGGTTACTGGTTTTGGTTGATGTACACCAGGGAGGAGACCTAGTTCCAGATAGACTTATCTTCAAGTGATGTTGAGAATAATTTTTCATGTTATCATGTGGATATATAGACTGGATAACACCCAAATTTTAAATTATCCACATCATTACCTAAGGCTACAATGTCTCCACTGATTTTTGAATATAATTGGAGGCCTGGAAAGAAACTCTCTTCAAGCAGACCGACATCCCCAATAGTGAATCATAGGGAAGTTAAACGTTTACCATCAATTCCACTACCGATAGAAGTGTCAAACATTATGGAAGTAGAGATTTTGATGACTGTGAATAACTATATTCTTGAACTATTATTTACCCCTTCATTTAAATGATGTATTATTTGGATGAGGTCTAATTGTAATGCTGAGCTCTAGGGAATACTATCTGAGGGAGAGATACCTTTAGAGGGATATACCCTTATTTCTTCTCCCAAATGTGTCACTTTGAATTTCAATCCCACTGAGGTCAAAGACATCCTTCAAGGACTTGACTAAATGATGTAAATCATAGAGGGTCGGATCCTCTACTCACCTTGGGTGTAGAGAGTGGTGGTTTAGGGAACATTATAGGATTCCATGGATGAAAAGGGAAATTCCATCATCGAGGTAGGGGTAAGACTAATATTTTCACTATATTCAAATAGATATGGTGATGTTGTGACTATAATAATTTATTTTTCATTTCTACTAACATGTAATAATGATTTAAGTGACTAGAAATTACCACGATCCTCGGTATATTCTCCCAAGGGTATGGATTTCGGTGCTGGCATGAGCAGTGACCAAGAGACCAATGATGAGGGTTACCCATGTCAACTAGCTCTGATGATGGTGGAGATTACAATACATGGGATATCACAATCTACACTTCCATCAGTTCTATCCTCAATGCCTTTAGCATTGACACCTTGTAGGGGTCCTTCCTTAGAGAGGAAAGGTAAAAGGAAGCTCTCTGAACTTTTAGAACCCTCTCTCCTTGAATCCTTAAGTAAGAATTTCACTTTATTCTTTCCTTAATTTGGAAAATTTTAGTAACTCATTATGGTTTTTGAAAAATGTGTAGGTCCCCATAGAGCCTTCCTAGAGAAACAAACATCAGTTTTTGGGGATATAGTTGAGCACTCTACTTATCCAATATAACCTTCAATTCTAGGATCGGCTCACCAAGAAGGAGTTTTAGTTTAAGTGATAACATAGTTAAATTTTCCACCTATTATTGGCATTCCAAGGTTCATTCCATTCGATCCATCATGGGATACCATTCATCTAGAGGAAACTGATGTTGAAAATTACTCTATAACTAGTTTATCTTTGACGGAGGTGTATTTGATTATGGGTTATCACTTCTTCAGAAACTGAATATATGGTTCAATTTTCATCATGTCATCTAATTTTTTTGATCTTGTATCCCATAAAGTTAGTGAGAGAGGTATGAGCATAATAAAAACAGTGCTAGTTCCACCAGGCCTTTTGTACAAGTGGGTGTTTCCACTTCACCTAAGTATGGGGTTGGGGAAATAGATGATGTTAGTGACACAACTAATAAAGGTATGTTTCCAATATCAATCCCATTTATTGGTCACCCGATGAAATAATAGCATCTATCTGATGAATGATAAACCATTATTCCCTTTATTGTATTTCCTTCACTACAATGTTCACAAGTTTTAGTTCCTTCTTCCTCTATAATTCCTCCAATCAAGTCAAATAACATAGAGGTTGGATTCATACCAACTTCATTGAAGACTGTGAGAATGATTACTTTGCTTAGTGACTTTGTCCCAGACTATATTCATGTTCCTAGGTTGGTCTTGATTCATGTCTTGAGGTCTTCATCACTCTAATATAATGTGGTGACTAGTGTGGATGGATATATAGACTTTAATTTCAGGGTCCCATTTAGAATATTTAAAGGACCGACTTGGTCATGTTAGGTTTGTCACGAACCAACCCAGGTCGACCCTAAACCGGACACCTAGGTCACCTGAGCCGGCCCGCGACATGGCCTCAAGCGCGTCTCCCCTTACGCCAGAGGTTACCGACTAGCGGCGAGGGTGTAAGGTAAGTCAGGGGGAGACTATACCCTCTTATCAAAGTGGAGCAAAGGGACCAAAAATACAGCAACGTAAGTAGTGTAAATATTAATAAGAAAGCAGCGGAAAACATTTTTCATTTATAAGGTTTGAATAAAAGTGGCGAACGACAGTTTATATAAGAGATGCATGCATGACATGCTTATGATACAATGGAAGCATTAAATCACGCGACATACATACACATCAATGCAGAAGTAAATGAACAAAAGTCTTAAGCCCCGAGGGTGATCTCCATGAGCATCCTGAGCCCCAGCTCGGTCCTTTTCTCCTAACTCCAAGTACAAGAAACAGCAACAACAATGTCCTGCAACCAAATGGAATCTACTCAGGTACCCCAGTGCAATGGCGGCCCGAGTAGGGTGTGAGATATATATCTCCGTAGGCCGGAACCACTGGGGTCTATCCCACTCTAGACCATGAAATATAATTAAACAAAGTGCTGGTATTTTCGAACAATAACGACACAGTACAAACAATAAACGCCCGTCTAGGTTCCAAAAAGGACGCCTGACGGCAACACCTTCTTCGGCCCATAGCCGGGATAAGAACCTGTTTAAAACAACACAAGTAAATTTGGTTCAAGCATAAAAACACTTTTTATCATTTTGCTCACTTACTCTATTTATTCACATATAATTTCAACTCAGACTGGAAATCCATTCATTCTTACCTTTCTTTATTTGATCACAATTTACTCGGGTTTTACCCACATCTCTCATTATTTTCATAAATCATTATTATCATTCGTTCGGTGTAGATCGCCATGTCTAACACCCTGTATCACATTTGGTGTAGATCGCCATGTCTAACACCTAGATAGTCGTTCGGTGTAGATCGCCATATCTAACACCCTGTATCACGTTTGGTGTAGATCGCCATGTCTAACACCTAGATAATCGTTTGGTGTAGATCACCATGTATAACCCCCCATATCACATTTGGTGTATATCGCCATGTCTAACACCTAGATAATCGTTCGGTGTAGATTTCCATGTCTAACACCCCGTATCACATTTGGTGTAGATCGCCATGTCTAACACCTAGATAATCATTCGGTGTAGATCGCCATGTCTAACACCCCGTATCACATTTGGTGTAGATCGCTATTTCTAACACCTAGATAATCATTCGGTGTAGATCGCCATGTCTAACACCCCATATCACATTTGGTCATCCAAATCAGATCTCAACTTTTTATAATCAATTCTCATAATTAATTATCCTTGTTCAACATTCTGGAACTTGCACGAGCAATAGAAGGTAAAAAAAAGCATATGGCATCAACATGCCTCTATGTTAGGTGATTAATGACATTAAATGGTACAAGATAACAAACTTTCTCAAGCAAGACATTCAATTCAAACTATTACATTAAATTTATAACTTAAAGATCAAGGAAAAAGGGGCATTTAGGCGGGGCACACCCAAAGGGGTGGCCAAGAGGCAAGGCGAGCACCTAGGGTGGACATTACCATAAACGAGGGCCACAATGGGCATGAGCGAACCACCCAAGCATTTCAATAATAAATAAAGAGGCATTTCCGGAAGGATGCGACAAGTGACACAAGACGTGGCATGACATAAGCGCCGAAGTAAAGGGAAGAGGGTAAACAGCCTACCCTAAAAGTTCTAATTACATGTTAAGCCATGAACTTAGGAAGTGTCATGGATCGTTTATTATTTCTCAAGAAGCAACGTCATTTCAGGTAACCAGTAAGGTATAAGTACAAGCATGTCATTTATCAAGTATAATGTTAAGCATAAAGATCCATAAGGATTTTAAGCAAGCAATCACAAAAAAGGAAATCTACTACTACACGTTTATTTTGAAGGCATCTCACCTCCATTGGAAGAGTTTTATTGGAAAACATGTCATTACTTTATCAAACAATTCATTTAGTGATATTTAGCATTTACTTTAAAACTCATTCAACACTTAGCAAAGTTAAGAAGCCACACAATAAGGAAGGAAATCATGAAATTCTACTACTACATTTTTAGATTGAAGGCAGCGCACCTCGAAAGAGGGGTTTTATTATTAAATCGTTAGTTTAGTGACCAAACAACCTCTTTTATCTTATTCCTGCAATTCACACGATTTGCACAGAAGCATTTAATCAGAACTAAACTTGCATAATTAAAATGTTAAGTGCAATATTAAACTCACTATTACTTTACTAAAATTTAAAGGGCAAGGAGAGGGACCCTACCTCAAGGTGGATCCATCTGTGCACTCCGGCTCTTGGCGCTTTCTAACTAAAGCTGCTGCAGCTGCTCCCCCATGAGGCATATGTGATTTCACATACGTATAAGGACACCTAGCCTCTATGCACACGCTCCGCATGGCCATGAGCGTGCGCAAGAGGATCCTTACACATATGCTTATACACATAAGCCTGTCTCCGCTCACCTGCACAGGCTCTTTTTATATATGTAATGGGGACAACTAGCCCCGTACGTGTGTATATTCGCTTCCATGGACAAATATACGCATGCCAGGGGAACCCACGTACATATAAATATGTACCTATGCCTGCGTAGGTGAGTCGCCTAAACTCCGGCAACCTGAATACATACTGAAACCTCCAAAGCACTATAAGACAACCCCTACGAACCTTAAGACACAATGATAAACCAATTTAGGCCAGGAAAAACCAACCAGAAACCTCTAAAACAACCTGATAAATTAATTTAGAGGCTGCGAAGACCAAAAACCGGTAGAAACCTTACCTCAGAAACCAACCGGCGGACCAAAAACACCACAAACCACCTCGCCTCCGGCAGCGGTTTCCGTAACACGCATCAAGGAGTCCCAAGGAATCATTGGCACGCCCTAAAACCAAAAGAAAGCCAAAAATTCGGGTTACCACAAAAACCCTATATTCGGAAAAACCAAACGGGCACCGAAAAAGGGACGAATCGTCAAAGCGAGGATGAATGACGCACATAAAGACTTTACTGCGGCGGATCGAATCTGGAAGGTGAAGAAAACCGGACAAAATCATCAGCGGAAAGAGGAGGTCGCGTGTCGGGCCGTTGCGCTCTGCAGCGGTTCGGTCCGAGCCGCTTTGCACGGCTGCTTCGGGGTCAGCCGAGGGAGGAGGATAGGGAGAGGGGGTCGTCGCGCTGGTGGTCCGGATGCTACGAGGTCGGACGAGGGAGGAGGAGAGGGAGATGAGGGTCACGCGCGGCTCACGGGAGAGGAGGGGGGTGCGCCGTGGGGGGGGGGGGGGGTCTGCCGAGTGAGGGTGAGGGAGTTAGTTTAGGTTTTTTTTTCTTTTATTTTAATTTTAATCAAAAACTAAAACACACCCAACCCACACGGTTTTACCCGCACCGTCTGAAACACCGTGCGCAGCCCGCACGCCTGCTACTAGATACACGGGGTACCCCGCACGGCTGACCCGCACGGTTGAACCTACCGCGCGCAGTCCGAGATCACCGCTTAAGACGGCTCCAGAACTCGGGACCTCGTTCCGAAGCTCGGTTTTAAAACCAACCCGCTGATAAAAGAAAATGTTCAAAAACCTTCGAATTTTATCCGCTAAAAAAACGGTTCGTTACAAACTACCCACCAAAAAAAACTTCTCGTCCCCAAGAAGCCTTAGGAAAACAACGAAAACATCACCCGACTCACAAGGGTCGTGAAGTTTCATTCAACCGGTCGTATTGCGTTTCCAATGCCCAAAGCACAATTAAGAATTTTCTAAGAAGACCGCGCTTAAGCCTTTACAACTCGAGCCAATGCTCAAGATGCAACTGAAACATCAAAGTAGAGCTTACCTCTGGGGCCATTATAGGGACCTCAACCCAGGAAAACGATCGAATCACGATCGACCAACTAAAATTGGTCATGACATATTTCCTCGAAAGACATCGCCGACCCGAAAAACACACTCGCCCTTAAACCGATGACATGCTTTTAAAACTGTTCCGTTATCAACTACGCGTACACCGAAGTCCTTACACAACCTTTGGTGATATTCTCAAGTCAAGGCATCACAAGACTATTATAAAACTATCGTGCCTCAGCATGAAGCGTAACTCCAAGGAACCGTGCATCCCACGCACAACCAGAGAGAGATTACGAAACAAACCAACAACTTTTAAACTTTAGCACGGCGTATAACCGACACTATCTTAGTGTATCCAAGACGACGTCAATATGGGGGACATGGCCGTCTCATCCCGCAGAGTACACTAATATTAAACCAAGGTCGCTGAGAAGATCAATCTGACCAAACTCTGACGCCTATACCACCCGAGGCATTTGAATTCGTCCAAGCTTAACCACTAAAACTCTTCCCGCACTAACGGAGTTTCTAAAGCGTTGCGCACACTGCCAACCTTATCAAAGTCGTTCTGCCAAGCAAGCACCGACATGAAAACAGAAACTCATGCGACACTACCCACCTTAGGAGTGTCCATGTCGTCATAAGAACTAGCAGCTCACCAGCGCGCTATTTTTTGAAACACTTTAATGCACGGGTGACGTTCCTCGAAATACGATCACCACATCATAATCTCACACCAAAAACAAGGCAACTCAAGCTCTAAGGGTACTACCTAGCATGGGCTAGTCCCTTACGAAGCACACACATCGACCCTAACTCTTGGTCACGCAAAACAAGGATTACTAGGCTCAAAAAACCCTTTCCATTTTATCCATTTCATTAATTCATTTCAACCTTTAATCATTTGAAAGAAGATTTTAACAGACCCACAAGTACTATTTCACATCAAAGTACTTGGTTTTCAAACAACGCCCCATGGGAAAAACAGGCAAGTTGTAACAAACTTCCTCTTCAACATTTAAAATTTAAACTTTAGCAGCCATCTTTTAAAAAGTTCGAAAACACGATTTACCCTTTCCCCAATTATAAGGCACCCATACACCTTATAATGGAAAATTGGCTCCATCGTAATCGCAACCAACAAATTCAGCCAAAGCAACCAAGCGCTTACCAGCAAGCTAACAAGCCACTACAGACAGCTAACACAGGGAAATAAGATGAAATCACTAAAACATGCTATAACACTGAGCATGACACACAAGAAAGATAGAAAACATGATATATTATCACCCAAACATGTTAACTATCATCGAAACATGCTTTCTAAATAGGCGTGCTAAATAAATCCAGACATGACATATTTTCAAGGCACACAATCAAAATTAGCAGGCATCCTACTAATGCAACTACATGGCATGGAACATATGCATGACATGTGAATCTATAAGTGCCTAATATGATGCATGAAATGCAATTTCCTGGCCATATCTGGCCAAGGAAAATTTTCAAAACCTCTTCATAAACAAATAAGCAGTGGAAAGTACAACATTCACCCAAGGTGAAATCACATCAACTGTAACAACAAAAAACATGAACATCAATTCCCAGCCCTGTCCACTTGGTCATTTACCGTATGTGGGGTGATCAGTCCCAGACACGACTATTACCCAAGCACCGACACATTCCTAATCTCTTGTCTACCAATCCCAAAACAGTAAGACAATGAAAAGAAAGAAACCTGCTCTGATACCATTTTGTCACGAACCAACCCAGGTCGACCCTAAACCGGACACCTGGGTCACCTGAGCCAGCCCGCGACATGGCCTCAAGCGCGTCTCCGCTTACGCCAGAGGTTGCCGACTAGCGGCGAGGGTGTAAGGTAAGTCAGGGGGAGAGTATACCCTCTTATCAAAGTGGAGCAAAGGGACCAAAAATAAAGCAACATAAGTAGTGTAAATATTAATAAGAAAGCAGCGGAAAACATTTTTTATTTATAAGGTTTGAATAAAAGTGGCGAACGGAAGTTTATATAAGAGATGCATGCATGACATGCTTATGATACAATGGAAGCATTAAATCACGCGACATACTTACACATCAATGCCGAAGTAAATGAACAAAAGTCTCAAGCCCCGAGGGCGATCTCTATGAGCATCCTGAGCCCCAACTTGGTCCTTTGCTCCTAACTCCATGTACAAGAAACAACAAGAACAAGGTCCTGCAACCAAATGGAATCTACTTGGGTACCCCAGTGCAATGGCAGCCCGAGTAGGGTGTGAGATATATATCTCAGTAGGCCGGAACCACCGGGGTCTAGCCCACTCTAGACCATGAAATATAATTAAACAAAGAGCTGGTATTTTCGAACAATAACGACACAATACAAACAATAAACGCCCATCCAAGTTCCAAAAAGGACGCCTGACGACAATACCTGCTTCGGCCCATAGCTGGGATAAGAACCTGTTTAAAACAACACAAGTAAATTTGGTTCAAGCATAAAAACACTTTTTATCATTTTTCTCACTTGGTCTATTTATTCACTTATCATTTCAACTCAGACTGGAAATCCATTCATTATTACCTTTCTTTATTTGATCACAATTCACTCGGGTTTTACCCACATCTCTCATTATTTTCATAAATCATTATTATCATTCGTTCGGTGTAGATCGCCATGTCTAACACCCCATAACACATTTGGTGTAGATCGCCATGTCTAACACCTAGATAATCGTTCAGTGTAGATCTCCATGTCTAACACCCCGTATCACGTTTGGTGTAGATCGCCATGTCTAACACCTAGATAATCGTTCGGTGTAGATCGCCATGTCTAACACCCCGTATCATGTTTGGTGTAGAGAGCCATGTCTAACACCTAGATAATCTTTCGGTGTAGATCGTCGTGTCTAACACCCCGTATCACATTTGGTGTAGATCGCCATGTCTAACACCTAGATAATCATTCGGTGTAGATCACCATGTCTAACACCTCGTATCACATTTGGTGTAGATCGCCGTGTCTAACACCCCGTATCACATTTGGTCATCCAAATAAGATCTCAACTTTTTATAATTAATTCTCATAATTAATTATCCTTGTTCAACATTCTGGAACTTGCACGAGCAATAGAAGGTAAAAAAAGCATATGGCGTCAACATGCCTCTTTGTTAGGTGATTAATGACATTAAATGGTACAAGATAACAAACTTTCTCAAGCAAGACATTCAATTCACACTATTACATTAAATTTATAACTTAAAGAACAAGGAAAAAGGGGAATTTAGGCGGGGCACACCCAAAGGGGTGGCCAAGAGGCAAGGCGAGCACCTAGGGTGGACTTTACCATAAACGAGGGCCACAATGGGCATGAGCAAACCACCCAAGCATTTCAATAATAAATAAAGAGGCATTTCCGGAAGGTTGCGACAAGCGACACAAGATGTGGCATGGCATAAGCGCCGAAGTAAAGGGAAGAGGGTAAACACCCTACCCTAAATGTTCTAATTATATGTTAAGCCATGAACTTAGGAGGTGTCATGGATCGTTTATTATTTCTCAAGAAGCAACGTCATTTCAGGTAACCAGTAAGGTACAAGTACAAGAATGTCATTTATCAAGTATAATTTTAAGCATAAAGAGTCATAAGTCTTTTAAGCAAGCAATCACAAAAAAGGAAATCTACTACTACACGTTTATTTTAAAGGAAGCTCACCTCCCTTGGAGGAGTTTTATTAGAAAACATGTCATTAATTTATCAAACAATTCATTTAGTGATATTTAGCATTTAATTTAAAACCCATTCAACACTTAGAAAAGATAAGAAGCCACACAGTAAGGAAGGCAATCATGAAATTCTATTGCTACATTTTTAGATTGAAGGCAGCGTACCTCGAAAGAGGGGTTGTATTATTAAATCGTTAGTTTAGTGACCAAACAACCTCTTTTTTCTTATTCTTGCAATTCACACGATTTGCACAGAAGCATTTAATCGGAACTAATCTTGCATAATTAAAATGTTAAGTGCAATATTAAACTCACTATTACTTTACTTAAATTTAAAGGGCAAGGATAGAGACCCTACCTCAAGGTGGATCCATCCGTCCACTTCGGCTCTTGGCGCTTTCTAACTAAAGCTGCCGCAGCTGCTCCCCCACGAGGAATATGTGATTTCACATATGCATAAGGACACCTAGCCTCTGTAAACATGCTCCGCATGGCCATGAGAGTGCGCAAGAGGATCCTTACACATATGCTTATACACATAAGCATGTCTCCGTTCACCTGCACATGCACTTTTTATATATGTAATGGGGAGAACTAGCCCCGTACATGTGTATATTCGCTACCATGGAGAAATATACGCACACCGGGGGAACCCACGTACATATAAACAGGTACCTATGCCTGTGCAGGTGAGTCGCCTAAACTCCAGCAACCCGAAAACATACCGAAACCCCCAACGCACTATAAGAAAACCACTAAGAACCTTAAGACACAAAGATAAACCAATTTAGGCCAGGCAAAACAAACCAAAAACCTATAAAACAACATGATAAATTAATTTAGAGGCTGCGAAGACCAAAAACCGGTAGAAACCTTACCTCGGAAACCAACCGGCGGACCGAAAACACTGGAAACTGCCTCGCCTTCGGCGGCGATTTCCGGAACGCGCATCAAGGAGTCCTAAGGAATCATTCTCACGCCCTAAAACCAAAAGAAAGCCAAAAATTCGGATTACCACAAAAACCCTAAATTCGGCCAAACCAAACGGGCACCGAAAAAAGGGACGAATCGTCAAGGCGAGGATGAAGGACGCACCTAAAGATATTACCGTGGAAGATCGAATCTGGAAGGTGAAGAAAATCGGACGAAATCATCCGCGGAAAGAGGAGGTCGCGTGTCGGGCTGTTGCGCGCGGCAGCGGTTCGGTCCGAGCCGCTTTGTACGGCTGCTTCGGGGTCAGCCGAGGGAGGAGGAGAGGGAGAGGGGGTCTTCGCACTGGTGTTCCGGCTGCTACGAGGTCAGACGAGGGAGGAGGAGAGGGAGATGAGGGTCGCGCGCGGCTCACGGGAGAGGAGGGGGTGTGCCGTGGGGGGGGGGGTCTGCCGAGTGAGGGTGAGGGAGTTAGTTTATGTTTTTTTTCGTTTATTTTAATTTTAATCAAAAACTAAAACACACCCAACCCGCACTATTTTACCCGCACCGTCTGAAGCACCGTGCGCAGCCCGCATGCCTGCTACTAGATACATGGGGTACCCTGCACGGCTGACCCGCACGGTTGAACCTACCGCGCGCAGTCCGAGATCACCGCTTAAGACGGCTCCAGAACTCGGGACCTCGTTCCGAAGCTCGGTTTTAAAACCGACCCCCTGATAAAAGAAAAATTTCAAAAACCATCGAATTTTATCTGCTTAAAAAAAACGGTTCGTTACAAGGTTTATGTTTACCACCCTTGGTAATGAAGGATTTAAATACACCAATATTCATGTGCGGGTGAAGGGAGAGATATCCGTAAGGGGGAAATGGAGGGGCCTTGAAGTAAGGGTAGTATTAGCTTAATCCTTTTATTTATTAGAAGGGAGTTTGGATGAGGCCTTGAATGAGGCTTCCCAAAACACGATGGAGGTGAAAACTCATCGAAACATGTTCAATATTGGGAAGGTTGAAATCAGCTGATTACATTATGAAATCAGATGATTACTGTATGAAATGAGACATCTTTAGAAAGAGATATATCAGTTGTAACACACAGTAAAAATATTAGAGAAAATATATTATAGTAATAGTGGCTCCTTCACCAAGAGGTGAAGGACCAACATGATGTTGTTACTAGGGTAGAGGAATTACAGTGGATCAGGGAGGGAAAAACTAAATATGATCAATTTCATCAATCCATTACCTCTCTAGATAAAAAAATATTTATAGCTCAAGGACTTATCTGAATTCATGTAATGATGGGCTTCTTGTTTTATGACTCATTATTTTTTATTCATAGTAGAGACTCTGATATTTGATGATTACTCCTTTTACACACTATCAATGAAAAAAATTTATGAACCTTACATGTTTTTGTCCAAATTTATTTTATTCATTATGTTCATGAAATTTCAATGACATGATATCACATGAATCCCCAACAATACCCATCATTTGTATAATACCAAGTAAAACCAGATGACAGTATTTGAATGTTTAAATCACAATATATTTATCTTGATAATTTCTCATGAATTCGTACTAATATGAGATTCCTCATTCATGTACTTTCTCTAGTTTTTTTGATATCACTTGATTTTAAAGGATAATTTGGGTATAATATATCTACCAGAGAGTAAATTCTCTACTTTTATCCTATGTTATTGGACTTAGCAAGTATAACTTGATTTTTTTCTTGGGACAAAAATGATCCCTTTTAAATTTTCATCTTTTCTACTTATATTTACCTACATTTTCCAATGATTCATATGAGGAAATATTAGAAATCATGGAATTGTATTTTTATTAGGATACCCTCTTATAGGTTTTCAACATAACTACTTTTATGCCTTTTATTATTTTATGAGTTCTCAATATTTCATGAATCACAGAAAGTTATTGTCCAATGAGTAGAGATTCTACTTTTTCCCAAGGTTCCCTTTTTAGGTCTTTATCCTGATGAGCATTGTGTATCTTTTAATTTGTTATTTTATGTTCTTGATAACTAGACCATTGTTGTGCTATAGTTTAGGTTCTTACCAATCAGACTATATGACAATATTAATATACCTTTCATGATGTAACACTCTCTATGTAGTTTAACATAATTTGGTACAGACATATTCCATACAGTTTAACATCATGTTGAAAGGAAATATTCTTTGTTGTTTAGAATAATGTGGTAAGGACATGAAATGATATGAAATTTGAATTCATGGTACTAATACAAGATATATTGTGCATTTTAAAGTATTGATTCTAAGAATTGATATGCTATGTAGTTTAGTATTTTACTGTCAGTACTTCATATGTTGTACAATTTAATGTATTGATTCTAGGAATTAATATCCTATTTATTTTAGAATCTTGATGTTAGGACATGATATTAAAATAAAATATGGAAGACATGCTGGGTATGATCCAAAACACCATAAGTTTATGAGTTCTACCATATTGCATTTAGGCCTCATGAGCCTAATTGGGAAGACATACAGAGGATGAGCCAATGCACCCTAAGGTGACGAGTTCCACTGTAATATTTCCTGGGCTCATAAAGATTAAAGTTCATTTAATACAAGGAGGGGATTTTTTTAATTTGTAGTAAAAACTCCCTTATTCATGGGTCCATATGGATTACCTTCATGGTTATGTAAAGGTGCCCCACTCTTTTCCAAGGGCCTTGGAAGATTTCATGAGAAAAGTATTAGTGGATGATAAAATATTAAAGAAGACATGTCCACCTAGATAGTTGGAATATGGGTTCTGTGAATCATAAAACAAAAACGTTTGAATTGATAAATATGGAATGGGGTAAACATACTAGGTATGACCCAAAACAATTTAGGGTGTTGTGTTCCACCACGGTGTTACTAGGGATCATGAGGATTGGAGTTCCATACCTTCAAGGAGGATATTCTATTAATTTGAAGGTCAGAATCCATTATTCAAAGGCTTATAGGGATTACATGTGTGGTCATGTAATGGTGTCCCTTCTATTTTCCAAGGGCCATGGAAGGTTTATGAGGACTTAAAAATTTGGAATATATAGAGGGTATGGAGAAATGAACTATCCAAGAAGGCTTCTATAACCCTAGGGTAGTTTAGATTTGGGTTGGAAGTCTTAGGCTTTACTCTATGTGGTTTTAAGTCATGTGGTGCGATCCATAAAAAGGTTTGGGAATTGAGTGTCATATTCCTACTTTGAAAAATGGTACAATAAATGGTGATGTAATGTAGGGGATGTAGGATCCACTTGAATATTTTGGATATAGGGATTGTAAATCATGTTCTAGGAAGATATGAGTTAACTAGAGGTGTAAACCAGTGGGTATAGGTCAAACATGGGTAATGAAGGAAGAATATAATTTTCCACATGGTTAGAAAAATAAATATTATATTTAAGGGGGGCCTTCCTGGGACCAAAGGATCCATTTTTATGAACTAGTCCCTAGTACTAGTTTTCTATATGGAAGGTCTAAGAGAAAAGAAGCCCAAGGTCCACGAGGTTTCACGAGAAGGGTATCAAAATGAGAAACCATTTGAATTAGATAATACTTCAAAGACACGAAAGTGCATTATGGAAAGTGTAAGTTTTAATAAGGTTTTGACACCCTAAAAGTTGTGTCACAACCTAGTGAACATGTTATCATAGTGAGGAGATATGAAAAATAAATACACTAACTTTTTCATAGACTAGGGGGTCCAACATATATGGCTTATATTTTACTATATCCTCAAAGTGGGACCTATGATATTTATTCCTTTTTCATTTACACTCTAATGTTTTCCTAAACATTGGTCATGAAAAGTTTAGCAAGTAGAGAATTGAATTTTTTCATTCCACCCTTTGAATGTTTTTAACCTGCAATGTTTTATATCTCATTGATTAGTAGTATTAGGGTATTTTGATTTTGATCATAAGAGGATAAAGAATAATGTTGTAAAACTTTTAATAAAGTGAATGTAGTTTAAGGTTATGAGGCACATGGAATTGGTATTAGGGAAATTTTACACAACAACCTAATTAGGATTTATAGGGTCAAGAGAAGTCAAACATAATTTAATGTGGGATATGATAATTTTTTAAATCATGTCTAAAGGTTTTTAGGACATGAGTAAGGATATGAATTAATAATTTTAGGGATGAACCAGAACAACCCAAAGTACTGAGTTCCTCCGTGGTGATGTTTGGGCTCAAAAGGATCAAAATTTGTTTTCTCAAGGTCATGACACATTTGGATGATGGCCAGAAGCTCATATGTAAGAACCAGGGGAAGACATGAATAGTAAAATAATGGTTTCCTTAAAGTTGGACGTCTTTTTCCAAGGGACATGGAAGGTTTGCGGAAACCCGAGGAGTTTAATATATGAAGTGTGATGTATGGGTTGAGGAGCTTAAAAGATGATGGAAGAACTCCATACTCTAGTTGACTGAGGTCGAGGTCTTATGTTCCTTTGATAAGTAATTACTATGGGTGGTGGTTTTTATATTTTAAGATCATATAGTGGGGACATATCAGTCATGATGTTTGACATCATGCAGTAAGTATGTTTTCTTTGAAATTTAATTTCAAGATGTAAAGGAACGAGAACTGATGTGAAATTATGAAAGATATCCTTGGGGGAATGTTTAACTAGTCATGGGAATTTAGGTGTAGGAAAAACCTTTTATCTATGCACAAACTTATTGGTGGGTTGCCATATACCAGATCCCTTCTTGCTTAGATTCATCTTGTGCGCAAGCAAGATGTACATAGATCCGACTTTTTTTTGGAAGGATGATATTATATGAACCAACCATCATTAAACCATGATATATTCTAGTTTTAGGTCTATGTTTCCAAAGACTACCAATGAATATTGTAATTATAGAAATCATTCCATAATCACCACCTTTAAAGAGATCCTTTGACGTAAATCTTACTTGTATGTAGAGAACGGTGACTAACTCAAAGAAAATGGGTCACCATAAAATATTCATACCCCAAAATGGAAGGGAACATAGATATGATGTCATAATATTTCTTTGAAAATGGGTATGGTGCACATATGTGTACCATTGAGAGTATCACAATCCACTTGAATAGTTGGATCATTGATGGTGTAAATCAAAACCTAAGAATATATGAGTTAATTAGAGGTTGGAACATGTGAGTATAGGTAAACCATTGGAAATGGAGGAATCCTATAATGTTCTACATAGATAGGAAAATAACTCCTAGATTTAAGGGGGACATCCTAGGACCAAAGGGTCTATTTGAAAGAACAAGTCCCTATTTCTAGTTTTCTAGAGAAAAGAGCCATGATCAAGAAATCCCAAGGTCCATGGGGTTCTAAGAGAGGGATATCAACTCAAGGAACTGGTGCTGTTGACTTAGATATCAAAGATACGATGTTGGTTTGTGGGAAAAATAATATCCAAGAAGGTATTGAGTAAGCTAAAGGCTATGCCATCATGGATTGAACACATTTTTAGGTGGATGGATAAAACATGTGATTCTTGGGTACACAAAAATATGAGGAAATGATTCATTAAATGTTAATACATTCTATTTTGTAGTGTAATGTAATGCGACTAGGACATGGTTCTCAATATGCAGTGAATCTCAGCCTTATTGGTCAGAGTGGATTTCTAGGTTCCCTAAGATCACAAGATCCATGCTCAGAATGAGAAATAAGGGACAACCAGGTAGTTAACTGATTTGTGTGAGAGTGGGTCTCAGGTGGATTCCTACATAGGTCTACCCACATGTAGTTAATGTGTCATTTTTATTTTTATATTTCCACTATACCTAGTATTGGAGATTTAGGAATAAATATGTATCCTTTGATAACAATAATGAATCCACATGAAGTTCTTGAACAGGAAACTCTTCAGGTAGGTCTGATCCATACACATGGGGATGAATCATTCTCATTTCTTGTTATTGGTGGAATTAGGATTGTATATTCAGGTGTCAATTTATATCCAATGGTAATAGGAATCAAGCCACCTATATTTCTTTTATGGGAAACTCTCCATATAGGTCTAACCTATAGATAGAGGGGGAATTTTTCGCATTGATTATTGTTTCTAGACATAGGATTAGAGATCCAAGAATCAATTTGTATCCAATTATAACACAAATCAAGACACACTTAGTTATTGAACATGAAACTCTCTATGTAGGTCTGACCCATTTGCATAGGGAGGAATAGTTCCCATTGATTATTACAGATGGACCCCGGATTGGTGATATATGCATCAATATGTATCATGTGATAAAAGGAATGAATATACATATAGTTATTTAATGGTTAACTCTCTACATAGCTCTAACCCATAAGTAAAGAAGGAATTTTTTCTGTTGATTGTTGTAGCTAAATCCAAGATTGGATATATGGGTGCAACTATATATCCTATGATAATAATAATCAATACACACATTTTTCTTAAATAGTGAAATCTCCATGTAGGTCTAAGCCATATGTAGTGAGAAGTACCTCGAAGTCGTGATAGGATCACTATACTCGATAGAGACGGGGCTCTTCAGCAGTTACGATTTCGATAATGAAAATCCTAGTTTGAGATGAGTCTATGACCTTTGTGTTTACCTCATGATTGAGATGGGTCACATGATAACTTAGGTATATGTATGGGCATATACTTAGGTAGTGGTTTTCCATTGATTTCATAACATTTGTGTTTCTTCATGATTGAGATGGGTTACTTGCTAACTTGGGTATAAGTATGAGCTTATACCTAAGGAAGGGTTATCTGTTGAGATCCTTCTTTGTGGTTATCCTTGTTGGATTTAGTGAGACCTTGAGGGTCTCGGGGTCCCTACTGAGTATCGTATAGTCATCCCGACACGGGCTATGCCCGCACCTCGTTGTGTTGGTTTCAGACGACAGGCAGCGCTGACGGAGGTCGAGTGTTCGAGGACTGGACGGTACCCGGTGGTGGACTTCACGACGAGACGGTACTTGAAGGAGGTTGACGGGCGAGAGAGTTGAGGAGGCTATCTGTACCTACCCTTTAAGTAGGATCTGTGGCGGATGATACAGGAGCTACGCTATCTCTACCTACCCTTGAGGTAGGATCTGAGGTGGACGACCCAAGAGCTGCTACTATTTTTCTTCCAGCTGTTTGTCTTTTCTATTGTACTTCCTTTCAGTTGTAGCTGTACTTTTCTATTGGGTTTGTATTCTGGCCCTTTTACTTTTCAGCACTTTCTTTTGTATTTAGTGTATTACTTTCGCTTGTACTATGTGGTGTTTTGTTTACTTTTTATAAAGGCAATTCCTTCCCAGATATCGGGATTTTCGCCTTTGGTGCTAGTCGACAGCCCCTGGCCTATGGAAGGCGGGCATGGGGTAGTCACGACACGAGCCCCAAGGACGGGGGGGGGGATTATCCCAATTTATTATCATGTTTGGACATAGGTTTATAGATTTAGATATCAATACATATCCTGTGAAAATAGGAATCAAGAAGCATTTAGTTCTTAAATGGGAAACTCTCCACATAGGTCTGACGCATATGCAGGGGGTGTTTTTTCCATTGATTATTGTGGCTAGACCCAGGATTGTAGATATAGATATCACTACATATTCTATGATAACATGAATCAAGACACACATAGTTCTTGGAAACCATGCAGTTTAACATAATGTAACAAGGATAATGGTTCCCTGACATGATAAAAGGCATGAAGCCCTAAAAACACCACCAAAGAATTCATAAAATAATATCATGAGAAGAATAATTTGTTTTTGATATTAGGATTCCAGAGTTGGTTTCATAGGGCACCTCATTCTTGGTACACATGGTAAGGCTACATTTTAATGTCATGTGTTGAAGTCATTGTTGCATGGTTGGATATTATATTAATAGGATGAATATATTTCTCCTAGACTAAGGATTTGGGATATGGGAATCACTAAATATCCTATAATGGTAGGAATCAAGTCACACTTAGTTTTTGAGTGGGGATATTCCCTATGTGAATCTATCTCATACACAGGGATATGGGAACTTCGTTTTTCTTTTGCACAGATCTAACTCATGCACAATGGGTAATCTATGATGTAACGTTTTCCATGTAGTTTAACTTCATGTGGTAAGGATGAATGAAATATTATTGTTTTAGGTTATACAACTAGAACTTCTCAAGTAGTTTTACATCATGTTACCAAGATTCTTTCTTTATAGTTTAACATCATGTGTCCATGACACCCACCTTACAATTTAAAATCATATAGTCAGGGAATCTTTCTTGTAATTTAACACCATGAAGTTATGATGTGAGATACTTGATGCTCATTATGCAATGTATTTCTTTAGATACCTCACATTGGTGGGGGTGTCACATGTTTCCCATCCATTGTGTCCAATGAGTAAGCACCATTAGAATATAAATTATATATGATGTAAGGTCCTTACCATTTAGATTCTGGATTTAGAGGTTTATTTCCTAGTGTAATGGGGTTTTTAGAGCCAATACTAGTTCTTCCTAAAGGAATGAATGGAGGTGAAACTTTTTAATGAAGTCTCGTGTGATCTGATTCTAATGGGATTTGATGTTGTGAAATGTATGTAACCTTTTCTCATCAATCCATTCTAACTCATCCGGCCACTTTTGCAATTCCCCATAATCTAGGAGTTATCCACAAACATCTATTCAATGTAATGGAAAATGGAATTCTATGGGAAGTACTACCTCAGTCATGTACACTAATGAATATGGAGTTTCTTGTGTAGTAGTGCGTATAGTGGTGTAGTAGGCCAATAAATTGTGAAAGAGATTTTCCATCAATGAATTATTGTTTTTTTCTACCATGTTAAAGAGTATATTCTATAAAATCTTATTAAAGAGTTATATATATCAATTTTTTCTTACTTGATATCAAGATGAATAGTCGGACTAGATTTTGTACTCCAAGTACAATTTATTCAACTTGGTAGAATATAAGTTGTTCCCATTGTCTATTAGTATCATATGAGGGACTCTAAACCTAGTGATAATATTTGACATTATGAAGTTAATAATATTATTAATTCTGAATTCATTAAAGTGGTATTGCCTCATCCCATTTTAAAAATAATTTGGTAATAGTAAGTATGTACTTAAACTGCATAGCTATGGCTAGGGGATATGGCCCCACAACATCAACTCAGCATAAAAAAATGTCTAGGAGTGTTTAGTTGTATGTAACAATTTTGAGGGATGATGAATGAATTTTTCATGAATTTATAATGCATATAAATTCCTAGTGAATTACACACTGTCCTATATCATTGTTTTCCAATAGTAACCAACCTCCTGATTTGATTTTGGATCCTGGACCTAGAGATATGAGAATCATAAGAGCCTGCATGGACTTCTTCATGTTGGAACCACTTTGTGTATAGGTTTGTATTTGTTGTCAATAGTTGTCAATGGAATATCAAAATGAAAGAGATCATGAAGTACTCTGATGAAGTAGAGGAGTAGTGATTCAGACGATTGTTGTGCTGATCATAAGTTCAAAGAACATGTGTCAAAGGTGATACATTGTTTACAACAATGAAGAATGTGAGGAGTAATCCATCCAAGGATGATTAAATCAGGATGGTGTTTTTGGATGAAGACCATGCAATTCCTCCTTATTGCATAAGAACCATGGGCTTTGATGAAGACCATGCAATTCCTCATTATTGCATGAGAACAATGGGTTTTGATGAAGACCATGCAATTACTCATGATTGAGGTGAGAACCTTGCAAGAGAATTCTTGAAGAATAAGATCACATGTTTTTCATGAAGTTGATCATGACGATTGAAGAAGAAGACAATGTGCAATGATTGGAATTCTGCGATAGCCATGCACATCACATTGTCATAGAAGATGATGATGCTAAAGCTGTTCCTTCAAAGACTACGTATCACAATAGTGGAGTTTGTGATAAAGGAAAAAGAGTTTCTAAAGGATACAGATCACCAAGAAGAAGTGTTGTTGAGGTGATCGTGCTTGTCAACAAAGCAAACAAACGACATAAAAATTTGTTGACAAAAGAGATTCCAAGGTGACATGTCGATTTCAAGAGTTGTGGTCAACGATCTATGATTGATTCAAGAACATCAACAGAGGAATGGATGATCTGGAGGCGGTACAAAAAGAGCAGATACAAGGTGGCGCCGTTTTCCAGTGTTTTCCAAATTTAAGGGCCTCAAAATCAACAAATGAAGAAGAGTGATTTTGGCAAAGCAACTTGCGTGCCATACTCTTGGAGGATAGGAAACTTGCGTGCCATATGTTTTTAAATATCAGAGCATCAAAATATGGAAAATGGATTAGGGTTGCGCAAGTTTTGGTGAGGTCGCGCAGGTGAATTATGTACCGGGAAGAGACTTGCGCGCTGACACCTTGAATGCATTATAACTTGCGCGCCTATGGTTTTTCCAGATCAGAAGATCCAAATTTGGTAAATGAAAGATGTTCGCGCAAGTTTGGATGTTGATCGCGCAAGTGCCTAGTAGGGGCCGAGACTTGAGCGCCGATGGATGACTTGCGCGCCGCCACACAGGGGGTCCAGTTTGCCTATAAATACTGGACCACCCCTCCTTATTTCTCACGGAGCTCAAGACTTTGAGATTGTTCGAGCTCTCGTCGCGCAGGTTGTTGAACCGCACAAGTGGTAGTTGGGTCGCGCAAGTAGAGGTTGCACGCCGACTGATGGTTGAGCGCCCCAGGTGATTTGGGCAAGGAAGGAAGTGAGTCGTGCAGGTTTGAAGTTCAAGAAGGCAGAGTCGCGCAGGTGCTTTGGAGACACTTGCTCGCCAGGTTATACTTGCGTGCCTAAGACTTGCATGCCAAATGGAGACTTACGCGCCGGGCTTGAAAAGGAGATCCAAATATTGTTGAAGCACGCCCGCCTTTCTGGAGCTGCACAAGAGCTGAAATATTGCCTGATACTTCTAGTGCAAAGTGATATTGAAGAGGAAATCTAAATGATACATGCATGATCTCATGCATACATGGAGAACTGATTCTGACAACGTCGAGTAATCTAAGATTCATTAAGTAAGCAATCACATCAGTGATTGTGATTCAGGCAAACGAAGACAAGGGGATCTAGTGCATGCAGTCATTGCACTGAAGAAGAAAGATTGAAATATAAAGAGCATCAACTCTGAACCCTGATGCAAGAAAAGTCTCATGCTGAACAGGAGACAAAGAACATCAATGCACATTTATTGAAGAGACCTTCACGTCTATAAACTGAGTGAGATTTCACCAAGGGAAGTGAGCCAGGGGGAGTCAACGGGAGTGACCCGTGGGATGCACTGAGCTATCCCTGAACAATTGTAAAGGCAGTGAGCCTGGGACAGAGTGTCTATACCCGAACATTTGTAATCCGCAGCTAGTGAAGCATAGTGGATTTAGGTACGACCGACAACCTGTCTGCGTATGCTCCTTGGACGTAGCCCTTAGTGGCGAACCAAGTAAAAATAGACGTGTCATCTCTCTTCATGTGAATGTTTAATTGCTGATAATATCCATCATACAGGTTTAAGTAGTTCCTACCAACGTGGGAACAAGATCCACAACTAAAAGAAGAAAAAGTGGCCACCCTGATTCACCCCTCCCCTCTCAGGGTGTCCCGGGGTCCTACAAGTGGTATCAGAGGGAAAGGTTAACGTATGTTGGATATTCTCCAGTAATTCTATTGCGAAGAGGATTTGAGTTTCTTTCCTAGAGTCAACAATGAAGAGCAGTCTTGATAATGACGTAGTCATTTCTGAGCAGAAATCTATATCCACAAAGACTTTGACAAATAGGGAAAAGAAAGAGAAGAAGATGATGAAGAAGTCTCTCACATCTAAAGAAGATGCAGTGTCTTGTTCTCCATGCCATTTCAAAAGTGAATAAATATCAGGCATGGAAAGTTTCTAGCAGGTGACTCCGAATTCTTCCAGAGGAAAGGATGACACCCCCAATACACGCTTTCAAGAAAAACTAAAAACATATCTGCATGATATTCCAGAAGAAAGGGTTGTTATTATCTGTAGCCGATTTCAATCTATGCAGGTTGAGATCACTAGACTTGAAAGGGAAGCGGACAATATGGAGAAGGGGCTGGAAGGAAAAATTATGGAAAGTATGAAGCTCACCAAACGGGTGAAAGCCCTTGAAGAAAAAGGTGAAGTCAGCAATACTATGGAAGAACAGATCAATGCACTTGAAGCTGAGCTGAAGAAGAGTAATGATGTCAAGAATTTTTGTTTGGAAGAAACTTCCATTAAATTCCAGGAACTTGACTCTCTGTTGCAAAACAAAGTTAAGATGCATGAAGATGAGGTTGAAAGGTTGAAGAAGACATGTGAAGAGAAGATGATCACGATTGAAGATCAGAAGATCATCCTCAATATTGTGGGTCAAAGATTGGAAGCTCAGTTGACCAAGATTGAGAACACACATATTGAGACTTCACAAAAGAATGAAAGGAGTGATGCTTGCACTCAATGTTCGTTGGAGGAGTCTAAAGCTGAAATTCCTCCAACATGTGATAAGAAGATTATGACAACTCTTGATTATCCACATCAAGAATCAGTTGCTGCTGGTACTCAATGCTCACTGGAGGATTCAATTGTCAAAAGACCTCCAACATGTGATAAGAAGATCATGACTTCACTCTTTGATCTATCACAAGCAACTGAGAAAGTGGAGGCACCATCCAAACCATCTTGTACTAATATTTCTAAATACACTCCTACAATCTGTGCAGGTGGGAAGAAAAGTTCTAAACAAGTATGGATGAGGAAAGGTGAGAAGAAGAAATCTACCACCATGGCTAGGGTGGATGGGAAGAAAAAAGAGGAAGTGGGTTCCTCAAATAGAGCAAAAAAGATTAAGCAGATGGCCCAACAACTTAATACAGAAGACACAAAGAAGAAAAGATTTGTGGGTCAATGTTGGTGCTGCAACAGATTTGGGCATTGTGCACTGGATTGTCTTTATAATCCCTTACATGGAAAAGCACAGAGAATGCCTATATCAAAGAGAAGGAAGCCAGAGATAAAGAAGCAACATCAGCTGGTACAGAAGCATCTGTTTACTGCAAACAGATTTGGAATTCTTGATAACATCTGTGATGTATGCAACGGCAGCGGTCACAATGCAGGCACATGTCCATATCAACATGCTTTCACTGTTGAAAATAAAAGAATACCACTGATGCCATCAAAGAATGAAGCATCTACCTTGGGGAGAAATCAGAAGAATGTTGTGAATACACATTTCCCCAAGAAGATCTCAATTAGGGATGCTTAGAAGACCCATGATTTTAGATCCATGAAATTGAAGGGTCATTCATCCAAAAGAAACACTAAGTGGGATGAATCTCGGATGAACCCATGTGGAAGACCTAAACCAGCTGCAAAAGTTCCAAATGACATATTGGTCATCTAGCCAGAAGATTTGAAAAGAATAATGAAACTTGAAGATGAGAAGGCCAAGGCTGGTGACAAAGGAAAAGGAAAACATTCACATGATGAAGACACAATGCAGGAGAGATTGCAAACAAAGAGAAACACACATGTCGAAGAAGTTCTGTGTGAGATATGCAAGAAATATGGTCACATTGAAAAAGGTTGCCTAACCGTAATACTAGAGAAATAAGAAGTCCTTAAGAGGAGTAAGAATGTATCATTCATGATGGCTGCTAAGCAGAATAATTCTCCACATAAAGCAGAAGAGAATGTGAACAGATCCATGCCACACCGACAGATGTCAGAATATATGTTCAAATGTACAGGCATGAAGATTGGAGTGAACATAGGAACTTGGTTGAGAAAAGAACCTCAACCAAGCAAGTCTTCTTGATGAAGCAAGAAGGAACCACCTTATTCCCGCAATCATTTGTGTATTGTATTTGTGCTAATAATGCAGGGAATTGAAGGTGAAGCATGCTCTCAGGGGGAGAACCTGAGAAGTAGTGAATGCTGTCAACTCTTGATAGCCAAGCTGAAGAAGTTTCCATCCTTAGTAGACTATTCAGTTGATATTCAAAGAGTATGATGATGAAGGATCACTCTTGATGAAGATGATGAGGATTGTTTCCCTTAAGGGGGAGAAGAATGAAGAAGCTTCCATAATCACTATTTCAATCAATATCAACTTCTGCTGGACTCAAAAGCAGTTACTCTGTGAATTTCTTGAAGAACATGCCAATGGAGAAGGTATGTCATTTCTCAATCACTATCCCTTGGTTACTCTGATCAAAGATTATTTTACGAAGGGGGAGTAACTGATTTGATTAGTCACATAAAGAGAATGGAAGTGCCCCAAGGTCACTTATCCTGCCGATTGCACTTGAAGGTTTTTGATCTATTTGCTGAAGTGAGTGCAGGAGTTTCAGGTTGATTATTCCCTATCATAGTTGATCTTCTTCTACCTGGAATTAAAGTGGTAAACCCTTGAAGACAAGATACATGAGTTATCATCTCATGTTGGTATCATGATCTATGGATAATGGACAGCCTTGTTGACTTAATCAAATCCTCTTGTTTTCTACATCGAGCATTTCTCAAGTAGACTTAGAGTGAAATGATTAATGAAACATTGCATAAGTGTGGATTGATACCCTCCCTACCATGTTCTTTATATTTCTTGTCAATAAGGGGGAGAGAAAGTGAAATGAACGTTTGAAAAGAAAAGTTCATGAATAAGAAGATTCTCATTTTGACATTGACAAATTTATTTCAGAAGATGTATAAGGTATTGACAACAAAATACAAAGGGGGAGATTGTTGGAACCACTTTGTGTATAGGTTTTTATTTGTTGTCAATAGTTTTCAATGGAATATCAAAATGAAAGAGATCATGAAGTACTCCGATGAAGTAGAGGAGTAGGGATTCAGACGATTGTTGTGCTGATCGTAAGATCAAAGAACATGTGTCAAAGGTGATACATTGTTTACAACAATGAAGAATGTGAGGAGTAATCCATCCAAGGATGATTAAATCAGGATGGTGTTTTTGGATGAAGACCATGCAATTCCTCCTTATTGCATAAGAACCATGGGCTTTGATGAAGACCATGCAATTCCACATTATTGCATGAGAACAATGGGATTTGATGAAGACCATGCAATTACTCATGATTGAGGTGAGAACCATGCAAGAGACTTCTTGAAGAATAAGATCACATGTTTTGCATGAAGTTGATCATGACGGTTGAAGAAGAAGACAATGTGCAATGATTGGAATTATGCGATAGCCATGCACATCACATTGTCATAGAAGATGATGATGCGAAAGCTGTTCCTTTAAAGACTACATATCACAATAGTGGAGTTTGTGATAAAGGCAAAAGAGTTGCTGAAGGATACAGATCACCAAGAAGAAGTGCTGTTGAGGTGATCATGCTTGTCGACAAAGCAAACAAACGACATACAAATTTGTTGAAAAAGGAGATTCCATGGTGACATGTCGAGTTCAAGAGTTGTGTTCAACGATCTATGTTTGATTCAAGAATATCGACAGAGGAATGGATGATCTGGAGGTGGTACAAAAAGAGAAGATACAAGGTGGCGCCATTTTCCAGTGTTTGCCAAATTTAAGGGCCTCAAAATCAACAAATGAAGAAAAGTGATTTTGGCAAAGCGAATTGCGCGCCATACTCTTGGAGTATAGGAAACTTGCGCACCATATGTTTTTAAATATCAGAGCATCAAAATATGGCAAAGGGATAAGGGTCGCGCAAGTTTTGGTGAGGTCGCGTAGGTGAATTATGTACCGGGAAGAGACTTGCACGCCGACGCCTTGAATGAATTATAACTTGCGCACCTATGGGTTTTCAAGATCAGAATATCCAAATTTGGCAAAGGCAAGATGTTCGTGCAAGTTTGGATGTTGATCGCGCAAGTGGCTAGTAGGGGCCGAGACTTGCACGCCGATGGATGACTTGCGCGCCGCCGCACAGGGGGTCCAGTTTGCCTATAAATACTGGACCACCCCTCCTCATTTCTCACAGAGCTCAAGACTCTGAGATTGTTCGAGCTCTCGTCGCACAGGTTGTTGAACCGAGCAAGTGGTAGTTGGGTCGCGCAAGTAGAGGTTGCGTGCCGACGGATGGTTGAGCGCCCCAGGTGATTTGGGAAAGGAAGGAAGTGAGTCGCGTAGGTTTGAAGTTCAAGAAGGCAGAGTCACGCAGGTGCTTTGGAGACACTTGCGCGCCAGGTTATAATTGCGCGCCAAGGACTTGCGCGCCAGATGGAGACTTGCGCGCCAGGATTGAAAAGGAGATCCAAATATTGTTGAAGCACGCCCGCCTTTCTGGAGCTGCACAAGAGCTGAAATATTGCCTGATACTTCTGGTTCAAAGTGAGATTGAAGAAGAAATCTAAATGATACATGCATGATCTCATGCATACATGGAGAACTGATTCTGACAACGTCGAGTAAGTTGAGATTCATTAAGTAAGCAATCACATCAGTGATTGTGATTCAGGAAAACGAAGACAAGGGGATCTAGTGCATGCAGTCATTGCACTAAAGAAGAAAGATTGAAATATAAAGAGCATGAAATATGAACCCTGATGCAAGAAAATTCTCATGTTGAACAGGAGACAAAGAACATCAATGCACATTTATTGAAGATACCTTGACGTCTATAAACTGAGTGAGACTTCACCAAGGGCAGTGAGGCAGGGGGAGTCAACGGGAGTGACCTGAGGGACGCAGTGAGCTATCCTTGAACAATTGTAAAGGCAGCGAGCCTGGGACAGAGTGTCTGTACCCGAACATTTGTAATCCGCAGCTAGTGAAGCATAGTGAATTTAGGTACGACCGACAACCTGTCGGCGTATACTCCTTGGACGTAGCCCTTAGTGGTGAAGCAAGTAAAAATAGCTTTGTCATCTCTCTGCATGTGAATGTTTAATTGCTGATCATATCCATCATACAGGTTTAAGTAGTTCCTACCAACGTGGGAACAAGATCCACAACTAAAAGAATAAAAAGGTGCCACCCTGATTCACCCCTCCCCTCTCAGGGTGTCCCGGGGTCCTACACTTCCATGACAGTGAGAATCTATCTTTCTTCCATGAATCAGAGGAGGGATCCATTGAACCCTTGTTTTTAGAAATATTTATGCTCATTTTTCCTATACTGAAGGTTAAATTTCACTACTGGACATTTATTCTATTCCCTTATATTCTGATCCTTTAGGAGAGTCCAATTTTGGAGGTAATCAATTATGGTCCCCTTCTATCCAGGTGTAGATATCAATTCACCACACTTTGGGATAGTGTTGATCTGATTGATTTCTTCCATGTCATAGATAAATATTGGTGAGACCATATTTTGGTGTGTGATGTGGAAGACCCTCCCTTTTGAACTAATCTATCATCATGAACTTTGATTATAAAGTGATCGTGCTAATGCACTGGCTAATGCATCTATAGTTCTGATCGATCCTGATAATATTTTCTAATTCTTTATTATTGATAGCATATTAACCATTAATATATTTTATCACTAGATAGAAATCCACGTTAATGTTCATGTAGGATATATGCAGTTGTAGAGATAGTTTCCAGCCAATAATAAGGCCTTGTTATTTAGCCTTATTATTAGTTAAGTCTTCAGATAGAGAAAAGGAGTAGGGAAAAATATCTTTATATAGAGAAATAAATACAATCCCTAGAATAACCTAGTTTAGAATTGGGGATTCCAGTCCCTTTATAATATGACTATATTTGTAGTTGTAAAAATATTTCTCCAATGTTCAGGGAGTGTCATGAGGATAGAAAAACTATTAATCTAGAAGTTTGGTGTCCACTGGTGTACTTTCTGGGGTGGAATGTGATGCAATGAAATCATCCAGGGCCATCCCTTTTACTAACTTTTATTACACAAAATGGATTTAATATTTTTATATAATAACCACCCATCAGGCTAAATTTCCAATCAATATTGGATGACCAAGGATATACTTGAGTGGGTCAAAATGAGACACCAAGTGGAGTTTGTGGTTCTTAAAGTAATGCCATATATTTTCCACTGAAAATATAATAATGGGGAAGTTATTCTCAATATAGAAATACTAGGTCTCAGTACCTATCATTGTTCCATTGAGGTATTATAGACTTTTCTCATTCTCTATATCATTTTTCTATGTGATGAGAGATCCAAGTGATCATTCCATGGTGGCCACATATAATATGGGTGGTTTTACCTCCACCAGAATCATCAAGACCAGTAGGTGAAAAAATTATTTCTTGAAACTCTCAATGACTTCTTGGAATTCATCATCCCATTGGTAGGTGATTCCCTTCTTCATTGATTTAGAAAAGGGGGGATATTTTCTAGTTAGGGTTTCTATGAAATGTCGAATGTAAGTGTGGTTCGCTTTTATTCTCATATATTCTTTAAGATTATGAGGGGGTGAAATATCTAGAAATGTGCCAATATTTTCTAGGTTGACATTAGTGCCACAATGAAATACCAAAATTCCAAGGAATATCTTTGGCATTACCCTAAAGCACACTTTAGTAGGTTCATCTTCAAGATGTGCTACCCTAACTTGTCGAATATTATTTAAAGATCTATGAAGTGATCACTTTTCTTTCAATATTTGAACTCCATGTTGTGGAAATAAAATTCTTATATTCATCCTAATAAGGGTTTAATTTTTTTATTCATATAACATTGGTAAGTAGAACCATTGTTCTTTAATCCAATGGGAATGATATGATAGAAAAATATCCCATAAGGCAGTCTAAAGGTGGTGGATTCCTCAACTTTAGGGGATATATTTATTTTATTTTATCTTGAATACCCATCCATAAAAAGAAAGGGAATATAAGATAGAAGTTTCCTTGATCAATAGTTCTATGATATGTAATGGGAAATCAACTTTCAAATATTGTTGATTAAGGTCTTTGAAATCAATACATTCCCTAACCTTCCCATTCCTTTTATTGATAATGATAATGTTGAAGAAGAATTTTGTGAATTTAAATTCCCATAAAAATTTTGATTTGATACATTTGTCAAATTTTGATTCCAAATTAGTAGCATGGTAGGGGTTCGTCCTTCTAAATGCTTTCTTGAAACCTCGATGTTCATTGGGTAAGCCCGAAGGGTGCATAACCACATCAGGGTCCAACCTGAGAATTCTTGTATAAATAAAAGAAAACAGATATAGATGTTGGTTTTGAAATGTGATATACATCACTTGCTCTTTTATAGAAATTAACACAATAATCCAAGTGGAGCATGGTTCTTCTTATGTTATCATATTTACCTTCTTAATCTCATTAATGATGGTGGAGACACCTTCCTCAAATGTGGGATGGTGTACCTAAGGACCTTATCTTCTTGTTCCCCTTCTGAGTCTGTGGAGGAAATTTTAGGAATGGTATGTAACCCAAGGTAATATATGTCAATTTTGAGGCAAGAGAGTCCATGGGAAGATACATTTTCATCCCAAACTACCAGATCCATCACAAAGAGACTCCAGAGCTAATCATTTTCTTTTATACTATCATTGGGGATAGGCAATGATTAGACATTTTGGTTCAAGTCTAGTTCCCCAATTTGTTTAATGGGTAGAAAATAATTGCTATCAAGCATACTCCAAGGATTCATAGGGGTAGTCCCCATTAGGGGATGCAACTTGTATATCCTCATCCACCTTTTCTTGTCTCAAACCATTTTTAGATTCTTATATCAGTTTATATGGATTCATAGGAATCAAAGGGGGTGATTTTACTAGGTATTATTACATCCTTCCCATTGATTTGGTATTTCAGACACTGATTAAGTTTTGAAGGTACCTCCATGTGGCTAGGAAGCCAATTTCTTCCAAGAAGAACATTATATATACTGTCATTCTAGATAAAAATGAACTCAACATTATATATGAGATCCCCAAACAGAGTATTGATCTTGATCTTCCCAAGAGGTCTATTCTCAAAATTATTGTACCCTTGAATGGTTATATTTGTAGGAGATAAATTCCCTTTGATATATCCCAAATGTCGAAGGGTTTGAATCAGGAGTAGGTTGATCCCAAAAGTAGTGTCAATCCGATCCATTCATATATCTACATTGTTGAGTTTTCTTGAAACATATAGGGGTGTGATATGTCCTTGGATGACTTCTTCCAGATATTGTTCTATGAATGATATGAAAAAATGGAATTATAATGGAATAGTCTCCACTCCTTAAACCTCAGCTATAGTGAATTCTATATCAAAATCATATGAGACATAGTGGTACTTGACAAGTTCCTCGTTGAGTTCTTTTGAAAGGTGTACAAGGTACATGATTGTGTGTCTGGATGGGGAAACTTTCAATTATTTTAGGATTTCATAATTTTGTGCCAAAGGTATGTGCTTCTAAACATGTGTTTTATCCCTATTATACGTATTGGGAGATGAGGTATTAGTGTTGTATGGGCCTAGTTCTTGAGAAGAGGTTGAGGGAGTATCTTCTTCCAGTGGAATAGTTCACACCGACATTACCCTTTTTCTAGGATAATAAGACAATATCACCCCCTCCAGACAGTTGTGTAAGATTATTTGGATTGGACGACTGCTGAAGGGCTAGGAGGTGTCTCTATTTTTTCATTTGGATTACTATAGTGCACAACCATGGGTCTCATATGCATATATGAATTCTTGTGGGGATGTGATTGAAATATTAGGTTTGATTATGCCCATACAGTCCCATGTATCCTTGAATCCTATGCCTTCAGGCATAGTTTCTACTGTCATGTATGGGGGACTCTTACTAGGAAGCATATTCATCATCAGATAAGGGTTATATCAAGTGAACTACATTAACAAAACTAAATATTATCTCTTCATCAGATGTAGATTCTATTTGGGGGAAGATGGTAATTCCCCAAACATTATAGGAAATAAGTAAACAAGATCCAAAACATGCATAAGAGATGAATATAACTCTTCCTCACCTATCTCTTTATGTGTCTGACTATTACAACAACCTATGGGAGGAATATTCATTGTCACCTACATAGGTGAGGGGATTGTTTTGGGTTTGTGAAGTAGTGATATCAAGGATCCATGAGACTAGTATACCTTCTTTCTAGTAATCCAGTGATCAAACTTCTTCCCACACATATATAAAACTTCTTTTCAATCATCTTCTTCAACTAGTTGGGTGAAAAATAAACAAGTTACCCAGGATGATGAATTTTACATCATCACTTTTCTAGAATCAACCATGATTTGGAGGACATTTTTGAAGATGAATCAATCTTGGATGGTGTGAACCAACCTCCTATGGAAGGGAAATTATTTTAGATGACCAGTGAAGTTAGCCTCATTAGGTTTCATGGGCTACTGTAGCTTTAGTAGGTCATTTTACATGGATTCAATGAAAAAAACTAAGGACCTAATCACTTCATAAGGTGTACAATTTATTCATCCAATACTCAAATCATGGGAGACCCTAATCTCCTTTTTCTTCTAGTTGAGGATTATTTTATTGTTTTCACCACATGATAAGAGGATCTGAGAAATTTGTGCCTTTCTTGGGTGCTTGAATGGACACTAATACTAGTTTGAGGGAAATAATATCAGTTTCTTCCTTACCAAGAATTTTTACCTATGTCAAGAGAATGAGTTATGAAATAGATCTTGTTTGATGAATGGAATCTTATATCCATTTCATAGTTTCTAAAAACTCATGGAACCCATTTGGATACTTCATCAGGATCATAGGTGTTTGCATCTCATCCACAATATTTTCAGCATAGAGTTATAGAAATTTATCTTGTGAGAGAGGGAAGCTATGTGAATAGGTTAAACCCTTACATATATTCATGAACTTAGTTAACCTATCATTTTTTCATTGCATTCAATTTGTGAGGTCAAAAATTATCATTTTTCTTAATGTAGAGATGAACTAATAAAGGACTTGGGGATGAAGGTCATCCTATCCCACAAGGGTTTCAACTAGATTTTTTTATACCAAAAAGGCTATCCATGTCATATTTTGTTTAAAATATCTCATCTTGGTAACCTCCTACTAATCTTGAGGGCCCATCATCGAACAACATCGGGATACGAAGTGCATGAGATTTTGTTCTTGATCTCTCGTGCCATCAATGTTTGAGTATTTAGGACTTCCAAAATTGGGTGGGGGAAAAGTTTCATCCACCCATTCAGGACATGGCTTGGTCTACACAGGTTCACGCCACCGTTCGATGGATTCCAATCAAACATCCAAGGATTCAATGGAAATGATAAGTTCTAAAGGTACTAATACCTAGGCATCATCCCATTTATCGAGAGTGGGAAAGAATTGATGAGGTGACCCTATTTTCATATTATTTTAATTCTCAATCAATGATAACACTAAATGATTACCCTGGATGGGAGATGTTTTCACCGTAATAGGGCAATGTTGTGACCATCTTCAAATTTATCATTTATGTAGATAGAATAACTAGATTTAGAGTTTATCTTACACTTATATTCCACTATTTCATGTAGATCCACTCTTTCCTAATGTGTGGGATAAGTGATATTTGTCTCTATCTAAATACGGTACCTGGTGGGAATATTTCACTTGAGTAGATCCTCATTGAGTGGTCTGAGAATTTGTAGCTCATTCTCATACTATTCCAATAGTTCCAAGGTAGAAGGTATTTCTGCTCTTCTAGGAGATGAGTGGGATGTAACCACACATTTTTCTTTATCCTTGCTGGTGCTCTACTATAGAGGTAGCAACTTATAATTCCTAGGTTCTAGGTTTTGGCATCTCCTATGATTCTGTATATATGTAGACTCAGTTGGTGCATTTGAATCACCCTTCTATAAAGGAATGGTTTCTGTATTTTATCCCTCTACAATTGTATATTGAACTACATAATTTTTTGTATTAATGGTGACAACATTCACTTAGGTGTATTATGCTATTTTCATTTTCTCATTACACTCAACACAATAGGGTGACCATGTGTTTATTGCTCATACATTAAGGTTTTCATCAAGTTCATTTCTCTAAACCGTGTAAATATTGGAACATTTAAATTTAAAAACATTATAGGTTTTGATTTACTTTACCATATGTTCTTCCAATCTCAGTCTGTGAATAATTACCTTGATGGAGTATCTGATAGAGTTTTTTGAATGGACCATGAATTGAAAAGGTTTGTCCTGTAGTGGATGGGATGATGACCATTTATGTTAACCTCCCAACCTTGAGAAGAATTATTACCACTAATGTGATGATAATGATGAAAAATCACCTATCCCTACAGACAAGGGATGATTTGGGGTCACAATAGGCACTTTTTGATTTTATTGTTTAGGATTTGATGATTCTGATCAAGGATTTGATGACTCCTGATATGGGAATTTGAGTTATAAATACTCCCAAACCTATGGGATGGGGTTAATGTAGAACCACCAGTAATTTATCTAGGATATTCTTGAGTTTTGTTAAACCTGGTAATGGTGATTGTGATAAAAATTCCCCCATTCATATGAGATCAAGTTGGTTTTTAGTTTTCAACCAAATTTCCTAGATCTAGTCAATGTTTTATGACCTGAGAACTACTATAAAGTAGACCTATACTAATGAAGTTATACCAATGGTTTATAAAATCCATTGGTATAGGTCCTCCTGTACCAAAAATGTGTGTAAACCGTTGGTGTAGGCTATTTAAGAGATGGGTAAAACAATAGTTACAGTAAAACCGTTGGTATACGTATGGTTATACCAACAATTTTTTAAAATTGTTGGTATAGAGTAAGGCTATATGAATGGTTTTAAAAAACCATTGATAAATCCTTTCCCACTTTACCCATCCCTGTGACCTCCCTCCTCCCATTTCACTCCTATATATATTAAACCCTATGTGTGAGTGAACTTTAGTTTTTTCCCCTGCCAAAGAAATATCTCGTCACATCCTAGTTTAATTCAATTATTCTTTAATATCAAATTGGTGTGTTAAAAATACTTCATATCTTCTTAACACTATAATTTTTATTTTTTTATCGGTCTAAAACATTAAACTAGATTCATTTTTGTAAGATTATATGTTTTTGTTTTTTTTAGTTTGGCTATGTTGATCCTCACCCATGTTTTTTATTTTCACTCTTTTTTTGAATGATAAAGACAAAATGAAGAAGATTAATTTTATGCTACACTGAAGGATTTCGTTTTGCATAGAATGACTAATTTCAATTTTGACGAGTTGTGGATCTTTATTGTATTATTATCAGAAAATATTTACTATTTGGATCTTCTTGTTACAAATCCAATGAACCTGAAATGATTGGGTATTTGACCATTTCTGAATAGATGTAATGAAATGGTGCTCATTATTATGGGCATTTCCATTTCCACTATCGATTTTGTGGGTAGTATGGCACCTAGGTTGGATTATTTTGGATTTACTAATTCTTTTATAGGTAGTGGATGGCCTCCTATGAAATATTATATATTCATAAAAGACTTTAATTGAAAGGGGAGGAAGCAAATTTTAGTTGTGTTAATGGATACATGAAATGGTGGTTGGGTATAGGGTACTCCCATACAAATTGTTCATCTGTATTGAATGATTTTATAATTATATTTGATTTTAAGATTAGTTTAATCCAATCTATCAAATACCATGGTTTAAAATTGATATTTTTGGCTTGTAATTCATTCTTATACTACATGTATTAGTGTAGTTGTTATGTGGATGTTATCCTGTGATTTTATCATATCTACGAAGGGATTATTATTTTTACATTTTAAACCAAATACCTTTCAAGTTTCTTAAGGTGTTTTTTATGTAAAATTTGGATTTTTTGATTAGAAATACAAGAGGTTGAAATGGTTTTGAGTTACTATAAATGTTCATGTGCTGCTCTTGAGGTTTACATTGAAGCTATGAGAAATCCAAAACTCAAATATCACTATCATGGGATGATAACCCTAGGGAAGATTCTATTATTTGGAAAATAAACTTGTGATGACCTTTGATAATAGCTTGCTGACTTAGTGTTATGTGGGATCACAATTATGATTTTTTTACATTGTTTTAGGCTGATTATATGATATGACTAGGTTTTTAAAGTATAATTATTATTTTTTAATGGATATTTCTCAAGATTATTTTTTTGACATGCATGGAAGTTGTATTAGAGTGGGGGTAAAAATTCAAAATAAATGTACAAACCACTAATGATTTTGAAGGATCTAAAAGTTTTGAGATTTATTCTTATTAAGAGTTTGAAGTTAACATAGTGTGGATTCTCTCAATGATGATAAGATATGTAAAGGCATACATTAGATATATCATGTTTAATTCATGACCATCCTTTGGAAACATCTTAGGTATTTATGGTATATTTTTATTATTTATCATTTTGGTGAAAACATTCTTCAACTCAGGATTTTTCCGATACACGTTTATGCTTTAATATTTTTTAGAGGGTATTAGTTGGTCTTAAAAATCAAATATCATGATTCCTCTATATATATATATATTACTTATTAATATACTACTATAGGGATCATTATTATCCTCCATTTATTGATTAAAAAATGTATTTTTTAAATGTAGTTACCAGCATGGCGGTATCTAAGTTTTAGTCCTGATCAAATGGAACTTGTGTTATCAAGTGTGAGTATTCATGATGATTATGCTAGTGTTTTATAGTAAAGGAAATTCATTTGTAACCTTATGATTTATAATGTGAATAAAATTAACTAATTAAAATATATTTTAAAGGGAAATAATATTTGGATGGACTATGCTTTCAGAAGTTTATTCTGATTTCAATTTGTGGGTATCTTTGAGAAAACATATATTAAGTGTGGCGAGTTTAAGGATAATAATTATTTGTATATGGATTAGAAGTGGAAGTTGTTTCTTTGATTTTAAATCCACACTTGAGAGGATACAGAATACATACTAGATACCATTTGACATTGAGTTGTAATGAATGGGTAAAACTTGTAGGGTTGTGGCAATGTTTAAAGGGATGGATCAAGTAGAATACATTACTAGTTACTGATCAAATATAGTAGTAAAATTTTTTATATACACTAGAAGGTGAGATTTCTTTAGATCCTTAAGGAATAAAGAATAATTTATTCTTGATGAGGTACAATGTCAACATGGAAGGGATTCATTGTTTTTATCTAGAGTGTGACAAAAGGATTTGTGGTCCCCAAATCCTGGAAATATGAGTAAATAAGTTTAATAATGAACCATAAAATTGTCTTCCCACTTGTAATTAGGAATTGAACAAGATCAAATATGTATAAAAACCAATAATGGGATTTTGTTAATTATGATATTTCATGATTCTCCCTTCTTATGTGGGTTTTGTTTCAGTTAATTAATTGTGATCCATCTTATTGATCACTATTTATTCTAATTCACCATCTTATAGTTAACATAAACCAACAAGATTAGATTAAACGGTTGTTTATGATAGCCTATAATAACTATTAATTACAACTATTTTTAAACTGAAAACTAGTTGGAGATGTCATTTGACAGTTCTCATTAACACACCTGATCATATAAGCATCTCATCTACAACACCATCTAAAATTTATCATTAACTCCAATAGTTAGACTTACAAATAATTAGGGTCACCATATTGTTGTATTCTATACAACACATGGTTAGACCAATGCCTATTCAATTATTCCATTTTGTAGTATTCTTAACCCCCCATGGTAACACTAGCTACCCGATTGGGATTCAATTTAAAGACCATATATATCAAGAATCTATTAACTATAAACTAGTTTAGGATGAAATTAGAAAATCATCATCAATATCTATGGTAAAATAAACTACAAAACTATGTATGTTTTTGTGTCATGATGACCTAGTTAGCACACTATAACTCAACTATTATGCTTTCATTCTAGATATTATAGTTTTATTTAATTATAATCATAAATAAATTCTTATATCAACCCATATATTAGTGTCTTTATTGGTGGTTCCCTACTAGGGATCATGTTTCACACCCTAAATGATAAAATTGGTGGATTTTTAAACATTAGGAATGATATAAAAGAGAGAATATAGATTTTTAAAAGATCATATTGAATAATCCCAATGGTATTATTATATTGAATCGAGGAGTAGATCAAGGATGTTATAAATCATCTGAGTTTATTTATTCTTATGAGTTTTTTTCTATGATTATACTAGGGGGAGGCATGACTAAGGTCACATTACGCCACTAGTCTCAGTCACCAGTCGTGTTGGTCAGGCTGGGGTGCTTCACAATTTTTTAAAATTTGGCCAATACACAATGATATTAACCCACCAAAATCATTAATATTTATAAGAAACACATTTAAATGATTTACATAAACCATTCAATGAAATTTTAAGAAAGGCAAAATTCTATGGGTTCAATTCCCGAGTGATCTCCCTACCTTTCAAGGGAAAAATGGACTGATTATGGGGTGGATGTATACTCCCAAATTTCTGAACATTAGTACATAATTAATGTTATTATTCAAATACATATGTCTCATAAATAGTTAAAACTTTTAATTCAACCTATTGAATGATTTTAGAGGAATATTATATTGTTTCCACTGAGTTCAGATTATACTATTTACATTAATGTTGAGTTATATTATTTTTCATGCTAGTAAGATTATGATCTAAATATAACATTTGTTGAATAAATAAATATATTTTCTACAAGTAAATAATATAATTTGAAAAAATTTATATTTTAATTGAAATTATAAAACTATAAATTGGTTAAGATTTTTTTGATATCCATGGATCAGTATAAAATATATGCTAAAGTGGCATGTTGTGCTTACCAAAATTTCATTCTTTCTAGTGTGGTATTTTTTTCACAATGATAGCCTGAATAATTGGATATGAATAACCTCAAAACATGTGAAATAATTATAAATTATTCTGTATATGTTTTGTGTTAGTTTTTTGAATTCTTTATATTTTATAGTAGTGTATTTGGAGGTTTTTTATTTCTTTATTGAATTCTAAATATGGTATCGTAGTGTTTTTTCCTGTGATGGTTCTTTGAGAAAGGGATAAGATGTTGTTATGTGGAATGTTATATGTTCTTTGGGAAAAGGATTTGCGGTTTTCTATTTGGAATAGTGAAGTACTCTATACCAGTGTTTTCTAAACCATTGGTATAGTTTAATTGATGACGAGCTATACAAAATTTTTTCAAACTATTGGCACAGTGTACTTTTCTATAGCCTATACTATTAGTTTATGGAAAACTGTTCTTATAGGCCCTACTACATTATAATTCACAATAGTTTAAAAAAACTATTAGTACAGGATATACCAATGGTTTTACAACGTATAACAATGGTTCAAAACCTCTGTTATAACCTAAGATTCCAAAATTAGAAGGGAGGAGGTGGTGGTAAATATTCCCCCAACCCTATGGGTTGGGCTTTCTCCTGCATGTCTGCTATGGTGGCTGCTATTTTGACCCATTTTATTTGAAAAAATTATGCTAATATATGATCTAGGTGAAATGGAAACCTAGGGAAGGAGTTATTTTATATAGGAAGTTGTAGGGTTGGTAACAACTTTGTCTTTTATGTTTGAAATGGGTTCCCATTGTTTCGAGGGACCCAAATTAAGAATTTGTTAGTTTTCCACTCCCTCTATTAATGATTTCTTTACATCATTAATGTGGAGGTATTTAATTGTATTTACCAATTGGTATGTGTATTACATGGTCCCTTAATATATATAGAGTCTCTGATATAACAGGATGTTGTATCTTGGGTGTTTTTATTTTATAAGGGAATGGTGAAGTGAAATGATTCATTCTTTATCCATCCTTAGAAACTATTACCTAACAAGGATTCAGAAATTAGTTGTCGAAGGGTTGTGGTGTAATGAAAGAAATAATTTTGTATATTTATGATTTTTTTTTGATTTGGGGTCATGTTCCAAGGATATATCTCTAGGTCTATTTTATAATAGAGTGTGTTTATGGTATGAAGCTGACCCTTACATACTAGGTATGGGAGGTGTATATCCTTTAACTAATTAGGATTCACCCACATATTTTTTCATATGTATGGCATGTAATCCTTCTCTATATTGGCTTGGATCTTATTATTAGAGGTGTTGAGGGGCCAGAACATGGTTTATAGGTTGTTTCCAACTAACTCTCACTATATATCTATGTCAACATCCTATTTATCAGACTTACATGCCACCACCTGGTCAGACCATAGAGGTTTGTTCTCTCAGTCACCTGCTAACCATGGTTAAGTGTTGATGATACATGATGGGGAAATATTCATGGTTGAACCTAGTGTTTTGGCCACCTATCAATATAGAGGTTTCTAGGAAAGGTGAGTATTTCCTTATCCAATGGAGATATAACCATGGGAAGGTTGACCACAGATGAATGTTGGGAGTATATTCCCAACAATCTATCTCTACAATCCCATGAAGAGGACTATTGATGTAATTATTGTATTAAATTTTAGTCAAAGATTTGAAATATCCTTAGGGTGTTTTGGATATACATCGAACAATCTAAAGAACATTGGAATTGAGTAGGCTAGTAATATAAACCTCCTTATGTGTTATGGAAAAAATATTCTAACCAGCCTTTTAGGGCTGAGTAGGGATATGATCCTAATACATGATAGATAAAAGAATATGTGTATAAACTTCTAGTATAGTGGGAATATGATCCAGCTACTGAGAATCTACAAGAGTATTCTAGTTAGCTACTGTATTATCAGTTGGAATATGAGCCTGTTTGTGGGTGGTTTTTAGAATATACTGTTTGACCCTTGATGAAGTGGGGATATGATCCTAGTTTGAATATTAATTACCCATAAAAATATTCTGATAGAACTCTGGAATTGGAGAAGGGATAAGGGCCTCCTCTTGTATAGCCTATGAAGGATGCCGGTTCAATCATTCATTGGCAGAAGTAGGGATATTAGCCTGGATTTTATGATATGTTATACTTTTTTGAGTAGCTTCATAGAAAGGAATATGAGTCTATCCCAAGTCATATTCTAATCTCACTTGGTGAGCCCTACTCATAATGTGGGTATGATTATGGAACTATTCCTTTGGAGTATGTTGCTGGTCTTTTTTGAAAGGAATATAGGCCTTCCCAACGGTAGGTACCACTCTCACTTGGTGAGCCCTGGTTGGAATGAGGATATGATCGTGGTCATATGACTTTGGAGTATTCCTGTGGTCTTTTTCAATAGGAATATGGGTCTATCATGAGGTATGCACTTCTCTCACTTGGTGAAACATGGTTGGAATGGGGATCTTGGCCCAATCATGTGCCTTTAGATTATTTCATTAGTATTTTTCAACAAGAATGTGTGCCTATCTAGAGGTATGTGTTTCTCTCACTTGGTGAGATCTAGTTTGAGTGCGAATATGATCCCAACCCTCTTCTTCATCCTTTATTAGAATATACCTATAATCCTCTTGGTTGGGAGATAGAATTTATTCTTACTATGAATTAGAAACCTATTCATATTGATCATAGTGATGTGCTACACTGGATTTTGAGATAGGAATATGTTCCTTTCTCTATATCTGTACCAATTATAGAATATGATGGAACAATTCTTCAGTTATTACTAAAATGTAGTGACACTTTAGAAATGTCTTTATAAGAATGTAGTCCTATACATTTTCTATCTCACATATATACTAGAATATATCTTCAATTGAAGTACAGATACAATCCCACTCCTTTCCACATTATTCCATTAGAATATGATGATGGGATTCCTGCATGGGGTTGGGATATTTTCATCCCCAACACCTTCTATGGTAATATACATGCATACTTGATCCGAGTGAGTAGGGATATGAAACCACTCACTGGATACCACTAAAATCTTCCGACATGATTTACTAGAAGAAGTGGGGATATGAGCCCACTCTTATTTATCCAAATCTTACCATAGATGAAGATAATTCCTTGGTACCTAGGAATGAGTGTCCAATGTGGAAATTTTTCAGACGGTTCCCTCAGTAGGTGACTGAGGGGTACCAGTTGGATGACGCTGGTGAAAAAAGTTGATAGGATCCCTCCTCAATAGTTTATGAATTGAAATGGAGTCATAGTTGAATCATTAGTTCAACATCCTCCGATATAGCAGGTGATGATTTTCATGTTCTGGAGATAAGATTCCAAAGTGACTGGCGGAGGAAATGAGCCCCAATGGTTTCACTATATCTTTACTTGAATGAAAATAACTCATCTACTTTAGTATATAGAGACCATTACATGCCTCCTCAAGGGTTGGGATCACAACATGTTGGTGTTATTCCCAAACCATATTATTTTCCACTAGAATTTGAAGGGTTCAGGTTGGTGAGGTTGTTCTGTGACCCATTGGGGTTGCATCTATAGATGTTGTTCCAGAATAGTCACTAGATGAAGATTTGATCTCAGGTTAGGGGTTTTTTTTGAGATAAGTATTTATAGTCATGAATATAAAGAGGAACAAGTTCACTAATCAGTGAATCATTGAAATTATGATACATACTCAATCAATTATGCACGTGTAAAAGATTTTTACTTTCATATTCACAGTTTTTCCATTTTTCTCACGTGGACTTTTCACAATTAGAATGGACTTATTTCATAGGGACCCTAGTTACATGATATTTAACATCAGGAATACCAATTTTTGTTTATGTATAATGAATAAAATGATATGGCCCAACACATTTTAACCCATCATTTTTTTATTTTAGGGATTCATTTTGGGTTCACTATTTTTGTTTCACTCAAAAATTATGCTGTCTTAAATTTATGAGACAAGGTTCCCAATACCTACAACGATTCAATTATTTTATAATTTATTTCATTAAAAATAGGTCTACCATTTTTGTTTATTTGTGGTTGATTTTGGGGTTTCATGTATGGTTCAATAGTTTCCCATGCCCAGTTCACCTTGTTCATTTCATAGAAACAGCCAACGGTTCCCACATCCATAACAAGGTAAAAAATACTTTCCTATATTTTGGGTTTTAAAACCCAAAAAAACTTAGGAACTCACATTGGTCAAGAGGAATGGGGGTTTGGATCATCATACCCTTTTGTTGGGAGTTATTTTATATCCCGATATTCTGTTATAGATTTAATATATGTTCATAAATCTATTCGTAATCTATATGAGATACTCGTTACCATAATGAAATGACCGGGTTTTGAATCCTTTTATGTGTTAAGGGTGTTAAATTAATACACTATCTATATGTATCTAAGGTTCTTAATCTATTTCCCATTATTTATTATCAATGGGTAGATGATGATATTATAAATAAATATAACTATAATTTCTAGAGCTTACTTCCATACAGGGAGGTGATTGATATTTTTAGAATGATATTGAACCTTTATGAGGCATCCTATGTATCCTGTTTATAATAGGAATCAAAACCCACATAGTTCATTTAAACCGTGCAGTTAACGTCCTATGGAAAAAGTTCATATGAGGTAACTTGGGAACTGGGTATGTATCTCAAGGCTTCGGAAGACGTCCTATATATCTTGTTTATAATAGGAATTAAAGTCATTGTAGTTTAGTTGTGCCTGAGGGACTTACCCTAAGGTTGATGCCTTTGTATGGGGGTGGGTGATTGATTGTCATATCATTCCATTGAGTGGGTCTTAAAACACTTAGTTTTCTCAGTATGGAAGAAATTTATGATGTGAATGACATGATCATTGACAATCCCTAAGCTCACATAAGACATTCTCAGTGTAAGAAACAAGGGATAGAAAGTGACTAGTCTAATCACATATAGATTTAGGGATTATGCAATGGGAAAATTCATATGGGGGCTTGATATGGATCTCAGGCCTTAGGAATATGTCCAATGTATACTGATAATATTGGGAATCAAAGTCATCATAGTTTTGTTAACTTATCAGTTTGCGGATGGATGAGGAAGAATGATGAACCCAAAGGAGAGTTTTGGGTCCCACGAGTTAGAGTGTATGATACATGTAAGGGATTACACCAAGATAGATACTCATTGGAGATTGGGCCTTAAGAATTCACCCTGTGTATCATGTTTAGAAAGGAATCAAAGTTCTATTAGTTCAGTTGAAGTATTACTGGATAATTCTATTGGGAAAGGATACCATGTCCTAGGGTGTCTTCCTAGCATGTCATGATTGTCTACATGACATGTTTTGTTGTCTTCCTGACATGTATAAGGATGTATATACATGGATTTTTTTCCTATAGAACATATCCTATGATAGTCTCATGATAAATTTACTTTTGCGAAGTACATCATATGATCTGGATGACATGTTTGGAGGATGTTTTATAACCTTAATGACATGTCTTGAGGACTTAACATGACTATACTAACATTCTTGAAGGGCGTCGCATGTTCTGGATGGAATATCTGGGGGGAGTCACATTACTTGTTCGACATGTTTGGAGGACTTCGTATAGATTGGATGACATGCCCAGAGGGGTTCACATGACTCATCTGACATGCCCGAAGGAAATATCAAGAAAATTAGCGTATCCACATTTTCATAAGTATTCTATATTTCTCCCATATTTATTGCATATGTTTCCAAAGGTTAATCAGACATTAAATTTTTTAGATCCTGTGTGACCATGTCTATATGAGGAGACCCCTTCACATAATCTAAATGGCATTCCGAAAGTCCTTCAAATGATCTATAGGTAGTTCATACAAATCAACTATTATTTCCATGTGACCCCTTTGTCCATTCCCCATATTTTACCTTGTAGAAGACTCTTGTGGTCATGTAACTTTATGGTATGATAATTCATCTCTTCTATTCTTTAATGGGTGTATTCATCATCATGTGTGCATTTTTTTATGACAAGGGGGAAGGATTTATAGGCCTCACCTCCCCAGTTATATGCCTCCTTTCAAAAAACATATATCTTATATATAATTTGGAGTCAGTGGAGGGAGCATCATGCACTTCACACGATCCTACCACAGGTTTTCCAAGGTCTCACATGATGAATAATTACCATGAGAACACTCTATATTCACCATATTTATTGGACTGTGATTTATCAAAGAGATTTCAAATAATCATTCTAACATTTCAAACATCATTTTTACCCTTGATCTGACATTTATGATAGAGTTCACAAGATTAATAAGTCCATGGAAAGGCTCTCATGTGATCAAAGAAGACTTATTTGGGGTCCTTCATGATACTATGATGGCTTGTTAGAGGACTCTCATAATATCAAGATATATTTTCAAGGGACTCTAATGAGATAAAGATAGCTTGTAGAGGTGTCTTCATGTGATTAATGGTGATCACATGAGGCACATGACCCCTTCATATGAAGATCAATGTATACTCCTTTCATGAGAGGCTACCAAAATTTTAATCATTTTATTTTCTATTTTATAAGTTCTACGGAATTTTACCATTGATTTTCCATTATTTCATCACATGATTAGTAGCGGATATCATGATGGAGTGTGATCATTATCACATAAAGTTACTTTTCTTTTCTATGTTGTATTTCATGATCAAGTCTAGATCTTGTGATAGTGCATGAGTTGTTTCACACAATACCTTAACCTATAAATAGAGACTAGGGGTATCAAATGATCAAATGGATGTGTCTAAGGCCCTTCATATGATGAAGGTGAAACACCAATCCTATCACACAAGACAAGGTTGACATTTTGTCATGGGGCTCCATGGGGTCTTGTGAATTGAAAAATAACATCGCATGAAAATCAACGTTACTCTCCATTGCATGAAGCTTACAATTTTTTCTATCATTACTTTATAAATGTTTTTGGGTGACTATTAGGAATATATATATTGAATAGTTAAATGAATCAAGGAACTTATTTGGAAACCTTTTCATGACTATCAAGACCTATCTGAACACCTTCGTAAGATCAAGAGGATTTGTCAGATGGGATTAGTGTGATCATAAACAAATCATATGTAGTGCATGATTCATTCACATGAACTTATTAGGGTAATGTGACTATGTTTCCTCATATAGGTTATGTGATCCATGTGATTCAGTATCTTGGACATCATGTTACTCCTTCATTCGTTTTGCAGATAAGATAATACCCATGTTTCATGTATTTCTTCAATTATAAAATTGTTGGTTCTCATTTGGTAGGTGTTAATAATCACAATAATAAGATAGTATTATTTTTAGAACATGAAACATTAATGCATATCTATACTCTATCTGGTTCCTTTATCTTTAATTTATAGACATGAATCCAATGATTAGTTCCTCGTTTTTTCCTAAATTGTGATTAATAGTTCCTTTGGTCTAGGATTTCAAATTTCAATATGTCCATTAGTAATTTAAAAACTATTTCCTTATATTGCATTTCAGTTTTAAACATATTCATGAAAAAACAAATAAAAACACATATATTATTGTAAAAATTAAATTCCACAACATAAAAGAATAATAAATAGTAAAATTGAACTATTTTATAAAATTATTTCTATTTATTCTTCGATAAAAACTTCATTGAAATAAAATAACTCAATAAAATGATCTCATGAGATTAAATAATATATACATTGCACAATTAATAAAAATAATTAATAAGTATCATTAAATACTTATAAAAACAAAGTAAACTCATTTTTATAAGAATAAATAGATTTCTATAAGAATTATATATGAGTTCATAAGTACCAGTTTACACTTAGTAAGGATATTTTAAAATTCATAAGGATATACAAAAACCTTTCATTAATAAAATTATTTATAGAAAATTCAAATTCCAAATGTTAATAAGAGTGATTTATAAGTTATGAAGTGTGTTTTAAAATTTCATAAATTTAATATAGAAACTTAATAATAGTGATCCAGCGCTTAAAAAATACATGAAGATATATATAAATAATAAGAATCATTTAAGAGTAAGAAATTTCGATATTATTCCATCTTGATCAGTTTATAAGAATTTATAATCTAAAATCTATAACTTTACTAAAAATATGAACACTAGAATTAATAAAACTCTCAATCGACTTCATAATATAATAATATTATATATATTACTTTAAAATCTAAGACATAATATTTTTAAATATAATTCATAATATAATTTTAAAATAAATACAATATATAACATATTTTACTTTTATAAATTATTGATATGTAACATATATAAAAAAATATCCTTACTACATAATATATTTTAATGTATAAGATATTATACTTAATAAAATATTCATAGGTGTCATCCTTAAGAATAATACACAATATATTTTTATTCTTTACAATAAATGTCAGATGTAGTATATTTTTAATATCTAAGGGGATATATAATATAACTTAACATGAAAAAAAATCCTAAAAAAAATACATAAAATGTTATCAGAAGAGTAAATATTATTCATTTAATGTTTTACTTTGTAAAAAAATATAGAAATTTCAATACACAATGTGTTTAAAAATAATACATAATATGTTTTAAATATCAAAAAATTAATGTGTAAGAAGTTTCATTTTAGAAAAAACATGAGTTAAAAAATATGTATGATGATAAAAATGATTTGTAGGAAGTTGAAAAATATTGTTAACAAATTCATACATATGATATTAAATAATTGTATAATAAATACCTAATATGTATGACTAAATAAATTTTTAATAAACTACTTACATATAATGTAAAAACTTCAGCACTACAAATACATATATTGAAGTACGTAGAAATAATTTTATACATAAGTTCTGACACTTAAGGAAATATCAAAAAAAATATGAAACTAGAATAAACATAAAAAATTGAATAAACAAAGAAGCTCCATCTGAGTCAAAATCATTCTTAAAATCGAAAAATTATAAATTATAAAAGATATATTTTTGAAAAAATTATATATGTTTTCAATTTTTATATTATATTATGTTTTTTCATATAGTTTTATAATTATCAAAATAAAATGTTAAGAATGAAAAGATTCAACTCTAATAATCAAACAATAATAATCAAACTCTAAAAATATCCAAATATTTTATCTCTAACATTCTGTAAATTTATCCACCTACAAATACCAAAGATTAATATTCTACACCTTTTGGGTACTTACAAAACAATTCATATAAAATAACAAAACTTACCAATTTGTTAAAATAATAAAGAGTTTTAAAAATTATAAACACCCTAACACATGTAACCCAGAGTCGGTGTCTAATTTATTACATTAGCACTAGATACATGGAATCACATTCCAAAGAACCAAATAGTTTATTAGTCTTGGTAAAATTGATACATTCTTAAATTTCACAAATAATTGAAAGAATAAAATACAAAATATGTTTTCTTTGAGGATACTGTTATTCTCCTTGAATATACTTACATATCAATCACAAAACACTTCTAGGTATCTAGGGTAAAATATAAAATAATAAATGGGTGAGATTATTTTCTCATTACAGGTAAAAATACAATATAAGCTATCATGAATAAATAATGATAATCAATATGACAAGGTAAATAACATAAATAAATTCCATTAAAATAGTAACTTTAGAATAATATGATTGGAATAAATGATGGTGAAATAAATACTTATACATAAACACATGATCTTGAAACTTATACAAGGATATTGTAACTAATAGAATAATCACTTGTAAATAAATAACTAATCTAATAATGTTGGAATTAATAATTATAGACATCTAAAACATACTTTTAAGACCTTTCACATGATAGTTTGTGGGTAAAAACTTGTATAATTTGGCCAACCAATTTATATCATGAGACCTATCAATGAATCAAGGGGATATCTATAACCAGTACCCACATCTAACTTAATAATTCTAATGAATCATGCATATGAAATGAATGATACATAATCAACCTAAAAATTAATATTAAAAAACTAAAATATGAAATGTTAATACTTACCCAAACCAAACCAAATAAACATAAATCATCCATAGTAATAAGCTAAATGATAATAAAATTATACATCCTTAGTCAAACTGAACTTAAACTATCCAAATAAATAATAATGATGGAATCCATACAATATACCCCTAATATATCATAAGTAAAATAAATCGTTGATGACATTGTTTAATATAAATACCATAAAAATGTCATTAAATTTTTTTTTTCGAAAATAATTTCACATTGAATATATTTTCTAAAAAATAAGTTTAAAAAATATTTTTGAAAATAATTTTATTTTAAAATAAAATTTTAATTTTTTTTTACAACAAACTTTAAAAAATTGAGTGGTCATGATTTCAGAAAATTTTGTTCATGTCATAAACATGAAACCAAATATTTATTTCAAATTTTTAGTAAAATAGAAACATGTATTCTTTAGAAAATTACATGATAATTAATTTCAATTTTTTTTGAAAAAAAGTAAAGAATGGTTAAAAAATTTAACAAATCCTTATGACAACGTTAAAAAAATTTTGACAATTTTTTAGAAACCATGATTTTGATGAAAAAGGTTTTTTCCCCAAAGAGATAAATGAAGTTAGATTTTCTTAAAAATATTTTCTCAATAATTCTAAGTCACAAGGATTGAAATAATGGAACCATTTACTGAATGGTTCATGAATAACCATATTATAAGAAAATTAATTAAATTTATGATATAAATATTAAATTCTTCCCCCAAGGTAGACTTAAACATAACAATCCTAAATATTGATGAGATAGTAAAGTAGACCCTTACCATTTTGGTAACGTTTGAATTATAAGCCCCATGAAAGGAATAAATTAAAATCAAACATTAAGAATCATTAATTTAAATAGTTTCATGACATGAAATTTCAAAATAATAATTATATATTTTTCACAAAGGAATCAGTGGTGAATAAAGAATGTTTCTCACGAAAGAAAAAGTGAGATTAGAAACCCTTACCTCACATTAAAATTTCATCGTATGTGTATGAAGGTCATTTATAAAAAATTCAGGTTTATTATACATATATTAATTAACCAGAATCATATATATCATAGTATATTTTATTTACTTATAGTATTTTATCACTTTTTTAAAAATTATTCATTTTTAATATCACTGTTTTAGGTGATGATTGCTTAATTTTTCATGTATGTTTTGGTTTGATAATGTCATTTATTTTACATAGATCATGGTTAAAGACTATATTTAATATAAAAAATGATATAAATATCTTATATTTTCATTATATATGTATTTATAATAACCTATAAAATTTATAGATAGAAAATGGTTTACACCACTCCTAGAGGAGGTAGGTAATACATATGCATGAACACTGCTTCAATTTTCTCGACGAATGAAATAAAAGGAAAACAAATATTAATTAAACTTTATAGACTAATTATTATATAATATATATAATATATAATAATTAAATCCATCCTTATTACCATCCATGTAAAAAAATGAAAAACATTTCACATCGCTCTATTGTGGCTGTAGTCCACACGTACACACGAGCAACATTATTGTTTTCCAATAGACTGGAAGGTAAAAAGTTAGATGTGATATTATGTTTCCATAAGTATGTTTATTTCATTAAAATCAAATATTTTTCATTATTTTTTTTTACAAACTTATAGGTAAATAATAAGTGAAAAATGAATTATATCACTTCGCGAGGTGGTAGTCCATCGTACACACGAGCAACAATATCATATCCCCCCAAATAATGGAAAGTAAGAAGGTATATGTGATATAATAATTAAAATAATGTAATAATTATCATATAAATATCTTAAATCATTCAATATATCATACCATGAAATTTGGTTATGTAAAACAAATTACATCGGTTCACAAGATAGCAGCCCACCATACACATGATTACCGGTTATATTTTCCATTTGATTTAAGTGTAGATGAATACATGTTAAGATATTAACATAACAAAATCTAATTATATGTTATATACTGGTGTTATTATATTATCCTCATTTAAGAATATTTTAATAGTTGAAATAATAAATAAGACAAATATGTGTGTTAGGAAGTTTACCTCTTCTATAGAGAACTCTTCTGGGTTTGTACCTAAAGACATTCCAAATTGGATTTTTATAAAAAAAAAGGAATATTGGATGATGGGAGAGGATTAAATATGTTATTTGGTAGTTATTTTCTAAAACTAAGAGTTTTTGATGTGTAAAGAGTAGAGTATAGGGGGTTTCCTTTTATTTGTGGGGGAGAGGGCACACTAGGTATTTTTTTAAAGAAAAAGTTATACCCATGTTTTTGTCATCCAAAAAATCCACCAAAATGGATCACTATAGAATCCTATAGGTGATAAGGTCTATATATGTCTATCCAATGAGTTTATTTTAATGTTTTAGGTCATTTTACCCTTTCATTCTTAGTTTAACCCCCATAAACCCATTTTTACCTTAACCATGGTAATTATTTTTTACAATTTTCACTATTAATTATGGTAACAAATTAATTTTACATTATTATATAATATAAATTATTCTGATTCCAAATAGAGGATATATTTTTCTAAATTCAATTCATATAATTGGAAGAATTCAATTTTAAATTAAACACATAGGGATGTCAAAAAACTATTTTTCAGAAGAAAACCATGAAAAGAATAAAATGTTTTAATATTATAATTCAATATGAAATTAATTATAATAACATGAAATAGTTATGTTGTAATATAATTTAATAATTTTAACTTTATAAAAAATTTAAAATATAATTTATATTTCTAAATAGTTAATTTAGAAGATAGTTTTCGATAAAATCATTGTTTTTTACTATTCATCAAAAAATTAATCTTTCCAAAAAATTATAAAACATATAACCAATGAAAATTTTTACATTTATATTTAAGAAATGATTTTATTTTTTAAAAATGATTTTTTTTTAAAATTGGTAAAAATTTATTATAAATTATGTGCACAAAGCATGACTAAAGCACCTTTTTGAAAAAATACATTTATTTCATAATAAATTTCTTCTTATATCAAATATTTCTAATTTTATTTATAATAAATAATTATCCATAGAATTTATTTTGTAAATTTTTAAACCATATAATTTTCATAATTTAGTTATTACTATTCATACCTACCAACTTATAATCAGGGTTTTAGTAGTCATGTTTAAATAATAATATTTCAATAAAGTATCACATTTAATTCAAATCTGGTGTTACATGGATTACAAGTTATTGAAGGGATTAAATTTATTTAAAAATAAATTTATTATAAATTATATGGGTGTTATATTTTCTTCTAGGATTGGTTTTTAATGTCATATAAACTATTGAATATGATGTTCTTCTTAAAATCTCATGGTGTTGAATTCTCTCCCCTTAAATAATTTTCATCCTCAAAATTTAATCCAGATCTTAGTAATTAAAGACTTTAAATTTGAAAAATACCCTTCTCAAAACCCCAAATCCTAAAAATAGTTAATGAAAATTCCTCTTGATAAGAGTGAAATGGAATTATAAAGGTTATCCATAATAAAACATTACTAGGTTTCCAAGTTGGAGAACATCGGTTAGAAATAAAGACATGGAATTTGAAGAGAATACCAACACCCAAGGATTTATATATAGTTATAGAGATCATTGATAAAAAAGTGAATGACTAATATAAATTTTCGGACAAAAAAACCATAAATATGTATTGTTTTAAAATACCATTTGATTCATGAGAAATGATGGTACTAAGATAAAATTTTTATTTAAGATTATTTTCATATAGTTGAGGAATTAGATTACAATTATTATCATGATCACCATAAATATACTTATTATTTCATCATTTTTTGTGATTTAATCAATTCATACTCTATCTTTTACTATGAGAAATGAATATCCAATTGAAATTTTTATACTTGAAGCAATAAAATTAAAAATTAATAGATAATTCAGACAATAAAATAATTAAAATATATTCATACTTTCTCTAGATATTTTCTAGTACCATAATGGTTAGAAAAAGTTATCCAATAACACTCAAAGTTCAACTTAATCCATTCTATAAATAGTTAACCTTAAAAATCATCCAGAATATGTCTCACCAAAATCAGAGTCCAAAAATTTAGAATGGAGGTCACTGAATAAACATTATATTCTAAAGAAAATATAAAATGGCTCTTAATTTCTCAATCCATATATGTGTATACATATATCAATGTAAAAACCTAATAATAACAGTAATGATTCCAAAAATGAAATCTCATATTGGAAAATATATTTCATAAATACAAACATGTAATTAACTCTAACAAAGATATCATAAAACCTCAAATCACTTCCAGATTTAAAGGTGATTAATAATATCATATAAAAATATATTTTTCATTATTATCTCAACATAGATAACATATTAATTTCTATATTCCCTCAATCATATTTTTTCCAATAAGTTAAACTTTTCAATGAATTACTTTTCCTGGTCATCAGTACCATTCAACATTTTCTCTCAAATACTTATAGAAAAATTACAACAACACAATCCTTATACATTTCACAATTATTCTAACCATAATATCACTGAAACAATACTCATATAACACGGTTCTTTAATCCAAAAACAATAACATTAATCATTCCACTTCATCTATAGTAATAACATAAGAATGACATTGATCCCTTTTCTTCTTTTGAGGCATATTTCCATGAAAACTGGGGAATTAATTTGCAAGGTTCCACATATCCTTACATTAAAAGAATTTCAAATTTAAAGATTCTTTATTTCAAGTCAGGATTATGTTGTACTTTCTCTCCAAACTCATTGAAAAACCCCATTCCCTTCAAGAAAGTAGCATATTGTTTCCTTCCACAGTTATCAATTGGGAAAAATCATTCATCCCTTTCTTCCCTTTATCCATATGTTTCTCTTATATCCTATTATCCTATTTATTCCCTTTAAATCCATGAAAATTAGAAAATTATTATTTTATATTTATACCACATGGTACATTGTCTTTGTATGATGAAAATTTTTGGGAGAATAGTTCCCTTCAATGAATTGTCCTAAGCCTATCAAAGAAATGGTCAATCTTGCTCTGTAGACTACATGCATTAATAAAGTTCGTATTCCTTCTACTAGGAAACATTTCTAAAAAATGGAATACTCTAGACTAGATCATAACATTATGTATCATAGTGTATAATCCCATAAATAATTAAACAGTTAACATAAATAAAAAAATTATGCATGGATAATATCATAATCATAAACATGGTATCTTGTGGAATGTTTCAAAATCATAAACATATTTTCAAATCCTTTATAATTGTTTTTGAAGAAAATTTGAATTAACCCAAGAATATCCCATGGGTGTTCCAAAACTGGTTCACATTAATGTCTATTTTCATGTACTGGTTAATTCTTGAGTCAAGCCAAACATGCATTTTTATAGCTATTACTCATAGGTACATCTTTTCTAGAACCCCATCCACTTGTATTATCGAAACATGGATTTATTCCTTGGAAAACTACATAATCTCAACCTTAACAAAAAATTTAAGATGTTATCTAATAATTTGACTTATACTTAAAGTAACTCATAATGTTATATTCCCTAATCTATGTTATCCTAAATCTAGTTCCCGAGATATCTACTAAACATTAGATGATACCATCTATAAAGAACCTGATAAAAGTATCTAAGAGACAGTTTATATATTATTACATTAGAATTGTATTCATGTAATCACATCCTAAAGTACTAAATAATTTAGTATTTTTGTTTAACTAGATACATGCTTGAATTTCATATACATATTAAAAAATAAAATACACAAAGTGGTTTCTTTGAGGATCCCATTATTACCCTTAGCATATCCCTACATATCAATCACAAAACACTTCTTGGTATCCTAAGGAAAACAAAAAAAATAAAGGGGTGATCCCATATTCTCAGAAAGGGTAAACATACAGTGGAATATATCATGAATAAATAAGAATACTCACTATGTTAAGAAAAATAACTGAAACACATGTCATTTTACCAATAACGTGAGAATAATATGTCTGGAATAAATTATGGTGAGGTAAATCCATATAAATAATCACATGATCTTGAAACATATCCATAGATATTATAACTAATCGAATAATCACACGGTCATCAACAAATAATCTTATAATGAGATAATTCATAATTCTAGAAACCTAAAATATACTATCAAGACCTTTCGCAAGTCAATTTAAATCTACGGGTAAGAAACTATTTAATTTAACCAATTGATTTGTCTCATGAGACCTGTAAATGCATTGAGGGCCAATCTATAAACGAGCCCCACCCATAACGTACATTTTCTAATTAATTCCTAACATGAAATGGTTGAAACATAATCAACATAAACATTAATATTTTAAAACCAACATATGAAATTTTAAAACTTACCTTAATAAAAGAAACCTAATCATAAACCATCTAGAGTAATATGGTTAATGGTAATAAAATTGTACATCGTTAGTAAAAAATGATCGTAAACCATCCAAACAAAGCAAAAAGATGAAATAAATACAACATATCCCTAATATATCATTACTTCAAAACGTTTTTTATGTCATTGATGAAAGGAAATACCAGAAAAATGTCATTAAATCATTTTTGAGGAAAATAACCATTTCAATATGAATTTTTTTTAAAATAAAAAGTTCAAAAAAAAATTTTGAAAATACTTTAATTTGAAAATAACCATTGAAAACTTATAAAAAAATATTTAAGACATTGATTGGTCTGGATACTGGAAAATTTATTTCATTATGTACATGTTGAAACAAAGATTCCTTTCACATTTTCGGTAAAATCATAATGAGCATTGTTTGGAAAATGAAATGAAGATTCCATTGAAATAGATTTGTAAAAAAGTTAAACATGGGTAAAATTTATTTTAATTAATCGTTTTTTATAATTTTAAAAATGTTTTTGAAAATGTTTTTATGAAATATGGTTTTGGAAGAAAAAGGATTCTCGGTCGAAGATAGAATTGAAGTTAAATTTTTTAAAAAACATTTTATAAACCATTTTATGTAAAAATGAGTGTAAAAATGCTAATATTACTTGAAAATTTCAGAAATTACTTTTTGATGATGAAATATAATGATATTAGGATATTAATATCAAATAATTTTCCCACGTAAGACGTAAACAAAATAATCTTTAATAATGATGAGATTGTGAAATACACCCTTACAATTCTGGTAACATTTGAATCATAAGCCCCATGGAAGTAATAAGATTAAATAAAAATTTAAATACCATGAATAGAAATATATACATGATATAACATATAAATTTTTTAATTATATACACTACACAAATGAATAAGTGTTGAATATGACATATGTCTCATGAATGTAAAAGTTAGATGAGAAACCCTTACCTCATTTTTGAATTCCATCATACGTGTAAAAAAAATAATTTATAATAAATATATTTTTATTATAAATATTTTAAATAACAGTTATAATATATTTCATACCATATATTATTTACTTATAATCTTTTATCACCCTTTTAATAATAATTCTTTGTTAAAATCACTGTTTTGGGTGACACTTGCTTCGTTTTTTCATGTATCTTTTGGTTTGGTAATTTCAGTCCTTTAAAATTGATCACGATAACATAATGTATCAAATTTTAACCATTATATAAATATAATAAATATTTATTATATATTTATTTATATTAATCAATATAATCTCATGATAGAAAATGGATTACACTATTCATGAAGACAGTTGGCCGTACATACGCATGAGTGCTATTGGAATTTTTATAGATGGAGGAAATAAAAGAAAAATAAATATTAATTAACATTTTTACCATAATTAATATGTTATATATAGAATTTATATTAATAAAATCCATCCTTAATACCATCTATGTTCAAATAAAATGAAAAACATATCACATCGCTCTGTGGAGGTAGTAGTCCACAGGTACAGAGAACATTATTATTTTCCAAAGGATTATAAGGTAAAAAATTATATGTGAAATTATATATAAGTAATTTTTTAAGTCATAAATATCACTTATATTTCATTAAAATTTTCTTTACTAACTTCCATGTATGGAATAAGTGAAAAATGAACCACATCGCTTTGTGAGGCAGTAGTCTGCCATACACATGAGAGACGTTATTGTACCCCCCAATGAATTAAAAGTAATAAGTTATATATGATATCATAATTATAAAAGTATAATAATTTCATAATGTTCATATAAATATGTTAAATCTGTCATTATATCCATCCTTGAAATGTGGTGATGGAAAACAAATTACATTGGTTCGCGTAGCAGGAGTCCGCCAAACACATGATTGCCGATTTCATTTTCCATTTGATAGATTTGAAGATGGACACAGGTTATGATATTAAAATAACAAAATAATATTATATTTTACATTTTAATTTAATTATATTATAATTATTTAATAATATTTTTATTTGGTGAAATAATAAATAAAACAAATACGCATATTAAGAATCTTACCACTTATTTATATAACTCTTTCTGGATTATAAATAAATATATCCTATATTGTATTTATGATAAAACATGAAATTAAGATTTTTTTGTAGAAGATTGATAAAGGGATTTGGATAGGTATTTTCTGATCCAAATTGTTTTGTAAGTGTGAAGAGGAGGTGAGAAGGGGTGGCCTTTTATAAGTGTGGGAGATGACACACTTGGTATTTTTGAAAAGAAAAAATGACGACCATGTTTTTATCATTAAAAATATCTTCCAAAATAGGTTATTATAATAACCATATAGGTTATATGGACTAAATATGTCCATAAAATGTATTTTGGATAAGTTTTAGGTCTTTTTTAGCCATTATTTTCTTAGTTTAAGTCCAGGTAAACCCATGTTACCTTAACTATGAAAATAAATTTATATTGTTTTCTGTATTCATTATAGTAAAACATAATGTGTACCTTATTATATAATAAAAATTATGTTGAATAAAAATATTAAATCCATTTTTACAAATTCAATTCACATAAGTTGAAGGATTCAATTTAAAATTAAACTCAAAAGTGTGTCGGATAATGGGTTTTCCAAAGAAAACATTTCAAAAGTTTAAAATTATTTAATATAAAAAATACAATATGAAATTGATTCCAATGACATAAATGAGTTAATTTTTAATATAATTGAAATAATTTCACTTTAAATCTAATTTAAAATATAATTTAACTTTGTAAATTATTTAAATGAAAAGATATTTTTAGATAAAAATTATTATTTTTCACTATTCATTAAAAAATTAATATTTGAAGAAAATTATAAAAAATTAATCTAAAGATAATTTTTACATGTATATTTTAAAAAATAAATTAACTTTTTTAAATAAAATTTCTAAAATTACAAAAAATTAATTTTAAATTATGTGTGCAAATCACGACTAAGCTACTTTTTTGAACAAATAATTATTTATAAAACATTTATTTTTATTTAAAATGATTATTATTTTATTTATAATCAATAAAAATCCATTGAATTTATTTTATACATGTGTAAACCATATAATATTTATAATTTATGTACTATTATTCATACTCTCCAACATAACGACAAGTTTATAATGGTCCAACTTATATAATAATATTATAATAGGGTATCACATTTCTCTCCAACATGGGAATACATGCATTGCAAGATATCAAAGAGATTGAATTTATTTAAAAATAAATATATCATAAATTATAAGGGTGTTACATTCTCTTATAATATTGGTTTTTTGGGTCATATATGCTATCAAATATGATGTTCCTCTTTTAAAATCTCAAGGTGTTACAAAAATAACAAAAAGACGTGATTTTTAAAAAAAATCATTTTTAGGGTAAAAACAAAACTCCTCTTGTAAAATGGTTTAAAATAATATCTCCTCTATTTACAATAATATTCAATAGTCAAGATGAATACAATTTAAACACAAATCAAGATTATAGTAAAATTAAACATGAATAATTAATTAATAATACCATATCATAATGTATAACTAAAAAACAACTATGATAATTGAAATACCCAAAATAAATGAATAATTATAATATTATAATTTAAAAAATGCATGCAACTATAAAAAAATAGAAAATATGGTGAATAATGAAATATTAAAATACTAAATACTTTTATAAGACTTAATTTTTCCAATGAATAAGATACAATAATAGTCATTTAGACTTTCAATCTTTCTGGAAAATAGTAAAAAAATATATATTGAAATAGAAAATAAAAATTTAATAATAACAATGTGTAACAATAGATATGATTTAAGCTTTCATCATTCTTAGTTAAAATTTAATCTTTTTGTATTTCAGAGTGTCTAATGGTTTAGTAAAGATATTATCTAATTGATCATATGTATTAATATATTCCAAAAATAATATCACCTTTTTGTACATCATCTCTAATTAAATGATATCCTATTTTAATATTTTCAGTTAAAAATAATGTAAGGGGTTTTTATAAATATAAATAGTAGATGAATTATCATAATAAATCATTGTTTTATCAAAATAAACATAAAAATTAAATAATGTTTTCATTATCTATAAATATTAAGAGAAAAACATAGTAACAACTATGTACTCTACTTCAGTAATAGACAAAGAAACTTATAAACACTTATTAAAATTTGAGGAAATAATAACCTTTACCAAAATATAACACATACCTGAAGTAAATTTCTAATAAATTCAACATCCTCTAAAACGAGAATACGAATGAATAATTAAATCAATAATGTTTTTTCTAGGATAAAATAAAACATGATAAATATTTTATTTATCATATATTACAATTCCTTTAATAACTTTTTAGTGACTTTACATAGTTCCATCTCAAAACCTATCACACATGCATACACTAAACATTAAACTAGGTATACTTGTATTAAGATAAAGAAAACATCCAATCATACCTCAAAAATTTTAATATATACAGACTTACTAGTTATATCAAAATCAAATCTATAATTAGTACTCATAGGGGTTCTCAAAATTTTACTATAATCATGTATGAATCTTGTAACTAAATATTTAGAATACTCTCAATAATTTTAAATTATTCAATCATTTATTCAAAAAATATGAAGTCTTAAAAATACTTTTAATTCTCCCATAATACTCATATCAAATTCACTGGTCATTAAATAAAAAAATACTTTAAAAATTTGTTCACAAAATGGTCCAAATATACTGTTATAAATATAAATTTGTATAATCAAAATATATTTATAATATTTATTAAAAATATATTATGGTCAATTTTTTCTTTCATAAAACAGTTTTTCAATAAAAATTGAAAATGTATTCCATACCAAGCTTGAGGTTCTTACTTATGTCTATACAGATCTTTAGAATGTTTTAGAATGTTTTAAGAAAATTTTCATGTTTAAATATAGCGGGATGTTTCAAAAAACATATTAAAAAATTAATCAATTTTAAAAATGACAATTTAAATCAATTTAATAAAGCTTAAAACCTTGAAAATCCAATTAGGATAATAAGATTATAATAGACTCTCACCTAAAAACGGGTGCAAGAGTTTCACCATAATTCATTACTTATTCTTGTTAAAAACCTTATGTAACCAGTCTTGATTTATATCTTCTAATTTGATTATATTCATCAAGTTTATTTTTGAAAATCCATTTAGATCAAATAATTTGTGAATTTTTATTTGGTTCAACCAATTTAAAACCTTATTTCTACTTAATTTATTAAGTTATTATTCCATAGAAAAAAACAATTATAATCTTTTTAATATTTTAAATATTCATTAGGTATAAAATCAATAATAAAAGTTTAGTGAGCACACAAATTCATTACGTAATTTCTTGTTTCCACTATGTAATCAACATTTCCTATTATTATTTCAATAGGATGGTTTTTATGATTTTTATAATTTCATTGATGTGGGTGACATTCTACTTCAACATTAATAGATTAATTTTTATTTAGTTCTTAAATATAATTAAATTCTCTAAAATCATCAATACTATATTATAAATTTTAATTATTCGTATCTAATTGAATCTAATCAAATTTTAGATTAAAATATTATTCATCAAATTTAGTAATTTTATTATAAACTATATATAATTTAAAAATACTAAAATAATCTATTAGTATATTTTTTTAACTGAAATTATTTTGTGTTGAATTTTTAAAAAAATAAATGAGGATGATTTTTTGTTGAAGTTTGAGTTGTTATTGAAGGCATGGTGATGTGAGGTTTTTTTCCTTTTAAGACATGTTTATATGAAGTGTACATGGAAATTTTATAGAAATTAAAATAGAGAAACCTTGATATATATATATATATCAAGTAACTGGTTTATGAGTTGATTAGTATATTTCATATTCAAAAGTTATGGAATGCCTCAGGATAAATAATTGAAGAGTGTAGAGAATCAGAAGATATAATGAATATGGTAATGTTATTAAAGATAATTAAATTCACTGAAATATCTACAATGTGAGTTATTTGGAGAATCTAAAATTATGATCAAAATATATAAATTATATGATACAATCATGAAACTGAAATATATTCTTGGGATAATTTTAGTATAACACCCCTGCTCTTTATTTATCATTTAAAAAGATTTATAACATAAAATTTCACTTAATAAAACTCAGAAGATAGAGAGTTATAGTGTCTTTGGGACATTAGGTACATTACATACCAACTTAAAACATGACAACTGACATCTTTATTGAAACTTATTTGACATGACCAAAACCTTCCTTCATACCTAACACTACATGGGATAACCTGAGGACATAAATAAGAAAATGTGATTTATAAATCCCAATAAGGGAATAAAAAGGGATAACATGAGTAATAAAATACATTTTATAGAATATAAATATCAATGGATCAAAAATTGAACATGAATAATAAGGCCTGATATAACATGATAATTATAACTTGGAAATTGCGGTAACAAATTAAAACATTGTATCATAAATACATCATGGAAAAATACACTAATACCCTATGGTGGAAAAAGTCTCATAAAGGAATAAGTTAAATCCCCTATCCCAATATGATGTATCGTGATACTAACCATTACCCAATGCATTTGAGCGCTACCCTTCATAATCATTTCATCATCATACTTAAGTTTGACACATAGATCTTATAATCATGGATTCATTCAATATCCTAATTTATTAAATAATCAAGGAATGTAGAATTCATAGATTTTAGTACCCAATTAAAATATTATATGTGAATAAAGGTGAATAACGTTGATACAGAAATGGTAATGGTATCCATTTTTTAATGATTTTTTCATGGAAGATCATGGTGAAAGTTCGGTTGTATAACAACATCGTATAGAAATTCATAAAATGAGTTAATAAGAGATAAAGGGGTATATAATAAATGAAACATGAAATTTATATTAATATGGATATTTAAGAACACAAAAAAAGTAGGAAAAATTAATTTATAAGACATAACATAAAATAAATTCTTGATAAAAGAGGAGGGTGAATGATTTCTTACACAATTTCGGCATAGTGACAAGTGTGCTTAAGGGTTCATAAGAGGGATAAATGAGAGTGAAAGGGGATAAAAACATTTAAAAGTAAAATATATAGTAATGTTTTAGGTAATAATGTATCCCAACTTAAGATAATATATATAAAAATGGATAATCATAAATTAAATACTTGATAAAAAGAGAAGAGAGAAAACCACTTACAGAATTTCAGCAAAGTAACGGGTGTACATAAAGGATCATAAAAGGGATTAATTAGAGTTAAAGGAATCAATAATAAATTATACAAAAAATGGAAAATAATTTAATCACGTAAAATCATATACCAACATATGAATATGGAATTTAAGAAACATAATATATAAGAAGATCTTGAATTGAAACGAGAAGAGAGAAGTACCTTACGGAATTTTAGCAGAGTAGCATATTAGTAAATGGTATAAATGAGAGAGGATAAATGATATATAATTAAAATAATATCTATTATATTTTAATTTAATAATAATAAATGAATGAAAATATAAAAAACTGAAATTATAACAACAAATTTCAAAGCAGGTTCTTTAATTGAAAGAAAGAGAAGAAGGTGAGAATCCCTTACTTGAATATGTGACTCCAAAGGATTAGGAAAGGATTATTGGGAGCTTCAGTGAACCTTTGGAGGAATATATGGAGTATATTTCAGATTTTTGTCGTGATCCAAAGAGTTTTAGTGAAGATAAATGATATCATGGGTGGGTTTATATAGGAAAGGAGGTGGATTTCTTTATAATTTTGGTTTTGGACACTACATAATAAAATATTCAAAACCACAAACTATAAAATGGGTTATTTACCATGGTTTCTACCAAAGGGGATTGGTTTAAATTATTTTATAATTCCAAGGTACAAATATAATAAAATATTTCCCTTGCTTATGTGGAGGTGAGTCAAACTTTTAAAGAAATAATTTTAAAATCCTAAAATATTTTTTAAGTCATGGAGGATTCTCTAAGGCTTTATAAATTAAATAAAATAAGCCTAAAATATAATTATTTTAAAGTAAAAAACACATATTTTTCACATGATACCTTTTATATAATTTATTACATCACTATTGGTCTATTATGATGTCATAAAACACACCGTATATTTATATGGTATTTAATTTTTACCCAAAATTTTGATTGTCTCAGAAAATTAAGAAAAATTAACGATGGGATAATTTCAATATCTTGATTCTAAAAAAATATTATTTTTAACTAAATAATTTTCTAAATATGTGAATTTCCAATTTTGAAATAAAATCAAACATTTATTGAAAATGACATGTTTTTAACAATAACAGTTTTCAAACCCTAATAAAAATTACATTTGACTTCTTCAAAATTATATGATAATTTTAATAAAAATAATTTAGTAAAATATTATTTATTTATAAATTCCATTAATTCATCAAAATATAGTTCTTAATTGAATTTGAATATTAACCCAAAAGTAATATTTATTCTTTAAAATCATTTACAAAGAAACAATAATGGGAAAAAATTATATATTCATTATTATATACAAATAATTGACATTTTATTAATGATGGGGTCTTCATACATATCTCTTTATCACACCAATGTATTCCCTAAGAGTAAGAAGTGAAATGGTGGGGATTTCAGGGGGATGTTCGATGAACATGGGTTGGGTCGTGATCTCAACAAGCTTGAGCATCTCTCTTAAACAATTTTTTTATGCTTACGTTGTTGGATCTCAACTTGAGATTGGTCTAGGGGAAATCTTAGAAATGTTATCTCCCTAAGAAGCTCTGATAAATGGGCTTCATAAGTTATAATCCTATTGGTTGATTCCATAACATCCTTTGTCTGTGCCAAAAGGATTTATTAAAACCCTATATTAATACTATTCATGTGATCTATGTTCAATGACTATATTATAAATGGTAAGGATACTTATAAATAATTTAAATACAATTGGATATAATAAATCAAACTAAGATCACGTGTTTTCTATATCCATAGGACATTGAATCAAAATGGGGGATTTTATTAATAAAAGTTTGGGTCATTACAATCTTCACCTCTTTAGAAATTTCATCATCAAAATTTCATTTTACCACACTAAAATAAATGAGGGTAACTCTATTTCATCAACTCCTCTGGTTCCCACATTGCTTCTTCAGACTTTTGGTTTCTCCACAACATTTTAATGAGTGGAATTGCCTTATTTCTTATAACTTATTCTCTATGATATAAGATCTCTACCAGATGTTCTTCATAGGAATGACTATTCTCTAATGGTACCACCGTCAGATTGAATATATGTGATTGGTCTAATATGAACTTTCTTAAGAGGGATAGATAGAATACGTCATACTCTTGAGTTAATTTCGATTGGATTTCTAGTCGGTATTCCACTACTCAGATGTGATTAAGGATGTCAAAAGGGTTGATGTACCTTGTACAAAGATTTCCATTCTTCTCAAATCTCATCATTATATTCCTTGTAGATTTGCAGAGGAATTCTATGTCTCCAACATAAAACTCTATGTCTCGTAAAAATTTTACCTCATAACTCTTTTGTTGACTCTAAGTAGCTTTGATGTGATGTTGAATAGTCTTAACTTTCCCCACTATTTCTTTGACAATTTTAGGACCTAAAAGTTTTTGTTCCCTAACTTTTTCCCAACATGATAGTTTTCTACATCTCTTCCCAAAAAGGGCATCATAGGGAGTAGTTTGGATGTTCGAGTGGAAAATATTGTGGTAAGAGAACTCCACCAAAGGAAGATGTTGGTCCCATACACATTTAATAGTAATTTAAAAATATATAAAAACTTCTTCAAGTGTTTTGATAGTCCACTCAGATTGAATATCATATAGAGGGTGATAAACCATAATAAAGTTTAGATCAGTGTTTAGAGCATGCTGTAGACTTTTCCAAAACATAAAGGAAAATCCTAGATCCCAATCAGAAAAAATTGATAGTGGTACTCAATGTAGCCTTAACACTTCTTTGATGTATATAAATTCAATTGATTTAATGGTAAACATTATTAAATTATAATGTAGTGTGCAGCGTTTGTATGATGACCCACAACAACCCAGATAGCATTATTTCTCTAGGATGTCTTTAGATTTATGATGAAAAATTCCATGGTGATGTTTTCCCATTTCTATGTTGGTATGGGTAATGATTTCATCATCCCCTAAGAATTATACCTTTCATACTTCACTTTCAGACATACCAGTCACTAGGATGTATATTGTTCAATCTCATTCTTCATGTCATCTCACCAATAGTGCTCTCAGAGACCTCGATACATCTTTGTATTTCTTAGGGGAATAGAGAAATTCAAAAATGTGAATCATCCAAAAGTTCATTATTTTACTCAGGATTTGATAGAACATAGAGTCTTGGAATAAATTTCAAGGTCAATTCTTCATTAATATTGAACTCCAAGGATTTTCCTTTTTTTGATAGTTTACACTTTCTTCTGAATTCCCACATCATCTTTTTGAGAATCCTTTCAAATTTCCAAAAGTGTTGATTGTTCTATAATTTGTGAAAAGATTGCTAATGTTATTTTATTTATGATTACTATGTCTATATTTTTCAAATATAAGAAGATCAGATTCTTCATAATTCTCATTAATGATAGAATTGTTGAGTTCTTTCTACATAGATAATCATCCACCTTGTTCGGTTTCTTGGGATGGTAGTGGATTGAGCAGTAGTAATCCTCGATGAGCTCCAACCATCATTTTTGGTGAATATTTATCTCTTTATGTGTGAATATATATTTGATACTTTTGATATATATATATATATTTCACACTCCCCCAAAAGAGATAATGATTCAATATTTTCATCATAAAGATCACAACTTCTAACTAAAGATCATGCATGGGATATTTTTTCTGATGAATTTTCAACTTCATTGAGGTGTAGGCAATGAATATTTCATTTTACATCATATACATCCCAGTACCTTCTTTGAAGAATCACTAAAAATTATGAAAAGCTCCACACATGTGGGTAGTGTGAGAATAGGGGCAGTAACAAGCCTCCTTTTAAACTCCATGAATATTTCTTCACATTAATCATTCTAAGTAAATTAGACTCCATTCAGAGTTATCTTGGTAATAGGGTTTGACAGTCATGATAAAGTTCTCACAAATAAATGAACATATATAGCTAACCTAAGGAATCTACTTACATATGTCATGGATATTGGCCTAATCAAACCCTCAATTGCTTTTTTCATTGAAGGGTCTATATATATCCCATTTCATGTGATGATATTCCCCAAGAACAAGAATTATTTCAACCAAAATCCTAGTTGTTGTACTTTTCATAGATTTTCTCCTCTTACAATGTTTTTAGCACTGTGCTCAGATACTCCTCACATTCGTCCTTGGTTTTATATTATATTAGAATATCTTCTATAAATAATACTAAAAATTTGTCAACTTATTATCTAATGTCTATATTCATCATGTCCATAAATATTTATGGGGAATTAGTGTATCTGAATGACATTACTATGAACTCATAATTCATGTTCCTTGTACGAAAAGTCGTCTTGAGGATATCTTCCTTCTTCACCCTTAATTGGTAATATCCTAACCGTAGATCCACCCTGGATAAGTATTGTGCTCCACATAGATAATAAAACATGTGACCAATTCATGGTAAAGGATAATTTTTCTTTATTGTGGTCTTGTTGAGCTCATGACTATCAATGAAAAGGCACATTGACCCATCCTTCTTCTTGATGAAGTGGACTGGTGCACCACATGGTGAAGCACATGGGAATATAAACCCATTATCTAGAATATAATGTAGTTATTTATTTAGATCCTTAACTTCCAAAATATACATTCTATATGTAGTCTTATATATTGGAAATTCCCCATGTATAATTTCAATTGAAAATTCAACCTCTCGACTAGGAGGAAGACCCGAAAATTCCTCGATAAACACATTAGTGTATTCCTCCACAATAGGAATGTCTTAAAGGATGAACCTTTCCTTAAAATCAATCACTTTATCTAGATAAACATCCTCATAGGGAAGTAATATCCATTCTTGAGATGATGGTTCAAAATAAGATTCATCCGCATCCTTGCACATGTACAGAATCGGGGGTCGATTATTCATTTAGAGATTGATTTACCTATCATTTCAATTTAAGTTAGATTTATATAGGGAAATCCAATCAATGCCTAGAATTGTATAAAATTCCACCAAGGAAAGTATCACAAGGTTTTCTTGGAAGTTCAATCCAAAAATTGTGATAGGGGAGGATTTATATACATGGAATGAAATAATTTCTTAATTTTTCATTTTCACCGACATATCTACTTCCATGATTTGCAGTGGTGTTTGAATAGTACTACTAAAAATTCATGAAATAAAGGAATGTGTACAACCAGAATCAAAACGTACACTCTCTATTCTTGAATGAATAAATAGTGTACCTGTTGCCACCTCATTATCGCGATCCACCTCAGTAGTGGTGATGGAAAAAAATTTCCCTTACGGCTTTGGAGGGTTTTGGTTCCTCTAAAAACCCTTGGATTAGTGTACTAGTTCACAATGTTCCCTAGTTACTTAAAATTGAAGCATTGAAAAGATTGTTGAGGGTTGAGTGAAGCTTTATTTTCCTCTATCACATTGGTGGGTTTCTCTTATTGGAAATCATTGTCTAGGTTACCTTATATTCCACACCTAAATCATTTCCTTTTTCAACTTATGAAATTTACGGGGTTCTTATTTCCACACCTTTGACAAGTGGGTTACTGGAATTTCATAGCACCATTGGATTTATCTATTAGACTACTAGAACTAAAATATACTTTCTGTTTATTATCCTCATGATACCCTAGAGATTCACCAATATCCATATCAACTTTTAGGGAACATCGGAAAATATCCTTATAGCTGTCAATGTTATGGACTTCCAATGATTTTTGTAGGCAAGGCTTTAACCCACTAAAGAAGTGTTCCACCTTGCATTAGAGGGTAATGAAAAAATAGGAGGCATGTCATGAATGTATTGTGAATCTTTTCTCAAACGCACCAAAAGATTCATCATCCTTTTGGTTGAGTGTAAATAAATATCATTCTTTATTAAGATAGCGGTTTTGGGGAAAATATTTATCAGAAAACATTTTTTGAAATTCCTTCCACTCTATTTCTGAGATATATTCACCAGGATTTGTATTATTAATCAATGTGCACAATTGATCAGCTTCACCCTCAAAATGATAAATAGCCAGAACAACCTTCTCTTGTTCAAGAAATTGAAGGATGGAGGAGATATTTTCAATGGAATTGATCCATTTCTCTAGGATTAAGGGATCAAATGATACATTGAAAGTAGGAGGCCTTTGTCACAAGAATCTATCAACTATGGGTTTCTCTCTCTTAGGGGAGGGGGTTGTGTGCTTCTCCTAGTTCATGTTTCTATTTAGAACTTGAGTTAACTGAGAGCATATCATGAAAATGTTTTTGATTCCTGCTCCCATTGGGTTGGGAATCTCAATGGGGAAATCCTCAAACTTCCCTTTTCATCGGTTGTTAGCACAATTCATCCTATTTTTGGCCATTATCTTGAATAAAAGGAAAATTATGGATGAGTATCATAAACCATTAAACACATAAATGGGAATCCAATGAAATTAATGGGGTAATATATAAATTACATTTATCTCCTTAACTTATGAGTTTCTAGGCTTCAATCTCTCTTATCCTTGATTTAATTCATAACATATATTATTATGGTAATGTTTTTCTTTATTATTTTAATAATGCTTTATAATGAGATTATGAATATAAAAAATCACATCCCTTAACTGTGTCAAACCAGGTGCACAGTAAAGACCATTTTTGTGTACCAGGTTACCCTAAATTAGGCTTAGAATACCTTGTTAGAGTTGTTAATCCTAGGTACATCTATTCCAGAACCACATACAATTGTAGTATCCATATAAGGATTTATTTTCTTGATAAACCACTTAATATATACTAATAAAAATTGAGGGAGTTTTCTTACACTTAGTTTTATCTTTAAGGTATTTCACTAGGGTTTTCTAATCATAATCCCAAAAATAACTAAACTCATCCTCTAATACTAACTATAATATCCATGGTCTTTATTTAGAATTTAAACATGATTTATTACATAAAATTTTACTTAATAAAACTTAAAATATTGAGAGGTATATTGAATTTGGGAAATTAGGTACATTATATAACAACATAAAATGTGACAATCAATATCTTCATTGAAACTTCCTTGATATGATGAAAACATTCTTTCCTACTTAAAAATGCATGGGATAACTTGAGGAAATACATATGAAAGGGGTGAGCTATATAGCCCGGTAATGGAATAAAAAAGTTATAACATGAGTAATACAATACATGTTAGGCAATATGCATACTAATGGATCATAAAAAAACCTGAATAATAAGGCATGATATTTCATGATAATCATAACATGTAAAATGTGGCAACAACTTAAAACACTAAATCATAAATAGATCAAGGTAAAATCTGCCAAGTCCCCATGGTGTAAAAATTCCCATAAAATAATCAGGAAAATCTATTTCCCCATCATGAAATATCATGATACTAACCATTACCCAATGAATTATAACACTATCAGGGTGCACCCATCATAATCATTTCATTTTCATGCTTAAGTGTGCCACACAGATCATATAATCATGGATTTTGTCAACATAAAAATTTATTACACGATCAAAGAATTTGGAATAAATACATGTAATTTCCCATTCAACAAGTATATAAGAATAAATTTTAATTCCCTTTATAAATAAATTAGTATGGTATCCACTGCATTATGATTTCTGCATGGAAGATCGTGGTGCAATTTTGACAGCATAACGATGTCATATAGAATTTCATAAAATAGGTTAATGATATATAAAGGGATATCTAATTATTTATACATAAATATTAATGTAATAAGGATATTTAATAACATATATTAACATAGTAAAATGTAATTTAGAATACATAATATAAAATTAATTCTGGATAAAAGAGGAGGGTGGAAGATTCCTTACAAAATTTCGACATTGTAATAGGTGTACCTAAGGGTTCATAAGAAAAATAAATGAGAGTAAAAGGGGATACCATAATTTAAACACACGATATATTATAATGGGGGTAGTTAATAATGTATCCCAAACTTTAGATAATAGAAATAAAAAGTTCATGCTATAAATGAAGTGCTTGATAAAAAGAAGAGAGAGAAAACCCCTTATGAAATTCCAACATAGTTTTAGGGGTACATAAAGGATAATAGGGGGTGGTATTAATGATAGTGAAAGGAATATATCATCAATTAAACATCAAATTGAAATTAATGGAATAATATAAAATTATATACCAACATATTAAAATGGAATTTATGAATCTTAATATAAAGGAAGTGGTTGAATGGAAATGAGAAGAGATATATATCTTATAGAATTTCAACATAGTAGTTGTTTAGGAAAGAGAAAAAATGAGAAAAGGTAAATGATATCTCATTAAAATAATATCAAATTTATAGTAGGGGAATCATAATATAAGTAATTTTAATAAACAAAATTGAAATTATAAAGACAAATTTCAAAGAAGGTTCTTGAATTGAAAGAAAGAGATGAAAGTGAGAATCCCTTACTTAAATATGTGACTCCAAATACTTAGTATAGGATTTTTGGGAACTTGGGGGAACCTTGGGAGGGCTCTAGGGAGTATAGAGAATAGTTTGGTTATTCTACAAGTAGTTTTGGTGAAGAGAAATGGGGTCATGGATGGGTTTATATAGGAAATGAGGGGGATTTGTTTATTATTTTGGTTTTAGACACTACATAAAAAATATTCTAAACTAAAAACCATCCCATGGTTTTCCCACAGTTTTTTAAAATTAGGTTTTTTTTACATTATTTTATAATCTCAAGGGCCTAATACAATAAAATATTTCTCTTTCTTATGTGGAGGTGGGTCACATTTTCAAAGAAATGATTTTAAAATCTTAGGATATTTTATAAGTCATGAAAGATTCACTAAGGCTTTATAAAACAAATAAAATAAACCCAAAATATCATTATATTAAAATAAAAACCTATATTTATCTAAGGATACCTTTTATATTATTTATTACATCACTATTGGGCCATTATGATGTCATAAAACACACAGTATATTTATACAGTATTTAATTTTTACCCAAAAACATGACTATATCAGAAAATTATGAAAACATCATTGTTGGATAGTTTTTAATTCCTGTTTTCAAAAAATAATATTAATTTTATCTAAATAATTTTATAAATATTTTAATTTTAACTTTTAATATAAAAAACTGGCATTTATTGAAAATGGTGGGTTTTCGATAATAATAGTTTTCGAACCCTAATAAAAATTACTTTTCACTTTATAAAAATTATATGATCATTTTAATAATAGTATTTTAACAAAATATTATTTATTTTTAAAAAAATACTTCAATCCATAAAAATATATTTCATAATTTAATCTGAATACTAACCCAAATAATATTTTTTCTTTAAAAATCATTTAAAAAGTAAAAATAATAGGAAGAAAATATATTCGTTATTTTATAAAAATAATGTAAATTTTTATATTTCTGGGGTATTGATACATATCCTTTTAATATACCATCATATTCATTAAGATTAAGGTGCATTATGGTGGGGATTTCATGGGGTTGTTTGGAGAACATGGTTTGGGTTATTATTTTGATGAGCCTGAACTTCTACTATAAATAGTTTTGCTCATGCATAAGGTTTTAGATCTTAGCTTGGGATTGGTATATGGAGAAGCTCAAAAATAATATCTCCCTTAAAAGTTCTGATAAATGGGAATCATAAGGTATGCTCCTACTATTTGAGGCCATAACTTTTTTTTCTGTGCCAAAATAATTTATTAAAACACTATTTTATATTATTCATGTGATCACTATTCAATGGATATATTATCAATGGTAAAAGTACTTAATGATAATTTAAATCCAATTAGATATAATAATAAAAAGTTCATGTGTTTTCTATATCCATAATACATTAAATCAAAAATGGTAATTCTATTCACAAAAGTTCAAGTCGTTACATTTAGAATTCTATGAGGGAAGTTATTTGGTAGTTAAAATTAGTCGTATAAAAATGGTGTTGTTTTCCTATGTTCTATAAAATTTAAAATGCCAAAATATGTAGGAATTTTAATTTTTATATTGATATCAAAGGAAAATCCTTGGTGAAAATTTATTATTTTGGTGAAGTTCCACAAAGTATTTGAGGTAAATTAACATCAACTACATAACACATATGCATACCGCATAACGCCCATGTTAAATGTACAGGGAGTACGAGAATCCAAAAAAAATCATCAAATTTGTTTTGGAAAATTAATAGAGAACAAAAAGAATGTTTTGACCTATAAAGTATGTTGGTAAAGGTGGATTTGTTTGTCAAAGTAAGTGGAACCACATAAAAAGTATGCAGAGACACATAATAACCCATATGCACACAAAATTTAATAAAGGGAATATATTTTAATAGCATTTTTATGATAGGGTGATGTAATTTTTGATATCCATATGGTTATTCCCTGTAACACACAAAGGAGTCTCATTTACAAAGGAGGATTGTTGTGGAGAAAATTTGAGAAAGGCATTGATTTCACATAGAAAGTGTGAGAGACTGCATTTCATGTTCACAGTCGAACCTCATCATTTGAGATTGGAAGATTTTGATTTATGGTTACTAGAAATGGAAAATATATAGACCATGTATAATTTCACCAATACCATGATGGATAATAAATATTCAGGAGTAAGAAAGTGTTTAAGTATTCAAACAATATTGAGAAAGTATTATATGACGTGAAGAATTATTTTGACGAAGGGTTGGACAACAATTTTTATGATTCAAGATATTGGAGGAGTATTTTCCCTATAAGTACCCCACTCATCAAATCATTAGATACAGGTCATAATCTTAAATGAATATCTATATATTAGTCAAAAAATTAGAGTTGTATGGAAAATCGCATAACAATGGTAGTCAGTGAAGAAACATTCCATAAAGAATTTTTTGCAAAAACATTATACAAAGAAGATCGTAAATGAGAATTACATAAACTATAATAGTTAAAAAAGTAAATTATTTCCTTATGGAATTTTTTTATGGATAAGGGAAGATCAAAAATCATAGTTCACGATGCATGAAGAAAATTCATGAAGGAGAAGAGCGGTTCGAAAAGGAGAACTATCATAGAGAATAGTACACAAAGGATATTTTTGAGAGGTAGTACATGAAGGAAAATACATGGTAAGATTATGTTTTTTATAAATATCCAGATACAGAAGATTAGAGTACAACATGATTATCTCAGTGTGTAATTTTCTCAGTCTGAAGATGAAGTGGCATGACAATGATTTTGAAGAAGATAAATATTTAACTCTCAATATATAATGCATGTCGAGTCTCTTTATAGATAGTGAAAAACCATTAATTTTCTTATCTATTAAAGAGAACTACAATTATATGAACTATATTAAATCTACTATTTAATCATTGGGAAAAGGAGAAAAATAGTGAGTTCCCATTGAGTGAGGAGTGACTAAAACTAGAATCTTATAATGTTAGTGAACATAACAGAGTGACTGTGACAGAATCATTATATCCATATAACTATTTATTATTTGTGGATATTGATACACCCACACAATGATTTGAATATTTTCTTTAGACTATCCATTTGTAGTGAACCAAGAAATATCTATCCATTCTATATTTTCTTTACTTTTCTATATTTTTGTTTCTCTTTTGGTGAATGCACCATTAAGAGTGATAGGTTTAAAATAGTTCCTACAAACATAGGTACAATATACTAAAAAAAGATAAATATATCAAAGGGGAAATGTTTAATTTATACTACACAAAGATTTACCCCCACTCTTAGGGAATCTCATGTTCAAATATATACCTTCAACTAATTTAGAATCAAATTTATCAAGTAGATATTTAGTATTTAGGATTCAAAATTTACATAAAAAACTCTAAAATATCCAATATTATGTTTATTTCATTTTCATAATCCATAAGAAATTTTATTTAGATTAGGTATAATTACATTTATTATAGATATATAAAAAACAATATTTACTACTTCATCCTATAATTACTTAGGAATATTAAATTCATTAAACATTGATTTACCCATTTATGGAGTTGTATTATTATTTCTTTCAACTACTCTTTTTTTATATAGTGATTTAGGAATAGAAAAATTATGAGAATAACCATTTTTTTAAAAAATATTTTAAATTCTATAATTACTAATTTTGGACCTCTATCACTTCTAATAAAAATAAATAAATTTCAATTTTTATTTTGTGCTAATTCATATTGAAAATAAAGTTGATACAATTTTTATTTTAATGACTTAGAAAATAATCCATGTATAACTACTTAATCATAAAAACTAAAAAATTAATATCTTTTACTTTCAAAACATATAGTATTAATGGATCGAAATAAATAAAATGAATAAGTTCAAGTATTTGTTAATATTTTTACTTATTTAATAGATTTTAATCTTAATTTTCAATTCTTTCCTCTCAAGCATGAATCATAAAATTTATATCTATCTACTTTGAGTTCATGTATCAATAGTACAGAAAACGTTTTTGATATATTGTGAATAATAAAAAATTATATTTTACAAGACTCATATTCCATAAAACATCATCTATCTGTACAAATTCAAGACACTTCCCATTTTTTTAGCTCATTAAAATAAATAAAATAAATTCCATACTTTCTATTATCATAAAACAATACTAAATCATTTTTTAAAACCATGATTTTATCATTTTAAAATTTTATAACCACACCATCATAAAATAGTTGTAAAATGATAATTATATTTTGTTTTAAAACATCAATATATAATACTTTATAAACAATAATTGAATCATAAATACTGAATTTACTAAATCCTTGAGAAATTCCTTTTGAGTTGTCTCCAACTACAATATTTCTTATTTCACTACATTTTATGATAATATATTTGACGTATCTCTAGTAATGTGTCATGAACATCCATTTTCCATGTATCAAGTGTCCTTATTGAGACTTATAATGTATTTTTCCTAAAAAATAAATTAAAAAAAGATTGGATACCTATACTACTTTGGGTCCAATGGGATTAATAAATTATTATATCCGTACAAAACAATTTAAACAGTTATTTATGGGTAATACAAAAGATAATTCCCTAGAAATAATTTTCATTTTATTTCATAATGATAATCTATATCTTAATTAAAATTCACATTGATAATTTCATTTCATTATAAATATAAAACATGTAAAAATTAATGTTATTATTTTATATTCATAAAGAATTTATTCTATATATTAGTTAGCTATCTATCATAACAAATTAACTTATTATATATATTTTCATTATTCAGAGACTTCATATTATCATAGTTCTATTTTCCATTATTGGATGGAGATAATTGATCCTTTAATCATATAATTTTATTCTTATGTTTTTCTATATTTTATTTGAGTAATTTTCACATCCTCATAAACTTTATCATTAAAATTTGATGTTATATTTTTAATTTTCTATTTTTATTGAATATGCGTCTTGTTTCCCAAATAATATTTTTATTTATTTAGATTAATTAATTTTACAACTCACCAATTATTTATATATATATTTATAGCTTCTCATTTTTTTCATTCACATCTATAACTCTGGTATTTTAAAAATAAGAATCACAGTGTGAACTAAAATTGAGTCACTACTAACATCATTTATAGATTCCATTATTCATATATTAAAATAGTCATTCCCTTTTCTATATTTATCACTTTAATATGATTCCTTAGTGAAAATCCATCAAATTGACATTTATTCTTTTTATTTTGTTTTTATCTTTTCCCCCATGCTTCAGTTTTGGTTAGTCTATATTGATGTGTCACTTATTTCTTAATTAAAAACCTATTAATTCTAAAACATTACTATAAGGATTTGAGTTACCCATCTTGTTTCATTTTTTGTTATTATTATAATTGGAATTTTTATATTTCCTTTTGAAATATCCTTTTATTTTCATAATTTAATACACCTTTTAAAAAACGAGTTACTTCATTTCAAATTCCCTATATATAAAAATTTGAACAGCCAGATAAAACATTTATATTAGAACTAAATGAAACACCTCCCTTTTTTATAACATATTTATCAATAATATTATTAAAATCGTATTCATGTTATAATAGAAATAAAATGAGTTTATCCAATGTATACTCTTTGAAATTATTACATTAACTTATATAATCTTTCTTTTAATTCCACTTCTTAGGTAGGGATCTCCAAACTCTCATAACCTACACTGCGAAATCTAGGTATCCAAGTGCACTCATTCCATTAAATGAAAATCCTCTATTTTTCATAGTATCCTTATGAGAAATTTTATTCAACTCTAATTCATATTATATATGTGTTCCAATAAGTTCACCCACTGCGTACTTTTAGAAATTCTTTCTTTCATCTATGACAATCTTTTTTGCATGCCATTTCATAGGTAGAGATCTCTAAATTCTCTAAACCAAAACTATAGGATCAAAGGATTATCCAAGTTCAATCATTAACTTAATAATACTTTTAATTCTGTGAATCATTTTATTAAAATACTATTCTTCAAAATTTTTAAAACACTAATATTTATCACTTATAATTTATAGCTTAGTTCTTTTTAGATTGTCTATTTTTTAGTGTGTATCTTTTTGAATAATCCATATGTATTATTTTTTTTCATGATGAAGAATGAATAAAGAAACTTATACATATATAATAGTAACAAAAATTCATCACATTGTAATTTAAAAAATATTTTATAACTTCATTACATGTTAATAAATCTGGATTAGAATCACGATGTTTGTCAGATTTTACCATTATAGTTCAGTGGTCAATACTTATACAGTTAAGGAAAAATTAAATTTTTTCCTAATGATATATATAGTGATTTATATAAAATTATAGTGTCCTCTGAGGAATCGAAATATTATTTGAATTTTAACCTGTTATCTTAAAAAAATTATTTTCCAATAATTTTTACACTACAGGGAAAGGATAAGATAATAAGAAAATAACTAGTGCTCAAATGGTAAATATTTGATACCAATTATTGGACCAGCGTGATATTCCAAGAAGGATAAGAGGGGGGGGGGGGTTATTTGACCAGTATAAAACTCAAACAAAAACTAAAAATAGAGTTAAAATTAAAAAAATTAGTAAATTGTAGTAATCAAGTGTATATGTAGTGAAAACTAAAATAAACATAAACAATATAATTTTTATAATATTTTAGATATAAGTGATCCTCAAAATACTCTTCACTTATTTATACCACCCAAGAGAAATTATATCCACTATAACCTCAATTTTTAAGGGATTGAAAACCCTATTACAAACCTATATTTCTATTAAACAAAGTACAACTAATAATCCTGACTTTTTCAACAAGGAGGCACAACCCAATTATCCAGAATTTTGCAGTTAGAGGAATAATATAGAACACACACCTTCTAAAATTGATGAATTGCTCTTAAAAATACCTTTCATAGTGGAGGTATATCCAATAACAACTTTTTTTTAATGAAAATGCATAAAATTAACCCAGTTAAGAATAAAGATGAAGATAAAAAATAAAACTCAATAACTTGAAAAATTAGAATAGAAGAGTATAAAGTTTATGAGACATGATCACATCAAAAATTTAATTTGTATAATGTAACTATTGACAATTGTTGTACTAGTATGACAGTTATAGTCACTATAGAAAACATTCATCTTGAAAATATTCATGCACATCTCTCAACCATTAGGATCCTTTGGTCTTAATATACAATTCATAATCCAATAATTAGTTCCTCTATGTTTCCAAAATAATAATCAATATTTTAATTCATTGATCCTTCCAAACATTGATATGTTTTTTGGTGCTTCAAATTTTTTTTCCATATATCTTACTTGAGTTTTAAACCATTTGAAAAAAAACAAAAAATAAATATGTATACAAAAATAGAATTCCATTGTGTAAAAGAATACTATATGGTGAAAATAAAATATTGTATAAAATAATTTAATTTAAATAATTGATAAAAATTTCACTGAAATCAAATAAACTAAAAAATGAATAAATATGAGTAAAAAATACAAACAAACATAATTCATAAAAACATATCATAATAATCATTTGAAACATAGAAAAAAGAGTAAAATCATTTTCATAAGAACTAAAAATATTTAAAAGGATCATATATGAGTTCTTAAATATTAGTTTACACATTTTCAGGATATTTTAAACTATATAATGATATAAAAATACTTTTTAAGGATTAAATAATTTAAAAAAATTTGAAAAACAAAAGTTTGAAAGAGTGATTTATAAGTTTTTAAGTGTATCTAAAAAGATCATAATATTAATAAAAATTTTCATAAGAGTGATCCAATAATCTAAACATAAATATAAATATATATTATAATATTCAAGTAAGATTTAGAAACCTAAAATCTATTTTATCTTGATTAGTTCATAAGACATTATAATTAAACTTCCATAAAATTATAAAAAATAAAAACTCTAAATTTGAAAATCCTTTAAATGAGTTCATAAGATAATTATAGTTTACAGATCACTATAAAATACGAACCATAATATGTTTAAACTAGATTCGTAATATAATTTTGAAAAAATATAATATGTAACAAATTTTACTTTTACTAAATTATTGATATATAACTTATTTCAAAAAATATCCTTAACACATAATATATTTAAATGTATAATATATAATACATAATAAATTTTTTAATTTAACATACTTGAGAAAAATATATAATATATTTTTCTTATTCTATTTAAAATTCACACATAATATAATTTTAAGAACCAAGGTGATAAATAATATAATTTTCTAAAAGAAAATTATGAAAATAGATTACATAAGTTATTTATAACAAAATAAACATGATTCATATGATGATTTACATTTTAAGAAATATATAAATTTCAATATGTAAGATGTTTAAAAATGATATGTAATATATTTTTAATAGAATAAAATTAATACATAATAAGTTTTCTTTTGTGAAAATATTGAGTTATAGAATATGTGTGTTGATAAAAATGTTATATAAGAAGTTATAAAAAATTCTCGACAACTTTTTTCATATGATATTAAATTTTAATAGATTTAACATGTAATACAAATGACTTAAGGATATTTTCATAAATTTCACATTTGCAATGAAAAATTCAACAAGAGCCTCAACCTGGTTGGTGAGGAATCAGCAAGTGCATCCAAGAGACTCAAGTTCAAAACATGGACGAAATATAATTTCTTAGTATTATACTAGTACTATTGCAGGCACTCTTTAGTACTGTAACAGCCGAGACTATTCATCTGATTGGGCTTTCTGGACTTTAGTTTGAGCCTTGGGTTTTTTAATACCTTTGGGAACCCTAATTACTTTAGGCCAGTAAGGCTTTTAAGCCACCTGAAGTCCTTCGAGCCACCACAAGGCCTTCAGACCACCTTAGGGCCTTCGAGCCACCTCAAGGCCTTCCGACCACTTGAAATTGGGCTTAACAACCAGGAAGACTCTACAAAGAGTAGACTCCCGATGGGGATTTAGAGTAGTAACATTCACAAGAGCAGAAGATTTAGTTGATTTTTCAGAAAGAGAGGGTGTGAAATTTTCCATCAGGACTAGTCTCTGCTTTCACGGGAAGCCGAGACGAACTTGCCATGCGATAGTGGAGAGCTGACATCATGATAAAGAAGTTGGGGAGGATCCGTTATATATAGTTATGGCCTGTATATTTCTTATGACCTATGAGTCATGTAATCTCTATGGCTACGAGATTTTTAAGGGTTCCCACTCATTCCTTGAAAGGGGAGTTATCAAAAATCAATAAAAAAATAATGCCTTAGGGAAATTAGGGCAATGAAAAATTCATATAACCACATATAAATATGATTAAATAATTAGAAAATTATTCATATGTAAGATAAAACACTTAATGAAATATCAATAAAAAATATGAAACCAGAATAAACAAAATAAATAAACTGTAAATTTCATTCTTAAAATCAAAAAATATTTAGATAGAAAATAAGTATTTCCAAAATCCTTATATATTTTTATAATATTCATATTATATTAAAGTTTGTAGTAATGTTTTTTAATTATAAAAAAATAAGTGTGAAAATATACAACTCCAATAATAAAACATTATTGATCAAAATCAAACAATCTCTAAGTCTCCACACTCCAACAATATAAAATTTTAATAATCTCCAAATCTCAAACTCTAATAAAAATTTCATTGAATGTGAATAATTTTTAAAATCCTACATCATATATAAGCTCTAAAAAATTCCACTATAAAAATTTAATATGTATTTTATCCCATACATTGATATATAATTCTTCTCATTTGATGATGCAAATTTTTATATTTTAGTAAATTATAGCCATTATTTGTGAACTCTACCGAGTTATTCCACCTTTATAATGCATTTTTCCTTGTGAATAATTGGAATGCACTACGTTAAAATGAATATAACATAACATTTATTTGTGAAAATAATTATTCAAAAATTAATATAAATAAACCAACAACATTAATGATTATAAGACATTAAAAATAATTATCAATTAATATTTATATATTAAAATATATGTTTCTGAAAAAAATATTTTACACTACAAATGATCTTATGAAAATAGAAATTCATAAATTTTTTAGATATTTATAAACATAATATAAAATAACATAGAATAATTTTTTTGATTGATAGGGTGCGGATAAAGATCAAATTCATAAGTGGGAAACAAAAGGACCAAGGAAATAAAATTCAATATTACCAAGTTACATGAATTTTTCCTCATAGAATTCATGAATACTAGATTTTTTGTATGATTAATTTACCCATATCTATATGATAAAGTGTCTAAAGGAATCTAAAATAGTTTACATGAGATCTGAAGAAGGGTTATATGGCTTATGGGGGAAATGTTTTTCTATGGGGGCCTATGAAAACTGTGGGATGTTGGGAGTGATGCATGTGGTGCTAAAGATGGGTATGGTTTTTGTGTGGGTGTGAATAGTGGTAAATGATGCGGGTTAGAGAAAGGATACATATTTTGGTCACTTAGTATATTTATATAAATATAAAAATGGGTCCACTACTAGTTGTCTAATTCCATGGTCCTAAAATGGAATCAAGTTTCTATTTTTCCTCTAAATTTCATTCTCTATTAAATAAATTGGTTTATAATAACTTATCCAACTATCCAAAGAAATCTCATAGATCCTCCTTGATGAGTATATCATAAATTTTACATCTTATTTTATATTATATGTGTATATAATATGTGAAAAGTTATAAATAATACACTTATATATTGATAAAAATTATTGATATAACAATGTGTATAGAATTTTTTTTTCAACAAGAATTTTATTTATTTCCCTCTGTAAATTTTTTTTATATTTTTACACATTTCAATTTTAATTTATTAATAAATTACATCTCACTTTACTCACATTTGTTTATTCAATTTTTATTATACTTATTCAATTTTATTTTTACTATCATCTTGATTTATGATTAGTACCAATTTTACAGAATAAAATAGACATAATTGAAATTTTTCATGAGAAAATATAAATTAAATACCTTGTTTGGTTTTGTTTTTTTAAAATTTATGGTCAAATATGTTGATATTTTAGAAACAATGTTTAAGTTAAGTATTATAATTTACTATAAATTTATTTTTATTTTGATATTTATAAAAAAAATGTTATTCCTTTATTATGATTATTTTTTTATTTCCATTTAAAATATTTTTTGATTTTTAAAATGTGTTCATTACCCCTATAAATATTATGAATTTTAATAAATCATAAAATTTATTACATATTATGGATCTTGAAATTTTTTATAACTTTTAAAATATACAGAATAAATTACTAGTAATGAATATTTGATGATTATAGAGATCTCCAAAATATGATCCATGTTTTATTTGATGTTTGTTCCCCCAAGATAGTTGAGAATAATGAAATAATCAAATTCATGAAAATAATAGTCAAGATAAATAGGATAAAGATAAAGTTCGTGCTTACCATGATCATTATAATACATCAAATATAAAGTGTATAGTAAACCATTAAAATGTCCCAATAATGATCTGTCACATTATAAAAAATTAAAAGATTTCAATAATAAATGTTATTGATGTGGTAAAAAATTAAATGACCAAAAATCAATTTCATGCCATTTTTAATGCTTTTTATCAACAACCATAAAGGAAAACAATTTATACATATCAACTATTAATTAATCTTGTATTTTATATCAACATTATCCCCTAAAGTTGATATAGTGGTTTTAGAATTCATAGACCCTATAAAAATTATATATATATATGTGTGTGTGTATGTATGTCTGTGTGTGTGTGGGTGTGTGTGTGTGTGTGTGTAGTAGTGGTAGGTCTAAAGGTGTGGGTATAAAGGAAAAGAGGCTCGAAACCAGGACCTCCCGAACACACCGCCATAGGTACAATAGGGACGGAACCACCAAACTGCTTCCAATGGGTATTAGACCCTTGGTATAGAATGTGACATATCAACTGATAGGGTAAAACTATCGCACCCCCTTCCTCCCGACATTGCTAGATATCATAAACCATCTTGTAGGGAAAATATGATACAAAAGTAGAACTATTGGAAATAAAACCCCAATCTCCTTAAGTTGAGTGAACAATCCTAACCAATAAATCACCCCCAGATGCAAAAATAATATAATTATTCCTTTTAAAAATATTATATGTGATTAATATTAACATAAATTACTATAACATAATGTTTTATAATTTTTTTCATTTTTGTGTGTGTGTGTGGGGGGGGGTGGTAGTGAGGGATGGATTGAAGTCATGGGGGTGGCCCAAAGGTCTTATATCTTAGGGTTATATGATGAGCTTGCATTCAATGGGAGGTAAAAAAGGCCTACATATAAGGGGATACCTGATTTATTTACATTTACATTGGGGTGACCAAAATAACTAATATTTTAAATAATTTTACTTTTCATTTAAATGATTTAAACCACACCATTTTTTATTTTGAATTAATTACATCATTTTTAATATTTATGTCTCTTTTGAAAATAATTGTAAAGATGAATTAATTTTTGATTTTAAAGTGTTTTTGATCATTTTTAGAATAATTTGAACAAGAAATACTATTATTCAATAAGTAAAAGAGTCATTTTGTAATTTAATATACATTATTACTAGATAAAGATTATAAATATGATAAACCTTCATATATATGATATGTTAAAGAATGTTAATTTATACTTTGTAGGTATTATATTTTGAGGAAATAATGGAATATATAATATATTTTGGAAATATGGTAGTCAATATGGAAAATGGGATTATGAGTAGTATATTTTGGGCATACATAATATAAAATTACATATTAGTAGTGATGCATAATATATTTTTTATGTATATACTGATATGTAATATTTTTAGTTTAATTAGAAATATGTAATGTCTAGGACGTGTAATATATTGATTGAAATTTTGGGATAATATGGAAAATTCTATATAGAATAGGTGATTCTTGAAATTATAACATTTTATATACAATGAAATATGTTTCTTTATAAGTATTGGGTAGAACATCTTATGAATGCACTATAACTAAATTTTTAAAAAACTACAACTTATTACATGTCATGTAAGATATTCATAATCATAATTATGGGACCAACTACTTATATATCATATAGATGGAAATTGTTACAAAAATAAATATCCTACATATTATATAAACTATGAATTAACATTTTTTAGTTATTTATCTGCGTGGAGGAAGCATGTAAGTTGTTGTACTTGTAAAAACTATTGAATTAGTTATTTCACCATGAGATAGTTTTTGATTCAAAATAGATATTTAGATGATGTTTCAGGTGAAATTTCCAATTTTAGAAGCCTTGAACTGTGATTCCCATTGCGCTATGATTTGAAAAGAAGAAGAAAAGAAGAAGATCCATACCCCGAGTTGTTCCATTACACCACACATGCACCTAAATAATTTTAGAAGTAATACCCATGGAAAAGTGAGTCTTAAAAATAATAAATTTTACTACCCATTTTAATGAGTTACACATTTATTTTATGGAGCCTACCTGATTACCACTTTTAAGTTAATCATGCTTATCCTGGAGTAGTTTTATGGTGTATGACATCATAGAAGCTTCCTAGGATGTGTGTGTGTGAGGATGAAGCCCAATAACTGAGCATGCATTGGACTATGGGTACAATCATTAGTTTGACTAGTGATCCTAGTGGGAAAATCCTTTGGTTCACTAGGAAGGAAGACAATGTATTACTGAAGCTCCATTGGGTCAGATGTATTGAATAATAAAAATTTATTTTTTATTCAGTCAGTATTGGTTCATAGACTAGGGTGGTCAGGTGATGAAAAATTATATCAGAGCCAATACCTAGTAAAATTGTAGAGGAACTACTTGAGTTTGGGGTTTATAATAAGGAAATTTTTATCTAAATGGGTATAGAGTGATACGATCCTCGAAAAATGAGACTTAAAATAATAAATGTTATTACCCATATAAACAATGAATACTTTTCTTTTTGGGAGCCTACCCGAATAGTTCTCTATAGTTTAGAATGTTTTCACAAGAGTAGTTTTATGATGGGTGACATCCTTGTAAGATTCTAAGGATGTGTTTTAGTGAGGAAAACAATAATTCTACAAGAACATGTGTTGGCATGTGGGGATAGTCAATAGTCTAATAAGTGACCCACTAGGTAATAACATTTGGTGTGTTTGAAAGGAAACACATGTATTACAAGAGACCCATGGGGATTGAAGACCCAATTTATGGAATAAGGTAGTCATGTCATGACATTTTACATTTAATATACTTTACAGATATTAGGTTGACTAAAAATTTAATTTCAAAGGAAAATAAAGGAAGTCTAAGTATCACATAGATGGATTTAATAAATAAATAAGACTACTACCACATGGAGGGAGGTCTAAAGATGATTCTTCCCATGTGTAGACATCCTATCACCCAACCAGTCTCACATGGAGTAATCCCATGCATATATAAAAGTCTATAATACACACACACACACACACACACACACACACACACACACACACACACACACACATATATATATATATGTTTTATATCTTGTATGAAGGTGATTTCGGTGCATTCTGTTCACAAGTGATTCAAAAATACTAACTCATTGATAGAGAATTGCACTTGTATTTTAAGGTTTTCTTTTGTAAATACATTTTTTAATCTCATTATTGATATTTTAATAAAGTTTTTTTCTATATGTTCTATTTTTTTGTTCCACTGTACTTTATTATGATCTCCAACAGTCATGATTTTGAGTGAATAGCCCAAGGGATCTCTTGGAGGAGTAATCCAGTGATGGGCCAAATAATTTTTTCATTCATGTTTCATGTAATCTATCTACATAGGGTTATTCTAAGGATAGAAAGTATTGGGTAAATCTAATAGTGCTTCCTTACTATGATTTTATTAAGGTTGAATTCTTATTTTGAACCATTTCCTCCCCTTCCATGATCACTGGGGAATATGATGGATACTTAATGATTTAGTGATGAATGAGTGTGATTTTATACTAGAATGGCGATATAAAGGGTGATCTTGATTTATGATCCCTTTAAATTTATTAAAATAGACGTGGTGAAGATATAACGTACTTATAGATTTTGAGGTGTACTATATATTCACAACTAGATAAGAAGAGGATGGTCACACATATGATGGTGTTTTTCCATTAACTAGGTATGAGATTAATAATGAGACAATGAAGGTTCACTCTAGGAAATTATTCTAAGAGTATTTATTTTCTGATTAACCTAATTAATTATATTTTCATTTTTCATACATGTTTCTTTTTTATTTTTCATTTCAACATCCAATTTTTTTCTTTTTTTTTCATAAATATAAAAATACAAAAAATACAATTTTTGATTTCACTATTTAGTGATTGACAAGGAAACCCAAAGAACCTTAATAGATAAGACCCTGGTCAACCACTATTCTATGCTACGAAAAACATAAATAATATTTTCTACCACCCAATGATAGGTATTCTAGCATCTCAGAGACCTTAAAAATTTTAAGAGGTGGATCAGAGGCTATAAATTGTTTGGGAAGCTTATTGGCCTTACATTTACAAGATAAATACTATAAGAGTTCATATAGTTTCATGCTATAGTACCTAATACAAAACACTATAAAATTATCTGGTGTAATTTTCTACTATAGATTCTATAGAAATAATCCATGATTTCTTATTTTCTAAGGATTCAAACCCTATACCTCAATGATATCAATTCCCTTATCCTAACCAGCTATATTGGGGGGGGGGGTGTTCTTCTATAAATGTTATTGATAATTATACAAGATTCCAATTTGTTTTTTTGAAAATTAAATTAAATTACATAATTTTGATTTTTGTTATTACACTCAATTTTTATTGGTATATTGGATTAATTTTCATCTTATGGAGGAATTTTCATTGACTCGTGAAAATTAATCATAGAACTATAATGGTTTTGATTTATTGTGATCATGTTCTAAATTCAAGGATAGTTACTTTCTTAGAATGAGAAATATTATATGTTTATTTTTGGGTAAATTTATAGATTTATGGTGACTTTGAAAATGTATATATGAATGTTTAAGATTGAAGATATTTAACATATAAGGACATAAAATTAGAAAAAGGTAAAGGTTATGGTTGATGTTGAAATAAATATAATGTGATTTTATAAATACAATACATTGACTGGGTAGAAAAATTTGAAAAATACATGCTAAAGATAAAATTTAGTTTATCATCATCAATAATGTCATTTATTTTCATCGACTATGCAATTAAAAGTGATTAATCTGAATTATGAAAAGTAGCAAAGGCAAGAAAAAATGAACTTGTAGATTTAATGCGTCGATTGTCAAGTATAGAAATGAAAAATTCATTGTATAATGACTATTTAGATAAACATAATTGACCATTTAGTTTATCTACATTGACTATATATTTGAATTTTATTTATCTTGAAGCATGGAAATTGGCATAGACATAGATTAGTGACCGTTCAGTTATTAAGAAACAACCATGAAGTATGAAAATTTGGAAGGGAATGAAAAATGATCATGTTATTTAAGTGAATACACTACTACTAACCTAATATATTACACAATATAAACTAATTAATTATCTCTAAGAATTAAATGATCATTTTGTTTGCATGAAGTGATCATGCATTCGAAGTGGAGTAGTAATGATTAAGTAAAAAAATAAAATTATTAAAGAGTTATTTTAACTGATGGAATTTCATTAATACAGTGGTCAAAATTAATATTAATAATGATATAATAAATGGGATATCTTCTGTTCAGTGGAATAAATAATGTTCCTATATTTTGAGTTGAATTAGCACCATATTCCCAGGGATTTAATGGTTGAACATGGTTTATTTATTTAAAGAATTTATTTTGGTCAAGATGAAATAATAATATCAAAGAGTATTCAAAATAAGATATGGATCATTAAATGTGTTTTTAAATATTGAAAATTAGGCAACTGTATCATTGATCGATTAACTGATAGGATATATATGATTGAGATAAAATTATATGAAACACCCAACCATGGTTCCGAACCCAAACCCAAAACTACTTGGGTTTGTGTGTTTCTAATCCTTAAGAACATCTATATGATAAAAAAATACTAATAATACGTGTCTAGGGTCTAGAAAATACCATTTGAGGAATGAAATTTCCTTGAAACAATCTACCTTATTCATGAATAATTCTTATTATAAATTTTCCATGATGAATCTATAATTAAAACATACCAATATCTAGAAATAACCAGACAATCTCAAACACATAGACCGTATATAGAAGCACAAAAATTTACTATGGAATAATGCATGGAATATATTTCAAAACATGTAAACCAGATACAAGGTTAAACTAAAATAACCAAAATCATTAAAATTGAAATAAGACAGCCATCTCAAAATGGGCTATCGATATAACCTGAGAATAAATATACAAAAAAATAATTCATCTCTATCTTCTCTCCCCACAACCAAAATTTCCACTCGGAACAACTAAAAAATGGAATTCTATATCACCTCAATAGTCACATAGAAGTGTATATAATCCATTTATAATGAATCAAGACATATTCAATTCACTTATTCCATGATATAACTAATATACATGCATTCCAAGGTCTTCATGTTGGGGTGAATAATGAAAATTTATTGTTTTCCATAAAACGACTTCCCATGATCCCCATGTATGTTAATACCAAGAAATACCATGTTATAGTTTTATAAAATATTCCAATTCCATAGAAATTAATATATCTATGATTAAAAACCATTAAATAATATATAAATATTTTAATATTTTTGTTAGAAAACCCCTTAAATAAATCATAACCACTCCCATGAAACTAAAATCACTAACACACCCATTATCCTTTTGGAACCATTGTAAAGAACATAAGAAAAACTAACCTTTTCAACTTGGTAAATTCTACTATCGATCCGAATGTAACACCACTTTTACCCAAGCACTCACTCAATGGTACACCTAAGTAACCAATACCAAATTTTGAGTATGGTGATACTACACTAAATTAAGAATCTAATTTTCACTCCCATAATCCGAACCAAATTTCCATATCAAAATACCCAATTAAATTCAACCACTAAAAAATCCAATCAATAATGACCCTTTCCTAGAAAACACATCCAAACTACCTTTTCATTTAGAAAACAGTCACCAGATAATAAAATAATAAAAATAAAATAAAACAAAATCACATAACATAACAATGAAAAATATAATGAATATAAAAATTCAATAAAAAAGTTTAAACTATTTTAAAACCAAAAAAGAGATGTTTCTTTAAATTCAACACATAATCCAAATGGAATTTATTATGAAGGTGATAATAAAGTAAATTCACTTTCCCTAAATGATTCAATAGAGTAAAAATATATTTGTTTGATGAAGATATATTTTCACATAATTATCCATCAAATCCAAAACACAAAATACCTAAATCATATCAAACTTTTCTCTCAATTTAAATAAAATAGCATGGTTAGATTTTTTAAAAGAAAAAGAGATATGAAGAGAATGGGATGTTAAATAGATTTTATAGAATACCCAAACAACATATAGAATAATAAAGAAGATAAATTAACGATATAAAACCCAAAAAATCAACATGAGAGTGTTTCTTGTCCAAGGGATCATGTAGGAGAAGAACAATGGATTGAATGAGGAAATATTAATTTAAAAAATACATTATTTTTGGTATCTTCTAAAATAATTAAATACTAGATCACAAGATTATCAAAAAAAATTGACTAATCTTATGTCACCCACTTCCCTAATTATTATACGTTGAACATTTTTTGAGTTATTATGTATAGTTTGAAAAACCACATGTTTAGCCATACACTCCAAAAAAACCCATCAAAATTATCTAATTTCCTCTGATAAACCCTAAAATCATATAAAATATAATATAATAGTCTATATCACAAACTAGTATGAAATAATTATCCTTTCTATTTCAATTTTTATCATCAAAATGTTAAGAAGCACCATCATGAGTAAAAATATTAGGCCATTAATGACGTGTAAGTGTTACTCTCTCCTATATGACATCTTGCACCCGAGTGTTATTTAATAGTAATCAAACAAATTGAGTATCCTAATCTCATAATATGTTCCCCTAATAATTAAAATTACAGTATTTTATATTGATTAATTTTTTACATGGTCCAAGATTTACTTGATTCCATCTAATTATATCAGTAGAATTTACTTTATACTTACATAATTAGAATATGTAAAAGAAATTTTGAATGAAACATCTAAAAATTTGTAAATAAAAATGATATTTCACTTAATTGATATGTTTGATTTTCTTAAATTATCCCACATAATGAATCAATAACTTACCTTTCTTACCTATTCAATATTCCTCAACTAAAGTGATACTCATAGAAATACATGATCACCGATCGTAAATTCCAAGATATTTTGATGAAAATTACTATAGGATTTCATTGATTTGGGATATATAATACAAGAATATTAAAATTTAGAGGTTTTTTTATAAGTGATGGTATTATAAAGTACCACCAAATAAAAAATAAAAAAGTATACTTTCTAACCAATGGTTTTTTTAAAATAAATTTCTTATGTTGGACTTTTTATCAAATAATAGTGGATATATTGAAGATTGTGGATGGTTTTTAATTATAAATAGGTAAAATACATGAGGTATTATTATAAAAAACAAAAGGCCAGGTGTTGGAAAATGATCATGATGAATAGAACCAAATCTAAAGTGATATCTAAAGAGGAAATCGAATGTGATTTGATGGAAATGCATGGAGAAAGGATAATTGCAAAAACATATATTAGATTATGGCAGAATAAATTAGAGATATAGTGATGCATTAATTAAGCTGAAGTTCATTACCCATTCATGGGAAAAATATTTGGTAAAGGGTGGTTGACATTTAAAAAAATGTCATTGGATCATAAGAATGGATATGAGAAATTAAGAGTGGAATCATTGTGGTTACTCTAATTACTATATAATCGTATGTAAAGAAAAAGTGTAGGTTTCCTGTCATATAAATTGATAAAATAATTTATAGATTTGGGGATTTATAAAATAATGATTCCTTGATATATTATTTATAGTGGTTGTTATGAGGAAAACATTATCTTTTATGGATTATCATGATTGGGGATGGAGTGTGATCAATCATAGAGATATTCAGATTAGGATGAGAGTAATTTTTTCAAAGTGAAAAACATCACACCACAAGACATCATGTCATATAGTGAAGAGTGTTACATAAATTGTTTTAAGAGAATAGATATATCTTAGGCCATAATGATAAGGTTACCCCATAATTGTAGAAGTTTCATCATTATGAATACCTTATGAATATAAAATTTATCTCATGAATTTCTAGATAATTGAATAATTCCATAATAGGTGATATGAATTTATAATATAGAGATATTTGTTGATCAATGATCGGATTATATCATAACTGAACTAATTATTCCTTGAGGATATAGATTAAGTTGTGAGACTTTCAAGTCATGATGTTTTGGTGTGAATTTTTTTGGTGATTGATAAATTATTATATTTTAAAGATTGATATCACACTATGATGTATGTCTTGCTGAAAATATTAGGGGTGGGGAGAACCAATAATTTTATGATAATAATAATGATGTAATTCCATAATTTTCATAGGATTCAAAAGTTGATGAGAATCATGTCACAATGAGGTACATCATGTTGAAAAATGGTAAGTGACGAAGGTGGACATGTGTTGATACGTGTCATCACATCATTATATGAGTAAAATCTAAATTTCATGGAAAAATGATTTGAATTAAAAAATATGTAATATAGATTGAGTTTTTAGAGGATTAATAAAGTAGTATAGATAAATTTTAACAGACTTCTTCATGTGTGATACCTGGATTGATCTCAGAATATGTGAATTATGATAATCGATCTTAGCTATTTAATAATGGGTTTGGTGATGGTTGTTCTCATGAAAACTGTTATGGTAGTACATAAAGAGATATAATGATATTGAAATATCTAGTTTTATATGGATAATGAGTGACAAGATAAATATATTACTTCATAAATACATCTATCTTGTTGAAGGACATTTTACTTTCACGATGTTTCATTGATATATATCACTGTTAGAGAAGTAGATAAAGTAAATAAAGGATATATCTAGTAAAACAATTATTATTTGAAGTTTTATATTGATGATAACTTGATCTTATAAAGTTTTTATATTTTACTCTCTCATTTAGGAGTCATTATCAACTAGAATTGAATTAGAGGGAATATATTGAAGTGGAGTATAAAATTTGGGGTTTCGTGAAACACAGTGATCCTATATCATCTTTTTATTTGAAAGATAACTAAAATTATATAAAATTAATTCTATCATAAAATTATTGTGCAGAGAATGATTTAAAATGAGTGAAATTTTGTTGAGATGTGGTTGAGTCCTAAATATTTGGTTGATTGGTGTACCTCGACATGAAATGACTAAGGTTTAAAATTTCATCTACCAAATAGCATGTCTAGATGATTTTGGTACACTAAAATATCAATATCTGTATTATTCATTTATTTATCCTGGTGTTGGTAACCAAGTAAAATATTTGTGTTATTTTCTTTACATTATTATTCAAATGGTTAACATTCACTAAGAGTATTTGGGGAAGATAAATTGGACATCTTCCCTTCTGATAAGGGAATAAAATGTTATGATTGGTAAGGAATAATGTTTAAGAGGGAAGGAAAATGTTTATTTCATTAAACACCCTAATTTATCCCTTTCTATTATGGTGCCTTGAGACATAAGTTATAACCCATTGGTCCCAACACATAATATCACATCCCAAAGGTTCTGACTTTCCACTCAATATATTGCATCTATTTTTAATGTTTTTATATATATGGAATCACCGATGTATAATATAATATTTAATTATTTAAATTTTAATAGATATTGATATAACCTATATAATATTAATAATTTAAAATTTTTATTATTTATTAATACTAATTAATTATATTTCATTGATCTATATTTATTTTAAGAATAATAAATAATATCATAGTTAAAAGGAAAATAGTTTCATTCAATTTCCATACATTATAAAATTTTATTCAAAATAATAATTACTGAATTATAAAACACTAATTTTAAAAAATATACCATTTTATATATCACCAAATTAAAATTATCTTTTATTGAATCTGTTTTAATTTTTTGCAAAATTCGATTTTTCGATGAATAGTAGAGTATAAAGACATTTTTAGAAAATTGTATTATCTTTTTAAGTATTTGAAAAGTCATATTTTTTATTGGGTTTAAAATAAATTTAGTACCTTTTAATTATAAATAATTAAATTAATTTCATTAGTATAAAATTTATACATTAATTTGGTATAAAAACAATTTTTAACTAAAAAGTCATTTATTTAGAAAATAGTTTTTGTCACGTTACATGTTCAGATTTTAAAATAAATTTTTACAATATTCATAAATATAATCATGTAATAATTATTTCATAAAAGGAATAAGGATGATTAAATTTGGAAAATATTTCAACCTCATTTTTCATTATTAATAAAAACTTTAGTAAAAAAATTAGTTACCATGATATGTGTTAAAACGGGTTAAAATGTATAAAACTAAAATGATAAGGGTTAAAATAACCTAAAAAAATTTCTGAATCATATTTTACGGAAATATTTATAACCTATATAATCATATATTATTACAAGAGTCATTTTAGAGACACTTTTCTTGAGTAATACAATAATATATTTTAATATTTTGAAACATTCCAAGTGTGTACTCTCTCTAACTTATAAAAGGTAACCACTCATCCTCTCTTATAAATATTTCAAGAGCCTTTTATGTCATACAATCAATATAAAAATACTTATCCAACATAACTCACCACATATTAGATGTCCTATTCTAATAATGATACCATCCTATTAAGCCTTTAGGTATAAACCTAAAGTGGATTTCCAAAAAGGACATATAGTTCTTAATGGAGTGTTTTATTTTTTTATTTATTATTTTAACACTATAAAAATAATAATAACAATTATGATATAATAAAATAATAATATCCTATAAAATTAGTTTTTTATTTTTATTTTATAAACACTTTTCATATACATATGAATCTAATGAAAAATGAAAACATAGTTCACGAGCACATGCAGACTACCCCCTCACGAGACAATGTATTTAATTTCTCATAATAAAATATTATGGATTTTCATAATGATGGATAAAAATAAAATGGTATTATATATATGGTATAAATTCTATTCTGAAGTGGAAAATAAATATTATAATTATTTATTTACCATCCAAAGAAAACTAAAATCACAACTCATGTGTATTGGTGGACTACTACCTCGCGAACCAATGTATTTTATTTTTCATCACCACCTCATATAGATGGTACACATAAGTTTATTTATATAAATTATATAATATTTTAGGTATAATTATAAATTTTTAATGATGTAATAATATTTATCATCTTTATGTCATGTTATTTAAAAAATAGAAATGTTACTCACTCATACGTACAGATTTTGGTCTCCATGTTGTAACATAATTGATTTTTTAAAACAACCATTCATAGTCAATTCTAAAAATATAATTAATGTAGAAAATGATAATTATATCATGATTAATATTATAGAAATTATATAATCAGGATCTATTTGACTATAGTCAACCTACCATTGTCATTTTGGAATTATGGACCAAACTTCCTCAAAAAATCTAAAGTATACTTAATAAATTAATTGATTAAGTAAAACATGGTAATAAGTGAAATAAAAGGAATAATAAAAAGATAATAAAATTTTAAATTATTTTTAATCAATTAAATAATTTACTTAACTTAATTATTTAGTGAGATAAAGAACATATGTGTAATGTTGGATTTAAGGTAAGGGATATTTTATCTTAAAACCTAGTTTTAGAATGTTTTGAAGATTTCATTGTCATATTTTTCCTCCATGTATTTATTGTTTTATGAATGTGTAAGTATTTAAATTTATTAATTAAAAATTTCATTTTACATATCCTTTTACATTCTTATAAAGGCCTTTGAAGGGAATATTTTTTTACGTATTTCATAGAGAATGTTTGAATTTCTTTACAAAATAAAAAAGAATAATTTTTAATGTATACAATGTCAAAATGTTTTCCCACCACCACCCATGTTATTTGATATTGTGATTATTTTACAATATTCTATGTTTTATCTAAATAAAAACCCTTCTTCCCATTGTTTTGAGTATATTATTTTTATTACTAGGTGTTTAAAGGAAAGGGATATATAAATAATTGAAAATGTTTTACTTATGGGTTAAAAGGTATATTTCTATGATTATGATGGTGTAATTGAATGATTTTATATGTTTTATGTTTGTTTTTCCCATGGAAAATATTTTTGATCACGAGTGAGTTAACTATAGATCTCCAATTCATTCGGTAATGAATTTGTTATTCGGAGAATTATATTGGAATTAACAGAGTAGGTTTTTCCATTTATAAGAGTTATTTTAAGGTTTATTCTAATATTTCTATGAATATTATTCCACCAGGAACCTACATTAATTTTATATATTTTCAAATGAATTTTCATAGAAATATTTTTATTTCACTAGGTAAGAAAATGATCTACTATTTAAAGGAATGATTATGACCATTAAGGGTAAAATTTACGTTTTAAGGAAATATGTTTCATGAACTATCATGCTTTATAAGAAACCCTCATGATTATGCTTTTTAATTTATGATTTATTAAAAATTATTTTATGAAAAAATATGGGTTATAAAGTTTATTTCATATGTAAATAAATGATTATTTTAGTTCAAATTTTATTATGTTAAAGTAAAAATCTCATATATGATTTTATGGTTTTGAAATGAATTAACATTTTTATTTTATTCTTTTTATATATACCCTATTTAGATTTTAGTTATCATAACATTTTTTCAAATATTTTTTATAGGGTTTAAGGATGATTAGGAATAATAATGAAGTCATTTTTAAAATTATGATGATTTTTCATAAAAAGAAAATGTGTTTTATTTTAAATGTATCGTATTGTGAAAAAATAGACATTGAGTGGATGTGGACACTTTTTAATTAATTGGTTTTATATATAAGGGTTATGAACCAACTGTATAAAATTATAGACCTAAACAGGTTTTCATGACTTCATGTAAATGAATTCTTATTTAAAAATTAAATTATGTGTTGAATAAGGATACAATCCTTAATGTTTTTTTTCAGAGCAGGGTTTACATAATTTTAATTGATTGTATAACATAATAAAATACCCTTAAGATAGTCTAATTTGTGGTTGTCATGATATATCTTTTAAATATTACCATTATTTTTCATCTAATATATGTTTGTTTAGAATGGTTTTCTATATATGAAGCATAGAAGATGAGTAGGAAAGAACTAAGAGGAAAATATCATTCAAAATTAGCAAACTGGATTTATTATAATTGTAACAAAGGAGACTATTATTGTGATGGATCAGTTTACATAGTCTATTAATTTTGGAGGACTCTATATTAAAGAGAAACCACATTAATTGTAGTGTAACATGTCTATAGTAGATAATTTTATGAAACAACACCCTCCAGCCTTCATTTGATCTTCTAACCATATTGTTTTTAATATATGGATAAAATATTTTTAAAATACATTCAATGTTATGGGTTATTTGGATCATAAAATGGTAATTATATCTATTTATTACATTGAAGGTGAATATGATTAGTAGTGGTTAATGGTAAATAATAATACGGAAAGATGAGTAATTGATGCATTCAAATGGGATTAAGTAAAGAATATTTTCATAAGGAGATATTTTCCAAAGACTCTTAAACTTAGGATGGTTAACAATTCTTGGAATTGAAGTAAAATAGAAGAATATTTAGTAGTCATGTTTGAAGAAAACTTCACCAGATTTTCATAGTGCACACCAAAATATATCAAGGATATTAAAAGTAAAATTAACCAATTTTAGCTAAGATTGAATCCAAGATATTAAAGAAAATTGGGTTTTCATGAATTTAAAAGTTATGATAAATTTTTTTGATGTGCTAAGAAGGTATAAATAGTATTTTCGATGGTCATGTGTTCTATGAAACCAATTATAAAAAGAGCTCCAATTGGAAGGTAGTGGGGAAGCATCCATCGAGGAAATATGAAGGTAAGAAAATAAAGGGTCTAAATTTGGGAAATGTGTGGTAAAAACCTCTTGGATAATGTCTTATAACTTTTGATAAGTGTTTAAAATGTGGTATGTTTTGACATATGTCTCATAACTGAAAACAATGTGATCATAATAATGATTAGTCAAATAATAAAAATATAGCAGTAATATGTTCTAATTTTAATGTGATGATTAATTATGTGATTACTATTATGAAGATAAAAATTAATGATGTAATTATTTAAGTTCACAATAAGAATGGTGTGGAAAAATATTTGGTTACCACTTCAGCAGATATTGGACCATCTAGTGATGTTGTATTCGGTATATTACATATTTATTCATATTATACCAATTCCTTATTTGATTTATGGTCTATAAATTAGTTAATTGATGATAAATTTAATGGTAAATTGGAAATTTCACCTCAATAAATGAAGGCATACCTTTTGGTAAAAACACATGGAGGTTTTATTAAAGAAAAAATAAATTATAATAATCATTATATTGTTGTATTCATAAAGGATTTACCTATAAACCTTGTTTTCATGCCCCTTTTTAGTTTAATGTTATTATGGGTGCGTAAAATATTATATTTATCATGATATGATATATAATAGATCTCAATAATTTTTTTATAATTATTTTAAGTTTGTGTAACACTCCAAAATTTTAAATTTTAAATATCATATTTGATAGCTTTCATGACACAAAACGCCAAGAATAGAATGAAATATAACTATAATGACCCATACTTTACATACATTGTTATTACTTCAGAATTGAAGCATAATTATTACAATATATAACAAAACTAGGAAAGGACCTTATAGGTATAGAGTCTTTAGAAACTGGGAAACATAAACAACTGGTTCATAAAGCATCTACTTTGCCTCCCATTTATTTCATCATATCTAGAGTCCATGTTGGCCTATACTACTTAATAACCTTCTTCTTGACCTGGGGAAATAAAACATACAAAAGGGTGAGCTCAAATTCTCGGTATGGGTAAACAAAAGAAATATCAATCACATCATATACATAAGAACATAACTTTTGGAAATATTAACCTACAAAAGAGATCATAATTTCATAACATGGGATAAATCATAGTAGTGAAATGTAAGCCCAATAATCATAACTTAAAACATGAAACTTTGTGGCATCCACACAGAATCATAGAGAATCATTTCTTATTAGTCAAGACTCTTTGCCAAGACTATCTTTGAGGACAAAGTCCATTTCTGAACCGAGTTCACTCCCCGTTTCAGTCCTGTTTCACTAAATTGGTTTAACCTGCCATTCTAGCCATGTCTATATCATGAGATATAAAATCTTTACCCAATGCATTGGAGGGAGATATAGGTCCCACCCATCTCATAATGATACCATTCTTATGTGTGACACAAAATAATAAACCATACATCATAGCATAACCCATGTAATAAAAATGGGATTCTTAAACATCATGACATCATAAAACAATTCATATAAGATAAAGGAATTCATAAAAATAATTCCATCACAACATAATCTAATCAATGTAATAATAGGGATAGAAACAGAACCCTTTATTATCTTAGATGGAAAATAATTTTGATATAACACTTGAACTCCATTCTTAAGGAAAATATCCTTTCTACTTCAAAAACACTTTTCCTTTCTTAACATGTCATGAAATTATAAACTAAAAAATTTTGATTAAAAATAAACTTTAAAACATGTAAATGAAGCTTCTTGTAAATAATTTTTTAAAAATCCATTCATGCCGTATAAGTTAAAAAAACATTCTTCTCGTACTTTTGTCGGAAAAGTCAAAAAGTACCTCGTACGAAAAATGACAAAAGATTCCTTTCATATATTTTACTAAAAACTCACTGAACGGTAAAATTGGATTTAAACAATTGTAGGTGGATGTAAATAATATTACATTTTAAGGAAACATGGATGTGGATGATAAAATACACCCCAGTAAATTCCAAAGTATAAACAATCTCGGATAAAAATGAGATTGTGATATTTCCCTTACCTTAGGTCCGATTTGCTTCGTAAGTGTCCGAACCTCCTGTATAATGATTTAAATAATGTTATTGACTTATTCCAGAATCATAATTATTTTTATGATATCATATATGGTCATATTCTTAGCTTCTTATTTGTAATATTTCATAACTACTTGTTATTCAGGTGTTTATTACTTTTTCTTCTTATGCGTGTTTTGTCGAATAAATTATTATTTTTCTTTTTTGGTTATAGATAACTCATTTACAGAATTTTATTAGTGTAGTATATATCATATTAATTCATTCAATAAATTTATATAATCATTATGCAATGAAGATCATGTAGAAAGAGTCGCATCACATCATGGAGACGGTATTCCGTACGTACGCACGAGCGATGATATCGTTCCCATGATCGTGGAATTGTATTGGAGTGTATGTATACTATTTCAGAATCAATATAACTATAAAATAATCATATATAGTCATTATTTACACCATCATACCCATCCAAGTAAGGTGGTGGTGGAAAATAGATTACACCACAACGTGTAGACGGTATTCCGTACGTACGCACGCGCGTTGATTTCGTTTTCCGTAGGATGGATAGATGGTGAAATATGGTTGTTTTATACTTATAATAACATATCAGTATATTAGTGATACTGATGTTATTACTTAATAATGAAACAACTAAAGAAGAAGAAGTGGAAGAAGAAATAAAGTTGAAAGAATCGGTAACGGACATTACCTCTTCTTTGAAACGCCTCTTTGAGACCTCCTCTTAGGGAACTAAAATTGGTCTTTGAAGAAGACCAGGACCTATAGGATGTTTCTAGGGAAGTGGAGAAGAGAATTGTCCAGGGTTTGGCCGAGCTTGAATGCTCAAAGTGGTGTGAGGAAAAGAGGGAGGAGGTGCCCTTTTATAAGGTAGGAGAGGGGAACCTTTGGAATAATTAAAAATATTATTTTATTATAATGTCAAATTTGGTTTTTATTAACTCCAAATTGATATATTTAGAATATAAGGTGGGGATGGGTCCAAATACTCTCATCCACTAGAATTTAGATAATTTTTGGTCATTATATTAACCTTATCTTTTAGTTTTAACACTTAGTTAATTAGATTGACATTTACCATGTCACTTTGTATTTTTATATTATATAGTTAATAAACTTACAATATACATCCAAGAGACCCCCAAGTGGTCCGTTAATGATACACCTATCATGATATAAGTATCTTGGCCGAACCTTTTATTTTTTGGAATATAATAACAATTAATAATATAATATTTGGTTTAAAAACTATTTTAAGTCAATTTTGACACTATTTGGTAATTGAATTTTGTAAAAATCATAAAAGAATGATTAGTTCGAAAAAAATAATAAAATCAATACTAACATGTAATATTAACATAGAAAATTATTTTAATTCATAAAAAGACTCAAATTACATTTATTTGGGTATTTATAACATCAATTATGTCAATATTTCATTAATAAGATAATTACTACATCATCATTGTGTCATTAATAAATTAAATTATATAATGTCTAAAAATTACAAATAAAATATCATTATGTAATAAATCCTTTATCTTTCTAATGAATATTTATAGTCTAATTTATCTTATGTATAACCCTATATTAAAAATGATTTACTTATTAAACATTGATTTTATCTATTTTAGCCCTTCTTTAAATAAATTAATAATAAATGTCCTAATCTAATCCAAGTGGGCCTAAATGGTCATATTTTATTTCTAAGGTTGTTTTTGGTCGAATTACACCTATCCAATAGAATTAGGAAATGTGTTAGGGTAATAATAATATCATTTGTACTCTTAATTACCCTATTTAGTTTTAACCATGGTAAATAAAAGTAAAAAGTTACTATTCACCAAAAAATATTTTCATCTCATTGAACCACATTTTACTTACTGACATCAACCGTGTCTCTCGGATTTTTAAAATTCCACACACAGAAGCGGTAAAATTATGTTTTATGTAAATTTGTAAATTCTCCTAGGAGGTGGGTAAAAGATGGTGAAAAGTTCAATAATATTTTTATATATCTAAAATTATTATAAAATTACTCCCATGAATTACATTGAACATATATAGGTATTATGTATCAATTTTGACCTAAAATAAATTTAAATAAAATAAATAATTATTTAAATAAAAAGTTGGTTTTTAAATAGTAACCTACTGTTTTCACTATACATCAAAAATTGAAAGTTTTCTGAAAAATACCAGAATTTCACCCTAGGCTAATTTCGATATTCTGAATCCAAAAATGAAGTCCATTATGAAAAAAAATTATAAAATTTCAAAAAGTGGTTATTACTATTCATAACGGCTATTTTTAATAATATTTTAATAGAATATCGTTGTTTAGTGAAACTCGGTATTGCGTACGACGCAGGCTATAAAGGAAGGCTATGATTGCGTGTAAAGCAAGCCAAGATAGTGTTGTGTGTAGTGATAGATTCCATTGATGATGTATATAACATAAAAACAAAATATTTCTTATAAAAGTCTCGGGTGTTACATTCTACCCCCCCATAAAATGAATTTCGCCCTCGCAATTCGTCACTTTGTAATAAACAGATGAGGATACCTCTCCCTCATCATATACTCAAGCTCCCATGGAGCTTCTTCTAATTGGTGGTTCCTCCATAAAACTTTCACCAATCGAGTGGTCTTGTTTTGTAAGACTTTTTCACTACGATCCCGAATCTCTATCGGTTGTTCTTCATAAGAAATATCTTGCTCCAGCGGTACAACTTCTGAGATGAGTACATGTGAAGGATCAGGTATGTTCTTTCTCAGGAGAGATACATGGAACACATCGTGAACTTGAGAGAGATTTGGTGGAAGAGCCATTCGATAAGCTACCTTTCCAACACGATCCAGTATTTCGAAAGGACCGATATATCTAGGGCTCAACTTCCCCTTCTTTTCAAATCTCATGACCCTCTTCCAGGGAGATATTCGTAAGAACACTTTATCACCCACTTCAAACTCTAGGTCTTTTCTTCGGTTGTCGGCATAACTTTTCTGTCGACTCTAAGATGCTCTTATGTGTTGTTGAATAGATCGGTCCTTTTCTGCCATCTCATCAACAAGATCAGGTCCTAATATCTTTCTTTCCCCAGCTTCATCCCAGCAAGTTAGAGTCCTACATTTCTCTCCATAGAGAGCTTCATAAGGAGACATCTAAATACTGGATTTAAATCTATTATTATAAGAAAATTCCACCAAAGGTAGGTGTTGATCCCAACCACCTTTGAAATCTATAGAGCAATCTGTCAACATATCTTCTAGAGTTTGAATTGTTCTCTCAGACTGACCGTCTGTCTGAGGATGATAAGCAGTGCTGAAACTCAACTCTGTATCCAGAGTATGCTGAAGACTTCGCCAGAACTTTGAGGTAAACCTCAGACCCCAATCAGATATAATATAAAGTGGTACTCAATGCAATCTTACCACTTCCATTAAATATATCTGGGAAAGCTGATCTAGAGAGAAATCCTCTCTAATAGCAATGAAGTGTGCATACATTGTAAGACGATAAACTATGACCCAGATAGCATTATTGCCTTTGGATGTTTTAGGAAGTCCTGTGAAAAAGTCCATAGTGATGTTTTCCCATTTCCATTCGGGTATGGGTAATGGTTGTAACATCCCCTTAGACTTCTATCTCTCAGCTTTAACTTGTTGACAAACCAAGCATCGAGAGACATATTCAACAACATCTCTTTTCATGCCATCCCACCAGAAGTACTCTTTCAGGTCCCTATACATCTTCGTGCTTCCAGGATGAATAGAGAATGAAGAACTATGAGCCTCATCCAGCAGCTCCTTCTTTAATTCTGGGATGGGAGGAACACACACCCGATTCCTGAATTTTATTATCCCATCACAATTAAGGTTGAATTCAGGAACATTTCTCACCTTCTTTTGTAACTCTACATCTTCTTTCTGTGCCTCTTTAATCTTCACATGTATAGATGGTTGAACATTCATTTGAGAAAGATACGATTTTCCCCTTTCATTATAATTCCAAGATCCATCCTTTGTAAATCCATAAATATTGGATCTTTTTTGATCCTCATCATGGATAAGCTAGCATGGTCTTGTCAACTTAATGCATCTGCCACCTTGTTTGCTTTCCCAGGGTGGTAATGAATTGATTATTCGTAGTCCTTAATCAGCTCCAACCATCTTCTTTGGCGCATATTCATCTCCTTTTGTGTGAAAATATACTTTAATCTTTTATGATCAGTATAAATGTCACACCTTTGTCCATAAAGATAATGCCTCCAAATCTTTAATGCAAAGATTACCGCAGCTAACTCCAAATCATGAGTTGGGTAATTTTGCTCATGGATTTTCAACTGTCGTGAGGCATAAGCTATCACCATATCATTTTTCATGAGAACACACCCCAATCCCTTCTTGGATACATCACTGTAGATCACAAACCTTTCTCCACTACAAGGAAGTGTGAGAATATGTGCACTGGATAACCTTCTTTTAAACTCCTTCAAATTCTCTTCACATTCCTCCGTCCAAAAAAAATTAACTCCTTTCCAAGTCAACCTGGTGAGTGGATTAGATAATCGTGAGAAATATTTCACAAAACGTCGATAATATCCAGCCAAACCAAGAAAACTTCGGATCTCAGTTACTGTTGTTGGTCTCAACCATCTTTCGATAACCTCTGTTTTTGCTGGATCCACATATATCCCCTCTTTTGAGATTATGTGACCCAAAAATGAAACTTTTTGAAGCCAAAATTCACACTTGGTAAATTTGGCATAAAGCTTCTCCTTTCTCATGGTCTTCAATATAATTCTCAAGTGATCTTCATGTTCTTCCTTTCTCTTTGAATAGACAAGAATATCCTCTATAAAGACTACCACAAACTGGTCAAGATAGTCTCTAAAGACTATATTGATTAGATCCATGAAGATAGTAGGGGCATTAGTAAGACCAAATGGAATCACTATAAATTCATAGTGTCCATACCTTGTACGGAAAGCCGTCTTTGGTATATCCTCCCTTTTGAACCTTAATTGATGATACTCCGAATGAAGATCAATCTTGGAAAATTATTGAGCTCCGCGTTGTTGGTCAAAGAAGTCATCAATGCGCAGGAGAGGATATTTTTTCTTGATAGTGATCTTGTTATGTTCTCGAAAATCAATGCAGAGTCTCATTAATCCATCTTTCTTCTTAAAAAATATTACAGGTGCTCCCCAAGGTTATGCACTAGGGCGTATGAATCCCTTATCAAGATTCTCTTGGAGTTCCTTCTTCAATTCCTGCAACTCAATTGGGTCCATTCTATAAGGTGTCTTTGAAATAGGCAAAGCACCCGGTCCAAGTTCTATTGAAAACTCAACTTCACGATTTGGTGGAAGACCCGACAATTCCTCCGAAAAGACATTGTCAAACTCCCGTATAATGGGCATATTCTTAATCATGAGTTTATCACCAACCATTTGAGATAAATAACCTTGATTTAGTGGAATCAAGACCCATAAGATGGAAGAAATTTCCACTGGAAGGTTATGTTCATCCTTGCATCGATAGACGATCATAGATTGATCTCGAATATGAAATGTGACTTCCCTTCTTTGGAAATTAATATGAGCTCCATATAGAGAAATCCAATCCATGCCAAGAATCACATCAAATTCCAGTATAGGATGGATCACAATATTTGCAGGAAGCACTTTCCCACAAACTTTAATCAGAGAAGAATTATAAACTTTTGATGCGACTGTTGTGCCATTAGGGGTTGTCACAGCTAACTCAACATCTAATTGTTGAGGTAATACGGTGATACCCTTATAAAATTCTTCAGAAATAAAAGATTGGGTGGATCCAAAATAAAATAAAACATTTTCTTATTTAGAGTGGATGGTAAGTGTACCTTTTACCACATCGTTATCGTACTCCACATCGCTGATAGAAATTGAATGTGACTTTCCTTTGTCTTTATCCTTAAAAGTTTGTTAACGTCGACAATCATCATCAACCCTTGTATTGGGGCATTGATTGGAATAATGCCCCATATCCTTGCACTTGAAACATTTAAGTGTAGTAGGTTCATTCTGTGTATCCCTTCCTTTGTTTGCATCATTAGACAACTTTTTCCCATCATTTTGGCATTCAAATGCCCGATGACATTCCTTTCCACATTTGAAACATTTACTTGTCCCTTTAAGACAACTCGCTCCATCTTTCTTTCCACACTTTGAGCATAAGGGAAAGCTCATCTTCTTTTCATTGTGCTCTTTATATTTTCCTTTGAATTCCATTTTCCTCTTCTTATCAAACCCATATGACTGATGGGTTACTCCAATCTCCATCTCAACTTTGAGAGCACATCGAACGATTTCCTTATAGCTGTTGAAGTCCCTTATGGCTAAGGCCCTTCAAAGACTTGGTTTTAAGCCACTAAATAATCGATCGATCTTACTCTTAGGTTGGATAATAATACCAGAAGCGTACCTTGAAAGTCTAGATTCATCATCCTTTTGCTTCAGTTCAAGAAACCCTTTCTCCATCTTTCTTCGGAGAATACGAGGGAAGTACTTATTGAAAAATAAGTTTTTGAACTCGTCCCATTCCATGGACTAAATTTCATCCCTTTGCCTCATATTCTTAATAAGATTCCACCATTGATCAGCATCACCTTCAAAACGATACACTGCTAAGATGACTTTATCATGTTCAGAACATTGATGAACTGAAAATATCTTTTCTGTAGTACTGATCCATTTTTCAGAAACTAATGGATCAGTAGACCCGCTGAATGAAGGTGGGCACTGTGTCATGAAGGATTCAGCAGAATGTTGCTCCTTCTTATGCTTGTTTGGAAGTTCTGAATGATTCACAGCTTGAGAAAGTTGTGTGAGCATGGCTACAAGATTTTTCATTCCATCTCCTATAACGTTTTGTTGCCTAGGGGGTCAATCATTGCATTTCCCGTCACATTCCGCATTAACACGGTTCCTTCGGGTTCCAGCCATTGACTAAAACAAAGAAGAATTGTGTGAGCAACACTAATTATAATAGGAAAACCACATAATCAAGAATAGAATTTCCCACTTAAGGTCTTATCATAGGTTGTTCATGGCCATTTTTAAAACACTAAGACCATGTTCTATGCTTATACTTATCCTTAGGGTTCTTACTAAGGCTTTCACATCCTAGTTTCCAAAAGTTGACTATACCTTTCCTCTGATACCAACTATAACTGTCTGGAATTACTTCCAGTGGACTATAATTGATACCAATCAGGGGACTGCATTGGCGGCTACACCCCCTGGGCGGGACACACCACCATCCCCAGTGGTAGCAATTTCCTCATGAAGCCCTTGGGCGGAGAGCCATGCATCTTCCAACACTCACATGTGAGAGTTCCCAAGGATCAGATACATTCCTACCTCCTGTGCCGCTGATACCAACTATAACGACCCATACTTTACATACATTGTTATTACTTCAGAATTAAAGCACACTTATTACAACATATAACAAAACTAGGAAAGGACCGTATAGGTATAGAGTCTTTAGAAAATGGGAAACATAAACAACTAGTTCATAAAGCATCTACTTTGCCTCCCATTTATTTCATCATATCTAGATTCCCTTTTGGCATATCCTACTTAATAACCTTATTCCTGACCTGGGGAAATAAAACATACAAAAGGGTGTGCTCAAATTCTCAATAAGGGTAAACAAAAGAAATATCAGTAACATCATATACATAAGAACATAACTTTTGGAAATCTTAACCTGCAAAAGAGATCATAATTTCATAACATGGGATAAATCATAGTAGTGAAATGTAATCCCAATAATCATAACATAAAACATGAAACTTTGTGGCATACACACATAATCATAGAGAATCATTTCTTATTAGTCAAGACTCATTGCCAAGACTATCTTAGTAGACAAAGTCCATTTCTGAACCAAGTTCACTCCTTGTTTCAGTCCTGTTTCACTGAACCGGTTTAACCTGCCGTTCTAGCCATGTCTATCTCATGAGATATAAAATCATTACCCAATGAATTAGAGAGATATATAGGTCCCACAAATCTCATAATACCATTCTTATGTTTGCCACAAAATCATAAACCATACATCATAGCATAACCCATGTAATAAAAATGGGATTCTAAAACATCATGACATCATAAAACAATTAATATAAGATAAATGAATTCATAAAAAAAATTCCATCACAACATAATCAAATCAATGTAATAATAGGGATAGAAACAGAACCCTTTATTATCTTAGATGGAAAATAATTTTGATAAAACACTTGAACTCTATTCTTTAGGAAAATATCCTTTCTACATCAAAAACACTTTTCCATTCTTAACATGTCATAAATTTATAAACTAGAAGAAGTTGATTAAAAATAAACATGAAAACTTGTAAAGGAATATTCTTGGAAATAATGTTTTAAAAATCCATTCATGCCGTATAAGTTAAAAAAACATTCTTCTCGTACTTTTGTCGGAAAAGTCAAAAAGTACCTCGTACGAAAAATGACAAAAGATTCCTTTCATATCTTTTACTAAAAACTCACCGAAGGGTAAAATTGGATTTAAACAATTGTAGGTGGATGGAAATAATATTACATATTGAGGAAACATGGATGTGGATGATAAAATACACCCCAGTAAATTCCAAAGTATAAACAATCTCGGATAAAAATGAGATTGTGATATTTCCCTTACCTTAGGTCCGATTTTCTTAGTAAGTGTCCGAACCTCCTATATAATGATTTAAATAATGTAATTGACTTATTCCAGAATCATAATTATTTTTATGATATCATATATGGTCATATTCTTAGCTTCTTATTAGTAATATTTCATTACTACTTGTTATTTGGGTGTTTATTACTTTCTATTCTTATGCGTGTTTTGTCAAATAAATTCTTATTTATTATTTTAGATTATAGATAACTCATTTAAAGAATGTTATTAGTGTAATATGTATCATATTAATGCATTAAATTCATTTATATAATCATTATTCAATGAAGATCATGTAGAACGAGTCGCAACACATCGTGGAGACGGTATTCCGTACGTACACATGAGCGACAATATCGTTCCCAAGATCGTGTAATTGTATTGAAGTGTATGTATACTATTTAAGAATCAATATCACTTTACAATAATCTTATATAGTCACTATTTACACCATTATACCCATACATGTATGGTGGTGGTGGAAAATAGATTACACCACGGCGTGGAGATGGTATTCCGTATGTACGCACACACGATGATTTCGTTTTCTGTAGGATGGATAGATGGTGAAATAGGGTTGTTTCATAGTTATAATAACATATCAGTATATGAGTGATACTGATGTTATTACTTCATAATGAAACAACAAAATAAGAAGAACTGGAAGAAGAAATAAAGTTGAAAGAATCAGTAACAGACATTACCTCTTCTTTGAAGCGCCTCTTTGAGACCTCCTCTTAGGGAACTAAAATTGGTCTTTTAAGAAGACCAGGACCTCTAAGATGTTTCTAAAGAAGTGGAGAAGAGAATTTGGCAGGGTTTGTCCAAGCTTGAAGGCTCAAAGTGGTGTGAGAAAAAGAGGGAGGAGTTGCCCTTTTATAATGGGGGAGAGGGGCACCTTTGGAATAACTAAATATATTATTTTATTATGAAGTCAAATTCGGTTTTTAATAGCTCCAAATTGATATATTTAGAAGCTAAGGTAGGTATGGGTCAAAATACTCTCATCCAATATAATTTAGACAAGTTTATGTCATTATATTAACCTTATCTTTTAGTTTTACCTCTTAGTTAATTAGATTGACATTTACCATGTCACTTTGTATTTTTATATTATATAGTTAATAAACATACCATATACATCCAAGAGACCCCCAAGTGGTCCATTAATGATACACCTATCATGATATAAGTATCTTGGCCGAACCTTAGATTTTTAGGAATATAATTACAATTAATAATATAATATTTTTTTAAAACCTATTTTATGTCAATTTGGACACTATTTGGTAATTGATTTTTGTGAAAATAATAACAGAATGATTAGTTCAAAAAAATTAATTAAATAAATACTAACATGTCATATTAACATATAAAATTATTTGAATTCATAAAAAGTCTCAAATTACATTTATTTGGGTATTTATAACATCAATCATGTCCATATTTCATTAATAAGATAATTACTGCATCATCATTATGTCATTAATATACTAAATTATTTAATGTATAAAAATTACAAATAAAATATCATTATGTATGAAATCTTTTTATCTTTCTAATTTATATTTATAGTTAAATTTATCTGATGTATAACCCTATATTAAAAATGATTTACTTATTAAACATTGATTTTAACTATTTTAACCCTTCTTTAAATAAATTAATAGTAAATGTCCTAATCTATTACAAGTGGGCCTAAATGGTCATATTTTATTCCTAAGGTTGTTTTTGGTCGAATTAAACTTATCCAATAGAATTAGTACATGTGTCAGGGTGATAATAATATCATTTTTACACTTAATTACCATATTTACTTTTAACCGTGGTAAATAAAAGTAAAAATTTACTATTCACCAAAAATTAATGTCATCTCATTGAACCACATTTTACTTACTAACATCAACTGTGTCTCTCGGATTTTTGAAATTCCACTCAATTAAGCGGTAAAATTATGTTTTATGTAAATTTGCAAATTCTCCTAGGAGGTGGGTAAAAGACGGTGAAAAGTTCAATAAAATTTTTATATATCTTAAATTATTATAAAATTACTCCAATAAATTACATTGAACTTATATAGGTATTATGTATCAATTTTGACCTAAAATAAATAATTATTTAAATAAAATGTCGGTTTTTAAATAGTAACATAGTGTTTTCACTATTCATCAAAAATTGAATGTTTTCAGAAAAATACCAAAATTTCACCCTAGGCTAATTTCGATATTCCGAATCCAAAAATGAATTCCATTTTGAAAAATAAAATTTATAAAATTTCAAAAAGTGGTTATTACTATTTATAACGGCTAGTTTTAATAATATTTTAATAGCATATCGTTGTTTAGTGAAACGCAGTATTGCGTACGACCCAAGCTATCGAGGAATGTCTCGATTGCATGTAAAGAAAGCCAAGCTAGTGTTGTGTGTAGTGATAGATTTCTTTTATTATTTATATAACATAAAAACAAAATATTTCTTATAAAAGTCTCAGGTGTTACAATAACAACCCTAGACATTGTGATATATTTATATTTAGATAAATTAAATGACTCCAATATCATGTATTACATGAATTTCTAATTTTATCTTGCACTACATGAAACACCAATGTTATCTTTTGTTACATGCTATAATGACTTTCTTCAATGGATTTTATTACATAGAAAACTAAGTTTTATCGAAAATTATTAATATTATTATTTAAAATGAAAATTATATCCTAGCCATAAAATTAGATGATTTAATAGGATTTATTAACTTATGAAATTATATGGTTAAATTAATTGTTTTAAAATTAATTTGAAATTAATATAAAAAACAATATAATATATAGGATATGTTTTTATAAAAAGAACTACTTTTATGCTCTAATGGCGTTTTTTCATAATAAATTAAATTAATTATTATTATTGGAGGATATTAATTAAATATATATATATATATATATATATATATTATATTTAATAAATATTATTTTACATCCATTCAATATATTCTATAAGAACAAGATAAGAAGAAATCCAATTTTACGTAAAAAGTAATATTTTTCTAAAGATTGATTTCCCACCTTTTAATTAACCACATATTTTAAATCCAATTTTGATAATTTTAAAAATTTTATTATGAAAAATAATATTCATATTTGAATTAATAATTTCAAAATTATCATATGGTGAATTTTTTGTATTTTTCTGAGAACTTTTATATTTTAATGAATAATAAAAAATAATTAATTTTAATTGAAAACTAACATTTAATCTAAATAATATATAGTTTTAAATTAAATTTTTTAATGGTTTTAAAGTATAATAAGATTATTTTTATATATGTTAATCCAATTTATTTCATTGATGTCAAATTTATATGGAGTCTAGATATAAAAACATAATAAAATTTTGAACATTTTTATATTAAAAACCTTATTTCCTGTCACGTTTGGGGGATTCATTTTAAATTTATTTCTATCAATTTTAATACATGTATATTTATTTTCATTATATTTTCAGGATTATCTTTTTTTCATTTGTTTATTTCATTGAGTTTCTAGGGTTATGGGTTTAAATTTTGAGTTTCAGACTATTTTTCTTCATTTACACGTTTAGGTGCATGGTTAGAGGAAGTCGTATAACCTACCTAAGAAACCATGGGAGCCTTGGGATGCCTCTGGTCAGAGGTTCATGGAATTTTCATGGTTTGAAAAATCATTTTGAAATCTTGCACATGGTTCCTCCATTTTTTAAAGAACCATGTCGCACATTTGGCACACAGTTTACCAAACCGTGCGTCCAAACCATGAGTGTGACCAGGGTATTCAGTGAGGGGTGCACAGTAAGCGCAAGGTTTGGTAATCTATTTAGAAAAACCATGTATATTTCCTAGTTCATTAAATATGTGAAATTTTTGTTCTACCCTCTCAGGATTTTAACCCCAAAACACCAATTTTCCTCCTCTCCTAGTTCATTCGACCCAATGGGGGAACCTCCCTTATTCTCCAAGCCTCCTCTTTCTGACCAAGTGTATATATAAGATGTTTATTCATGTTTTGGTGATTATTTTTCAAGGTAAACTTCTCCTCTCTACTTCATCTTCTTTATCCTTCTAATTTCTCTTGATTTATTCTTCTTCCATGGTTATGTGGATCTAAGGTTCGTGTTTCTATAAGTTTATATTGGAAATTTTATCTTTTAAGGTTTCTATTGGTTTTTCTTAGATCATGTAACCTTTGGAGAGTGGTTTCATATTGGAATTATTGAATCGCATGTGATTTGAGGTAGGTTTCCCTTTTCACTTTTCCTTTAAATTTATGAATCGTTGGTTTCTTTATTTTTTCACCTTCCTTGAATATTGAATAGTGATGTATAATTTATGGAATAATTTTTTTATGTGTAATGAGGTGATTTATTTTGTATTTTAAAGTATATAGAATTTTTTGGTTAATCTATGATTACCATGTGTTTGATAAAATTCCAAGTTAAATTTTTTTAGTGATTCTTGACTTTTAAAGAACGTTTTGTACTTTTAAATGTATTTGTGTCATTTGAAATGATGGTATAGATTTATTAAATTATTTTTTCGAAGATATTTTAGATTTAAAAGAGGTTTTTATTAGGCTTTTTAAAATGGTTTTACAAGTGATGAATAGTTAATTGGTTTCATTTGGGAATGAGTGATTTATTGATGGTGTGTGACCCATTTGGAATTTTGATGGAAGTGTATTTGGATTAAAAATGGGGTGTGAATGCTTAAATGGAATTTTCTAAATGGTTATGAAATGTTAAATGGTGTGTTTGAACCTTTTGGGAAAGGTGTTTTTGGTTCTCTAGAAAAGAGTACTTGAGGATTTTTTAAAAAGATTGGTTTTGTTTTTATTTCTATGGGATAGTTCCACTCAGTCAGATTAGGTTGGGTGAGATCGAGCATGTGGGGGATATTTGATGTCATTAGGTGAGGTATGCCTTCTGGATGAGTCAAGATATATATTATGTTCTAGATTATTCCACTGAGATCTTGGTTTCTTCCTTATTCTTCATCACTTAGTTGTCTATAGTGGATGATTGAGATACATTCTTGGTTGGTTGCTCTTGAATGATTATTTCCCACTTCATTTATCAAATGAGCATTGTTGTATCTCTCTTGGGTGTTTTTCTTCTTTGAAAATTGATAAGTTTACTTTTCAGTGGTTTGTGGAAAATGTTTGGAATATTTTTTACACTCCCTTTCCACCCTTTTAAAATGAAAACAATATCTTTCTCATTGAAAAATGTTAATGTATGATTCCTAGAAAAAAACATGGGTTTAAATGGAAAAACTGGAATGCACCATGGTTAGTTTTAATGAGGAAAATTTATATAAAATCCTTATTTTATGTATTGTATTTAAAACCTATTGTTGATTTATCTTTTATTTAAAGGGAGTGAATTGGGAATAGATTTGTTGGGACATTCCTACAGAGTTTTAATATTCGTGCCTATAGTTCATTCTTGTCTTTTAACTTTTTGTGTAGGTTCCAGCATGGATACATTCCCTATGGGTGGGGGCTAGTTTTGGTATTATGGAGTGACCCTTGAGGTCACATCGAGATATAGTGGTTGTTAGGTTTAGTTGAGGATTTTTTGTAAAGATTTGTTTCATTTTATTTTTTATATAAATGATGTTCAATATGGAATATTCTATTTATTTGGGTTCTCTGTTTATTTTCTATTTTTTAGTTTATTTATTTATTGTTTATATAGAGAAAAATTTATCCCTTTGTTACCATATTGATGCTCTCACGCTTGTTTCTAGCCTGAGAGTATTAAGAACACCTCTCGAGCCTTATCACATATCTTCTCAAGTGATCGGTTTAGGTTTGACCTTGGTTGGTTTCTGAAAAAATTGCATTAGAGAATGTTCCCTTGGAGAAACCTTATTTCAGAGCACCCTTTGTTATTTGGAATGTCAAGGTATATAGATTAGAACTATCAGAACATGGGGGTAGGTATGGGGGAGTTTCTGGCCAACACTTTTATGAATAAAACATTGAGTTTCCATTAGAAGTTGGTTTTTTATGTTATTTTGTTCTTGTGGTTTGTTTTGTGTTTGGGATATGAAAAGGGATTTGGGCTAAAGATCTCATTGAACTCATATGGACTAAAAATCCATGTGGAATCGAGGACATGGTCCTAGAAGGATCTCCCTAATAGTGTTGTGATTGTCAAATTTCCACCAAATATATGGCCCAGTCACCCATCAACACTAGTTTCCCCTTGTTAGTTTTTGTGAGCTCTACATGATTCTAAAAATTGTTTTTAAAACACTAGTTTTTTTAGAAAAGAAAAAATGGATTTAATGTGGAAATGGTTTGGTTTTGCGAATATAGAAAATGATTTTTTAAATATATTTTTAAAAAGGATTTAGAAAATAGACTTCTATAATCAATACATGTGTTTATTGAAATTTTCTAATTTCGAATAAGAAGTTTATTTTTAAAATGGATTTGTAATTTTTTTAAGAATAGAAAAATCTTTTTGTGAAATAAGTTTTTAATCAAATGATTTTTATTAAAATATAATTTTTGAGCTATTGAAAATGTTTTGAATGAGATGAAATATATTTTTTGAATGGAATCCATGAGATTTTATTTTAAATAAGATTAAATGGATTGATGTGTGAAGTTTGAAATTGAGTTTTTTACTTAGTAGTTAGTAATATTTTGGAAATTTTTAGGAATTTTGAAATGGGATGTGACTTGAGAATGTGAAAGCACGGGTGACATGTTTTGTTTGGAAAGTATTGATGTTTTTTTGACCTTTGGTACTCCTATGTGTGATCACATTTGTGGGTATATGTGGAGTGGATATTGATGATGAAATTCGTGGATGAGTGCCTGGATTGGTATGAGGTGATGCGTTCCGAGGGTGGAATGGTAACATACATGTGTGGGGATCTCTTGAATACAATTAGTTAGTGTACAACCCACCAAGTTTGTTTAATTTCAAAAATATTTTTAAGAGGAATGTTTTAATGTTTTCCTAACCTGCGGTTGTGTGGTAATTTTTCTTATGATTTGGAATTTTTGTTTGTGTGGTGTTTTGAGTTTGAGATCATGATGGTGATTTGGTTTTGAGGTAGTATTTAGTGGATCTCTAGAAAATATTTTGGGAAACGTTGAGTTGGTTTCCCTTTTTGTGATGGTGATTGTTGGAGGTGAGTTTTAGTTAATGAGCCGGTTTTGATTGAGCTCTTGGATTTCTTATTACCTACTATACTCCCCCAAATAGATTCTAGCGATATATAATGTGAAAATACTGATGGGTGAATGTTAATAGATTTTCTATTTGATCTATGTAAGGAATTCCTTCTTGAGTTTCAAAAATTAAAACCACCTATTTTTAATGGTCAATCCTGTCGAAGTAGAGGAGTGGATATAGAAAATAAAAAATATATTTAGTCTCCTTGATTTTCCTAAGTCATTAAAGGATAAGTTATCTACTTTTATTCTTGAAGGACAAACCTAGAAGTGGTGTAATTTGGTATCTCGAACCTAGCTTCATAAAGATATTATATGAGAGTTCATCAAGGCTTTGTTCATATAGAAATATTTCTCCGAGGTGGTAAAGGTGAGGAATGTAATGGAGACATTTTGTCTGCAGAAAAGTGATGGATTGGTTTTTTAGTTCTTTTTTCATTTTTTGGATCTAATTCCTTACCTTCCAGAATGATATATGGATGATCCCCTAAAGGGTTTACCTTTTTGAGAATGTTTATCCTGATCTCCTGTTGACCGTTTCAATGTTTGGTTTAAACTCTTTTGTCATTGTGGTGAGGAAAGATGTTTTTGTTGAATTTTTTCCATATTTAGTGCTAGAGGTAGCCATCCTTCCTAAAATATATGGAATAAGTGAAAAGAATTATAGTAAGGAGATAATGAATCTTCCATGAGATGTAGGTGCAGGTCGTGGTATGAAAAGGCCTATAGATATTTCGCCAGCTCCCTCTAAGTGTAGGATTATGGTGTTTCAAGAGTGCAATAAGAAATATCATAATAATTTGTAATGTAGGAATTCTAAAAATAATTTTAGTTCCAATGGATGCCTAGTTCACTTGAAACTATTTTATCGGGGTGTTTACATGAAGAACTATGGAGCCTGATCCACCACTTCGAAAGACACCCCAGCCCGTTCATATGTGTAGGGTGCTATTTGGGATCAGTTTAAAGTTTCTTTCTGATGTAATTTTTCTTTCTATTATAGTTGTTGTGATTGATGGTGTTGTATTTTTTTAAATTCATGGGGATATTATCAATCTATTTAGAACTCCAATTTCAGTGGAAGCATAATCATTTTTTAGAAATTATGAATCTTTCTATTATGAGAGAACATGTGTTTATCTTTTTTGAAATTCGGGTTTTTCAACCTATGTGGTGGTGTGTTTCATGTGTGCCTTGTTCTTGATGTTTCTTGATAGGGAAAAATTGTATGATTCATGTGAATATTATAAATCCCTATTTTTTTTAATGTTCTTTATTATGGAAAATTGGGTTTCATGGTGTTTTGTGATATTATTTTTCTTCATGGTGTGGTTTGTGGATGATTGTGGCACCAATGAAAGGAGTTCCAATCATGGATCATTATCTCATGACTACGGAGTAGAATATGCTTCAAGTCATCAGGGATCTAAATATAGGTCCTAGATTTAAGAATTTCACGCAGTTTGGAACTGTTGAGGGGGGGGGGGTGTAAAACATTATCTTATATTTTGTCTCCAACATTGGGCTATATACAGTTTTAATGTACTTTTAGAAGTATTCATTATCATGTAAAATTTCTCATTATTGGTTGGTTATGTTCATGGGTTGTGCTCATATAAAGTTAGTTGTGTCTTATAAATATGGTGAATCATAGTTTGGTTACTTCTTGCTTTGGAGTTTCCTTCTTTGGCCCCCCTTATGGTGGTGGTATTGGTCTGTGTGAGAAGTTCTTGGTTTAGTCTGCATCATGTTTTTCATGTTGCTTTTTTGTTGGTTCTTTAAGCTAGTCAGTTATTAATGGTGGGGATACCACAATGGGTCTCATTTATATTTCTCTTAGAGTAAGTCAGAGATAGATTGTTTCAAATGGTGGGGAGTCCATTCTAGCATCCTGTGTTGATATTCTAGTTTTTCATTTTTTATTTTAGCTTGGAAATGGGATGTTTCATTTTTAGTTGTCTAATTTTTATTTCCTTTTGGTTTGGGTAGACACTAGGATCCTTAGGAGTATGACTACGGATCCTCTTCAAATAATGGTTTTAGAGGTTTTATCTTGAGTTCTACATCATTTCTCGGGAAGTAGTTTTAGGTTTTTTATTTGTTTCGGGTAAGAGGCATGTGTTTTATTCTAGTTATGGTTGAGGTGTTCCTGGTTTGGGAAGTTGGATCATGTTGTTGTTGAAATCCTAAGTCATTGATTGATTAGCTAGAAGATGTTGTAGATTTCTAGGGAAAAAATGCATAATGGTGGTGAGAATTGTCACATGTGGTTTTTTAGTTTTATCCTATGTTAAGTATAATCTTTTGGTCTTTGGTTTTTCCCTTGAGTTTTGGGTGTTCCATGATTAAATTGGGTTTCAGGTTTTTTCCCTCAATTACACAATTTAGGTGAACAGTTAGAGTAAATAGTATGACTTTCCCTAGGAAACCATGCAATCATTGTGATATATCATGTCAGGGTGCACTGTTTGAAAAACCATGTGGAAAGAGAGTACAAGGTTCTATCATTTTGGACAGAACCATGTCACACGGTTTACCATACTATTTAGAAAAAATATTAATGTTCCTAGTGTGTCTAGTGAGGGTTGCATAATTGGAAAACATTTTGGTAAAATGTGAGACCAAACCATGTACAGTTCCCACGTCATTAAATATATGAAATTCCAATTCTATCCACTTATGATTTTATCCACAAAACACCTATTTTACTCCTCTCAAAGTTCTTGTGACCCAAAGGGGGATCCTCCCTCTTTATCTAAACCTCCTCCTTCATACTAAGGGTACATCTAATGAGATTCTTTATGTTTTAGGGGTGATTTCTTAAGAAAACCTTCTTATCTCTTCTGCATATTCCTTCTCCATCCATTTTCTCTGGAGTTATTCTCATTCCATAGTTGTGTGGATCTGGGGTTCTTGTTTCCCTTGGTTTATGTTGAGGACATTGTGTTGTTAAGGTTTCTCTTTGTTGTTCTTGGCTCCTGAAATCTTCACGGAGTGGTTTTGGGTTGGTTTTGTTGAAGGGTAGGTGATTTGAGTTAGGTTTCCCTTTTCACTAATAATTTAAATTTTGGAATTATTAGTTTCTTTCTTTTCACAAATTCCTTGACCATTTAATAGTGATGCATTATTTATCGAATAATTTTTTGATGTGAAATTAGGTGATTTACTTTGTGTTTTGAAGTATACGAAATTGTATTATTAAGCTACACACCCCCAGTGTTTGATAAAAATGTTCGATGGAATTTTGTGATTGATTTGTAACTTTTGAAGCCTAGTATGGCTTTGTAAATGTATTGCTGGAATTTTAAATGATGTTTTAGATTTATCGGATGAGTTTTCTGAGAGGTTTGGGATTTAAAATAAGAGTGTGTTTGGATTTTGAAAATGGGTTGACATTTGAAAGAAAGAATATTGGTTTTTTTGTGAAATAGGTGATTTGTTGATGGCGTGTGGACCATTTGGAATTTTGATGAAAGTGGATTTCGTTTAAAAATGTGGTGTTAATGATTAAATAGAATTTTATAAATTTTTGTGAAATTGAAGATGGTGTGTTTTCACCTTTTTAGAAAGGCGGTTTTGTTTTTTTTGAAAATGAGTGATTGAGGACTATTTTGTGCTTTTTGAAAATTGGTTTTTTGTGGAAAAATATCCATGGATAATCATCTTGACTTGTTTATATTGAATGTATGGATAGTGGAATCCTCATAATATATTTACATTGAATGGATGAGAAATCCTCATTGTGGACTCATCGTGGTATATTTACTTTGACTTGAATGGGAGATCCTCAGTGTGGACTCCTTTGAGATCTATTGGTTTTAAGGAAATAGATTGATCCTTTAGTGACATGGGGTGATGCTTGTGTGTGTGATATATATATATGTGTTGGTTTTTATTAGATTTATTGGATCAAAGAACTTTAAATCTTGATAAAACCTCTCATAGCTAGAATATTTTTGTTGAACAGTTGTTCCACTAGCTTAGGATTACGCTCTGACCAATTGCCCATAGCTGGGGATTTGTTTTGTTTTTATTACTATGGGATAGTTTTCTTCAGTCAGACTAGGTAGGGTGTGATCAAGCGTATGGGAGAGATTTTACGTCATCGGGTGAGGCATTCTTTTGGGATGAGTCAACATGTATAGTATATTCTAGATTATCCCATTGATCTCCTAGGTTCTTCCATGTTCTTCAACACTTAATTTTTGGTGATGGATGATGAAGATTAATTATTGGTTGGTTACTCTTATGTGATTATTTCCAATTACCATTATCATATGAGCATTATTGATTTTATCTCGTGTGGAGTTCTTCATTGAAAAGTGATAAGTTGGGTTTTCAAAGGTTTATGGAAAATGTTTGGAAGATGTTTTATACTCCCTTTCCCCCAATTTAAATGAAAACATTAATTTTATCATTGAAAAATGTTAATGAATAGTTCCTAGAAAGGAATATGGGTTTAAATGGAAAAAGGGTAATGGACCGTGTTTGGTTTTAATGAGAAAAAGCTATGGAAAAGACTAGTTTTATATATTATATTTCAAACCTAAAGTTTATGTTTCTTTTATATAAATGATGTTCATTAAGAATAGATTTTTTTGGGAATGACTACCGATTTTTAATACTCACACCTATAGTTCTTTCTTATATTTTAAGATTTTGGTGTTGGCTCCATCCTGTTTTTTATCATAGCGGGTGATGGTTAGTTTTTGTATCATTGAGTTACCCTCATGGTCACATGGATATGTCATGGTTGTCAGTTTCAGTTAGGGCTTTATTGTATAGTTTTTTTCCATTTTAATTTTTGTATAAATGATATTAAATATAAAATATTATATTAATTTGGTATGGTATGTATATTTTCCACCTTTCAGTTTATTTTTTAATATTTTTATTGGGAAAAATCATTCCCTTGGTTACTCTTTGGAAGCCTCAACACTAGTTTCCATCCCGAGAGGATCATGAATTCCTCTCATGACTTGTCACAGATCGACTTGGGTGACCGGTTTAGGGTTGACCTGGGTTGGTTTGTGACACAAGTTATGTGATTTTCATTTGGAAAAAGTTATTCCATATTTTTATTCATCATAAATTATAATTTTTAGTAAGGTCAACATAGTTTTTCAAACCAAAATATTAGTGAAAGAAATTAATATTAATTACACTGATTAATGTAAATATGAGTTTACTTAGTGGTTAAACATTAATATTAAGTTCCCAAATGACCTAGAAACTTTTCCAAAACATATAGTATGGACATTTTTTTGAATATATCGTCTCTTTTATAGAATTTTTTTCATTATTGGAGGCAACTTATGTAAGGGAGAACCCCTAATAGTGTTTACCTTATTATATTTACAAAAGTGTCACTCTTTCTCCACTTTAGAAGGGCACTCACCACCCTCACTTCTTTTTAGCTATCAAGACTTTTGGTCCATCCAAACCCTAGAAAAATAAGACCCCAAAATCCATCCCCTCATCCTAAAAGCCTAAATTTCTGGAAAAAGTAAACTAAGTAATTTTTTTAGTATAAACCAAAAGCTGTTACCTGAAAAAGAGATAACATTCTTCAACAATTTTTTTTGTTTTTTTCCATTATAAACCCCTTCAATTATTCTTATATATTGATTATATAATAACATCAGTATCAAAACTATATTTATATATTGTAATCATATGGATAAGACCTAAAAATTAACACAGTTTTATCAAATGGGGTATGCAATCATTGTTCATATGTATGGAATACTACCACCTCGTGAACTGATGTCATTTGTTCTTCCATTAATACCTTTTAAGGTTGGTAAAAATGATGGATTTATTATTTATAAGTGATATATATGAAATTTATAATGTATTTATGATTATATAATTATTTGATAACACATAACTTTATTCATTCCATTTTGTAATAATATGATAACATTGTTTGTGGTTGTGTGGACTATCACCTCCTTAAAGTGATTCGATTCATTCACACTTTACATGGATTGTATTAAGGATAGTTTTAACAAACATTTGTGATGCATATGAATTAAATATGATACGATAATTTTAATATTCATATATATCATTTAATTTTCTTTATTTTAATATGATAATAAAATGTAATGAACGTTCATGCATGGGTATAATATACTATATCCATGAACAATGTATTTAATTTATTATCACCAAATTTTATAGATACCTATAAATACATATATAATGAATATATATGATATTTAAATCATGTTTTACATTCTTTATATAATGAAATCAGGATTTATCATCCAATGAAAGAGGCTAATATTAAATATTATCATATATAATTTTCACGAGGTTTATTAATCATAAACACCATTTTTAGTGAATTTTACAATTTGAACATTATTTCACATTATGATTATTTTTATGTCTTAAAGTGAACTATTACCTAGTACATTTTTTGACACCTCCCAAAACACCCAATAGTCTTGATATTATTTTCATATTTTTTAGGCCTCCCATGTTATGTGTAGTATTCTATCCTTTGGGTACTATTAAAGAATCAATTTGAAAGATGACCAAAATGGGCCTTGAACCAAGAACTTTATGCGTGAAGTGAATTGAATAAAATTCCAATAAAAAGACTGTATCGGACAAGATCCAAGCCCAATTAAGTTAATTTTTTTTATGGAGATAGATAACATCATGGGGAATATTTCATAAAATAGTGATCATAGCTAATTATATGTTTTTAATATATTTTTAGGTAGTCCTAGTTGAAGATGAAATTCTGGGCCAGATTTAGTTGCCGAGAAAAATAGCCCAAAATTTCAATTATATTTAGAAAAAACATCAATTTGGGTTCAAATTTTTTATAATTTAAGGTGATATCCAGATAATCATTTCATTTTTCTGTTGACCACCCCAATTCAGCCATTTAGAATTTTTTTTGGCACGTCATTTTGGTGTATGAAAGATAGCCCATATTTTTTCAAGTGTGGACAAGTCTTCTATTCATTAAATTTCCACACACTTAGGACTACCACCATTAATTAGAGGGATTTTCAACGTTTTAGGCTCAACCCAAGGATTCCAAAATTTATATTTAAGGTAGTAAAGGTTATTGAGCTTAGAAAGCTTGGTGTTTTGTTTAATTGTAATGTTTTCTATTGATCTGTCTTTGTAACATTCTTCTTTCAGTTTTAAATTTATAAAATCAAATTACCTTCTTAAAAAAATTCTTCTTATACTAATTTTATATTATTTTTGTTAACATATTGATACAGTTTCATCAAGGTGAGAATTTATTCACACATAAAAGAGATAAATCCATCAAATAATGGTGAAGTGTTTATTATTTCATTGTGGTTCACTTATTTAATTCCTCCCTAATGACTCTAATTCCCACATCCATTGAGTTAATAAAATAAATGGAAGTCTGAACCACATATTTATTGATATAAGGGAGTATAAATGGGCTATATTTGATATTATTTCTCACTATATTAATTCCTAATCACTTATTTTAATTGATATATAATTTTTTAATCTTAAAAGTTATCCATCCTCATTGAATTTTAAAGCCACACACTTCAAGTGCTAATAAGAACTTTTTCCTTGGAGTGCTCATAAAAATTAATCTCCGAGTGTACATGCGATTATTAATAGGGGTTTTATTTATTAAACCCTTAAGTGATGATGGTAGTTTTACTTTGTTGAATGAACCCATATCAAATTTAAGAAATTGAAATAGTCTAAAAAAGAATTCATCCAATCCACCCCATGTGATAACCTAGGATGAACTCATTCTATGGAATTGAATTAACTTATGTATATTATTATAAATTTAAACTATCTAAAACAATATATTCTGCCACTTCATACCAAAAAATTCTTGATATAATGTGCGTGTTTTTTGTTTTTTTCATAGGTCTTTAAGGATTTGAAAGCCCAAGAAACACTATAAGAAATAACTTCAACCATTAAAACTTGGGTAAATTTGGACAAGAACAGGTTTTGATTCCATTGTTGGGGAACCAAGAAAATAATCTCAATAGTCATTATATTCTCCCAATTTCTCTTTTATCACCTCAATTTTTCTTATCTTTTCCCATTTATTTTATTTTTCACTTTTCTTGGCACATGTCTACCTATACCCGTGACCTTTTGAACTATTTAGTTTGGGTAGATAGTCATATGTTTGGGGATTCATGAACACATTGGATTATTTTTCCATTAGATCATAATCATTATAATACTCTAGATTCCAAAATTGATTCCATTTTAATTAATGTTCTTCAAATTAACAAACTCATAAACCCAAGTGGAAACCAAGATGGAAATCCAAATGAGGTAGACCCAAAATTGGAGAATACATTCGATCAAACTTTGAATGAATACCTCACACTTTCCTAGACCAATGAACCATATTTCATTAGGAATGCTACCCTAAGAAAAGACCACTATGTTTTTTAACATCATTTTCTAAACCACATTCCAACCTTCCATGGGATAGAGTCGTAAATGTCATACCTTCATGTCAAAGAGTTCAATGGAATTATTGAAACATTGTGCCCACCACATCATCTCGAGTCAACTAAGAGGAGGATATTTCCTTTATCAATGATATATCACACAAATAATTGGTTAAAAATTCTAAAATTTGAATTAATCAACTCTTGGTACCAATTTTAAATATATTTTTACAAAAAAACATCCCCCATCACAAAATTGTTTCACTTAAAAAGAGCATCCATTTTTTTTTTGAAAAATAAGAGTAATTTTATGAAAAATAAGAAAGGTTTAAAGAAACACTCAATATGGTACCTCAACATAGATTTTAAATCACACAATTTCTTGGAATTTTATATGAAGGTTCGGTTCTAGGAAATAATTAGTTAATTTATATGATGTGTAATGGAACCTTCAAAAAAAACTATCCAAATGATGATTATGACTATCTTGAAGGCCTGGCTGAACAAAACCAAACCTAGGGAACATCACCTTATTATGAAAATACAACCGAATATGGTGGAATTCATACTCTTAGGGATGACTAATGTCTCAAGGGAAAAAAATATTCACTCATTAGGATGGTTGGAGAGATTGATATTAAGAAGGTCTATGAAATCCAAACTATTGATCATATTTGTACATTTTGTGACAAAAATGACCATAAGACTTAAAAATTCCCAACTATATCTTCCATTAATTTTGTTCTTTTAAGAGGTACACTAGTAGAGATAAATTATCTAATATTTTATAATCCATAATAACAAAACACTTTCAATACAAGGTATAACTACCATCTAGGATTCTGTTGGAAAGATAATAAACAACCTTGTCAGCCACAAAGACTAAACCCGTAGCCTAAAAAAAATTTAAACCCATAACCAGTTCCAACCACACCCAGTCCACTAACAACATCCTATTTTCCAATACCAATAACCCATCCAGAATCCCATTAAACAACCAATCCAACAACCTAATATCCTCTTTGGATAAACCAACCAACAAAATCCTCATCCCAATCTATCATTATCCTAATACTTCAATAGATGTATAAAAAAATGGTGAAAATGAACTCAAAATTCTCATCACATAAAAATTAATTGAAAACCATTAAAACTAGAAAATAATTCATGCCTACTTAGGCAATTCCATCCTCAACATTAATAGAAGAATACAATTATTCATAAATCTCTCATGAAAAAAGAAAAGTAGTAATTGTCTTAAGAAGTGGTAAATACATTGAAAACATGAACAAACCATTCCAAAACCAATGAAGGATTCAATATCATTTGAAAATGATAAATATAAACCCTTCAATTCTAGAAAACCCAAAGAGAGTGTGAAATAACCACAAGCCAACCTAACAATCAATCAAACTGTTCCCCATCCCTTAGCGCATGAGAAGAAAATATAAACCAGAACTAAATGAACCTTTGAGGGAAATATTATCTCATTTTAAGTTGAACATTCACCATATTGATGAAATCCAAAACGTTAATTTTTGATAAATGCAAATTAATGTCTTGGCAACTTTTAAAAGGAAATGTTCACAGTAAAACCAAGTCCTTTTGGCTTCTAATGTGACTACCACCATTAAAGGGATCATTCCTCTAAAGCAGAAGGACCAATGATTTCCATAAATCATTGTTGATTTAGGAGAGAATAAAGTTCTCAAAGACCTTTATGATCTAGGAGATAGTGTGAACCTCATTCCATATTCCATGTATTGTTGGTTAGAACTCAAGTAACTCCAACCCACATCCGTCACTTTTTTTCTTTCTGATTGTAGTGTTCGAGTTCCTAAGCGGGTCTTAATTTTTTTTGAGAAAGTTGAAAATTTAATTTATCCAACTGACTTCATTATTCTTGAAAATAACTCTATATTAGGAACTAGTTAATAAACCCCCATCATCCTTGGTTATCCCTTCATAGAAACTATCAAACCAGTTATTCAAGTTAGGAATGGGATCATGATAATAATATATGAAAATATGATCCTTAATCTAAAAATTTATAACAAAAAATATCAAATTGGGGTTGAGGAATAGATCCATGAGTTAAATTGGATAGGTAGTTCTGATTTTTATCTAGAGGAACATCATGGAATCATTGAAGGATTTGTATGTCAAGATGAGTTTGATTTCCATTGTTCATATGAGGTGAATTCTTCTCCTAGGATTGATTCCCTCTCAAAAAAATCCTTTGATGATTTTTAGGATCACCAATTAATGATACCATTATTGAAATAAAAAAATGAGTCCATAATCATTCATGAAATAGATATATTCAATTTGATGGCCGAAATTTCTGATCAAAAGGAACTAATTCTATTAAGAAAATTGAAAAAAACTGAGTTTGATACAAAGTCCCATACTTATTTTGAAAGTATTAAACAATATAATATTGAATTTATGGTCATACATTCATCCATTAAGTATGCATTATTAGGGTACAGTTGAAAATTTCCTATTATAATTTCTTCCTATCTTGAATCCAATCAAGATAGAATTCTTCTGAAAGTCCTAGTAAAGAATAAGAAAGCAATTAGATGGACCATTTATGATATTCTTGGGATTTTCTCACTCAATTTAAATCATAGGATTGTCCTAGAATCTGAATCCAAACCATTTCATCAACATCAGAAGAGAATAAATACCAATCTAATGGATGTGGTAAGGAAAAATATTTTTAATTTTTTTAAGGAAAGTATCATCTACCACATTATTGGGAGTGAGTGGGTTAGTCCAATTAAAATTTTCAAAAGAAATATAGAATCACTGTGATCACCAATGATGATGGTGATCTTATCCCCAAAAGGGTCAGTAGTGGATGGAGATTGTGCATCGACTATAAGAAGTTAAAATCATTCACTAAGAAAGTCCATTTACCCATTCCCTTCAATGATCATGTCTTTGAGAGATTGGTGGGTTATCAGTTCTACTACTCTCTAGATGGATTCTATCGGTACAATCAAATTGATTTCTCTTTAGAGGATCAATGAAAACAACATTCACCTATCCATTATGAACATTGTTTCATTCAATTTAATTCCATTTGGTTATGTAATTCCCCAAGTAACTTTTAGTGATGCATGATGGGAATATGTTCTGACATGGTGGGGGTGAGGTATTTATAGATGACTTATCCATATTCAGGAATACATTTGAGAGATTTGTTCTCAATTTTGAATGGGTTTTATCTCTATGTGTGGATAATAATATCATCATAAACTAGGAAAATTGAAATTTCATGGGAAAAAAGTGACTATTTATAGGCCACCTGGTCTCTGGTAGAAGGATTGAAGTTGATAAAGAAAAGGTTTCTATCATTCATCACCTTTCCTCACAAATTTTTTTCAAGGAAGTGAGGTCCTTATTAAGACATAATAGGTTTAATATAAGGTTCATTAGTAATTTAAACTCTATTTCCTTACCACTTTGTGACCTTTTAGTGGAAGATGTTCCATTTATATAGACAAAAATATTTTAGGAATCATTATCGACACTTAAGTCATCTATTATCTCTCCACCAATGAAACAATTTACCAATTGGAAACTTCTATTTCAACTCATATATGATGCAAGTGACTTTTCTGTAGTATTTGTATTAGGATAAAATTGTGATAGAAAACTCCATTTGTCATTGTTTATGAAATTAAATCATTAAATAATGAAAAAATAAACTACACCCCTACTAAGAAAGAGTTACCTTCTATTGTCTTTTCCTTATAGAAATTTATTTCCTACCAATTAGGATCCCCCTCACTATCTTAACTGGTCATTCAACTCTAAAATACCTTATCCAAAAATAGGATGCTAAGGATCGATTGATGAGGTGGGTCCTTCTTCTTCAATTGGTATATTAAACCATTAAAGATAAAAAGGTTGTTGAAATTGTTTTATCTGATCACCTATCTAATGTGGAATTCAAAGACAACTCGCAACACCTTTCTGTGCCTAATTCATTTCCAGATGAGAACCAATATTCTATGAGTGATTTCCCATAGTGAGGAGACATAGAAAACCATTTGGTTATGGGTGACATTCCAAAATTCCTCGAGATCCAAGCTAAGAAGAAATTACTTTCAAATGTCAAAACTACGTTTTTGATGATCTATACCTCTTCATGTATTGTCCTAATCAAATCATTAGGAGATGTGTTCCTGAGTCATATCAAGAGTACATTTTAAAATTCTTCCATGGATTGGCATGTGGAGGCTACTTTTACACAAATAAAACAACCAAAAAGGTCATACAAAGAGGTTTATACTAGCCTAACCTCACTAATGATTCCTATAAATTCTGTAAAAATTTTCCTATGTATCAATAATTTGGATCCACAACAAAAAAATCAAATTTTCCTTACACCCATTCAGGTTATTGAAATGTTTGATTATTGGGGAAATGATTTAATGAGACCCTTCTCAATATATAAAGGTATATCTAAATCATCATAGATATTGATTATGTCTCAAAATATGTTGAGTCCATTCCCACCAAGTACAATGACCATCAATTTGTGATCTGATTCCTAAAAGAGCACATATTTTCATGATTTTGGATTCATAGGGATTTTATTAGTTATGGATGAATCCATTTCTAAAACTATAAATTATCAACACTAATAGAAAGTTATAGGATTTATAACAAAGTTTCCACTAACTACCATCCAAAAACTAATGGCCAAGCTAAGCTGGATAATAGGGAAATTAAAAAAACATTAAAAAATTATCAATACCTCTAGGAAAGATATGTATGATAAACTCTTACATGCCCTTTGGGAATATCGTACTACATTTAAAACCATATTAAGAATGTCACCATATAGGTTGGTTTATGGAAAAGAAATCCATTTACCTATTTAGAATTGAACATAAGGCCTTTTAGGGAATAAAAAATGAACATTGACCTTTATTAAGCCCAAACAAAGAGGAAATTAGTTCATAATGAACATGAATAACATAGGATAGAGTCTTATGAAAATTCAAGGATTAATAAATCTAGAGACCACACTTACCTATCTTGGAATCTCAAAGTCAAACAATTTGAATTGGGAAACATTGTGCTTTGGTATAGTTCAAAACTTCATTTCAACCAAATAATTTTAAGATATATATGGTCATATCATTAGATAGTGTATCATGTGAACCCTCATGGGTAAATAGAGATTCATGATCCCACTAGTTGTTACGTCTTCAAATTCAATGGGCATAGGTTAAAAAAATTCAATGATTCATTCAATATACATGAAATAGAGGGGGAGTTAACTTATCTAACCCATGAACCAGAAAACATTTGATAGATTTAGACTCAATGTAGAGAAAAAATCATTAGACAAAGTACTTTTTGGGTGGCAACCAACCCTTTACCTACACATTTACTCAATGTTTGGACTTTCAAAATAAACATGTATGTCTTTTCATTCCTTTTTTTCTTTGTCTGTTTTTAATTTAAGGGAACTTCTTGGGGTTTCCATGGTTTATAATTTGGTTTTTGTTTGAGAAGTAGGGGTTGCTGAGATCAAAATAGTTTTAGGGAAATCATATACATCTATAATTTCTACACCATTCTATCATCCACTACTGGGATTCCATGAGTTTCATGGGGATCAAAGGATCAAATTGTTGTGACACGACCTTCATTAGTACACCACTAAGTGAAATTTCCCCATAACTCATTTTCAAATATTAATTTTGGAACTCATCTCATCTACCTCCACCCCATTCCAAATTTTCATTTCATTATAGACTGGGGAAATAGTTATTCTATGTTGTTTGGGGGGGATGAAATTAAATATATTTCTTCGTTGTGCATAAAAGTCAACAAAATTTTAAAACCTAGAAATAAAACATAATGTGTGTTAATGGAAGGAATTTTTATTTATCCTTGAAAATAATAATACACATCGTAAACATTAAAACAAAATATCAAATAATTTTTCACACCTTGATTCTAATTTTAACTCAGCTTTATGTTCACAAGAATAGATTTATGAAAGTGTAGTTGTCCGTTGTGATTTTTCACTATTTACATTTTCATCCAATTAATACAAAAATTAAAAACTTGTGTGCATTGGATTGTGGCATATTAATTTGAGTTCGTAGGGTCCCACAATAAATGGAATAGGTTTAATGATCATTTAAATTTCAACATGAGTATTCAAAAAAACTCAATAAAAAAATTGCGCATAGAGAAATGGATTGACCTAATGCATGGATTTTTGAAATTTTGTATTGTGACTCCATTATTGTTTGGCCCAAAGTATGTAATTTTATCTTTAAATTAGGTAATTTTAATTTTTTATTGATTGATTTAACTTTAGATTATGCTCAAGTATGTGATCTTCACTTGGTTCCCTAAGGTATTTGATCCTGGGAGTCATCAAAAAAAGTCTCACTACATGGGTTTACTTGATTAAGGGAAATTTCAATTACCATATAAAATTTGGCCTTGGAGTGGCAAATTACCTCTATCTCACAGAATCTAGGTCTTCTCCAAGCTCATTTCTCCTTTCCCATTCGGGCCGGGATCGGCTCCTGATAGCTGTGGGTTCGATTCGGCATGGGAGTTGTTGCTTGTGTGGAGGCACTACTTATTGAAGGAGAATCAATGGTTGGATCGGTGCGAAACACTCAATTGGATGACTAATGGTCATGGTGAGGTGTTTGGTGTCATCTCTTCTGATTAGAGCTTCAGCAGCCAGACTTGCATGGTTTTTCTCCTTCCGATGGTGTCGAGGCTCGGTGTGGCCCCGATCTGTCGGCTCGGGTTACTCGACTCATCTAGTGCATACAAGTGATGGAGTGGGCCTTGTTTCTCAGCTCTATTGATGTGACAAGGTTATCCTTATATTGGTTTTTTGGTGTGACTCAGGGCTAGTTTTTCAGTTCTTTAGAGGGAGGAAGTTTTTGGTTTTAGATTCTGTGAGGTTTATTGGCTTTTAATTTGGTTATTTTGTGAATTTTCACTATTTACTTGATCTGGTTTTGGTTATACTAGTTCGACATGGATGGTCATTCTCTGCCTGATCCTTATCACTGTGAGGCTTATACTAGAACATGGTGAGGGTGAATCAACTGTTCTAATCAGAGCAGTTCATTGGCCTGAGTGGCGTTTCTATTTCAAGAAGACCCATATTCCTCATTGATGGAATTACGTCAGTGCAGTGTTGGGCCATCAAGTCCAAAGTGAGGATGGCTTGAACTCATGTTATCTAGATTGTATTTCGGTCTTCTATGGCTACTATGGTGGGGGAATCTGGAGGAGGATGGAGGGGTTGGCCCAGGATGGTCATTTTTGGAGGAGATATGGTTTTTTAATCTCTTAATAATAGAAGAGTTTGTGAGGTATGTTGGTATAGTGAAGCACCTGGAATCAACCTAGTGGATCAGGGTAGAGAGGAGGTTCCCTAGCTTATTTTTAATCATTTATGATCTTTATGGATTTGTATTTTTGAGATGGTATGGCGCAAGCCATCGGATCGGCTATGTGCTTTGACATAGGACACTGGCTTTCCATTTATCCTTGCACCGATGGATAGCTTTTTCACGATCAATTTCTGGGGAGGGGTAGCTCCATGTTGTCAGTTTTGTTAGAATCTCTAGACCTTCGAGTCGTGATATGTTTTATGTGAATGTTGTTTGTTAGGGTCCCCACCCCTTTCTTATTTTCAAAGGGGTTTGCTTTGAATAAAATATTTGAAGGCCTCTGGGTTGTTGAATGGAATTACCATATAAAATTTTAAAAAATAAGAAAAATTAAGACTCATATTAATATTAAAATGTGATTCCACCTATAAATTCTATAATTATTTATTATGATGTCTTTTTGTGATCACATTATATTAAAATGATTTTAGAAAATGGAATTTTAATTTCATATTTTTGAGATAGATATTTCTCAGGACTAGAACAACTCAAGTTGGGTGGTGTGATTATCCAATAAAAGAGGCTAATATTCATTTGAATCATTTATAATTTTCATGATGTTAATTAATCATAAACACCATTTTGGTTAATTTTACAATTTGAACATTATTTCACATTATGATTATTGTTCTTTATTAAAGTGGACTATTACTTAGTAAATTTTTTTAAATCTCTTAAAACACACAATGTTATTTATTTTATTTTAATATTTCATTTTTAGGTCTCCCATTATATGAGGATCATTCTATGATTTTGGATATAATAAAGAATCAATTTGAAAGATGACCAAAGTGATACTTGAACAAAAAATATTCTAGGAGATGTAAATTAGATAAAAACCCAATAAAAAGACTTTAGAGGAAATGATCCAAGAAAAATTAAGATTAAATTTTAACTAGATATAGATAAACTCATGGGTAAAATTTACTAGAATAGAGACCAAAGCTAATTCAGAGTTTTTATGGGAGTTCTCAGTGGCCCGATTTGAAGATGAAATTTTGGTCCAGATTCAATGGCCCAGAAAAACAGGCCACTAGTTCAACCATATTTCAAAAAAAACATCCATTTGGGCTCAAATTTTATATACTATCAGGGAAAATCAGGATATCTATTTTCTTATTCAATGTACCACCCTAATTTGGATATCTAGAAGGTCTTTTTGACATCTCTATTTAGTGCATGCAAGCTGGATCAGAGTTTTTTCAAGGGTGTAAAAGACTTTTATCGATTAAATTTCCACCGACCTAGGTCTAACACCATTAATTGAGTTGAGTTTAACTATTGGAGTATTGAACCAAGTTTTAAATAGTTAATATTTAATTCAATGATGTTGAAGGAGTTAAGAGATATTGGCGTTTTATTTTATTGTAATTTTATTCTTCTGATTTGTCTTTGTAACATTCTTCTTTCAGTTGTATGTTTCTTAAATCACATTATCTTCTTAATAAATGTTCTCTTTATTCTTTTTAAATATTATTTTTTTGACACGTTGATACCATTTCATCAATGTGTGAATTTATTCACACAACAAAGATATAAATCCTCCAAATAGCATTGAAGTGTTAGTTATTTCATTATTTTTCACTTATTTAATTCCAACCTCAAGAGTAAAATTTACAAATCCATTGAGATACTAGAATAAATAGATGGATAACCCACCTATGGTATGATCAAAGGGAGTATAAAAGGGCTGGATTGGATGCTATTTCTCACTCTATTAATTCATAATCACATATTTTAATTGAGAATTTTGTTTGACAACATTAAAACGTATTCATCCTTATTGAATTATAAGGCTGAAAACTTCAAGTGCTAATATAAAAAATTACCTTGGAGTTCTCATAAAAATGATCCTCCCTATTTATAGGTGATTAGTATTAGGGTGTGTAGTTAATAGACCCATAATTGATTTGGTAGATTTACTTTATTTAATGAACTCATCTCAAATTTAAGAAATTAAAACACTCTAAAAAGGAATTCATTAAATCCTCCCATGTGATAACCTCGGATAAACACATTATGTCAAATTGAATTCACTTAGGCCTATTAGTTTTAATTGAAACCATCTCAAAACAAAACAAAGATGTCCACTTTATATCTAAAAATAATCCATAAAATATGCGTGTTTATAGGTTTCTTTTTTGGTCTCTAAGGATTCGACAACCCAAGATACACTACAAGAGACCGATTCAACCCTAAAAACGTGTGTAATTATTTTTTAGACCAATTATCTATGGAAACGGAACAAAAATAACAATCCAATATATACTCGAAAAAAAGAAATTAACTCCCAAAATAATGAAAATAATGAATGATTATTAATGAAAGGGTAATAATATTTTATAGAAAGATAATATATGATATTGTACCCATGAGTATAGTTCTATTATAAGTTATTAAAATTATTTAAACCATTAAAATGAGTTTAAATATCATTCAACCAAAAATGAAAATAGGTAAGATATTTTAATCTCACATTTTACATTTGTGGGATAAACGTCATATTCACCGCTTAATTATTTTGTATGGTGTATCAACTACAACTTTTTATATTATATAATGAATTATTTTTTCTTAATGGAATTTGAAATTTTCATTTTATGATTATTAATTTTGTGGATTCATATCCAGTTGTTACCATAGTTGTAAGGTAATTTCTTGCCTAACTTTTATTTATATGTGAATTATTCCATAATTTCCACTTATTGTTATTGTGTGGTGTATATACTAAACATGAATGTATTTAATGACTCTTATCATTAAATTTATTTGGATTTAAATATCCATTTGAGTATCTCTCTTTAATGGGGTTTAGAGTTACAATGTTACCGAAGCGGTAATAAATTTTTTTTCACAATTTGCCTTTTAAGAGACATTCATTATGTTATACATCAATATAATTTTATGTGGTGTATATACTACTCCTTTGACATGGTATATCACGAATCCCATTATTCTATTTATATTATAAGTTTCATTTAATGTTATTCCTTCACGGGGATTTTGATTAAAATGATTCAAAGTGGTATGAGACAGATTGATTTTTTAAAGATTATTTTCCTCATGAATTGTTGTAAAGATATTTTCTAAATTTCATCAATCAAAAAACCATTATTCTTACTCCAAATGGTATATGTTGTACTAATACATTATTTATTCTTCCTCTGTATGAATTATTATTATTTTAACAAAGTATAATATTTAAATGAACTTCCTTGAATTATTTTCTTAGTCATTAACTTCCCCATGATCTATTCACTTTCCAATGACCATTGAACATTAAATTTCCCCTAAATATCCACATTATTTATCATGGAAAAGATTATTTACTAAACCATATTCTATTTCAATATATGATGTTTAGTCTAAAATTTAATAGATTAACTTGGGAAATATAGATAAATCCACATCTTTTATTCAATAAAGATATTTGATAATAAGGTGCCTTGTTTATTAATTAAATAAACTATTTGATATATGAGGAATGATTTGGAAATGAAGTTATGGTTGGGGCTTGGAAATTATATTTCCCCTCCATGAATTGATAGGTTCTCTTGAGATAAATTAGTTGCATAAATTAAATGGGATTCTACCTGTATTTTTAATCTTTCTGGAGGATAGATATGGACAATAGAGGTTTTCATGTGCCTGAGATATGATGTCTCATAATTATGAGTTACCTTTATTTTAGTTAACATTATTATCCATGAAATTTTCACTATGATAAAATATATGGATGCATCTTATTTTCATTTTATTGATTAAATGGCACATGTGTTTAGTTATTTACCTTTTAGTATTGTTTATTGGTTTTATAGTTATTTAAAAGACATGTGTGTTTAGTTATTTACCTTTATATATTCTTTATTACTTATCAAGTTATTTAAATGGAATGTGTGTTCAGTCATTTTCTATACCATATAGATTATTTATTGTTGATTTATGAAGGCTTCCACTGTACTTAAAAATCACTGAGCATTTGAGCTCACCTTTATTTTTTTCCTTTCCCTCAGAATCCAAGAAGTTTATTGTGACAAATATGTAGGGATAAAATAGATGGAATAAAGTTATTATAAATCAAGAAAAGGGGGAAATTATTTTTTAATTTGTGTATTCAATTATAATTCAAGATTCATGTATGTATCTAATTTAACAAGACAAATAAACTGATGGGTCCTTTAGTATGAATTTCCTTGTATCTTATTCCAATGTAATGGTAGTAGGAGATGGCTGCAAGATTTATGGAGTTGGGGTGATATATTTGGTATCAAAGGAAATTTAATGGCCATCTTGGAACTTGATTAAAGAAAACATAGATTAGTGAACATTGCCCTACTATAGACATTGAGGATTAGCATAGAATCATATATGTCTTAATTAACTTAGAAGTTATGTATACTATCGCTTGATTATAAGATTAAGGTTTATCAAAAGTTATTATTATTAAAAACCTCTTTTTTAGGTTTTATGTGATTGGATTCTACCATGATTAAGGACATTTTGGAGAAATTTATGGAATGTATAAGTTCTAGTGGAAAAAATATTTGATGAATAATGTCTTTAAATTTTATAGAAATAAGTTTAATGGTATTCAAAACCATTACACTTAATATGATCATTAAGGAAATTATAATAATAGTCAATCAATATTATTAAAATTTGTAAGAAAATATGTTGTATTGAAAACCCAAGAGAGATGTTTATTTAGGGATTAATTTTATTTCAAGGATATCCGTCATGATATTTGTAGAAAATAGGATTTATATTAATTTAGTTTAGAAAAAAGAAATACAACATGTAGGGTAAAAACCGATCACATCAGGTGAGGCTATGTGGCTTGAACCCATGACTGAAGAATGATAAGGGTTTCGTGACTACCACTAGCTTGTGAGATATCCTGATTAACATGTCATTTTTCTTAGTTAATAAATTAAATGAATAAATATTAATGATGAACCATTTGTAATACTTTTTTATCTTAGAGATAATATATTAACCATATTTTTTAAAAAATAGTTAGAGATAAAAATAAACACTTGTTTTATGGATCTTATAATCTGTTAAAAGTTAATTATAATGCTTCATGCATAAAAATAATAATTCTTGGATATTAATTTCTTGAATTAAGGGATGAATTGAAAATTGATTGAATCAAAACCAAATGATGAAATTGTGTTTATAAAAATATATCAAGAAATTATATTTTCATATTTTATTATGTAATAAAATAATTAATCAACATCAAGAAAAATAATCTTGAAATTAATTTTTATCCTAATAACGTAATTTTTTATGAACCTACAGTTTTTAAATAATCATTGATTTATGGCATTGATCCCCTTAACATTACAATTATAATTCAATATTTTTGTTATCAATGAACTCAATAAATCCCTATAATTATTTATACTTTTACTTCATGTCCATATCTTAACTTTCCACTAATGTTATCCTATGTTGAAACCTGGTTATATGTTATTCCATATGACCATTGTACTTTCATTTATCTCTTATTAAGAGGATACTTTTAACTATTTCTACGATATGGGGATTTAAACAATAGTATTTCCATGTATCAAACCCTTGATTATTGAGATGAAGTTTAAATTGTGAAGGAACAATTTCTTTAAGGCAGTGAGAATGTAATGCCCCAAAATTTTAAAATATATATATCATATTTGACAGTGTGTATGGAATACAACACCAAGCATAGAAAGGAATATAAAAACACAAGACACAATGATATATTTATATTTAGATAAATTCAATCTCTCCAATAGAGTATATTACATGAAATGATAACTTTATCTTGCAATACATGGAACTCTAAGGTTATCTTGTTGTATATGCAACAATGAATTTCTTTGATAGCTTGCATTATACACAAGATCAAGTTTTATAAAATACTATTATATTAATATTTTAAAAGAAAATAATATACTAATAATTAAATTGGAATTTATTAACATTATTAACTAACTTATGAAAATATATTGTTAAATTAATGAGTTACCAATTAATTATAAATAAATATAAAATCCAATATAATATAAAGAAAATTTTTTTATAAAAGAATATTTTTATATGCCAAAGGTGTTTTATCATAACAAATTAAATTAATTAATATTAGTGAATGATATTAATGAAATATTTATATTATATATTCCATAAAATAAATTTGAAATTAATTCAATATATTTTATAGGTATTAGATAAGAACAAATCCAATTTTCTGCATAAAAAAGCTATATTTTTCTAAAGGCAGGTTTTCCGCCTTTCAATATCACTCCTATTTTAAATATAATTTTTGAAACATTAATAAATTTTATTTGAAAGAACGAACTTCCTATTTTAATTTTTAATTTCAAAATTAGATCAAGGTGAATTGTTTTTATTGTTTTTACAACTTTCATATTTTGACGAATATGGGAAAATAATGAATTTTAATTGAAAACTGAATTTTCATATAAATATTTTATAGAGCTAAATTATATTTTAAATTGGTTTTAAAATATCATCAGATAATATTTATATAATTTAATCCAATTTATGTCATTTTAATCATTTTCATAATGATTTTAGATATAAAAACATAGCAAATTATTGGACATTCTCACTTTAAAAACTCGCTTTCCCATCACGTCTACATGATTAATTTTAAATTAATTTCTAACACTTATGTGATTTGAATTGCTACAAGTGTATTATATATTTGTAATCATCAAAATTTATAATTTCTATTAAGGTAATATTTGTTTTTTTAGAAAAAATATTAGTGAAAGAAATTAAAATTAATTAAAATGATTAATGTAAAAATGAGTTTACCTAGTGGTTAAACATTAATATTAAGTGGCCAAATGAACAATAAAGTTATAAAATAATATTTTATGGACATGTTTATACCATATACTATTTATTTCAAAAAAAATCATTATTTTAGGCACATGATATAAGGGATACCTCCTAATATTGTTTACCTTTTTCTATTTACTAGAATGTCACTCCTCCTCCACTATAAAAGGGAACTCACCCCATTACTTATTAACACATTTAAATAATTTTTGTAGCACAAAAAATAATAAAATATAAGCTACCAACATAAATACAATGACCTTAGAAGCCTAAATATGGGTAAAAATCCAAACAAGGAAACCTTTTGGTATAAACCAAAGGGAGTTACCTGAAAAAGAGGAAACATTCTTCAACGGGCACTTTTGTTTTATTTCTTTATCCACCCATACAATTCATATTATATCTTGATTATATAATAAAATAATCACACTAAATATACCAATATGTTGTTTTATATATGGTATGACCTAAAACTTCAAACAATTCTATCAAATGGGATACACAATCATCGTTCGTGTGTACGGTGGACTACCACCTCACAAACCATTATCGTTCGTTTTTCTATTACCACCTATAAATGATGGGAATAATGATAGATTTATTATTTATATTATATATATATATATTATTTATAATTTATTTATGATTTTTTAATTATTTAATAACACATAACTTCATGCTTTCCATTTTGTAAAAACATGATAACAATGTTTGTGGATGTGTGGACTACCACCTCCTCAAAGGAATGTGATTCATTCACGATTTATATAGAATTTATTAAGGATTTTTTCTAATAATAAAACGTAATTTATATTATATAAATATGATACTATAATTATAAAATACATTTATATCATTTAAATTTCTTTATTTTAATAAGATAAGAATATGGAAACAACGTTCATGTGTACGTATAACCTACCATCTCCATGAATGGTGTATTAAATTTCATATATCCAGATTTTATGGATAACTATAAATTAATAAATAATTAATATATATGATATTTATATCATATTTTAAATTATTTAGATGATTAAATCATGATCTATGTAAGAGGAAAAAAATAACAAGCCAAAACCTACTCGAAAAACAAAGAAATTAACACCCAAAATGATAATAATAATGAATGTTTATTAGTAAATGGGTAATAATATCTTATAAAAGGATAATATATGATATTAGAAAAAATTTTATGGTAATTTTATAAGTTATTAATATGATTTAAAACATTATAATTTAGTTTAAAGAGTTTTCAACCCAAAGGAAATATAAGGTAAGAGTTTTCATCTCGCCTTTTACACATGTGAGATAAATGTCATATTCACCACTTAATTCATTTGTGTGGTGTATATATTAGAAATTTTAATATTATATAATGAATTATTTTATTTTTATTTCATTTAAATTTTTCATTTTATGATTATTAATTTTTGGTATTCTGATCCAGATGTTACCACAATTGTAAGGGGATTTCTAGTCTCACAATTATTTTTACGAGATTTATATCATATTCACTTCTTCTTTTTGTTGTGGGGTGTATATAATGACCGTGAATTTATTTTATGATAATTAAACTTAAATTAATGTGGATTTACATATCCATTTTAGTATCTATCTTTCATTGCATTTACAGTTTCAATGTTACCAAAATGATAATAATTGTATGTTTCAATTTCCCTTCTTTGAGACATTTGTTATACTATACATCACTCATTGTTTATGAGGTGTATATGATACTTATTTGAAATGATATACCATTATTATACTTATTATAATTATATTATATGTTTCAATTAATGTAATTCCTTCAAGGGGATTATGATTTAAACATTTCAAAGTGGTTTGAGACACTTTGAATGTTTAAAGTTAATTTTACTGAAGAATGTTTTTAACAATATTTTATTTATTTAATCAATGAAAAAAATAACATAATATAACTTCAAAGGGTATATGTTTTATTGATACCATCTTTATTCTTCCTTTATATGGATTATGATTATTTTTACTAGTGATAGTATTGAAATACATTTCATTGATTTATTTTCATAGTCATTAACATCCCCTTGAGTTATTAACTTTTTAGTGACCATTGAACATTAAAATTCCCATAAATATATAAAGTATTTATCATGGATATTATTATTTCCTAAACCATATTACATTTTTAAATATGGTGTTTACTTTAGAAGTTATTTTATTTATTGGGGATACATTGATAAATTCGCATCTTTTATTCAATATGGTTATTTGAGAATAAGACACATTGTATATTAGTTAAATAGATTATTTGATATGTGAAGAATGATTTAGACATGAAAAAAATAGGTTGGGGACCATTTAATACTTGCACCATGATGCATGAATAGGATCATGAGACAAAATCTGTTGGTTACAACCCTTCAGGCTTGTTTCCAATAAGTCTTATATTGTTGGGCGATAGATCTTGACAAAAATCAGATGGGTTTTTACCCACATAATTAAACTATATTGAGGGTATATATTGATAATAAATATAGTGATTATAGATCTTAATATCTCACTGTTATGAGATTATACATTCTATCACTATTATTATTCCATGGGATTTTTTCTTGGTAGATTATCCTTATTAATGTTTCATGCTCATGTGATTATTTATATTATTAGATAATATTTTATTCTTTCCATTTTGATTATTGCCTATAAATTTATTTAATGGAATGCGTGCTCAGTTTTTTACCTTTTTTATGTTGATTATGCTCAATAATTCATTATTTATTCCTATACACTCAACCCTTACTGAGCATTTTAACTCACCCTTATTTTGTTTCCCTTCCCCAAGATATGAAGATGAATTCTTTGAATTAGTTTTAAGGATGTTGAACATTTATTTTTTTATGATTTATTTACTTTTCCCAACGCAATATTGGTATCATGTATAAAATCTAGTTTTCCAAAACTCTTAAATTGTTTGGTACTTTGGGATTTGAATATTTTATCTATGCTAATGTAATAAAGTAATGTAATAGATCTAGAATTTTAGGGTTGGTTCATTACAATTTTTATACAAGAATGAATTTATATATTTGATAACATATCATTAAGATGATAAATTGATTAAAAATTGAAATGAGAGTTATCTTTCACGTATTGTTAAAAAGAAGAAAATTGTTCAAACTAGAGATATATTTATAGTAAGTGAATATATGGTTGTATTTATTGATAAATTTCTCGGTATTACACCAAATCAAGATTTATAATTTTCTATTGACTTAGTTCCTAACACTGAGACAATTTCAAAACCTCCTTATAAGATGGCTCAAGTAGAACTTTTGGGATTGAAAAACTAGATACATAAATTTTTTATAGAGGATTCATTCATTCTAGCACTTCAACATGGTGTGATCCTATTTTGGTTGTTACAAATAAAGATGACAGCATGAGTCTTTTCATTGATTATAGAGCATTGAATAACATCACTATTAAGAATATGTATCTTTTTCCTCATATAAATGAATTATTTTATTATCTCTAGGGAGATTGTTATTCTTCAAAGGACAGTGATTGTTCTCTGTATCATCAACTAAAGGTAAATAAGAATGACATTCTAAAGGTACCATTTCAGACTAGTTTTGTGCAATATGATTTTGTGGTTATGCACTTTTGGTTTACAAAGGATCTAACTATATGTATGGAACATACGAATAGAGGTTCCCACTTGTTCTGGGATAAATTTTTGGTTGTGTTTATTGGTGACATATTGATATATTCCAAATGTTCTAAAGATCATGATTTTTTTAGGATTTTACAGAAAAAATTAAAAGAAAAGAATTTATATGGATGATTTAGTAAATATTAATTCTTTTTGTGAAATATATCTTTCCAAGGACATATACTATAGGAAAAGTTACTCATTATCTAAATAATATATTTTTTAGTATTTTAAAAATCTCATGTCCTTCTAGTTCCTCAGCCTCTCCCTACACCTCTAATTCATTACCCACCCTCCCCCGTTCTAGACCCCACCACCTGTCGTCATGTTCCCATACCCTTCTCTCTAGTGTGGTCCCTCATATTCAAGTATCGCGGTGTAACCCCTCCAGTTCATGCATCGCAGTTAGCCTTCTCCAGTGCCACCAACCCCTCTACCATCTCTCGTTCACCTACGAACCATGCACATCCGCAGGTTTTTAAATTTTAATGTCGGTAGAGTTCGAACCCATGACCTCTTAGAAATAATTACAGTGCATATAACTATGCCCTTCCCCGTTCACTCGTGAACCATGCACATTCATAGATTTTAAAAAATTAACATCGGAGGAGTTCGAACCCAGGACCTCCAGGAATCATTTGCACTGCCTATACCACTATGAAAACTGGATTCTATTAATATATTTACACATCATTGTATTTATATATATTACAAAGAAAATTAAAATAAATATTATTTCAATAAATATTTAAATAAATGTATAATTATTTAAATTAATTTACACATTTTTATATTATCTATTTATGTATTTATATTATAATATATTTATGTTATACTCAATTTATACATTTATATAAACTATAAATTGTATATGTGTATTTACCTATATTTAAGTTTATATTTTATAACTATACTCATGTTATGTATATACACATATATTTGTATATTTATAAATATATTTATGTAAATTATTTATAAAATTAAATGAATATATATATATATATTATGTACATGTTTATATATAATATATTTATATATTTATATAATATATTTAAAAATATATTTATATAATGTATTTCAATATATATATATATATTATTATGTAAACGAATATATATATATGTGTATAAATTTCATTATATTATATATAATTAATATTACATGAAATACAATTTAGGCAAATATTATATATGAAATAATATTTATAAAAATATTTATATTGTGTTATATGAAATATATATTTTCTCAAATATATAATTAATATTATATTAAATACAAATAATACAAATATTTATATAATGTATTTAAATACATATATTTATTATTATGAACATTAATATATATTTATTTTTATAAATTTTATATCATATAATTTTAATTACGTATATTATAAAATCATAAATATTTTATTTTAGAATATATTTATTATTCTTATAATATAAATTATAAAAACATCAAGATTGAGTTTCAGTATGATTAATTTTTTAATTAAATTTTATTTATTTATTTGTGTAATATGTTTATGATTTTACGTAATATATAATTAATATTATATAAAATATAATTTATACAAATAAATATATATAAATGTACCTAAAATCATAGAATTATATTTATGAATACATCTAAATACAATTAAAGATAATCATATTATTGGAAATATATAATATAAATAAATGATATATATATATATATATATTTAATAAATAAATTTATAATTAATATGTAATACTAAAATATATATCAAATAATTATATAATATATATAAATTTATATATAATAGAATATTTATAATATAATAAATATAATATATATAATATATATATATATATATATCTCTATATTATATTTATTTGTATACATAATATAATATAAATATATTTATACATAAATATACAATAAAAACGTATTTAATATAATATATGTATAATATAAATCATAATATAAATGTATAATATTTATAAAACCATATATAATTTTTTTTATATTTGAATAAATATATTTATAATTACCTTTATATTATGTTTGAAAATATTTATATATTTATACATTTTTGTTTATATATATAAGTATTTATTTAAAGTATTTATATAATGTGTATATATATGTTTATAATGAATATAAATACATTTATATAAATTTTTATGTAATATATATATGTGTGTGTGTGTGTTCATGCACACACATTCACACCCACACCCACACCCACACATATATTATAAAATTTGAATTCAAATGAGATTTATTCTAAATAATAAATAAAAATCAAGATGGTGTTAAAAATCCCCTCTAATCAAAGGGATTAAAAGTGGTTCATGAAACCCCTATAATTTTTAAAATTAGTAGGGGTTGATAACCCCCTTTAATTTCATAAATTTGAGGGGTTTTGCAACCCCTTTTAATCTCTTAAATTAAAGGGTGTTGTGAACCCCAATATTTCCTTTATAAAAATTCCCATGAAATATGTATATCTTCTAATATATATCCAAATGAATAATGTATATATATATATACACATATAACGCCTCTAAAATCTAAATGAACATATAAATCTAGTAATTATTAAATGTTCAGTGGTTTTGACATAACTACAACTAAAATCCAACCAAATATTACAAATAAAAAATGCTAAAAAAATTAGAGGGGGTTGTGCATAACCCATTATAAAAAACAACCACTGATCTGCTGTTTTTTATAATGATATTGTAGAAAATAATGGAATAAACTTTGATACAGCTAAAACTAAATTGGTTGAAGAGTGTCCATGATAAAAAAAAAAGAAACAAAGATTCATAATTTTATTGGATTAACATATTATTATCAATGGATTGTTGAAAATTGTTCTCATTTATCTATCCCACTAACTATGTTAACTTGGAAAGGAGATAAATCCATCGAGATGAAAGAATGTGATGAATGTTTCTTGGAATTGAAAATAAGATTAGTGAACACTATAGTTTCGGCTGTGAAATCTAGAAATAGTGAGTTTATTATCTATAATGGTGCTTCTTTGAAGGGAATTGGTTTTGTTTTGATGTATAATGATCATGTAATTTATTATATTCATTGTAATTAAAACTTCATGAGCTAAATTATCATACACAATACCTTTTATTGGTGGTTATTGTGTTTTATTTAAAACCCTAAATACATCATTTATATGGATTAAAATATGAAATATATAGTAATCATAAAAGTTTGAAATATATATTCAATCAAAAATAATTAAACATTATACAATGAAGATAACCAAAAATAATTAAGGATTATGAATACAAAATTAATTACCATCCAGGAATAGAAAACAGTGTATGTGAGTCTTTATGTCAAAACTATAATACATCAATAACTATTATATTAATGGAACATGAAACTTTGTTTAATGATTTAGTTAATTTTGGTCTACAAATTGGTCATGTTGGAACTTCCTTTATTATTTATCTGTCAATATAGTAATTATTTTTAGATAATATTATACAATCTTAAAAAAAGGATAAGAGTTTATAAGAAAATTTAAAATCGTCCCATAAAGGTAATTTTTAGGAATTTATTATTGAAAAACAATGTTTTTTTATATTTATAAAAAGGTATGTGTGCCTTATTATTCTTATATGAAGAAATAATTATTTAGTGAAGCTTATAGCTCTCTATTTTCTATTTACCTCGATATCACTAAGATGTATACAGACCCTTAGAAACATTTCTTGTATGATCGAATGAAAAAAGATATTATTGAATTTACAATGAAATTTTTAAATTTTAAATTGGATAAAGTGGAATGAAAATAACATAAGGGGACACTTTATCAATTTTTAGTGTTAGAATGGAAATGATAAAATATATCCTTGGATTTTGTGGTGGGATTTCCAAAGGAATATTGAGGTAATAATGTTATATAGGTTATCATTGATCATTTGAATACATTTTTAATTTTATTCCTATATGGGATAATATTTATCTTTATTATATTTCTTGAATTTATGTTAAAGAGATAATTAGGTTTCATAGAGTCCTTCTTAACTCTTCTAATCATGATCCTATATTTACTACTAATTATTGGAAAAGACTTCATAAGTCGTCAGGTAGTGAAATAAATTTTAATACATACTTTCATCCTCAATATAAGGGATATTCAAAGATAAATATTTAGAATATAAAGAAAATGCATTGATCTTGTTTATTGGATTACCATGGAAGTTAGAATCAATAAATTTAAGTAGTTTAATTTTCTTATAATAACAACATTCATTTGGGTATGCATATGACACATTTTGATGCATTATATTGAATGAGATGTTAGGAATCATATTTCTAGGTTTAATTTGGTGAAATAAGATTTTTGGGAATATAATTATTATAAGAGATAGTTGAGTATGTGACGGTTATTCAGTAGCATATGAGGGAAGTTCAGAGAAGGCAGAAATGTTAAGTGGGTAAATAGAGGAAAGATATTCCGTTCAAGGTTGGTGGATATTTTTTCTTAAAGTATCTCAATGAAATAATGTTATTCATTTTGGTAATAAGGTAAAATTAACTCCATGGTTCATTATTCCATATAAAATTATAGATAATTTTGGACAAGTTTTTTATTGAGTTGCTTTACCTCTGAGTTTATCTTAGGCACTTTTTATGTTTCATTTTCATTATTAAGGAATTATATCCTAAATGTATCATGTTATGATCCCTGAATTAGTTTAGATGGAATAAAACATTTATTATGCAGAATAACCCATTAATATTCTTCACCAAAGAGAGTAGGTTTTGTTGAATAAGGTTATTTAACTGGTTAATGTTTTTTTAGAAAACGAAATTATTGATTAAGAAACATGGGAATGTGAAAATTCAATGAAGACAAAATATTTCTACTTGTTTAATAAGTGAATAAAAATCGTGAGGACACAATTCACAAAATGGGTGAAGATTGTGAAAAATAGATAATATTAATTATAAATAAATTTAATTCCTTATTAAAATTCCTTAATTATATTTCAATGATACATATTCATAATAATAATAATAAGCAATTTATCAATAAAAAAGTAAATATTTTACCCTAACTAAATTTAGTTTCATACATTATAAACTTTTATTAAAAAGAATAATTTCAAAATTATAGAATTTTAATTTGAGAAACCCCATATTTTTAATATAATAGATTCAAAATTATTTTAGAGTTCTTTTTTTGATAATTTTATACAATAGTTGTTTTTCAGATAAATAGTAGAAAGTGCTGATATTTAAGAAAACTACATTTTCTTTTCACATATTTTCATAGAATGATTTTTTTAAATTTGTTTTAAAATTAAATCACCCTAATATAATTATAAATAAATAACTAAATTTCATTATTATCTATATAATAAATTAATTTGGTATAAGAACATTTTTATACATAAACAAATATATAGAAAACTGCTTTTCATCATGTTACATGTTCTAATTTTAAGAGTAATTTTTACAAACTTTAGATATTTAATATCGAAAAATAAACTTTATATTTTTAATAATGGGGTTTAAATTTTTAAAATAGGTCTAGCTCATTTTTCGTCATTATGAATAGTATCTTTGGTGAAAAAACAGTTACCATGTTAAGAGTTAAAATGTGTTAAAAGGATTAAGGATAAAATGATAAGGATACAAATGACATTAAAACTTATCTAAATCCTATTTTCTGTTCGTATTTCACCCCTATATTATATAATTTTAAAATATGACTAATTATTGAGCCAGTTTTCAGGAGTAACCCTTTAATATATTTTAATCATTGAAAAATTTCTAAATGTGGCCTCTCCCTCACTTATAAAAGGACACCACCTATCCTATCTTCTACATAATTATAGAGCCTATTAACATAGAAAATTTTTACCTAAATAATTTTATAAAATCCAAACCCATATCATAGAGGTACTGGTATGCTCATAATACCATCCTATGAAGGATTTAGTTATAGATCTATGAAGGTTGTCTGAAGAAGAGGTATAGTTATTTACTGAGGGTTTTCTTTTTTTTTTTATTTTATATCCTTTAAAAATCCCCAAACCAATGAGATATAAAAAAGTTATGATATAAAATATACTAAAATTTTATTCCATTTATATTATAACCATTTTAACCCACTTATCCATCTAATGGAAAATCAAAATATCTTTCATGCGTATGTGCAAACAATCGCATCCCAAGACAATGAATTTCATTTTAACTACAGACTCTTAGGACTGGTCATAATATTGGATAAAAAAGAAATAATAATATATATATGATATAAATTCAATTCTATAATGGAAAATAAATATTATAATTCCTTCTTTACCATCCAATTAAAAATAAAAATATTGATGATGTGAACGTACAAATTACCTATTCTGAAACCAATGTATTTTATTTTTGATCACCATCTCACATAGATAGAATATATAGTTGTATTAACATAAATAATATTTTATTTATGATATAATTATAATTTTGTAAATATAAAATAATTCTTACCTTATTTCTCTAATGTTTGATGAAAAATGGAAATGTTACTCATGTGTACATATGAACCATCATCTCCATGTTGTAATGTAATTCATTTTTCATAAACAAATTATATAGTTGGTAATAATAGTATAATTAATGTATAAAAATAATAATTGTAAAATTATTAATATTATTGAAATGATAAAATCATGATCCATTTTACCAAATTCAACCTACTCGAACCATGTTGGACTTATGAACCAAACATCCTCAAAACATATAAAGTAAACTTAATCAATTAAATGACTAACTATGAAATGGTAATAAGTCAAATAAAAGGAATAATAAAAATATAATGAACTTTAATAATATAATTAATCATGTAAATAATTAACATAACATTATTATCTAGTAAGATAAATAATATACATGTCAAGTTAGACTCAAGCTTCTCTCTTAAAACCTAGTTTTAAAATGTTTTAAATATTTTACTTCTAATATTATTCCCCATGTCAATATTGTTTGATGGATGTGTAAATATTCAGATAAATGAATTGGAAATTTGTTTTTACCCCACTTTTAATTTTTTAAAATTTCTATCACAAGGAATTTTCATTATATTTTATATGGAATGTTTGACATTATTTAAAAAGTATGAAAGGAAATTTTTTTAACATAAATGATGTCAATGTAATTTTACACTTCCACACACATTATTTTATATTTTTATTTATTTAAAACCTTCAATATTTCTTTGGAATAAAAACCATTATTCACTATGTTCTAGTTGTTTTAGTTTTTAAAATTTTGTTTTAATGGAAAGGGATATATCGACATCTAAAAATGTGTTACATATGGGTTAAATAGTATAATTTATCAGTTTAAGGATTTAAAATCATGGTTTTATGTGTTTGAAGCCTTTTATAGTCCATGTAATTTTTTATAATGATGTGTGAGCCTGATATTTCTCTCCAATTCACATGACAATTATTATGTTCTCTAGATAATTATACTTGAACTAATCAAGTATGTTATTACATTTGTAAGGGTTCGTATATGGGTTTTATGAAGATAATGTCCCAATGCATTTAAATTGATTTTATATGATTGAAAATGTGTTTTCATGGAAATATTTTTATTTTATAATGTAATTTAATGATCATTTTTTATGGAATTATTATTCCCTTTAAGAGTGAAAGGGACGTCTTTTAGAAAATACTTTTCATGGGTTTTTATGTTTTCTAAGAAACCTTTTTGATAAAAATTTTTACATTATTTTTCTTAAGAAATTAATTTATGAAAAAACATCATAGTAAATTTTATTTCATGTGTAATTATCTTATTATTTTAGCATAATGTTTACTATGTTAAAGGTAAACTTTCTTATATGATCTCATGGTTTTTAGATAGACTAACAAGTTTATTTTATTATTTATATATGAACCTTAATGAGATTTTTTATGTTCATCGCACATTTTTAAATGCTTTCTATAGGTTTTAAGTATGAGTATGAAAAATTATGAATTAATGTTTAAATTAATGAATATTTGTCATGAATGCAGAATATGTTTCGTTTTAAAAGTATTACATTGGAAAAAATGGACACTGAGTGAAAGTGAACACTTTGTAATTAATGAATTTGTTAGGTAAGAGCTATGACACAGTTATTTAAAACTCTAAACCTAAAAAAGATTCTAGGAATGAAATAAGATTAAATCTTGTATAAATATAAAAAGTGTGGGTTGAATATAGATCATATCATTATAGTTCTAAAAAAGAGATGATTTATTTTTATAGGCTAACAATGATAATTCTTAGAGTATATACATCATGAAATTGATTTGATAATTCATAGTCAAATAGATCTTGATGTTGAGAAACAAAAGGTAATATTTAAATGAATAACTAATGAGATATGAAATAAAATCACTCATTATTTTAGTGAATTTGATATATGGAAGGAAATGTGAAAATTTTATAGAAATACTATGAAATATAAGGATTTGATGGTTCTTCCTTCAAGAGATAATTATAAATTTGGTTATAATATGTTTTTGGGAATAAAGTTATAGAAAACTTCCTAACAATAATAGTCACAAATGGTAAGAGTGAAAAAGGACTATACAAATATAGACACACCCAATTAGCAAATTGTTAATTATTTTTTTAATAAAGGAGTTACTAATTTTTTGTGTGTGAGGTTTTTAAAAATATAAAAATTCAGATTCACCCATAGTGATTTAAGTGGATAGTGATTCTATGGAATAAGTATATTTGAAATTAAATTATAAATCCATAGGAGGTTCCTTAAGTGTTCAAGATGATATATAATCCTTTCATGATAAGGTTGGTTGAATAGAGATTATTCATTGAGTGGATTATTTGTTCACAACATAATTTTTTATGGAGATTAAATATTTAAATAAATCTAATGTTGTCTTTGAAAAAATCCATTTCTATAATGGGTGAAAATAAGGAAGGGAAAAGTGACATACTTGAAGAACTTCTAAAAAAATTAGTATACAAATGGAAAAAAATATATAAGATAAAGACAACATGATTTCTCTAAAAACAAAAATTAATGTGAAGATGAAATAATGGAAAAAATACTATTCAAAAATGAAGAACATAGGGCCCAATTGAGGGAGAAGGGTGTGAAAATAAAAGATCATGAAATGAGGATAGAATATTAAAAGAGAAATTTAGAGACCCATCCGTTGGAAAAATCAAAAATTTGATCATGGAAAGCTGTAATTATATAATTAGTGAGAAAAAAGGTTATTGATAAATTTGGTAAGTGAATGTCATTTAAAAATGGCATTTAAGTGATACAACTGTGGAGTTATGACACACACCATAAACGTGTGTCTAGAATCCAAATCACTTAATGGTAAAAGGAAATCTATTGAAAAATATTAATTAAGACATGAATACATGATGTATGACCTTATAAATATAATTTTTATATCTTTTAACCATATACATGTATAAAGGTTCCCAAGAAAGTTTAATAATAGAGATATCAAGAAGAAATCTCACATCCACATATTAAGTGGTAAGCTTGTATATAAGTAATCAAAATCTATTACATTGAAAAATATATATATATCATTTAAGTATTAGAGGGATGGGATCATGCACAAATAGTGTCCTATTCAAAGAAACTATCATGGAAGGAAAGATAACAAATTTAGTGGACGAATAAGGAAGTTTAAACTTTTGAATAAAGGAGGATAAAATTATGAAAAGAGAGTTGTCAAGGATATGTAAGTCTAATTTAGTCTTAATGGATATAAAAGTGGAAAATTATAATTCATTACCATGTTTTCTATCCTAAACTACTATAAAGAATGTGTAGAATTCGAGTGTAAGATCCCTATTATGGAAAGGAATCCAAATTAAGGATGAAATTATGATGCATCAGTGGGAGAAACATGAAAAATTGGGATTTATTTCCCATTTGAGTTCAACCCAAAGAAAAAAAGATAGAGAATTCTAAATAAAATATCCAGAGTAATGTGTGTATAAGTTGTATCATTCAATGGAGAACCACTATGAAGGATTGGAATCAGGTTGCAAACAAAGGGTTGGTTTAATATAACCAACCTCATTCATCCACTCAAGGATGTTCATGAAGTACCCATCTTTCCATATATTTAATTATTATAACTTTTTATGGAGTGATATTGGTTTATACGAGGTATATAGTTCAGGGGGTGTGTTTATTGCATTGATATGAACGTATTAAAAGAATACTAATACTATAAGTAGTTTCAATGAAATTACTAATGGTATAAAGTAATTATATGAATTTATAAAACGTTTTAAGGGAAATTTTAATTATTCTAAAATTATGATATTAAATATTCAAGTGGTATTTTAATATATAATTTAAAGTGGTGATAAAGAAGAATAAGTGGCAACAAGGATGGTTAGTAATTAAATAGCTGTCAAACTCTATTCTTATTTATCATCTGGTATAAAGAAAAATATGGAAGTAAAAAAAGTTGTATCAGGTTATATTAAGTGAGTTTTGATTATGAAGAAATTGGAGAAGCAACAAAATTCATGGAGTTCGTTTTTTGTTCATTTTTATCTAAAAAGTGGTGTTAAATGATTATTTTTCAGAATACAATTATTTAGAGGGGAATATATTTATTATAAGTGGAACCATATTTTAAGTGTCCCAAGAACAAAATTAATAAATAAATAATCATTTTAGATTAATATCCAATATATTTTACAAATAAATTCCTAATAAATATAATGGTTTAGTATCTTTGGAAACTAGATACAAATTCTTCCTAAATAACTTCAAATTACCCCCAAAAATATTTTTCCATATATTACTATTCTTAGAAATACCCTACTTAAAACCATTATTCATAACCTAGGGAAGGGAAACATAAGAAAAGATGGGATCAGATTCATAGAAAGGATAAAAAAGATATATATTAGAGATCATTTGAGAATAAAATGTGAATAAGGTTATAATAACATGATCCGATCATTTGAGAAAACATACCCTAAATATCATATATAAATATACTAAATCATGACATAAATATTGTCAGTCTATATGAATTCAATAAAAAATGAATCAAAAAATATGATCCATGAGAGCACAACACAGTCATAGGAATGTGAAAAAACGTAATCTTATAAAATTGTGAACATGTATAGATAGAAACCGGTTCACTCATAAATCTAAGGACAAGAAATCCAGACCTCGGATAAACATATAGAAATTAATCCTGGTCCATGAAAAACACATGGACATAAAACCATAACCACACATAAACACATGGACATGAAATCTATGTCCATTATTAAACATATATACACGAAATCCAATAATATTTTTAAACTTATGCACATGAAAATCAAGTCTGCACTTAAACATATGGACATGAAAACATGGTTCATGAATAAAATTATAATCATGAAATCAGGTCCATACATAAAATATTTATCTCATGAGTTATCCACAATTACCCAATTCATCAAAGTTTTACATAATCATGGGCCCACCTATCACATAATCATAATCTATTTATACGTGTTGCAACATAACATAAATTATTAATTGTAGAGACCCGAAGCTTGACATACATGGACAATACATTACTTTTGCAGAATAATTAATACATAACAAAAACAGATAGACAAGGATCGTAATAGTTTAGTGTCTTTGGAAACTCGGAATAAAATCTTCTAATCGTAGTGAAAGATCTTCAACATCTTCCAATAAAGATCTTCCCCTTTTTTTCATACCTAAAACCTTTCTTTATATCCTGGGGAAAAGAAAACAAAAAAGGGGTGAGCTCAAATGCCCATTAAGGGTAAACATAGAGAACATAAAACAATCCATAAACATTTAAATGCAAAAACTAAACGTAAAATCTAAACATCAAAATCTTGAGCAAAGACATGAATCTTGGAAGTACGTAAGGCATATATCATAAGGGAACATCAATCATGATAAAATAGCATGGGAATAAAACATGTAATTGTGGAAACCATTAAGCACATGATATTATTTCCATAGTAGCCAAGGCATTGCTTCCAAGACCATATTAGTGGACAAGGTCCCTTTCTGAATCGAGTTCACTCCTCGTTCCAGTCCTGTATTACTGAAACGGTTTAACTTTCTATTCCAGCCATGTCTATCTCATGAGATATAAATCTTTACCCAATGCATTGGAGGGATATATAAGTCCCACCCATCTCATAATGAATTCATTCTTACTTGCGCCACAAAATAGACATACATCATTCATAATAACCCAACGAATAAAATGGGTTTCATAAACATCATCCCATCATCACATAATCCATATAAAAGAAATGGATATCATATCATAATAATAAAAGTGAAACCATGTAAATCATTGAGACATGATACTTGAAACATACACATATGAAATAATGTCATCTTAGATGAAAAATGGTTTTGATAAAACACTTGAAATGAATTCTTGAGGAAAATATCCTTTCTTCTTCACAATCAATTTCTTTTCACAAAACATCATGACATTTTAGAAGAAAATATTTTTTTTAAATTAGTCATGAAATCTTTTGGAGGAATCTTCATGAAAATAAGGCTTTATAAAACCATAAAAATCCTTTCATGCTGTATACGTTAAAAAAACATTCTTCTTGTACTTTTCTTGGAAAAGTCAAAAAGTACCTCGTAACGTAAACAAAAGAAAGATTCCTTAAATAATATGTAGTAAAAGTCAAAAATGGGTAAAAAGGACTTTAAACATTCATGAATACACTTTTGTAAAACATGGACATGGATGATATTAATAACCCCCGTAAATACTTACGAATAAGCAATCTCGGATAAAAATGAGATTTGCACAATTATCCCTTACCTTATGTCTGATATGCTTCATATGTATCTGAACCACCTGTATAATGATTTAAATAATGTCATTGACTTATTAAATAATCACCTTAATTGTTATGATATCATATATGGTTCATTTATGACTTTATATTACCCGTTCTTTTGTAAATTAATGTTAATGTAGCGTTTTGGGAAAAATCGATTCATTTAAGGTCTGTGATTTGACTTGTAATTATTCATATGATTACATAGATAATGATTAATTAATTCCAGAATATAAAACATGATTTATATATAATATATATTCATAATATATATATATAATAGATCAATAAATGGAAAGAAATACACCGTTCATGGAGACGGTAGGTCGTACGTACGCATGAACGCTGTTTTCATTTCCTTTTTGAGTATAATGGAATTAAGTAGATGACATAAATATATATATACATAAATCTTGTAGCTTTATAATGTCATTAATTTCATTATTATTTCTTATATATAATTTATAATTATTCTTTAATGGTTAACATGGAGAATGAATCTCATCGCATCGTGGAGACGGTAGTCCGTACGCACGCACGAGCGATGATATCATTTCCATAATTATTGAATTGAATTGTAGTGGATGATACAATATATCAGAATCAGTATGATGTTATAATAACTATGTATAGTTATTCTTTACACCATTATACCCATCCAAGTAAGGTGGTATTGGAAAAACAGATTACACCACGGCGAGGAGACGATATTCCGTACGTACGCACGCGCGGTGATTTCGTTTTCCATAAGATGGATAGAAGGTTAAATGGGGTTGTTTCATACGTATAATAACATATCAGTATGTGAGTGATACTGATTTTATTACTTCATAATTAAACAACTAAAGAAGAAGAAGGGGAAGAAGAAATAAAGTTGAAAGAATCGGTAACCGACTTTACCTCTTCTTTGAAGCGCCTCTTTGAGACCTCCTCTTAGAGCACTAAAATTGGTCTTTTAAGAAGACCAGGACCTATAGGATGTTTCTAGGGAAGCGGAGAAGAGAAATTTTCAGGGGTTGGCCGAGCTTGAAGGCTCAAAGTGGTGTGAGGAAGAGAGGGAGGAGGTTCCCTTTTATAAGGGAGGAGAGGGGCACCTTTGGAAAAACAAAAAATATTATTTAATTATAAAGTCATATTCGGTTTTAAATAGCTCAAAATTGATTTATTTGAAAGCTAAGGTGGGGATGGGTATAAATCCTCTCATCTAATAGAATTTGGACAAGTTTAGGTTACTATTTTAACCTTATCATTTAAATTTAACTTTAAGTTAGATAATTTAACTTTTACCGTGTCTTTTTGTGTTCTTACACTATAAGGTTAATAATCATATTATAACAAGCCTAAAGAACCCAAAGTTGTTTATTATTAATCTATCTAACCTTATATAATTCATTTGTTCAAACCTTATATTTTTAGGAATAAAATAAAAATAAAAATGAATAATATAATATTTGTTTTAAGAACTATTTTATGTCAATTTTGACACTATTTGGTAATTTATTTTTGTGAAAATCATAATAGAATTATTAGTTCGAAAAAAATTAATTAAATCAACACTAACATGTCATATTAACATATAAAATTATTGGAATTCATAAAAAGTCTCAGATTAAATTTATTTGGGTATTTATAACATCAATTATGTCAATATTTCATTAATAATATAATTACTGCATGATCATTGTGTCATAAATAAATTAAATTATTTAAAGTAAAAAAATTACAAATAAAATACCATTATGTAGGAAATCATTTTATCTTTCTAATTAATATTTATAGTCTAATTTATCTTATGTATAACCCTATTTTAAAAATTATTTACTTATTAAAATTTGATTTTAACTATTTTAACCCTTCTTTAAATAAATTAATAATAAATGTCCTAATCTAATTCAAGTGGGCCTAAATAGTCATATTTTATTCGTATGGTTTTTTTGGTAGAATTACACTTATCCAATAGAATTAGGACATGTGTTAGGGGAATAATAATATCATTTTTACCCGTAATTACCCTATTTACTTTTAACGGTGGTAAATAAAAGTAAAAAGTTATTATTCACCAAAAATTATTTTCATCTCATTGAACCACATTTTACTTAATGACATCAACCGTGTCTCTTGGATTTTTGAAATTCAATTCACAAAAGCGGTAAAATTATGTTTTATATAAATTTGCAAATTCTCCTAAGAGGTGGGTAAAAGGCGGTCAAAAGTTCAATAAAATTTTTATATATCTAAAATTATTATAAAATGACTCCAATTAATTACATTGAACTTATATAGGTATTATGTGACAATTTTGACCTAAAATAAATTTAAATAAAATGAATAATTATTTAAATAAAAAGTCGGTTTTTAAATAGTAACCCAGTGTTTTCACTATTCATCAAAAATTGAAAGTTTTCAGAAAAATACCAAAATTTTACCCTAGGCTAATTTCGATATTATGAATCCAAAAATGAAGTCCATTTTGAAAGATGAAATTTAAAAAATTTCAAAAAGTGGTTATTACTATTCATAATGGCTTGTTTTAATAATATTTTAATAGCATATCGTTGTTTAGTGAAACTTAGTATTGCGTACAACACACGCTATCGAGGAAGGTCGTCATTGCGTGTAATGCAGCCAAGTTAGGGTTGTGTGTTGTGCAAGAATGCTTTGTTGTAGCGTACAACACCAGACATCAATAAAATTAAAAATAATATTTTTCATAAAATCTCAGGATGTTACATTAATCGTATATCATAACCCATTGAAAGGAAACATTTTTTTATAAAAAATTCATCATCATAATAAAAAAACATCTTCAGAAATTATACAGATGTTGTTATTAGATCTCATCCATAGTAAATCATAATTATCATTAAAGTATTTTATCTTAGATAAAAATTCCTTTAAAAGATAACATTGAATATTTCTTAATGAAAATACAATTTTAAATTTCCAATTACTTATTTATAATATAAAAATTTACTAAATTTTATGGGAAAAAATTTATTTAAAAATTACATTGGATACTTACAAAGGAATATTTCAATCATTTAGTGGTTCTGATGATGGGAAATTCCATTCAAGTTTAGACATTAAAAAAATATTCCTTTCACATTCTCGTTAAGAAGTCAACAACACCTTATTCATAAAATAACAAGAATATTCCATTTATAGAATTTTTAAAAATTTTAAAAAATAGTAAAGATGAATTTAAAAAATCATTGAATAATAGTAAAAATATTCTTGATTTTTTTTTTGAAAACCTGGAAATAGAAAGAAAAAATATTTTTGACCAAAGAGGGATAAAGTCATATTTCATTAAAAATAATATTTGTTTCGCTTGAGTTCATAAAGAGAGGAAAATGAACAGAAGACATAAAATTGATATAAATAAATATACTATAATAAAAATAATGAGAATACTGGGTGGTAGATCATTAAATTTCCTCATAAGAACGTAAAATAATCCAAGTAAATAATGAGATTGTAACATAAAACCCTTACTACTTTGGTAAATCTAGAATCATAAGCCCCCATAAATAAGGAAACATATATGGATATTTATATCCCATATTTTTAATTATTAAATGAATAAAATAAAATTATGTGTAGTATATACACCACAAAAAAACAAAAAAAGCGGTATATATGGCATGTGTCTCATAGAAGTAAAAATGAGATGAAAATCCCTTACCTCAAGTCTCATATTTATTCATACATTTTCTAAAATCCTGTATAATGAAAATATATTTATTATAAATGTATCACAAAAGAAAAATTATTTATATCAAACCATATATTTTTTTCTTATAACATCTTATCAACGATTGTTTAACAATTCTTTGTTAAAATCGCTATTTGGGAGAAAACTACTTCATTTTCCATGCATAATTTGGTTTGAGAGTCATGGTATTTAAACATTGATCATGGTTCTATTATCTAAATTTTGTTTACCATTATATTAATATCATATATATTCATTATATATATATATAGATTCATCCATAAAAGGTAGAGATATAAAAATAAATTACACTGTTCATAGAGAGAGTAGGTCATACGTAAGCATAAACATTTTTTCTCTTTTTAAATGGATGGATTGAAAGAATGGTAAATAATAATTAGAATTTTCCCACGTCATAATAATATAATATAATATATATATATATATATATATTAAACTCATTATTATACCCATCCAAGTAAAGTGGTGGTGAAAAATGAATTATACCGCTATGTGTAGATGAAAAACCATGTGCACACGTGGTATGTATTTTTTTCTTTACACAAAATTGAATAAGGGTGGATATTGGTTGTTCCATAATAATAATAAAAATTAATTATATTTAGTATATTTAATTCATTATTTTAGTATATATACATAGTATTTAATATAGGTTGTATAATAAATAAAATTGAAAACATTCATTGAAGAATTATACCACGTCATTGAGACCCATCTTTTGACTTAAATCAAAATCTTTTAAAAGAGAATATTTTAAAAAGGTTAGAAGCTCTAGTATGTGGTTAAGGAATATATAAAAATACTATATAAGTTATTATATGATACATAATTCTCAAAAGGTGTGTGGAATAGAGGATAAGATGTTCCCTTCTATATGTGAGTGGAGGGGACTCTTGGAATTACAAAAAAGATTAAAATTCAATTGAATCATTATCATAAAAAATGATTCCAAATTGATGTTTTTTTGAAAAAACTTGGATAAGGTAAAAATATCATCAACCAATGAAATTTATACAGGTTTAGGTGTCCTTTTGAACCCTATCCTTTTTATTATTTCTATAGTTAACCAGTTTTAACCTTAACCGTGATAATTATATTTTCATTATTAGAGGTTTAAAATTTTAATTATAAGGAAATAATTATCTAATAGGAATAAAATTATAGACCATATTTTATCCACCATGTACACTTTAAATATTTTTTATTTGTTTTTAAATAATTTAATAAAATATATTTTTTATAAAATATCATTAATGTCAATTTTAACATTATTCATTTGATTTGAAATTAAAGACACCAACAATGAGATGAAATTTTAATCTAATCATTTAATACAACCCTAATATGTAATATGAATCAAAAAAATTAATTTAACACAATTATTTATCCAAATTTTATTACTTCTAGAATATTTAAAATCATTAATTTTATTTATCTATTCATTGAATAAATACTATGTGGAAGTTACATCACAATTTACGGTAAATAATCAGTAAATAAAAAAACATGATAAATAAAATTAATATATGTTTATAATAAACATTTATAACTGAAACTATCCTCTATTTTACCCTTATGATAAAATATTAGAGATATTAAAATCAAGAGTGCGACATTTTGAATCTCTTCTTTTCTTAAATTAATATAGAGGTCATAATCAAGGAAATATGGTAGAAAAATGGCCATTTATTTGATAATTTCAAGTGAATGAACAAAATAAACCATCCAATTGGATAAATTCAAGTATTATGGAAATTTTAAATCGTTATCCCTATGTTTTAACCATGTTTTACCTGTTTTACCCTTACAAAGGTGATACAAAATTTCTATAGTTACTACTCATATTAAAAAAACTAAATGGAAGAAATTCACCAAACTAAAACCTAATGATAAAAAATATGGAATCCCTTTTTCAAGATTCAATTCAAATAAATGGAAGAATTTAATTTATATGAAAAGTAAAAAAACATAATCAAAAAATAGTTCTTCAGAAAAAATGCCTTTTAAGTATAAAACAGTTTTATGAAAAATTATACCATAAAATTGATTCTAGTGAACATAAATTTATAATTAATAATATAATAGAACTAATTATAATTGTAAACTATTTTAAAATAAAATGAAACCTTTTAATTTCTTGAAACAAAAATTCTGTTTTCAATGAAAATAAGTATTATTATACTATTCATAAAAAAATAAATCTTTTCATAAAATTATTAAAATATCTCTCAAAGATAAGTTATAAATTTTTATTTAAAAATGAATTTTATATTATGATATAAATTTTTGAAATGTTTAAAAACTTAATTATAATATTTTCTTACAAAAATCAATAAAAATCATGTTTGAAGGGAAAATATTGTTTATCTAAGTGCGTAACTTAAGAGGGGGTGAATTGGGTTCCCATTAAAATTTATATTAAAAAAATTAAACTAAAATCTTACAAGTTAATTAAAAATTCCTTGTTAATCAAAACAGTATAATTATATAAATTTTATATTTCAAATAATTTCTCAAAGCGGGATTATGGCATAGTTAAAACAATATTTGAAATCACTTTTTATTTTAAAACTATATTACATAATAAAATACTTTATATAAACACAAGTTAAGAATTACTATCAATGTTTTATTTTAGATTTTAGTAAAATATATTGTTTTATCTTTAAAATGAAAAAATCTGACACAAATATTACAATATAGAATATAAATAAGTGGTTCAGTCTCAAGTTGAGAAATAATAACATCCACTTGGCAGTCACCTATTTCAAATTATATTTTTATAACAATAATCAGTTCCACAACCTAGATCTGGTTTTATATTCAATAGAACATAGGCTTTCCAGGATCAAATCCTATTACACATTTATATATGGGAATAAAAATAGTAAAAATTTAACACATGAACTCTTCCACAGTTTTCATGGGTATTAAAATAGAAAATGTTGAAAGAGTGTGTCTATCACAGTATAGTTTAGTACATTATACAACACATACAAATAAACAAAGTAATGTAACACAAAAATCAAAAGAAAAACATAAACACCTAGAGAAAATTATTAGATGTCAAAAGAAATGGTGCTTCTCATTCTGAAAAGATTCAGATGTTAAAAGTTCCACATATTTGTCCTTTTTAGGAGTTCAAACAAGTTCTTTAAAAAGTGAATGAAAACTGAGTTTCATAGAGATTGGAAAAATCCTTTTGTTTTATGTCTATATATGTTTTGGAAAATATCCACATAAGTGAGTTGGGATTATTCCTCTACAAATTGTATGAAGATTCTTATTTTTCATTATATTATAAACTTCATCACCAACATGTATATATATGTGTGTATATCTATATATGTAAATCTATATATATCTAAATCAATGTATATCTAAATATCTATATTTATTTCATGCATGAGGAAGATATTGTGATTATATCTCTCCATGTCCAAATATGAATTGATGTATAATTATAAATATATCATGAATCCTTATACTGGGCACTAAATGAAGAAAATATGACTTTATATTTAATGAATATGTGGAGTAGTTTAAAAATAATGATTAATAAATCCATTCATTAATTATTTCATTTAATTACTTAAACTATTTATTGAAGGAAATAAATTAGGACGATAGTCATAATAACAACGGTGACATACTGGTAGTAGCATAGAATAATGGTACATTATACTAATGGTATCATGGTCCAGTGGTAGATTTTTTAATTTTAGATTATAGAAAATAGTGGAATATCAAATCAATGGCATATCTGGTCTATGGGTAGATCTAGTATAGTGGTAGCACAACTCTAGAATTAGCACAATTCTTGAAGTATATACTCCGGTGAAAGATGTAGTGCACTGGTAGATCTTTTTTGGTGGTAGAAAAAGTTTTTTGGTAAATATTTCTTGAACTAATGGTGGATCTATTGAACTAATGATGTATTTACTGAATGATATATAAATCAATGGAAGAGTCTATTAATAGATATAATTCACCAAAAGATCTGATTAAATTAATAGTAGATCATCCCAAAAAATGATATATGTATTTTAACTGACAAAATTTCTTTAAAACTAATCGTAGATCTTTATAACTAACTATATTATTACTTGGCTAATTTTCTTCACAAAATGATATACTATCATAAAACATTAATCTTATTAAAAATATAAAAAATATGATTGGCTATAATTAAAATAACAATGTTCTAACACATATTTTGAAATCATAATATGAATTTATCAAAAAAAATGGAATTCTGATTTTCTATTAATTCATCAAAATTTTTGTATTGAGTACGACCTTTATATATATATATATATATTTTATAATGTGGTTTTTCCTATTAATACCTACCATTTCAATGACTGGGATTTAAATACCATATTCAAATAATAATATTTCATGGTTTGTTTAGGATTGATGTTGTGTTGTATATGCTATTGAACATTATGTTCTTATTTCAAAATATTATGATGTCACATTACCCTGTTTAATAAATTTCATCATCACAATCCAAAATTTTTATGAGTAATAAAGTGTTTGACATTTTAAAATTAATTTGTAGAAAAATAACATCCCAAAAAGGGTTAATAAAACTTCCTCTTGAAAATATTAAAAGGTAAATACAAAGGTCATCTAAAATAATACAAAACATTATTTATAAATAAGAGAATATTATTTAGAATTAAAAATAAATAAATTTAGAGGAAAAATAATTCCCAATTATCAATATAGAGTGATGGAGACCATGGTCTAGAGAAAGTTAGAAACCAAAGAAAACATATTCTTGTGATGGGTGAATAGACCATCAATTCCTAAAAAATGATTGTAAAGGTATAAATTTAATTTCAATATCATTTTCCTAATGTTTAGGGAATATTTTAAAATCACGATATAGAACACAAAAAAATATTATTACCTAATTTAATTACATATCATAAGAATAATCTTATCCTTTGGTTTTGCATTGATCAATCTTCACTTCATCACTTAATACAATAAATGAATATTAAAGATGAATTTTAACATTCATAAAGCACTAAAATTAACTTTTAATGGATCATAAGATCCATAAAATAATTATAATCATTCATTCTCTCTCTAGATATCAAAAACAATAAAATGGTTATCAAAAATTATCCTATATGTTAAATATAATACATTAATATATAAAACCTAAAAAATTACCCCAAAATTTAAATATAATTCATTCCATAAAAAATAGTTAACCTTAAGCCTCATACATAACATATCTGACCAAGATTGAAACCCAAAGATTATAATTATTTGATCTCATATCCTTCTATAATCAAATTTAAAATTATCTTGATATAATTTTAATCACTCATACAGTCTCATACCAAAATGTATATACCTTGATAATATATTCTCTTAAATATACTAATCATTTACCATAATAAAATCAAATATTCTTCTAAAATAAAATTTACCCATTATTCTTTAAATTATCTCTTATATTATCTCAAAATATTTCCATTGGATTCATTCATGTACCAATAGATGATCATATATTGATTGAAAACAAATTTGATTTCCTTATTCCAGAAATTTATATGGAATATATGGAGAGAGATAATACATTATTAGAATCACATCAAAATTGATTCAAGGATGAAAAATAAGATTTTCATAGGGATTATTCATAAAAATTTTAGCATGGAATCCCTAACTATAGAGTGGAGGATAAGGGTGCTCTAGTTATCAGGATTCATTTCAACTGTTGTGATTTCATAAGTTTTCCCTTTATCCTTTGACATCAACAGTTTTTATGATTTATGTTCCTTATTATTCCTTTGATTAGTTTATTTAATGACATAATGAGAAAAATCCTTACATATATAACAATTAAGTGTGAGTGGTGTATTCTATTAATGTCTCACTCCATTCATTTCATTTTCTTACCTCTTTAAATCATTTAAATGTTTTATCTTGATAGAAAGGTTTTCCACACTAGAAACATAATCTAGTTCCTTTAGATAATTCACATGATTTATCCTTCCCACATTTTTGGTATGTAAGAGGTTGAAACATATTGTTCCCTCCATGTGACATGCCACTGTATCTTTTGTGAGACTCCATCTTCGTTTTCTTATCACTAGAACAATTGGGGTTTTCAGCTTCTATTTCCATTTTAAAAGTACATAAAAGGATTTCTTCATATCTTCCAAATACCATTGTGTGTAATTTCCATAAATAAAATGGTTTCAAACAACTAAATAATTGATCAATATTTCATTCTGGGACAATGATAAAACTAGAAGTGTACTTCACAATTATTGAAAAATTTTATTTATAGGCACCAATTGATTCATCATTATTTTATTTCAAATATTAGAAATTATATCTATTTTAGTTTTAAAAGTTCATGGAAAGTAGTTGTTGTTGAAAACCATATTATAATCCTCTAATTATGTAGAGTTTATTTATTCTTATTTCCTTGTATTCTTAATAAGGTTCCACCATTGACCAAATTCACGATCCATGTAATAAAATGATAAGATAATTTTTGACGGTCCAAGCACATAATTATAGAAAAAATATTTTCAATCAAATTGATTCTCTATTCAACAAATAGTGCATCAGAATGACCATATAATGAGGGTGTATGTTTTCATTTAAAATATTCAATGACATGTTTTTCCCTCCTTGGAGAATCATATGTTTTAAATGATCCCTGTTACTGCTCATAGATTGATGGTGTTTAGTGAGCATTGTCACAAGATATTTTATTCAATACATGAATGCATTAGATTCCTCATGAGTATAGTCATTTCATTATCTATCACATTAATTTTTTTCATGATTCCTTTGGGTTAAATCCATTGAATAAAACCTAAAATATTCTATAAGCATAAAGCTACAAAATTAGAGAAAATAATCAAATATTCAATAAAATCCATTATAAGATTACCATATTATGAAATCTAGGTCATTATTGGTAAAAGTATAGTACAATAATTCACAATGGGTCATAAAAAAGGTAATAAACCCACTAATATCCACCAGGAGTGTCAAAATATGGGTACACTAAGGAAACACTCACCATTCTCTAGAATAATAGTTGATATATACTCAAGAAAATATTTTTGATGTTGTTACCCCTCGCTGAATATGGACAAAAAATATATGCACTTTTAGTATACATACAAGGATATATTTCATATAAAATAACATAATCTCTTAATTACTAAATACTTTTAGGATGTTATCCAATTCATAAAATTATTCCCTTGTTTTTTACCAAATATAACAATCTTAATCTCCGAATATTGACTAAAAATTACTCTAATACAGATTCTTGTGGCCCAAGAACAACATCAATAAATATTTCATAATTTTCGATTCATATCCAATATATGTTGAAAGTACATGCCTACAGACCATAAAGATTAATTGTATTTGGATACTATATACATAATATTCTTACTTCTTAAATAATATTCAACACCTAATTCAAATATCATCGCATATAGTACTTGTATTTGACAAATCCTAATTAAAACCTTTAATCATAACCCAAGGAAAGGAAACATAAGAAATGGTGATCATAGATGCCCAGTAAGGGTAAACAAGGGAGATATCAATGATCACTAGAACATAACATAAGAATATGGGTTTGAGAACAAGATCTTAAATTGGGAATAAATATACCCAATATATCATAGATCTTAATATCGAGTCATGGAAGAAATATTGTTAGTTCATAAGAAATGGATCATAAAGGAATAAAATAACATTATCCATGAGAGCGTAACATATACAAAGTAATGTGGAACAAATATAAGTTTATAAATTTGTGAGCATGTATAAATAGAAATAGGTTCACTCGTAAACATAAGAACATGAAAATTGTCCCTCATAAAAAATTTATGGCCTAAAACTAGGTCCATGAATAAAATTAAGAAGAAACTAGTTCCAATCATAATATTTTGATCATGAACATTGGTTCCACTCTTAAACTTATAGACATAGCAACTATATCCACTCTTAAACTTATATACATGAAAACCAGGTCCATGCATAAAATTATGGTTATGAAAACTAGGTCCATACATAAAATTTGAAACATAGAATCAGGCTCATACATTACGTAAATATCTCATGAGTTATCCATTAGGTAATAATTCTTTTTAAGTCTATATAATTTTAGGCCCACCAATCACATAATAATAATCGATTCATATATGTGACATTGGATCATAAATCATTCATAATTTATCATAACCTATGGAAAAGAAGAGGGTTTCATAAATATCTCATAAACACAATAATAAACCATCTAGAGAAATAATAAGGATGGTATCATTGGATCATATCACTAGTAAAGCATATGCAACATCAAATTATGTCATCTTAGATGAAAATTCCTTTCAACAGATCACTTGGAATGTTTATTGGGGAAAATTACATTTTCACATTGAAATTACTTATTTAAAATATAAAAAATTTCAAAATACTTTAGAAGAAATTTTATTCTTAAATAATCATATAAACTTATAAAGGAATATTTAAATAAGTGAATGGTCATGAAAATATGAAATTTTGTTTATGTTTTATACATTAAAAAAATATTCCTTTCAATTTTTTGGTACAAAAATAAAAAGTACCTTATCCAAGAAAATGACCTAACAATTCATTTTTAACTATTTTTAAACAATTCAAAAATGGGTGAAAATGAATTTAAAAAATCATTTTTGAATAATGAAAAGATTCTTTAAAATATGTTTTTTAAAAACATGGATATGGAGGAAAAGTGGTTTTCAATCGAATCGATAAATAATGCCTATTTTTTAAAAAAAATATCTTTCAGTCACTTGATTATTAGTGGAAAATGAATGGAAAATATGTAATACCTAGAAATAAACATATTAGAATAAAGAAATGATATTATTGAGTGGAATATCTTGAAATTTCCTCATCGAAACTTAAAAAAATCCCAATATACAATGAGATTATAACATAAAACCCTTACCACTTTTATAACAATTGAATCACAAGCCTCATGAAATAAAGAACCATATATGGGTATGTATATACCATAATTTTCATGAGAATAATCATAAAATAAATTCATTGGTAGTATATAAACTGCATAAAAGAAACAATTCGTGAATATGGAATGTTTCTCACAAAACTAAAAGTGAGATGAAAATCCCTTAACTAAACTATCCTCTTTATTTATACACATTAAAAACTCATGTATAATAAATATAGATTTATTATAAATGTATTCTAGAAAAAATAATCATTTATATCATACCATATATTATTTTCTTATAGCATCTTATCAGTCATTTTTTAATAATTCTTTATTAAAATTACTATTCTAGATGATAACTACTTTATTTTTCCAGCATGATTCAGTTTGAAAGGCTTAGTCTTTATACTTTGGTCATGGTTAAATAATATCCAAAATGTTATAAATTTTATTAATAACATATATATTAAATATATATATATATATATATATATTTGAGATTTATCCTTAAAACTTTTAAATATAAAATGAATTACAACATTTATGTTGACAGTAGGTCGTACATATGCATAAATGTTGTTTCATTTTTTCGATGGGTGGAAAAAAAGAAAGGTAAATAATAATTCACTTTTGAAAAATCATAATAATGTCATAAATATCATAAATATTTATTAAATACATCACATTACCATGAAAGTAATGTGGTGATGAAAAATTAATTACACATCTATGGGAGACAAAAAGTCATACCTACACACGAGCAGTTTTTTCACTTTACATAGGATGGAATGAAGGTGGATTGTGCATGTTCCATCATCATAATAATAATTAATTATGTTGAATATATTGAAATGGTTATTTTAGAAAGTATAACATGGGTTTTTAATAGTTTTAACAAGATATAAAATCGATAATGCTTAGTTAATAGTTATACATCTTCATTGAGAACATCTCTAGGCTTACACATTAATCGTTGAAATGTTGGTATTTTCCCAGAACCAGCAGCTTTAGGATGTGTTTATGAAATATATTCAGGTATAATGGTATGCATTTTTATAGATATAATTCTAAAATGGTTTTAGGAACAAGGGATAATATGATCCTATTTATAAGTAAGGGTAAGGACACTCTTGAAATTATAAAAATGATTAAAATATAATTGAGTAATTCTACAAAAAAGATTCAAAATTTAATTATATTCCAATAAAAAGTGTATAAGGTTAAATTAACATAATCCAATGAAATTAATATAGGTTTTGGGGTCATTTTAAAAATTATCTTTTATCATTTACCCCTTGGTCAACTAATTTTAACCTTAATCATGATAACAAATTTTTTCAATATAAAAGGGTTATAATTTAACATATATGGTGAAAATTTGATCATAAATGTGAAATTAAAATAATTTCATACCATATATTATCCAAGTTAACTTATTTAATTATTATTAGGATTTTTAAATCCTTTTATGAAATATTATTTTCATTAAATATCATTAACGTCATTTTTGGTACTTTTAATTTAATTTTAAATTAAATAAACAAATAAACAAAATTGAAATATAATCCTTTAAAAATACCTAAAATGTCAATTTTTTCAAAAAAAAAATAGAAATCAACAATTCATCCATTTTTTATTACTTTTAAATATTTTTAAAATAATTTATTTTATTTTTTTATTAATTGAATAAATACTATATCAGTGTTTCGTAAAACTTTTGGGTAATTATTAAAAAAAATAAAAAAATATTTTAATAAATAAAATTAATTCATTTGTAAAATAAAAAATTAAAACTAATATGGAAATAAGTGCCTATATATTCTATAATTAAATTAAAACGGTTTAAATCCACTAATAAAATATGATAAATGATTGTTTTTGAGAAATCTTAAATCCTTATCATAATGTTTAAACCCTATTTTACTGATTTTACCATTACTGAGGTGAAAAAACATTTACTATGTGTACTACTCATATTGCCCAAAAATAAAATGGAAAAATTTTAAAATTTTAAACCCCCTAAATAAAAATATGGAATTATTTTTTCAAGATTAAATTCATATAATTTTTAGAATTTAATTTAAGAGAAAACCACAAAATGCAATGAAAAAATAGATTTGTTTCTAGAAAAAAAAATGTCTTCTAAGTATAATTATGTTTTTATCCCAAATTCAAAAATTAAATTAATTCCAATTAATTTATTGGCTTATTAATAATATAAGATAACTAATTATACTTTGAATCAACATGAAAATAAATTGTATCTTTTTCAATTTTTGGTACAAAAATATAGTTTTAAATAAAAATATGTAAATTAATATTATTCATTGAAAAATCAATTTTTTCAGAAAAATCTGAAAAACTAACTCTAATATAATTATGGAATGTTTATTTTAAAAGTTAATTTCATTTGATAAAATAAATTTATAAAATATTACGATATTAAATATAATATTTTCTAACAAAATGATATAAAAATCACGTTTGAATGTAACATATTTTCAAAGCATAATATAAATTTTCCAAAAAAAATGAATTCTCATTTCCATACATTAATAAACACATTTTTATTGAGAAGGAACTTCATATATATTTCATAATGTGTTCATTCCAATTTGTACCCTCCAACTCAGGGTATAGGTTTTAATGTTTATATTTAAATAATAATATTTTTTGGTTCATTTAAGCTCGGTGTTGCGTGTTGTATACGCTATGGTAGATAATGTTATTCTATTAAAATATTTTGATGAAGTAATGGTTGAATAAAATTATGTGATATTAGTTTTAAATATTCAAAAGGATGATCAGACCTATATGAAAATGTAGAATCTTTTTGAAGAATAAGAGAAATTGTTTCATCAATTAATATCATGTGTTTATCATAAACATTAGTATTACTTTTTTCAACAAGTGGTATGACTCATGAAGTGCCCCAGACATGCACTACTAGGTATTCTAATGAAAATACTTTTTTAAACCATTTTATTTTGGAAAAAGCGAGATAAAAAAACATTTATCTTACACCATTACCATAAGATAAAAACTAAAACTAATAAATCATTTCACAATCACAATAATGAAAGGATTAGCGTGTTTGATGACCAATCACATAGGAAGACTATTTAAAAAAACATGTGAAAATTTCCCCATAATATAACCATAATAGTCTCCTTTATTGAATTATCATAGGTTATAATTATCATAATGACCCATATCCTTGAACCAGTGGTCAGTTCTTGGACCGATAGTTGATAATATACCTCAGGCACGCCACCTCATATGCCAGAGGCGCAGTAGTGATTGCCGGTCCAAGCACCAATTAGCGGTATAGGGTAGGGACATGTTACAAAGTGGTGTCAGAGGGTGTCATTTATTTTTCACACCATTTGGGAATGTTAGATAAGGGAATATGTGTTGGGATACTAATTTTTTAAAACATATCTGAAGAAATTTATGTTTGGGTGATCTCGAATACCCTACATATATTATTGATGATTTTGATTTTATGTATGTTCATCATGTTTTATCTTTATTTTAAGCCTCATTGATGAAATATGGACGTTCTGAAAGTGTACAAAATTTTTACGAAGTCTTTAAAAATCACTTACACTGAGAAATCAGCTACATTAATAACCACTTAAAGGATCTACCTATGTAAAATGGCTACCTAGAGCATTCAACTACATGGAAATCACATATATCCATGAATCACCTACAAGAGAAATCAATTATAAAAATCAATTTGTTATGTGAATTAGTTACATAGAGTTTTGAAATAAGAAATTTGGGTACGTGGATAAAAATTTCTATATGATTCATTCAGTAATGTGATTTTTTTACATGATTAAGAATCCTACATGAAGAAAACTGTATGTGAGGAAGGCCTATGAAAATATAACTGCATAGATAACTCGTTTATGCGAAGAATGGATATGTGTATTAATCCAGCTATATTAATTTAAACATGTATAATTTAGCTACATTGTTATCTTCAATCATCTACATCATTCTAAAACCTGGTATTTATTACTCTTGGAGTACTTTTAGAGATATTTAAAGATACTACACATTCATTAAATGATATATTAACTATTTCTAGTAAAAAATAATATAGTAAGGGGAAATTTCTGTGAAATGAAACAAGTACAAGGATAAGTTAATGAATAGTACTATTATTGATGTGTTTTTGAGAAAAGGATATGAGTTATTAAATTTAGAGTCATGGATTTCATGTATTTGAAGAAGTAAAAATAAAAGTCTATTTTTTATACTTTTTCATAAGAACATTAAAGAGAAAAAGATATATATACTAAGAGAAAAAAAAATCATGCTCGATCATCCATGAACTCTCTCTTAAATATTTTGTGTGCTTATCCATTTTACTTAAAAATAATAACAAGCTTCAAAATATATAACTATTCTATATCATTTATATTTGTTGTCATTTTAAAAGACTCTCCTTGAGAATCTATCTTTTATGATCATTTTTCCTAGATATTTCTTCCTTCAATGATTTTTATTTTATAACTATAAGTTCAACCTATAAACAATATGTTTATCCTATCCTTCATTATAAATGTTCCTAGTAAAAAATATTAAAGGATGTTGTTTATAAAGCCTTTGTGGAGCCTAGTTGAAAGATCTTGATTCTATTGAGTATTAATTTCTTATGTTGGGAATGTATTGTCTCAAAAATAATCTTCAAATATTATTTTATTTTGAATCTCACAAATACGCTTGCTTTTTAATAATTATATTAATTTACTGTTTTTCGTGAATATATTTCTAGAGAAGTTTATCTTATTTTTAGGTTAGAGGATTTTATTAAGTATTTTCAACGGGTTTGAAATTATTCTAGAAACATTGTTCATACCCAATGTTCGTAACCATTCAATATGGTTTGGAAACCCTATGTTTATAATGAAACATATGGATCATATACCCTATTATTTTGAAAAAGTATGGTTTATCAGCTCTATATTAGGAAGAAACCCTGCATTTAAAGAAATACATGTATGGTTCATGAACCCGACTTTTATGAACAACCATACATATCTAATAGAATTTTTTCATACAACCATACATTCTTAACCGTATTTTTGAGTTTTTTTGTAACATGAAGGAACCCTATCTTTGAACAGTCAATGACAGAGTTTTTAAATTAAATATCTTATCTGCATTTTTTGCAAGGGTCTTACTAGAAGTAATTATCCTTTAAAATATGTTTTTACCAATTCAAAAGCTTGTATTCATATAATTAAATCATTCTTATTTATAAAGGAAGATAAAACCTTCTTGGATGGTATACATTAAAATAAAAATGAATAAACAAGTGATTTTATTAGATCTATTCAATTAAAATTAATCTAAGTTTCTCTTGTTAAATAGAAATATTATTTTCATTTTCTAAACCATGATTGTGATATATTTTTTAATATATTGTTTTTGAAAAAGTCAAATGATCAATGATCACTATTATTCTGAAGAAGCTACACTTTGGAGACATACATATATCTATCATTTTCTATTTAACACTCCTAATTAAACTGTTACTACTACTATTTGTCTATTTATATTTTTATTGAAGGTAATTTTCAATTAATATATCTTCAAGTATATTATTTCTCAAAGAAATTATTATTTGAAGAAGAAGATTTGTTTTCTTTTAGTTGTTTCTGTAATTTTGAATATGACTCTATTTAATAAATAAATAAATTTCTATTGATTTATTATAGTTTTGTCCTCTAAGACATAGTTGTTTGTGGAGTATTAGCTTATCAGACTAATTAGGGTATTTTTGGTTCCAAATGAAATAATATAAAGGCTCTGTAAAAGCCTTATTGTAAAGGTTTCAACTACCTTTAATTATATGTTAAGGTCTTGTAACAAGAGGACCTATCTAGAGAAAAACACAATGCTCAATGAGAGAGGTTTGGAGGAGTGGACTATATGATCTTTGTGACTTGAACCACAACAAAAATTGTTGTATTCTTCTTGTCTATTTATCTTCTTCTTAACTTACTTGAAGAAGAACGTACTTTATATCTGCATAAATCACAATGAAGGATAAAATTAAATATCTATTAGAGATTATAAAAAATACACAATTCACTCCCTCTTTTGTATCTTTTTATTATTCTGACATAAAAATTGGAATTAAAGAATTATTTTTGAATAAATAAGATAATCTGTAGAAAGATAAAAGTACAAGGTCTATAAAAAGATATATTTCAGTGATTTAACTAAAACAAGGCATCTCAATGTTTTGTGCACCTTACATCAGTGGTGAGAATTATGGATTCTAGAAATCTAATAGGATTATATATTTGAATACTGATCACTTCAAAGTATATATAAAGATTTTAACACCATATATAATCCTTAAAAAACTGAAGATGGGATGCTACCAAAGAATATGAGTATGACATTAATTCAGGAGCAGTAAATGTTATTATAAGTGGACTTGGTCCAAAAAATTCAATAAAGTATATCAATTCCATAATACCTATAAAATATGGAAAACTATTATTGTTTCCTATGAAGAAACTAAAAAATGATAGAAAATAAAGGTAAGCAACTGAAAATATGAAATTTGATACTTTTAAAAATTTTATAATGGTGAATGTATCATCTAGATGAATGGTATACTAATAACAATAGTGAATCGTTCCACTGACTTTGGAACATAAATTCCACAATATGATTAGGAAATGGAAGTACTCAATGTGTTACCCTATAAATAAAAGGTAATATCTTCTATTATACAACAATCATCACTATTCAAAGATTTAACAATGAAATAATTAATTGTAACTCAGATGATGTATGAAGAAAAAATTTAATTTTAAGCTAAAGATCATAAAAAGGTAAAAAAGAAAAAAATTCTCTTAAATTTTACACTATGAATCATAAAAATAATAAAAAATAAGATAAAAATAGTTAAGAGTGTTTAGATTCCAAAATGGAGTTACCTCAACTAGGCATAACATTCAAAAAAAATTATTATAAGAAAGAGACATCAAGAAGACTTTCAAAAAGGATTAAAGAAGATCAAAATAAGTTTAATGATATGAATGTAAATAGATGGGACATATCAAAGAGGATTTCATAATATTAAAGGAATAAAAGATAAATATAAAGAATAAATAAAATCAATATATGATGAGAGATGATTATGAGTGAAATGGAAAGAAAGCTATGAAGTCTACTTGGAGTGTATCTGAAGACTCTAACAAATCTTCTTAAATCACACTTAGAAAAAGAGATAGAAAATATAAAAAGAAAATATGTACTTTATGGATAAGGAATAATATAATGTAAAATCTTATTATTCTTCTACTTCCGATTCTAAAATGTATTACAATATAAAATTGTCTAATAATTGCTCAATTCTTAATGAAATATTTGAATATATAGCAAAAGATCAGAAGTCACTAAAGAATATTCAAAATGTTTTTTATTAAATATGAAACTATGTTAAAACAATAACAATAATTAAAATAAAAATTTTATAAGTCCACATTAAACATAACTAATCATAAAAATAGTATAAAAGAATTATAAGATGAAGTAGAATCATTTAAAAGTGCTGCAAGAATATTAACTAAAGGAGAAAAAACATTAAATGATATTATTAGAAATAATGTTATCAAAAAGGGAAAATATGTAATGGGAAGAAAATGTGAAAAATCTAAATTATATAAGAATTACATTGTACTTGATTCTATAAATAACAACATATCAAGATTTTCAAGTTTTTATTATATAATTAGGGGACAGTACTCTAATGGATGTCATTTGATAAATATCTATATTTGTGAAATTAAAAAGGATTTTATTTATATAAATATTTCTAAATCATGTACTAAAAATAATGAATAAATAAGGAAAATCTGGTTATCTAGATATTCACTTACTAACATAGCCAGACCAAACAATATATGGGTACCGTTTTTTTGTTTAAATGATTCATAGGAAAAAGGTCACAGGGAAAAAAATGTTGAATGATATATTGATAGTGGCTACTCAACACACTTGATTGGAGACTCTTCCTATTTTCATACAGTAGAAAATTTTTATAGAGGATTGGTTACCTTTAGAGGCAATGTTATAGGAAATATTGTTGGAGTTGGAGAAGTTGGAGATCTAAAATTAATTTTGATCAATATGTAGAAGGACTAAAGCACAATATGAAATTTATCTCCCAACTCTATGATGACGGATTTTGTTTTTATTTCAGTAATTACTTTTTCTCAACTTTTAAAGAAAAATTTATTAAATTTAGAGCACCCAAAACTGAAAATGATTATACCTTCGATTTTATTACTAATGTAAACAAAAAGTGAATTGTTTAACTACTGAGACAAATTAATATTGGACCTATCCTAAGATACTTGGACACTGCAATATATATGATTTACATAAAATTTCTAATAAATACATATTTTTTTATTTTCCTAGTCTTAAAATTGATAAAGATAGATTTTGTGATTCATATAAAATTGGAAAGAAAAAAAATTCATCCTTCAAATCCATTATCAAAGTCACTACATCAAAACCACTTGAACTTATCCACATGGATTCATTTGGACTAGTAGGAGTATAAATTTTGGCTTGAAAATTATATGTTATGTTTTATTTGATGACTTTTCAATATTCACATGGAATTATTTTCTAAAAGGTAATCGTGATGGTTTCTTTATTTTTGAAATCTTTTGTAAAATTGATTAAACTGGAAAGTATTTTAAAATAATCTCTTTATGAAGTGATCATTGTGGTGAATTTAAGAATCAGGAATTTAATTATTTTTTCTCAAACATTGGCATTAAAATATCATTGTATGCACCAAGAATACCTAAAAAATGAAATTGTAGAAGGAAGAAATAGAACTATTCAAGAAATGTAAAAGACTATATTAAATTAATATTGTATTCCTTCATATTTTTTGGCGGATGTTGTTAGCATGGATTTCTATATCATGGATGGAGTTTTAATAAGACCTCTTATTAAAAAGAAATGCTGTGAAATATATAATAAAAGAAAACCTAAATTTACATAATTTAAAGTATTAGGCTGCAAGGTTTATATGTTTAATACTAAAGGAAATATTGGTAAACATTATCCAAAGGATGAAAAAGGAATATATCTAGTATATTCTGCTACATCTAAAGGCTATTTAGTGTATAATAAAAATTCAACGATTATTGAAGAATATGTTCGTGTTAAATTTGAAAAAATTAATCCTTTTGATAAATGGAATGATCACATTGATGATATTATTAAATCATTAAACAACATAAGACTTGATTAACATAAGAACAATTTCTAAAATAAAATTAATTAAATGAAGTCTAATTCATAAGAACATGAAACTAATGAACCTGAGAGTGTCCTACCAGGACAACCTAGAACATTTATGGATAATCCTTTAGAAACCATTATAAAAGATCTAGATATTGGAGTAGTAACATGAAGAAATGTAGGAAACATAGGTAAATTCTCTACCTTTCTATCTAAATTAGAACATAAGACTATAAGAGAAGAATTAAAAGATAAAATTGAATAAGGGATATGAAATAAGAACATAACCAATTTTGTAAGAAATTTTTTTGGGAAATAGTTGATAGACCATAAAATCATATAGAAATAGGAACTGGATGGGTCTTTTGAAATAAACATGGTAAAAAAGGAATAATTACTAAAATAAAGCAAGATTAGCGGTTAAAGGATACAATCAGGAATAATGAATATATTATGATGTATCCATTGCACCTATTTATAGATTAGAAACTAATAGAATATTTTTATCTTATGCATCTCATATGAATTTTAAATTATATGAGATGGATATAAAATCAGATTTTCCAAAGTAATATTTAATTGAGGATGTTTATATTAAAAACCCAGTGGGTTTTGAAAGGCATCATCTACCAAATTAAGTTTTCAAACATTCTAAATATTTTTACGGTCTTAAATGAGAGACTAGAGCTTGGAATTAAAGGTTAAGCACATTTTTAATGGAAAATGTGTTTTCTATAATATTAGAATATTCTACTCTTTTTATGAAAATTGTTTTTTCTAATGTACTATTAGTATAGATTTATGTATATGAGGTTATTTTTTTTCAAAAAATAAAATAAAAATATAATGTTTTTTATAATCATAGGGGAAATTTTTTTAAATGAGTCTGACTGGATAATTAAATTTCTTTTTATGATTTTCAATATATGAAAATGATTATGTAAATGTCTAAAATCGAATTAAATATATTTTTGATTTATTTAAAAATTAAGAAAATAAATTATTAACACTTTTACAACCCCAATGTGTTCAAATAAAAACTTTATTTTGGTAAAGATGGAAAACCAATTGACAAAAAGTTATAATGACTTGTGATTGGTAGTTTATTATGTCTTACAATAAGAAGATCTTATTTGCTGTTTTATGTCTGTCTATGTGCTAGATTTCAATCAACCTAAAAATAACCCCATCTTACTACTATCAATTTTTTTAGATGTTTCAAAGGAATTATTTTTTAACATACACTTAATCTAAAACATCTGATATTAATTTAATTTCATACTTAGATGCTGATTTTAGTGGTTGTAGATTTGATAGAAATATTACCTCAAGAACATGTAACTTTTTTAGAAAATCCTTATAGTCATGATTGAGTAAGAAACATAATTCAGTTTCTCTAAAAATATATAAGGTGGAATATATATATACAGGTAGTTGTTGAGCACAATTGTTTTGGATGAAACACACCTTACTAGACTTTCGACTTAATTTCAATAGTACTCCAATTTTTGTGACAATACAAGTGTAATAAATATTTCAAAAAATTTTATAAGTCACTCAAGAACCGAACATATTTATATAATAAATCATTTTCGAAGAGATTGCATTCATAAAAAAGATATATTTTTATAATTTTTAAATACCAAATATCATCTTGTTGAAATTTTTACTAAACCACTTCCCACTGCAAGTTTTGAAATTATTAAGATTATTTTGGAATATTTAATTTTAAATAGATTTTTATTAATAGATTTTTTTAATTTTATAAATTCTATTTTAATTTTTTTCAGTTATTATTCATTTATTTAATGATTATTTGAAATGAGATTTTAATTCAATTGTCTGTGTTTTCAAAAATTAAAAAATGATTACCCTATGTATTTTTCTTGATAAAAAAAACCTACATCGATCAAAACTATCAAAACCCTCCCACCCACTCATATCCTCTATATTCAAACTCTTTTAACATAAAAATATTATGTATTCCCATAGAAACCCTAGAATCCAAACCTTCAACCATTATATTCTTAGAAATATCGACGAACATGAGGACATATTAAGGAGAACCAAGTGAAACAATGTTTCAATGCATCACCTATAAATTGTTTTATGGAATGTTCATAGACTTCAAACAGATTAATTAGAATAATCTACTTTTGAGGAAATCTGTATCCTTTCAGGGTTTATAATTTCTTTTCTATGGAGAAAATATCATGTTTATTTTCGAATTAGAAGTAAAATAGTTTTATAGAAATTTTTAGTTCATTTTTTGATACAAAAAAGATGTTATCTTTTCAATAGTAATTGATGGGCATTTTTCTATTTCTTTTATAGAAATTGAAAATATTTTTAATTCCCCAAGGAAGTATTTTTTTTATTTCTATCTTTGATATATTGGTAGTAGTATACATAAATATGGAGATATATTGTATTTTATTTTCAACTCAACACTGATTAAAAAAATGTTTACAAGGGATCTTGATGATTACTAGAAGGTACTGGTCAAATTCATTCATCCAATAATACTTTCTAGAATTACTGAATTAGGAATGATACTTTATCCTGACATGTATGTAATGTTTTTTATGCCGAGTGATATTAGGTTTAACTTCACCAGATAAATGTATCATTGTATTAAAATAGAATAATGGATTTATTTTTAACCTTATTAAAGGTTAATTTCTCTTCCCTTATATAAAAAAGAAATGACTCATGATCTACAGATGCATACTAGTTATCATCACAATAATGTTCTTGATTATGGATATTTGGGTAAAGTTTATTATATTGTAAAAAATGAGGAAATATGTTACCTGTTGGTGTAGAATAAAAATAATAATTTGGTCTTATTACTCATAGAGATTAAGGAAATCCGACATGATCATGGATCAGTTCGTATTTATAAAGATGATGTTAGAGAATCCAGAATAGAAAATTTTGTTCAAACAAAGAGACATAGAATAATATATGATGCATATAATCCATAAAATTCAAGAGATGTTACTCAATGTCTTAATGAAACAACAGAATAAGTAACCAATGAGGCCCTTCTAACTTGACATATGCAAAGTTATGAGCCTATATATCAGGATTCTGAATTTCAAGCTCAAGATGTTGGAGCTACCACAACTGGTGAGGTTAACCAACCAGTGGTTTTAGGAGTAAAAACTACTCATGAGGAACAAAAACCTGAAAATAAAATAGACAATGAAAATCAATAGCAATGGTCTCATAATTAAAGTTATAATGAAAAATATCAAGTTGAGGAAACTTCTCAAGGAGGTGAGAAAGAACAACCATTAGTATTTGAACCTACTAGGTTAACTGAGAATCCATCAATATATATTTTTATGGATTCTTTAGATTAGACTATTTATGCATCAATTATAAGGACATAGATTATTGACATTTCATATTACTTATATAGTGATAAGGATAAAAGTAAATCCTAATATGTGGTTGAAAAAATAAAACCACCAAGAAGTCACGAATAAGAATCTTTTGATTCTTTGAATAAACAAGTATAAGATTTTCTTCCTTTCCCTCACTGCCCTTGGATCCATTTTCACCTGCCTCCTCAATGTCACCTCCTTCAAGTCGGAAGGGGTCAACTTATTTCATGGGGATTCCCTTGGTCTCCACTATTTTAGACCCCTCTGAACTTTTTTTCATTGTACTTTTCTTTCTTCGTTGAATAAATATACATGCGTGATGATGATGATGATGATGAGATTTTTTTCCACATATTTGATAAGATTCATGAAGGAAAATCTAATTTGAAATGTTATATTGAGTCACTAGAAAATATTTGAAATATTTTTGAGGATCTACCATTCCTATATAAGAATTATAGTTTTTGTAAATCCAATTAAATATCTTCAGAGAGAATTCAGTCTCTAGAAAATATTTTGATGCCCTTCAAAGAGAAATGGATGATCAGTTTGGAAAGATGAGAGACAAATATATTTTAAAGAAAATTTTAATTATTTATGGAAGTATTTAGGTAGTCATTTTGAATAAGTCAAGAGTATTTCTAATTAATCCAAACCATCCACTTCGAATCCTCAAACTTATCAATATTTTATAAGAAGGTTTCAATTGATTATTGCAGTTCGGTCTACTTTAAATGATCACATATATTCTCTTCAGTGTGAAAGTGCACCACTGATTGTGTTTTTGGAAAATAATAGAGATTTAATTATGAAATTATTATTACAAGAGTCTAGTATAAGAATTCTTATCAATCAATTAGGTGAAATTATCTCACATTTTGTTCAATTAGAAAAAACTACTCATGAATTTTTTAACGTCAATTTAGTTGAATGTTTAAAGGTGGTTCAATATTCAATAATTTTTATGATATAGTAGGTTAGTAACATCATTGAAAATTTTAGATATTTTTTGGTAAAGCTAATGGATATTCATCAAGCAGTCTAATCTATTTAGGATTATGAAATTTATTTAGAAAAAGACCATTCATCCTCAACTAGTCTAACTTTTTGAAATATATTGGTCAAATATTTATTGTACTCAAAAAATTATTTTACTATAATTATTTCAAAATTACTATTTATTATTATTATTTTTATTATTATAATTCACTTGGACTTCCAGAACAAAAGTCATTTTTTTCTTAGAATAATTTGACACTCACTCACAGTTCAGTGCTAAGTTGAATTTGTTTTAAACCATTTTCTATTACTTTCTATTTTATATCACAAAAATCCTGGGAAAATTGTATTGGGTAATCACAACATTATTAATTAGATATTACATATTTTTACTGAATAGAGTGGATATTTAAATGTTTACTACATAATTAAAGTTTTTACTATATAAATCAATGATTAATATCCACAATAGTTTCTTTTATAATTTAAAAAAATATTATTTCATTTTTTTACGAATCCTATATTTTTATAAGTTATGTTTTATGGATTTTTTGAACATACAAAATGGGGATATTTTTAGGAATGTATTTTCTCAAAAATACTCTATGAATATTATTTTATTTTGATGCTCACAAATATCATTATTTGTTTTACTAGTGAAATTAATTTAAGTGTTTTTAGGAATATATTTATTGAGAATTTAAGATTATTTACAGGTTAAAATATTTTATTAAGTTTTATGAATATGTTTGAAAGTATTCTGGAAACATTGTTCATAACCTAAATTTGTAAGAGTAACATGTTGTTTGGAAACCCTACGTTGGGAATAACACATATGGATCATGTACCTTGCACTATTGAAAAAGTATAAATCATAAACCCTATGTCTGGAAGAAACCCTACGTTTAAAAGAATAAATTTATAGTTTGTCAAACCTACTTTTATGGACAACCATATGTCATCAAACATACTTTGTTAAACCACCATACTTTGGAAACCATACTTTTTTGTTTCATAGTTACATGAAGGAACCCGATGTTTGATTGGTCAATGATGGAGTTTTTAAATTAAAGATGTTATATGAATTTCTTGTAACGGTTTATCTAGAAGTAAATATCATTTTAATAATATTTTGAGACCAATTGAAATTCTTGTACTCATAGGATTAAACCATTCTTATTTTAAGGGTAGTTACGACTCTTTTAAATTGATTAAACTCAAATAATTACAATTTATTAGGTGATATTCTTGGATCTGTTTAACCAAAATCAATCCAAGTTTCTCTTGTAAAATAGAAAGAGTTTTTTTGCATAATGTGTGTGATATATTTTTTAATTGAGCGTTTCTAAAAAATGAAATTGATCAAATTTCTATATTGTTCGGAAGAGGATACACTTTGGAGATAAACATTTTTCAATAATTTTCTATGTAAAACTATTGATTAAACTATTACTATAGCTATTTTTATGATTTTATTTATATATAATATCAAATGAAACAAATATATCGTTAAGGCTATTCTTTGTTAAATAAATTCATATTTTTCAAAGAAGATATGTTTTCTCTCAGTTACTACTGCAACTATAAACAAGACTCTGTTTATTCAACGAATCAATCTCTATTGATTTGTAAGAGTTTCAGCTACTTGGACTCAGTCATTAGTGGAGTATCACCTTCTCAAAAAAATTTGTGGATTTTTGGTTCCCTATAAAAGAACTAGATGGCTCTATAATATTTTTATTGTAAAAGTGAAAACTACCTATACTCACTTGTTAAGATTTTGTGATATGATGGCCTATCAAATGAAAGTCACCAAGATCGCTGAGAGAGCATTGGTAGAATGAACTAGGTAATATTTATTCCTCGAACCACTATAATAATTATTGTGTTTTTCTTATATTTTTATACACAATTTAAATTCTCAAAATAATAGAATGATACATATCTATGTAAATCATGAAGAAGGCTAAAATTCAATATCAATCTAAGATTATTAAAAAGGAAAAATTCGCACCCAGATTGTGTATATTTATGTTATTATGAAAAAAAATCTTACACTCAACCATGTAGTCCCTAGAAGAAGGACCAATAGTCCTTTAAAAAATGAGGGGTACAGTGAAAATCACCAAACCTATGTAGAATATTGTTGGTGGAGTGAACTATGGGATTTATGTTCCCCAAACCCCCACAAATGTCTATTTATTATTTTTTTTCATTTTTATTTTACTTTTTGATTCTTGGGTTTAAGAAAAATTATAATTTATTCATATCTTAAATAGGGTGGTTTTTAAGATAATAAAATTTAATGAAATCAATTCACCCCCTCTTGGGTATTAGTGTTGTCCTATAGAGACTACAATTGGTATTAAAGCCAATGGCTCTTGATTTATCAACTATCAAATGTTAAAGTTTAAAGATCATCATTCAAATTGATATAATGAATGATAATAGAGAACTCATATATATGATTATGATAACATATTTTAATGGTGAGAATTATTGGTGTTGGAAGGAACAACTGATCATTTATCTAAATTAGCATGGTTTAAATTTGTATCTTAAATCTATGAAGCCTTATGAAATTCCAGTGACACAACTATAAAAATTGTCGAAAGACTCTAAAAAAATATTTTTTAAATTATATATAAATTAATGATATTGTTTGGGGAATAGGTCCCGATGAGTTAAACTATGTTTCAAAATGTTAAAAATACCATGAAATGTGTGCTACTATAGATGTTTCTGATAAGGGTACTAAAAATGTGCACACTCTCAGGTATAATACTGATAATATGATGATTGATAAATTCTGAATATTTCAATTTTAAAAAATTTCCCAACATAATGGAAGACATACTAAGGTTTTAAATAATATTACCACTTTAGGAACACCCATTTTTGAACCAGATCTTATTTTATAAATTCTCGGAATTATACCACCAAGATGGAGTGGAATCTTGATTTCCATTAGTAAATCCATAGAGGTAGAAAAATTTAACATAGAGAATATCATTGTAACTCTTATGATGTATGAAGTAGAAATTAAAGGTGAAGATAAAGATCACAATTATTTTAGAAAGCGATTGTTACTTTAAAATTTTCAACATCAATTCATGATAAAAAAGGGATCATACAGTTGATTCATTTAATTAATGTTCATAAAGTAGTTCCACTTCAATTAGTTAGCTTTTTCACTTTCCTAGAAAGTCTAAAATTCTCTACAATAATAGAACGGGTTTTAATAAATCATTCAATAAGTTTAAGAAGCCTGATGGAAACTAAAAAAGGTTAGATTCTATGACTGCATGAAGCTTTGAAACATCAATCAACATTTTAGACTACTTTAAAACAAAAATACTCTAGAGAAAAAGTAATTCAAGAAAGTTTTCTATAAGAAGAACTGAATAAAGGGCACAGAATCCACATAGAGTGGTTTAAAGTATTATAGTGATGTAAAATCTCCATAATCAAAATATAAACATTCTAATCAGAAGGGTAAAATGTGTTTTATGGAATACTATGATGAGGTACATTCATAATATTGTTATGAGTATAATTCTAAATATAAAGATAAAAATTTATATAATGAGGTATTAAATAAATATTATACCATTTTGGAAATAAATTAAAAATATTTAAAAAAAACATAAAACTCATAAAAGTTCCTTTTATGTTATTATCATTGAAAAAGATGAATTAAATAAATAAATTTCATAATTTAACATCAAAATGGTAAATTTTTATTCATCTTATATAGAAAATGGTAACAAGATGAAATAGTTCTAAAAATAAGTATATGACTTAAAATATACAGCAAGTGTTTTCACAAGAGCTAAAATTTATTTAAATAAAATACTTGAAAATAATAATACATAAAAAAATTCTATAGTAATCAAAGTTAAACATACAATTTTTTTCAAAAACTATTTGGTTCCTAGTTATAAAAAAATAACCTCTCTAAAATTAATTTTTTTTCACTATAGATAGTTATAGAACGATGCTGATTATTTTAGTTTGAGGATCGCAAAATTCAATGGAGTTAATAATGCCTTTATTTCAAAATGTTTTTCAAAATTTAGTACTATATTTTCTAGATAGAACAAAGAGATTTGGTCCTCCAAGACTTTATTTTATAACCTTGATGGATCCAATAGAATATGTGTGTCCAAAATAATTATTATTTTATTTGTATTTTTAGGATAAAATGTCCAAGATCATCAATACAAAATGTTATATGGGAAGTGGATTCTCAAGAAATATGAGTGTATATTTATACGATTTTCACTCCTTGTCAAATATTGATGGAGGAAATTCTACTTTTGTGAAAATTCTAAATGAAAAATTATGGGATTTGGATCAGTTGGAAATCTATAAAAAAACACATTAAAAAAGTCCTTTATATATAATGATTATATCAAAATCTGATAAGTATTTAACAACTTTGTGATGAACGTTATTTTTTGAGTTTTTAAATAATGTATGTTATATTTTAAAAAGATAAAATTATTAAATTTAAGACACCTATAACTCGTAATGCCTTTACTCAGGATCTTAATTCTTTGAGTAGAGAAAAATTGATCTGTTTAAATGATGAATCAAATCAATCATGGATTTGAAAAAGAAAACAAAGACATTATAATTACTATTTATTGAGAAAATTTTCTAAAAATAATTTAGTTTCATATTTAACTCAACTTAAATTATACAAAAAATAATCTCTATGATGTATACCAAATGGGAAAGAAACAGAAATTACATTTAAAACCATTAAATAGCTTTCTACTTATTGATTCTTGGAACCTATTCATATGTATTTATCTTATCCATCCTAAGAGGAAAATATTTTATTTATGTGTTTGTTGATTATTTATCTATATTTACGCGATTTTTTCAGTGTTAATAGTAAAACATATTCTATTTTTTATGTTTTTTCATACTGGTTTAAGAAGAGAAATATTACAAAATTATTTATTTAAGAAGTGACCATAGAGGAGAATTTGAATACTATGAGTTCAATTTCTATTGTTCAAAACATTGTAACAACCACACTATTTATACCCCATGGACACCACAACATATTGGTATTACTGAATGTAGTAATAATTCTATGTAATATATTTATAGAACAATGTTATGTGAATATAACCTACCTACTCATTTTGGGATGAAGTTTTATATACAACATGTTATGATAGAAATAAAGTTTTTATAAGACTTATTTTGAAGAAAAAACCCTATAAAATATGGAATAATAGAAATCCAGTAGTTGTATACATTAATATGTTTGAATGAAAGATTTAAGTTATAAAACCCAGGGATAATTTGAGTAAATTTTATCCCATTGTGGATGAAAGAATAATTCTTGGCTATTCCACTACTTCCAAGCCATATAGAGTTTTTAATAAAAGGTCAAATATTGTTGAAGAATCTAATCATGTAAATTTTGATAAAATTGGTAATTTTGATCACAAAATGGATCAAATTGATGAGATAAGTGATTCTTTTGAAAACATGAGACCTAAAAATCAATTTTAATGTAAAAAAGGAAGATGATTTGGAACATTATTTTCTATAACCAAATCTCGAAAGGATGGATACTAATGAACCAGAAAGTGTGTTTCCTAAACAACCATATACCCTTAAGAATCGTACATTAGAAACATTTATAGGATGTTTAGATGATGGTATTATTATTTGAAGGTGTGTAGAAACTTTTGTTGAATTCTCAAAATTTTTATATCAATTAGAACCTAAGACTATATCGGATGCTTTAGTAAATGAGTTTTTGGTTTCAGAAATGAAAGAAGAATTAAACCAGTTAAATAGAATTAAGGTATATGAATTTGTTAATAGAACCTTTGAATATCATATTAAAACAATATAATGGGGTTTTAGGAATTAAATTTTTGATCAAGGTGTGATCACTAGGAACACAGATAGAATTGTTTCAATAGGGAATAACCAAGAATAATGTATAGATTATGAAGAAAAATTTTACCCTATAGATATATTTTAATCCATTAGGATTATCCTAAAATATGCATCATATATGATTATCAAATTATATCATGTGGATGAATTTTTTTTCTTAAATGTTCCTCTTATAAAGTATGTTTATGCAGAATAACCTCCTAATTTTGAAAATCTACATTTTATCGATTATATTTTTAAAAATTACAAATGATCTTCAAGGCCTTAAAAAGGAATCTAGATCTAGGTATAAATATTTATGTTCTTTTCTTCTATCAAATGTATTTTTATAAGTAAAGGTAGATCCAACAATGTTTACAAAAATTCCATCTTCAGATATTTTGTTAGTTTATATATACTTTGATGATGAGATATTTGGTTCTACAACTAAAAAATTGTGTAATTAATTTCTAAAAAACAAGAAAAAATAATTTTAAATAATAATTATAGGTGAGTTAAACTAATTTATAGGATTTAAAATTTATTAAAAAATTTGGTAATGTGATAAATTAACGAAAATAAATTATTGAATTACTTGACGGTTTTGGACTTGATAGTAGTATGGTACATACAAATCCTATGGTTTATAATGAAAATATTGGATTGTATTATGGTAGGAAACCAGTTGATAACAAGATATACCTGGGAATAATTATGACTTGATTTTATTATACTACTTGTAGACAAGATATTATATTATTATATGTTATATTTCAATAAATTCACAAGTAATATCATTTAAAAGATACAAAAATAATTTTAATGTATTTAAAAGAAACAATTCCTATTTCGTTACTTTTTTTAATAAATTTTGATTTTAATATGAATTCATATTTCTAATGTCGACGTTGGTGGATTCATAATATATAGGAAGAAAAAATTTGAACTCTCCATTTTCTTGGTAAATCCATTGTATCCTAGTCTAGTAAGAAACAACACTCTATTGAATAATCTACTATTAAAGAATAATATATTTTTATTGGTTGTTTTTGTGATCATGTATCACAAATGAAACACACTTTAATGGATTTCGGATTCCATTATAAAAAAGTGAAAATAAAATTTAATTACTCTAGTCTATAAACATTTTAAATAATCCAATAATCATTCAATAATGAAGTATCTAGATTTAAGATATCATTTCTTGAGAGATCACACTCAAAAAGGTGATATTGATCTTGATTTTATCTCTAATTAAAATTAGTTTGTAGATATTTTTAGTAATCCCCTTTCATGTGATCATATTTATGTCATTATAAGAGAATTGGGTTGATTTAAATTTAATTAAGATTATTTTTCTTCATTTTTTAAAATTTATTTTGTGTTTTATTCTATTAATATTTGATTTTAATGTTTTATGGGAATTAAATTAGTCAATTATATTTTATTATTGTGGTTTTTGAAAATAAAATTCTTTCTTTTATTTCATATTTTATTTTATTTATTTTTATTCATAATTAACCCAAAACCTAATCGAGCAAATAATCATTTTATGAATTAGGTCTTGGACCTAAAATCCAATCAAATCTCAACCCTTACTCTTTTCTCATATGCTCTTTCCTCAAGAATATGAACTATCACCCCTTACCTCTTGATCATCACCCAACCTCCAAAAAACCCATCTACCATGGTAAACTTTAATAATAGAGATGAAGGAATCTCTAGTTCATCCAAGAAAGTAAGCTTTAGTGGTGTGATATGGAATTTTTTTACTGTAAAGTCCATTGATGTGAATTGAATGAAATCTATAGAGATTATTCTAAAGAAGGTAATTTAGTTAATATGTTGGGAGTTTTTTTTAATTAGAAGAAATATGTTTTTCATTTTGCGTAGAGTTAAATCAGTTTTTGAGGAATATAGAGTTTCAGTTTAGTGGAATAGATAATATTTTCTCAATGAATGTAATGTTTAATGCTATTTATGTTTATTTAGTAGAGTTGGCCATGAAATTTCATTTTTCCCAGGAGGGTTCATTCAGTTTTAGTTAAAAATAAGTTTTTATAAGTATAGTTTGACAAATATATGTTTTTAAATTTTTATTTGGAACCCCTAACTTCAATAATAATCTCAATATGTATTTACCAGCTGAGTGTAAAGCTTTGTCAAATTTTTTTCAGATAGAGTTTTTCAGAGAGTTTTAGAGATGGAGAAAGTTTTGTTTCTAGATATATCCTTTATATATGTTCTGATTAAAAATATAATTCTCAACCTACAAAGATAAATGATTAATTTTATATATTATTGTTGCAAAGGGAACGTTAATATAAATTGTTATCCCTTTGCTATGACGATTTCCTTGGTTTGGAAGAAGAAAGATGTGGATTTAAATGAGGGAAATGTAATAAAATTTCATAAAAGTAATAATCAGTCTACAATTATTTTTAATCCTATTGGGGGATTGTATGTGAGCAATTTAAATTCCATGAAAGTTATTGTTAAAGTGATTATGGCTCTGGGGGAGCTATGAAAAATATCACCACCTAGGGATGTAGCACATGCTGAGATGGTATCTTCTATGGAGGTGTTGGGGCAAAAAGTGGATACCAAAATAGAACCTCAGTATCCTATGGCTAGTCCTATAGTGGAAGAGACTATTATGATATGAGGATATGAAGTTCTAAAATTAGTGAAGGATTTATCATTTGGAATTTGTTATTGAGACAACTGTTACTATTATTGAAGAGAGGATAGTTGAGCCTATTCCCAGTGTTTCTAGTGCTAATGGAAGAAAAAAAATTTAAATTTAGAATTGGTTAGTGGATCCAAATATTCATAGATCACCTATTGGTGCATATATATCTAGTGATGTGTTTATTGATATTTTTGACCATTCTCATACACAACTTGTGCCATCACCACCTCTGGTGCAAGAGAAAGAACCCTCAGTAAGTAATAGATTAGATATTTATGAAATGTAATTGATAGAGATAATAATTAAATTTTTATCATATCTATTTAAAAGTTTTAAACTCCTCCAATTTTAAAATTTGTGATTAATAGCGATGTTTTTGGATTTTAGTAATGTTTTGAACTTGAAATGGAATATTTCACAATTATGGAATTTTAAATGTTTTTAAGTGCCTTTTTATTTTGGGTATATTGTTTTACATATTGATCTAAATAGAGTAATTATTATTTTTTAGGATTACCATATTTGTGTTCTACGACTTTGTTAATTGGGTTATCTCTTGATTCGAACATCGAGAGGCCTAAATAAATTAGTCTTTGTGGATTTTTTTTAGATGAATGAATGGAAACCACCTCCTTAAATTAGGTATAACTTTGGATGTAGGTGTGAAAATTAGTTTATTCTATTTTTAAATGAAATAGGTCTGAACTATGTGTGTTAATTATTAGTTTCAAGTAAAAATTATATTAATAAATCAATATTTTAATGAGTTAAAATATAGGCAGATGAAAGGACATTTCAAAAAAAGAAAGATATTTTCAATACATAATTCATATATATTCAAACATTTGTCAAAAAGATCATTAATTTGGAAGGTAGACATAGAATTTAATTTTTAACATTTTTACATAAGACACCAAAGGGATATTCATCCATAAGGAGGCATCAAATAGAGCCAACATTCAGGGGATATATTATGGACATAATATTTCCATCGCTCCCCTCTTTATATTAGAGTCTCATCTTCATTTCAAGGTATGGATAGATTTATGGAGGGGGTGTACTAGGTAATATACGATAAAAAATATTAGTTTTTCATGAAGATAATAAATTTAATAGGTTATATACTCCATGTGGTTTTGGGCAGTAGAGATCAGATGAAACTTCTCTTTTGAGATTGTGTTTTTCTTTGTTTTACTTTATATTTATCTGGAAACTATTTTTTTAATGAAAGGGGTATATTAATTTAATAAATTAAATTTATTATAAATTATTTTAGACTTATTTTCATCTTATTAACTTAAATTGGTTATGATCATTGTTTAATTTTCTCAGGGTGAGATTTCCCCATCGAGCATAGTAACTGTAATCTGTTCCAGTTGCTCAGAGGTCTTCGTGTAATAAAGTCACATATATGAGGATAGAACCCCATTTTTGAGGTCTAAATATGTTTTCTAGTAAATTTATTTGTATCCAATGATGTATTTAGGTATAAACTGAGAAATACAATTGGATAATTCATTTAGACAATGATAAAGGGAGTATCAGAGTGTCGATGTTTGTCCACAGTAGCTTTCTTTAGTTGTTTTTATTATGCCCGATTTTCTTCTAATTTCTAATCTCTAATTTATATTTCCTGTTTCATTTTTATTTTCATTCACTTAACTTGGTTTAAAACATTTTACTCTCCAATTTGAGTTCATAATTTGACAAAATAAATTAACAAAGTGACATTCTAACAACTTAACATGTAACATCCTCGTGATACAACCTTGTGGTCACCACCGTGTTAGGTAAGTATAATAAAAATATAGAAAAGGGGGTGAAATGTATATTTTCGATAATATTCAAAGATTATTCCATTTAAATCTCTTTAATTTTTTATAGATATGCAAAATTCTCTTTTAAAAGTAATATTAGCAGCAGATAACCATCAAATATGAAAAAAAATATAGTGGTTTCTGAAACAAAGATCCTTCAGTCCACTCCACCAATGATCCCTCTATGAGCATTGTGACAATCACAATAAAAGTTCCTCTTATCAAAATACATTCAAATCCGAAACTGAGTACAGGCTGTTGAAACCTTTACAATAAGTCTTGAAAGACCCTTCTGGTTCTTTTATAGTAAACCAATTTGTCCTTATCATAGAGAAAAAAGTTGACACATAATTCGAAATTTAGTCTAATTAGTCCAAACACCATTGAATCAAAAGAGTTTTATTTGTTTATTTATATAGGTTGAACTTCATCAATGTAACAAAAACTAAAAAATATAGACCATCTTCTTCAAAGATGAATGTATTCAAGAAAGTATAGATTTTAAGGGATCTTGATTTCAAATGATCTTCAATATGAACAAAAAAAATAAATAAAAATAGTTTTAGCAGTACGAGGTTGAAATTGTTAACTTAAATGTATAGCCTCTTTAGAATATAAAAAATTCCTTCAAAGCAATAATGTAGAAATATATTCACAAAAAAGGCAGTTTTATATCTCATATATCATTTTTATCAAAGGTGATAATATTTTGAACATATATATATATATATATATAATAGCTATCTTGAATTGGTTTTTTCAGATCTAAGAAAGCCGACTGATAGATCAAATATATTCAAATTCAATTTTTTTAGGAGAGTCATAACTTCCCTTAGAAATAGTAATGCTTTACTCTAGTGAATATGAGTTTTTTATAAAATCATTATGATCCTTTAAATTAGTAGTAAAATATGTTTGAACAGTTATTTACTTCTGTCAAGACCATTATATAAATCTCAGATAATATCATGGATTTAAAAATCCATTTTTGAATAGTCATATGTAGGGTTCCTCCATGTAATGAAAAAATATCAAACATAGGGTTGATAATGCAGGGATGAATACAAAAGTAGGGTTGATATATCATAAGTTTGTTTCCTCAAACATTGGGTTTCTTCCTAATGTATGGATATTTATCCCTAATTTACCAACAACATAGGTTTGAGGATCTATACGAATTGTTTTGAACATAGGTTTTGTTCCTTACATGATATTCTTAATATAGGGTTCATTCCCTACGCTATGATTACCAGTGTAGGGTAAGAAAAATGTTTCTGAAATATTCTAAAATGTGTTCCAAACACTTTGATTAATATTACTTGAGAATTAATAACTTGAATCTCCCTCTTTTTTTTGATCATGAAACCCATAAATTAATTTACAAAAAATAAAATATTTGTAAACACTAATGAAAAAATATTATATTTTCATAGTATTATTTCATTGAAAAAAAGATACTCTTTAATTTTAGAATGTTGTGTTTAACCAATTTTATCTACTTTTTGTGGAATGAGAAATAAAGAATATGAAAATGGATTAAAACACATTCAATGTAGGAAATAACTATAAATCAATTTTATATTATACTATGGAGAAAAATAAAAAATTGGTTCTGGCAGTATAATTGAATAGTAATAAAAATAAACATGTAGAAAATAATAAATATATATAGTAAAGATAAAGATAGATAATTTCATTGAAAAATATTTATTATTATAATATTAATAATGGTTGATATAGATTAAAATGAAGGGATTTTTGAGTGTGAAAAGTTTGGTTCAAAGGAGGGAGCAAGTTCTAGTTAATCTTGGGAGTCCTGAAAAAGTTTCCTTAACACAGAAAACTATCATTGTAAATTATCTGAAAGATTTTCAGCCATAAATTGAATTAAATTTTAGGAATCCTGACCTACTTTAAAACCTTAAATCAGATTAAATTTTATAAATTATGGAAGATTTTCCCTTATCTATAGAAATTGATTTATTTTTTCACTTAACTGATTGAGAAACAACATAATCCTATCTTCACTTGAGGTTAACTGAGTGAAAAGATCTATATTATTATCCTATAGTACATTCATATATTCACTATTACACTGAATGGATTGACGTCTATCATTCATATCATCGATTACTGAAGTTAGTTCCTGAAATATTCTTACTAAATCTAGATAAGTTTGTTATGTAGAGGTAGAATCTCAAGACTGACGAAAACATCCTTTTATTGACTCAAACTGAATTCCTAAATATCATTTCAGATCGGAAAAATATGTTTTGGAAACAGATTCTAATTTTAGTTTTCCAAACTAATCTAATATTTCTCTTTGAAAAGAATGAAAATCACTTTTGGATACTAAATTATACTTGATATTGTGAAGCTGATTCTGAACAGATTCAAATGTTTCTCTAGGAAATATTGAATATTTCAAATCTTCCAAATATTTTATTTTCAGCCTCTAATTCTCATTGAAGAATTCATTTTTCTTATATTTTCTTTTTTAATTGAGAATATAATCCTTCAATTTTATTATTGAGATAATCATAATATTCTTATTTATAAACTAGAATTGGTTGGCCTATATCATCCAAGGACATTTTTTTCCTTACTAGTCTCATTGTAAGTATAAAATTCAATTTCAAAAACTTATGTTACCTCAATAGGTTCATTCATTTCCTTATCAAATGAATCATCTATGAATGAAATTGTTTGATTTTGGTCTGACCTTTTAGTAACATCTATTACATGATGATATTTCTCATCTATGTGATCACTTTTTAGAACATGTTCTTGAACAATATTTTGTTGAGATTGTGCTACTTCTTAATGAAGCTCTTCTTGTTCTTTTATAAGGACTAGAATATTTTTGGTTGGGTTATTTCACCCAATGCAGAAACCTCTAAAATAGTTTTGGGATTTATAGTTTCTTGAACTATAGGTTCATCCCTATTTCTCTATCTGGTAACAAGAGCCCCAACATTTTGTTCTTCCAAATTTTCTTCAAGATATTGCGGGACATCTCTCACAGCTTGTGAGGTATAATAATCATAACTAATGCGAAATATATTGAGATTAACATTATCACCGATTCATGATTCTATAACTTATTCTTTTTGAATCATAAAAGAATATCCAAAAACTCTTTTCTTCCCCTAAGTAGTAGAACTACTTTTTTGTAGGTTTTCTATACCAATAGATCAAACTGTTCCTTGTTCAGTACTCCAAAAGTAGCATATTTTCCATAGAGTTACAACATTAAGAATGTTAATGTGATGACATATAGTGTTAATATAATCATACCTTATCTTCTATCTTTGATTTAGAAGAATCGAAATTATCCTTACATAAATATAAAAGGGAATCTTTTCACCATCCTTGAAGTTGTGGTGCATGTACATTAACATGTACCTTAGGAAGTTAAATTGCACATTACTCATCATCAGGAACTTAATGTGCATATTTGGATAAAGAACTTTCTTAAGTTTATAAGTCCTTGGAACTATATAAATTTGAATAAAATCAACTAGTATCTTCTGATTTGCAACCAAATCCTTCGCAACCATTTTTTGAATATGGGTCAAACCAAAAATAAAATAAAAAATATCTTCTGATATATGTTCTTGGTTTCCTATCGACCGTATATGAAAATGAAAAATCCATTCATGGGGACATTGGGAAACATTGGATATGTATTTCCTAGAGAATGAAAATTCCCCATGCTAAATACTAAAAATTAATATATCCTTTGTATCCCCAAAACTATACGTATAATTTATGAAATAATATTTTACTTCAATATCAAAAATATAATAGGTTTTTCCTTCAACGAAAATATTTTCTAGAACCTAAAAGGATAGATAATTCTTAAAAAGATGATTTTTCTAATTAATCTATACAAAATATAAAACCTTAACTTAATGAATCTTCCTATATATAACAATCTAATTTGTTCTTCTCTATTTGCATACTTCTACCATAAATATTTTTAACAATCTAAATGGTTGTGTTTTTATATTCTATGGATTCGAAGCAGAATGAGAGATTTGGTTGGTGAAAGGTTTCAAAATCTTAAGATAAGATGAAAACATAGAGATGAAGAATTTTTTTATGGGTTTAGGTGATGTGGTCTTGGTTTCTCGAGCTGATTATGTAGGCTAATCATTATGTTTTAATTTTTTAAAAGACTTGTTTTTTAAATAATTGAAGTAAAATCAAGATAAAATCTAGTTTAAATATAAATTAAATAAATAAAAACTAAATAGACTAAAATAAAACCATTAATAATGAAATTACTAAGATAAATTAATACACTATTTATTTGAAATTAAATATTCCCTAACCCCCTTATTAAAATTAGAATTTGTAGTGGGAAGTGGTTTGGAAAGAATATATGTCAATTGATATTCGATATTTAAAAATTATAAATATATATCCCTTTTAAAAATATGATATCTTAGAAAACGATGCCTTATATCAATATTCTTCATCATATAATGACTTATAAGATTTTGGATAATATTAATAGAATTAGTTTTATCACATAAAAAGTTATATTGTGAAAATTAAGTCTAAATTATTTTAAGGTTTTCTTCGTCCACAAAACCTGTGCATTGAAATTTCCTGTAGATATATATTCTACTTTAGTTGTTAATAAGAAAACTGAATGGTGTTTCTTACTCGACTATGATACTAAATATTTCACTAAAAAGTGACATGTCTCATATGTTATTTTTCTATCTAATCAACATCTTCCAAATCCAAAAACTGAATATGAAATTAAATTTAAGTCACAGGTATGTTAAATCTAGAGTTTTAAATGAATATTAATTGGAGTAGGTTTATATTGAATAACCACATGGTTTTGAAAACCCACATAAACCATATTTAATTTTTAAACTTTCCAAATCAATTTATGGCCATAAAAAATACCTAGATCTTGATACGAAAGATTGAGTTATTTTTCATTAGAAAATGTATTTTCTATCAGATTGGAATATCCTAAACTTTTTAGGAAAATAATTTTTTCTAATTATATATTAGTGTAAATTAATGTCGATGATGTTATATTCAGACCAACAAAAAAAATTCATTGTAATTATTTTTCATATCTAATGAAAAAAGAATTTGAAATTTGTATAATGGAAGAATTGAATTTCATTTTAGGATTTCAAATTTATCAAAAATATTATTTAATTTTTTAAAATAAAAATAAATTTATTAATGATTTATTTTAAAATTTTGTTCTTGATAATATAAAGAGTCACACAACTCCCACGTGTACAAATATAAAACTGTAACTGGATGAAACTGGAGAACGATTTGTCAATAAGTCATGTAATGGTATTATTAGAAGCTTACTATATCATATAGCTAGTAGATAAGTTATAATGTTTTTGTGTGTGTCTATGTGCCATATTTCAAACAAACCGAAAATAATCTCATCTTAATATTGTTAAAAGGATTTTTAGATATTTTAAATGAACTATTTTATAGTCTCTAGATTACCAAAAATCCTTGGATACCAGTTGTTGGGTCCAAATAATATAAATAAGCAAAAAATGGGGGGAATTATTTCTCTTCAGTAATATTTGTAGATTCTAGAATTAAAATATCTTTATGGTTTATATAGATATGCAACTTTCTCTTTTGAAAGAAATATAATCATAAGATAAATAGTAAAGATGAACATAGTAATTTTTATAGTGGTTTGGGGCACAAATTTCACCCAGTCCACTCCACTAATGCTCTATCTATGATCTTAGTGATTTTCACTAGAAAATTTCCTCTTATCATAAGACCATTAAATACAAAATGGTGTGCAGGTAGTTGACACCTTTACAACAAGACTAAAAATAAAAATTTGGTTCTTTTATATTGAACCAATGTTCCATATCTTATAGAAACAAGATGAAACCTAATCTAAGACTGAGTCTGAGTAGTATAATCTCCAATAAATCATAATAGTTTAAATTTTTGATTGGAACATATTGAAATTCACAGTTTCCACAACAACATATAAAATACAGATCATCTATTAGAATGATCGAGGTCTTAAAGAAAGAATAGATTTGAAGAGATCCTAGTTTAAAATGATATTCAATGTGAATAGAAATAAATAAACAACAATAGTTTTAGCAGTATGAGGTCGAAATGTAGAAATTCAAAGTGTAGCCTCTTTGGAAACCAGAAGAGTAGTTAGTAGAAATATTTTAGAAATATAAACACAAATAATGTAGTTTTATATATCATATATCTTGTGTATCTAATGAAAAAAATATTTTGATCATTTATATATATATATATAGAATATTTTCTATTTCAATTTTTCTGATCCAAGAAATCCGCATAACATATCACAGATATTCAAATTCAAATTAGTCTGGAGATTCGTAATTTCCCTTATAAATAGGAATGATTTACTATGATGAATAGGAGTATTACAATAATCAGTATTAACCATTGAATTAGTCATAATATAGATGTTAACATATCTTTACTTCCATCATGACCGTTGCACAGATCATGGATAATATCATGGACTTAAAATTTCCATCGTTGAATAGTCAAATGTAGTGTTTCTTCTGGGAAAGAAAAAATATCAAATGTAGGGTTGGCAGTGTAGGGTTGAATACAAATTTGTGGCTTATATACCATACATTTTTTTCCTCAAACATAGGGTTTCTTTATAAAATAGGGTTCATTATATTTACTTTCCAAAAATCATACGGTTGATGATCCATACATGTTATTCTAAATGCAGGGTTCATACCTGACATGATTTGTTGAATGTAGGGTACATTCCTTACACTATTAATACCAAAATATGGAATGAATATTGTTTATATAATATTCTAAAACATGTTCCAAACACTTTGACGAATATTCCTAACAAATTAATAACTTGAATATTATCCCTGAATAAATATATCAACGAATATTTAATTTCTAGAAATTCACTTAAAGTAATACCATAAGTCAATAATCAAGGGTATTTTTAGCATTAAAATCAATAATATTTATCTATTATTCATGATAAAATACATGAAAAACGCACTATGTTTCATTTTTTGGGGAAAATTATTGACTATAGTTTCTTGATAAAAACCCCAGTGTCATTTTGGTTCCATTTTCAAGGAGGTTTCTTATGATTTTTTTGATTTGTTTTGAATTTTTAATATTTTAACCACAAATTTAGAGTATGAAAATGGATTTTTACAATGTCTACTCCTATGATTTGCATGATTATCAAAAATATTAGGTTCCAAGTCATGATGAATTTTTATAATTTCAACTGCAACAGAATGCTTTACAAATGGAACAAAAATGATTTGGAGAATCAACACCAATATTCCTTGATTAAAGAACTAAAAAAAAATTGTGACCCCTTCAAAAGATATCAATGAATTGAATGAATTTAATAAATTGAAATCTCAAAAAGATATTAAAAAAATGGAAAATCTTGTTCCACCCACTTTATATGTAGATAATATTTTTGTAGATGAGTTGAAATATGATTTGGAATATACATTTTATAAATTTGAATGAAAAATTAATCACTCATTCACCAGTTGACGTGTCTTTTAAAAATGAAATGTCATCGGAAAATTATTATGCCAACTTGGTTGAAAATGAAATTAGATGGGATGACCCACCTTTTTAAATTGAAAATTCAGAACCTTTGTATGAAACATTGGATATAGAAGAAGGCAAACACGAGTCATTAACTTTTAAAGAGAATTTAGAGGAACCATATATTCTTCAAACATTCAATTATATTGTTTTTGACTCCGAGAGAGAGCTGGAACCTGAGAATCCATAGGGAGATGTCTCAAATTTTGATCCATTTTTTCTAGATTATTTTGATAAAAAATTATTAACTGCTTCTCCCTGTGTAGATTTCGTGCCCATTTCTTTTTAGTGGAATATATTTCAGAATTATATGAAGTGAAAGATAAAATATAATAAAGAATGGTGTACCCGTTAGAGTATAATGGTACACATGATGATAGTGGTACCAATCTGATTTTCAAAAATGAAATCATTTTTGAATATGAATTTAATTATTAACCACATCCTAATATTATAATTAATCAACTATTGGCTGTTTTTTTGTGAGGATAAAGCCATGATAAATTGCTTTCCTATTTTTTCCTTCTTCTAATACATTGGAAAATGAACGTCATGGTGGTTAACTTGAAGTAATATCTTTTTGGAGATTCTACAAGATGTGTTAAATGAAGAATATTGAATAATTTTTTTATATTTTCATGAAGAAAATAGTATCTATATTATAATTGGGTATGATCAGTATGATCTTCCTGACCAGGGAAAGATAAATCCTTGCACCCACTTAGGGCTTCATACCAAGTCCCTTTCCCTTATATTTTTTTATTTCCATTATTTCAATTAAATTTTGATGCTTTAAATTTTTCTTATATAAGTTTCCTTAGTAAAACATTTAAGAGGGTATCTCAAGGTTGTTACTGCTCAATAAAAATGAGGTTGTTTATTTCCTTTCTAATTTTTTTCAGGTCTTATCTTCTTCATCTTCATTTATCATATAAACTATTCACAATTTGAGCATCGTACAAAATAAATACGTGGGAGGAACAGACTTGATAGAATATGTTTTTTGTGTTTTCTTTTGTGTTTAAAAAAACGGTGAGCTCAAATGATGATCATTTTCATTTTTAAAACCCCTCTAAATGAGTGAACCAATTGATTCCATGAATTTAAATAGAAATGAATGCTGAAAATGATTTTTTTTCAAGTTTATGATTTTGTAAATTTCAAGAAAATTCCTCTGATTTTTGAATCTCAGGACACATATCATTGTCTTTATCATTCAAAATCTTAATCATGTGAGGCTTCTAAACCCAATTCAACATCTTCATCAATTTCATGTTATTTGTTTTGAAAACCATTCCATGATTTTTTTTCAACTACAACTTGTTTATTTCAATAAAAAAATGTGGTCTAAGGTTCTTGATATTAAAAATAGTGATGCAATTATTTAGATTTTTAATCCCCTTTTCTTGATAATCCTTTTTTATTATGGCCTTACACAATTGATTATTGTTAGCCCCTGGTAGCCATTTACAACCTTTTAGGATTCCCAAATTTCAAGACAACTATCTATTTCCAACATTCATTGGAATTTGAAACGCTTGATCTAGTTGAACTTAACTGTGGGGGAAGATGAATTGAGGGTTTCTCCCTCATTTGATGTTTCTATGGGGGAGATTTAAAATTTTAAGAGACATTTTATCTACTAGAAAAATGTATTTTTTATTGAAAGTTGTTCTCATAATGATATCTCAAATCAAATGGATTTGTGTATATCTAGGGCATTCAATGGAATAAAGTTGTGCATATCTTGAGTTTTTAAGAAAAATGGGTGAAGAGAAATGCCTTTTTTCTATTGAAATGTTGAAAGAGTCTATTGGAAAATATATTTTCAAAGATTATTAGAGATTATTTTCCTCTATGGAGATTCATGAGGAGACCATACTTGATTGAAAATTAGAATCATGCATTTCTATTCAAAAAGAGTCAAACCCTAGTTATTTGGCCACAAAAATTCACATTTGAAACCAACTAAAAAAATCCATAGAACAACACTGAAAATTTATCATGAAAATCACATGTTCCTAGCTCAAATTGGGTGAATATTTATAAATTTATCAAGCATATGGTGATTCGTACATTATTTTGTTGGAGAAAATCCTTGTTGAAATCCATATTTGTGTGTCGAGAGATAATTAATGTGAGGTAAGTGTGTTGTGTGCATGTGAAGAGAAAAAAGTATAAATGGATTGAATGATCTGAATGAATAAATAAAAAAATATTTTTTTGATGAGGCATGATATCTTCCCATTCTTGGTGATAAATTGGTGAACTTCATTGATATATGTTTTGAAATTTCCTTGAATTGATTTTTATACTGACTTGTCCAGGATTCCAAGAGATAAGTGTGGGGGAATATAAAGAGATAATATTTAAACTATTTTTTATATCTATTTTAATAATTTAAAGTCCACCAATTTATCAATTTGATATGAATAATGATATTTTGGTATTTTAGGAATTTTTGATCTTGAAATTGAAAATTTCACAATTCTGAAATTTTAATTGTTTTCAATAGCTTTTGTATTTCTGGTATATCATTTTTCATACTGATCCAAATTGAGTGATTTTTTTATTCTTCATATATTCGTGGGATGCATCTTTGTTAACTTGGTCAAATCTTGATTCGAATAACTAAAGGCCAAATTAAACTAGTCTTTGTGGAATGTTTTTTTGGATGTTAGAATTGAAACCACCTCATTGAATGAGGTATAACTTTGATTACCTATGTCCAACTGAGTTGATTCTAATCATAGATAGAAGTGGACTTAATAAGGTTAATTAATGATAAATTTGAAGTAAAAAATTTACTTAAATCATTATTTGAATGAGTCAATATATAATAAGAATAAAATTTATTTCATACAGAGAAAGATAGATTTAGTCGTTAATTGATATATTTTATTTAAAACATGTCACAAAGATTTTAACATTTGAGGGTTGATAGAGAATTTAATTTCAAACAACTTTTGAGAAGAAACTTGAGGAATATTCTATTGTAAAAAGGCCCCAAATTGAATAAACATTCCGGGGATAGATTCTAGAAAGATGATTTCCAACCCTCTTCCCCTTATATTACCATATCCTCTTCATTTCAATGGATGGCTGGATAGAATTAGGAGGATTTTATGGAGAGGATATGATTTAAAAGTGGGTTTTAATGAATATAATCAATGGATGAAGGTCTATACTCAATTTGGTGGTGGGAAATAGATATCCAATGACACTTGTCTATTTAGATTGTTCTTTTCTTTATTTTCCTTTGTATTTATCTGGAAACTGTTTTTCATGAATGAAGGAGGTCTCTTTATTTCCTAAATTAAAAGTATTTTAATTATTATGTATTTATATTCATATTATTAATTCCAATTTGTTATTGTTGTTTTTTAAATTTATTTGGGTGAGGTCTCTCCATTGAGCACAATAAGTGTAATCTGTTTCGATTGCTCAGAGGTCTTCGAGTAATCATATCACATTCATAAAAAGATAGAAACCAATGTTTCAGGTCTCAATATGGTTTATAGGTAATTAATGTGAATCCCTTGAGGTATAGATTTATAAAATGATAAATAAAACTCTATAATTCAATTATACAGTTATAAAGGGAGTGTTAGAGGGTCAAAATCTGTCCACCGCTGCCTTATTTAGTTCACCTTCTTCCGTTTGAGTTACTTTTGATTTATAATAAATAAAACAGATTTCGTTTTGAATTATTATTTTCTATAATTTAACTTTATTTAAATTATTAATATTCCCAATTTGAGTTATAACTATAACAAAAATGAAAAAATCAAAGTGACAGTTTGACAGTTTAGTTTGTAACCACCTCATGAGACAACCCTATAGTCACCAATGTGTTTTATATTTAAGGGAAACATTATTGAATGGAGTTTCACGTCAAAACCCCTGCATTATTATTCCTTTTCTTTTTATAATTTTGGTGAGTCTAATAATATCATAATAGGTTATAATTATTTTAAAAAGGAACTAATGTCATATAAGAATGAGATCAAAATTTTTACGGAGAATTCTATCTCAATGGCTTATTTAAAAATATTTCATGGGATAATGGAAACCCAGTTTTTTTCAAGAATATTAATATTTTAACTCTTGTTAAAAAATATATTTTTTAAATAAGTTTTAAATAACTTGATGAGATGAATGATCTTATGGGTGGTTTGAAATATATATATATTAATAAGATAGAGTTAAATGTGATTTGAATAATAGATGAATCTCATATATACACGTTCCAAAGTCTTCCGATGGTAAAATATAAATGTATCAATATGTTATTGATGAGATTAATTCATTTAGTATAGAAATGAATGAAATACTTAACACTTTATAAAGTGTTTTGTTATTTCAATTTGAGATCATCAAGAACTTCTAAACTTCTATATTTTCCATCTCAGAATCTTCATTTGTTCCATACTTTTAGAATGGAGCTAGTCAAATTCTCCCAATGATGAATTATGTGTCTTCACTGGTTCAATAATTGTAGTGTGATATGTTCAGACCAGTGATGTTGCAAGAGTTGGAGAGTGAACTTATGGGTGAGTTCATGGATGCTATATGATATATTCAGAAGAATGGTATTGGAACTGATGTATCCCTAAATGAAATGGTGGGATAATATGAGAAATATGATAAAAATTTAAAGGAGATCATGAGTGCTTCTAAATATGTTCAATGAATGGTTCTGAGGTCTCTCTATCTAGTATCTAGAAATCAACATGGCTTGTTAAATTTTTTTTGTACAATGTATATCAAGAAGTTCATGGGTCATATTTTAATTATCAGAAGAGGAATCTAGTTCGTATTCTAGGGAAGTATCAACTATGTTAGTTTCTTCTTTATGGAAGGATTTTATTTTCTACAAACCTCTTGGACCTATTCCTTAAATGGAACCAATTTCTTCTATCCTTTCTATAACCATTCAAGATGCTCCCAAGCCTACTGTTGCAACTGCTCTAGTATCTATACCTCAATCCATTGCTATTTAAAAGTTGGTTCAAGGTTTAATCAAATAGATAGGTAATATAGATATCAAATTCAAATCTATAAATGGAATATTGATTAGTATGGAAGGATTAATGGAATTAATTATGAAGAAGTTGTTATTAGAACTTTTGACTGGTCTATATACTACTGACGTTGCACCCATGTTCATTAATCCTTACTCTTTTAGTCACCTTGAATCATTCAAGATGATTCAAAGAGATGGTCATTCTTATATTTCTCAAATTCATAAATATGATTATCGTATTATTCTATATTTTTTAAAATCATATATCATCAAAAACATAGACATGTGAGAAGATACCTTGTTTCAACTAAGAGGTGAAAGAACACTATTCCCCAGTCCTTTAAATAATCTTCAAGGTGTTAGATAAAGAATAGATTATTCCTTTGATTAATATTATATCTATCAGATAGAAAATTCCAAGTTATATTCTTCCCTTTTTTCTAGGAATTCATTGACATAAACCTCATCCTCTAAAACTCTAAAGAATTTTACTTTTGTTTCTTTTAGATATCATAATTTTGATAAAGATCAAGGTAATATTGAAAAAAATCTTATCCAGCTTGGTCAATATCTACAAGTCAAAAATATTTTATGATCATAATCAAGAGCTACTATGAAGTCATGGAAGGAAGTGATGCCACTAGAAATGACCCCTCCAACTACCTCTAGAACATAACTTACCTTTAAGTTTCCTCCACCCAAACCACCTTCTCAGTTTATCCCTATTCATATTATTGTATGTTATAACTAATGTATTGTATTTATGTTTCTATATGGATGTGGAGTAGATTTATTCTTGTACACATATTGAGAATTAATGAAATTATTATTTATCCATCTTTTATGTTTTCTTAGTGATTGTTTTCATTTAATGTTTTTAATATCTTTATTTTTTTAACTAGATTCCATCCTATCCATAAGTTCAAATTAAATTTCAGAACTATAATTAATTAGTTTATTACTCTATATGCTACATTAATAGTGTTTGTCTTCTCCCTTCCCTACCTTTTTAATGACACAAATATGGGGAGAAATTAGAGAATTTGAAAATTCATCATGTAATACGAAGTGTATAAGTGTCTAACTATGGGGCTGCAACACAACTTTTTAAAACCAATATATATATATATATATATATATATATATAATTTAGGTTTCTATAAGATCCTATTAAACCTTTTAAAATTTTATTTTTATTGTATTATGGGTTTTCTTATCATAAAAGGGGGATATTTTTGGACTGCTAATGTTATTCCAACATACCAATGCACATTAGGTTTTGAAGATCTAAGAAAACCTTCATATATTAATGATGATTTTGATTTTAAGAATGTTTGGTAAGTTTTATCTACATTTTACATCCTTATAATAAAATCTTGAAGTTCTACATGTGTTTTGATAGGTGAAAATGTCTGAAAAAATAACCTACATTATGCCTTAGGCTACATCAATTGCATACATAAAGAATTCACCAACATTAAATAGATACATAATGAATTTAGCTACATAGAAATTTCCTACTTTGATGAATCACCAATGTGATAAATCATATGTGTAGATCAATCAGCTACGTGAATTTATTATGTAATGTTTTTAGCTATCCTATTTGAATATGTGGTAAAATTAGACATATGAAACGACATGGATACCTGATTCATTTAGCTACATAAAATTTGGTTCTGTGATCAAGATTCTTACTGAAAGAAAATATACATGGTGAAGATACCCTATAAAGATTTAGATATGTAGATAAATCATCTACATGAATAATTACTTCATGGATTAATTAGTCTATGTGAATCCAAACCTATAGAATTTAGCTATGTAGTGATTTCTAATTAGCTATGTTGATATAAAACCTGATATTTATTACTATTTGAGTACTTTTTGAGTGTTTTAATGTCATAATTCATCATTTAAATTATTAATTACCAATTTATAGTGAAAAAATATTATAATAAGAGTAAACTACTAAGAGAGGAAATAAGTATAAGGATAATTTAATGGATAGTACAGTTACTGAGGTATTTCAAAGAAAAGGATATGTTTTGTTAAATTATGTGCCACATATTTCATGGATTAAAATAATTTCACATTAAAGTCATGTTTTTTATATCTTTTTCTAAAGTTATATAAATATTTAAAAATATGTATAATGAGAGTAATATAATCACCTATATTATCATCGATAAAATCTCACACAAATCTCTAGTGTTTTTTCCTATTTTACTAAATAATAAGAAGAAGAATCTTTAAAATATATAGTTGTTCTATATCGTTCATCATTATTATCAATTTATAATTCTCTCCTCAAAATTATATACGTTATTATCATCTATCCTAGATATTTATTCCTTTATTTAGTTGTAATTTACAACTGTGAGCTTAACATGTAAACACTTTTTTATCCTCTATTTATTCTAAAGGTTACTTGTAAAATTACCTTAAAGTATATTGTTTATGTAGACTTTTTTGAGACCTATTTAAATCTCTTGATATTGTTTTCCATATTTTCACAAATTTTAATTAGTCACGTGGTCCATGGAAAAACGAATGGAAGTCCCCCACAAAAAGATTGGTCTTTTGAAAATCACAAAACTTTTGGAGAAGAGTGTTGGTGGATAAGAAAAGGGTATTTGTCTTCCCTGAACAACTATAAATATCCATGTGAAATCTATTTCCTTTTGGATTTTATTTTTTTTACTTCTTTGGTTAAAGAAAAGACCATAAGTTAGTCATATCATAAAGAGGGTATTTTTCTAAACTATGAGAATTTAAAGAACACAATTCACCCCCTCTATATTCTTAGTGAATTCCTTTTAGGATAATAATAAGATGTTGTTAGGGATTGGAAAAAATCTCATCCCTAGGAGTATCTAAGCCATGTATGGGGAAAAATGAAATTCACTAGAGATGAGACTATTGTCCATGAAATTATACTATTACAATAATGTTATTTCACCTCAATTGATGCAATTGATTTTTATTATTACTTATTTTTGGTATTTTATATATTGGGATTGTATGGTAAGAGAATGTGTGTGCATTCATGAATCATGATAGACATGTAGGATTCACATTTCATTTTTATATTGACTATGATTGATATATATATATATATATGTATATGTACCAGACTATGTGTAAAAAGGGTATTGTTCATTTAATGTGTCAAGAGTAATTTATATATAGTTTTCTTATATAAATATATCGTGGAATTATACACGACCAACTAATTAATAAATTTTCTAAGATACACTTGAATATTTATGAATTTTTAAAGGAAGGTTTTGGTTAAATAATGTACTATTAAATAACCAATAAGGTATTTTCCCTCATTGATTGGGAATGAAACATTATCTAATCAATCCTTGAAAATGTTAATCTCAACATGAAACACATTGACAAGTAATGTATGGATAAACTGTGGAATCATATGGGAAGTTATGGTGTGTGATTTTGGGTTGTAGACAAGGCATGAGAGAGGACTTGGTTTTATACATGTCTTACTTTACATGTGGTTTGATAATTTCTATATTATTTTTATTATATTTCTTTGTTGGAATTATTAGGATATGACACCTCAGATATTTGGGACTGACTCCAAGAATAATAGGGTGATTATGTGCCACTTATGGGTGGGCTAGAATGTCATGAATTTTAGGTTCCATCTATGGATGATCAGTTTCATGAGATCCTTTTTCATGTAGTCTATTAAATAGAGATAAGGATTCCTTATAAAACATCATGTCTGATATTAATCATTAGTTTCAGTGATATCACCCACTATTGTTAACGGGAAAGTTTCATCCACATGTGACACAGTTGTGGATGTAGTCTATTCATACTATTCTTGACTTCTTAGAGACCCATAGTGACAATAGGTTAAAGCATTATGTATATATATTATATAGAGTAGTGAGACGTTGGTGATATTTCATTATATAGGGATAGAAACCTATTTGGTTGATGTGGGTAGTCTTTCAGACTCACTTATTTAGTAATTTATTCCCTAAGACCTTATAATCAGAAAAGGCTATAGATTTTATATGAATGACATGGGGGGATATGTCATATATGAAATATTCCTCTCAATTCATAGAGATTCAATATTTGTTTCCAAACTTGGTTAGCGATGATACCTCCATGGCCAAGTATTTCAATGACTACCTCTATTATGATATCAAATTTTAGGTAAATGAGTTTCATCTGACCACCTTTTTAGATATTGTGAAACAAGTCATGATCCCCATGAGGAATTTCATTTAGGTTCATGGTGTTGATAATTTCTCCTCTGTAGGTGGTAGTGGTGGGGGTTCTTTCAGTAGCAAAAAACATTGGGCGGGTGACTCAAGTTGGTTGGGTGGTAGTCAGATGAGGTGGAGTCATAACCCTTTCCTCCATCCATGAGAGAGTAATGAAGTTTAGTGTTATCAATGTGGAGGTCTAGGATATAATATTATGTCGTGTACTTGTCCTTCTTGTGAGTTGAAAAATTCCACCGTAGTTTTTTTATAGAGGGGAAAATATTCCAAACGGTAGTTGTTCTGGATCATCTTTGTGTTTTCGGATGGAAATTACTAAGCCCTAGCAGATAAGTAGTTGGAATCAAAATGTCATTTGGGTCACGGTGGAGAGAGTGGTTCCTAGGGACAGTAATATTATAGGGAATGAGGGGTTTCAAATACAGGTAGTCAGGCTAGATCATAGGTCCATCATATGGGAAAACAATATGTTTTCATCCTATCATCATTGAATAGGATGTATGACCATCTACTGTTCAAGGTATTATATTTGTAGCTTGGACTCATGCTTCTACCCTGTATGATATAAGGGATTCAGATTCTTTATTTTTTTCTCAGTTCGCTGATGTTTTGGACCTAGTGGTGTCGTATATATGTGGAGTTATATCAAATGACTCATCTTTAGGCATGAAGTAATAGGTTATGTAAAATGGTTCAAGTTATCCCTCAATTATTGGTAGTTCCTTATTCATATATGATTTCATTGTATTGGACATGGGGGGTTTTGACTTAATTATCTAGATGGATTGGTCTATTCATTTTTGGGCATAGATCAATTACGATTAGTGATGTGTTTTGTTCACTTATCCAGAGGTTTACAATTTTGAATATTTTGGTGAGTGATATATTTTGGGAGGCTATTCAAAAACTGATCATTACAAACAAGGTGGAATCATAAGAAAAATTTCTTGTATTATATTTTATGGGGTGAGATACCCAAAGTATTATTTCTTCTAATCATGGACGGATTTCATGATGTGTGTTTTTTTGAACTATTTTGGGTTACCACTGAATCATGGAATCGATATTACGGTCTATATTATTCCAAGAATAGAGCCTATATCTATTACTCCGTATATGATAGTACTGGAAGAGCTTATGGAATTACAATCCTAGCTAGAGTCCTTTGAGGTGGGGGGGGGTTCATTCATCTCAATATGTCCCACTATGGTTCTCAAGTCTGTTCTCCAAAAAGGTGGATAAAACCTTGAGAATGTAGGTGGAATATTAGAAATATAATTACTTCATGGTTAAAAATAAATATATTCACCATCATATTGATTATTTTTTAATCATCCCAAGTGTTCCAAAGTTTTATCAATGATTGATTCCTGTTTGGGGTACCACCAGTTGAGGGTGCATCCATATGCAATCCTTCTAAGGACATTCTATAGTATCTTTGATGGTTATGAGTACCATGTGACACCTTTTATGTTTTAATAACCCTCTTATGGTATTTGAATCCTTGATGAATATTGTCTTCCACCCCCTTCTAGTCTATTTTTTTCATGTTCTTCGATGAAATATTGGTATACTCTAGGTCAAGGGTGGGAATTTCTCATCATTTAGATAGAGTATTGAGTACATTTTGTGGAAACTATATATATGATAACTTCCATACATTTTTGTTTTGGCTTGATTCTATTCACTTCCTAGTCCATGTGATATTTGAGGTAGGGGTGTGTGTGGATATTTGGAATATGGAGGTTGTGGTTTCTTAAGAAAAACTTGTAAATATATTTGATATCTATAGATTTATGATGTTATATGGATATTATTAAAAATTGATGAAGCAATTATCTATCTTGGAAGAACCGTTGATAGACTGAACCAAAAGGTAGTCAAGTTTGACTATTATGATGCATAGGAGGAAACCTTCTGGTCGCTGAATAAGAGGTTTACCTCTACACCGATTTTGAAATTATGTTATCCAAGCATGGATTTTACAAAATATTTTAATTCTTTAGGTAATATCTAGGGTTTAGATCTAATATAGGATGGATTTGTGGTCACTTATGGGTCTAGGAAACTGAGGCCACATGAGATTAACTACCCAACACATGATTTGGAGTTGGTGGAGGTGGTGCATGCCTTGAGGTTTTATAAATATGACTTTTTGGGAGATATTTTCATGGTTATCACAAGTCATAAAATCCTAAAATATATTTTATCTAAGTGAAATAATATCCTTCATAAAAGGAGATGTGTTATGTGCCTTCAGTACTTTGATTTTGAGATGGTATACACCCCTTGGAAGGGGAATTTCATCATAGATGCATTGATTTGGAAGACTTGAACCCATGTAGTTTAGGATTTTATTATTAATCAGAAGATGATAGATCTATATTTTTAGCTATGTTTGAATTTTTATGAGTACTAGGGTTTAAATACATTGGCTTCCCTATCTATCACTTATTAACTTTTTGACATGGTGAAGGAGATTCATCTTTAGACTCAGAATGCTTAGTGAAGAAGGATAATATATATATGGTGGGGAGCCGTTTCTTGATCAATATTTGGATTATAATGAGATTTTATATGTTCAGCACCAAGTTATAGTCCCTTGGTGTTTTCATGATAATCATATAAGGTATTTTCATGCTTTTAAGTGGTATGTGCCCCCGATTCTGACCAAGATGTATTGTGATTTGTGAAGAATGTATTGGTGGCCTATAATGAAGATATATATAATGGGTTGTATTTCTTGATGCTCCACCTTTTTTAGGATAAGGCTGATCATAAATGACTTGTTATTCTTCTATAGACATTATCCATTATATAATGTAAGTAGGATGATGTAATGATAAACTTTCAGATCGGGTTTCTGAGTATTCCTAATGTTTTGATAATATTTTTTTCATCGCAGATCGGTTGATGAAATTTCCCATTTCATACTAATTAAGGAGAATTATTTAGTGGATGATCTTGGTTTGTTTTATGTAATATTCCAAAACACGTACTCCCAAATTTAGTGCTAAAAATATAATATTTACATTTATGGATTTGATGCCGATAAACATGACATAATTTTATCCATCCGAAACATATAAAATCAAACTGATATATTACATGACTTATATACCAAAAGACATTTTAGGTTTATATTTTTTTGATAATTATAAGAAAATCTTTCAAATTAATTATTTCCAAATACTGTCTATTATTTCTAGAAAACAAGTTCTTTATAAATACATACTTTCTTCATTCAAGGTAATTTCTACACTAAAACTTTAGCATTATTATCTTTTCCTATAATACTTAAGACCTACGAAAAATAAATTGAAAATTTGGGATAAGAAGAAAAGATATTAGTAGGAGACAAATAAAAGAATTAAGGAATTTTATTTTTACATTTTAAAACCATGATGCCTTATAATAGAGTTTTTACTTTAATATTAAACAATTTGAGATCATGTAATTGTTTAATTACACATAAAATCAGCTTCTATATGATTATTTTTTATAAAACATTTTACAATAAAACATAAATGAAAAATCATAATCACAAGGGTTTATTAGAAAACATTATAACCCTTTAAAATCACATTCTTAAAAACATATGTTTTCACCCAAAGTGAGTAATCATTATTTTAAAACAAAATATCATTAGCTTACCATATGAAATTTTAATATTTCTATAAAAACGCATTAAAAAGATTTAAAAAATTATTATAGGTTAAATGGGGCATCAGTTTCTTATAACTCTTAAAATCACTCTTATAAATGGAATAACCAACTAAGTAAATTCCAATAATCTCTTAAGATAAACCTATAATTAGTTAAATCCATCCCTATACCCAAAGCATTAGAGAGATTTTTTGGGATCACCCATCAACATGAGCTATATAAGGAACACCAGTCATGATAAATAATTTCCAAGAATCATAACAGAATCATAACACCTTTAATATTTCATTTCTATCATCATACTAAAAAATATATAATTTTTTACCCATAAGAAAAATATTATCAGATATTGATATAATAATTTCCTTTAAAATAAAATTTTTGAAAATAAAACACCTAGTACAATGGGAAGGAGGGTTTTTATTTGAATAAAACCTGGAATATTATAAAGGAATCCCAATATAAAATAATAGTTATAGTTGTGGGAAATGATTTCAATGTCCGATATAAGACATTATTTTTTTCATTTTCTAAATAAAATTAAATATTTCCATATAATTTTTTTAAAAGGATTCATTTTGAATACCTTTGAAAGAAATTGATAGTCAGTGTAGGACACTCAACATGGGGGTGAATTAAGTTCCTATTAAAATTTCTATTTAAAGTTCCCAAAAATTTAAAAGTTAATTGACCATTTACAGAGTAGTGAATTTATAAGAGCTTGACTATTCAATTAATTTCTCAAATGAATTATTATTTCTCATTTATATCAATAGGATAATTAATACAACTTTTTAAACTAACCTAACAAGTAAATACTATTATAAACACTTTCTAAGACTAACTATCAGAGATCAATTTATTTTTTTGAAATACTTGATAAAACAGAGTAATCCTAAAATTAAAAACAAATCATAAATGAAAAAGAGGTTCAGTGTCAAGAATATACCTAAACCTCTCCACTTGGTGATCACCTACCACCAAGTTGTTTAAAATAATAAACAGTTTGATCCACACCCTGGATCAGGGTTTAAAATAGCACACGGGTTGTCCAGGTCACAATACCACTACCACATTTCTTTGTGGGTACAGCCTACTAGGTCACACAAGGGCCACATCTATACTTATCAGTGGGAGTAAAAAATGTTAATAAGTTAATATTGGAAGGATAACTTGTATCCTTTAGTTTGATATAAGAGACAGTGTGTGCTTTTCAAACAGATGCACACACTACTGAAACGTATGTAAAAAATGCACACAATAGATCAAATAAATACGAGAAATGATTTAGAAGGCTTTATGTGTCTTTAGATGCAACTAAGGACTCTTCAGATGTAGCTAAGATGAGGTTTGGGTCATCTTCTGGAAGTTTACACAAAAACAGAGTGTCGTATTGTGGCTTCCAGGTAGATTTATGGTTCAAAAGGTATATTCTTCTACTTATTTGATATTCTAAAGTAGTGTGAAAATTCAGTTTACATCTCTATTTAGATTGACTCATGTGTTCTTCCTTTTGTTCTTGAGTTCACAATGGGAGCATGAGATTTACATATTTTCTTATGTATGTCTCACACATGGGCATGCCCCACGTCTCTTCTGTATATTGAATCTCTCTTCAAAAATGATTTTTATTCTTGAGTCCCAACAAAGATAATGTTCGTTACACGTGCATAGATTCATCATACCTTGTACTATCTGCTAATTGTCCAATACAATATTATTAAATATGTCAGTATAATTAAATGAATCAAATATGACCGTCAGAAATTATAACGAACCATACTTTACATACATTGTTAATACTTCGAAATTGAAGCACACTTATTACAACATATGACAAAACCACAAAGGATCGTATAGGTATAGTGTCTTTAGAAACTGGGAAACATAAACAACTGGTTCATAAATCTTCTACAGTGTCTCCCATTTATTTCATCATATCTAGGGTCCCTTTTATCATATTCTACTTAATATCCATCTTCCTGACCTGGGGAAAAGAAAACATAAAAGGGTGAGCTCAAATGCTCAGCAAGGGCAAATAAAGGAAATAAAAATCATATCATATCTTTATGAAAATCAAAACCTGCAAAAGAGATCATAATATCTTAACATGGAATAAATCATAGAAGTGAAAATGAGATCCCCATAATCATAACATAAAACTTGAAACTTTGTGGCATGCACACATAATCATGGAAAATCATTTCTTGTTAGTCATGACTCATTGCCAAGACTATCTTAGTGGACAAAGTCCCTTTCTGAACCGAGTTCACTCCTCGTTTCAGTCATGTATCACTGAACCGAAATAACCTTCCATTCCAGCCATGTCTATCTCATGAGATATAAAATCTTTACCCAATGCATTGGAGGGAGATATAGGTCCCACCCATCTTATAATGAATCCTTTCTTATGTGTGCCACATAATCATAAACCACACATCATAGCGTAACCCATGTAATAAAATGGAATTCTTAAACAACATGACATCATAAAACAATTCATATAAGATAAAGGAATTCATAAAAATATTTCCATCACAACATAATCAAACCAATGTAATAATAGGGATAAAAACAGAACCCTTTTATTATCTTAGATGGAAAATAATTTTGATAAAATACTTGAAATCCATTCTTGAGGAAAACATCCTTTCTACTTCAAAAACATTTTCCTTTCTTAACATGTCTTACAATTTAAAACTAAAAGAAGTTGATTAAAAATAATCTTGAAAACTTGTAAAGGAATATTCTTGGAAATAATGTTTTAAAAATCCATTCATGTCGTATAAGTTAAAAAAAAACATTCTTCGTACTTTTGTCGGAAAAGTCAAAAAGTACCTCGTACGAAAAACGACAAAAGATTCCTTTCATACATATTACTAAAAACTCACCGAAGGGTAAAAATGGATTTAAACAATTGTAGGTGGATGGAAATAATATTACATATTGATGAAACATGGATGTGGATGATAAAATACACCCCAATAAATACTTACGAATAAACAATCTCGGATAAAAATGAGATTGTGATATTTCCCTTACCTTAGGTCCAATTTGCTTTGTACGTGTCTGAAGCTCCTGTATAATGGTTTAAATAATGTTATTGACTTATTCCAGAATCATACATATTGATATGAGATCATATATGGTCATATTATTAGCTTCTTGTTAGTAATATTTCATTGTTACTTGTTACTCGGGTCTTTATAACTTTTTGTTCTTATGCGTGTTTTGTCGAATAAATTCTTATTCTTATCTTTAGGTTATAGATAATTCAATTTCAGAATGGTATTAGTGTAGTATATACCATATTCATTCATTCAATTCATTTATATAATCATTATGAAATGAAGATCATGTAGAACGAGTCACATCACATCGTGGAGACGGTATTCCGTACGTACGCACGAGTGATGATATCGTTCCTATGATCGTGGAATTGTATTGGAGTATATATATATATTATTTCAGTATCAATATTACTTAATAATAATCATATATAGTTACTCATTACACCATTATACCCATCCTTGTAAGGTGATGGTGGAAAATAGATTACACCACAGCGTGGAGACGGTATTCCGTACGTACGCACGCGCGGTGATTTCATTTTTCCGTAGGATGGATAGAAGGTGAATTCGGGTTGTTTCATATTTATAATAACATATCAGTATGTAAGTAATACTTATGTTGTTACTTTATCATGAAACAACTAAAGAAGAAGAAGTTGAAGAAGAAAGAAATTGAAAAGATCGGTAATGGATATTACCTCTTCTTTGGAACGCCTCTTTGAATCCTCCACTTAAGGAACTAAGATTGGTCTTTGTAGAAGACCAGGACCTCTAGGATTATTCTAGGGAAGTGGAGAGGAGAAAATGGCAGGGGTTGGCCGAGCTTGAGTGCTCAAATTGGTGTGAGGAGGAGGGGGAGGAGGTGCCCTTTTATAAGGGAGGAGAGGGGCACCTTAGGAATATCTCAAAATATTATTTTATATTAAAGTCAAAATCGGTTTATAATGGTTCCAAAGGGTCTTATTTCGAAGCTAAAGTGGGGATGGGTCGAAATACTATCAACCAATAGGATTTAGACAAGTTTAGGGTATTATTTTAACCTTATCAATTAGATTTAACTCTAAGTTAATTAATTTAACTTTTACCGTGTCTTTTTGTTTTCTTTCACTATATGGTTAATACACTTACTATAACATGCCAAACGAACCCCAAATTGTTTATTATTAATATATATATCCTTATCTAAGTCCTTTTGCCGAACCGTAGATTTTTAGGAATAAAATAACAATTAATAATATAATATTTGATTTAAAAACTATTTTGTGTCAATTTTGACACTATTTGATATATGATTTTTGTGAAAGTCATAACAGAATTATATGTTCGATACAAGTTAATTAAATCATTAATAATATATCATAGTGACCTAGAAAATTAGTGGAATTCATAAAAAGTCTCAAATTACATTTATTTTGGTATTTATATTATCAATTTTGTCAATATTTCATTAATAAGATAATTACTGCATCATCTTTGTGTCATAATTAAATTAACTTATTTGATGTCTAAAAATTACAAATAAAATACCATCATGTAGGAAAGCTTTTTAGCTTTCTAATGAATATTTATAATCGAATTTATCTTATGTATAACCCTATATTAAAAATGATTTACTTATTAAACTTTGATTTTAACTATTTTAACCCTTCTTTAAATAAATTAATAATAAATGTCCTAATCTAATCCAAGTGGGCCTAAATGGTCATATGTTATTCCTAAGTTTGTTTTTGGTCGAATTACACTTGTCCAATAGAATTAGGACTTGTGTTAGGGTAATATTAATATCATATTTACCCTTAGTTACCCTATTTACTATTAACCGCGGTAAAAAAAGTAAAAAGTTACTATTCACCAAAAAATTATTTTCATCTCATTGAACCACATTTTAGTCCTTGATATTAACCGTGTTTCTCGGATTTTTGAAATTCCATTCACAGAAGCGGTAAAATTAAGTTTTATGCAAAATTCAGTTTTTAACCTACCACTTAGTGGTTTCACTATTCATCAAAAATTGAAAGTTTCCAGAAAAATACCAAAATTTCACCCTAGGCTAATTTCGATATTCTGAGTCCAAAAATGAAGTCCATTTTGAAAAATAAAATTTATAAAATTTCAAAAAGTGGTTATTACTATTCATAACGGCTAGTTTTTATAGCATATTGTTGTTTAGTGAAACTCGGTATTGCGTACGACGCAAGCTATCGAGGAAGGTCGCGATTGCGTGTAAAGCAAGCCAAGAAAGTGTTGTGTAGAAAAAGATTCCTTTGATGATAACATAAAAGTCTCGGGTGTTACATTCTACCCCCCTTAAAAAGAATTTCGCCCTCGAAATTCGTCACTTTGCAATAAACAAATGAGGATACTTCTCCCTCATCATATCCTCAAGCTCCCATGTAGCTTCTTAAAGTTGGTGGTTTCTCCATAAAACTTTCACCAAGCGAGTGATCTTGATTCGTAGGACTTTTTCGCTACGATCCAGAATCTCTATCGGCTGTTCTTCATAAGAAAGATCTTGCTCCAGCGGTACAACTTCTGAGCTGAGTACATGTGAAGGATCTGGTATGTACTTTCTCAGGAGAGATACGTGGAACACATCGTGAACTTGAGAGAGATTCGGTGGAAGCTCCAATCGGTAAGCTACCTTCCCAACACGATCCAGTATTTCAAAAGGACCGATATATCTAGGGCTCAACTTCCCCTTCTTTCCAAATCTCATAACCCTCTTCCAGGGAGATATTCGTAAGAACACTTTATCACCCACTTCAAACTCTAGGTCTTTTCTTCGGTTGTCGGCATAACTTTTCTGTCGACTCTGAGCTTCTCTTATGTGTTGTTGAATAGATCTGACCTTTTCTGCCATTTCATCAGCGAGATCGGGTCCTAATAGCTTTCTTTCCCCAACTTCATCCCAGCAAGTTGGAGTCCTGCATTTCTTTCCATAGAGAGCTTCATAAGGAGCCATCTGAATACTGGAGTGAAAGCTATTATTATAAGAAAATTCTACCAAAGGCAGGTGTTGATCCCAACCTCCTTTGAAATCCATAGAGCAAGCTCTCAACATATCTTCTAGGGTTTGAATTGTTCTCTCAGACTGACCGTCTGTCTGGGGATGATAAGCAGTGCTGAAACTCAACTCTGTATCCAGAGTATGCTGAAGACTTCGCCAGAACTTCGAGGTAAATCTCGGATCTCGATCAGATATAATAGAAAGTGGTACTCCATGCAATCTTACCACTTCCTTTACATATATCCTGGCAAGCTGATCTAGAGAGAAATCCTCTCTAATAGCAATGAAGTGTGCAGACTTTGTAAGACGATCAACTATGACCCAGATAGCATTATTGCCTTTGGATTTTTTAGGAAGTCCTGTGACAAAGTCCATAGTGATGTTTTCCCATTTCCATCCGGGTATGGGTAATGGTTGTAACATCCCCTTAGACTTTTGTCTCTCAGCTTTAACTTGTTGACAAACCAAGCATCGAGAGACATATTCAGCAACATCTCTTTTCATGCCATCCCACCAGAAGTACTCTTTCAGGTCCCTATACATCTTCATGCTTCCAGGATGAATAGAGAATGATGAACTATGAGCCTCATCCAGCAGCTCATTCTTTAATTCGGGGATGGGAGGAATGCAAACCCGATTCCTGAACTTTATTATCCCATCACAATCAAGGTTGAATTCAGGAACATTTCTCACCTTCTTTTGTAACTCGACATCTTCTTTCTGTGCCTCTTTAATCTTCACATGTATAGATGGTTGAACATTCATTTGAGAAAGATAAGATTTTTCCCTTTCCATTATAATTCCAAGATCCATCCTTTGTAAATCCATAAATATTGGATCTTTTGTGATCCTCATCATGGATAAACTAGCATGGTCTTGTCGACTTAATGCATCTGCCACCTTGTTTGCTTTCCCAGGGTGGTAATGGATTGAGCAGTCATAATCCTTAATCAGCTCCAACCATCTTCTTTGACGCATATTCAACTCCTTTTGTGTGAAAATATACTTTAAACATTTATGATCAGTATAAATATCACACCTTTCACCATAAAGGTAATGCCTCCAAATCTTTAATGCAAAGATTACCGCAGCCAACTCCAAATCATGTGTTGGGTAATTTTGCTCATGGATTTTCAACTGTCGTGAGGAATAAGCTATCACCATATCATTTTGCATAAGAACACACCCCAATCCCTTCTTGGATGCATCACTGTAGATCACAAACCTTTCTCCACTACAAGGCAGTGTGAGCACAGGTGCACTGGATAACCTTCTTTTCAACTCCTTGAAATTCTCTTCACATTCCTCTGTCCAGACAAACTTAACTCCTTTCCGAGTCAACTTGGTGAGTGGATTAGATAATCGTGAAAAATCTTTTACAAAACGTCGATAATATCCAGCCAAACCAAGAAAACTTCGGATCTCAGTTACTGTTGTTGGTCTTGACCATCTTTCGATAACCTCTGTTTTTGCTGGATCCACAGATATCCCCTCTTTTGAGATTATATGACCCAAAAATGCAACTTTCTGAAGCCAAAATTCACACTTGGTAAATTTGGCATAAAGCTTCTCCTTTCTCAGGGTCTTCAATATAATTCTCAAGTGATCTTCATGCTCTTACTTGCTCTTTGAATAGACAAGAATATCGTCTATAAAGACTACCACAAATTGATCAAGATAGTCTCTAAAGACTCTATTCATTAGATCCATGAAGATAGCAGGGGCATTAGTAAGCCCAAATGGCATCACTATAAATTCATAGTGTCCATACCTTGTACGGAAAGCCGTCTTTGGTATATCCTCCCTTTTGACCCTTAATTGATGATACCCTGAACGAAGATCAATCTTGGAAAAGTATTGAGCTCCGCGTAGTTGGTCAAATAAGTCATCAATGCATGGGAGAGGATATTTGTTCTTGATAGTGATCTTGTTAAGTTCTCGATAATCAATGCAGACTCTCATTGATCCATCTTTCTTCTTAACAAATAGAACAGGTGATCCCCAAGGTGACGCACTAGGGCGTATGAATCCCTTATCAAGATTCTCTTGGAGTTGCTTCTTCAATTCCTGCAACTCAATTGGGGCCATTCTATAAGGTGTCTTTGAAATAGGCAAAGAACCCGGTACGAGTTCTATTGAAAACTCAACTTCACGATTTGGTGGAAGACCCGGCAATTCCTCCGGAAAGACATCATCAAACTCCCGTACAATGGGCATATTCTTAATCGTGAGTTTCTCGCCAACCATTTGAGATAAATAACCTTCATTTAGTGGAATCAATACCCATAAGATGGAAGAAATTTCCACTGGAAGGTTATGTTCATCCTTGCATTGATAGACGATCGTAGATTGATCTGGAATATGAAATGTGACTTCCCTTCTTTGGCAATCGATATGAGCTCCATGTAGAGAAAGCCAATCCATGCCAAGAATCACATCAAATTCTACTAAAGGAAGGATCACAAGATTTGCAGGAAGCACTTTCCCACAAACTTCGATCGGAGAAGAATTATAAACTTTTGATGCGATTGATGTGCCATTAGGTGTTGTCATAGCTAACTCAACATCTAATTGTTGAGGTAATATGGTGATACCCTTAGAAAAGTCTTCAGAAATAAAAGAGTGGGAGGATCCAGAATCAAATAAAACATTTGCTACTTTAGAGTGGATGGTAAGTGTACCTTTCACCACATCGTTATCGTACTCCACATCGCTGATAGAAATTGCATGTGACTTTCCTTTGTCTTTAGCCTTAAGAGTTTGTTGACGTCGACCATCATCATCAACCCTTGGATTTGGGCATTGATTGGCATAATGCCCCATCTCCTTACACTTGAAACATTGAAGTGTAGTAGGTTCATTCTGTGTATCCCTTCCTTTGCTTGCATCATTAGACATCTTCTTCCCATTATCACGGCATTCAAATGCCCGATGACCTTCCTTTCCACATTTAAAACATTTACTTGTCCCTTTAAGACAACTCCCTCCATGTTTCTTTCCACACTTTGAGCATAAGGGAAAGTTCATCTTCTTTTCCGTGTGCTCTTTAGATTTTTCTTTGAATTCCATCTTCCTCTTCTTATCAAACCCATGTGACTGATGGGTTACTCCAATCTCCATCTCGACTTTGAGAGCACATCGAACGATTTCCTCGTAGCTATTGAAGTCCCTTATGGCTAACGCCCTTCGAAGACTTGGTTTTAAGCCACTAAAGAATCGATCGATCTTACTCTCAGGTTGGATAATAATACCAGAAGCGTACCTTGCAAGTCTTGTAAAATTTGCTTCATAGGTACTAAAAGATTCATCATCCCTTTGCTTCAGTTCAAGGAACTCTTTCTCCATCTTTGTTCGGAGAATACGAGGGAAGTACTTATTGAAAAATAAGTTCTTGAACTCGTCCCATTCCATTGACTCAATTTCATCCCTTTGCCTCGTATTCTTAACAAGATTCCACCATTGATCCGCATCTCCTTCCAAACGATACACTGCTAGGATGACTTTATCATGCTCAGAACATTGAAGAACTGAAAATATCTTTTCAGTAGTACTAATCCATTGTTCAGAAACTAATGGATCAGTAGACCCGCTGAAAGATGTTGGACGCTGCCTCATGAAGGATTCAACAGAATGTTGCTCCCTCCTTTGTTCGTTTGGAAATCCTGCATGATTCATAGCTTGAGAAAGTTGTGTGAGCATGGCTACAAGATTTTTAATTCCAGCTCCCATATCGTTTGTTTGCTCAGGGGGACAATCATTGCATTGCCCATCGCATTCCGCATTAACACGGTTCCTTCGGGTTCCAGCCATTGACTAAAACCAAGAAGAATAGTGTGAGCAACACTAATTATAATAGGAAACCACATAATTCAAGAATAAAATTTTCATGCTTAAGGTCTTATCCTAGGTTATTCAAGGCCATTTCTAAAACACTAAGATTGTGTTCTATGCTTAGACTTATCCTTAGGGTTCTTACTAAGGCTTTCACATCCTAGTTTCCAAAGGTTGACTATACCTTTCCTCTGATACCAACTATAACGACCCATACTTTACATACATTGTTAATACTTCGAAATTGAAGCACACTTATTACAACATATGACAAAACCACAAAGGATCGTATAGGTATAGTGTCTTTAGAAACTGGGAAACATAAACAACTGGTTCATAAATCTTCTACAGTGTCTCCCATTTATTTCATCATATCTAGGGTCCCTTTTAGCATATTCTACTTAATATCCATCTTCCTGACCTGGGGAAAAGAAAACATAAAAGGGTGAGCTCAAATGCTCAGCAAGGGCAAATAAAGGAAATAAAAATCATATCATATCTTTATGAAAATCAAAACCTGCAAAAGAGATCATAATATCTTAACATGGAATAAATCATAGAAGTGAAAATGAGATCCCCATAATCATAACATAAAACTTGAAACTTTGTGGCATGCACACATAATCATGGAAAATCATTTCTTGTTAGTCATGACTCATTGCCAAGACTATCTTAGTGGACAAAGTCCCTTTCTGAACCGAGTTCACTCCTCGTTTCAGTCATGTATCACTGAACCGAAATAACCTTCCGTTCCAGCCATGTCTATCTCATGAGATATAAAATCTTTACCCAATGCATTGGAGGGAGATATAGGTCCCACCCATCTTATAATGAATCCTTTCTTATGTGTGCCACATAATCATAAACCATACATCATAGCGTAACCCATGTAATAAAATGGAATTCTTAAACAACATGACATCATAAAACAATTCATATAAGATAAAGGAATTCATAAAAATATTTCCATCACAACATAATCAAACCAATGTAATAATAGGGATAAAAACAGAACCCTTTTATTATCTTAGATGGAAAATAATTTTGATAAAATACTTGAAATCCATTCTTGAGGAAAACATCCTTTCTACTTCAAAAACATTTTCCTTTCTTAACATGTCTTACAATTTAAAACTAAAAGAAGTTGATTAAAAATAAACTTTAAAACTTGTAAAGGAAGATTCTTGGAAATAATGTTTTAAAAATCCATTCATGCCGTATAAGTTAAAAAAACATTCTTCGTACTTTTGTCGGAAAAGTCAAAAAGTACCTCGTACGAAAAACGACAAAAGATTCCTTTCATGCATATTACTAAAAACTCACCGAAGGGTAAAAATGGATTTAAACAATTGTAGGTGGATGGAAATAATATTACATATTGATGAAACATGGATGTGGATGATAAAATACACCCCAGTAAATACTTACGAATAAACAATCTCGGATAAAAATGAGATTGTGATATTTCCCTTACCTTAGGTCCAATTTGCTTTGTACGTGTCCGAAGCTCCTGTATAATGGTTTAAATAATGTTATTGACTTATTCCAGAATAATACATATTGATATGAGATCATATATGGTCATATTATTAGCTTCTTGTTAGTAATATTTCATTGTTACTTGTTACTCGGGTCTTTATAACTTTTTGTTCTTATGCGTGTTTTGTCGAATAAATTCTTATTCTTATCTTTAGGTTATAGATAATTCATTTCCAGAATGGTATTAGTGTAGTATATACCATATTCATTCATTCAATTCATTTATATAATCATTATGAAATGAAGATCATGTAGAACGAGTCGCATCACATCGTGGAGACGGTATTCCGTACGTACGCACGAGTGATGATATCGTTCCTATGATCGTGGAATTGTATTGGAGTATATATATATATTATTTCAGTATCAATATTACTTAATAATAATCATATATAGTTACTCATTACACCATTATACCCATCCTTGTAAGGTGATGGTGGAAAATAGATTACACCACAGCGTGGAGACGGTATTCCGTACGTACGCACGCGCGGTGATTTCATTTTTCCGTAGGATGGATAGAAGGTGAATTAGGGTTGTTTCATATTTATAATAACATATCAGTATGTAAGTAATACTGATGTTGTTACTTTATCATGAAACAACTAAAGAAGAAGAAGTTGATGAAGAAAGAAATTGAAAAGATCGGTAATGGATATTACCTCTTCTTTGGAACGCCTCTTTGAATCCTCCACTTAAGGAACTAAGATTGGTCTTTGGAGAAGACCAGGACCTCTAGGATTATTCTAGGGAAGTGGAGAGGAGAAAATGGCAGGGGTTGGCCGAGCTTGAGTGCTCAAATTGGTGTGAGGAGGAGGGGGAGGAGGTGCCCTTTTATAAGGGAGGAGAGGGGCACCTTAGGAATATCTCAAAATATTATTTTATATTAAAGTCAAAATCGGTTTATAATGGTTCCAAAGGGTCTTATTTCGAAGCTAAAGTGGGGATGGGTCGAAATCCTATCAACCAATAGGATTTAGACAAGTTTAGGGTATTATTTTAACCTTATCAATTAGATTTAACTCTAAGTTAATTAATTTAACTTTTACCGTGTCTTTTTGTTTTCTTTCACTATATGGTTAATACACTTACTATAACATGCCAAACGAACCCCAAATTGTTTATTATTAATATATATATCCTTATCTAAGTCATTTGGCCGAACCTTAGATTTTTAGGAATAAAATAACAATTAATAATATAATATTTGATTTAAAAACTATTTTGTGTCAATTTTGACACTATTTGATATATGATTTTTGTGAAAGTCATAACAGAATTATATGTTCGAACCAAGTTAATTAAATCATTAATAATATATCATAGTAACCTAGAAAATTAGTGGAATTCATAAAAAGTCTCAAATTACATTTATTTTTGTTTTTATATTATCAATTTTGTCAATATTTCATTAATAAGATAATTACTACATCATCTTTGTGTCATAATTAAATTAAATTATTTGATGTCTAAAAATTAAAAATAAATTACCATCATGTAGGAAATCGTTTTAGCTTTCTAATGAATATTTATAATCGAATTTATCTTATGTATAACCCTATATTACAAATTATTTACTTATTAAACTTTGATTTTAACTATTTTAACCCTTCTTTAAATAAATTAATAATAAATGTCCTAATCTAATCCAAGTGGGCCTAAATGGTCATATTTTATTCCTAAGTTTGTTTTTGGTCGAATTACACTTGTCCAATAGAATTAGGACATGTGTTAGGGTAATATTAATATCATATTTACCCTTAGTTACCCTATTTACTATTAACCGCGGTAAAAAAAGTAAAAAGTTACTATTCACCAAAAAATTATTTTCATCTCATTGAACCACATTTTAGTCCTTGATATTAACCGTGTCTCTCGGATTTTTGAAATTCCATTCACAGAAGCGGTAAAATTATGTTTTATTCAAAATTCAGTTTTTAACCTACCACTTAGTGGTTTCACTATTCATCAAAAATTGAAAGTTTTCAGAAAAATACCAAAATTTCACCCTAGGCTAATTTCGATATTCTGAGTCCAAAAATGAAGTCCATTTTGAAAAATAAAATTTATAAAATTTCAAAAAGTGGTTATTACTATTCATAACGGCTAGTTTTAATAGCATATTGTTGTTTAGTGAAACTCGGTATTGCGTACGACGCAAGCTATCGAGGAAGGTCGCGATTGCGTGTAAAGCAAGCCAAGCAAGTGTTGTGTAGAAAAAGATTCCTTTGATGATAACATAAAAGTCTCGGGTGTTACAGAAATAATTTTAATAAATTAAAATTTAAACAATCTATAGGTAACAACATTATTGGTGAGATAATATATCAGTGAGATATCAGTCGGTGAATCCTCTGTCAGTATCTCATTCTGTAGGTGACACAACCCATTATTATTTCATTCAATGATTCTTGAAATACATCGGTGATTCATTTTAACTATCAGGGAGTCCTTGCGTCTATATCACCAAGCATCGGTATGTCACTTGCACTGAGGGTAGGTTTATTGCATTAGTAGGTCGTCTGCGTCAGTGAGTCATATGAATCGGTAGGTATTTTGTCTATTGGTGAGTCATATGCATCGGTAGGTCATCTGTTTTTTGGTGAGTCATATGCATTGGTAAGTCATTTATCCTTCAGTGATTCATATGCATTAGTAAGTCATTTATCTGTCGATGTATTAGTTCTTCTATCACATTAAGTGACTCATACATAGATAAGTTTAGATGTTATTTTTGTCTTAGAGTACATATATGTTAGAAAGTGTTAAAACCTATAATTACACAAAGATAATTATTTATAATCTTGTTTAAATTAAACAAATATAATTAGTTAAATGACTGAAATGATCTGATATACAAGATAATATTTGACATAATACAGGATCTGTCATAGGGTAAGATATATGTTAATATATGATTTGTGATAATTGAAACCATTATAGTTAGACATAGTGGAAAACAATATCCTCTGGGCCAAAAATACACCCCTTTTGATGATCACAAAGCATGGAATTATTAAGTACCATTAGAGAATCATTAAAGTAAACAATCCGATTATTATCTCCCATAAAGATGAATAAGATAAAAAATAATTATGTGAAGTTAAATGTATCAAAGAAGCATAAAAAATAATAATTCATAAACAAATAATAATGATTAATAATATTCTCCCCTTTGGGATTAGCAGAAAGTGGAAGGTTAAAAACGAGAACACAAAAATTGAAATAGTGAATGGGCAATCATAATCAAATTACAATGGAAGAGAAAAATTACAAGCACTCAATCCTATCCAAAATAATGTCTTAAAACTACTTATTAGGGTCAAGGGGTGCCTTCCCATAACCAGATGGATCAATGGTCAGTTTGGTAGGTGGTAGATGAGAAACAGGAGCATCTGAATAAATTTTTAGTAGAGGTAAGGGAATTCGTGCTAGAACGATTGGTTCCACATTTGGTTTGTGTTGGGATAACACCCAAGGTGGAAATTTGCATATGAAAACAATTCATATTTGGGTCAAGGATTGATTAACCGACATTGGATTGGAATTCCTTGGTAGTGCATAGTGAATAGAAGTAGAAGCTTAGACAATAATGGTTTCACTCTGAACATGGAGATATGGTTTCAATAGACTAATAATGTCCTCAATGATTTCTCCTCCATAATTCATTTTCTTTTAGAATTCATCCTTGTTCTCTAACAATTTATCCAATAGAAGAGTAAAGTCCTTCAATTTCTTGACCTGTTCTTCAAAATCATTTTTAACTGGGGGAAAAGTCAAATTTTCTACCAAATACATAAAATGACTTATCAAATGGTGCTTGGAGTAAATCTTGGATAAATACGAATTTATTCTCTTTTTAAGCTCTTCATGAATGGAAAATTCTTTCTTAGTATATAATCTGGCCATATCATGCACACGATCACTATTCTTCTAAATATTTTCTAGGATTCCCAAGCTAGAGGTATCAAATAGAGCATTAATCTCTTCTTTTACAACAGTTTGGATTTCCTTAGTATCCAGAGTTTGAGAGGACTGACCAGATGTGGAAGGAATAACAATATCAGTTGAGGTTAAAGCATATTGAACAATTTCGTTTACTTCATTTATTAGTTTTTGAAAAATTTGGAACTTTAAGATGAGATACAAGATCTTTAAGTCATTTCATGATAGTATCCATTGTATTCTTTTACTCAGTGGTTAAAAAATTGATGCTAATAGTTAATTTCTTCATTTCATTCCCATGTTTTGTGTTTCTTTCCATAATGGTTTCAATAGTTGTAATCAAATTTGTCTGAATTTCTTTTATCACCATATGTGAAACTGATCCAACATCTGCTTGTGATGTACTTGCTGAGACAATAGTAGAACTAGAAGTTCCAGTTTTCCTTACAGCTTTAACCATAGACCCGATAGATTTCAATTTATCAGTCATCTTGGTGTTCTATCTCATGTATTTATCAATCTCATGTATCATCTGAGTTTGTACTGAATGTATTACTGATGAACATATATTTTCCTTGAATTCTTCCAATTCATCCTTAGTGACAGAGTCACTAAAAAGGATATCAGCCACCAGTTCTCTTACAGCAGGTATAAATACTTCATTAGATGAATCTTCAAAATCTAATCCTAGTGGAACATACACAATATTCATTTCCCATTAAACCATTACATCATTATCTGGATGAGTGAGGGTGTCTAGCCTTACACTTCCATGTTGATTCTCTTCTTAATCTTTATATTCTCTCCCATGAGTATCCTCCTCAATCTGATATTTCTTTACTGGTTGATCATCTTCAGTAAGATTTTTTCTTCTTTCATAAACCAAATGAGGTACATGAATTTCTTGACATTACACTTTAACAAAAACTTCGGAATTTTATCCCACTTCAACAACAACTTCAGGAGGTTCTTCCAACCGAGCCTGATCTGTAACTTCAATCATTTCAACATCATTACCTTGATCATTATTATGATGGTAATTATCACATACCTTACATTCATCATCATCATGTCCAGATACATTTTCTTCATTTGTATTTTTATCACCATCTTCTTCTTCTTCACTACCCCATCCACTTTCACCATCTTCAATTTATTCTTCTTCTTCAGATCCACTAGATCTACTTACATATTCCACACTTTATGATACTTCAGTCTCCTCATCACCATTATCTTCAAGTGTGGGCTCATCAGAGGCTATGTTAAGTGGTGGACTAGGATGTCCAAAGGAAAAACCCTTGTGAGGTTTAGTTGTGTCAGGATCAGTCTTATCATCAAAAGGTTATCCCTGATCTCTCACTGGAGTGACCGCTTCTTCTTCTTCTAAAGAGTAGAGAGCTTTCTCATTTGGTCAGAGACAAGGATCAGCCACATTCTTAGGTAAATTTGGATAATCAACTAGATTGAACTATTCATAGGGCTTTTCTTCATCTCCAAACCATTCTCACTTCCATTGGTTCTATTTGATTTTAATCCTTTTAAAAATATATCTAGTGAGGTAGATCTAAATGCACTCATACACAACTTATTCACATTTATCTACACAACCATTTTATTTTCCCATAGCTGATATCATCCTTGGATAGATCATGGAATTAGTTTTTCAGGAAGGTTTGATCATATTCTTCATGTGCACAACTAGTTATCTACCAAAATTTACTTTGATCCCTTTTCTTAGTAGATAAACCAAGTTGACATCTTGATAATTTAGAGAAGCAAAGTCCCATTTCCTTGCACGGATTTTATGCTAGATAAACTTATAAAAGAATCTAAACTATCCATTTCACTCTGTAGAAATGGGTCTTCTATGCTCATCATTATTAGTAAGCTCATTTAATGTTATCTCAAAGATAAACACATCGCTATCATGTAGATATGTACGTTGATAATCATCAAATACAACTTCATAAGAAAATTTAAGACAATCATCCCAATGAATTAAAGAGAAATTGTTTTTCTTTCCATTTACTAGGGATTTTATCCAGGTGACATCACTTCCTTCCAATAGAAACTCCATATTCATGTTAAATTCATGAACTTGATTTGGGTAAAATCGTTGTTAAATATTTGTGAATCACTCAAGCCAACCTTGATCTTGCAGTACATTGATCAATAGATACATTCTTTTTAATATCCATTATGAAAGAACATATTTTTATAGAGATATAACATGATTTTATAGAGTAGGATTTATGGGCGCTGAATATTTTCTTGATTCACCTTCTATTTTTAAAAGCACGAGACTCGCCATCATCCTGTTCTAACTTCACACGCGCCATTACAATCTATTTTGTTTGATGGTTAGAAGATGAATGTTCGGGGGTGAAGAGAGGGAAACAGGCTAAAGAGTGTAGAGGTAAATGAGTAGAGTGGAATGATTCAAATTTATATCATTTAGTGTTTTTGGAATTAAAAAATCATGAAATCATTAAGAGAGTTCAACAAAATTAATGAAACCATGTCATTTTGATACAAAAATAAAATTTATAAAAATAGCGAGTCATCAGTGTTGACATGAAATATTTTTCATAACAGTAATAGTGTCAGTATCACAACTGTGATGGCATGACATAGCGTCAGTGTCAGCATGAAAACTATGACGGTATCACAACTGTGTCGGCATGACATAGCATCAGTGTTGGCATGAAAATTTTACATAAAAATTTCAAAGTAATAATAAAAAAAGGTTATATATATTGATCATTCCTAACTCATGTCTGATTTAATTCATTATTTAAGAGTTTGATGGCATAGTGAATATGTCAACAAGATAATATTCAACTACAATAAATTCTAAAGTGATATCACCCTTTTGATAATGATGTCTCAAAAGGTGATGTATTACATCAATATGTTTTGTTCTGGATTGAGAAAATGGGTTCTTAGAAATTTTAATAGAATTTTTATTGTCACAATTTATAGGTACATGTCTAAATTGACATCCACAGTCTAGAAGAGTGTGTTTCACCCAAATAATATGAGCACAACCACTACCAGTAGCTATGTATTCAGCTTCGGCAGTAGATAATTAAAAAAAATTGTTACTTACTACACTATGAAACCAAAGACTTTCCCAAAATGTGACATGTTCCAAAGGTGCTCCTTCTATCTAACTTTCATCCACCAAAATCAGAATTAGAATAACTCACAATATCAAACTATTTTCCTTTAGGTTAAAACAAACATAAATTGATAGTATGTTTGAGGTATTTGAAAATTATTTTTATATAATTTATGTGATATTATTTAGGGTTAGCTTGAAAATAGGCACACATACACACAATAAACATTATATATGTCATAATAGAATTCAATTAGAGAAAAATATCAAACATTCCTCTATAATTAGTTTGATCAATAGATTTATCATCTTCATCATGGTCCAACTTACATGTAGTACTCATTGGAGTGTCATTAATATTAATGCAATAAAAAACCAATCTTTTTAAAATGTATTATGGGTAATTACTTTGATTTAAAATGATACCTTTTTTATTTTGAAAACTATGAAATCAAAGTAAGAATTTCAGTTCACCCATCAAACTCATTTCAAACTCACTTTCCATCATTTTAAAAAATCAATATGTAACAAATTTCTTGAATATCCAAAAATAATATCATCTACATAAATTTGAACAACTAAATCATCTTTAGAAATTCATTTTATAAAAAGGGTAGGATCAACAATTCCTTTTTTAAAACAGTTCCTAATGAGAGAAGTACTAATTATATCATACCAAGCTCTTGGAGCTTATTTTAAACCATATTAATTTTTTGTTAATATGAGCACATGATTTTGAAAATGTGGGTTTGTAAAAATGGAGGATTGTTCAAAAAAACATCCTCAACTATAATGCCATTTAGGAATGCACTTTTAATATCCATTTGATAATGCTTTAAATTAATATGGGTAACATAAGAAAGAAAGATTCTGATGGGATCAAGTCTAGAAACAGGTGAAAAAGTTTCATCATAGTCAATGCCTTGTTCTTGACTATATCCTTGGGCAACCGATATAGATTTATTTCTAAAACTTTTACTGGATTCATCTAATTTTTTTCTAAACAGCCACTTAGTTCCTGTGGTCATGGTGTATTTTGGTCTATCTACATTTTTCCAAGCTTTATTTATTTTAAATTGAATAAGTTCTTCTTGAATATACATCACCAAAATTCATCTTTAATTAAATCATTGATGTTTTTAGGTCCAATTTGTGACAAAAAGGCTTGATGTTCAACCTGGTATCTAAGAGAATCTCTAGTTTGTGTCCCTTTATATAAGCCTCTAAAAACATCATCTTAAGGATGGTTATTGAGAGTTCTCATTGTTCTAGAAAAGGATGGGCTAGTAATTTCAGGTTCCTCAACAGGTTTGGGTTCAATATGTTCAGATTATGAATTATTTCCAAAACTGTTTGATTTAATAGATTGATTGATAAGAATATTATATGATTTTTCATTTATGTCCATATTTGACACATCTTATTCAAGATTATCTATGCAGGTATTATATTCATGTGGATCCATTTCCTAAAATCTGATATGAACATTTTATTCCACACACATGGATCTTTTATTAAAGACTCTGTAGGCTTTACTAGAGGTTGAGTGACCTAGAAAGTTTCCTTCATCACTCTTGGATGCAAATTTTTCATGATTTTCTTGTGTATTAAGGATATATACTTTGTAACCAAAAACATTTAATTAGATAACTTTGTGTTTTCAATTGTTCCACAACTCAAAAGAATTCTTCTTGTGGATAAGTATAATTAAAACACTATTAATTATATAGAATGTTTTATTCACACCCTCAACACAAAATTAAATAGGTAGGTCATATTCATTAAGAATTATTTAAGCTATCTTTTTTATGGTTCTATTTCTTATTTCCATAACTCTATTTTGTTGAGGAGATCAAGGGGAAAATATGTTATGGCTATACCCATTTTGTGATAAAAAAGATTCAAAGTCTTGCTTTTAAATCTCACAACCCTGATAACTTCTTTAGAATTTTATTCTAAGTCCACTGAAATTTTACATTGTTTTAGTATACTTGGTGAAGTATGTACATGCTTAACTTTTGTGAGCTATGAAATAAGTCCAAGTATGTCTAGAAAATTCATATACAAGAGCATAGACATAGTGTTGTACATTTAAACTATAAAATCGAGATGGCCCAAAAAAGTCCATGTGAACCAACTTTAAAGGTTGAGATGTTGAAACTTATTTCTTTTATTTTCCAGATATCTTATTCTGTTAACCCTTTTGAAAAGGATTATAGACTTTTTCATTTGAAAACTCATGTTTGGGTAGTTCATTTACTAGTCCTTTTCGAGTAATATTTCTAAGAGGGTGTACATTATAGTGTCTTAATGTTCTATGACAAAGTAAAGAATCTTTGTGAATGGCACATAAACAATAAAATATTTTATAAACTAAAGGATCTATTTTAACAGCATAAAAATTTTCATTTCTAAGAGAAACAAAATATTAGTTCATTTTTAGGGTTAAAAACATTGCAAGCATCATTTTCAAATATCGCATGAAATAAATCATCACATAATTATGAAATACTAATAAAATTATATTTAAATCCATAAAAAAGTAATTTAGAAATTAAAATTGAGTTAGAGTTACCAATCTAGACTAAGACAATTATTTTCCCTCTAGCATTGTCAACAAAAGTGACATATCCACCATCAATCTTGATTAGGTTCTTGAAGCTTGAATAGTGTATTGTCATATGTATTTAACATCAACTCGTTATGTACCACTGACTATTTAAGGATATTTCCAACTAACTTTCTTATATAATAAAAAAACTTATTTTGGTACCCAGATTTATTTGGGTTCACTGACATTAGTAATAAATGCTTTTGGTACCCTCATTTTCATTATGGGTTTCATATAATCATTAGGTAACATATATTAAAAATAGAATCTATTTGGTCCAGAATACATAGAGGTAGTAAAATATTTTCTAGAACTGGAAATAGCTATGGAATTTTGATTTTTAGGAAGTATAAATGTTTTTCTAGATTTAGTTACAAATTGTGTTTTAGATAGGTATCTCTGCATAGGATGAAATACAATACCATAAGTGTACATAGGAGCTATCTTATTACCTATAATTTGAGTAAGAGTATTTTTCCCATTAGTATAATTTTCTAGATCTTTCTTCAATAGATTATTATACATTTTGAATTCATTGTTTTCTTTGACTAGTTGAGCTTTTTTTTCCTTTTAAGTTGTGATTTCAGACTTAATATTTACACTAAGAGTATGTTGTTTCTTTAATGATCTATATTTATCATTCAATTCATTGAATGTATCTTCTATCATGTTACACAATTCAAATAGTTCATTATTTTTCATATTTTTAGAATCACATTCATTTCCAAAAATAGTAAGAATTATGTAAAGGATAATCTATGGTTAACTCAGATATGTTTTCATAAAACACACATTTTCCACGTCATCTCTCTCAACATGAGACTATGTTGGTTCACTAGAGATATCTTTATAGGAACTATAGGTGGCCTCCATAGATTTCTTATAATTCTTATCTTTTTTTATACCTCTTTTTGTATTTTGATTTTTGGACAATCAGCTTTGACATGTCCTCTCCTCTTACATTCATAGCAAACAATATCATCTGATTTTACATTTCTTTTCCAGTAATTTTTTTAGTTTCCCTTGTTATCATATCTTTCTTTATAATTTTTCTTCTTGAATAAATTCTTCTTTCTATTTAATTTATTGAATCTTATGGAAAGTTGATCCATTTTCTCAATCACTATATGACGTTGATTCATCATTAATAGAGCTTAAAAAATAGGCTATAAACTTCTCTTTTTCCTTATTCTTGGAGGTGGTAGTCTTGGAGGCTACAAATTTTTTTCTTAGGTTTGTAATATCCTTTATTGTTGACTTACAACTATTCCTTATACATCATCATTTTTCCAATGAGTTCTTTGACATGTAGTTTTTATATTCCACATGATTCTATAATAGATACATAAGTTCCCCTCTATCTATTTGGTATATATATGAGAATCCCCATAATTTGGTCCTTGGCTATAACTTCTCTTCTCAGAGAGATCATAATGCTCACTATTTCATTAAACCTTACATAAATTTCAGAAATACGATCATCATGCTTCATTTTTATATTGTCATATTTAATATTATATGTGTTAAGTCACATTTCCTTAACCCTATAAGTTCCTTCATGTAAAACAGACAAAGTATCACAAATTTCATGGGCTGTTTTACATGCATAAATTTTATTAAATTATTAATATCCTAAAGAAAAATATAATATATTCATTGCTTTGTAATTATTATAATAATCCGCCTTAGTTAGGTCATCCCATGTAGTTCAATCAATAGTAGGAATCTTATATTCATCTATGATTGAAGACCAAATTTAAAAAAACATACTTTCTAAGTGTATTTTCATTTTTATTTTCCATTGAGCATAGTTGGTTCCATTAAAGAATGGAGGTATGTTTGTATCAACACTATCCAATATAAAATCCACATCAAAGAATAATGTTTAGATATTTAATGAGCTCAAAATTTAAAACTAATAGAAATTTTGAGATCTTTAAAGCACAACTAAAATCATAGTTGGAAAATAGATTAAGAATTTTTAAACTAGGGATTTTGAACACTCCTCTGGTACCAAATTTTGGTCAGATTATGACACTCAAGAGGAGGGTGAATTGAGTTCCTATAAAATCATATGTTAAAGAGTATTTTTTCTAGTTCTCCCAAATTTAAAATTTAATTGACCTGTTTACTAGTAGTGAATTTATAAGAGCTTGACTATTCTATTAATTTCCTAAGAGAGTGATTAGTTCTCAGTTATATCAATGTTATAATTAATACAAAATTTTAAACTAACCAAATAAGTCAATACTTTTATAAACACTTTCTATGACTAAATATCAGAGAACAATTTAATTTTATAAAAAATGTGATAAAATAGAGTAAAAATAAAAGTACCAATGAAACGGAAATAAAACAAAAGGTTTAATCTGATGTTGAGACCTAATCCTCTCCACTTGGTGATCAACTACCCCCAAGTAGTCTAAATTAATAAATAGTTTAATCCACACCCTGGATCGTGGTTCCCAACAACACACAGGTTGTCCAGGTCACAAGACCTCTACAACAGTTCATCATGGGTACAAACTACCAGGTCACACAAGGACCTCTTACAAACTTATATTTGGGGGTAAAAAAGATTAATAAGGTGATATTGGAAGGATATATTGTATCCTTATATTTGATATAGGATAAAATGTGTGATTTATAGACAGATACACACACTGGTCAAAAGCATGTAAAAATGCACACAACAGAGAAAATAAATATGGGAAAGGATTTAGAAGGCTCTGTGTGTCCTGAGATGAAACTCTAGACTCTTCTGATGTAGCTAAGATGATGTTGGAGTCCCATTATAGAATTTGACACAAAAACAGAGTGTCGTCTTATGGCTTCTAGGTACAAGTATGGTACCGCAGGTATATTATTATCCTTCTTTGATATGCTAAAGTAGTTTGTCAATATAATGTACTGATTGATTTAAATTGCCTCATGTGTTCTTCCATTTGTTCACGAGTTTACAGTGGGTGCATGAGAGTCATGGATGTTTTTCTTCATTTCTCACATGTGTACACACAAAACTTCTCTTCAATATATGGCATCTCTCTTAAAAAATCCTCTTTATTCTTCTAGGCTGAAAAAGAGCATCTTCATTCCGCATGAATTGGTTCATTGTACCTTTTAATGTCTGCTAAAAGTCCTATAGAATATTTTTAAAAAAAGTCAGTATCATTAAATTACTCAAATATGACTGTTAGAAATAATTTTAATAAATGGAAATTTAAACAGTCTAGCGATGACTCCTCTATCAGTGAGACAGTCAATCGGTGAGTCATCCGTCGGTGAGACATTAATTGGTGACTCATCTGTTAGTATATGATTCTATCAGTTACTCAACCCATCGGTATGTCATTCTATCCATCATTCCATATATCAGTGACTGGTTTTAGCTATTGGTGAGTCCTTGTGTTGGTAGCACCATGCATCGGTAGGTAACTTGGATTCACCGTAGGTCGATTGCATCGGTAGGTCATTTGTGTCGGTGAGTCATATGCATCAGTATTTTGGCTGTCTATCAGTAATTAATATTCATATATAGGTTGTCTGTCAGTCATTGAGTCATATGCATTGGTAATTCATTTATCTATCAATGAGTCATATGCATCAGTATGTCATATCTCTGTAGGTGTCTCAGTTCTTCTGTCGGTGGTAGTGACTTATACTTAGATATTTTTATATGCTCTATTTGTCTTGTAATATAGAAAAGTCAAAATTTGGTAATAAAAATAATTACACATAGATAATAAATTATAATCCAGTTTATACTTACACAAACATTATTAGTTATATGATTGAAATGATCTGATATACAAGATCAGCTTTGATATAATTTAGGATCTGTCATGAGGTAAGATATCTGTTAATATATGACATAATTTTTGATAATTAAAACCATTATAGTCAGATATAGTTTCCAACAATCTCCCCCTTCGTGATGATCAAAAATCATGACATTATTAAGTACCATTAGAGATTTATTAAACTAAGAAATATGATTATTATCTCTCATAACGATGAATAGTCTAAAAAATAATTATGGGAGGTGAAATATATAAGAGTAATATAGAAACAATTCATAAACAAATAATAATTATTTGTAAAGTTCTCCCCCTTTTGGAATTGGAAAAAATCGGAAGGTTAAAAACTAGAATAGAAAAGTAGAAACAGTGAATTGGAAGATATAGTCATATTACATTGAAAGACAAAAATTAAAAGAACCCAGCCCTATAAAAATGAATCACTCCACACTAATTTTTAGGGTTAAGGGGTGTCTTCCCCTTACCAGATGGATCAATGGTAGGTCCAGTAGGTGGTGCCAGAGAAACAAAAGCATCTGAAAAATATTCAGTGGAGGTAAATGAATTCTTACTAAAACAGTTGTGTCAGGCTTGGTCTGTGTTGGGATAACACCTAAGGTTGAAGTTTTGTTGTGATAATAGCCCGAATATGGGTCAAGGATTGAGCAACCAAAATTGGGGAGGAATTCAATATTTGTTAGGATTCCCATGACAAAGGTATCAAATAGAGCATTAAGTTCCTCTTTTACAACATTTTTGATTGCCTCAGTATCTACAGTCTGAGAAGTCTAACTAGATGTGGAAGGAATAGTAGTTGGAGTTGAGGTTGAAGCAGATTGCACAATTTCCTTTACTTCCTTTCTCAGTTTGGAAAAATCAAGAACTATAAGACGATAGATAAGATCTTTATGTACATTCATGACACTCTCCATTGTATTATTGTACTCAGTGGTTAAAGAATTAATGCCAGTAGTTAAATTATTTATTTCATTCTAAATCATGGTGTTGCTTTTCCACAATGGTTTCAGAAGTTGTAATAAAATTTGGCTGAATTTACATTATCACCATCTGTGAGACTAAACCAACATCATCATGATATGTATATGGTGAAATAGGAGTAGAGTTAGAAGTTCCAATTTGCCTTACACATTAAATCACAAACCGTAAATCTTTTAAGTTATCAGTCAGCTCGGTGTTTTTCTCCTTGCTTCATCAATCTCGTATCTCATTTGAGATTATACTGAATTTCTTACTGATGAACATATATCTTCCTTGAATATTTCCAAGTTATCCTTAGAGACATAGTCACTAAAAAGGGTCACAACCACTGGTTCTCTTATTGTATGTAGAAAGAATTCATCATCTGAATCTTCATAATCTAATCCCAGTTCCATATACCTAGGATTCCTCACCCATTAAACCATTATATCAACATCCAAAGGAGTGAGTATCTATAGCCTTACTCTCCCAAGTTGATTATCTTCCTCAGGTTGATTTCATCTCTCTTGAGGATCCCCCTCAATCTGAGCTTTCCTTACTATTTTCTCATCTTAATCATGGGGATTTCCTCTTTAATAAACAAAATTAGGTAAAATAATTTCATGAGCTTCCACTTCAGTAGCAACTTCATCATTTTCTCTCACTTCAACAAAAACATCAGGAGGTTCTTCCAACCAGGCCTAATCCATAGCTTCAATCATTTAAACATCTTCACCTTGATCATCCTTATGATGGTCATTATTGCTTCCATTACATTCCTCGTCATCATGTCCTGAAACATGTTCTTCATTTGTATTTCATGACCATTTCTACATATTATTCCACTTCACTATCACTACCACATTCACCATATTCACTTTCTTCATCTTCAGATCCACTGGATCTACATACATAATCCAAACTTCCTAAGTCTTGATTCTCCTCATCCCCATTATCTTCAACAGTGGGCTCATTAGAGGGTAAGGTAAGTATAGTACTAGGAGGTGTAGAGGAAAAAACCATTGTGTGGTCTAGTGGTGTTAGGATTAATCCTATCATCAATAGGTGATTCCTCATCTCTAACTGGAGTGAAAAGTTTATCCTCTTCTAAGGAGTAAACAACTTACTCATTTGGTCGTAGACCATGAATAGGCTCATTCTTAGGTCATGTTGGATAATCCACAAGATTAAAATTTTCATATATCTTATCTTTATCACCAACCCATTCTCTCTTCCATGGGTTCCATTTGATTTAAACCTTTTAAAAATCACTTTACTAAAGCAGATCTCACTGCACTCAGACATAGGTTTTTAGCATTCATCTACACAACATTTTTCTTTCATTATAGCTGAGATAATCCTTGTATAGAATAGGGAATTAGTTTTTTAGGAAGGTTTTATCATCTAATTCATATGCACATAAAAGTGTCTACACAAATTTAACTTGATCCATTTTATCAGCAATATAAACCAAGTAGACATATTGATATTTCATAGAAGAAAATTCCCTTTTCCTGGGACATATATGATGCCGGATAAATTTAAACAAGATTCTAAATTTTCAATATAACTCTGTAGTAATGGGTCTTTTGTGATCATAATTATTAGCAATCTCCATTAACACTTTCTCAAAGAAAAACATATCAGTCTCGGGTTGATAGGTACCTGGATAATCTTCAAATATACCTTCATGAAGAACTTTACGACATTAAGCTGAATGTATTGAATAGAATGAGATTCTATTCCCTTTTACTATGGATTTTATCCAGGCGACATGACTTTAATCTTACATAAACTCCATATTCATGTAAAATTAATGAACTAACTTCAAGTAAAGGGGTTGTTCATTATTTGAGAACCATTCAAGCCATCCTTGATCTTGCGGTAACTTGAGCAGCAAAGACATTCTTTATAACAACCATTCCGCAAGAACATCTTTTTCTGGAGATACAACATGATTTCCCAGAGAAGGATTAACGGGTTCTAAAGATTTGGTGGATTCACCTTTCTATTTTTTAGAAACACGAGACTCACCATCATCAAGATCTCACATCACATGAACCATTCCAATCTGTCTAGTCTGAAGGTTAGAAGGGGAAAGATCAGGGGTAAAGAGAAAGAAAAAATCTAGAGAGTATAATGGTAAAGGAGTAGAGTGGATCGATTAAAAAATATATCATTTAAGGATTTTTAAATTAGACAATATTGTAATTTTGAATTGGGTTTAACAAAATTAATGAAACAATGTTATTTTGATAAAAACATAAATCGTACAAAGAAAATTAAGTCATCAGTGTCGGAATGAAAGATTTTTCATAACACTATCTATGTCGGAATGAAAATTTTTTCAGCATGACATAGATTTGGTGTCGGCATGTCATAGAATTAGTGTCGGCCTGACAACTTCACTTAAGAAGATCAAAGGAATAGCAACACAAGGTCTTATAGATTGATCATTACTAACTCATGTTTGATGAAATTCATTCTTTTAGAGTTCAATGGATTAGTGAATATGTTAGCAAGATGATATTTAGTACCAACGACTTCGAAAGCGATATCTCCTTCTTGATAATGATCTATCAAAAAGTGATGTCTTAAATAATATGTTTAGCTCTAAAATGAGAAACTAGGTTCTTAAAAATGTTAATAGAACTTGTATTATCACATTTTAATGGTACATGTCTGAATTGATATCCATAGTCTAGAAGAGTGTGTTTCACCCACAAAATATGAGAACAACTACTAGTAATAGTTATGTATTCAGTTTCGATAGTAGATAATGTCGCAGAATTTTGCTTCTTACTACACCATGAAACCAAAAACTTCCCAAAAAGTGACATGTTCCAGAGGATATTTTTTTATCTAACTGGCATACACCAAAATTAGAATCAAAATAACTCACTATATCAAATTATTTTCCTTTAGGGTAAAATAAAACTAAATTAATAGTTGGTCTGAGGTATTTAAAAATTATTTTAACAACATTTAAGTGAAATTCTTTTGGGTTATTATGAAAAAGGTACACATAAACACATGCACTAAAGACTATATCTAGCCTTCTAGAATTCAAGTAGATAAAAAATTCAATCATTCCTCTATAAGTGGTTTGATCGAATAAATTTACCATCTTCATCATGGTTCAAATTATAAGTAGTACTCATTGGAGTGTCCCCACTTTTAATTCTATCAAATCCAGATCTTTTTAAAAGGTATTTTGTGTATTTACATTGATTTAATATGATAGTATCTTTATTTTTAAAAATATGAAATCCAAGAATGAATTTGATTCCACCCATAAAAATAATTTTAAACTCACTTTGCAGCATTTTAGAAAAATCAATACATATGGAATTTCTTAAAGATCCAAAAATAATATCATCTACCTAAATTTCAACTAGTAAAACATCTTTAGAAATTCATTTAATAAAAATACTAGGATCAAAAATTCCTTTTGTAAAACCTTTTGTAATGATAAAAGTACTTAGTATATCATAACAAGCTCTTGAATCATGTTTTAAACCATATTAATATTTTGTTAATATGAAAACATGATTTGGAAAATGATGGTTTGTAAAACTTGGGGGTTGTTCAACAAAAACATCCTCAACTATATACCCATTTAAGAAGTAACTTTTAACATATATTTGATAAAGCTAGAAATTAACATGGTAAACATAAGCAATTAATATTATAATGGCCTCATGTCTATCAATAGTTGAAAAAGTTTCATCATAGTAAATGCTATCTTTTTTATTATATCCTTGTGCAACCAGTCTGGATTTATCTCTAACAATATTACCATATTCATATACATTGTTCCAAAACACCCACTTAGTGACAATGGTCATGGTTTCTTTGGGAATATCCACAAGTATCTATACTTTAATTCTTTCAAATTGATTAATTTATTCTTGAATATCCATCACCCAAAATTCATCTTTAATAGCCTCATTGATTTTTTTAGGTTCAAGCTGTGACAAAAAGGATTGATGTTCAACCTGGTTTCAAAGAGAAGCTCTAATTTGTGTCCCTTTATCTAAGTTGTCAACAACAGAATCCAAAGGATGGTTCTTGACAGTTCTAGTTGGTTTAGAAAAGGAGGGGCTAGTAATTTATGGTTCATCTATAGGTTTAGGTTCATCATGGTCGGAGTATGAAGAATTTTTAGAACTATTTGATTTAATAGATTGCTTGAAAATAGGATTAGATGATTTTCATTTATGTCTACATTTGACACATCACATTCAAGAATATCTAGGGAGTTCTTAGGTTCATGTAGATCATTTTAATAACATTTTATATTCACAGATTCTTCCACACACTTAGTTCTTTTATTAAAGACTCTATAGGCTTTACTAGAGGTTGAGTAACCTATTAATATTCATTAATCCCTCTTGGATACAAAATTTTCAATATTGTAATTTATATTAGTGATATATAAGTTAGAACCAAAAAAATTGAAGTAACTATTTTCAGTTTTTCTATTGTTCCAAAAATCATAAGGATTGTTCTTGAGGATAGGTCTCATTAAAACTCGATTAATTATATAGAAATATGTGTTCATAGCCTCGGCCCAAAATTAAACAGGAAGTTCGTATTCATTAAGCATTGTTTGGGAGATCTCTTATAAGGTTCTATTTATTCTTTCCATAACTCCATTTTTTGAGGTGTCCTAAGGGTAGAGAAGTTATGATTATAACCATTTTGTGATAAAAAAAATCTTAAAGTCTTGATTTTCAAACTCACATCCATGATCACTTCTTAAGGACTTTATTCTAAGACCACTTTGATTTTACACTATTTTATCATAGTTGGTTAAGTAAGTACATGATTCACTTTTGTGAGGTATGAAATAATTCCACATATATCTAGAAACATCATATACAAAAACATAGACATAGTGCTCCCCAGTTAAATTAAAAACTCAAGATGGTTCAAAAAAGTCCATGTGAACCAACTCTAAAAGTAGAGAAGTTGAAACATCTTTCTTTGATTTGAAATATATCTTCTGTTGTTTATTATTTTGACAAGGATTATATACATTTTCATTTGAAAACTAAATATTTGGTAGATCCTTGACAAGTCCTCTTCAAGAAAGCTTTCTAAGAGAGTGCACATTACAGAGTCCTAATCTCCTATTCCAAAGCCAAGAATCGTTGTGAAATGTTCTTAAACAAATTTTTTTTTGAGAAACTAATGAATCTATGTTAACAGAATATAAATTTTCATTTCTAAGTGAAGAAAATATTAGTTCATTTTTTAAATTTAAAAAAATTGAAAGCATCATTTTCAAATTTAACAAAAAATCCATCATCACAAAATATTGAAATACTAAGAAAATTATATTTCAATCCATCAATAAAAAATACATTATAAATTAGAACTGAGTTAGAAATACTATTATGGAATAAGACAATTATTTTTCCTTTAGCATTGTTAGCAAAAAGTGATAAATCCACCTTCAATCTTGATTATGTTATCGAAGCTTGAGTAGTCTCATGTCATATGTCTGGGACATCCACTATCGAAGTACGACTGACTCTTACTGGAGCTTTTCAAGTATCATTCCAACAGAATAATCAAATAAAAATAGATTTTGGTACCCAGATTTGTTTCGGTCCAGTGACATTAATAATCAATAATTAAGGTACCCACATTTACTTCATGGGATTTCTATAAGCATTATATAACATTTTTAATAAATAGACTCCATTTGGTCTGGAAAACATATAGGTAGTAAATGAATTTCCAAAACTAGAAATAGCAGCATAATTATGATATTTAGGTATAAGAACAGATTTTCCATATTTAGTTACAAAATTTATTTTAGATAGGTTTCTCTATCAGGGATGATATTCAATACTAGAAGTGTACTTGGGAGCTATTCATTTACCAAACATTTGAGTAAGATTATTTTTCCCATTGGTAAAATTTTCTAGATCTTTCTTCAATTACTCATTAAATATTTTTAATTTATTGTTTTCTTTGAGTAGTTGAGAAAAATTTTCCTTTTTAGTAGTATGTTAAGACTTAATATTTACAGTGGGAGCATGTTGTTTCTTTAAAGATCTTTATATATCTTTCAAGTCATTAAATGTTTATTCTAGTGTGTTACAGTATACAAATAGTTCATCATTTTTCATATTTTCCGAATAAATTTCATCTTCAGAATAGTAATAATTATGTACAATAGAATCTATTATTACCTCAAATGTTTTTTTTCATAAAACACATATTTTTCATGTCATATCTCTCATCGTGAGATGACACTGATTCACTAGAGCTATCCTCAAAGGCAATCTAGGTGGCCTTTATAGCTTTCTTGTACTTCTTGTCTTTTTTTCCATACTTCTTTTTGTATTTAAATTTTGGACAGTCATATTTGACATGTCCTCTCCTCTTACATTCATAGCATAAAATCACCTCTTATTTTTCATTTCTTTTCCAGTTTTTTTTATTTTCCCTTGCTATCATATATTTCTTTATAATTGGGCTTCATGAAGAAATTCTTATTTCTATATAATTTATTGAATCTTCTGGCTAGATGAGCCATTTCTCCATCATTATCTTATATTGATTCATCATCACTCAAGCTTCCCACAAATGCTAGAATCTTCTCTTTTTCCTTATTCATAGTGGTGATATTCATGAAGGCTATTAATTTTTTCTTAGGTTCACCTTATTCTTCCTTATTTAATTTCAACTCTTCCTCATATATCATCAGTTTTCCATTAAGTTATTTGCTAGATATTTTACTGATGTCACAGGAATCTCTAATGGAGACAGAAGTTCCTCCCTCTATATTAGATAAGCATCTAAGAATCCTCATAATTTGTTCCTTGGATATAACATCTCTTCCTAAAGATATCATAGTGTTCACTATTTCATTGAACCTGAGGTACATGTTGGAAATAGTTTAAGTAGACTTCATTTTAATGTTTTAATTTTTAATAGTAAATGTGTTATGTATCATTTCCTTAACACTATAAGTTCTTTCATGTGAAACATACAAATTGTCCCAAATTTTATGGGTTGCTTTACATGAATAAATTATTTTAAATTATTCATCTCCTAAAGAATAGTATAAAGAATTCATGGATTTGAAATTATTATTATAATAAGCCTTAGTTGGATCATTCCATATAGTTCTAGTAGTTGCAGGATTATTATATTCATCTAAAATGGAAGACCAAATTTAAAAACCCAAACTTTTTAAGTGCATTTTCATTTTTATTTTCCACTATGCATATTCGGTTCCAATAAAGAATGGATGTCTGTTGGTAGTAGAACCATCCAATATATTATACATACTAAATAATAAGGTGTAGATATTTAAAAAACTAAAAATTTAGAACTGACATAAATTTAGAGATATTTAAAATACACCTAAAATCAATATTTAAAACAGATTAAAAAATTTAGAAACTAGTGATTTTGAACACTCATCTGATATAGAATATTGGTCAGAATAGAAAACTCAAGAGGGGTGAATTGAGTTACAATAAAAATTTCTTTTAAAAATTATTATTTGAAGTTACCCCAATTTTAATAGTTAATTGACCATTTATCTAGTAGTGAATTTATAGGAGTTTGACAGTTCAATTAATTTCTCAAAAGAGTGATTAGTTCTCACTCATATCAATTTTATAATTAATAAAACTTTTGAAACTATCATAATAATTCAATAATTTTTAGACACAAGATAAGAATAACTATCAGAGTTCAGTTTAGTGTTATTAAATATGTGATAAAATAGAGTAAAACTAAAAGTAAAGACACAAAAAAAATGAAACAACAGGTTCAGTCTCAAAAAAAGACCTAATCCTTTATACTTGGTGATCACCTAACACCAAGAAGTTTAAATTAATAAACAGTTTGATCAACATCTTGGGCCAGGGATCACAATATCACATAGGCTATCTAGGTCTCAAGACCTCTACCAGAGTTCTTCCTAGGTATAACCTACCTGGTCACTCAAGGACCTCGTACACACTTATCCATGGGAGTAAAAAAGTATAATAATATAAGATTGGAATTATATATTATATCCTTCAGTTTCATACTAATGACATTGTGTTATTTATAGATAGATACAAACACTACTCAAAAGTATGTAAAAATTCACACAATAGAGAAAATAAATATCAGAAAGGATTTGGAGGGCTTTGTGTGTCTTGAGATGCAACTCATGACTCTTCAGATGTAGCTAATATGAGGTTTGATTCCTCTTATGGAAGTTGACACAAAACCAAAGTGTCATATTCTGTCTTCTAGGTAAAAGTATGGTTCTGTATGTATATGTTTCTACTTTTTTGATACGTTTAATTAGTGTTTCAATTTGATGTATAGATCGATTTGTATTTCCTTGTGTGTTATTCATTTTTCATCATGAGTTTATAGTGGGTGCATGATATTTTTAGATGTTCTTATGTATGTATCACACATGTGGACACCCCACTTCTCTTTTGTATATTGCATCCATCTTCAAAAATTCATTGTATCCTTGAGGGCCAACCAAGAGCTTGTTCTTTCCACGTGTATAGGTTCATTGTACCTCATACTATCTGTTAAAATTGCTATAAAATATTATTAAACATGTAAGTATCATTAAATGACTCAAATATGACTGTTATAAATATTTATAATAAATGAAAATTTAAACAGTCTGTCGGTGAATCCTCAGTCTATGAGAAAGTCTATCAGTGAGTCGTTTGTCAGTGAGACATCAATCGGTGACTCGTTTGTCGGTATCTTCTTCTGTCAAGGACTCAACCTATCAGTATGTCATTATGTTAGTTTTTTCATATGTCCGTGACTCATTTTAACTTTCGGTGAGTACTTGGGTTGGTAGCACCATGCATCGGTAGGTCACCTAGACTGATGGCAGGTTGATTGCATCGATTGGTCATCTAAGTCGGTGAATCATAGGAATTGGTAGGGCATCTGTCTATCGGTTATTCATATTCATCGGTAGGTCGTCTGTCTGTTGGTGAGTCATATGCATCAGTAAGTCATTTTTATATCGGTGAGTCATATGTATCAGTAAGTCATTTTTCTTTCGGTGTCTTAGTTCTTCTATCAGTTTCAATGACTCATACTTAGATAATTTTAGTTGTTATGTCTATCATATAGTACAACAAAGTCAGAAAGTGTTAATACCCATAATTACACATAGATAATCAGATATAATCTTTCTTAGACTTAAATAAACAAAAATAGTTATATGATTGAAATTATATGATTTAAAAAATAATCCTTGATATAATTTATGATCTCTCATGAGGTATGATATATGTTAATATATGACATGAGTTCTGATAATTAAAACAGTTATAGTTAGAGACAGTGGCCAGAAATTTCTTATAGGCTAACAGAAAGTAATAAATTGACATAAAATTCCCATTATAATTCATTAATGCTCATATAGAAACATTCATAAAAATAATTTTAATAATACGTACATTGAAGATAAAATATTTATAAAATAAATCTTTTAAAAATTTTAAATTTGGTTTTAATGTAAAATATCCCTTACCTTGACTCAGAATTATCACAATTGTTTTTTATATCAGGTATAATAAATGTTTATCAATTGTTTAATTTATTACAAACAGGTTTATGTATTATTATTTTTATCATTATAAAATTTATTTCATATATTTAAATTAAATATTTAATTTCTTAATCGTTTAAGCATGCGTCTGCTATTTTGATTATGTTTGGATCATAACCTGTAATGACTTTGGTATGTTGATCATGTTCAAAGTGTTCGTAATAAAATAATATCTTGAATAATTATCATGGAATAATAGAAATTCATATAAATTAATTATACTTATAAAACAAATCATGTAAGGAGGTTATCAAAAATAAACCATGTTACATTAATAGAGATAGTAAGTTTTCAAACGCATGAGTAAAATTTTCATTTTTCAATAAAAATGAGGGAAAGAAGGTAAATATCATTTTACCTTTAAAAAATATTATTATATTATAAATATTATAATATATCTATAAATACACTTATATATACAATCCATGTGAGGTGTTGATGAAAAATTAGTCACATCACTTCATGGAGGTGGTAATCCACACTTACGCACGGATGACATTATCATTTTTCAATAGATGGAATGATAAGAAAATAGATGATGTCCTACATTTATATAATTATAATTATGTGATTAATATCATATATATACTTTAATTCCATCATTATAACAATCCATTAGAGGAAATGAAGGAAAATGTATTACATCGATTCATGAGCTGGCAGTCCACCATACACATGAATGATGGTTTCATTTCTAATTAGATGAATAATAAGATGGATTAAAATTAATAAATATACATAATATATATATATATATAGTATATAATTATTTTATTATATAAAATGGTTAGAATAGTTTTGAATAATTTAGAGGAAGAAATAAATCTAAAACCCTGAGTTAAAAGTTATACCTCCTCTTCAGACAACCTCCTTTTCTTAACAACTAAAAATATATAATGGTGATATTTTTCAAAAAAAATATGAACTCTAGGATGTGTTTAAGGATTTTTAGAAGGTATTTGGGTAGGTATTGGACAAATATATCTTGAAGAGTGGAGAGGAGAGGGGAGGGTGTCCTTTTGTAAGTAGGGGAAGGGAACACTTGTAATTTATTAAACCATTAAATTAATATAAATTTATTTTCATATAAAAGTGGAAAAAATTGATATATTTTCAATAGATGATGATTATTAGTCGAAAACACCCATACAATAAAATTTGGACATGTTTAGGTGATGTTTTCGCACATATCTATTTGTTTTAACCCCTATTAAACCTTTTGATGATTACTGTGATATCACATTTTTTTACACTTTTGTGGTAAATAAAGTTAATATAAAAGTACCAGTGAAACATAAATGGGAAATGGTATAATATTATAAATAATATAAAATTAAATTGGCTAAATATAGTATTTTTTAGGAATTTTAAACCACTTATTAAAATATTTTTATTATAAAATATCGATAATTTCATTTTTGGAACAATTTCATTAATTTGACTTAAAAATAATAAATATAATTATTTAATTATAATATAATCCTTTTTTCAATAAATAATAATTTATTATTAACATAAAATTTATGTTACTTCGTAAATCTTCCAAAATAAATTACCTTTAATGATTTGAATATTTTTTACTTTTATAATTCCACTACTTTCTCAAACATAGTGACAATGTTTTTTAAGAATTTAAGGTAATTATATAGCCACTAAAACATATAAATAAATAAACATCATAAAAATTTAACTATTTTTAAAATAAAATTTAATAGTATTTCATAAATTATTTTTATCCCTATGTGAACATATAATATAAATTTAAAATCCAGAGACTGACTTTATATATTTTTTATTACTTATTATATTATATCAATCTTTATCAAATTAAAAAAAGAATCCAAAGGGACATAAATTCAAAAAATGTATGGTTACAGATTCAATGCACTCATAAAATTAGGTAATGAAACAATTATCCAAATTTTAAAGACTCTTGACATTAGTTTTAAAATTAATTAACCTGATTTACCTTTTATTGTGGTTATAACCATTTAATATAATTAATATTCATTATGAAAAAAGTAGAAGTGATCTATCTAAAAAATATTTTTTATTCTGATTCAAATTATGGAATCTAGTTTTTCAAATTCAATTCCTATAATTGGAAGAATTTATTTTAAAATTAAACCCATAAAACTTGAGGAAAAGTTGTTTTTCAGAAAAAAAAATTGTCTTCTTAAGTACAAAAGTTTTTATACCAAAATCAACCGTAAAACTGATTCCAAATTCAATAATTAGTTTATTAATAATATAAATATACTAATTTAAAAATTTAAATTATTTTAAAACCAAATTTAACTATTTAAATACTTGGAACAAAAAGTTAATTTTCAATAAAAATCAGTATATCCAATATTAATTTAAAAAATCAAACTTTTCAGATAATTCTCAAAAATTCAGCCTAATATTATTTTTTAGTTATGAATAAAAAAATGATGTACATTTTCTGAAATGTAATTTATAAAATATTAAAAAATTAATTATATTATCCGCCCAAAAAAATTAACAAAAACTAATTTTGAAGAAATCATATTCTTGAAGCATAAAACACATTTACTAAAAAATGTGTGTGTATTTGCTAATAATTAATCAATAAATTTTTATTTAGTAGTAATATTTTATATATTTTATATATTATTTACACCTATTCATATCTTCAAATATTATGTCTATGTTATAATATTCATATTTAAATGATAATATATTTATAGTATATCACAATTCACTTAAAGCTCGATGTTGCATGTTAAGAAAGCTATCGAGCTACGTATTATTTTAAAATAAATTTTTATAGTGTCTCATTATAATCCTTAAAGAAATTAAATCCTATAAATTTCAACTCATTCCTAATATAAAGGGTTTAAAAAATCAGAATCAATTTTATGGAGTGGAAGATAAATCATACAATCATGAATGAAAAAATGTTTCAATATTTAAAAATACCGTTGTTGAAAAACCACATCATAAAAAGGGATAGTAAAATATCGTTTTGAAAATAGTAGAAGTAAAATAGGAAGTTCACCTAAAATAACACATTATTCGGTTCCCAAATATGAGAACATTAGTTGGGGGCCAAAATATTATCATGGAGGAAAAGTAATATCCAAATAATGATAGAGAGTAATAGAGAACATTGATCACAATAGATTGATTGATAATTAGAAAGTAAATGACCATAAAATAATAAATCACGGATGTATATAAAATATCATTGATAAAAAAATGAAAGTAACAAGATAATATTTTTTTAGATCGTTTTTCTAGTGTTTGTTGAATTACTTTTCATCTAGAATAAGAACATAAGGAAATATACAAATCTGATTTTATTCATGTTTATAAATGGATTTATATCCTTTGGTTGATTTTTTCAATGAGTTTTTACTTCAATCTCATATCTTACTCCAATAAATGAATATTCAAAAATTATTTTTTATTCCAGAAGTACTAAAATAAACCTCTAACATATAACATGATTCAGAAAAGGATAACAACTTATTTTCCTTTTCTTTAGACATTAACCAAAACCAAAATTCTTAACAGAAGTTAAGATAATATCAATTATGAATAATCCTTGATAATAAGAAATAAAAAAAATTAATCTCAAAAGCCTCAACCATAGTACCCAAAATTCAACAAAATAATTCAAAATATAATTATCTTTAAAATTCATTAAAATATTCCTGACTAAGATTGAAACCTAAATATTAGAATTATTTGATCAAATATTCTTCCAAGATAAGTTTAAAATTTATCTATAAATAAAATTAATCACTCTTAAAGTATCATACCAAAAACGTAAATTACCTAATCATATAATAACGAAAATATAAAAATATTTTCCATAAACAAAATTAATTAATATAAATCCAAAATAAAATCATATATAATTCCAAAAATAATTAAACCTTTATTGGTCACGTAAAAATCCATGTAAACCAAATGTATTTCCATATACCTTAATCATATAATGATTTCAAAATAGTTAACTTCTTCAAATACAACATTAGTCCCTTTGTCTCTAAGTCACTATTAAATCCCATGGTTATCTATATTATAAATCATTTGTTTCTAACATGCAATTAAAATTTTGTACTAATTTACATTAATTACCTCGACATTAAAGATCATATCAGCCTTAAAGGTTATCAATACCTTTAAAATTATTTCTATAAATTTCATAAGATCAATACTTCAAATAAACTTTTCACTAAAACACATGTGAAACCCAATGGTTGTATTACCATAAATGTCTCCCAAAATTCTCTTAATAATCTTAAACACATATCACATAAAACTTAAAAAGATGTGTGTATTCCATTAAACATAATATCAACCCTAAAAATATAAACCCATAATGGTATCGATAACTATTAAATTTACATCACATGGAAACATTGTAATATCTAAAGTTATCTAAAACATTCTTTAATACCAATAGTAATATCTTTGAACCTGTACTCCCAGATCCAATGGTAAAAATATAATATTTATATTTTTGGATTTCATACCAATAAATGGGGCCTAATATTATCAATCCAAAAAATACAACATCCTGAAAAAATATTTTAGCACTTTCCTACCTAAGGAACTTTTATTTTTTAAGTTTTAGAGAATTAGAACAAACCATTTGAAAGTTAAAATTTCCATATAATATCTATTTTCTCCACAAAACAAGTTTTTGGTAAATAAATTCCCGATTTTTTCAATGTATCATACATATATTTAAGTAGAACATTTTTAACTTTTCTACTCATCCATAATCCCTATGAAAAATCATTTGAAAACAAGGTGTGAAAAAAAAATAGCCAGTAAGGGATATATAGAAAAATAAATGAAACTCATTAGTCTATTACAAAACCAAAACATAACATAAGACAGTTTTTACTTTAACATAATAAACATTAATCTCAAATCGTTTTTTACTTACAAATGAAATAATATTTAATGAATTTTTTTTCATAAAACACATTATAATAAAAAATAAATCAAAGTCCTAATCATTTGAGTTTCTTAGAAAACATGAGAACCCTTGAAAAAGCTTTTCTAAAAAACATACCTTTTTACCCAAAAGGGAATAATAATTATTTAAAAATAAAGTATTATTATATTTCCTTGTAAAACAAAAATATTTCAATGAAAACACATTATCATGCATAAAATTTCTTGTAGGTAACTTAGGAAATAATTTTCATATCGCTCGTACAATCACTCTTATGAATGGAATAACCTGTCTATTAAATCCCAATAATATCATAAGAGAAACTTATAACTGGTTAACTATTTTCCTTTACCAAATATATTGGAGAGATATATTAGGATCACATATAATCAGGATCTATATCATACAAACTGATCATCACAAATAACTTCCAAAAAACATAAAAATATACCTTTTCACCCATAAGAAAATCATTTTCTAATATTTATATATCTATTTCCCCTGAAATATAATTTTCAAAATTAAAATATCTAGAACAAAATGAATGATAGTATTTCTTCAAATAAAACATGAAATCATATTAAAGAATACAAATATAAAATAATGGTAACAATGGCAGTAAAATCCTTCAATGTTGTATATGTTGAAATGGAACATTTATTTTTTCTTTTTGTAAGGATAGTTCAAATGTTCTATATAAAATATGTAAAATTTTAATACCCCAATATTCCACATTAATCTACTCTTTGAATAATACAATATCTTGCGTTGTACGCCACTATGAGTTCTAGTACACTACGAACAATCAAACTAGCCATTATGAATAGTAATACCAAAATTTTAAAATTAGAGAAATTTAATTTTTCAAAATGGACTTCATTTTTGGATTAAATATATCAAAATTATCTTTGTGTAAATTTTTGGTATTTTTCTCAAAACATTTAATTTTTGATGAATAGTGAAAAACACAACATTATTGTTTAAAAACAATTTTTTATTTAAATATTTATTTATATTAATTAAATTTATTTTAAGAAAAAATATATACACAATACCTATATAAGTTCAATTTAATTCATTGGAGTCATTTTATAATAAAATTAGATGTATATAATTTTATTGAACTTTTTAACGCCTTTTACCCACCTTCTAGTCACATTTGCAAATTTGCATAAAACATAATTTTACTATTTATGTGAATTAATTTTCAAAAATAGGAGAGAAATGATTTAAATCAGTATGTAAAATGATGTTCAATATGATGAAAATATTTCTGGTTAATAGTAAATTTGGAATTTTATTTACCACGGTTAAAAGTAAATAGAGTAATTAAAGAGAAAAATGATATTATAATTACCCTACCACATGTCCTAATTCTATTGGATACGTGTATTTCGACCAAAATCATCCTTAGGAATAAAATATGATCTTTTTTGATTCACTTTTATTAGATTAGGACATTTATTATTATTTATTTAAAGAAGAGTTAAAGGTTTTTAATTCGAATTTGAATAATTAAACATTTTTAATATAGGGGTATACATAAAATAAATTTGTATATAAATATTAATTAAAAAGAAAAAAATATTTTCTACCTAATGGTATTTTATTTATAATTTTTATATATTAAATAATATAATTTATTTATGACTCAATGATAATGTAGTAATTACCTTATTAATGAAAGATTAAACTAATTGATGTTATAAATATCCAAATAAATGTAAATTGAGGATTTTGATGCATTCCACTAATTTTATAGGTTAATATGAAATGTTAGGGTTGATTAAATAAACATTTTTTGAAGTGATAAAGTTCTTATGACTTTCACAAAAAACAAAATACCAAATAGTGTCAAAATCGACATAAATGAGTTTTAAAAATAATATATTATTATATGATATAATATTCTTAAACATCTAATGATTGAAAAAAAGACTTATATAAGGTTAAGTATGTCAACAATGAATAACTTTGAGTTCTCTTGTATTTTTATATTATGTTTATTAACCATTTATTATAATAATACAGGAATACATGGTAAAAACTATTCTATTTAACAAAGAGTTAAATCTAAAATATAAGGTTGATATGGGGACCTAAACCTATCAAAAACCTATTGGTTGAGATTTTTTGGACCCATACCCACCTTATCTATGAAATAAATTAATTTGGATCCATTTGAAACAGAAAATTAATTTATAATAAAATAATATTGCATGCTTTTCCTAAAGTGACCCTCACCTCTTTTATAAAAAGGTACTTCCCCTTCTCCCAAAATCACGCCTCCAAAGCCATTTGGTTTCAAAGGAACCTCAGTAAAATTCTAAAAAACTAGATTTAGAAAAACTCTGATTAGAGAACATTACCCAAAGATAGACTTTTAGGATTAGTATAGAATAACTTCTTTGAGTTTTGGTAATATATAGATTTTGTAAATTTTCCAAGCATTACATCAATGTCTGGATACGAACCTGTAGAGGTGACTCTGGTACAAATGTACCTAGGAGTGGAAACACTAACAAGGATTTTCAAGCTCGACCCAGGGTATCCTGGTACATGACAGCGGGCCTAGATTCACTCTTGGTTACGACACTCATGGTGGATATGCTTAGGATAATTCACATTATCTTTACAAACCATTATGAAGGATTTACAAGTAAATACCTCATCAAAGAAATAATTTTTTATGATTATCGAATATATGCATAAACTGTTTAATTTATGTTAGGTATTTTACTAGTTTGTAATTATGTATTGCGATTTAAACACTAATATAGTGTATGCCATTTTTTAGAAATGGAACCAAGTGGAAGAAATAGAAACTGTATCAACGCACGTAATCCATGTAGAGATTTATCTCATACTCAAGATAATTTTAGGGGAACTGGTGATGAAACCCATGCTGAAAAACTTATAACCATACTTGGATAACTCACTCAGGTTATTAGTAATAAACTTACTCATATGGAGCACCCTGATCTACAATGCAGAGGATCAATGTTAAACCGCTTCATGAGGCAACAACCACCAACATTAAATGGGACTAAAAATCCATTTATCGTTGAGCAATTGATATGTTACTTAGAGAAAATATTTTATTCTTTGGGGAGTAGCGAAAGGGAAAACGTTTTCATGGATGTTTATTTCCTCATAGGATATGCAGATCAATGGTGGTCATTAATTCAAAACACAAAGGAGGATGAAGAAGTATCGAATATGGAATTGAGGGAGTTTAATGATCTTTTCATTAAAAAATAATTTCCTTGTGACCATCAAGCAGATATGAAAAGGTAATTTCTGAGTCTGTGGAAAAAGGAGGATGATGATGTCGCAAATTATTAGGCTAACTTTACAAGGTTAGCAAGGCATGCTGCAGATTATTTACGTAGGCCAAGGAGTAATATTGATTGATTATTTTATGGGTTAAAACCATTTCTCCATTGAGAATTAGTCTCACAATCCTTCTCATCATACAAATATATTGTTCCATGTGCTATCAAGACAAAAAAGGAATTATCTAAGTCTTTCGACTTTAGAGCCAAGAAAGAGAATAATAGATCTTCTAAACACTCTGGAAATGGAAATAAGTGAAAGAAGGAAAATTTTAAATTTCCATCCTGTAATAAATGCGGGAATAAACACCCTGGTACTTTCCTGAAGGGAATGTGAGTCTGTTACAAGTGTGGAGAAAAATTCCACCAAACTCATGATCGAAATGGGAAGAAAGAGGCTACCAATTTTAAATTCTACAATTTTAGATAAATGGGGTATTATACAAATGAATTTCTGAACAGTCTAGGAAACTTACCTCAAAAAAAGGACAAGGGAGAAATACCAAGCTTATGGGATCACTAATGTTGAAGTTGATGCTTTTAATGACTTGGTGATAGGTAATTAAATGGTTTCCTAAAATTTAGTAATTACTTTATTTGATTCTGGATCATCCCATTGTTTCATATCTTCCCATTTTGCTAAGAAAAATAGATATTTCCGATTTTATTTAACAAGGGAGTTGTTAGTCAAAACTCTTAAGGGAAGTATCCTTGCATCAATGTTTTGTGAATCAGTTCACATTATGGAATATAAACATGCTTTATCTACTTATCTCATCACCACAACCATGATTCAATTTGATATAATACTAGGTATGGATTGGATTTCAAACCATTATGTGAAAATTTAATATAAAAAGAATGAGGTCACAATTTTTAATGATGATAATGAGTACCTTATCAGTAGATTAGAAATGTCACCATCTGATTATTATCTAGATCCACCCTAGTAACTCTACTAAATTCAATTATTGGGGAGAAAGAGAGTGAAATAACTATGCATGAGGAAAGGAATGTTCAAATATATGACATACTTATTGTTCAGTAATATGTTGATGTGTTTCTAGGGGATTTACCTAGACATCCTATAGAATGAGAAATTGAGTTTTCTATTGATTTAATTCCTAGTTCAAGGCCCATATCAAACACCCCTTATAAAATGACCACCATTGAATTAGTGGAACTAAAGAAATAACTAGAGGAATTGAGTAATAAAGGATTTATTCACCCTAGTGTTTCTCTATGGGGAGCCCGTTTTTTTTTCATTAAGAAGAAATATAGATCTATGAGGTTGTGCATTGACTACAGGGAGATAAATGCTATAATAATAATGAACATATATCATATACCTCTAATTGTTGATTTATTCGATAAACTTCATAGAGCTCAATGTTTTTTAAAGATTTACCTTTGATATGGATATCATCAGTTGTGTGTGAATAAGGAAGACATTCTCAAATCAACATTTTGAACCAGGTAGAGGCATTGCAAGTATACAGTAATGCCTTTTGGACTGACTAATGCACCCTATGTTTTCATGGATATAACGAATAGAGTTTTCAAGAAATTTATTGATGATTTTTTAGTGGTATTTATTGATGATATCTTGGTATAATCCAAAATCTACAAAAGTGATAATAATCACTTACACACTATTCTAAAACCCTTAGCTGAAATGAATTATGTGGGATGTTTAGCAAGTGTGACTTCTGGATTTAAGAAATTTTTTTCTTGGCCATATTGTCTCTAAGGATGGAGTCTCTATCGATCCTTCAAAGACCAAGGCAATCCAAGAATGGCCAGTATTGAAAATTATAACTAAGGTACGTAGTATTGTTGGTTTATCAGGTCATTATCGACGTTATGTCTAGAATTTTTCCCGATTGGCTAATCCATTAACCAAAATCACACGTAAAAGGGTTAAATTTTTTTGGACAAATGAGTGTGAAGATGTATGGTTTGTAAAGAGTTGAAGGATAGAAGACAACATCCTAGAGTATTAATGCAACCTCTTCCCATACCTGAGTGAAAATGGGATGATATTGTGATGGACTTTGTCATGGGGATACCAAAGACTCCTAGAAGGAATGATGAAATATGGGTAATTATTGACCGTCTTACCAAGTTAGTACATTTTCTTGATATAAGATAAGATTTACCACTTGAAAATTTAGCTAGACTACATATTAATGAATTTTTAAGACTTCATGAAGTACCCCTATCTATTTTTCTGATTGTGATCCTTGTTTTACATCAAGATTCTAGAAATGTATTCAGAAGGCCTTGGATACTAAACTTCGTTTGAGCACTTCCTACCACCCTCAAACTGATGACATTCAGAACGGACTATTCAAACCTTAGAAGACATGTTGAGATCTTACTGACTTGACATTCTAGGTACGTGGGATCAATATTAACCACTAGTAGAATTTTCCTATAATAATATCTTCCATTCAAGTATTTAAATGTCACCATATGAAGCATTATATGGAAAGATATGTCACAAACCGACTTTTTGGGATGATGTTGGTGAAAGGAAACTTGTAGGCCTATAACTTGTTGATGAAACAATAGAAAAGGTTACGATTATCCAAACTCACATCACAGCAGCTCAATGTAGGAAAAAGAACTACATTGATATCTGAAGGAAGGATTTGGAATTTCAAGTAGGAGATCATGTTTTCTAGAAGGTATATCCATGGAAGGGTGTTATAAGATTTGGTAAGAAGGGTAAATTAAGTCCCAGGTAAATCAGACCATTCCAAACTCTATAAAGAATTGAAGTCGTTGCTTACCATTTGGCAATGCCTCCAGGTCTCTCTAAAGTTCATGATGTGTTCCACATATCACTGTTGATAAAATACATGTATGACCTAATGCATGTACTCATCGAAGAATAAATATAACTGGATCTCGATTTGCCTTATTGTGAGGAGCCTCTCAGGATTTTTGGTACCAGATAACAAGTATTGAGAAACCAGAGGACTGGTTTGGTAAAATTTCTATGGAGAAACCATAATATATAAGAGGTAATGTGGGAACTTGAGGAACATATAATGAAGAACCACCCGAATATTTTTTTGCAGTAGTATTTTAGAAATTTCAAGGAAATAAATATTTTAAGGAGGGAAGAATGTAACACCCCAAGCTTCAATGGTATACAGCACTTTGAATAATACAATATCTTGTGCTATACACAACATCGAGTTATAACACACCACGACCAATAAAAATCACCATTATAAATAGTAAAACTAACTTTTCAAAGGTTTATAAATTTTATTTTTTAAAATGGACATCAATTTTGGATTCAGAATTTCAAATTTAGCTTAGGGTTATTTTTTGGTATTTTTCTGAAAACATTCCATTTTTGATGAATAGTGAAAAAGTTGTGCTGTTGTTTAAAACCTATTTTTTATTTAAATAATTATTTATTATATTTAAATTTATTTGATGTCAAAATAGTTAAATAATACCTACATATGTTCAATGTAATTCATTGGAATCATTTTATAATAAAATTAGATGTATAGAATCTTATTTAAATTTTTAACATCTTTTATCCACCTTCTAGGCACAATTACAATTTTCATAAAACATAATTTTACCGATTCTATGAATTGAATTTCAAAAATCCAAGAGACAAGGTTTAAATCATTAATTATAATTTGGTTTAATAGGATGAAACTAATTTTTGATGAATAGTAAATTTTGAATTTTATTTAACACGGTTAAAAGTAAATTGGGTAGTTAAAGTTAAAAATGATATTATAATAACACTAAAATATGTCTTAATTCTATTGGATATATTTATTTTGAAAAAAATAAACCTTGGTAATAAAATATTACCTTCTTTTATCCACTTGGATTAGATTAGGACATTTATTATTATTTTATTTAAAGAAGAGTTAAAAGTGTTAAATTGAAATTTTAATAACCAAAACATTTTTAATATTAGGTTTTTCATAACATAAATTAGACTATAAATATTAATTACAAATATAAAAATATTTCCTACATAATGGTATTTTATTTATAGTATTTTGACTTAAAATAATAAAATTTATTTATGATACAATAATGATGCATTAATTACCTTATTAACTAAAGATTAAAATAATTGATATAATAAATATCCAAATAAATGTAAATTTTGACTTATGATGAATTCCACTAATTTTCATGGTTAATATGACATGTTAGGGTTAAAAAATTAATTTTTTCGAAGTGATAAAGTTTTTATGAATTTCAAAAAAACAAAATCCCAAATAGTGTCAAAATTGACATAATTGAGTTTTTAGAACAAATATTATATTATTAAATGATATAATATTCTTAAAAATATAAGGATTGGCCAAAGGTCATAGATAATGTTAGATGTTAAAATAATGAACCACTTGGGGTTCCCTTGTACTTTTATAGTATGATTATTAAACATTTATTATAATAATACAAGAATACATTGTAAAAGCTAAACTATTTAACTAAGAGTTAAATTTATAAGATAAGGTTAATATGGTGACTTAAACCTGTCTAAAACCAATTAGTTGAGAGTTTTTCGACCCATTCTTACCTTATCCACCAAAATAATCCTTTTGGAGCTATTATAAATGGATAATTATTTTATAATAAAATAATATTTCAAACTTTTCCTAAAGTGACCCTCACCTCTGTTATAAAAGGGCACCCCTCCTTCTCCAAAAAGAACACCTCCAAATCCATTTGGCTTGTCCAAAACTGACTCAAATATCCTCCCAAATACCATCACCTCAACTGAAAAGCCTTATATTGATCATAAATCCACCTAGGGATTCATTTTGATCAAATAAAAATGAAGCACCGAAGAATAAGTAATAATTTCATCACCTCTTACAAAGTTATTTTCTTCTTCCACTTCTTCATTCTTTGTGGTTTCCATACCAAAGTAATAAATCTAGAACCATATAAATAATTTGACCTCATTATAAAAATTCTAAAACCATATTAATTATTCTATCTATCCTATGAATGAAAAAGTCACCAAACATGCATACACACGGCTTACCGTCTCCACGCCGTTGTATAGTTTTTTATTCAACATTAATTTTTTTCAATTTGTATAATAATGAGTATAATTGATGAAAATAATAATTATAACATGTTAATTATTATTTATATTTGATATAACATTAAATTACATATGATTTTACCATTAATATAATGATATTGTCGCTCATGCGTACGTACGGATTATAGTCTCCATGAACGTGATGAGATTCATTTCCATCATAGCCATTAAAGAATAATTTTCATTTTCTGATTTAAAATTATGTGTAATAACTTAATATCATTATGGATCTGAATCAAATAAATCATATCCTTAAAAACATGACTTACATAACAAAACATATAAAGAAAAACAAATCAGTTAGCCACCAAAACAACGATACTACTGAAATATTATTAACAACAAAATATTAGAAGATCATATATGATATCATATTTATGTATGGGGTTCTTGTATAATTTAATAAAAAAATATTTAACTATTATAAATTTGGTTAACATACCCTAGACTATGGAAAATTACAAGGTAAGGGTAAATTCTATAATCTCATCATTATCTGAGGTTGTCAATACGTGAGTATCTACTAGGACCTCTTTATCATGCACATATGTGTTTCTTAAAAATTTATTTCAAAACATTTTTACTATTTCCTAAAATATGGGTTAAAGTCATTTATACCATTGTTTTACTTTTTATAAAATTTTTATAATGAAATCTTTCCATCATTTTCCAAACAACTTCATTTATGAACTTTTCAACAAAATTAAAGAAATAATATTTTTTAACTTATACGAAGAGTGAATCTATTTTCCACCATTATAAAACCTTATAAGCTTCCCTTAAAAGCTTATAAGAATAGTTTCTAAATAGATGTTTTATTTTATACTTACATAGATTTTCAATGATTTCAAAACTTATCTCAAATATTTTTGAATTCATCTATGTCAACATCTTTTGATTTATTTTACACTTGTTTAATATCGATTTATTATGATACAATCATACATATTGTATTGAAGGTTTTGTGATATGTTTAATTATTGAAGTGTTTTTTATTCCATTCATGGTTTATGGTTAAAGTATTAACATTTCGTATGGTATTTTTAATAAGAATTGTTATGTTATGTTTCAATATATTTCATATGAGGAATGCATTGGACTTAGTAAGTGGTGGGTGGAGCCCACTATAGCTCCTCGATTCACTGATAGGTCTCATTAGACAAACTAGTGTATTGGAACAAGGCCTTGACCAAATATTATTTGTGGTCTTGGCACGAGGCCTTGACTATGTTGTTTTGATGTCTGACATTATGTATTCTATCATTATGAAATTATATATTGATATTACATGTGATTATTCGACTAGTATAATATCTATGTGAATAAGTAAATGGCATTATTTGATTTATCTTTGTCATATTATACTGATTCTTAATTTTAAAAGGCTTTCGTTTTAGTATTATACATTGACTTTAATGTTTATTATTATTTTTGATATTTTATTCTTTATTTTTATCCAAACTAAATATCTGAGCTCACCCCTTTCTTAGGTTATCTTTTTCCTAGGATGTGAAGAATTATAGTACGATTAACCTACATGAATAGGCTAAGGGATATGAGTGTGTTCAAATGGGACATAATCTTTTCGTTGTTTCATGATGCAATGTAAAACTTATATATGTATCTAGTACTTCCAAGGCTACTAAACTAATCGGTATTTTGACACATAATCTCTTATGATCATGCCAATGTTATATAATAATGAACCAACTCTAGGTAACAAAGGTCAGGGTGTTACAAAACTGATTCCTTTTGAAAAAATTTTAATGAAATAAAAGATATTCCTAAAATGAACTTTATAATTCAGTTTTATACCTATATAAATTTATAAAATTATTTTTAATAATATTTAAATAAAATAAAAATATTTCGAAAAATAATCTTTAAAACATTGAAAATGAATTTTTAAGGTAATGTGTAACTTACCTTGAGTCTGGCTTGTCTGGCTTGTTATTTATATAATGTATAATAAACTTTAATCAACTATTTATTTTAGTAATAAAATTTTCCTGGTTTATTCATTTATCCTTAAAACATTTGTTTCATTTATTTTGATGACATATATAATTACTGAATCGGTTAATTCCATATTGGGAGTTTTGAGGATGTTTGTGTCATAATTTCAAAATAATATCAGTATGTCAACCATAGTCAAAGATGTCATTATTAAATCACTTAAAAAATAATTATCATGATATAATTATCATTTTTATACATTAATTATACTTTTAAAACCAACCATGTATATTGGTTATTAAAGATGAATTACGTTACCATCATGGTGATGGTAGGTCATATGTACGCTTGAGCAATGTTTACATTTTTCAACAAACATGAGGGAAAGAAGTTATGTATAATTTTATGTTTAAATAATTATTATTATATCATATATATATATATATATCATATTATAACTTTAAATAAACTTATATATTCAATTCATTTGAGCCGATGATGAAAAAAGCATCACATCGCTTTGTGGAAGTGGGAATCAACACGTACACATCAACAAAGTTATCATTTTAAATGGATATAATGATAAGGAAATAGATGATATATTATATTTAAATAATTATAATTATTTCATGAATATAATATATATACTATAAATCCATCATTATAACCATCAGTGATAGGCAATGTTGGAAAATAAATTACATTTGTTCTTGAGGAGGTAGTCTTCCACACACATGAATGATGATTTCTTCCCAGTAGATGAAGAAGGATATGGATTACATTTTATCCATAAAAATAATAAATCCATGTATATGGTATATAAAAATTTTATTTTATCATAGTTGTTAGAATATTTTTGATGTAGGTGGAAGAAGAAATAAAACTAAAACATTCAGTTAAAAGTTATATCTCTTATTCGAACTACCTCCTATTATTAACAACATAATCCCTATAAGGTTGTTATTATTACAAAAATAATATGTATAATAAATGGTTATGGATGTTACTACGGTAATTTTCATGTCTTTTCCAAAACCGAATGGATTTTGAAGAGTGTATAGCAAAGTAGGGGGTGACCTTTTATAAGTGGGGGGAGGGAAAACTTGAAATTCCATATACTAAATTATTATAAATTAATGATCACGGAAAAGTGGTACCAAATTTATATATTTAGAATATATTATGATTATTATTCTAAATAGTCACATAAAATAAAAATTTTACACATTTAGGTGATTATTTCACCATTATCTCTTTGTTTTAACCCCACATTAACCCTTTTGTTGATTACCATGATATCAAATATTTATACTCTATATGAGTTAATAAAGTAATTATAAAAGGAAAGCGAAACACAAATTGACAATGGTTGACATTATATACCACATCTCAATCACCATTTTAGATAAATTATTTTTTAAGAAATTTATATCATTTAATAAATATTTTTTATTATAAAATATCATTAATATCATTTTGGGAATTATTAATTTAATTTCACTTTATTGTCATCAAGATAGAAATTTAATTCCAATATAAATAATTTAAATATAAATATTAAAATTATTACTCATTATTTAAAAAAATTACTATAATTAATCCATAATAAATTATTTTTAACATTTTTAAAATTATTTACTTTCATTTTCAACAGCTTTCAAAAGAATTGTGTCAACGTTCTATTACAATTTAAGGTAATTATATAATAAACAATACTTATAAATAAATCATCATCATAAAAATAATTCCATTATGATCAATATAACCTTTAATATTCATATATAATTATTTTACCCCTACGTGAACATATAATAGAAGTTTAAATGCAAGAGAGTGACATATTTTATTTTTCTTTAAATTGAATATTATATAGGTCATTATTAAAGTAAAAAAAGATTCAAGGGTCCATAAATTAAATAATTAGATTATTAGTTATGAAATAAACTGTTAAATTAGTGTAAATTTAAATTTTAGGTATATTTTATTCATTTTGATATTATTATTAAAATTAATTAACCTGATTTAACATTTATTGTGGTTATAACTATTTACTGTAGTTACTATTCATAATGAAAAAAAGTAAAAGTGAACTATTTACCAAATATTAAAAATTATTATTCCAATTATGGAATCAATTTTATCAAATTAAAATCACAAAATCTGTCGACATTAATTTAAAGTCAAATATTCAAAACACGATGAAAAGTAGTTTTCCAAGAAAAAATTTATTATTTAGTGTAAAATTTATTATTCTAAAATCAAGAATAAAATTTATTTAAAATAAAATAATTTTATTTTTAAAAATATAAATTAACAAATTTTTCTTTTAAATAATTTTAAAACTAGATGTATCTTTTTAAATGCTTGAAACTAAAAGATAAATTATCTTAAAAATTGGTATTTTTCACTATTAAGTCAAAAATTAAATCTTTGATATTTTTTAAAAATTCATAGTAAGATAATTTTTAAATGAGGATTTTAAAAATTAAATCCTTTTTTCAAATTAATTTTTTGAAATTTCCAGAAATTAATTATATTAATTGCACTCAAAATTCAATAAAAATCACTTTTTAATAAAATGTATTTTTGAAGGCTAAAATAATTTTATTAAAATTTTTGAGCTCATATTGTAAGAATTCATCTATAAATTTTCAATGACCATGTCTATGTTATATATTTTTAATAATTTGGTTACTCCTATATGCATTTTCTAATTCATAATCTATGTTACAATAACTACATTTAAATTATAATATAATTTTATTATTTCACGATTATCTTAAAGCTCAATGTTGTGTGTTAAGGAAACTATTGCGATTAATATTATTTTAAACTAAATTTTATTTTTGTTACATTATACTCACTTAATGAAATTTTTTCCACTTAGTTTTATCTCATGCCTAATAGAAAAGGTTTTAAAATATTTACGTACTCAATTTCTTGGAGTGGAAGACAAATCATATGATTATAAAAGGGAAAACGTTATAATATTTAAAAAAAATAATTGTTTAAAACCCACATAATAAAAAAGAAAAATAAAATATCCTTCTTAAATTAAGGATAATAAAAATATGAATGTCACATTAAATAACACAATATCAATATATCAAATAGAAGATCATTAGTGGGAAGTGAAAATATTGACATGGAGGAAAACGTAATGTCCAAATAAATATGGAGAGTGATAGAAAACATTGATAAAAATAAAGGGAATGATCATAAGAAATACAATGACCAAAAAACCATAAATTAATGAGGTATAAAAAAGGCCATCAATCATCATAAATGAATTTAATAGGATAACATTTTTATTTCAATAATTTTTTTTAAAATTTATTGAATTACTATAAAATCTAGACTATAAACATAAGTAAATTTAAATAATTTATTTTATTCAATTATATAGAAGTAATTTCATCCTTTGATCACAAGTTTCAATTAGTTTACACATTGATATCCAATCTTAATCTAGAAAATGAATATTCAAAAATGATTTTTTTCATTCCTTAAGAACTAAAATGAACTTCTAATAAATTATAAGATCCAAAAAATATAAAAAGTTGTTCCCATATCTTTAGACATTAACTAAAACCAAAATTATTAACACAATGTATGATAATATCCAATATGAATAAAAATTCATAAGAATAAATACAACATTAATCTCTAAACCTCAATAATAGTAACCAAATCTCAACATAAATTATTTGATAAATATATATCCTTAAAATTATTCAAAATATTTCTGACTATAATTGGAACCTAATGATTAGAATTATTTTATCACATTTTATTTAAGGATAAATATAATTTTTACCTCTAAATAACATCAATCACTCTTAAATTATTATAATATAAATGTATGTTTCCAAATTGAATAATCTAAAAAATATAATAATCCTTTCCATAAATAACCTAAATTAATATAAGGATAAAATAAGAACATATATACTTATAAAATATAATTCAACTATTTTCCCTCAAGTAAACCCCATTTTAACCGAAAACTATTTCCATTTACCGCAATCATATAATTTTTAAAAATAAATAACTTCCTAAAAAATAAAATTAATCATTTAGTCCCGAAATCACATTTCAATACCATCATTATCTATATGATAAATCATATGCTCTTGACATTTAATAACCCTTTTATCCCAATTAACCGTAATTAACTGAACATCAATGATCATCTCACCCCCAACGGTTATCAATAGATTTAAAATTACTTTTATAAAATATAAAAGTATTATTACTAAAATAAAATTTTCAGTAAAAAACATACTAAACTCAAGTTTTTAATTACCATAAATTTCTCCCAAAATACTCTTAATCATCTTAAACTACCATCACAAAAAAATATTAAAATGTGTATCTATGCCTTTTAACTTACGATCAACCCTGAAATTATAAACCCAAGATGGTATCAATAATTTTTAAGTTAACATCACATGAAAATAACATAATCACTAAGGTTATTTAAACCCAACTATGATACCAACCCAAATAAACCATAACCCATAATACTAGATCTAGTTCAAAAAACACAATATTTACATTTCCATATTTAAAACCGATAAACATTCCCCAATTTTATCCATCCAAAAAATATAACATAAAAAATAAATATTTGAATGTTTACATACCAAAGGACCTTTTAGGTATTGATTTTTATATATTTGTAAAAAATTCTTTAAAAGTGGTAATTTTCACACAATATCAATATTTTCCAAAAAAAACATGTTCTTTGTAAAGACATTCTTGTTTTGGTCAAGGTAACTACAAAATATAAATTTATAAATTTATTAAATTTTTTACTCATAATTAAGAACTGTGAAAAATATATTTGAAAATTTTGTATGAGAAAATAAAATCTATGTTTGGGATATATGAAAAAAATAATGGAATCCCATTGGTTTATCTTAAAACCATGAGGTCATATAGGACGGTTTTCCATTGACATAATAAACATTGAGATAAAATAATCATTCACTCACATATTAAATTATCTTTACTATCAAAAGTATTTCATAAATAAGTTCATATGAAGACATATATGAAAAATAACAATTATTAAGATCTCATAGAAAACAAGAGAACCATTTAACAACATTTTCTAAAAAATGTACCTTTTTAACCAAAAAGGGCATTATTATTCTTTTAAAACAAATTTTCATTAGATTACCTTGTGAAATAAAGAAACATAAATGAGAACTAATTAGAATGTATAGAAAAATATTGCAGGTAACATGGAACATCCTTTTTTATATAACTACGACAATCACAATAATAATTGTAATAACCTTGCGAGTAAATTCCAATAATATATTAAGAGAAATCTATAAAAGTTTATCTCTATCCATTTACCCCATGCATTGAAGAGATATATCAAGATCATTCATCATCATGAGATATATCAGACTCATTAATAATTATAATTAATGTCTATGAACAATCACATAATCATAATATATAATATCTTTAATTTCTATGATAATACTCAAAAATATACTTTTGTACCCATAAGAAAAACATTTCTCGATATTGATATATCCCTTTCACTTAAAATCTAATTTTAAAATTAAAATGCACAGAACAAATGGAATTTTTGTTTTACTTGAATAAAACATGGACACTTATAAAGGTATAAAAAATGATTAAACTGGAAATAAAAAATATCGATGTCATATACATTAAAATAAAATATTCATTTTTCTTTTTATAAATAAAATCAAAAAGTTACATATAAAATAAAATATATTCCTTTTTAAAAACATTAAATAAAAGTAAAAAATAGAAATAAATACCCTTTATAATTAATTTTTTCCATATAGATACATTCTTAAAATATATTTTAATTATTGTGTAAATGGAAGAAAAATATTTATAAAATAACCTTTAAAAACATTTTAAGTGAGGTATTAAGGTAAATTGTCACTTACCGTAAGTCTAACTTGTGACACACATTATCTATCTTTTGTATAATAAAAATTTATCAATTATTTAATTTCTTAAGAAACATTTCTAGGTTTAATAACTTATCCTTAAACCATCTATTTTAATGAAATATTTAATTACTTAATTTATTAAGTCCACATCAGGTGTTTTGAGAATGCTTAGTTTATAACATTATGAATACTTTAGTATGTTGAACGTCATCCTAGAGGTCATTATTAAATCATACATAGAATAATTTTCATGAAAAAATTATATTTTTTATATATTCATGATACTTTTAAAACCAAATATGTATGTTGTTTGTGAAAAATTAATTATGTTATAATCAGGAAGATGGTAGGTCGTACATATGCACTAGTAACATTTCCATTTATCAATAAAAATAATGTAAATAAGGTAAGTATAATTTTATATTTAAATAATTATGATTATATCATAAATATAATATTATATCTTTAAATACACTTATATATACTATCCATTTGAGTTGGTGATGAAAAACAAATCACTTCGCTTCGTAGCGGTGGCAACCCACACGTACACATGTGCATAATTTTCATTTATCAATTGAGGAAATGGTAACAAATAGATGATATATAATCTTTAAATAATGATAATTATTCCATGAATATTATATATAAACATTAAATACATTAATATAACTATCTATGAAAGGAATTAATGTAAAACAATTACATTGGTTCACGAGGTGATAAGCCACCGTACATATGAAAAATGATTTTCCCCATTTGATGAAGAATGGTATGGATTAAAGTTAAACAAAATCATAATAAAATATAATTGTAATTAATATTCTAATTTTACTATATCAAAATTCTTATCATTTTTTATATAGAGGTAGAAGAAGAAGTAAAACTAAAACATTCAATGAAAAGCTATATATCTCTTCTAGAGAATCTCCCTTTCTTAACAACTTAAAACCTCTAAGGTTAGTATTTTGAAAAACATAAGTCATGTAGAATTTGGGAAGGGATGTGAGGTAAGTATTTAGGCATGTATTTTCTAAACCAAATGGCTTTTAAAGTTTGAATAAGAGAGGATAGGGGGTTTCCTTTTACAAGTGTGGGGAGGGGTACTCTGGGTATTTATTAAAGTATTTAATTTATATAACTGTATTCTAATGGAAAATTAGAACCATACTAATATTTTTTATGTATAGTATTATTATGAGTTTAAATATTCTAATATCATAAAATTTTTACATGTTTATGAGAGGTTTGAAACCTTATCATTTTGTTTTAACCCCATTAATCCTTTTGACGATTACCATGATATAAAACTTTTTTACCCTTTAAGAGTCAATAAAGTTACTATAAAATGAGTAATTGGATAGTGGTTGATGTTATAAAAAATATAAAACTCACTTGGCCAAAATTATAGTATTTTTTATGAATTGTAAATCATTTAATAAAGTATAATTCATTATAAATTTCTATTAATGTCATTTCCCGAACTATTCATTTAATTTTACTCTAAATTCCAATTAATAAGAACGAAATGTTAATATATTAAATTTAAATATAAATAATAAATTATTATTAACAATAAAATTCATGTTGAACCATATTTAATAAAAAATATATTACATTTAATGTTTTTAAAATTATTTTCTTTGATTTTTTCACTACATGCATAAGCACTGCGTCAACATTGTATAAGGGTTTAAGGTAATTATATAATCACTAAAATTTATAAATAAATTACCCTCAAAAAAATAATTTTATTATTCTAACAATATATTTTTAGGTTCATTCGTGACTTATCTTTTTCCCTATGCAAACATATAAGAGGAATTTAAATTCAGGAGAGTGGTATTTTGTAATTTTCATTACTTAAAATATTATATAGGTCATTATGAAATTAAAAAGATTCTAAATAGCCATAAATTATATATTTATAATAGTATGGAACAAATACACTCATCTAATGTGGTAAAGGTAGGTTTTAGCTAGATTTTAAATCTTTTTAATGTTAGTTTTAACTGTAATTAACTTAATTTACCCTCTACTGTGGTTATAACTATTTACCATAGTTACTATTCATAATGAAAAAAATATAAGGGTTATATTTACCAAATATTAATTATTTTCATTCCAAATATTTAATCTATTTTATGAAATTCAATTCACTAATTTTTTTTAATTTAATTTAAAATTAATCTCATAAAACGCAATGAAAATTAGTTTTCTAGAGAAAAAGTCTTCTTATGTGTAAATTTTTTTATGCCAAAATAAGTAATAAAATAGATTAAAAAGGACATAATTGTATTATACATAATGTAAATGAATTAAATTTACTTTTAAAATATTTTAAAACGAAATATATCTATTTAAATTATTTTAATGAAAATATAGTTTTCAATAAAAATCAATATTTTTCACTATTTGTTCAAAAATCATAATTTTCATACAATTATAAAAAAATCCTTATAAGATACTTTTTACCAGCTGAATTATAAAATGATATGCATTTTTTCAAATAAAATTTACAAAAGTGGTTGAAATTAATTTTAGTATCTACATACAAAAAATTAAATAGAAACCATTTTTGAAGAAAATATATTTTTGAAGTATAAAATGAATTTACTAAAATTTGAGTTTTTATTTCCTAATAATTAATCAATATAGTTATATTGATCTGTAAAATTTTGTATATTTTTCATAATTTATTAACTCTTATCTATATCTTCTTATTCAACTACTATGTTATAATGGTAACACTTAACACTACTGGGAAGTTGGGTTTTTCCAACGCTTTTATACCAACGGTTCAAGAGAACCATTTCTATATGGGTCCTTTACCAACGGTTTGAATAAAATATTTGCAATGGTTGAGTTTTTGAAGGATTTTACAATTTTTTAACGAAATCGTAGGGAAATATACAACATTTGGTCCCTTTACCAACGGTTTTTAAACCCCATTGGGAAAAAGTCCACCCAAATGCAGCAAAACCGCCCCTGAATACACATAAGCATGCATTTCCCCCAATTTCTAAAATCCCCCAAATAGGTGATCCCTAACCCGAGGTCTTCCATCTGATCGACTGCAACTCCCCTGTCCATGTTAGACTACTTCATCCTCTTCCCAAATATAGACATAGAAGCCCTTATTATGGTAATTGACATGGTTGGTGTGTGGTCTACCAAACTCTGTGAGCTAACATAGTGAGTTGAAGTACCTTATCTATTTCTAGTGTTGTTCATCCCAACTATGAGATAGGTATAAGGATTTCCTTCTTATTCTCAACCTTTCTCCATTTATTTCTATATCTAGAAATATCACTTCATTATTTCCTATTTTTATGTATTTTGTAAAATTTTATGATTCACACTATTTGATATTGAATCAATGACTAATACTTTATTGGTAGATGTCTATGAGTATATAGAAGATGGTTTATAAATTATCCTTTTAAAGTATCATTGTTGTGTGTTCTTTATGATGTGTAGTATCATTGACATACTTTACAGTTAATATCAAATTTAAAAATTATTTTTTTGTCTACACATTATGAAATTAAACCTCTTTACGATCAATGAACAAACTATTAGTGTAGAAGCCTAAACTTTATCCACTCATGGGGTGCACTTTCCTTGGGGAACTAATTGTTTAATGAATGGTATGACTATAAGGGTGCCAAGAATGAGTTATTGGACATGAGTGAATTATTTGGGATGCCTATAATACATAATGTGACCTGAGGCATGTGCCTCTTATATGATACCTATTGAAAATAAATATAAATAAATTTTAATTTAGTTTTTGAGTACTTGTTAGTTGATTAATGATTTTTAATTCCTTGAATAAACCAACCAAGGATTCATGATAAAAAATAGCTTTTAATTCCATTTGGAAACCCCCTTGGATTCATGATGATTTAGTTTAGAATACCTTTGAGAAATACACCTTGAATTCATAGTGATTATGATTTAGGAAGCCTTGGGGATGTCCTCCTTGGATTCTAAACTAGAGGTATTTCTCTTTACATAGGCTAGGAACTACTTTCTCCCTATAAATCTATCTGAATTAAATCAATTTTTTAGTTCTACACTCCAAATCTGTAAGGATTAACTTAGTTTTAATGTTTTTAATCTATTATTATTTGTTTCTATTTTGATTTGACCTAAACCAGGTGGTGATGCATGTGGAATGACATACCCAATAAGTGTAGTTTGATTTGTTTTTTATTTCCGTTTTACAGTTCAAGTGTCCTGATTATATGAATATACTTGATTTTAAGCCTACACAACAACTCCTTTTATGTAGTTAGTGATTCAAAACGACTAATGGTGGTGCTGGTGAGAGGTATCCCCACTCAATGATGGTAAATGGTTTGTTTAGTCATATTTTCTCGAGGTGGGTATTGGATACAATGATGATCCTTGTGAAGGGATTGGGGACGATTGAGGTAGTGGGGTAGGTGGGTTTCCTTTTTTAGTGGGGTGATATGGTACTTTATGTGGACTTTAGTTTGGGTGTTATGAAATGTACTAACTTATCACAATATTTCCATTTTTAGCAACAATAACTTTTTTAAAGAAACTATCTTTACACATTATACATCTTTCATGAAAAGCCTTCACTTTGTAATATTTTAAACAATGTTCAATCGTGTCTATGGTGTCTTCTTGTATGTGATAAATAGAAAAATTACAAAACACATCTCAACTCAGCTTTGGGCACCCAAAACTGAATTAGTATATCTTTACATTGTTTTAATATTTCACTACATCAACTAGAAACTCTTTCCTTTATCGTTTACTTAAATATATTTTTGATTAAACTTCAATCTTATTGAATTTATTATGAAAAAATGACTTATAATAATTATTTTTATAGAATGGATAGAAGATAGATGTATGAAACCGATCAGATCTCAAGGGATTTTCAAAACAATTTGGAGAGCATTTTAGATTTTGAATTTCACAATGCTTCAGATAGTGGTCGCATACACCACCCAAGTTCCAATTGTGTTGGTAGACCTTGGTTGAGCTGTGAAGAAGTCAGCTACCACATATCCAAATATGGTTTTCAAAAAAACTACTCTGTGTGGTATCGTAATGGGGATAAAATGAAATATAAAATTACTGATGATCGAAATCAAAGGATGGGACTAGAGAATTTGTTAGATAATTGGTTTCTATTTATTCGTCATCATGAAAAAGAAAGGATTTAGTCTCAAGAAGACTTTTATATGAGGATATATGATGCATCTAATGAAAATGATGATGTTTTCAGGGTGAAAAAATTGTATGATGGTGCCCCGACTCCAGTATATTGACAAAGTGATAAAATGAAAAATATGGAATTTTTAATCAGATTGCTTCATGGGAAAACTATGTATGGGAATTATAATATAAAAATTGATTACATTATTACCTTCATGAAGTATTTACTTCTATATGATGCATATATTCCCTCAAAACATTATATGTCTTGGAAGTTAGTTGAGGAACTTGGATTTTCAAGAAACAAAATTCATGCTTTCTTGAAAGATTTCAATTTATTCTAAGAGGAAACCACTGAACGAAATGATTGTATAAAATGTGGCACATCCCACTGAAAGTAAAAAATTTGATGGAAAACCATCCCGTGATCCAAAATACGTTATGTGGAACTTTTCATTGATCCTCAGACTCCAGAATATTTTTATATCTGATGAAATATAAATAGAAATGATATGGCTTGATACCGAGAGAATTAAGAATAATGATGAGTTGGTGCACCCTGCAGATGGATTTTCATGGTAGAGATTTGATGCTCGATATCCTGATTTTGTAGCTGATGTGCGTAATTTGAGGATGGGTCTTTCACACGATGGTTTTAATCCATTTGTGCAGATGATTACTTCGCACATCCCATGGCCAGTTTTTATACAAATCTATAATATTCTCCCATGGTTGTGTATGAAAAACCTTAAAATTTTATTAGTTTACTCATATCTGGCTCTTCTAATCCCATCATTGGTATTGAATTATAAATGCAACATCTGGTAAATGTGTTGAAGCTTCTTTGGGATGTGGGTGTTCCCACATACGATGCATATTCGAATGAAATATTTCAGATACAAGATGAGCTTATGTGTATGATCAATGATTTTCCAGATTATGTAATGATTCATGGATCTAGCAAGAAGGGAAAACTATCATGTCTTATTTTATAAAGATTAAATGATCGACAAGACCAAAACATCACTGTAGTTTCAATTTTATGGGACATCGACAATTTTTTCCAATAGACCATCCATATATAATTAATCATCAAAGATTTGATAATACCATAGCGATCGATGATTCATATCAGCATATTTCTAGACCTAATGTGCATAATGAATTGCAAGATTTCAGTTTTTCATTCGGGAAGGGTCAAATGAAATCTGGAAAGAGAAAGAATGTTTTCACTGAAACCTATTACAATTGGAGGAAGAGGGATATATTTTTTGATTTTTCTTATTGGTCAACCAGTTTGTTACATCATTTCATAGACGTAATTCACATTGAAAAGAATATATGTGAAATGTTTCTTTTGATACATCTAAATGTTAAGGGAAATAAAAAATAAGATTTGCAGTCTCGGCATGACTTAGTGGATTGGAGAATCAGACCAGAATTGCATCCTGTGTGAAACATTAAAATAAATGGGAAGTTCCATGTTCTTCTTATGCAATGACACCTATGGAAAAAAATTCACAAATTATTAGAGACTATTAGAGTTCCTGATGGATATTCAAGATACACATCTAAACAGGTCAATAGAAGAGAGTTGAAGCTAAAATCTTTGAAGGCTCATGATTATAACGTTCTTCTGCATGAGTTGATTCCAATAGAAATCCGTCAGTTTTGTCCAATAATGTAAGGGTGATGATTATTCGGTTGTGCCATTTTTAATAGATTTTTGTGCTAAGAATTTTTCCAAGTCTTTATTGAAAAAAATGTTGACAGATTCCGAAATAATTTTGATTGAGTTGAAAAAAAATATTACCTCCATCATTTTGTACATGCATTCTACATCTGATTGTCCATATTCCCACTGAAATATTTCTCAAAGGACCTATTTATTTTTGTTGGATGTATCCAACTGAAATAAATATGTACACATTAACATCTTATATCTGAAATAGGAATGATCTCGATGGTTCAATAGTGAACGGTCACATGGATCAAGAATATATGGATTTATGCTCAATGTATTTGTCTGATCGTACTACAAGAATGAACGGACCAATGAGAAATAAAGAAGAATAGTATGAACAAATTGATCCTAGTTTTCCATAACTTCCACATATAAGAGGAATTCGTAGATCATATACAGTGAAGACATTAATCCTTGAAGAGCGAGAGATGGCACGTCACACATTTTTGTTCAAATGTGATTTGTTCGATGACTACAACATGTAACTAAATTGAATATGTATATCTTACATATATATCTTTTTAACTATTCATATTTTTTATCTATAGGGAATATAAAACAATGATAAATAGAAAGCATTGTTCTTTATCATTGAGAAGAAGATAAATTTTTTATAGCAAAGATTGTTCTGCTTTGTTAAAATTGAAGGTAAAAATATTATTGTTTAAAATAATTAAATCAATATTTAATTAATTTTAATATTCATTTCCATTGTAGGTTTTGAGTTTTCCTTCTCACTCTATCTCTGAGGAAATAAGAGCTTTGGATTTTGGTCCTAATACTATGGTTCTTGACTGTAAATCAATTGTTATCAGTGGGTACAGATTTATTGTCACTGAACGAGGAAATAACATGAGAACACAACATGATGGTGTTATGCTTACTGCCACAACAGATTTGTATGCTAGTGCATCAGATAGTAGACTGTGATTTGAAAATTTGGGTTATTATGGAGTCATTGAAAAAATAATAATAATGGGTTATTACTCTCATGGATGAGTCACGATGATGAAATGCCATTTTTTTGATTCGATGACGATCCAAGGCACATTTGTTGATGATTGTTGATTTTGAGTAATTAATATGACTGACACTATTGCTACGGAAGAACCATATGTATTGCCATCAATGTCTAAACAAGTTTCTATGTCAAAGACCAACTTGGACAAAAATTTGGTGTCATAGTTTAAGTAATTCCACGACATATTTTTTATGATGGTGACGGTGGAATTGACACTTTCCCTACTGCCATTGGAACCAATCCATTTATTTCTTTTTGATGACTCTAATAGCTCAATTGTCGGAGTTTATTTTGAACCTAAAGTTGTGGTGGAAAATAAATAGAATCATCCATCCATGTTCTCAATTATTTTTGTTTACCTCAAGTTGGGTTGTTATGGTGGGTACTATTCAAATTGATATAATATTGATTACAATTATGTTTTATCTGACTTTACCATTATGTGAATTTTCAATGTTTATTGGTTGGAATTTTTATTTGAATTGAATTTTCTAATTTGGAATTGAACTATATTTAAACCTACGAAACCAACATTTATAACATGGTGAACATTCCAATGATTCAACTATGATTGGTATAAAATTTGTATGAATCTAATACCTCTATTTAACATTTTACCAGGCAATGAACATGATAGTTTTTATTCTTCTAAAAACATTTATTGAGACCTGCATCATCTACCTAAGTTAAAGAAATTAAATTTTTCCTAAATTTTTACAATTTCATTACCACTTATGAATCTAATAGAATCAATGTTCCATGATTTTAATATACTGATGAAACATAGTAAATAATCATCCTATTAAAAATTAAATGTTTTTATAACATCTTGTATGATTTATTGACTTTATTATACATTTGTTTAGCTAACATAAAATAATGGTTAGTAAAATTATCTATGAATCCCCTTATTCCCCCTCATTTTTTTAGGTTACACATTAGTTATCCTTTTCTATTTACTTTCATATTTTTTTCAAATATAGGAAATCAAAACCAATTGAAGGGAGGTGAAAAAAACAGATTATGGACAGCAATCATCGCATGACTGAGCTAGGAATTCCACCACTAGTACCTACAGTGATTATTTTATTTCAAATATATTTATTTAAATAATATATAAGGTCATGTAATTATTTTTTTTTAAATTTTTATTTTTTGGATCAATCTATTAGGAGATAGTTATTTGATGACCAGCCTAGTAGTGGTCCCAGTACTTACGGTGTTCGTACGAGGGGGGTGGTACAAGAGCTAGACGATCTGGTCAGTGTACCCGATTAGACACTTCCCCTACCAATGACATACCATCTATCCCACATTCTTATCCTGGTGTGTCGTTAGGGACACACAAGATATTTATGCCTCCAAAGTTTTCACCACCCTTTACATTTGCGCCTCCTCACCCATCTGTACCATATCCGATGATGATTCACACTCCCCATCCAACATTTGACCATCCATCCCCGTTATCTTCTTTTACTTCTACTTCCTTCTCTCCGGGATTTTATATTCCTTCTTATTAGACTTTTTCACTTCTAGAGTCTGTTCCTGTGGAGCATACATTGAGACCCACTCTATCTTTACAGGGTGTTCCTTCAGTTTCTGTGGATCCAGGGTGCCCATTGATCAAACCACCGCTGGTATACTTATACAACCCTAAAAAATTGTAACACCATTATTATTTTCATTATAACATATATTGACAAAAAAATTCCTTCATAATAGATACATATACTGATAGATGGTGGGGGATGGGGAATACACACATGCACGCGGTGTGGAACTGCCACACGCAGTTGATGGTGGACTACAATGAAGATAGTCAGATGATTGAAAAATCAGGGCAGCAATGTCAGAGTTATTTGGGGATGCTTCCCAAATACTCTAACATCATTCCTATCAGCCCACCCTCATGGAGATAGCTTCCAAATGAAGTCAATGATAAAGCCTGGGTAGAGATATGGGTAAAACATCTTTCATATTTAATGAAACATATTTATTTTTTCATTTATATGAATTAATATTTTGGTGTCAGCTACGGTTTAATTTCCCCAATGGTGTGGGTGCATGACCATCATGTCTAAAGGATTTAGGTGAGCTTTGGATAGAATATAAGCATGAGTTGTACATTGGATGTCATGCTAGAGTGGGAACAGAGTTAGAGGCAGTCCCTGTCGTGGATGACTGTCTATCAGAATGGCATCGATAGATGATTACTCATTGGAAAACTAGCCAATTTACGGTATTAATCAAATTAGAGGTATTTCAATATAAAATTTCATGTTTTTCGTTAATACTAATTATTGAATTTTATTTAGGATGCATCTGAATGAAATAAAAAAACATTGATGCTAACAAATATGTCCACACATTGGGATGTACTATAAAGCCAGATCATGAGAGATATCAGGTATGAAAATTTATAATCTTTCATTACGACATTCACTTTCTATTTCTTCAACCATAATTTATTAGATTTCTAAAGTTGTTATATAATTTTAGTTATGAAATTACTATTTTTTTGGTATCCTATTTTTAATTATGGTTTCCAACATTCAATGTCATTACAGAGGCATAAAATTGAATATAGATGGATGTGTGCCTCTATAACACCCTGAGATTTTATGAAAAAAAATATTCTTTTTAATTTCATTAATGTCTTGTGTTGTACGCTACACCAAAAAGAGCTTGCACAACAGGCATCCTTGACTTGCCTTGTATTACATGCAATCGCGACCTTCCTCGAGAGTGTGTGTAGTACGCAATAACGAGTTTCACTCAACAACAATATGCTATTAAAATATTATTAAAACTAGCCGTTATGAATAGTAATAACCACTATTTGAAATTTTGTAAATTTTATTTTTCAAAATGGACTTCATTTTTAGATTCGGAATATTGAAATTAGCTTTGGGTGAAATTTTGGAAATTTTCGGATAACTTTCATATTTTGATGAATAGTGAAAATTACTAAATTTTAATTAAAAAACAATTTTTTCAATCGAAATAATTAATAGTGATAAATTATTAATTTGAGTGGTTTTAAAGTATATTTAGAATATATTTTTACAATTTAATATAATGTTGTTCATTGGATGTAATTTCACATTTAAACCAGACATAAACAAGTGTCAATCTTTTGATAGTTATTATCTCTTAAGAACACGCTATTTGTTTTGACGACGAGAATTAATTTTTAAATTAATTAATGAAACTGATATGTTTTGAATTTGGTAAAATAGACATCATTTTTGAGTTCATAATATCAAATATAGCTTAGGCCAAATTTTTGGTATTTTTCTGGAAACTTTCATTTTTTGATGAATAGTAAAACCACTAAGTGGTAGTTAAAAAAAATGAATTTTTCATAAAACATAATTTTACCGCTTCTGTGAATGGAATTTCAAAAATCCGAGAGACACGGTTGATTTCAGTAATTAAAATGTGGTTCAATGAGATGAAAATAATTTTTGGTGAATAGTAAATTTTTACTTTTTTTTACCACGGTTAAAAGTAAATAGGGTAATTAAGGCTAAAATGTTATTACTATTACCCTAACACATGTCCTAATTATATTGGATAAGTGTAATTCAACCAAAAACAACCATAGGAATAAAATATGATCATTTAGGCCCACTTGGATTAGATTAGAACATTTATTATTATTTAATTCAAAGAAGAGTTAAAAGAGATAAAATCAAAGTTTATTTACTAAAACATTTTTAATATAGGGTTATACATAAGATAAATTCGATTTTAAATATTAATTAGAAATATAATACGATTTCCTACATAATGGTATTTTATTTATAATTTTTAGACAATAAATAATTTAATTTATTTATGACACAACAATGATGCAGTAATTATCTTATTACTGAAATATTGACATAATTGATGTTATAAATAACCAAATAAATATAATTTGAGAATTTTTATGAATTACACTAATTTTATAGGTTAATATGACATGTTAGTATTGATATAAGTAACTTGGTTCGAACTAATCATTCTGTTATTATTTTCACAAAAATCAATTACTAAATAGTGTCAAAATTGACATAAAATAGTTTTTGAAAACAAATATTATATTATTAATTGTTATATTATTCCTAAAAATCTAAGGTTCAACCAAATGACTTATATAAGGTTATATATATTAATAATAAACAACTTGGGGTTCTTTTATCTTGATATGGTAAGTTAATTAACCTTATAGTGTAAGAAAACAAGAAGACACGGTAAAAGTTAAATTATCTAACTTAAAGTTAAATCTAAATGATAAGGTTAAAATTGATACCTAAACTTGTCTAAATTCTATTGGATGAGAGTATTTAGACCCCTACCCACCTTATCATCCAAATATATCAATTTGGAGCTATTAAAAACCGAATTTGACCTTATAATAAAATAATATATTTAGTTATTCCAAAGGTGCCCCTCTCCTCCCTTATAAAAGGGAACCTCCTCCCTCTCTTCCTCACACCACTTTGAACCTTCAAGATCGGAAAAACTCTGCCAATTTCTCCTCTCTACTTCCCTAGAGACATCCTAGAGGTTCTGGTCTTCTTCAAAGACCTATTTTAGTGCCCTAAAAGGAGGTCTCAAAGAAGCACTCCAAAGAAGAGGTAATGTCTGTTACCGATTCTTTCATCTTTATTTCTTCTTCCACTTCTTCTTCTTTAGTTGTTTCATTATGAAGTAATAACATCAGTATCACTCATATACCGATATGTTATTATAAGTATGAAACAAACCTATTTCACCATCTATCCATCCTACGGAAAAAGAAATCACCGCGCGTGCGTACGTACGGAATACCGTCTCCACACCGTGGTGTAATATATTTTCCACCACCACCTTACATGGATGGGTATAATGGTGTAAATAATAACTATACATAGTTAATAGAACATCATAATGATTCTGATATATTGTATCATCCACTCCAATTCAATTCAATAATTATGGAAACGATATCATCGCTCGTGCGTACATACGGACTACCGTCTCCACGACGCGATGAGATTCATTCTCCATGTTAACCATTTAATAATGATTATAAATTATATATAAGAAATAATAATGAAATATATGACATTATAAAGCTACTGGATTTATGTATATATGTATTTCATCTACTTAATTCCATTCAACTCAATAAGGAAACAAAAACAGCGTTAATGCGTACGTATGGCCTACCGTCTCCATGAACGGTGTATTTCTTTCCATTTATCGATCTATTTTATATATGTATATTCTGAATATATATATTATATATAAATCATGTTTTATATTCTGGAATTAAGTAATCATGATCTAAGTAATCATATGAATAATTACAAGTTAAAACACGAACAACAAATGAGACGATTTTACCCAACACGCTCTTTAACATGAAATTTACAAAAGAACGGGTAATATAAAGTCATAAGTGAACCATATATGATATCATAACAATGATTATGATTCTAGAATAAGTCAATGACATTATATAAATCATTATACAGGATGTTCAGACACTTACGAAGCAAATCGGACCTATGGTAAGGGAAATATCACAATCTCATTTTTATCCGAGATTGTTTATACTTTGGTATTTACTGGGGTGTATTTTATCATCCACATCCATGTTTCCTCAATATGTAATATTTATATCCTTCTACAATAGTTTATATTCAATTTTACTCTATGGTGAGTTTTTAGTAAAAGATATGAAAGGAATCTTTTGTCATTTTTCGTACGAGGAACTTTTTTTACTTTTTCGACAAAAGTACGAGAAGAATGGTTTTTTTTAACTTATATGACATGAATGGATTTTTAAAACATTATTTCCAAGAAGCTTCCTTTACAAGTTTTCGAGTTTATTTTTAATCAACTTTTTAGTTTAAAATTGTATTACATGTTAAGAAAGGAAAAATGTTTTTTGAATTTGAAAGGATATTTTCCTCAAGAATGGAGTTCAAGCGTTTTATCAAAATTATTTTCCATCTAAGATAATATAGGGTTCTGTTTATATCCCTATTATTACATTGATTTGGTTATGTTGTGATGGAATTATTTTTATGATTTCCTTTACTGTATATGAATTGTTTTATGATGTCACGATGTTTAAGATTCCCATTTTTATTACATGGGTTATGTTATGATGTATGGTTTCTGATTTTGTGGCACACATAAAAATGATATCATTATGAGATGGGTGGGACCTATATCTCCCTCCAATGCATTGGGTAAATATTTTATATCTCATGAGATAGACATGGCTGGAATGGTAGGTTAAACCCGTTCAGTGAAACAGGACTGAAACGAGGGTGACTCGGTTCAGAAATGGACTTTGTCCACTAAGATAGTCTTGGAAATGAGTCTTGACTAACAAGAAATGATTCTCTATTATTATGTGTGTATGCCACAAAGTTTCATGTTTTAAGTTATGATTATTGGGATTTCATTTCACTACTAAGATTTATCCCATTTTATAATATTATGATCTCTTTTGCAGGTTAAGATTTCCAAAATGTTATGTTCTTGTGAATATGATGTGATTGATATTTCTTTTGTTTACCCTTACTGAGCATTTGAGCTCACCCTTTTATGTTTTCTTTTCCCCAGGATATAAAGAAAGGTTTTAGGTAAAACAATGGAAGATCTTTATGGGAGATGTTGAAGATCTTTCACCACGATTAGAAGATTATATTCCGCGTTTCCAAAGACACTAAACTATTACGATCCTTGTGTGTGTGTTTTTGTTATGTACTATGTATTCCGCAAAAGTAATGTAATGTCCATGTACGTCATGCTTCGGGTCTCTACAGTTGGTATCAAAGGAATGGTTTAGTCAACCTTTGGAAGCTAGGATGCGAAAACGATAGTGAGATCCCTAGAGATATTTCTAAGGTATGTCTAGGGATGTCCCTAAGGATAAGTATACATCCTAGAACTATGATAATGATCATATAATTTAACCTAAGATGTTAGATATTGAGGATACTCCCCCTTTACAATGTTGTTTTCCCTAGCATGATTTTTTCCTCTCACACTATTCTTTTTGGGTTTTAGAAAATGGCTGGAAACAAGATGATTCACGATAATGGAGGATATGATGGAAAATGGAATGATATTCTTCATGAGCAACCAAATGAAATGGGATTTGGAAGTCTAAACATCATTATTATGCCGAATTAGCAATCTCATAATATGATCAATAAAGTAAAATTTGGTAAGTTTCCTGACTCAGCTAATAAGAGAAAGATGGAGTTTCATGATGATCATAGAGGAAAGAAAATTCAATTTCCCCTATGCAAATCATGTGGGAAGAGGCATCAAGGAGAATGTTTCAATGGAACCGAGAGATTCTTTGGGTGTGGAAAATAAGGACACAAAGCCAGTAAGTGCAAAGGAAAAGGTTCAGTTAACACCAAGGATGAGGATAATGGTATTACCACAACATCAACAATGGTTAAATGTTTTAAATGTGGAATTTACGGGCATTATGCAAACCAATGCCCAAAGGGAAAGTCTCCTGAAGAGAATTAGTATGGTCATATGGGTAGTATTTATGTTGATGGTGATGAAGAGACTACAAATGATATGTAAGATGAAAGAATTGTTGAAGCTCGATCAATGGTTTAAGAATGTAGTGGAATGATTACCTGTTTATCATGTGTAATGTTGTATAAGTAATCTCATGGTACTATGGAATAAAGAGACATCTAAGGATTGTTACATTGTTGCCTTTCCTTGATTTTTAAAAGTGTATGATTAATGGTACCAGTATCCATGAAAGGTTATTCAGATATTTTTGGAATGTAGATGATATGCGCATAATGAAGGGATAAGGAGAAAAATAAATGTTTGATAGTATTCATGAGCTCATGACTGATATAAGGTGAAGGTTATATCATGGTTTGAGTATATAGAATTTTTGGATTTTGGTATATGGAAAGAGTTAACTTTTGACTGCATTCATGTTTTCACTAAGGTTCAATGAGTATTCATTCTTCAAGAGAATACATGATTAAGGTATTCACATGTTTGTAATTTGACCAACAAGATATATCTTATGATATATGGGGGATAAATGATGGCATTCACGTGATTTTTATGTGACATTTCAAGTAATCATTTTTATACTATGAGCTTGGACCGAAGTATTTTGGATAAGCCTAAAGATTGGGATGGATTATATTGGACATAAGTTAGTATTGTTTAAGGATAGAAGTTTTTTCGATATTATTGATGGGATGTTATAGTAATATAGCTTTAGAAAAAGGACAACCTGCAGGACGGGCGACATCCCATCGCGTCGGACAAGGCTGTGGGAATCGAACCCACAACCGAAGTGCAACTGGCCTTTATCACCTACCACTGGCCTACAGGAAGTCCCTATTTAGTAGAAACTAGTTTTATTATATTAAGCAGTATGATATATGAAGTATAAGTCCATTTTAGGAACCTTATTTGGTTAATCTCACTATAGATGGACTTATGTATTTTTTGATAACTTTTCTAACCTTTTGTTTGAGACAGATGAAATGACCCATCATTCTATCACATGATCTGCTAACACATCACGAATTACAAATTCAACTTCATTTATTTAAGAGATGAAGTGTAAATTGTCCAAAGAACGACCAACGATGAGACTATACCGAAATCACGAAAGTATTTCTTCTAATTCCAATTTCATCAACTTTAGGGAAATGATCTTGAAAACCAAAAATGTTGTCCTAGTGCTCTTATATCTGATGAATCAGATGGTACCTTATATCATCACAAATTTTGGCTTTGTGATTTCTGGCTTTTCCATAGCCATGTTCTCTACCACTCTCCATCAGAACATGATGATTAGATTTCTCTTCCATATCCATATTTTCACCTATGTGGAAACCCAGTGATTAGTTTATTTGGGTAACCATTACGTTTCATACTTTTGATTTTAAAGATTGGTTTTGTAATTCCTTTTTACGATGTGGGTTTCTATTAAAGAAACTTTTGAGTAGTAAACCATTTATAACCCCGACGAATTTCGAGGGAGAAATTCATTTTAAGGGGGGTAGAATGTAACACCCCGAGATTTTATGAAAAAAAATATTAATTTTAATTTCATTAATGTCTTGTGTTGTACGCTACACCAAAAGGAGCTTTCACAACACGCATCCTTGACTTGCCTTGTATTACACGCAATCACGACCTTCCTCGAGAGCGTGTGTAGTACGCAATAACGAGTTTCACTAAACAATAATATGCTATTAAAATATTTTTAAAACTAGCCATTATGAATAGTAATAACCACTTTTTGAAATTTTGTAAATTTTATTTTTCAAAATGGACTTCATTTTTGGATTCAGAATATAGAAATTAGCTTTGGGTGAAATTTTGGTAATTTTCAGATAACTTTCATATTTTGATGAATAGTGAAAATTACTAAATTTTAATTAAAAAACAAATTTTTCAATCGAAATAATTAATAGTGATAAATTACTAATTTGAGTGGTTTTAAAGTATATTTACAATATATTTTTACAATTTAATACAATTTTGGTCATTGGATGTAATTTCACATTTAAACCAGACATAAACAAGTGTCAATATTTTGATAGTTATTATCTCTTCAGAACACGCTATTTGTTTTGACGACGGGAATTAATTTTTAAATTAATTAATGCAACTGATATGTTTTGAATTTGGTAAAATAGACATCATTTTTGAGTTTATAATATCAAATATAGCTTAGGCCTAATTTTTGGTATTTTTATGGAAACTTTCATTTTTTGATGAATAGTGAAACCACTAAGTGGTAGTTAAAAAAAATGAATTTTTCATAAAACTTAATTTTACCGCTTCTATGAATGGAATTTCAAAAATCTGGGAGACACGGTTGATGTCAGTAAGTAATATGTGGTTCAATGAGATGAAAATAATTTTTGGTGAATAGTAACTTTTTACTTTTTTTACCACGGTTAAAAGTAAATAGGGTAATTAAGGGTAAAATGTTATTATTATTACCCTAACACATGTCCTAATTCTATTGGATAAGTGTAATTCAACCAAAAACAACCATAGGAATAAAATATGATCATTTAGGCCCACTTGGATTAGATTAGGACATTTATAATTATTTAATTCCAAGAAGAGTTAAAAGAGTTAAAATCAAAGTTTATTTACTAAAAAATTTTAATATAGGGTTATACATAAGATAAATTCGATTTTAAATATTCTTTAGAAAGATAATAAGATTTCCTACATAATGGTATTTTATTTATAATTTTTAGACATTATATAATTTAATTTATTTATGACACAACGATGATGCAGTAATTATCTTATTAATGAAATATTGACATAATTGATGTTATAAATACCCAAAATAAATGTAATTTGAGACTTTTTATGAATTACACTAATTTTATAGGTTAATATGACATGTTTGTATTGATTTACGTAACTTGGTTCGAACTAATCATTCTGTTATGATTTTCACAAAAATCAATTACTAAATAGTGTCAAAATTGACATAAAATAGTTTTTTAAAACAAATATTATATTATTAATTGTAATTTTATTCCTTAAAATCTAAGTTTCGGCCAAATGGCTTAGATAAGGTTATATATATTAATAATAAACAACTTGGGGTTCGTTTAGCTTGATATGGTAAGTTTATTAACCTTATAGTGTAAGAAAACAAGAAGACACGGTAAAAGTTAAATTATCAAACTTAAAGTTAAATGTAAATGATAAGGTTAAAATTGATACCTAAACTTATCTAAATTCTATTATATGAGAGGATTTAGACCCCTACTCACCTTATCATCGAAATATATCAATTTGGAGCTATTAAAAACAGAATTTGACTTTATAATAAAATAATATTTTTTGTTATTCCAAAGGTGCCCCTCTCCTCCCTTATAAAAGGGCACCTCCTCCCTCTCTTCCTCACACCACTTTGAGCCTTCAAGATCGGCCAACCCCTTCCAATTTCTCCTCTACACTTCTCTAGAGAAATCCTAGTGGTTCTGGTCTTCTTCAAAGACCTATTTTAGTGCCCTAAAAGGAGGTCTCAAAAATGAACTCCAAAGAAGAGGTAATGTCCGTTACCGATTCTTTCATCTTTATTTCTTCTTCCACTTCTTCTTCTTTACTTGTTTCATTATGAAGTAATAACATCAGTATCAATCATATACTGATATGTTTTTATAAGTATGAAACAACCCTATTTCACCATCTATCCATCCTATGGAAAAATAAATCACCGCACGTGCGTACGTACAGAATACCGTCTCCACGCCGTGGTGTAATCTATTTTCCACCACCACCTTACATGGATGGGTATAATGGTGTAAATAATAAATATACATAGTTATTAGAACATCATACTGATTCTGATATATTGTATCATCCACTCCAATTCAATTCAATAATTATGGAAACGATATCATCGCTCGTGCATACGTACGGACTACCATCTCCACGACGTGATGAGATTCATTCTCCATGTTAACCATTTAAGAATGATTATAAAGTATATATTAGCAATAATAATGAAATATATGACATTATAAAGCTACTGGATTTATGTATATATGTATGTCATCTACTTAATTCCATTCAACTCAATAAGGAAACGAAAACAACGTTCATGCGTACGTACGGCCTACCGTCTCCATGAACGGTGTATTTCTTTCCATTTATCGATCTATTATATATATGTATATTCTGAATATATATATTATATATAAATCATGTTTTATATTCTGGAATTAAGTAATCATGATCTATGTAATCATATGTATATTTACAAGTTAAAACACAAACAACAAATGAGACGATTTTACCCAAAACGCTCTTTAACATGGAATTTACAAAAGAACGGGTAATATAAAGTCATAAGTGAACCATATATGATATCATAACAATGATTATGAATCTGGAATAAGTCAATGACATTATTTCAATCATTATACAGGAGGTTCGGACACTTACTAAGCAAATCAGACCTAAGGTAAGGGAAATATCACAATCTCATTTTTATCCGAGATTGTTTATACTTTGGTATTTAATGGGGTGTATTTTGTCATCCATATCCATGTTTCCTCAATATGTAATATTTATATCCTTCTACAATAGTTTATATTCAATTTTACCCTTCGGTGAGTTTTTAGTAAAATATATGAAAGGAATCTTTTGTCGTTTTTCATACGAGGTACTTTTTTGACTTTTCCGACAAAAGTACGAGAAGAATGTTTTTTTAACTTTTACGGCATGAATGGATTTTTAAAACATTATTTCCAAGAATCTTCCTTTACAAGTTTTCAAGTTTATTTTTAATCAACTTCTTTTAGTTTAAAATTGTATGACATGTTAAGAAAGGAAAAATGTTTTTGAATTTGAAAGGATATTTTACTCATGAATGGAGTTCAAGTGTTTAATCAAAATTATTTTACATCTAAGATAATATAGGGTTCTATTTATATCCCTATTATTACATTGATTTGGTTATGTTGTGATGGAAATATTTTTATGAATTTCTTTACTGTATATGAATTGTTTTATGATGTCACGATGTTTACGATTCCCATTTTTATTACATGGGTTATGTTATGATGTATGGTTTCTAATTTTGTGGCACACATAAGAGTGATATCATTATGAGATGGGTGGGACCTATATCTCCCTCCAATTCATTGGGTAAATATTTTATATCTCATGAGATAGACATGGCTGGAACGGTAGGTTAAACCGGTTCAGTGAAACAGGACTGAAACGAGGGTGACTCGGTTCAGAAATGGACTTTGTCCACTAAGATAGTCTTGGAAATGAGTCTTGACTAACAAGAAATGATTCTCTCTGATTATGTGTGTATGACACAAAGTTTCATGTTTTATGTTATGATTATTGGGATTTCATTTCACTACTATGATTTATCCCATGTTATGATATTATGATCTCTTTTGCAGGTTAAGATTTCCAAAATGTTATGTTCTTATGAATATGATGTGATTGATATTTCTTTTGTTTACCCTTACTGAGCATTTGAGCTCACCCTTTTATGTTTTCTTTTCCCCAGGATATAAAGAAAGGTTTTAGGTAAAAAAACGGAAGATCTTTATTGGAGATGTTGAAGATCTTTCACCACGATTAGAAGATTATATTCCGAGTTTCCAAAGACACTAAACTATTACGATCCTTGTGTGTGTGTTTTTGTTATGTACTAAGTATTTCACAAAAGTAATGTAATGTCCACGTACGTCAAGCTTCGGGTCTCTACAGCGTCGACCAAAACTGTTTTGCTCGAGTAGGAAGAAGAAAGATGGAAGTGTGGTTAATGAACATATTCAGCACCAGATTATGTTTTACTTTATAGATTTAAAATTTTAATCTCTATTTTGTAACATAATAATCTATTAATTTTTGTAATAGGATGCTTTAGAGGACCTTGATGCCCAGGAACCTGATAATTTTGGGCCAAATGATCTCTTACATTAGGTTTTGGGAGAAGAGCACCCATGTAGAGTACGCTACTGACCTGGGATGAGTATTGTTCTGACGAGGTATTGGCTTTTCTCAGGTACTATTTGTAGTGCCACCGAGTTATAGCAGTTTAAGGAATAGGCAGAATAGGATGAAAAAAGGGCCAAAAAGATGGAATAACAACCTGCTAGGGAAAGCACTTCATTTATGGAACTGATTGATGTTTTACGTCCAACACATCCACCAGAGGCCAGCAATGCTTGTGATTAATATATGCCATTGATGTGTTCTATATATGGTGCACCATGTGGAAATTCTAGTGCTGGTCGAGATGATGGTGAGGAGGAGGCTGAGTTAGAGGAGGGGGGAGGGTGAGGAGAAGGCCGAGGTGGAGGAGGAGGGCGCTGAGGAGGTCGAGGCTGAGTACGAGGACGAGGAGGATGGTGGTGACAATGATGGGGACAATGATGAGGATGAGGGTGAGGGTGATGATGATGGTGATGATATTGATGGTGATGAGGGACAGATTGATCCATTACATTGTTGACTGATATTACTGACCTTTGATGTTTATTGATTTTTTGTGCCTTAATATATGTATGATTAGGTAGGTCACATTATATTTATTTTTTTATCTATAAATAATAAAACGTGACTTGATGATTTTCTATGACTGATTCACCCCTCCCTTAGACAGCCCCCACCCCCTAGATAGCCCAACCCACTAGACAACTCGTAACCCCTGGACAGCCCCGCCACCCCTGTGGAAAGCCCACACACCCCCTAGACAACCCCCACCCTCTGTCCATAGGTTTTCCAGTTGTGGGTGTTAATTTCCACATTGATAAAACATCGGTGGTTCCATAATAATTTTCTCCATAAATGAAACATTAAATTTAATGATTGATAAGAAATGAGATTCTAAATGATTTAAATTATTATTTATATATTATGAATGTTTTATTTTCAAAAATCATTTTTGTTGTGAAATCCCTCTATTTTAATGAAATTGTAGTTTATTAGTGGAATTTAGAAAATTGGTGGTCTGATTAGAAGTTGATATAATGAACTTATTTTTTTAAACATGAAATATTTTTGCATAGATAATATGCAAATACCATCCCATGAACCCAAGACAGCCCCCCGAACAGCACCACAGACAGTCCCCCGGACAGCCCCCACCCTCCTCCCTGGACCCCGGACAGCTCCCCACCCTCTTTCTTAGACCCTGGACTACCCCCATACAGCCCTATGGACATCCCCCCCCACACTCCTCCTTGAACCCTAGACAGCCCCCACCCTCCTCCCTAGACCCTGGACAGCCCCCCACCCTCCTCCCTGGACCATAGACAGACCACATCCCCTCTCCCTAGACATATGTGTTTTTTTCTATTGAAGGTGTTTTTATGGTGTTTGAACTATGTTTTTATATATTTTTTGTTACTTTTTTATATTGGTGTAGGAAGTGAGGTTTATGCAGTGTGTTATGTAGTGTGTTATGCAGTGTGTCTGTTTTTTGTGCTCTTTTTATGTGTGTCTTTTATGCAGGTGTTTGCAGTATATTATGTTGGCTAGGCTATTTTTATGTGTCTATTTTTTATGCAATGATGTTTTTATGTGTCTATTTTTTATGCAGTTGTATCTTTAATATGTTTGTAGAGTTTTGTGTTTTGGGGAACTCCCTGGACAACCCCCCCCCCCCCCTCCTTCCTGGACCCTGGAAAGCCCCCCCCCCCCTCCTCCCTAGACCCTGTACAACCCCCACCCTCCTTCCTGGACCCCGAACAACCCCCCGAACAGCCCCCCACCCTCCTCCATAGACACCAGACAGTCCCCCTAACCGACACCCCAACATTAGGCAAGCGTCGATTCAGTATATATAAAACATCACGACAATTCATGAAAGCCTAAGGACTAGCTACCTTGATTCCAAAGACAATCAAACTCTTAATTCGGCCTCTTGGATCCCAATCTAAAATCTCTTCATGATTCACCCTAAATCCCAACAGAAAAGTGGTTTTTAGAGCATCAGAAGAAGATGAGAGAGGAGTATAAACCCTAATGCAAAAGAGGAATCAAGGAGGGGATTAGACTCACCCGGATCTTCAATCCACACTTTACAACACTCGAAATTCTCAAGGATCAAAGGAGATCTACCCTTAAGAGCTATTGGGAGCTTTAGATTGTGTTGATACTTTAGCACAAGGATCCATGGACAATTTTTTACATGTAAGAGTCAAGTATGATTCAATCCAATGAACGGTGTATCCGGTACCACTCAAAGTGTCTCACTTTTATTTGAAATGGACAACATTTTAAGTGAAAACAACAACTGGCATACGGAAATCTGACCAAACACATTCAGATTCTATGATACTTTAGGACAATGATCTATTGTTCATTTGTGATGTGTACGAGTCAACTCTGCCTCAATCTGTGGCACGGTGTGGCCAATACCACTCAAAATGTATCACTTTTATTTGAAATGGACATTATTTTAAGTGAAACCGACAACATACAATTGCAAAACTGATCAAATGCTTTCTAATTGTGTTGATACTTCGAGAAAATAATCCATGGGTCATTAGTGGCATGTACGAGTCAACCCCGCCTCAATCTAAGTCACGGTATGGCCAGTATCACTCAAAGTGTCACTTTTTTGTTTAAAATGGACACTGTTTTAAGTAAAAACAACATACATACGGAAAACCAAACAAACATATTCTTCTTTTTGTGATACTTTATCACAATGATCTATCGGTCACTTGTGATGTGTACGAGTCAACCCCACAACAATCTGAGGCACGGTGTGCCCGGTACCCCTTAAAGTGTCTCACCTTTATTTGAAATGGACAACATTTTAAGTGAAAACAATAAATGGCACACAGAAAACCAACCAAACACATTTATATTGTGTCGATACATTAGGAAAATGATCCATGAGTCACATGTGATGTGTATGAGTCAACCACGCCTCAATCCAAGGCACAGTGTGGCCGATATTACTTGAATTTTCTTTCTTTTCTTTAAAAGGGACACCCTTTTATGTAAAAACAACTAGAATACGGAAACCCGACCAAATGTATCTGGATTGTGTTGATACATTAGAAAAAGGATACATGGTTCATTTTTGACATGTAAAATTCAACCCCACCTTAATATGTGTCACGGTGTGGCAGTTACCAATCAAAGTGTCTCACTTTTATTTGAAATGGACCACATTTTAAGTGAAAACAACAACTGGCATATGTATAACTGACCAAACATATTATGACTATGTTGATACATTAGCACAATGATCCATGGGTCATTTGTGACGTTTAAGAGTCAACACATCCTCAATCTGAGGCACGGTGTGGCCGGTACCACTCAAAGTGTCTCACCATTATTTGAAATGGACAACATTTTAAGTGAAAACAATAAATGGCATATGGAAAACTGACCTAACACATTCGTATTGTGTTGATAATTTAGGAAAATTATCCATGGGTCATGTGAGACATGTATGGGTCAAACCCACCTCAATCTGAGGGACGGTGTGGCCAATATCACTCAAAGTGTCTTTCTTTGGTTTAAAATGGACACCCATTTAAGTAAAAGCAACTCGCATACGGAAAACTGACCAAACATATTTGAATTGTGTTGATACATTAGCACTAGGATCCATGGATCATTTTTGATGTATACATGTCAACCCCTCCTCAATATGAGGCACAGTGTGGCTATTTCCACTCAAAGTGTATCACTTTTTGTTGAAATGGATAACATTTTAAGTCAAAACAACAACTGGCATATGGAAAACCAACTAAAATCATTAAGATTCTATTGATAATTTAGGACAACGATCCATGGGTCATTTGTGACTTGTACGAATCAACCCTGGCTCAATCTGAGGCACGGTGTGGCCAGTATCACTCGAAGTATCATTATTTTGTTTAAAATGGACACCCTTTTACGTAAAAACAACTAGAATGCGGAAAATTGACCAAACAAATTTGGATTGTGTTGATACTTTATCCAAAAGATCCATGGGATATGTTTGATGTGTATGATTCAACCCTTCCTCAATCTGATGCATGTTGTGGTCGTTATCACTCATAGTGTACGACTTTTGTTTAAAATGGACATCATTTTATGTAAAAAGAACTGGCATATAAAAAACAGACCAAAATTTTTAGGATTGGGTTGATACTTTTTCACAAGTATCCATGGGTAATTTTTTACGTGTACGAGTCAACCCCACATCAATCCGAAGGATGGTGTTGCTGGTACCGCTCAAAGTGTCTCACTTTTATTTTAAATGGACAACATTTTAAGTGAAAACAACAACTGGAATAAGAAAAACTCACAAAACTCATTTTTATTGTGTTGATACTTTATAACTATGATAAATTGGTAATTTGTGACGTGTATGATTCAAAATCGCCTCAATCCAAGGAATGGTGTGGCCGGTACCACTCAAAGTGTCTCACCTTTATTTTAAATGGAAAACTTTTTAAGTGAAAACAACAACTTGCATACGGAAGACTGACCAAACGCATTTGGATTGTATTGATACCTTAAGAAAATGATACATGGGTCATATGTGTTGTGTATGAGTCAAACCCGCCTCAATCCGAGGCACGGTGTGGCCAGTATCACTCGAAGTGTCTTTCTTTTGTTAAAAATGGACACCCTTTTAAGTAAAAACAACTGGCATACGGAAAACTGACAAAATGTATTCATATTGTGTTGATACTTTAAAAAATAGATCCATGGTTCGTTTTGGACGTGTAAAAGTCAACCCTGCATCAATATGACGCACGGTGTGGCCGGTACCACTCAAAGTTTCTCACTTTTATTTGAAATGGACAAAATTTCAAGTGAAAACAAAAACTAGAATACGGAAAACTGAACAAATGCATTCATATTTTGTTGATATGTTTGGAAAACGATCCATGGGTCATTTTTTCTGTGTATGAGCCATCCCCGCCTCAATCTGAGGCACTATGTGGTCGGTATCACATGAAGTGTCATTCTTTGGTTTAAAATGGACACCCTTTTAATTAAAAACAGCTGGCATACTGAAAACTGACCAAATGTATTCGGATTTTGTTGACAATTTATCACAAGGATCCAAGAGTCATGTTTGGTGTGTACAAGTCACCCCCGCCTCAATTCGAGGCATGGTGTGGGCGGTATCACTTGAAGTGTCTGTCTTCTGTTTAAAATCGACATCATTTTAGGTAAAAAAAATGGAATACAAAAAACCAACCAAACGTATTTGGATTATGTAGATACATTAGCACAAGGATCCAGGGGTCATTTTTGACATGTACAAGTTAACCCCACCTCAATCAGAGGAATAATGTTGCTGGTAACACTCAAAATGTTTCACTTTTATTTGAAATGGACAACATTTTAAGTGAAAAGAACAATTGTCATAAGGAAAACCAACCAAACACCTTCAGATTGTGTCGATAAACTTTTTCAATGATCCATGGTTCATATGTGATGTGTATGAGTCAACCCCACCTCAATCCAAGGCACGGAGTGGCCGGTATCACTTAAGGTTTGTTTCTTTTGTTTAAAATGTACACCCTTTTAAGTAAAAACTACTGACATACAGAAAACCAACCAAATATATTCAGATTGTGTTGATACTTTAGCACAAGGATCCATGATTCATTTTTGACATGTAAGAGTCAACTATGCCTCAATTTGAGGCATGGTGTGGATAGTACAACTCAAAGTTTCTCACTTTTATTTGAAATGGACGACATTTTAAGTGAAAACAACAATTGGCATACGAAAAACCAACTAAACGCATTCAGATTCTGTTGATACTTTAGGAAAACAGATAATGGGTTATTTTTGACATGTATGAGTCAACCCCACCTCAATCTGAGGTATGGTGTGGCAGGTACCACTCAACCTGTCGCACTTTTACTTGAAATAGACATGATTTTAAGTGAAAACAACAACTTGCATACAGAAAACTGACTAAACGCTTTCAGATTGTATTGATACCTCAGGAAAATGATCCATGAGTCATTTGTGACATGTACGAGTCAACCCCAGCTCAATCCAAGGCACGATGTGGCCTATATCACTCTAAGTGTTTGTATTTTGTATACAATCGACATCATTTTAAGTAAAAAAACCGGCATACAGAAAACCGATTAAATGTGTCCATATTGTTTAGAAACTTTAGCACAATGATCCATGGGTAATTTGTGACATGTAAGAGTCAACCCCGCCTCAATCTGAGGCATGGTGTCACCGATACTACTCAAAGGATATCACTTTTATTTGAAATGGACAACATTCTAAGTGAAAACAACAACTATCATATATAAAACCAACCAAATGCATTCAAATTTTGTTGATACCTTAGGACAACAATCCATGGGTCATATGTTATGTGTACGAGTCAACCCTGCCTCAATCCAAGAGATGGTGTTTCCAGTATCACTCCATGTGTCTGTCTTTTGTTTAAAATGGACATCATTTTATGTAAAAACAACTAGCATATAGAAAACCGACCAAACGTATTCGGATTTTGTTAATACTTTAGCACAAGGATCCATTGTCTATCCTCACACATTCCACTTCTCATGTGAGGAACTCCAACCCCTATTCTAAAACACATTCCATTTAATACACTAAGGACAAATACATTTCCTAAGTCACACAAGCTCATTGATACATGCTCATTATCATCATCACTATGTTCAAAGACACCCACCCCAAACCAATGGACAATATTTTTTTGTTTGGTTGAATTAATTTATCAATTTCATTATTTTGGGGATATTAGCTTCTAATTTCTGAATTTAATCATGTATGTGTTATACAAAATGAAATTTTGTATGTATTCATAATTCTGTATAACACATATAATTACGTATTTAGTTCTTTATGTATTTTATTCAAAATTGATAATTAAATTATGTATGTATTCAATTCAGTATTCAATTATGAATTGAATTCCAGATTTTACATGTAATTTTTATCTCAATTCTAAATTGAATTTTAAATCAATTATGTATGTTTGTAATTACATTATGAATAATGTATTAATTTTTTATGTTTATATTTGTAGGGTGAATTATGTGTTAAATCTATATGAATTAATTGTGTATATGTTTGTGTTATAGCTAGTTGTTGTAGGTAATTGGAGTTGGTGAAGCTGGAAATGTAGAAAGGGTAGCCTGCTAATAGAAATCAAAAAGCAGTACAGAGCAGCAAGTTGTTGCATGAATTGTATAGAAAATCATATGCCAACGGTTTACAACCATTGGCATATGGCTGTTAAAGTGTTTTATACAAACTATTCTAAAATAACTGTTGGTAAAAACACATTCCCAATAATTTAAAAACTGTTGGGATATAGGTGAAATGTTTATATATACCAAAAAATTGCATAAACTGTTGGTAAAAAGTTGTACAAAACTATTTTCCAATGGTTTGAAACCGTTGGAATTGTATGTTTACCAACGGTTTGACATAATCGTTGGTATAATGTAGATTTCCAAACATATACCAACGGTTTTCCAGAAACCATTGCCATATGTTTTTTCCTACGACTTACTTCCATACGGTTTGGATAACAGTTTGTATGTATTATACCAACAGTTATGCAGCCTTTACCAACGTTTTAAAACCGTTGGTAAAGGGTTCATTTCTATTAGTGTAAATAATAATCTTTTTATAGTATATCTCACTTCGCTTATATATAAATGTAGTGTTTTAAGAAATCTATCAAGCTTAGTATTCTTTTAAACTAAATTTTTGGGTGTTGTGTTATACAACCATTATTTAAATTTCATCCTCACAATTTCATCTCAAGGTCAATAGAAAGGGTTTAAAAATTTTCAAAATCAATTCCATGGAGTGGAAGATAAATAATATCATCAAGATACTGAAACCTTTTTAATATTTAAAAATACATTTTGGAAATGATAAATTATAAAAGGGGATAATATAAAATAATTTTTAAAAGTGTATAAAGAAAATATGAAGGGAATTTGAAATAACACACTATCGTGTTCCGAAATAGAAGACTATTAGTGGAAAGAGAAAATATTGATATAAAGAACAAATTTATTTCCAAATAATTATGAAGAGAGACATAGAAAATTTTTCATAATAAATTTATTGATCATAATGAAGTCAATGACAACACAAAATTAATCAATTAGGTGTATAAAGAACTATAAATCTTAATAAATGAAGGAAACATGATTACAATATTGTTTCAAGATCATTTTACTAGATCTATGAAATCACTTTACCATCAAGACTAGGAACATAATGAAATATACTAGCTTGATTTTATTTAATTACATAAATGAAATTTCATCCTTTGCTTACACATTTAAATCACTTTCCACTTCAATATCATCTCTTACTCGAAGAAATGAACACTAAAAATTAATTTTTCATGTCGAATCAATAAAATAAACATTTAATAGATCACGAGATCCATAAAAAGGATAACCAATTATCCAACTACACTTTAGACATTATCCAAAACTAAAATGGTTATCACATGTTAAGATAATATCCAATATGAATAAGAAATCATAAGTATAAATAAAATAGTAATCTCTAAAGCCTCAACAATATTACATGTTGTTCAACATAAATCATTCAATAAATAAATATACTTAAAATTATTCAAAATATTCTTGACTATTATTGAAACCAAATGATAAGAATGATTTGATCACATATTATTCAAATATAATCTAAAATTTATATCCAAATAAAATAAATGGCTCTTAAATTCATATACCAATAAGTTATATTCCCAAATTATATAATTATCATAATATATCAATATTTTCTATAAATATATTGAATTACAATAAACCCTAAATAAAATTATATATACTTACAAAAGATAATTTAATAATTATTACAAAAGAAAAAAACCCATATTCACTATAATTATTTTCATTTACCTTAATCATATGTTATTTCCAAAATAGACACTTCTTCAAAAATAACATTAATCACTTAGATACCAAATAAAATTTCAATATCTTGGTTATCTATAAGATAAATCATATATTCCAAACATGTAATAACTCATTTATCCCAATAATCCATAATTACCTCAACAACAAAGATTATATTAACCCTAAAGTTTATCAAAACCTTTAAAAATATTTCCATAAAAAATATATAATTATTCTCATATAAACATTTCAGTAAAACACATAGAAAACAAAATGGTTGTGCTTCTATAAATGACTTAAAAATACTCTTAATAATAATAATAAACAACCATCACATAAAACCTCAAATGTGGTATATATTCCTTTAAAATTATGATCAATTGTAAACTTATAAACCCATGACGGTATCAATAACTTTCAAATTAACCTCACAGGAAAAAATCATAATATATAATGTTATCTTAATGAGACTCTAATAATAATGTTAAGATCCCCAAACCCGTACTCTTGGATCCATTACAAAAAACTTAATAATTATTTTTTTTAACTTTAATACTAATAAACATGACCCGATTTTATACATTCAAAACATATAACATCAAACTGAAATATTGAATCACTTAATCACCCAAGGAATATTATAGATTAGAGTTATAGAGATTTGGAACAAAATATTTGAAAGTGGACATTTCGTATAGTGTCTATTTTTTCAAAAGGGATCATTTTACAGAAATACTTACTTTATTCAAGGTAATTTCCATACTTGGAACTTTGACTTTACTAACTTTTCTACTCATCCTTAATCCCTTTGAAAAATAATTTGAAAATGTGGAATGAGAACAAAAACTCATTAATTGACATATATAAAAGGAAAAGAAACCCATTAGTCTATTTCAAAACTATAAGGTCATATAATAGAATTTTTCCTTTACCATAATAAACTTTGAACTCAAATAATTATTTACATTCACCTAAAATTAGATTTAATACCAAATGTTTTTTTATGAAAAAAATTACAAAAAAACATAAATCCAAAATCTTAATCAGGAGGGTTTATTAGAAAATATGGTAACCCTTTAAAAAATTCTAAAAAATAAGTATTTTTACCCAAAAGGAATAATCATTATTTTAAAACAAATGATCATTTAATTACCTTGTGAAATTTATAGAGATCAATGAAAACTCATTAGAAAGAAAAATAAAAGCATTTCATGTAACATGGGACACCATTTTCACAATACTATTACAATAACTCTTACAAATAGAATAACCTACCTAGATATATTTAATAATATCTTAGGAGAAACCTATAACCTGTTAACTATATCCCCATACCCAATGCATTGGGGAGATATATTAGGATAACCCATCATCACGAGATATAAAGGTTTCACCGGTCATCATAAATAATTTACAAGAACTATAACACAGTCAAAACAAATTAAATCTTTAATTTCCATCACTATAAATAAACAATATACTTTTGTACTCATAAGAAAAAAAATTCAAATATTGATATGTCCAATCACATTAAAATAAAATTTTCAAAAATTAAAATACCTATAAGGTTGGAATATAATTTATTTAAATAATAAAATAAATCTTATAAAAGAATCCAGATATCAAATAATGATTATTGTGGTATGAAAATATATTGACATCATATAAATTAATATAGAAGATTCCTTTTTTCCTTTTATAAATCAATTTTAATCATTATGTATAAAATACCTAAAATATTACTTTTTAAAACCACTGAATGAATGAAAAAAGATAAAAAAATTCAATTTATAATTTATTTATTTCAACATGAATATATTCATAAAAATTATTTCCATCAATTTATAAATTGAGGAAAAATATTTAAAAAATAAATCGTCAAACCATTTAAAATATGTTTTTAAGGTAAATAGTCTCTTACCTTGAGTCTCTATTGTCACTCACGTTCATTATATTTTATATATTAAAATCATAAAAATTAAATAATTTCTCAAGAAAAATTTTAGGATTAATCCCTTATACTTAAACGATTTCTTTCAATGACATATTTAATTTCTTTATTGATTAATTCAACATTGGGATTTTTCAGAATGTTTGGTTCAGAACGTCGAAATGAATTCAGTATGTTGACCATGGACAAAAAGAACATTAATAAATAATATATAGAAAACATGAAATTAAATAATTATATTTTAGATAAATTAATTATACTTTTAAAACGAACAACATAAGGTGGTTATGAAAAATGAATTACATTACAATCATAGAGAGAGTAAGCCATACGTACGCATGAGTAACATTTCTATTTTTCAAATAACAAGGCGGAAATAGCATTAGTATGATATTATATTTATATAATTAGTAATATATCCCAAATATAAAATTATTACATTAAATATACATATATATTCCATCTATGTTTGGTGGTGATGAAAAATTAATAACATCACTTTGTGGAGGTGGTAATCCACACATACATATGAACACCGTAATAATTTTTCAAATGATGGAATGGTAAAAAAATAGATTATATATTATATTTAAATAATGATAATTATTTCATGAATATCATATATAAACATTAAATCCATTATTATAACCATTCATGAGAGGTAGTTATCGAAAACAAATTACATTGCTTCATGGGACGATAGGCCACCGTACACAAGAATAATGGTTTAATTTTATATTAAATGAAGAATGGGATAAATTAAAGTTAATACATAAACATAATAAATTCTATTTATATATTAGATAAATATTTTATTATATCATAATGTTTATAATACTTTTTAAGGAGGTATATGAAGAGATAAAACTAAAACATTCGATTAAAATCTATACATCTTTTTCAAAAAACCTATTTTTCATAACAACTTAACGCCTATAAGGATGTTATTATTAAAAAAAATAATACCTTTTGAATATAGGGAGGTATTTTATTCGGTTATTTTAGTATGCATTGTCTGATCCAAATGGGTTGTGAATTATGGATAGGAGAGGAGAAGGGTGTACTTTTATAAGTTGGGGAAGGGAACTCTTAGAATTTCATAAATGTTTTAATTAATATAAATTAACTTTCCCAGAAAAATGGAACCAAATTGATATATTTATAATATATGGTGACTATTAGTAAAAATATTATGATATAATAAAAATTTTATTGTTTATGTTATGTTTTAACCCTTATCTTTTTGTCTCAGCCCTCGTTATCCCTTTTGACAATTACTTTGATATCAAAGTTTTTTAATCTTCAGGGGCCATGAAAGTTACTATGAAAGTACATGTGACCGATAAATAAAATTATTTGATATTATAGACCATAAAACATTAAGTTTTCCGATGATATTATTTTTCATGAATTTTAAATCAATTAATAAACTATTTTTTTAATAAAATATCATGAATATAACTTATTGAACTATTCATTTAATTTTACCTTAAAGTAATAAAGATACAGATTTAATTAGAATATAATAAATTTTAACATCAATAATAATAATTTTTTACTATAAAATTATTGGGTCAATATAATGCATCCAAAATAGACTAATTTTAATATTTTTAAAATTATTTACTTCGATTTTTTTATTTCTTATACATAAATTGCATGAGAATTGTTTAAGATTTTAAATAAGTTATATAATCAATAAAAATTATAAATAAGTTAACATAATAAATTTAATATCATTATTCTTAAAATAAAATTTAAGATTCATTCTCAACTAATTTTTATCACTATATGAACATATAATAAAATTTTAAAAGTAATAGAGTGAAATTTGTAAATTTCTTGACATAAAATATTATATAGGTCATTATCAAATTAAAAAATATCCAAGTTCCCATAAATTTAAAAACATAGAGTACTATGTATTGAATAAAATCTTCTATTAGGTTAATGAAATTTTTTAGAAATATTTTAATTCCTTTTAACATTAGTTTTAACATTAATTAACTTAATTTACCCTTTATTGTGGTTGTAACTATTTACCATAGATACTAATCATAAGGAAAAAAAATAAGAGAGACCCATTTACCAAATATTAATTATGATGATTAAAAATATGGAATAAATTTTATAAAATTTAATTCACAAAAGTGATAGAATTTCATTTAAAATTAATCCCATAAAACCTGATGAAAAGTGGATTTCCATAAAAATTGTCTTTTTAAAAACAAATTTATTTATATGATAATCTAGCATAAAATTTCTTCAAAAACCATATTTGTATTACTAATAATATAAATGAAATAATATTACATTGAAAATAGTTTTTAAAAATATAAATTTATAAACACTTGAAACGAACAAATAATTTTTAACAAAAATTAGTATTTTTCCAAATTTATTCAAAAAATAGAACTTTTTATATAATTTTAAAAAATTCATCTGAAAATAATTTTGAAAATATGAATTAAAAAATTATATCAATTTCATAAAATACAATTTATAATTGTTTCATAAATTAATTATATTACCTATACACAAAATTCAAGAAAAACTATTTTTGAGGAAAACATATTTTAGAAGCAAAAAAGGATATTATCTAAAATTGGGAACTTATTTAATTTCAATTAATAAATATACTTTTATTATGAAGGATCATTTGAAAGACTCTACATAATTTTTTTACTCCAATTCATATCATCCAATTAAATGGATTGGTTATTGTAGCCAAATTTAAATAATAATATTTTTATAGTATATCACAATTCTCTAGAAGAGCGATATTTTGTGTTAAGAAATATTTAAATATTAGTGTAATTTTAAAATAAATGTTCAAATTTTTACATCATAACACTCTTAAAGAAGTTTTTTCATCACAATTTAATCTTGTTCCGAAAATAATGTATTTAAATTTCAGAATCAATTTGAGGGTGTTGAAGAGAAATCATATAATAATGAAATATAACCCTTTTTAATATTTTTAAATGCCTTGTTTGAAAACACACTTTATAAAAATGGATAATAAAACAAAAATTTTGAAGTAGGATAAGTAAATTTGAAGGGTACTTGAAATAACACATTATTAACATCCCAAATAGGAAGGCATTAATGGGAAGTGAAAATATTGATGTGGAAGAAAAACAATGTCCAAATATTGATATAGGGTTTCAAAGAACATTGAACAAACCAAATTGAATGATTACGAGAAATATAATGATAAAAAACCATAGATCAGTGATGTGTATAAAACACAATCAATCATCATAAATTAAATAAATGAGATAACATTTTTTTAAGATAGTTTTCAAAAATATGAGTAATTAATTTTTTATCTACATTAATAACATAATGAAATATACATAACTGGTTTTATTCATATGATCAAGAAATATGAACCTCATTAATATCTATAAAAACCTTGTTTGAAATCCCACATCATAAAAAGGGATAATGAATCATAATTTTTGAAATAGGATAAGTAAATTTGAATGCTACTTGAAAAAACACATTATCAATATCCAAATAAGAGGACATTAGTGGGAAGTGAAAATACTGATTTGGATTAAAAAACAATGTCCAAATATTGATAAAGGGTTTCAAGGAACATTGACCAAAAAAAGTTAATGATTATGAGAAAGATAATGACCAAAAGACCACAAATCAATGAGGTGTAGAAGACACAATCAATCGTCATAAATGAAATAAATAGGATAACATTTTTTTAAGATATTTTTCCTAAATATGAGGAATTACTTTTTTGTCTATATTAATAACATAATAAACGATACTTATATGGTTTTCTTTAATTCCCAAATTTCAATTTCATCCTTTGGTTTCATGTTTCAATTAGATTCCTATTATATCTCGTCTCTTACTCCAAGAAATATTCATTCCAAAAATTAAATTTTCATGCCTGATAAAATAAAATAAAATATAAATGGAACAAAATATCTAAAATAGGATAATAAGTTATTGATTATATCTTTTTGAAATTTACCTATAACAAAATTGTTATCATAAGGTAAGATAATATCCATATGAATAGACCTTCATAAGAAGAAATATAACTTTAATCTCCAAAGCCTCAACAATAATTCCCAAAGTTCAAATTAAATGATTTTACAAATAACCATCCTTAAAATTATTCTAAATAATTATTAATAAGATTAAAACAAAAATATTAGAATTATTTGATCACATATTCTGTTGAGATAAACTTAATATGTATCTCTAAAAAATATATAAGTCTTAAAGTATCATTCTAAAAAAGTATATTCCCTAGTAATATAATCACTAAAATATACTATTCTTTTCCATAAATAACCTAAATTTCCATAAAGCGAAAACAAAATGCTATATACATCCCAAATATAATAAAACAATTATTCCTCAAGTAAAAAACCAATCATAACCAAAAATATACCCATTTAACGTAATCATATAAGGTTACTAAAATATATAAATTCTTAAATAATAACATTAATCACTTATTCAGCAAATCATATTTTAATCCTATGGTTATCTACAAAATAAATCATATATTCACATCATGTAATAACCCTTTTATTCCAATTGACCTTAATTATATCAACATAAAAGACCATTTTAACCCTAAAGGTTGTTAATACCTTTAAACAAGTATTCATAAAATATAAAATCCTTTTTTCTAAAATAAAATTTTCACTAAAACACATAATATACCCAAGGGTTGTATTACCAACATAAACAATTTAAAGGGGTGTCTATGCCTTTAATCATATTATCAAACTCAAATTATAAACTCATAATAGAATTAATAACTCTTAAATTAAACTCAAATTTAAACAACCTATTTCTTAAAGTTATCTAAATTGTGTTTTGATACCACTAGTAAAATCCCCAAATCCATACTTCCAGGTTTGGTTCTAAAATAACAATATTTAAATTCTTAGATTTATAAATGATAAACATGACACAATTTTATCCATATAAAACATATATCATCAAAATTAAATATTTGATCACTTATATACACAAATATATTTTAGGTTTAGAGTTTTAGATAATTAGAACAAACAATTTCTATGTCGAAATTTTAACATAGAATCAATTTTTCCTATAAAATGAGTTATTTATAAAGACATGACTTCTTTATTCTTGGTAACATCCATATTCAGAACTATTTCTTAATTTACTTTTTTACTAATCCTTATGACTTGTGAAAAATATTTTCAATATGTAAAATTAGAAAGAAAGAAATCTCAACACGAGATATATATAGAAAAATAAAGGTAACCCATTAGTCGATTTGAAATCCATGAGGTCATATAAGAGATATTTTCCTTTAATATAATAAACTTTGACCGAAAATAATCATTTACTTATGAAATTATATTTACAACCCAATGTTATTCATAGAAAAATTTATAAGAAAACAAAGTGGTAAAATATTAATCATGAGGGTTTCTTAGAAATCATTAAAAATGTAGAAATTTTTTTCTTAAAACATTTATTTTTCCTCAAAAGGGAATAATAATTATTTTAAAATAAAATATCATTATTTTACCTTACACAATCAAAATATTTCCGTGAAACCTCATTTCCAAGAATAGAAAGTATATTATGTAACATGGGAGTTAATATTAATATCAATATTAGAACCACTCTTACAAATGGAATAACCTACTCAGTAAATTCAAATAATATATTAGGAGAAACATATAACTGGTTAACTCCATCCCTTTACCTAATTAATGGATAACTATATTGGGCTCATCCATCATAAATATCTATATCAGGCTCACGTATTATCATAAATAAAGTACAACAACTATAAAATAATTCTAAAATTTGAAATATTTAATTTTCATCATCATAATCATAAAAATATACTCTTTTACCCACAAGAAATTCACTTTCAGATATTGACATATCCATTTCCTTCAAAATCCAATTTTCAAAACTAAAATATATAAAACAAAGGGAAAATGAGTTTCTTTTGAATAAAACATATAATATTTTAAATGAAAATAAAAAAATAGTTGTTATAGTGGAGGTCAAATCCATCGACGTCATATATGTTAAAGTAGGAGATTCCAATTTTCATTTTTTAAATAATGTCAAAATGTTTTGTATATTTTTTTAAAAAATATTTCATTTGAAAACCATTGAAAGAGATTATAAAGTGACATAAAATACAATTTATAATTCATCTATATACATATATGTACATTCATAAAATGTATTTTATAGAATATGGTTATAGAGGGAAAATATTTAAAAACTATATATTTAAAATATTAAATACCAGGTTTTGAGGTAAAGTGTCTCATAAATTGAGTTTGACTTATCAGAAACGTTATTTAACTCCTATGTAATAAAATTATATCCATTAAATAATTTCTTAATAACTTTTTCTTATAAAAACATTTTTAAATGGATGGAATTCATAGAAAATATATGTTAAATTATATTTCTAGAATTAAAATTATTTAATTAATCTCATATATGTACTTTAATTATTCATTATAACCAGTCGTGAGAGGTAGTGATGGAAATGAAAATATATTATTTTGAAAGATAGTACTTCGTCATACATAGAAAGGATGGTTTTGTTACCAATTATTTGAATAATGATATGAATTAAGGTTAATCCATAAATATAATAACATATCAATATATATTTATAAGAGTTTTTAAGGATGTATAAGAAGAAATAATACTAAAACATTTGGTTAAATGTTATACCACTTCTTGGGACAACCTCCTTTTCTTAATAACTTAAGCTCTCTAAAGTTGGAATTATACCCAAAATAAGACATATAAGAAATGGATAGGGATGTTATGATGGTATTTGAGAAATCATTAGAAAAACTAAATTTCTATTAAATTATTTAGAGGATAGTATAGGGGGATTCCTTTTATATGTGAGGGTCGGGGAAATTTTATAATTTCTTAAATTATTAAATTAATACAAATTATTTTTCATAGAAAAGTGGAACCAAATTGATATATTTATAATATAGGATTATTATGAGTCTAAATACTCTTATAAAATAAAATTTTGAAATGTTTATGTGATTTTTTCAACATTGTACATTTGTTTCCTAGAATATTCACAATAGTGATATGGATCACTTCTTGGTGTTTAATCATTACAGTCTTAAGGTCTCTTGCAATAATGGTCATCAGAATTTCTCTACTACCTTCTCAATTTTGGGTTATGAGGTTACCACTACCTTTATTTATACATACACATATTATATCAAGATAATGGAACAATAGAGGGATTTGGGAGCTATGTTTGATAGAATGAATAACAAGTAGATTATTAATGGTGACTTAAATACTATTCTTAGTCTTAATAATTAAATTGGATCCAAATATTGTTGGATTTCTTCTCATGAGTTCTAGTTATGAATTGATCAGTGAAATCTTGTGGGTGCCCAAATCTTTAGAGCTATGTTCATCAGGAGAATATATAAGCTTAATTGAAATAAGGCAAGAAAACTTGATAAACGTCTGGTTCAAGTTGATGACATAGGTGTTTCCACTAGACTTTCTATCCACACTCTTCCCAAATTTCACTCACATCACAACCCTATTTTGATTAAAATTAACATGTATTTGATTTGTCCAACCCCTCTTCCTTTCAATTTTAATAATTTTTTTTCTAGTTACACCTAGATATAGTGAAACTTCTTTAGAGGCATGGAATTTGAACTTTTTAGGTAGCCCTCTTCAACATATATCCTTTAAGTTGAAAGATATTAAGATTTTTATTAATTAATAGAGTAAGAAATAATTTTACAATCTTTATTGTGATATTTAAGTTGTTGATGAATATCTTGAGTGTCACTAGAATCGAAATCAGACTCAACTTACCCCCCCCCCCAAATGAGGAATTACATACCATTGCTAAATTGGATGTGGTTTTGGACACCATATAGAGGTAGACCAGAAGTCAATTCCATGCAAGGAGGTTAAAATATAGTGATTGGAAAACAAATATATTTCATCTAAATCACAAATAAAAAAGAATCAAGGGGTATTAATTATCTATGCATTATTGGAAATTTCTACAACATTGAAAATGATATTTCTTAAGGTAGTGACAATATTCAAATACTTTACTCTGATTATGGTAATGAAAATACTCATATGATGGTGGAATTCATACCAATATATATTTAGTGCCATCACAATCAGGGTATCAATATTCTCCCTTATGTTTAGGATACAAGAAAGGCCATTTTCTCTCAACATTGACAGTACTTATAGACCTGAAGGATTTAACAATTAGTTTTTTTATCTATTAGTAAATCCTACATGATGATGTGACCCATGATGTGAGAGAATTATTTATTCCTGCTTATATTTCTTGTGGCTTTAATTCCAAATTTATCTCTCTAATTTCGAAGAAAGAAAATTCCATTGATATCAAGGATTATAGGCCAATTTCAATTGGAAGCACCTTTACTAAAATCATTTAGAAGATCATTGCATCTATAATTGATTTTTTCGTTATGTACACCATTTCATAATATCAGTATGGGTTTTTACTAAGATGAATTATCCAAAATTGTATTTTTAATGCTTTGGAAATCATCGACCTTATAAAGAGGAATTCCATAATTGGGAGCCTTTATCTCAAAATTGATTTCTCTAAATATTTTGATACTCTTGAATAGATCTCCATTGTTCCTATCCATTAAAGACATGGCTTCTCCAATAATTTCATTTGAATAATAACCACCATCTTAATTTGGCTTGGATATCCATTATTATAAATGGGTAACCTAGGGAATTATTTAAACTCTGGAGGGGTTTTAAGAAAGGAGATACCCTATCAGGTCTACTCTTTTCTATTATGGAATATTAACTAAGTAAATTCATAAATAAACTCTTATTATTGTTCTCTATAAGTGTATCAATGAATGAAGTTGAATGTATTCTACCTTTCATCTCTATTATTTTGATGATATCCTTTTACTTTGGTTGGACTCTTTTAAAAAAAATCTTTAATCAATTCTCTTTTTAATAACTATGAGAAAGTGGCTGGGAAAGCTATCCTTGGGAACAAATATTTCATTATTTTTGGAGAAGGAATTTGAATCTCAAGGAAAAATAGTATTGCAAGGAATTTGTGTGTAAGGAATGGGAATAATCCTTTCACTTATCTTATTGTCCCTCTTTTATTGGTTAAATTCAAAATAATTCATCTTGAAAACATATTATTTGGTATTATAAATCAACTATAAAATTGGAAAGGTAAATCCATGTATCAAGTTGGGATACTGTGTCTGGTTAATTCAATTATCACCTATAATTTTTTCTATGCCTTCTCTTTATATAGATGGCCTAGGAGTACAATATAATAGATGAAATTCATGATTAATAAATTAATATAGATTAGATATATTCATGAAAGTAAACTCATTACCATTACATAGAAGGACTACATCAATCCTAATGACATGGGGGGTCTTGGAATAAAAGGTATCAAAAATTTCAATGATGCACTCATCACCAAATTTATTTGGAATTTACAAACATATAATGATGTCTCTCTTGAATTACTTTTTATCAGGTTCAATTAAAGGTTGATGAATGGATATGATTATTATACTGCTTCTTCCATTTGTTATGATATTTAGAATACATACAATGTCCATATTGATAACACTAAGTGGATTTTCTATATATATTCAAAGTGTGATCTTTGGAGTACTCTTTTTCTTTTAAAAACCTCTCAATGAAGTCATGGATATCCCTCGTAATATTATGTATATTTATATTGATGACTTCCTTCACTTGAACCTTAGGAATGATATGATCCTTCCCTAACAATTCTCACATTATTTGTAAAAATAAATTTTTTTGGATAGGGATACTCTGGTTTTGGATGCAAGTAGATATTTGAGGTTCAACAAAATGGAATTATACATATAAAAATGTAAAGCCAATATTTTTAATCCCTCTTGGTTATCCAAGATTTTTGTACCCTTCATTAAACCATCTAGTTATCTACAAATAATGAAAATATGAAACGACCGACTAACAAAAATTGAAATATAGAAGGATGGTTTTCATCTTAACTTGGCCTTCCTTATCTTCAAGGGAGAGTCTAGAAAATTCCAACACATTTTTCTCACCTGTATCTTTATCTCTATATTCTAGAACTACCTTTACTGAATTTTTTACATCTTTATTTGTAGTAGAAGTCATATTGGTGACATGTTCACATCCATATCTGCTACCACAAGTAGAATAAAAATTGTTAATTTGTTGATAATGGACTCTTCAACTATAATTTCTTCACCTAGAGAGTAAAAAATAAACTAGTCTTTGAAAACCAAACCCCTTCCATACATGCTATAATATATACTATTCATTGTGATGATTTTTATGCTTCAACAACTCAAACAGGTATTATGAATAAAACATTCATGTATATTAACACACTTCAACTACTTAGTGTGAGTGGAAGTGAAAAAATTTCATTGGTTCTTAAATACATCCAGTCGATTCCACCAATTTTCTAATTTCTCAAAGTTAATGTCGATGGTGTATCCTCCAGTGGACTAGATTCATCTAGTTGTAAATGTTTTTTTTCACAAAGAGTGAGGTTTTTTAAAGTTATATTTCACTCACTATATTGGACTTTTTACTGCTTATGAGGCTGAATTTTGGGCCCTGAATCATAATTTTAAACATTCTTCCTTTCAAGGATTGGATCACATTTGGATTATTTTGGATTCTACTCTTGTTTTTTAGGCTCTAAGGAAAAGAACAGGTAGTGTTCCCTAGAGGGAACATCCACACTGGATCACTTGTCTTCATGATGTTTTTTATCTCATTATTATGGTCTCCCATGTCTATAGGGAGTCCAACCAAGTGTAATATTCTTTATGAAAGAAGGAAACCTTAAGATGAGCTCGACATGGTCCTTTGAGACCCCTAAACATTGAATTTCATTGGTTGATGCTGATATGCGGGTAGTTATTCACTCGTTCATTTAAAAATCTCCATATAATGTTTCACACTCTTGAATTTATTATTCTTTAAATAAATTTTAGGATCGTCCATGCTGGTTCTTGATCTTTTTTTCAGTATTTTCATTTTATTTTTAACCTTAATTGACAGCATTTACCTTTTACCAAGGATATAATTATTTACCATGGTTTTTATTCATAATAACCAAAAATAAAAGAAATATATTTAAAAACATTAATTATTATAATTCCAGATATTTAGTCTATTTTATCCAATTAAATTCATATAATTATATGAATTCAATTTAAAATTAAACCCCTAAAATGTGAGGAAAAAATGTTGTTCAGAAGAAAGAAATTCATTTTTAACTATAGAATTTTCTATACCAAGATTAATCATAAAATTAATATTATAGTCCATAATTGGATTATTAACAATATAAATGAACTACATTTACTTTTAAACCATTCTAAAAAAATTTACTTTATAAATCATTGAAAAAAGATAGTTTTCAATAAAAAATAATATTTTTCACCAATCATTTCAAAAATAAATTTTTTTACATATTTCTGAAAAATGAATCCTCTGCTAATTTTTTCAAGATGAATTTAAAATTGATTTACATTTTTAAAATAAAAATTATAAAATTGGTATGAATTAATTATATTAGATTCATAAAAAATACAATAAAAATCATTTTTTGAGGAAAACATATTTTTAAAGCATTAAATGAATTTACTAAAAATTGATTACTTATTTTCTAAAAATTAGACAAGAATTTTTTTTAAGTAGGAAAATTTTCTATAATTTTTCAAATTTAGTTTCTCCTTTTCTTTACTTCCAAACATTGGTTTGGTAATAATTATAATATTTAAATTATAAAATTTTTATAGTATATCAATGTTTTCTAAATGTTTGGTGTTGTGTTTTTATTGAGCTATTGAGAATATTAATAATTTAAAATATATTGTCAATGTGTTATATTGTATGGGAATGAGGTGGTACAGTTTCAATTCATTCCATTGATTATAATATTTGTTAGGGATTCCCAATTATTATTGAGGTTTTGGTAGGGTTTCTAGAATGCACTGGGTATAGAGGTAATCTTAAGTATGACCTATCACCCATAGATAGATTAACAATACCAATGTACTATACATGTTCGGGATGACTTTATTTGAAAATGTGTCTTCAATATTAGTGGCTCTTAGGAGAGTCATTTCACCTTGGTGTAGTTTCCTTATAATAATATTTATAGGGAATCTATTCAGATGGATCATTTTAAAGCCTTATATGGGTGGCTATATAGATCATCGTTATACATGCTAGAATCTGTAGATCTATCCATAAGTAGACCACGTCATGTTAAAGATTCCAAAAATCTGGTTCAGTTGATCAAAATGTGGATGGCGACTACCTAAAGTAATAATATATAATATATTGACATGATACATCATCCTTTGGAATTTGGGGTTGGTGATCATGTTTTTATATGTGTATCCCTAAGACTTAGGGAGTAGAAGATTGAGATGTGGGGGAAGTTGTTATATGTGATCAAGGATTGTAGGGATACTTGTTATGATTGAAAAATTTATCATTGGGGAGTACCATCTAGTTATTCCATAGAGATACACAACTATGCATGATGTATTACATGTATCTTAGCTTTGAAGATTTTATCCAGAACCATATAATGTTATTGATATTGATGAAATCATACTGGGGCTTGATTCTTCCATTAATGAACAATCCCTTCATATAGGACCATAGTGAGAAAACAATCTATGGAAATACAATTCCTCTAGTATGAAAACTCTAAAAGTACAACCATAATCATGGGAATAAATAGGAAAAATAATTTTAAATCTGAGCCCAATGGCTGGAATTATTCCATAACAATACTTAGTGACACTTAGAGTAATATCTCAGTGATGAGATGGACTAAGGCGAGGAGTTTTTAATACCCCATATATCTTGTTAGGTAAATCTATACTTTATTTCTCTAAAATATTTTATAACTAATTTTCGGCATGGTTATTTTAGTAAGGGAGGTCTTGGTAGTGTTTTGGGGGACTAAGGCTTGAAATTTCATATTTTAGTGTTTGATTCAAGGGAATATGGTTAGAGAATTTTTAGTACTAACCATGAACCCTAACTGCATGACATGGTTTGCATAGACACATGATTTGTTAACCTTGTGGTGGGATCTAAGAGACCATGTTAATTTATATAGTGAACAAAAAAATAAATTGACATGGTTAGCACATGGTTTTTTAATCCTATTCCATAACTCTATAAAATGAAAAGTTCTAGATAGTGAGGATAACACAATTGGTTCACTATTTTTAAACATTGTGAAAAAAATATTATTCCTTTTAGAAAGTAAAAATTAAATAACTACCCTTATGACCCGTAAGCCTTTTAACCATGTTCTTGGCACCTTTTGGCTAGAATCCCCTAAAACTCACACAACACACTTCTCCCTTGGATCTTGGTGGTTCTTTCTTAGTTCTTAATCATTCGAAGTACCATTTGTTGAAAATAAAGTGTTATGGTAATTATATGGGTCCTACTTCTTCCTTTATTTGTTTATTCCATTGTGTCATTCCCTCTCACCATTTATACCTAATACAACATATTTTTATTGTTTTCTTCTTCTTTCTTAGTCTTCTCATTCTAAGAGAAATCGAAGGATAATACTTTATGAGAGGACTCTTCTAGACCTATGTTAGTTTGTCCCTACGTTTTTTTTATATTCATGCATACTTATCCTTAGTTATTTCATTTTTTTTCACACCATCTTTCTATGCGAGAGATCATATTACAATTCCATGTTTTAAACATGATCTTACCTTGATACATACCCACATAAATTAATCAATTATAAAGGCAAGGTGATTCCTTGGGAATTCATCTTTGGATTAGTGACCTTACTAATTTATTTATAAAACAAAAATCAATATGATTGTGTTTTAATTGAGTTTGGTAATTTGAAATGACCTATAATGAAAAGTGCCAAACATGATGTAATTTTTAATGTTATTGAAAAATGATATATAACTTAGTTAAGACGTTCTTATGAAGTGGTATATTATGAAATGGTAATTTATGAACATTTTTTAATTATAAAAACACACATCTCAATTAGTTTATAATTAATATGAATATACACATATCAGGTGGTCCATGATAACTTTGAATAATCCCATCTTGTGTATCACATAATAACTATGAAAACACCAATCTTCGGGGGGGGGACTTGATATTTATGAAAACATATATTTTGGGTGTTTTTTGATAAATATTTAAAAAATCATCTTAGGTTGTCCATGATAACTTTGAAAAAACCCACTTTTGGGTGGTTTATGATAACTAAATTTAATAACCTTATGGTATGTTGTGATAATCCTTGGGTACTTGGATTGTCAGGATTATTAAGACATTATCAGAGACTTCTGGTACTAGTCGAATTAGGTAGGTCCAAACTTAGGTATCACTATAGAGCCTGAGTTCAGAATTTGTTATTATTTAATTTATCAGCTTTTTAATTTTTTAATTACAACATGACTAGATACACTCATTCTTCATAATAGATTTATTTAGGGACATTATAAGTGGTGGTATACTAAACTATACACATACCCGACTCAGAATATCCTTGGTACCTAAGAAGACTTCATGATTTTAGGTCCAAACAATAGAAAATTCACTATAATATATGTTTGATTACTCTATTAGGATGGATTTTGGAGATGGGTGTCAGGATATAGCTTAGAAAAAATTTGGGAGTCTCACAGTTTTTGTTTTTTTCCTTTTGTAAATATTTTTTTGGAATTGTTGGTAATTATGGATAAGTATGTATGACAACTGGATTTTATTTGTATCATTCAGGTTTCTACATTATGTTTGGTTCAATTTTTTTTTAACTTTCTTAGTTTTTATTTGTGATGTGATGTAATGAATGATATTTTCCTTTATTCAAATTATGCCTACACTTTGACTAGAGGGTACAGTATCCCAATAGAATCCTTATAAACCCTGTCCATTAGTTGAAAACCTCTAGAATACAAAAAATAAATTCCAAAGGTAGAATTTTTATTGTCAGTATAGGAACTGATTAGTGTTTTAGGGTAATGGTATGTTATACTCATAATCATAACTGGGGGAATGGAAACATAAGAATAGGGTGAGATAGAATTCTCGGTAATGGAAAACATGAACAAGGGTTAGATCATATACATGGGAGAAAATGTGATCATGGGATAAATATCTTATCAAAAATAATATGGAACAATAATATTTTTCCATAACCCAAGAAAAGAATCCATGTTATCTCAAAATATCCAATATATACCATATTATTAGAGTGTAGAAGCATGAGATAAAAAATCCGATTCATAAATCATAATCATTGGCATAATTATATGAAATATCTTGGAAATTAAGTATAACCCTAAACTAAAACACTAAATTAAGTGAATAAATAATAAAATAGTGAGTTGTAAATAAATACCCATTACCCATAAAAATATTGTAGAAGTAAACTCTCCAAATTCCCAAAAAAAGTACTGAAGTAGTCAATACTACCTAATTACCAAAAACATAGTGGAGCAGGGAACCCTACCAAATTCCCATAAAGATAGTAGAGTAGGAAAAACTACTCTATTCCCATAAATATAGTACAGAGACCAACACAAACTGATTCCCATAAACATGTTAAAGTAGGTAACACTATCTAATTCCTATAAACAAAGTGGAGGACTCATCACTTTCTGATTCCCAGAATCATAATGGAGTAGAAATCAGTTGTTGATTCTCATAGTGGAGTGAGAATCAATATTCGATTCCTATAATCATGTCATGGGAAATAAATCCTTACTAGTGGAATTGGAGGGATATTTAGGACCCACCCATCACATAGTAATAATCCATAATTTAAACTAAATTAGTTTAGGAAATAATCATACTTCAAACATAACTCAATAAAGCTGTAGAAAAAGAATGAGTTTCCTGAAATTTGTTTCCTAGAATATTCCATAAGATATCTAGAGTAATAAGTTAGATGGTGTATTAAAAATATCCCCATTTTAACTCAAGGAGTATTACAAATATTTTTAAATTTTAAAACGAAATTTTTACGATATATTTAAAAATAACATGAAAATTAAGAGGGAATTTCCCTTCTTTGAAAGTATTGAAAAATCATTAAAATTGGTTTCTTTAAAATAAAATACTTGATCTTGATAAAACATTTAAAAATAATTATTGAAAAAAATAGTGTTTTCAGAAAATAAAATTATAAGATAAATATACTTATAAAAATTTATTTGAGAAGATATAAATGTAATTGAGAATCGATACATAAAATACAACCATATAAAATCTTTTTAAAATGAATAATTCCTTTTAAAATATCCATCCTTTTCTTTAGAAAAACATATCAATATTTCCTTTAATTTTCAAAATCATAAAGAGTTAAAATAGTTTAGAACCCCATTTTATAACATGGAAGGGAATCCTTATAAAGAATAATTCTCATAAAATGAAAATACAGTAAAAGAGTTTTTATAATTTTTTTACCATAATCATAAAACATAAAGTTATAGATCACATTCATACATAATTTTACCTAGATAGGAAAAGAAATTACCAAGAAATAAAATCTTAGCGTTGAATAAACCAATAATTTATGGAAGGAGTTTAAGAAAAATAATTATAACTAAATAAATGGAGTTAAGTTATCACAAACTATTACAACTTTAGTGTCTTTTAAATAAAGATCCATTTAAAGAAAGAACATGGTATGTCTCTTCAAACAAAATGAATTTCATGAATATGGAAAACAATATCTATTATTCATTAATCACACCATATAAAATATATCATAGTGCATAATATTAATTATGTCTCAATAAATTAAATTTGAGATGATTAACCCCTTATTATAGCTCCTCACTTCACCTAAAGAACTTAAATCTCATTTATAAAAAATAACTATAATGACACAAAATGTCACTATTTGTTTTCCCTTAATAAATATTATTTTAATATAATTTTCTAAAAATGAATCCAAACTAAAGAAAATTATGTTATATTATAATAAAATTTTACTATGAGAATATAAGCATCAAATTAGTGAGTATTAAAGGAAGTAATAATATTTTAAAATTTATAAATGAAAAAGAAGAGAAATGGAATCATGTAGAAGATGTATCCATTTGGAAGATTATTTTTTCATGATTTGAATGTTTTTATATTCACTAGGGTTTTCCATAGATAAATCCCATGTCGAAATAGAACAATTACGATATGAGAGAAATTCCAAATCATGGTAATTATCATGAGATCAATGCTAGAAGAATAACGAGCCTCAACTAAAACATATCTTACCTTATACTTAGATCATACAAGGAGATCATGAGGGACTATTTAACTTAAAATTTTCATAATATAATTAAGTAATTATTATTTTAAATAATTTATTTAAAACAAGTATTTTACACAAATCTCTTTTTGACTTTTAAAAGAAAATTAAATTTTATTTTTCTATAAGAATATATAATCTTTATATTTTTTATTTAAAATTTAGGATTATAAATTTTAGAATTTATATTTAAAAAATGATCATTGTTTTTGGATTTAAAATAAACTAATAACCTTAAAATGAAATTTTGTTTTTCTAAAATAATTGATTTTTAGGTGAATAGTGAAAAAATATTGATATTGCTAAAACTATCAATGTTATAACATTATCATATGATAAGAATGGGTTGAATGTTTTTAGAAAATTTTTATAAAAATTATATATATATATATATAATTAAAATAAATCATTTAAAATTACTATATTTTATTTATAAAATCCTGTTATATGATTTTAGAAATATAAGTAATATTTTACTCTAAAAATTGATTTATTTGTTTATATTAAATTATTAGTTTTCATCACTTATATAAGGTAAATTCAAAAAATTTATATCCAATTTTATATAAATATGAAAAAAATACTTAAAAATTTCTATTTCATTTTTTGGAAGAAATTATTATAACTAAGATTAAATTTAATGACAATGATAATGCTAAACTGTTATTTTTAAAGATTCAATATATTTATAATATATAATTTTATATAATAAAATAAATTAATATATTCTCAAAAGTTAATCTAATATAATTTTTAATACTATATATGAATTAATCATCCATCATTATATTATAAATGAATACAAAAACTGATTAATAACACTTAATGGTGAAAACAACATTTTTCAACAAACCAATTTTTCTATAAATAAAATGATTTGATAGTAAAATAAATTTTTTCTTACTTATAAATTGACTTATATTAAATTATGATTAAATTTAGGTTCAAATAACTAAAATTTGGTTATATATGTTATTTTATATGTTTAGTAAATCATTAGTTACTTGGGTAAATACTAGTTACCCTAAAAAAACAAAAAAGGTAAAAATAAAAATATAAGAACAACTGAATTCCAACATGTTTCAAACATGTTTAAAAATAAAGTTTTACTATTTATTGACCAAAAATCATCCAAAAATATATTATTTTTCCCTATTTTAACCATTTATCCTTGAATATTGTCATTCAATTATGGAAAAATAATGGGTGTTCACCAAAGGACTGTTTTCGTTACTTATAATAGGGGACAGTTACACCCATTAAGGACACACTTATTCCTTAAAATATATTCTTTAAAATATTAATTTTTTATCCTTATATAATACTTTATAAATTTAATAATATTATTTTTTGAATTAGTTATACTGCATCTTTTTTTCCCGGGAGACTTTCACAAGAAAATTCATAATCCCAAAGTCAGTATTACTTAATCATTATATTTTTTCATTATTATTTCCCTTGAAAATATAAATAATATTCTATTCATTACACATTAATACATGTTTTATTACATAATATTAAATTTAATAAAACCCAAAAGATAAATATAAATAGTTTCTTTGGGAATTAGGTACATAGCATAACAACTTATAACATGGGATACAAAATATTACTGAACACTTCCTTGACATGATCATAATATTCCAATAATCCTAGAAATGCATGGGATAACTTGGGGAGAAACATAACCAAGGGGTGAAATATAAATCCCAGTAATGAAATAAACAAGGCATAACAAGAAGAATATATTACATGTCAGACAATAGGAATAACAATAGAGCATAAAAATAACATGAATAATAAGGCATGATATAGCATGATAATCATAACATGGGAAATGTGGTAACAACATAAAACATTGAATCATAAACTTAGGTCAATGATAATTCCCCCAAGAACTCATAGAGGACAAATTACCATAAAGGAATCCAGTATACCCCTATCCCAACATGATATATCATGATACTAAACATTACCCAATGCATTTGAGTGCTATCTGGACGCACCCATCATAATCAGTTAATTCTTATGCTTAAGTGTGCCACATAGATCATACAACATGGATTCATTCAAAATAATAATTTCTTCCATGATCAAGTAATATGGAATAAATTAATGAATGTTTCCATGTCAAAAATTATATGTTCATAAAGTTGAATACACGTGATAGAAAAATAAGCATGGTATTCAATACAGAATTGTTTTTGTATGGAAAATCATGGTGAAATTTTAAGAGAATAACAGTGTTACATAAAAATTCATATAAAGGGTAGATGATATTGAAAGGGGTATATCATAATTTGGAAATAAAATGGGTAGTAATAGGGAAATATAAATACATTTCCCAACATTATGAAATGTAAATAGAATTCATAAGTTCGTAAAGAATATTGAATAAGGAAGATAAAGTAATGATCCCATGTAGAAATTCAGCATAGTAACAGGAGTACATAATTGTTAACATGATGGATAAATTAGTTTGAAATGGGATATGAACATTAATAAATTAAATGGATAGTATGGAGGATATCGAAGAACTTATCCAGCCTAAGAAAATGGAAATTAAATGGCAAAACAAAAAAGGAGAACTTGATAAAAGAGGAGAGTGAAAGATCCCCTACTTGAGAACGTGAATCCAAAGGATTTGGATGAGATTCATGAAAGATTAGGGATGAATTTTTATAAATATAGGGATTGTATGGGAGAATAATTTCGTTCTCCAAAGAGTTTTAGTGGAGATAAATGGTAGATTGGGTGGGTTTATATAGGAAAAGAGGGGGATTTATTTATTATTTAGGTTTTGGAATTTACGTGATAAAATATCCAAAACCAAAAACCCTTACATGGTTTTTGAAAATGGTTTCTTCTACATGTGAGTGTTTAAAATTATTTTATAAGTCCAAAGGCTAAAACTATAAAAATAATACAATTTTTGATATGGAGGTGAGTCACACCCTTAATATAATGATTTTAAAATATTAAAATACATTATAAGTCTTGGAGAATTCATAATGGCTTTAAAAACTAAATAAAATAAACTTAAGATCATATTATTTTAAAGGTAAAACATTTATTTGGAAATTGATCACATTTATACTACTATTACACCACTTTTGGGTAATTTCTATGCCATAAAAAATCATATTTATACTGTATTTACTTTTTAACTGAAAATTTGACTGCCTCAAAAAATTATGAAAAATTTACCATTGTATAATTTTGACATTTGGATTAAGAAAATAATATTTATGTTATCTAAATAATTTTATAAATATGTGAATTTTTAATTTTAATATAATAACTTGCATTTATTGAAAATGATGAGTTCTTTTGATAATAACAATTTTTGAACTGTAATAAAAATTACATTTGAAAACATAAAAATCATATGGTATTTCATATTTGATAAATATTATTTCGTAATATTATTACAATAAAATATTATATATTTGAAAAATTCAATTATCAAGAAATTCATGAATTGAATATGAATCTTAACATAAAATATAATTTGTCCTTTATTGTATCATGAGAAAAATCATTTAAAATGTCACAATAATAGGATGAAAATATCTTCATTACTCTATAAAAAATAATTTCAATACTCATATTTCTAGGGTCCTGATACATATCCCTTTAATACACCAGCATAATCCCTAAGAGTAAGGTGCATGATGGTAAAGCTATCATGGGGCCATTTGACAAACATGGTTTGGTCTCTGATCTCAATGAGCTTGAAATTATTCTATAAATGGTTTCTATCATGCTTAAGTTGTTGGATACCATCTTGGGATTTGTCTAGTGAAAATACTAAAAATTATATCTCCCTTATAATATCTAATTAATGGGATTCATAATGTACAATCCTACTGGTTGAGGCCATCACTTCCTTTTTCCATGTAAAATGGATTTATTAAAACACTATATTTATACTAGTTCTGTGATCACTTCTCAAAAGATATTTTATCAATGATAATTACACTAAATGGTCATATAAATACCATTTTATATGATAAATCAAAACAAGTTCATGTGTTTTTTATAACCGTTGTAAATTTAATTAAAACAAAAGGGGGAATTTTATTCATAATAGTTTGGGTCGTTATAATCTTCCCCCATTTGAAATTTCTCCCTAAAAATTATCTTTTACCACACTAAAATAGATGAGTGTAACTCTACTTCATCACCTCCTCTGGTTACCACATTTCTTTTTCAAACATATGGTTTCTCCACAAAACATTAATGAGGGGAATTGTCTTATTTCATAGAAACTTTTCTCTACTGTCTAAGATTTTCACTGGCTGCTCTTTATAAGAAAGATCATTATCCAATGTTACCACATATATATTGAGAATATGTAATGTTTACAATATGTATTTACACATGAGTGATACATGGAACACATCATGTATTTAAGATAGGTTTGGTGGGAGTGCTAGTCAATTGACCACTACTCTGATGCAATCAAGGATATCAAAATGGATTATGTAACATGGAATAAGCTTTCAATTGTTCCCAAATATCATTAATTTTTTCCATGGAGATATGTGGAGGAAAACCATATATCTAAAATAAAACTCCAGGCCTCGTAGACGATTGTCACCATTTCCCTTTTGTCAACTCTGAATAGCCTTGAGGTACTTCTAAATGATCCTAACCTTCTCTACCATTTAATAAACCATTTAATAACCTATGATTTTTTGTTCCTGAACATTATCCCAACATTCTAGTGTTCTGAACCTCTTCCATTAAGGGGCATCATATAGATCCATTTTGATGCTCGGGTGGAAACTATTGCAATAAGAGAACTCAATCAAAGGAATATTTTGGTCCCATCTGCCATCATAGTCCATAAGACATGCTCAAAAAATATATTCTAGTGTCTGAATATTTCACTTAGATTGAACATCAGTTTGAGGATGATAGGCCATACTGAAATTTATCTCAACATTTCGAGACTTTCAGAGACTTTTCTAGAACATGGATGTGAATCTTGTATCTCGATCGGATAAAATCTATAGTGGTAATCAATGAAACCATACCACTTCACTAATGTATATTTTTTCTAGTTGGTCTAGTGAGAAATCCTCTCAAATAATAATAAAGTGTGTAGTATTTGTAAGATAATCTACAATATCCCAGATATCATTGTTTTTGTTGGATGTATTCAAAATTCCAGAAAAAATCCTATGGTGATGTTTTCTTATTTCCTTGTTGGTATGGGTTATTGTTATATCATCCAATTATACTTATTCCTTTCAGCATTCATTTGATGACATACCAGAAACTTTTATGTATATTAGGAAATCTCCATCTTCAAGTTGTTCTAGTAATAGTGCTCTCATAGCTCATGATACATCTTTGTGATTTCTAGGTTAAATGAGAAATTCAAGAAATGTTTATCATCCAATAGTTCATTATTTAACTCATGATTATATAGAACACATAGTCTTGAACAAAATCTCACAATTCCTTATTCATTAACATTGAACTCCTAGTATTTCCCTTTATTTATAGTTTCAATTCCCTTCTAAATTCATAAATAATTTCTTTGAGAATACTTTAATATTTAAAAAATATATTTTTGAAAAAATCATTTGTTAAAGTATTGATGATGTTACATTATTTATTATTCCGATGTCCATATTATTCATATTTAAAAAGATAACATCCTTTTCAATTAGAATTAATGATTGAATTATTGGGTCTTTCTTGCTTAGATCATCTACCAACATATTTTCTTTAACAATATGTTAGTGGATTGATAATTTGTAATCCTTGACATGATCTAACCAACTTTGTTGACACATATTAAGCTCTTTCTATGATAATATATATTTGAAGCTCTTGTGATTAGTATATATCTCACACTTATCTCTATAGAGATAATGATGACATGTTTTCAATGAAAAGATCCGAGCATCCAACTCCAAATCATGCATCTTATAGTTTTTATCATGAATTTTCAACTACCTTGAGGCATAGGAAATGAAATTTTCCTTTTTAATCAACACCCAACCTAATACCTTCTTTGAATAATCTTTGAAAATTACAAAAATTTCCCACTTTTGGGTAATGTGAGCCTAGGGTAAGTGATAAGCCTCCTTTTAAACTCCATGAATACTTCTTCACATTCATCATTCTAAGAAAACATTACTCACGTTAAAGATATCTTGTTAAGAGGGTTTGACAATTATTACAAATTTCTCACAAATAAGCGATAACATCCAACTAACCCAAGGAAGCTATAGAAATTTTTCAGTGATGTTGGACTCCACCACAATTCAATTTCATTTTTCTTTGAAGGATACAAATATATCACATTTTGTGTGATGATATGACCAAAGAATGATACTTACTTCAATAAGAACTCACACTTGTTTTACATTTCATATAACTTCTCCTATTGTAAGGTCTTTAGCTTAATGCTCATATTCTCCTCATGGTCCTCAGTTTTGGAGTATATTAGAATATCATATATAAATACTACCAATAATATGTTGAGTTAATCTCTAAAATGTTTATTCATAAAGTCCATGAATATTTCTATATCATTAATGAGTCTTAATGGCATCAATATGAAGTCAAAGTTCCCATAACTCGTATGAAAATGAAATATTGGGGATATCTTCATTCTTCATCCATACATGATAATATCTCTACTGAAGACCCACCTTGAAGAAGTATTGTATTCCACGTAGCTGATAGAAAAATTCATAAAAATGATATATAGGATACCTTTTCATTAATATGATCTTGTTGAGCACATGATAATTGATGAAAAATCACATTGACCCATCCTTCTTCTTAATGAAGTGGACTAGTGCACCCCATGATGACGCATTAGGTAGTATGGACCCCTTATCTAGATTCTCCTGTAGTTGGTTCTTTAGCTCCTCAAGTTGAAAAATATCCATCCTATATAGATTATTGTATATTGTAAACTCTATAGGTATAATCTCGATTCAAAAATCAACCTGAGCTAAGAGGAATACAATGTAATTCATTATGAAATTCTTCAGCATATTCCCTCACAAAAGGAATGGTTTTTTAGGATGATTCTTTCCAAAGACTCAATCATTTGAGCAAGATAAACTTGCTCATAGGGAATTAATATCCATGATTGAGATTATAGAATGAAAGATGATTAATCCTCCTACTTTTACTTGTATATAATTAGGGGTTGATTCACCATACGTATAGTGATTTCTTTCTCACAACAATTTTTTTGGCCCTATATTGGGAAATTCAATCCATGCTCATAATTACATAAAATTCCACCAAAATTAGTATGAAAATGTGTTTCGGTAATTTCATCCCCTAAACATTGATAGGGGAGGAGTTATATAATTGGGATGAAATAATTTCCCCATTTATCGTTTTAATCAACATCTCCACTTCTATAATTTGTGGGGGGTTTTGGATTATTCTACTAAACACTCATGATATAAAGGAATGCGTAGAAGCAGAATAAAAAAGAATGTTTACTATTTTTGAATGAATACCTATTGTACCTATCACCACTTCATTTTCATGGTCCACCTCAGTAATAGTGTTAAAAAAATATCTCACTTTCTTCCTTGGTGGTTTTTGGTTGTCTACAAAAACCCTTGGATTAGTGAATTGATTTTTAACGTTGCCTAGTTCCTTGTGGTTGAAGCAATGAACATATCTAAAGGTTATTACGAGAATTACATTCCACTATCACAATCATAGTTTTATCCTATATGAAATTGTTAGATTGGTGTCTCTCCTTCCCGCACCTAAAGCATTTCGTCATCCCCTTAAGTAATTTACAAGGTGGTTCTTCCTACACCTTTGACAAGTGGGATGCTAAAATTTTATAGCACCATTATATTTATCCCTTAGTCCATCTTAATTAAACACTACTTTCCACTTATTATCCCCATAATACCCTTGTGATTCTATGATCTCTATTTCCGATTTTTGGGAAAATCAAATATTTTCCTTAAAGTTATCGAAGTCATCGATTGCTTGGGATTTTAATAGACTAGGATTTATCTCACCAGAGAAGTGGTAAACCATACATTAGAGGGTAATGAAAAAACCATAGGTATATTATTCAAGTCTTGTGAATTTTTCCTCATACTACCCAATAGATTCATCATCTTTTTTTGAGTGTATGGAAATCCCATTCCATTTAAAGAAAAAGAGTGTGAGGAAAATATTTATTGAAAACATTTTCTGAAATTCCTTCCAATCCACTGATTCAATATCTTCCTTAGGATTTTTATTGTTGACAAATGTCCAAAATTGATCAAATTTTCGATACATATGAAAAAAAATATAGAATAACCTTCTCATGTTCGGAAAATTGAAGTATGGTGAAGATATTCTCAATGGAGTTGATCGATTGTCCTCTGATTAGGTGATTATAAAATCCATTGAAACTAGTAGTCCTTTGTCACATGAAGATGTAGATTGAAGTTTTTTCACTCTTAGGGTGTCTGGATACTCCTCCTGGTCCTTTTTTTTATTCATAACATGTTTCAATTGAGAGATTATCATCATGAATTTCATGATTCCCTATCCCGCCGGGTTTGGAATCTCATTGGGGCATTCATCGCACTGCCCTTCGCATAAGTTGATAACCAGATTCCTCTTATTTATAACCATTGAATATAATTAAAGGAAAATTAGAGACGATTATATTAAACTAATAAAAACATAAAAGGGAATCCAATGGCAATAAAGGGATAACTTTTAAATTTTATTTTTAACTTATGAATTTATCAGATTTAATCTATGTTATCCATGATTTACTTCTTAGAATATATTATTATGGGGAGTTTTTTGATCCCATAATAATGGTTCCAAATGATATTATGAATTTACAAAATCATATCCATTGATAGAGTCAAAAAATATGCACAGTAAGCCCCTTGATGTGTAACAAATTACCCCAAGTCTGGATAGAAACATCATGTCAGAGTTGTTACTTCTATGTATATCTACGTCAGAACCACATCCACTTATAGTATCTAGATACGGTTTATTTTTATTCATAAAATAATTACTTTATACTAACCAAAATATAGAGATATTTTCTTATAGTTAGTTTTATCCTTAATTCATTTTCAATATATTTCTAATAATAATCCAAAAAATAACTAAAATCTTCCACCGATACTAACTATAACAACCATGCTCTTTATTACACATTAATACATGTTTTATTACATAAAATTACAATTAATAAAAACCAAAATATAGAGAATTATAGTGTATTTGGTAATTAGGTATATAGCCTAACAACTTACAAAATGAGATACAAAACCTTATTGAGCACTTCCTTGACACGATCATATTATTCAAATGAACATAAAACTGCATGGGATATCTTAGGGGAAAATATAACCAATGGGTGAGCTATAAAGCCCAATAATAGAATAAACAAGTAATAACATGAAGAAGATAATACATTTTATAAAATAAGAATATAAATGAATCCTAAAAGGAACGTCAATAATAAGTCATGGTATAGCATGATAATCATAACATGGGAAATGTGGCAGTAACTTAAAACACTAAATCATAAACATAGGTCAAGGATAAATCTTCCAAGACCTAATGGTGGGAAATTAACCATAAAAAAATTAGGTATAGCCCTATACCAACATGAAGTATCATGATACTAAACATTACTCAATGCGTTGGAGTGCTATTTGGGTGCAACCATCATAATAATTTCATTTTCATAACTAAATGTTCCACATAGATCATACAACGTGGGTTCATTCATAATAATAATTTATTCCACCATCAAGGAATGTATAATAAACAAATTAAATTTCCCAAATAAAAAATTATATGTGAATAAATTTGAATACCCCTTATTGAAAAATTAGTATGATATTCACTACAAGATTTTTTTTCATGGGAAATCGCAGCGAAATTTCGGTAGCCTAACGACGATACATAAAAATTAATAAAAATTATAGAAGAGAGTTAAAGGGGTATCTAAAAATTGTACATAACGTTTTTAGTAATAGGGACATATATATACATTTTATAATATTATGAAATGGATAATGATTGCATAAGTTCATAAATAATCTTGAATAAGGAAGAGAATATGAGGATCCCTTACGAAATTTTGGCATAGTAATGGGTGTACATAAAGGTTAATAGGATAGATAAAAAGGTTTTAAAGGGGATATAACCATTTATAAATATAACGGGATTTAAGGGTGATATGGAAGAACATATCCCAACATTATAAAATGTTAATTAAAAGGCATAACATAAATGGCGTTCTTGATAAAAGTAGAGAGTGGAAGATCCATTACTTGATTGTGTGACTCCAAAGGCTTAGGAGGAGCCTATTAAAATATTGGGGGTTCATTTGGAGGACTCTAGGGAGTTTAGTGTAGATTATAGAAGTTATCCATGGATTTTGGGTGAAGATAAATGGGATATTGGGTGGGTTTATATAGGAAAGGAGGGGGATTTCTTTATTATTTAGCTTTTGGACTCTACGTGACAAAATATTCAAAACAAAGAACTATCCCATGTTTTTTTCCCATGGTTTCTAAAAAATGTTATTAGTTTACATTATTTTTTATATAAAAGGGATGAAAATATTATAATATTACTATAGGTGATGTGGAGGCGAGTCACACTCTTAAGGAAATGATTTTAAAATCATAAATTATATTATAGGTCTTAGAGGATTCATAATGGCATTAAAAAATAAATAAAATAAAATTAAAATGAAATTATATTAAAATAAAAATATATATTTCATCTTCTATCCCATTTATATTACTTATTACATCCCCTTTGGGACATTGTGATGTTATAAAACATAAAGTATATTTATACGATATTTAATTTTTAACTGGAAATTCGACTATCTTGGAAAATTATGAAAAATTTAACCATGGATAATTTTGAAATTAGGATTCATAAAATAATATTTATTTTATATAAATTATTTTCAAAATATAAAAAATTTTACTTTTAAAATAATAACTAACATTTATTAAAAATGAAAGGTTTTTTGATAAAAATTTTTTGAACCCTAATACAAATTACATTTGACATCATAAAAATTATATAATCATTTATATTTGATAATTATTTTTTATTAATAATAGTACATTAAAATATTATTTATTTTAAAAATCTATTAATTCATTAATTCATTAATTAAATTTGGATATTAACCTAAAATATAATTTGTGATTTATTGTATCAAAATAAAAAACATTTACAATGTGACAATAATTGGATGAAAATATATTCATTAATTTATAAAAAATGTATAGAATCATATTTCTAGGGTTTTGATACATATCTCTTTGATACACCAGCATAAACCCTAAGAGTAAGGGGCATGATATTGACGCCTTCATGGGGTCATTTGACGGACATGTTTTGGAACATGATCTTGATAATCTTGAACATATCCCATAAAAGGTTTCACTCATGATTAAGTTTTTGGATATAGGATTCGCCTTATTCTAGGGAAAAGACAAAAAAATGTATCTCCATCATAAGGTATGATAAATAGGCTTAATAGGGAACGGTCCTACTGGTTGAGGCCATCACTTCCTTTGTCTAGGTCAAATGGATTTGTCAAAACCGTATATTTATACTATTCATGTGATCACTGGTCTATAGCTATATTATCTATGGTAATGATACATAAAAATAATTTAAATCAAATTGGATATAAGAAATAATAATAAGTTCATGTGTTTTCTATAACCATAATACATTTATTTAAATGAAAAAGGACAATTTTATTCAAAACAGTTCGGATGATTACACCAAACCAACCCTAAACATAGTAATATAATGACATTAGTATAATTAGTATACTAAAGTGTTATTATGTTATTATAAAAACCAATATTTGTTCCTTTACATCCATGTATGAAAACAATGGAACATTAACTGTGCATTTTGAGGTCTATCGCCTCCACGAAGTAACATTTTTTGTTTTTCAAATTGATTTTCATTATTTTACAAAAAAACATGAATTAAAAATTAAAAATAACTTAAATAATATCATTATTTTTCTATTATAATGATTTTATAATATTTTATAATCATACTTACCCATTTATATATAGCGTGTTCATGTTTGAGGTCAGTTTGAACACCTATTTGAATAATGCTAAAAAATCATGAATGAATGAATATGAGAAACTAAATAATAATTTTATTTTAAGTTAATAAGAAAATAATTATGGGTTTATGGTCATATAAAGGTTATATTAATTATTTGAAATATTATTTAAATATCATCTTGTATCGCTAAAATTACATAATTAAGCATACACCTATTCAATTTTCACAAAAACACATAACAAAAATATATATATAATAAATTAATAGAATCTGATAATAAATGGTCGATATTAAATGAAATAAATATTAATATGGATAGTAATAGGGTATGATTAGCCACTAAATGAGGCTAATATTAATTGTTAATATATATAATATTCATGTGTTTTATTATTCATAAACACCATTTTAGTGCATTTTACACTTTGAGAATCATTTCAAATTATGATTGTAATACCTTCTTAAAATGCATTATTATGTGGTACATTGTTTAACAACATTTAAAGTACCCAATGATTCATCTAATTTTAAGGAATTTAATTATCCATATTTAAATTTTATATTTTTGTAACTACAGGTACACTTAAATATGAATATTTTTTATTCAAGGATCGATGGAGGATTCATAAAGGAATATGGGGATATTTTGTGATGAAATGAAGAAATTTTAGAGAAGGCAGATTGGACACCAGCCCACTGATGAGAATGTGGACCCACATTACAAAACCCAATGAAGCCCAAATTTCATGGGATGCTATAAGACATATAGAGTAACAAATCATTCTTTAGGATACAATGCTAATTCGGCCTACATGATTGTTATTCTGATGGCCCAAATAGTTTATCAAAATCCAGGCCAGAATCTGGGGCCCAGAACAATATCCCACCAATTAAACCATATATCAAAAACCATAACTCCAAATGGGTCCCAACATTACAGGAGGTTAGAAGACCTTAGGGGATCCATTTTCTTCTTCTATGTCCCGCTCTGATTCGGCCATCTAGACGGTCTTCCAAGAATTTCTGTTCGATGGATGAAAGTTGGATGCCACCTCGGGTAAAATATGCAAAAGTCTAAGTTCCATAAGCTTTCCACCACCCTAGGCCTACCATAATCAAGTGGGATGCTTTGTACTGTTGGAGGATCGACCCAAGGCTTCCAAACATCCTATTTAATGTAGTGTTGGTGGAGTAGTTTGATAATATTTGAGCATTCTTTCATTGTAATGTTTTGTTACGGTTTTGTTGTCTCAAATTTGTCTTCCACATGTAAGTTGTTTTAATTTATCCTTGATTATTAATAAAAGTTCTTCTTCTCTTATTATTCTGTTCTTCTCCTTATCACTTTGATACCATTTGTTCAAGGTGTGAACTTGTTCATACCAGACCTTGTGATATTATCACACAACGGTGGAGTGATTGTTATTTTATTGTGTTTTTTTACTTCTCCATTACCTCCCTCATGTGCCTACATTCCGCTTCCATTAAAACCAAAGAATCAATGGAGGGCTAACCCAGTTATGGGTTGATCCAATGGATTAGAAAGGGGCTGTATTGGATGTTATTTATCCCCCCATTAATGTATAATCACTTCTTTAATTGATATATTTATTTGATGATTTTTAAACTCAATCGTCCTTGTTGAATTTAAGGCCACACACTTCATGTGCTAATACGAACCTTTACCTTGAAGTGCTCAAAACATTGATCCCTCAAGTGTATAGATGATTAGTATTAAAGGGTGTAGGTATTAAACCAGTAAGTGATGATGTTGTTTTATCTTCTTAAATAAATCCATCTCAAATATAAGAAATCGAAATCATTGAAAATGAAATACATCAAATCCACCACAAGTGACAACCTAGGATCAACTCACTCTTTTAAATTGAATTCGATTAAGTCTCTTAGAGTTCAATTAAACCCATATAAAATCAAAACCAAGTTGGTCACTTCATAGCCAAAAATCCACCTCATAGGTTGTGTTTCGTAGGTATCTTCTTAGGTATCTGTGGATTCGACAACCCAATCTAGACAACAAGGACCTTTCTACCTTCATCTCTTGGGTAAATTTGAGCAAGAATCAAATTTTGGAACCGTTTCTGGGGACCTAAGTAAGTTATCTTAGACACTATCATCTTCTTTTCGTCCCTCTTCTTTGTTCTTACCCCATCACTCCTATGGAATTCAATTTTGAACAAGTCCTAACATGGGAAACCTATCCCTACGTTGATCACCCAACCCCATGTGTGATGTACAATGACCATCCTAATTTCTACATGTGGGATCATCAACAACCTAATGAACCACAATTTTTTTACTCCAATGATACACAAAACATCGCAACATATAATGAGTTTCAATCCCCACAAATACAATCTGAACACCCTCATGTGCAATTCCAACAACTTAATTATCCACTTGGAATAGACCATCTTTATCAACCCCTTTCATATCATGATCCATAACCATTACTTGAAAAATTGTGTCAACAAATGGAGAAAATGAATTTTGAGGTTTCATCTTTGAGATTAGAATTACAAAACGTTGATACGGTTATGGAACCCATTCCCACTCATGCTATCGCTTCCTCATCATTGATAGAAGACTCTTTTCTCTGAAAAACCTATAATAAATTTATTGAAAAAACGACCTTTGGATTTGGGATAGATGAAGAGGACCATGTAATTGCTGAAGGGTCTTTAAATCAGGAGGAAATTGACTTTTTGGATTCAAAAGTGGATAATTTGACATCATGGATTGAGTCTCTGAAGTATAACTCCATTGATGAATTTTCAAAAACACCAACCATTGTACTATTACAAGAAATCACAAACATTGAGTTCATACCCATTCCTAAAATTGATATTTCTAATTTTGTGGTTGAATCTTATATTCAAAACGAACTAATTATGTTGAGAAATTTTGAAAATGAAATTGATTTTGATTCAAAGACCCAACCTAGGTCTAAAAGTGTTAGCCTACATGAACTTGAACAAAAGAACTTTCCATTCACCCTCAAGTTTCCATTCATTAGGGATAGCCAAAAATTTCCAATTTTAAAAATTTCTTATCTTGAAACCAATAAAGAGGTAATTATTCTAAATGTGTTTGGAAGGACTAAAAAAGAAACTGGGTCAACCATTTTTGATATTCCTTGGATTTTACCACTCATTATAGAAATTAGGTTTGAACACAACAAAAATTATAAACAAATAATCAATCTCAATATAGTGGACCTGGAGAAATATGGGGTCCCTAAAATGTTTAAAATTGGTATTGGGTAAGTTAGGGGGTTCAAGTCGAGCTAATGACGTTAAACAAAGCGCTGCATGGGAGGAAACCCATGGTTTTCAAGTTTCCTATCATTTTTTTTGTTTTAATCAACTTTATATTTTAAATAGGATTAATTAATCAGTTTGATATTTAATAAAAAAATATTATTTTGACCTGTTCTTCTATTATGAGTGTGGATGGGTATGAAAGGGGAGCACCATATTCATCCGTGTCACATGGTGTGATCCTTGAGTATTTCCTTACCTAGAAATTTAAAAAGAATTGAATGTATCATCGGTTTATTTTATTTTACTTATATATATATATATATACTATTTAGTTTTGTTTGTTTGTTTTCCTTTTTCCACTAGGGAACTCTGCAAGCAACATGGATATCAAAGGACTAAATTGGAGCGGAAAAAACTTCAAACTTCAACCACCAGGTGACTTCATTCCATGATCCTAATATTTCAATTTCTTTATTGAACTCCCCTTTTATTCCTCTACCCCCTTCTAAATTTTCTTTTCTTTAAACACTAGGGATAGTGTTATTTTAAGTTGTGGGGTGGAAGATAAAATGAAAATTGATTTTGTGTAAAAAAATGAATGATTTGAAGAATACAAAATGTGTAAATGGAATGAAAAATTCCTTAACTTTGAACATGGTATCACAAATTCAACACTTTGAAACTGAATATCAAATAATATAGCATTCCCTGATTCTGGTTTTAATCCTTGTATAATTTCATGAGCATAGATTTTGGAAAGTGTGGCTGTCAAATGTGATATTTCATCATTTATATTTTCATAAAAAAAAAGATCACAATGCACGTCTTTTGGATAGTGGGGTATTATTTTAAGTTCATGGGGTCCCCCAAATAAATAGCATAGGTTTGGTTATCATTTTAGTTTTAATACGATTATTCAAAAAAAACAATAAATTTTCACGTAGAGCAATGAAATGACTTAATGAGTGGATTTCAGCACTTGGGGATCGTGACTCCATAGTTGTCTGACCTAGAGTTAGTAATTTTATCTCTATTTTTGGTAATTTGAATTTGTTTTTGACTGAGTTCACTAGAGATGATGCCCAAGTATGTGGGCTTAACTTGGTGTCCTAAGGTCTTTGATATTTGGATTTATCGGCAAAGTCTCGCTATAGGGGTTGACTTTTTTGAGTGCAATTTCAATTACCATGGAAAAATTGCAAAAAAAACAAAAAAACAAAAAAAAAATTACGATACAAATTTTTTTTGAATAATCATCTTAATATTGAAATTTGATTCCACCTAGAACATCCATCATTTCCCCCTTGATTAAATATAAACCCCCATGTCTATTGTGATGCACAATACAACCTCATACTTAATTGATATTGGATGAAATATGACAATGAATTTGAACAAAGGAATGGGCTTGGGATTGGGATCTGCTTATGAAACTATGTTGTACTAAAATATTTTGATGTGTTTCATGATTGTTCGGTAGAAGGTTTTTTGGTGATCATTGTGTATTAATATGTTTTTGTAAAAGGGAATTCGAATTTCATTTTTGATGGGATATATTTTGCTCGGGACAAGAAAAACTCAAGTTGGGGGGTGTGATTAGCCACTAAATGAGGCTAATATTCATTGTTAATATATATAATATTCATGTTATTTATTATTAATAAACACCATTTTTGTGCATTTTACACTTTGAACATCATTTCACATTATGATTGTAATACCTTCATAAAATGCACTGTTATCTGGTACATTTTTGAACATCATTTAAGGTACCCAATGATTCATCTGATTTTAAGGAATGTAATTATCCATATTTTAATTTTTTATTCCTTGTAACTGTAGCTACACTTAAATATGATCATTTTTCATTTAAGGATCGATGGAGGATTCATAAAGGATGATGGGGATATTTTGTGATGAAAGGAAACAAATTTAGAGAAGTCAGATTGGACACCATCCCACTGATGAGAATGTGGGACCCAAATTACAAATCCAATTAAGCCCACATTTAGTGGGATGCTAGAGTACATATAGTGTAACAAGTAATTCTTCGGGATCCAATTCTAATTCAGCCTCCATGATTGTTATTCAGGCAGCCCAAATAGTATATCAAAATCTGGTCCAGAATCTGCGGCCCAGAACAATATCCCACCAATTAAATCGTATATCGAACAAAATAACTCCAAATGGGCCCACACTTTACAGGAGGTGAGAAGACATCTGGGATTCATTTTCCTCTTCTATGGCCCACTCTGATTCGGCAATCTATAAGGACTTCCAAGCGCGTCTCTTCAGTGGATGAAAGCTGGCTGCCACCTCAGGTCAAATGTGGAAAAGTCTAAGTTCCACAAGATTTCCACCACCCTAGGCCTACCATAATCATGTGGGATGCTTTGTACAATTGGAGGCGTGACCCAAGGCTTCTAGAATTCCTATTTAAGGTTGTGTTGGTTTAGTAGTTTGATAATATTTGAACTTTATTTCATTATAATGTTATGTTGTGGTTTTGTTGTCTCAAATTTGTCTTCCACATGTAAGTTGTTTTAATTTATCCTTGTTTCTTAATAAAAGTTCTTATTATCTTATTATTATATTCTAATCCTTATCACTTTGATACCGTTGGTTTAAGGTGTGAACTTGTTCTTACCAAACCTTGTAATATTATCACACAATAGTGGAGTGATTGTAATTTTATTGTGTTTTTTTACTTCTCCATTTCCTCCATCATGAGTCCACTTTTCGCTTCCATTGAAACCATAGAATCAATGGAGGGATAACCCACTTATGGGTTGATCCAAGTAAGTATCAAGGGGATGGATTGGATGTTATTTATCACCCCATTCATGTATAATCACTTCTTTAATTGAGATATTTATTTGATGATTTTTAAACTCCATCGTCCTTGTTGAATTTAAGGCCACACACTTCATGTGCTAATACGAACCTTTACCTTGAAGTGCTAAAAACTATGATCCCTCAAGTGTATATGTGATTAGTATTAAAGGGTGTAGGTATTAAACCAGTAAGTGATGATGTTGTTTTATCTTCTTAAATGAATCCATCTCAAATATAAGAAATTGAAATCATTGAAAAGGAAATATATCCAATCAACCCCATGTGATAACCTAGGATCAACTCACTCTTTTAAATTGAATTCGATTACGTCTCTTATAGTTCACTTAAACCCATATAAAATCAAAACCAAGTTGGCCACTTCATATCCAAAAATCCACCTCATAGGTTGTGTATCTTAGGTATCTTCTTAGGTCTTTGTGGATTAGACAACCCAATCTAGACTACAAGGACCATTCTACCTTCATCTCTTGGGTAAATTTGAGCGAGAATTAGGGTATCTCATAAAATTAATTCAATTACTCATGAATTAAGGAAAATGTGGAATAAGGTAAGGGTTTATTGTCTTAAAATTTCACTCCCAAAGATATATGTGTTATTATACGCCATGTTTTCAATAAAATAGTGTATCTATCAAAACATTAATATTTTTTATCATAATAAAATAATTATTTATGGAATTTATTGTTTGATTTTAAATAATATCCTATATGGTGTTTCAATTTAAATGGTACTTGATTCATAATAGTTTTCACTACTGAAATTATTTCTCCTTGAGTTATAAATTCTCTATTTGATGATAGTATTCTAACCCCCTTTTATCATTAAAATTCTATTTTATATGTTATTTTATATTATTCTTTAGTTATGTTACCTATTTTAGTCTATATTATCTCCCATGATGAATTACCTTATCAAATAAATGTTTTATGTTGTAATGAATAAATCATATTCTTTATAACATATACTTTCCTCCATGTACATATTTTACTTCCCAAAAAGGTTCTCATGTCCTTTTTTGAACTATAATATAGATTATTTTATATAGTCCTAATAATTCTATTTACCTATATTCAAATGGAAATCCTAATACTCTTTTCATTGTGTGGGTTTTCAAACAAAGGTATTTCAAAATATTTAATATGGTTTTCCAACCTTTTAAAATCAAATTTTTTTTATCTTCAACCTCACATTTATTTTGATCACCATTATATATTTTTAATTATCTGTTATTGATGATTCTTTTAAAAAATTTAATGCTTTAAAAATTTTCAATTACCTTTTTAGAAATTACATTTGAAGGGGACCCAAAACTTCATCTTTTTAAAGATAATGTTAAAAATGTTTTCTAAAATCTCTTTATAAATTTATTCAATGTGAAAAAAATCATTACACCATATTTTTATTCTTTATGAAACTTAATTTCTACATATTCCTAATTTATCAAAGAAATTATTATTCTTTTAGCTTTATAAAATTAATGTTTTAAAAAGATCAAGGAAATTTTTTTATTTCCAAAGTGATTTCTCAAAATCTCATAAAAAGTGTTTTTTGACCAAGATGTTTCATTTGAAATATATAATGATTGATTGAGTAAATTCCTAAAATTACAACATCCACATTATTTCTCTGTATGGATTTTGTAATATCATTTTTTTAAAAACACTCCATCACTACCTTTGTTTTTCCAACTCATCCTCTTTTATAACAATTATTTTTATTCGAATGTATTTCTTCTACGAACACTCTATATTTATTTTATCTGATTGAAGAGGTTTCACCTATAGAGGCATACATCAATTGATTAGAGGAATTATTTACTTAACTATATACCATTACTCCATATGGATTTAGTTTGATGATTTATTACATATAAAGCTATTATATTTACTGATTGAGGAGATAATGAAAATCCATATACTTATTATTTCAATATGATTGATTATTGATTACGAAGGAATATTGGTGTTTTACTATATATTTCATTCATTAATTCATATGATTAATGCATTAGAATTAATTAGTGATTTTTGGGGACCAATATAGAAAACCCCTTTATGCATCTATAGGTCTCATGATACAAACTTGTGAGTGTAATGAAATTATTGGTCACACTAGTAAAAAAAGTCTTGAATTAGATCCGACTTGTGATGTATGGAAAGTAATAAAATTTTAATTTTCCGTAGTGGATACCTTGTAATTAATAGTAATTAAAGCTCATTCCCATTCCATAGTTGTTAAATGATTGTCTATTTTGGTGCATGTCTGGCCAAAAAACATATTAACTAAACACATGACCTTGATAGTAATATCATGATGTCTATGATCAAAATGTTTAGGGCACTAAATTGGATTTATAATATTATGAATTTCATCACTAAGGACCCATTTATTATTATCTATATTTTATTTATTAATATGTTGACCATGGATTTGTTATTGTCAATATTTCTGTTGATTATGGAAACTTTTTTATTATCTTGTCCCGCCAAATTATTTATGTTGATCTTATGCACACTTATGATCTTTGATTTTCATGACGCATGTTAATCCTTATTGAGAATTTTTTCTCAAAACTTCTTATGTTTCCATTTCCATACGTTATTAAGAGATTTATTACAAATGAAATTTCTAAGATAATGTCTTGTGTGGAGAATTTTTGAGAGATTTTGAAGACCTATTATGGATTAAGTGGTTTCTTGCATAGTAGAAAAATATCAATTTGATGTGACAAACATGAGATTTTTTATTTAATAGTCTTTCCTAAATATATAAAACTCCAATCATAAAAGTTTTTTTGAATGTACGTGAATCAATATTTTTTGGTGATATTGTAATTATTGATGGTTAAAATTGGGTCATTTTGGATCATTTCAAATCCAATATGTAAAGAAAGTGTTTATTCACACCATATTCTAGGAGAGTGGGTCTGGGGAATCACAATACCAATCTTAATAACATATTTGAAAACATTTTTCATATATATAACTTTTATAAACTCAATTTATAATTATTATCCACACATATATTAGTTAGTTGTCATATATTATCAATATCGGGTGTGAGTAATCTTGATCATTTTGAACTATTTCCACAATAATGCTAATATTTCTTCATTATTCTCCAAAATTTCATCATCTTAAGATCAAAAAAGGTACTATAATTGATGTTAAATAATTATTTGTAATTTTAAAATTTCATTATATTAGAGTTTCTATTACAATCCATAAAGATGAAATTAGCAATAAGCATGTTTTAGGGACTTTTCACAAAAATACATTAGTGAATTAATTAATGAGTTTAATAATAATATTACCATTACATAACCAAAATAAAAAAATTATTTTATTATTAATATTATTAATTATTATTAATTATGTTCTCATAGTCATCGATAATATTGATAGAATATTATGATTTTGAAAGTGGTTTATTTTGGATTAAAATCATTATTATAGAAGCATAATTATATTATTTAGTTCAATTTAACTTGTGGAATCATGTATTAAGAGATTTTATTAAATATGTAAGAAACTAGAAGGAAAAAGTGATATGTTACTTTATGGAGGTGGTATTCTACACATGCACCAATGACATTTTCTATTTTTCATAATGGAAAAGGGAAAAGGTGGATAAAATTTATTCTCTTAGTATAATAATATTTAGTATACAAACAATAATAGTGTCATTATATAGTAATGAGAAAAATATATTTATGACATTAAGATATAAAATAAAGGAATGTAGAGTAAATTAGTACTCACGTGGATAAATTGAGTTTTCCCTTAGATGGCTCCTTGAAAATAAAAAGATTAAGGTAAATTATTATGAGAAAATGATAAAGGAAGTGATATATGATTCTATTGGAATAAAATAAAATAGAGTGTCAAGATGAAACATAAATTTTGGTGTGGTCTTTACGGGGTGGTGAGAGGCCCCTTTTATAAGTGGGGAGAATGACATTTTAGAAGTAAAATATGACAAAAAGTGGGTAAATAATCATAATCATCATCTTTATTATTTATAAATTCAATTGAAATGTGACCACCATACTTGATAAATTTCATTGGGACTTTACTCATATTCTTACCTTTTATTTTTATGAAACGTGTAAAAATAATAGACACAATTATATTATGCTCTGCATCCATTTGTTCTTCAATTTCTAATCCATTCGAGTAATATTATTTCCCTTCCATGATTTAAATATTTTTATGGTTTGTAATGAAATATCCATCAACTCATTGATATTATTTATAAAAATGATATCTTTTATCATTTTTTAAGTACCAATAATATCATGTAAATCATCAAGATACAATTCATATATATCGTCCATGTAAAAAATTTTAATCTAACATGTTAGGAAGGTTTCTCAATAATTTATTGAAAATATAAAAATCCTCCTATGTATCTACGAAACCTATGATCTTAAAAATGATCTCATTCACCCTTATGAATAATTTATCAAAAATTTCTTCCCCATATGTCCTCACATATTAAAATATTTCTCTCTATATTTTTTAGTTTGTCTTTCTTTAATTTAAAAAATACTTCAAAAATATTTTCATGTTTATCCCATATATCTTAAACATATATGAGTTACATAGCCTTGATATACATCGTTTTAGATATGCAGAATGATATTCCATTCCTTTCCTTGTCATCAACATCCAAATTTATTTTATTTCAACGTGTCATGTTAAAATCCTTCTCAACTAGAATAAAACCAACATCGACAACATAAATTATAGTGACCCAGACTAGAATTGCCTTTATTTTAAAACATTTATATAAGGTGAACAATTAATATGTTAAATAATAACATAATCTGAAGAATGAATGGTTTAGTGTCTTTGAGTATTAACTAAACAATCAACTTAATTTACAACCATTTTTAATATTTCCCCATAATTGAGCCACATGATGTGAGTCGAAAATTTTAACATTTGTTTCTATTCTTCCATGAAATAGCCCAATTAGTTAATGAAATATTGGGTAAATTAGTGATTCTATATGAATTTTTTGAAATCTAAAAATAATTATTACTTGGATAAAAAACATAAATTTTACATGTTTTGTTCTTTTTTTATATAAATTTTCAAGCCATACAATTGAAATTGAAATTTATTTCTGAGATTCAATTGATCATTTAATTTATTTGAATTTAATGAAAACAAAAAAATTAAATTATTTTAAAAAAATAAATGTGTTTTTTTAATATTCATGTTGGAAATAAATGATTTTGAAAAAAATCAACCACTCTAACTCCATAGTATAAAATCAACCTTATGCCACAACAAGTCGATGACCAAGCAACATCAATAAAACAAATATGAACCAGATCTACCACTATTGTTGAATAATCCATAAACCTAAAAAAAATTATAACCACTATTGAAGAACCACTAATTGCTAAAGAGGATTTGGATTATTCACCTACGCAACCTCCATAAACCATTCTGAGTCGTGTAAGACAATATCCCTACCTCAGCTATGGGTAAGAAACCACCACAATCCCCAAATCTAAGCCAAAGTTGCAGCACAATTGCCTCTATAAATAAATCATGACCCCCCAGTACCCAAACACATCTTAATTGGAATCCATAACCCTAAAAAGAACCAGCTTCACCACATGATGAAGAAGGCTGATGTCACACCATCTAATCTCAATTTTTTATTTGATGAAGAGCCACCACATCCAGCTGTGCCTGCCAAAGATGGAAGAATAGGTTGTGGATTTCTCTCTCATCAAAAAATAATAAAAATAAAAAGATGAAAATATATTTATATATTTATTTTTAAAATGTAAGATAATAAAAGTTAAAAATAAGAATAAAAATAAAGGGATGATGATTTTCTAAAATTTAATATTCTATATTTCTCCTCTACATTGACCCAATTTCAATGACATGCTCATTTTCCACCTTCCAGCACATGAAACACCACGAATCATTTATGTTGAACAATTTTTTCATGGAACTCACATGAAATAGATACATTGTTGGGAAAATTATCAATGTATTCTACTGGAGTCGTGAAGAACATAAAAAATTATAAACCTTTTTGAACATGATCATGGTATGGGGATTCTCCTAACTAAATTAAACCCAACCATGAAAACTACACACATGGTACCTATCCAAGAGATCCCCTCATTGCATAATATGTAACGGATAAGAAGTTCATTTTCTCAACCATATAAATAATTTCCCCTATCCTAATAAAACATTAAACATATTTTCATCTTAGATATGTAATTTATTTATACATTTCCTTTTATATTTACAATTTTAATTCAATGATTTTTTTATATCCATAATAAATTGTGTTGTTCTCTCTTCTACCTTATTTTTTTTGGGTTTTTGCAATCACAATTATGTTATAAAAACAAGATCTTATTAACTCTATAGATATGGAGAACTACCCTGAGTGATAGTAACCTAGGGGAGGTAACACAGAAACCATTATAATTATTTTATTTCAATTCTTGATATGGAACTGAATTGGACAAAAGAAGACTAATAATATTAATATTCTCTTTATAATGAATTGATACATTATAAAATCAATTATCTCTCCCTATATTGGTTCAAAGTGCATATAGTAATAGAATTGTGGACTAAGGGATGAACTGAATATAATTGGGTTGGTTGTTGATACATTGAGTGCCTTGATTGAGTATGTTCATTGATCTCCACTATGGAGGAGGTGGAACTTGATGCACTAATGGAGATTTATCTTCTGTATGTTTTGAAATTAAAATTATAAAAGTTGAAACAATTTGAGAATGTTATTTACCCAATTATTGGATAATAACCAGACGATAATAAAGAATATATATGATCAAACCAGGGTCTGAACCCCTTTCACCCCAACTTTATATGTTTCAATTTAAATTGTTTTAAATTTATTAAATCAAAAAACCAAAATACAATCATTTATAGATATTTTTAAAATAAAATAAAATATATAAATTACACACATGTAATTTAGAATATTGATAATATGACCCAAAAACACTCCTTGTGAAACACTCTGAGTCATCCTTATGCTGCATTTCAAGATTTTATTAAAATAAAAAATTTATTTGACCACAACCCATGACAACCATGTTCTTAACTTGGATATCTTGTTAGAGTGTATTGTTGGAGATTGATTTTCCTTTTACATCTTGTAATTAATTTCTAGTTTTAATGTTTAAAACAGAAAAAATATATTGTTATTTCTGTTAGAAAAAATGAAAAAAAACTCATTGCTTTACTCAAAGAAAAGATAACAATGTTATAACTGAACAATTTTATGATGCGATGGTCCAATTAGAAAAAACCTTGTTGAATTATCATAAATATTGTAATGAAAGGAGAGTACAGTAGGATCATGAACCAAAACCTAAATATTTAAGATATTACATCATTGAGGTGGAATTGATGAAGGATCCTACTCTCCAACACATCCTTGAGAAAATGTTTAAGGTTCTCTAGGAGGTGTCATAGAATGTTTCTAAAACACTTTAGGAAGATACCCTAACTCCAAACACTTCAATTTTAAATTCATTTGGAAATAAATTTGAATCTGACTACCCTTTTTTAATGACCGAGAATTAGAACAAGTGGTGTATTACCCAAAGGGAAATGTATTTGATTCTCAATCTTTTTTATATAATGTCATTCAATATGAATTTTATTAAATAATTTTTTTGTGTTAATGTTGCTTATTTAGTTGAATTACTAGAGGAGATCATTGATAAATAGGAATAAATCCATCAAAATTATAAAAAATATTAACTGGAGAGAGATAGAAAGGTAGAAGAAGAATTCCCAATGGATTCATATGGAGAAACAAAAGATTCTACACATGAAGGGAGAAGTATTGATCTCAAATCAACTTATTTTATTTTCATTAAATCTGAATTATTTACTAATTCCACCATGTTTTATCATGTATAAGAAGTGTTAGTAGATTTTCCACTAGAAGAGGAAAAAGGGACACAAGATATGGAAAAGGCTAAGGAGACCCCAAACATGATTCTCTCACCCCCCACATTTCTATATAGAACACATTGATGAGGGGGTTAACCTAAAGTAATATATTCAAGGGGAACTATAATAAATAATTATAATTTTTTATGAATATCATATATTTAAGTTAAATACATTATTTTAACCAGTCGTGATAGGAAATTTTGGAAAATAAATTACATTTTTTCTTGAGGCTGTAGTCCGCCAAACACACAAATGATGATTTTGTTTCCCAATAGATAAAGAAGGATATGGTTTAAATTAAATCCATAAAAATAATAAAAACATTTATATTAATATTTTATTATATCAAAATGGTTAGAATATTTTTGATGGAAGTAGAAGAAGAAATAACACTAAAACATTCTGTTAAAAGTTATATCTGTAACTCGAACAACCTCCTATTATTAACAACATATGCCAAATAAGGTTATTATTATTTAGAAAATAATATCTATAAAAAATTTTTATGGATGTCACAAAGTTAATTTTCAAGTCTTTTACAATCCAAATGGATTTTGAAGAATGTATAGTGGAGTATGGTGTTTCCTTTTATAAGTGTGGGGGGCACACTTGAAATTCCAAATACTAAATTATTATAAATTAATGTTCATCAAAAAGTGGTACCAAATTGAGATATTTAAAATATATGATAATTATTATTATAAATTATCTCATAAAATAAATGTTTTACAAGTTTTGGTGATCCTTTCATCCTTATCTCTTTATTTTAACCCCCTATTAACCCTTTTGTTTATTACCATGATATCAAAGTTTTTACTATGTTGGGGTCAATAAAGTCACTATAAAAGAAAAATTGAGACACAAATGGACAATGGTTGACATTATAGACCACATCCGAATCACCTTTTCAGATAAATGATTTTTTTTAAAAAAAATTATATCATTTAATAACTATTTTCTATTATAAATATCATTAATGTCATTTTGGGAATTATTAATTTAATTTGACTTTATAGTAATCGAGATAAAAATTTAATTCTAATAAAAATCATTTTACTATAAATAGTAAATTATTAGTATTTATTAAATTTTTGTTTTACCATAATTAATCCAAAATAAATTACTTTAAACATTTTAAAATTATTTACTTTGATTTTTCAAATACTTTCACAAGAATTGGGTCAACGTAGTATAATAATTAAATGTAATTATTTAATAAATCAAAATTAGAAATAAATCATCATCCTAAAAATAATTTCATTATGATCAAAATAACTTTTAATTTTCATACATAATGTTTTTTATCCCGATGTGAAAATATATTAGAAATTTAAAAGCAAGAGAGTGACATATTGTATTTTTCTTTAAATAAAATATTATATAGGTCATTATTAAAGTAAAAAAAGGATCCAAGTGGCCATAAATTCAAGATTTAGATGAATATATATGAAATAAACTCCTAAACTAGGGTAAAATTAAGTTTTAGATAGATTTTAATGCCTTTTGACATTAGGGTTATGTTAAATTAACCCGATTTACCCTTTATTGTGTTATAACTATTTACTGTAGTTACTATTCATAATGACAAAAAAAGTGAACTACTTACCAAATATTAATAATTATAATTAAAAATATGGAATTAATTTTATCAAATTAAAATCAGAAAATTTTTTCAAATTAATTTTAAATTACTCATTCAAAACACGACAAAAAAGTAGTTTTCCAAGAAAAAATGTCTTCTATAGTATAAAAGTTATTATTTTAAAATCATTGATAAAATTTATTTAAATGATCATAATTTTATTATTAATAACATAAATTAACAAAATTTTCTTTTAAACTATTTTAAAATAATATGTAACTTTTTTAAATCTTGAAACTAAAATATAATTTTCCTTAAACATCAGTATTTTTCACAGTTCAGTCAAAAATACAAACATATTCAATAATTTTAAAAAATTCACAATAAGATAATTTTTGAAATTATGAGTTTAAAAATTAAATCTGTTTTTAAAATAAAAATTTAATGTGGAAAATATTAATTATACTATTTTCACACAAAATGCAATAAAAACTATTTTTGAATAAAATGTATTTTTGAGGCCTAAAATAACATTATTGAAATTTTAGAGTTCGTATTTTAAGTATTAATCTATAAATTATAATTTACCCAGATCATTTTATATATTTTTAATAATTTGGTTACTCCTATTCATATTTTATAATTAATTATCTAATTTACAACAAATAAGTTTAAATTATTATACATTTATATAATATAGTGATTCTTTTAAGGCTCAATGTTGTGTGTTAAGGAATCTATTGAGCGTAATATTATTTTGAGCTAAATTTTCAGGTGGTTACATTCTACCCACTTAAAGAAATTTTTTCCACTTTGTTTTGTCTCATTCATAATACAAAGGGTTTAAAATATTTACATACTCAATTTCATGGAGTGGAAGATAAATCAAATCATTATAAAAGGAAAAAAATTATAATATTAAAAAACCACATTGTTTAAAACCCACATCATAAAAAGGGATAATAAAATATCCTTCTTAAAAGATTAGAATTAAAATATAAAGGTCACATTCAATAACACGTTATTATGATATCAAATAGAAGAGAATTAGAGAGAAGTGAAAATATTGACATGGAGGAAAAATTAATGTCCAAATAATTATAGTGAGTGATAGGGAAAATTGATAAAAATAAAGTGAATGATCAAAATAAATCCAAGGAACAAAAAACCATATATCAATTAGGTATATAAAATACCATCAATCATTAGAAATTAATTTAATAGGATAACAATTTTATTTCAATAAATATTTCCAAAATTTAAGGGATTACATTACCATCGAGACTAAGAACATAAGGAAATTTACATAATTGATTTTCTTCAATTCAATAAAATTAATTTTATCCTTTGATCACATGTTTCAATTAGATTACACTTTGATATCCTATCTTACACTATAAAATTAATATTAAAAAATGATTCTTTTCATGCCTTGAGCACTAAAATGAACATATAATGAATTATAAATTCCAAAAAAGATATAATGTTGTTCCCATATGTTTAGACATTAACCAAAACCAAAATTATTAACACAAAGTTTGATTATATCCAATATAAATAAAACTTCATAAAATAAGTACAACATTAATCTCTAAACCTCAAAAATAGTAATCAAATCTCAATATAAATGGTTCGATAAATATATTTATTTAAAATAATTCAAAATATTTCTGACTATGATTAAAATGCAAAGATTAGAATGATTTGATTACATATTTTTCAAAGAAAAACATAATATTTGTCTCCAAATAACATCAATCACTCTTAAATTATTATACAATAATTTTATGTTTCCTATTCAAACAATCTCCAGATATAATAATCTTTTCCATAAATAACCTGAATTATTATACAGCTAAAATAAGACCATATATATTTCTAAAATATAATTTAACCTTTTTTTCTTCAAGTAAAACCCCATTTTAACTGGAAACTATTTCTATTTACCGCTGTCATATAATTTTTAAAAATAGTGAACTTCTTAGAAATTAAAATTAATCACTTAGACCACAAAACATATTTCAATACAAATTTTATATATAAGACATATCATATTATCCTAACATTTTATAACCCTTTTATCCCAATTAACCATAATTAACTAAACATCAATGATCATCTTAACCCCAAAGGTTATTAATAGATTTAAACATATTTTTATAGAATATAAATGTATTATTCCTCAAATAAACTTTTCAATACAAAAGAAACTAAACTCAAGGGTTTCATTACCATAAATTTCTCCCAATGTACTCTTAATCATATCAAACTACCATCACAAAAAATCTCAAAATGGGTATCAATGCCTTTAAGCATATGATCAACCCTAAACTTATAAACTGAAGAAGTTATCAATAAGTATGAAGATAACATCACAGGAAAATATCATAATCTCTATTGTTATTTAAACCCTTCTATGATACCAACCCAAATAAACCGTTACTCGTACTACTATATCTGGTTCTAAAAAAACAATATTTACTTTTCCATTTTTAATAATGATAAAATTGACCCAATTTTATCCATCCAAAACATATAACCTAAAACTGAATTATTGGATTGTTTACAAACCCAATGAAGTTTTACATTTAGAGTTTTATAGAATTATTAGAAATTATTTAAAAGTGGTAATTTTCACACAATATCTATATTTTCCAAAAAAAGTTCTTTATAAAGACATTATTGTTTTGGTCAAGGTAACTTCCAAATCTAAAAATATAATTTTATTTACTTTTCTACTCATTATTTTGCACTATGAAAAATAATTTGAAAATTTGGTATGAGAAAATAAAATCGTAGTTTTTGATATAAGAAAAAATAAAGGAAACTCATTAGTCTATTTTAAATCAATGAGGTCATACAAGATGGTTTTTCCTTAAAGGCAATAAACTTTGAGGTCAAATAATCATTTAATCACATATTAAATTATCTTTACTACCAAAAGTTTTTCATAAATAACTTTATATGAAAAAATATATGAAAAATCAAAATTATTTGGATTTCATAGAAAAAATGAGAACCTATTTACAACTTTTTCATAAAAATGTACATTTTTAACCAAAAAGTGAATAATCATTCTGTTAAAACGAAATTTCATTAGACTACATTTTGAAATCAAACAACTTCAATGAAAACACATTTTAATTTATAGAAAACTATTATAGGTAACTTGACACATCATTTTCAAATAACTACTACAATCACTACTAAAAATGTAATAACCTGTCTAGTAAATTCTAATAATCTATTACGAGAAATCTAAAATAGTTTACCTCTATCCATTTACCCAATACATTGGAGATATGTATCGAGATCATCCATCATAATGAGCTATATCAGACTCACTAATAATTATAAATAATGTCTAAAAACTATCACGTAATCATAATACATAATATCTTGAATTTCTATGATCATACTCAAAAAATATTGTTTTGTACCCACATGATAATGATTTCCCGATATTGATATATCCCTTTCAATTAAAATACAATTTTAAAATTAAAATACCAAGAACAATGGGAAGTTTATTTTAATTGAATAAAACATTGATACTTATAAAGGCATCAAAACATAAAATAATTATTAATGTGGTAGTAAAAACTATCAACGTCATATATCTTAAAATAGAATATTCATTTTCCCATTTGTAAATAATGTAAAAATGTTCCATAAAAAATTAAAAAAACGTTTCATTTTTAAAAACTTTGAAATAAAGTAAAAAAGACAAAAAAATTACCCTTTATAATTAATTTTTTCCAAATATATACATTCATTAAATTCATTTTAATGAATATGTAAATTGACAAAAAATATTTATAAAATAACCTTTAAAAACACTTTAATTGAGTTTTTCGGGTTAATTTTTACTTACCTGAAGTGTAACTTGTCACACATGTTATCTATCTTCTTTATAATAAACATTTATCAATTTTTTAATTTTTTAATAATCATTTATAGTTTTAATAACTTATCCTTAAACCATCTATTTTAATGAAATATTTAATTACTTAATTTGTTAAGTTCAAATCGGGTGTTTTGAGATTGTTTAGTTTATAACAATGGAAAGGATTTAGTATATTGAACATGGACATAGAGGTAATTATTACATCATATCTTGAGTAATTATCATGAAATAATTATAATTTTTATATTTTTTTAATGGTTGTGTTCTGGTCAAAGACGAGAACACTAAAATTTATTAAATCAAGAAAGAGTACATAGTAAGATTACATAAGATGAAAATAAGTTAGTTTTTTGGTATCTCTAATAAAAAAGGGGAGTAGATCAAGAGGAAGTTCATCCCTCTAGATGATATCATGAAGAACTCCCTTGTTGGCATGATTGTCAGCAATCTTGTTGGCTTCACGATAAGTGTGTGTGACAATCAAATTGAGACTTCTGAGAGAGTGCAGGAAGTCCATCCATCTGGGGGTGAGGGACCACACAAGGTGAGTAACACCAATCCAGATGGATTGCAAAATTGTATTCGAGTCACTTTCTATCCAAATTTTGATCTAGTCTAATTTCTAGGAAAAAGAGATAACATGGATGACACCCATCATTTCTGCCTCTAAGGCCGATGCAATGTCGTACTTCTATAGAAACTTCCTAGGATCTAATCAAGACGGTATTGAAAGATAACACCACAACCCAAAATGAATGGGTTTCCCATTGAGGCTCTGTCAACATTGACTTTGATCCAGACAAGAGGAGAAGCTTGTCGAAAAACTTTAATAGTGTAGTTCGTCTTTGGATAGATTCCATGAACTCCAATATAGAGAAGAGTCACAAGATCTTTGACAGAGTGGTTGTAATGATTATTTTTTATCATAGCGGCCTCTTTAAGGGAAAAAAGAATCACAGTTTGACCTACATTTAATCTAAATGTGTTAGTTTTTAAAAATTTAATCATTTCTCTGATACCAAAGGACATGGAGTACTTTCGTAACAGCAATGAGAAATATGTTTCTAATCTGCAGAGATCTCAGGAACTCTACCATCCTTTTAAGTTGAGAAAAAATGAAACTGTCCACAATCCATCTGCACTAAAAAAGATCAAAAATCTAATTCCAAAGAGTAGTAGCAATGTCACAGGATAAAAAAAGATGTTTTATGTTATCCCAATACTGATTACACATTCTATATTCAGAGCAAAGACTAAAACTATAGGATTGAAGACAACAATCTATGGGAGTTTTTTGGTGCACAATTCTCCAAATAAGTGTGAAATGAGATGGTTGTATCCAAGATTTGATGAATTTTTTTATCAAACATAAATTTTGATCATAATTGGAAAAGGAGTGTTCTTAGTTTCTCTTAGAATAAAGCATTCCATTTTAAGAAGGTTCTCAAACTAGAAGATCATCATTAGTTGTGAAAAAATAATTATCAACCACCTATTTGATGTTATCAGGAAATTAAATACTTTTCACATTGATTATGTCCTGAATGATGCAATTAGTGGGGATGGGAGTGCAAGTATTGGGAAGCTTAGACATAAGGGGGGAGCCAGTCCAGTTGTCCAACCAAAAGTTAAAAGTAGTTTCTTTACTATTAATAGAAATGAGGTAAATAATGTAAGTATAATTTTACCTTTCCATAATTATGATCATATCATAAATATAACATTAAATATTTAAATACACTTATATATACCATCCATTTTAGGTGGCGATGAAAAATAAATCACATCGCTTCGTGGAGGTGGCAATCCACACGCACACATGAACATAATTTTCATTTTTCAATGGATGAAATAGTACAAAATAGATGAAATATAATCTTTAAATGATGATAATTATTCCATGAATATCATATATACACTTTAAATACATTAATATAACCATCTATGAGTGGAATTTATGGAAAACAAATTAAATTGGTTCGCGAGGCGATACGCCACCATGCACATGAAAAATGATTTTTTTTCCATTTTATGAAAAAATATATGGATTGAAGTTAATAAACCAATATAATAACATATAATTGTAAATAATATACTAATTTTATTATATAAAAATTCTTATAATTTTTTGGATATAGGTAGAAGAAGTAAAACTAAAACATTCAATCATAAGCTATACATTTTCTCTCAAAAATCTCATTTTCTTGACAACTTAATCCCTCTAAGGTTGGTATTTTGAAAAACATAAGACATATAGGAAGTGTGAAGGGATGTGAGGAAGGTATTTGGGCATGTATTTTTTGATCCCAATGGCTCTTTAAGTGTGAATAGGAGATGAGAGGGGGTTTCTTTTTATAAGTGTGGGGAGGGGCACTCTTGGTATTTATTAATGTATTTAATTAATATAAATTTATTCTCATGGAAAATTGGAATCATACTGATATATTTTAATTATAGTATTTGTAAGAGTCTAAATATTATAATATAATAAAGTTTTCACACGTTTATGTGATGTTTTCAACATTATCTATTTGTGTTAACCCCATTAACCCTTTCGAAGATTACGATGCTATTAATTTTTTTTACACATTAAAGGTCAATAAAGTTAAACTGAAAGGATTAATTAGAAAATGGATGATATTATCAACAATATAAAACTCACCTGGCCAAAAATATTGTATTTTTTATGAATTTAAAATCATATAATAAGTATTATTTATTATAAAATTATATTAATGTCATTTCTAGAACTATTCATTTAATTTTACTCTAATGTCATACAAATAACAATGAAATTTGAATATAAGAAATTTAAAAAAGTAAATAATAAATTATTATTAACTATTAAATTCATTTTGACCATAATTAATATAAAATATAGTACATTAATGTTTTTAAAATTATTTTCTTTAATTTTTCCACTACTTGCATAAGCACTGCGTCAACATTTTATAAGGGTTTAAGGTAATTATATAATCACTAAAAACTAAAAATAAATTACCATTATAAAAATATTTTTTTTATTCTCAATATATATTTTTAGGTTCATTCATGACTTATCTTTTTCTCTATGAAAACATATAAGAAAAATTTAAAATCAAGAGAGTCATATTTTGTAATTTTCATTACATTAAATATTATATACGTCATTATCAAAGTAAACAAGAAACAAACTGGAAATAAATTAGATATTTATAATATTATGGACTAATTACACTCATATAATGGGGTAAAATTATGTTTTAGGCATATTTAAATGTCTTTTCATGTTATTTTTAACAGTAATTAACTCAATTTACCATTAACTATGGTTATAACTATTTACATAGTTACTATTCATAATGAAAAAAATAGAAGGGAAATATTAACCAAATATTAATTATTTTTATTCCAAATATTTAATACATTTTATGAAATTTAATTCAAAGAAGTGTCTGAATTTAATTTAAAATTAAACACGTGAAACGCAATGAAAATTAGTTTTCTAGAAAAAATGTCCTCTTAAGAATAAATGATTTTATACCAAGTTAAGTAGTAAAATTATTTTAAAAGAACATAATTGGATTATTAATAATGTAAATGAACAAATTTTACTTTTAAAATATTTTAAAACAAAAAATATATTTTTAAATTACTTAAACGAAAAGATAAATTTTAATAAAAATCAATTTTTTTCACAATTTATTCAAAAAGTATACTTTTCATATAATTAGAAAAAATCCACTATAAGATACTTTTTAGCAGCTGAATTATAAAATGATATCTATTTTTTCAAATAAAATTTACAAACGTGGTAGAAATTAATTATAGTATCTTCATAAAAAAATAAAATAGAAACCTTGTTTAAATAAATTGTATTTTGGAATCATAAAATGATTTTACTGAAATTTTAGTTCTTATTTTCTAAGAATTAATCGATACTATTATATTGATCTATAAAATTTTGTATATTTTTCATAATTTTTTAACTCCTATCCATATCTTCCAATTCAATGACTGTGTTATAATGGTTAGATTTAAATAATAATATTTTTATAATATATTGTAATTTTCATATATATAAATGTTGTGTTTTATAAAATCTACAAAACTTAGTATTCTTTTATACGAAATTTTTGGGGTGTTTTATTCTATAACCATTAATGAAATTGCTTCCTCATAGTTTCAACTCATAGATGATAGAAAGAGTTTAAAAAAGTTTTCAAAATCAATTTCGTGGAGTGGAAGATAAATAATATCACCATGAAAGGAAATACTATTTAATATTTAAAAATACCTTGTGGAAACAATAAATTATAAAAGTCGATTATAGAAAATTATTTTTAAATTATTAGAAGGAAAATATTAAGGTAATATGAAACAACATATTATCGGGTTCCTGAATAGGAGACCATTAGTGGAAAGTGAAAATATTGACATGGAGGAAAATTTAATTTCCAAATAATGATGAAGAGTTACATATAAAATTTCTCATAAAAAAGTGAGTGATCACAATGAAGTCAATAACCACAAAAACATAATTCAATTAGGTTTATATAAGACTAAAAAACCTTAATAAATAAAGGAAACATGATTACATTTTTTTCAATATATTCTTCCTAGATCCAAGGAATCACTTTACCATCAAGACTATAAACATGGTGAAATATAATTTTTTGATTTTATTTAATAATTTAAATGAAATTTCATCCTTTTGATACACATTTAAATCACATTACACTTCAATATCATCTCTTAATCTAAAAAATGAATACTAAAAAAATAATTTTTCTTGCATGAAGCTACAAAATAAACGTTTAATGTATCCTGAGATCCATAAAAATGATAACTAATTATCCCTTTAAATTTAGACATTAACCAAAACAAAAATGGTTATCACAAGTTAAGATAATATCCAATATGAATAAGACTTCATAAGTATAAATAAAAAAATTCTAAATCCTCAACAGTATTACCCAAAGTTCAACTTAAATCATTCGATAATTGAATATTTATAAAATTATTCAAAATATTCTTTACTAAGATTGAAACCTAATGATTAGAATTATTTGATCACATATTAATCAAATATAAACTATAAATATATCTCCAAATATAATAAATCATTATTAAATTTATATTACAATAATATATATTCCAAAATTATATTTTCTTCATAATATATTGATCATTTCTATAAATAGTTTGAATTACAATAAATCCTAAATACCTAAAAAAGATAATTTAACCTTTATTAAAAAAGTAAAAACCCATATAAACTAAATGTATTTCCATTTACCTTAATCATATAATGTTTCCAAAATAGAAACTTCTTCAAAACTAACATTAATCACTTAGATACCAAATCAAATTTCAATCCATTAGTTAACTATATGATAAATCATATGTTCCCAACATGTAATAAACCATTTATCCTAATAAACCATAATTACCTCAATATCTAAGATTTTATTAACCCTAAACGTTATCAATACCTTTTAATATATTTCCATAAAATATTAAATAATTTTTCCTCATATAAACTTTTAGTAAACACATAAAAACCAAAGGGTTGTGCTTCCATAAATGCCTCAAAAAGTACTCAAAATAATCATAAAATACCATCACATAAAACCTCAAAAGTGTTATATATTCCTTTAAACATTTGACCAAAATTAAACATATAAACCCACGATGGTATCAATAACTCTCAAATTAACCTCACATTAAAATAGCCTAATATATAATGTTATCTTAATGCTACTTTGATACTAACTAAAACATCCCCAAACTCATAATCTTGAATCCATTATTAAAACCGTAATCATTAATTTTATTAACTTTAATACTAAAAAACATGACCCAATATTACCCATTCGAAACATATACCATCAAACTGAAATATTGGATCACTTAAACACCCAAGGACTATTTTTGATTCGAGTTTTAGATATTTATAACAAAATATTTCAATGTGGAAATTCCCAATAGTGACTATTTTTTCAAAATGGTTCTTTTTATAGAAATTTGTGCTTTATTCAAGGTAACTACCATATCAGGAACTCTGACTTTACTAATTTTTCTATATATCCTTAATCCCTTTGATTTTTTTTTGAAAATGTGGAATGAGAAAAAAAACTCAATAAGGGACATATATAAAAGTAAACCCATTAGTCCATTTCAAAACCATAATTTCATATAATATAGTATTTACTTTAATATAATAATCTTTGAACTCAAATAATTGGTTACACGCACCTAAAATTATCTTTAATATAGGAATTTTTTCATAAAATACATTAAAATAAAACATAAATCTATATTCATAATCATGAAAGTTTATTAGAAAATATAATAAGCCTTGAAACAACTTCTAAAAAATAGGGTTTTTTACCCAAAAATAATAATCATTATTTTAAAACAGATGATCATTAAATTACCTTGTAAAATTAATATATTTCAATGAAAACTAATTAGAAAAAATAGAAAAGTATTTCATGTAACATAGGAAATAATTTTCAAAATACTATTAAAATAACTATTACAAATGGAATAACATACCTAGATAAATTCAATAATCTCTTAGGATAAACCTATCATCGGTTAACTATGTCCTCTTACCCAATGCATTGGGGAGATATATTGGGATCACCCATCATCATGAGCTATAAAGGTTTCAACAATAATTATAAATAATTTCCTAGAAATATAACATAGTAAAGACACATTAAAGCATTAATTTCCATCACAATACTTAAAAAACATACTTTTTTACCCATAAGAAAAACATTTTCAGATATTGACATGTCCAATCCCATTAAAATACAATTTTCAAAATTAAAATACCTAGAAGGTAAAGAGATAATTTATTTAAATAAAAAATTAAATATTATAAAGGAATCTAAACATAAAATAACTATTATAGTTTTAGGAAGAACCATTTACAACATATACATTAAATTAGAAGATTTTTTTTACCTTTTCTAAAGAGATTTGAAATATTCTATATGAAATAAATAAAAATATTCTTTTTAAAAACCATTTAAAGAATTAAAAGAGATAAAAAAATCCTTTTATAATTTATTTATGTCAATATGAATAAATTTATAAAATTATTTCTAAAAATATATACATAGAGGAAAAATATTTCAAAAACAAATCATCAAACCATTTAAAATGTGTTTTTAAGGTAAAGAGTTCCTTAACTTGAGTTTGTTTTATCACACATGTTCTTTATCTCCAATATACTAAAATCCTACCAATTATATAAGTTATCAAGAACCATTTTTAGTATAAATACCTCATACGTAAACAATTTATTTCATTTATCTAAATGACATATTTAATTTCATAATTGATTAAGTCCACATTTTGTATTTTGAGGATGTTTGCTTCTTAACATCAGAATGACTTCAGTATATTGACCATGGTCAAAGAAAACATTATTAAATAATCTATAGAATACATATAATTAAATAATATTATTTTTATACATTAATTATACTTTTAAAAAAACACATAAGGTGGTTATGAAAAATTAATTACATTATAGTCATGAGAAAGTAAGTCATATGTACGCATTAGTAATATTTCCATTTTGAAAAAAAGGGGTAAATAAGGTAATTATTATATTATATTCATATAATTATGATTATATAATAAATATAATACTATAAATTTAAATACACTAATATATACCATCAATGATCGGTGATGATGAAAAATTAATAACATCGCTTTATGGAGGTGGTAATCCACACATAAACATGAACACCGTTTTCATTTTTCAATGGATGGAATGGAAAGAAAATATATGATATATTATATTTAAATACTGATAATTATGTCATTAATATCATATATACACATTAAATCCATTATTATAACTATTCATGAGTGGCAGTGATAGAAAACAAATTACATTGGTTCATGGGGAAATAGTCCACTGTTCACAAGAACAATGGTTTAATTTCCTATTAAATGAAGAATGAGATAGATTAAAATTAATCCATAAACACAATAACTTCAATTTATATCTTAGATACATTTTATATTATATCCTAATGTGTATAATTGTTTTTAACGAGGTTGAAGAAGAGATAAAACTAAAACATTCGATTAAAATCTATACCTCTTATTCAGACAACCTCTTTTTCATAACAACTTAATCCCTCTAATGTTGGTATTATTAAAACAATAATACCTCTTGAATATATAGAGGTATTTTATATTGGTATATTATTAGGAATTAGATAATACAAATGTGTCATGAAGTATAGAGAGGAGAGGAGAGTGGGTGTACTTTTATAAGTGGGGGAAGTAAACTCTTAGATTTTCATAAAGTTTTAAATTAATATAAATTCATATTCTTATAAAAATGTAACCAAATTGATATATTTATAATATAGGATGACTATTATTAAAAATATTTTGATCTAATATAAATTTTACTTGTTTATATGATGTTTTCACCCTCATCATTTTGTCTCAACCCTCATTATCCCTTTTGACGATTATTGTGATATCAACGTTTTTTACTCTTTAAGGGTCAAGAAAGTTACTATAAAAGTAACTGGGATTGATAAACCAAATTTTTTTATATTATTGACCAGAAAACATCAATTTTTTAATGACATTATTTTTCATTAATTTTAATTCATTTAATAAAATATTGTTTATTATAAAAAAACATTATTATAATTTCATGAACTATTCATTTAATTTGACTTTAAAGTCATAAAGATAAAAATATAATTAAAATATAACACATTTTAACATCAATAATAAATTTTTATTAACTATAAAATTATTGGTTCAATATAATTCATTCAAAATACAGTACTTTTAATCTTTTTAAATTTATTTACATCGATTTTTTTCATTGATTACGTAACCCTTGTGTGGGCATTGTATAAGATTTTAAGTATGTAATATAATCAACAAAAAGTATAAAAAAATTAAAATAATAAATTTACTTTCATTATTCTCAAAAAAAAATTTAATATTCATTCTCAACTTACTTTTATCACTATATGAACATATAATAAAATTTTAAAAGCAATATATTGAAATTTTTAACTTTCTTGACTTAAAATATATTATAGGTCATTATCAAAGAAAAAAAGATCCAAGTTCCCATAAAATAAAAAATAGAGTATTATGGATTTAATAAACTCTTCAAATTGGTAAAAGAAACATTTTAGATATATTTAAAGCCTCTTAACATTAGTTTTGACATTAATTAACATAATTTAACCTTTATTGTGGTAATAACTATTTACAACATATAATAATCATAATGAAAAAATAAAAGAGGCCCATTTACAAAATATTAATTATGATGATCAAAAATAAGGGAAAGTTTTTATAAAATTTAATTCAAAGAAGTTATAGAATTAAATTTAAAATTAGACCCAAAAAACATGAAGAAAAGTTGCTTTCAAGAAAAAATGTATTCTTAAACAAAATTTTTTTTTGATAATCAAGCATAAAATTGATTCAAAAACAATATTTGTATTATTAATAATATAAATGAAATAATTTTAATTTGAAACCATTTTTAAAAAATATAAAGTTATAAAAAATTCAAATGAACAAATAGTTTTCAATAAAAATTAGTATATTTCAGAATTTATTCAAAAAATAAAACTTTTTATATAATTTTTAAATATTAATCCTAAAATTATTTTAAAAATATGACTTTAAAAATAGATATACATTTTATAAAATAGAATTTCTAATTGTTTCAAAAATTAATTACATAATTTGCACCCAAAATTCAAGAAAAACAATTTTTTGAGGAAATCATATTTTAGAAGCATAAAATGACATTATATAAAATTGGGCACATATTTCCATTAAATTAATAAATATATTTTTATTGAATAGGATCGTTTGACAGACTTTACATAATTTATTAACTCCAATTCATATCATCCAATTAAATGGATTAGTTATTGTAGCCACATTTAAATAACAATATTTTTATAGTATGTCACAATTCTCTTAAAGCTCTGTGTTTTTTGTAAGTAAATTTATAAATATTTGTATTATTTTAAAATAAATTTCTAACTTTTTACATTATAACACTTTTAAGGAAATTTTTTCATCACAATTAAATCTTGTTCCTGATTGAATGTGTTTAAACAAATTTCATAATCAATTACATGGTGTGGAAGATAAATCCTACAATCATGAGATATAAATATTTTTAAGATTTATAAATAAATTTTTTTCAAACCCACATCATAAAATGGGGCAATAAAACATAATTTTGGAAATTATATAAGTAAATTTGAAGGCTAATTGAAATAACACATTATTAAGATCCCAAATATGAGGACATTAGTCAGAAGTGAAAATATTGATGTGGAGGGAAAAACAATGTCCAAATATTGATAGAGGGTTTGAAAGTACATTGAACAAAATAAAGTGAATGATTATGATAAATCTAATGACCAAAAAAAAACATAAATCACTGAGGTTTATAAAACAAAATCCATCATCATTAATGAAATAAATTGGATAACATTCTTTTCAATATATTTTACTTAAATATGAGGAATTACTTTATTTTCTCGATTAATAACGTAATGAAATATACTTACTTGATTTTATTCATATGATCATAAAATATAATCATTTTTAATATTTATAAATACCTTTATTGAGAACCCACTTCATAAAAAGTTATAATAAAACATAATTTCGGAAATAGGGTATGTAGATTTTTAAGCTACTTGAATAACTCATTATCAAGATCCCAAATAGGATGACATTAGTGGGAAGTGAAAATATTGATGTGGAGGAAAAATCAATTTCCAAATATTTATATAGGGTTTCAAAGAGCATTTACAAAAAGAAATTGAATGATTGTGACAAAGATAATGACCAAAAACCCATAAATCAATGATGTGTAGAAAACACAATCAATCACCATAAATTAAAGGAATATGATAACATTTTCTTCAAGATATTTTTTCAAATATGAGGAATTACTTTATCTTATAGATTAATAACATAATGAAATATAAATACTTGTTTTTCTTCAATTACATAAATTCAATTTCATCCATTGGTTTCATGTTTTAATTAGTTTCCACTTATATCTCCTCTCTTAATCCAAGAAATGTTCAATCCAAATATCAATTTTTCATGCCTGAAGAAATTAAATAAAATCTTAATGGATCAAAAGATCTAAAAAAGGACAATATGTTATTTGTCATGTCTTTTTTAAATTAACCAAAAACAAAATATTTATCACAAGGTAAGATAATATCTATATGAATAAACCTTTATAGGAAGAAATATAAAATTAATCTCTAAAGCCTAAACAATAATTCCCAGAGTTCAAATTAAATGATTTGACAAATAATCATCCTTGAAATTATTCAAAATATTTACGAATAATATTAAAGCACAAATATTTTAATTGTTTGATCATATATTCTTCTTAGATAAACTTAACATTTGTATTTAAAAAATCTATAACTCTTAAATTATCAAACTAAAAAATTATATTACCTAATAATATAATCACTAAAATATAATATTATTTTCCATAAATAACCTAAATTTCCAAAAATCTAAAAAAATTATATATAATTTCCAAATATAATTAAACCTTTATTCCTCAAGTAAAAACCAATCATAACCAAAATTATTTCTATTTAACTTAATCATATAAGGTTACTAAAATAGTAATATTCTTAAATAATAACATTAATCACTTATTCACCATATCACATTTCACACCCATGGTTATGTATACAACAAATCATATATTCACATAATGTAATAACCCTTTTATCCCAGTTTAACTTAATTATATCAACATCAAAGACAATTGTAACCCTAAAAATTGTTAATACCTTTAAACAGGTTTTCATAAAATATAAAATCATTTTTCCTCAAATAAAATTTTCACTAAAACATATACTAAACCCAAGGGTTTTATTACCATAAATTTCTCTAAAAATACTCTTAATCATCTTAAAATCTAATAATATACAAACATTAAAGTGGAATCTATGCCTTTAAAGTTATTATCAAACATAAAATTATAAAATCATGATGGAATTAATAACACTTAAGTTAACCTCACATTTAAACATTATATTCAATAAATTTATCTAAACCGTGTTTTGATACGATTGGTAAAATCACAAAATCCATACTTCAAAATTTTTTTCTAAAAAATAATATTTACATTTTTGGATTAATTAATGATAAACACAATATAATATTATCCATATAAAACATATATCATCAAAATGAAATATTTTATCACTTATATACCCAAAGACCTTTTATGTTTATAGTTTTAGGGAATTAGAACAAACAATTTCAAAGTGGAAATTTCCACATAGTATCTATTTTTCTTATAAAATGTGTTCTTTATAGAGACATGATTTCTTCACTCTTGGTAACATCTATATTTAAAACTATGACATTACTATTTTTTATACTCATCCATATACCCTGTAAAAAAATTGAAATGTGGAATTAGAAAAAAATCTCAACAAGGGATATATAAAAAAAATAAAGGTATCCCATTAGGTGATTTCAAAACCATGATATCATATAATAGATATTTTCCTTTAATATAATAAACAGTAAAATAAAATAATCATTTACTTACTCATGAAATTAGTATTAAGACACAATGTTTTTCATAGATAAATTTATATTAAAACATAAAGGGAAAATAATAATCATTAGGGTTTATTATAAGTCATTAATAACCTAGAAATGTTTTTCTAAAAACATACATTTTTTCCAAAAGGGAATAATAATTATTTTAATATAAAACATCACTAGATTACCTTAAAAATCAAAATATTTCCATGAAAACTCATTTTCAAGAATAGAATGTTTCTTATGTAATATGGGACATCATTTTTTATCAATATTAGATCCACTTTTACAAATTAAATAACATAATCAGTAAATTCTAACAATATATTAAGAAAAACATATAATAGGTTAACTCAATCCATTTACCTAATGCACTAGAGAATTATATTGGGATCACCCATAATCATTTTGTATATCCGGATCACCTATAATCATAAATAAGGTAGAATAACAATAAAATAATCATAAAATATGAAATATTTAATTTTCATCGTCATACTCGTGAAAATATACTCTTTTAACCAAAATAAATTCATTTTTTGATATTGACATATCCATTTCCTTTAAAATCCAATTTCCAAATCTAAAATATCCATAATAACAGGAAAATGAGTTTTTATTTGAATAAATAATATAATATTATAAAGTAATATATAAATAAAATAATGGTTATAGTGGAGGGAAAATCCATCGATGGCGTATATGTTAAAGTAGAAGATTCATTTTTCCTTTTTTAATGAAAGTCAAAATATTTTGTATATTGTTTTAAAAAATATTTATTTTAAAAACCATTGAAATGGATTATAAAGAGACATAAAATACCATTTATAATTCATCTATATATATATATATACTTTCATAAAATGTATTTTTTAGAATATTTATATAGAGAAAACATATTTAAAATATTATATTTAAAATATTTAAAATCGGGTTTTGAGGTAAAGTAACTCCTACATTGAGTCTAACTTGTCAGAAATGTTATTTAACTATTATATAATAAAATTATATCAATTAAATAATCTCTTAATAATAGTTTCCTAGTTTATTTACTTATAATTAATGAATTTATTTCATTATATTAATGAAATTTAATTACATAATCGGATAAATCCACATCGACTGTTTTCAAGATGTTTGGCTCATAACATAAAAATGACTTCAGTATGTTGACCTTGGTCAAATAGATCATTATTAAATAATATAAAGAATAATAATCATGAAATAATTATAATGTTAATACATTAATTATACTTATAAAACCAACCGTGTAAGATGTTTATGAATAATGAATTGTGTTTCCATAACGGAAAAAGTGGTTCATATTTACTCATAAGTAAATTTTTGAATTTCTAAAGAACATGAGAGAAATAAGATAAGTATCATTTTATATTTAAATAATTATGATTATATCATAAATATTATTTTATATTTTATGTACACCTCTATATACCATCCATGTGATACGATGATGAAAAACGAATCACATAACTTTGTGGAGGTGGTAATCCATATGTAGACAGAAATATCATTATCATTTTAAATGGATGGAATGGTAAGAAAATATATTCGGTATTATATTTATAGAATTATAATTATTTAATTATTCTCATATATATAGTTTAATTAATCATTATAACTAGTCGTGAGAGGTAGTGATGGAAATGAAAATATATTTGTTTGCAAGATGGTACTTCGCCATACATAGAAATGATGGGTCTGTTTCAAATTAGATAAAGAAGGATATGAATTATGGTTAATCCATAAATATAATAAAATATAAATATATGTTTATAATAGTTTCTAAGGATTTATAAAATGAAATAATACTGAAACATTTGGTTAAAATCTATACCACTTCTTATGACAACCTCCATTTCTTAATAAATTAAGCTCTCTAAAGATGGAATTCTACCCAAAAAATGCATATAAGAAATGTAGAGGGATGTTATGAATGTATTTTTGTAAAAATTCTAAAAACTAAATTTCTATTAAATTGTGTCGAGGAGAGTATAGGGGGTTTCCTTTTATATGTTTGGGGAGAGGATATTTTAGAATTTATTAAATTATTAAATTAATACAAATTAATTTTCATGGAAAAGTGGAACAAAATTGACATATTTAGAATGTTATATTATTATGAGTCAAAATCCTCTTAAAAATAAAATTTTGAAAAGTTTACATAATGTTTTCAACCTTATCAATTTGTTTTATAGAATCTTCGCAATAGTGATTGGGATCACTTATGGGTGTTTTAGCATAACAGGCTTCAGGTCTCCTCTTGTAACAATAGTCCTCAAAATGCGTCTGTTACCTTATAAATTTTGGTCTATCAGGTTACCACTACCTTTATTTATTTTCACACATATTATATCAGGATAAGGGAACTATGGATGGATTTGGGAGTTATGTTTGATAGTATGAATAACAATTGTATTATTATTAGAGACTTTAATACTATTCTTAGAACTAATGAGAAAATTGGATCTAATTTTTGTACTATTTCTTCCTGTGAGTTCTATATATGAATTTATCAATGAAATCAGGTGGGTTTCCCAATATCTAGAGTTGATTTCATCAGGATCATATGTACCCTTAATTTCAAGTAGGTAAGAAAACTTGATAAATTCCTTGTTCATGTTGATGAAAGAGAAGTATCCACTAGACATTATTGCCACACTCTTCCCAAATTTCACTCACATCACAACCCTATTATGATTAAAATTCACATGTAGGTTATTAGGCCGACCCTTCTTATTTTTATGTTAAATAATTTCTGGCTAGTTACACCTAGTTATAGTGAAACTGCCTTGGAGGCTAGAAATTTAAACTTCGTAGGTAGACCGCTACAAAAGTAATATTTTAATTAGAAAAATATTAAGGTTATTATTAAGGAATAGATTAAGAAATCATTTTAAAATATCAATTGTGATATTAATGCTGTTGAGGAATATCTATAATGTCTCTAGAATTGAAATCATACTCAACATACCCCTAGGGAGAAATTAAATTCCATTGATAAATAGGATGAGCTTTTAGAAACAAAGGAGAGGATGACCAGAAGTCAATTCAATGAAAGGTGGAAAAAATATGGTGGGTTGAACACAAATATATTACATTGAATTCACAAAGAAAAAAGACTCAGGGGGGTATTAATGCCTTATTCATTAATGGAAATCTCTATAACACTGAAAATGATATTTCTTATATTAGTGGTTAAATACTTTCAAATAATTTACTCTGAAGATGGTAAAGAAAATACTCATATTTTGGTTGAATGAATACCAATATACAATGAGTCCCATCACTATCAAGGTCTCCCTCTCCTCTCTTATGTGTAATAAGTAAGAAAGTCCCTTTTTATATCAACATTGATAGTACTTCTATAACTGATGGATTTAACAATAAGTTTTTTGTGTTCTATTAGGAAATTCAACATGATGATGTGACCCATGATGTTAGAGAATTATTTATCTGTGATTATATGCCCTATGGCCTTAATTACAAATTTAACTCTATAATTCCCAAGAAAGAAAATTTCATTAACATCATGTATTTTTGGATAATTTTAATTGGAAACACCCTTACTAAAATCATCAAGAAGATCATTTCATATATAATGGGTTTTTTGGTTAAGGAAATCTTTTAATCAAATCGGTTTGGGTTTTTACTGAGAAGGATTATCCAAAATTGTCTTTTTAATGCATTGGAAATCATCAACCTTATGAAGAGGAAGTCCAAAATTGGGAGATTTCTCTAAAAATTTATATCTCAAAATATTTTGATGTTATCCAATAGATCTTAATTGTTCTTATCCATAATGTAACGTCTCGGTTCCAGAAGCCATCCAGAGGTTCCCCGTACCCGGTTGGTCAGATGGCCTCAAGCGCATTTCCCCAAACTCCAGAGGCTGTCGACAAGCAACGATGGCCTTGGGTGTGATAGTGGGGAAACTATTCCTACATTGGCAAAGTACACGATGGAAGTAAAAAAATCATGCAATAGCAGAAGCAGTAAATATCCAACAACAATGAATAAGTAAACAGTGGAAGACTAAAACAATAAACCAATGGAGAACATACGTATATATGAAATGATGCATGATACATATCTAGGAAAAAATACAAATAGGTTACAATTCTGGAAATAAAAACAGTACCAAAAAAAGTACAAAAGAAAAGATAAACAACTCCTCAGCATGGCAAGCCTAAGCTTGGTCCCATTCTCTCCTACTCCTAAGTAATCAAGTACCAGAAGTCGAAGGGCACTTTCCCTTGTCTATACCTACAACAACATAATCTATTTGGGCCCAAAATCATGACCCAAATAGGGTGTGAGACTAAATCTCAGTAGGCAACCACCCGAAGATCTGTGCCTAATAGTTAGTGAGTCTATGGCAGGTAATAGTACAGTAAGCAGTAAACAATAACAGTAAATAGAAGGTAGTAATTAGAAAGCAAAATAAGGATGATATACAACAGTAATAAATCCACATAACAACAACTAGAAGTGAAGAAAACATATAACCACAATAGGAACCCCGCAGGGAAGTACTCGTAGCCAACCCCTCTGGTCCTATCCAAGAAGTACCAACAACCCTCTGGGCAGTGCACTCAGCCTAACCCCTCTGGTTTACTCATACTAAATTATGAAACTCTCGGGGGATGCTCGCTCAGTCAATTCCCCTTATAATCTAGGGTAGCTAGGGACTCTCTAAGGAAGATCACGCGGTCTAACCCTCTTATAGACCCAAGGTCTAGAAACTATCTGAGGAAACTCACTCAGTCAATTCCTCTTATAGTCTCAGGTTTATCACAGACTCTCTATAGAAGATCGCTCGCTCAATTCCTCCTCTAGCCTGGAATGGTTTAAGGAAATTCAAACAAGTAAAGACACTCTGAGGAAGCACACTCGTTCTACCCTCCTGTAGTCTATAATATCCAAGACTCTTTGGGAAGCTCACTCGGTCTATCCCATATAGTCTATAATAACCAAGACTCTCTGAGGAAGCTCACTCGGTCTACCCTCCTGTTGTTTATAATATCCAAGACTCTCTAGGAAGCTCACTCGGTCTATCCCTTATAACCTATAGCATCTGGTTGCCACAGTCTCATTCATTTCAGTGCATAATAATACTATAAGGCCAAATTACACCTATAGAGCTACTTGTCTAAGCATTCTACAGAACAACAAGCATGTCTTGAATATCATTCCATCCTATGGCCACAAGGCATGGAAAACAGGTATAACGGCCAAAGGCTAACAAAACCCAAAGGACATAACAAGAACAAGGCATGGGAAAAACATCCAAGAATATAAATTATCCTCAAACATGATCAAATTACCTCTACACAATCATACAAGAAAGATATGAAAACAAGAGGGGAAAATGGTAAACATGCAATACACCGTTCACAGGTATTGGTGGAAATTTGCACATAAAACTCAAATATTTTGAAAGGTAAGTCACGAACCACATTCCTTGATTCAAGGAGATCAATATACTTTGACCATGAGGCTTTATTCTCCCTTTAATGGAGTATATCTACGATAACTCACAAAACATTCAACCCACGATATCTTGAGAAAGAGGGAAAATCATGGAATGAAACTCAAAAAGAAGGAAGAGACGACTGCTGCAATTCCAACGCAATTGATGATGGTCGATTCAGAAAACAGACGGAGGATTGGGGGCTCGAAGGATGTTCATGGTTGTACGGATCCTCTCAGTCTAAGAACCTAGAGAAGAATATCATTTTGTTGATTAGGCGTGACCCCAGTCCGTTTAATGAAGAAAAAGTACACAGAGTGTACTTATGGAGTACAGGGCGTGTATTTGGCTTTTACGTACTCCGCTTTAAGAGGCCTCCACATCGCCCCTACACACCGTGAGCATGTCCCAGACACGGCCAACACACGACCTCACATGGCAACAAGGTACACGATGTGTACATATAAAGTACATGGCGTGTACTTTGAAAATTTCTAGATTTTCTTATTTTTTCTCAAAAACGTCCAGAAAAGGAAAAACATACCTAAAATGAAGATGCGGGTTCCTACAAACATCCCCCCTTAAATAAATTTGTGCCTGAATTTCCCTAGTGTGGCGTAGAAGAAGAAACCCCAAAGAACTCCAGCCACTGCGATCGTAAATCAGTCTCCCTCTCCCAGGTCTCATCATGTACTCGCCCGTGCTGCCATAACACCCATACTGGAGGAACAGACCATCCAGGGAGAAACTTTGTACTGCTATCGACAATCCAAATAGAATGCTCCTCAAATGACGCATCTGCTTCAATCTCAACCTCCTCGGGTTGAAAGACATGAGACGGGTCTGAAAAGTAACGTCAGAGCTGAAAGACATGGAAGACGTCATGCATAGCCTGGTATCTCTAAGGTAACTTCAACGGATAGGCAACCGGACCAACTCTATCCAACACCTCAAATGGCCCAACTCACCGTGGTGAAAAATTACCCTGTCTCTGAATCCTCTTGTGTACCAACCTCGGTGCGACACGCAGGAAAACTTGATCCCTGACCTCGAACACCAGAGGTCGTCTCCGATGATCTGTATAAGACATCTGTCGAGACTGTACTGTACCCATCCTCTTCCGAATCAGCTCTATCTTCTCTGAGGTCTCCTGAACAAGATGAGGTCCCAACAAGGCTGCCTCTCCTACCTCCATCCAGCACAAAGGTGATTGGCATGAACTACCATAAAAAGCCTCGTAAGGTGCCATCTGAATGGTCTCCTAAAAACTGTTGTTATAGGAAAACTCCACAAGAGGAATATTCTTCTACTAAGAACCACTAAAGTATAGGATGCAAGTTTGGAGCATATCCTCAAGAACCTAGATTATACGCCCGGACTGGCCATCTGTCTGGGGATGGTATGCTGTACTCAGAAGTACCTATGTACCCAAAGCCTTCTGAAGCCCCTGCCATAACCAAGAAGTAAAACGCACAACCCTGTCTGAAACAATGGATTGTGGAACACCATGTAGACGTACAATCTCTTTGATGTACAACCGTCCCATCTCATTGACATTGAAGGTCTCCTTGATCAGTTAGAAATGAGAAACCTTCGTAAGCCTGTCTTCGACAACCCAAACCGCATCACTCCCTCGAGGTGACCTCAGTAACCCAGTCATGAAGTCCATCGTGACATTGTTCCACTTCCACTCAAGAATGGGTAACTGCTGTAAAATCCATGTTGGGCGATGATGCTCCACTTTCACCTACTGAAAAGTAGAACACCTCATGATGAACCCATCAACATCTCTCTTCATAACTGGACACTAGTACTAGCAGTGTAGATCACGATACATCTTGGTGATTCCAGGATGAACTGCCCAATCCGAGGAAGGGAAATCCCACATCTTATCCTCACGTATGTCTACTATCACCCATACACGTCCCTAGAAACACAAGATCTCATCCTCACCCACTGTCCATCCAGGAAGAGGGTCCTCTCCAGACACAATCTTCTGCAGGACTAGGCCTTCTGAGTCTGATATCTGCCTCATCTGTTTCTGATCAAGAAGGGTAGAGGTAATAGCTACAGAAGATAGAAAAACCTGCCCCTGTTTGTCGTGCACCTCCAAATTCATATCAGAGAAAAGAGCCATAAGCTGCCAATCACTGCTGGCCTCCTGAACTACCTAAACTTGAGTTCTTCTGCACAACGCATCATCCACTGCGTTGCCCTTTCCCGGCGTATAGGCAAGCTCAAAGTTAAAGGACTGAAGAAACTCAACCCACCTAATCTGTCTCAGATTCAGATGACACTGAGTTAAGATATACTTGAGACTCTTGTGGTCGATAAACAACACAAAGTGTTCTCCCATAAGTTAATGTCTCCAACATCGTAAGGCATTAAAAATAGCTTCGAACTCCATATCATGCGTAGGGTAGTTCCTCTCATGTGGTCTCAACTGCTGAGACCTGTAATCAATGACCCCATATCCCTACATAAGAACAGCTCCCAGCCCGATACTTGAAGCATCACAGTAGACTGTATAGCTCTTGCTCGGCTCTAGCAAGACTAGTATCGGTGCTGACGTCAACCTCCCTTTCAACTCCTAAAAGGTGGTCTCACCAGAATATAACAATAATAACTTCGCACCTTTCTTGGTCATGCCTATCAGTGGAACTTCAAGGCATGAAAAGTCCAGTATGAAATGAATGTAGTATCCAACCAGCCCTAGGAAACTCTGAAACTCAATAATATTCTTCAGCTGCTCCCAGGAAACTATAGTTCTCACTTTCTCTAGGTCTACTGATACTTCTGTCTCTGAGATAACGTGACCCAAGAAGTGAATATGATCCATCCAAAAGTGGAATTTTGAGAGCTTAGCATATAATTGATGCTCTCTCAGTGTACTCAAAATGACCTCAAGATAGGCAGCATGGTCATGTCATGTGTGAGAGTACACCAAGATATCGTCCACGAAGACCACCACGAAAGAGTCCAAGTACGGATGGAACACTCGGTTCATCAGTGCCATAAAAGCTACTGGCGCATTCGTGAGTCTGTATGGCATGACCGAATACTCGTATAGACCATACCTACTAATGAGTGCTCTAAGAGGAATATATGATGGTATAACGTGCAACTGATGATAACCGGACCTCAAATCGATATTTGAGAACACCGGGGCTCCTCGAAGCTGATCAAAGAGGTCATCAATCCTTGGAAAGGGATATCGTTTCTTGACAATCAACTGGTTCAGTTTCCCATAATCCTCACAATACCTAAGGGTTCTGTCTTCCTTATTTGCAAACACGATAGGCGATCCTGAAGAAGAAGTACTAGGTCGGATGAAACCCTTTGCCTGCAACTCCTCCAACTGCTTCTTGAGCTTCTGCAACTCAGGTGTATCCATCCTATATAGAGGAATGGACACCGGTTCCCCTCCTGTCATGAGCTCAATAAAAAAGTCTACCTCACACTCTGGAGCCAAACATGAAAATTCCTCTAGAAAGATATCCCTGAAATGATCCACCATTGGAGGAAAGTCTAACTATGAAGTCCCCTGGTCATCCAGATAAAGACTGGATATCTTGGCTGTAACTCCCCCTAGCCTATGATGCTCTGGTCCAGCTGTACCTACTTGGACATCCCACTCGCCTCTATGGAGAAAAGATTTACCCTCTGGTGATACAAAACTCACGCTGCGACGATAGAAATCGACGAATTCCTGGAAGGGAACTAACTAGTCCATACCGAGAATGAAATCATAGCTCGTCATCTCTAGGACATAGAAGTCCCATAAGAAGTGACACCCTGCAACCTCAAGAGAGCACTCTCTGCACTGACGTACGCTAGACGTCCTCGTTCCCAACGGCATATCAAGAGTCAACATGTCGGCAGATGAAAAGATACATAGCCCAAGGCTCTCCACAATAGCAATAGAGATAAAACTATGCGGAGCACCAGTATCGAAAAGTTCTGAAGATAAAACTGAGGCTATTAAGATTGTACCTCGAACTGTGGAAGGCCCGAGATCCTGATGCTAATGGGTCTGCTCCACAGTGAAAGTCTGGAATGTACCGCGGCCCTGCGCCCCTGGCTGACCACTCTGAGCTGATCCACTCTGTTGTCGCTGGTAACATGGTGACTGACTACCACAGCTGTGACCTCCACATCGGCCCAAACGGCCAGAAGAACTCCAGTTCTCATACTGGTGAGAAACTTTCAATACATCTCTTTTACGCATGGTCATAAAAGAACCCCTACCACCGGCTGTATGTGAGAAGATCTAACAAAAATGCTGAAGACGGCCCAATTTGCCGCAAGATCATCACTCCATCAGGTCTCTCTGGAACTAAGCCCTAGTATGCCCACTACTTTCACACTGGTGGCATACAACCTGGCTACCCGAATATACATTCCGCCTACCCTGATCTCCTCGAGCAGACTGACTAAGGAATTTCCTGCTATCAATAGGAGGAACACTAACTCTGGATGTCGAACCGCCCTGGCTCACTGCTCTAGAATCTCTCAGATTGTGCACAGTGATCAACACCTAGTTTACGATCAAGGATATCGAAGTCAACCTAGAGATATTCTCCTGGGAACGGATCTCCTGCTTGATACCATCCTCAAACTTCCTAGCAAGGAACAACTCATCACCTGCTAGAATCGGCATGAGGCGCTGCTGCTCGAAAAAACGAGATGAGTACTCCATAACATAAAGAGTACCCTCCTCGAGACTCATAAACTCCCGGTCTCGGTCGGCCCTCAAGGTCTCTAGAAAGAAGTAATCGTAGAAGATGCACCAAAAATCATCCCAAGTCATACTCTGCTGGTGCCCTGACTGTGAGATAACCTCCCACCACCTCTTGGAGGTGTCTCGAAGCATATAAGTGGAAATCTTCACCCTCTTCTCTGGAGGTATCTCTAGATGCCCGAAGATCGTCAGTGTGGCCTCTAGCCACGACTCTACAACCTGGGGTCCTCTATCCCCTGAGAAAGTAGGAGGATGATACTGCTGGAAAACCCACGTCAACTCAGCCATCGATGGGGCAGGAGGAAGTGCTCCCTAAAAGGTATACATCATCCTTAAGAAGTCCTCCTTGAACTGTGCATCAGCACCTGCAATGGGTATAACTGCTCGTGCCAAGGCTGGCACAGTTGGAGGATTTACTGGAGGTCCCTGATCAGCCATATCCATTGTCTGATCACTGTCTGGAAGCTGATGTATGACCAGAGGATGTCTCGAAGGCATAGCTCTAAAAGATCAAAAGCACAACTTAGATTAATATTATCAAGGATCGATAACAACAGATTACAAAATTTGAATAGGAGGAAGAAACACACAAGTTTTTCTAAACACGATGACACGACATGTATAAAAACTACACGTCATACTCTTTAAGGCCATTCACACGGGCGTGTACTTCTTCCACCTTTGGTTGTGTAACACCCCAGACTACACGACGTGTTGTCCCAACACATGGCATGTACTTCATCTCCATTCCCCTTCCCGAGTCTCTTTACATGGCTAACTCACACGGTCCTCTTAACCTTAGACTACAAGGGGTTTTCACTAAGGACACGACGTGTACTAGACAAGGTTTCAGTGACCCATGTTATTAGTTACACGGCCGGCTACACGGCTGACCCTTACACGGCATGTTCCGAAAAAACACGGCATGTATAAGATAGATAACATTGTCTCGTGTTGTTCGTGACACAGCCGGGTACCTAGAACAAGACTCTGTGGTGTGTTCGTACACAACACGGCCTGTACTACATGAGATTCCCCAAGCCATGTTGTTAGTGACACGGCTGGGTACACGGCTCAATACTACACAGTGTGTAATGACTGTACACGGCGTGTTTTTGAAAACTTTTTCACCACCCCGTGTTTCTGCTCACACAGTCAGTGACACGGTTTAAAACTACATGGTGTGTAATCAAGTACACGTCGTGTATTCTGGGTTTTTCTGGGCAGTAGCTCAGAAACTGCCCCGATGCCTAGAAAACATTGAAAAACAAACATGAAGGTGCCAAATTCCAATCCGTGAGGGGCCATACTCCCCACAAACCAAATCTTGGTATCTCCTACATATCATATACAAGGGAAACACGTCAATAATCAACCAAGTTCGGATTCATGAGGGCCCATAACACCTCGAGAACCAAAATTTTGCATTCATTTAAGAAAGGCACAATAAAAACAATTCCTCTATCAAAATGCAAGGATTCTATCAAATCATCTATCACAACAGCATGCATAATCTACACAACGTCCATCAGAACAACATGCAATCGCTAATGCAACCTAGATGGCATGGCAAGAATGTATGGCATGTGACTTCTAACAAGTGCCTATATGATGCATGAGAGGGCATACCCTCATCTCATTGGGTTGTGATAGAAATAGAACCACACTAGCACAACAATAACAACACAAGGAATGTGAATCACTTTAGGTGAAATCAGATCAACCATAAAATCGCAAACCAGAAAACTGCAATAACAAGGTAGATTGGATTCTCCCTATACACGGGTAAGCTACGCCCAGGCACAACTTATTACCAAGTACTGAATCTATCCTATCCCAGGCTAAAGGCTCCAAATAGTAAATCAAGAGAAAAGAATTACTCTGATACCACATTGTAATGTCCCGGTTCTGGAAGCCACCTAGAGGCGCCCCGTACCCGGTTGGTCACATGGCCTCAAGCGTATTTCCCCAAACGCCATAGGTTTCCGACTAGTATAGAGGTCCTTGGGTGTGATAGTGGGGAAACCATTCCCTCATTGGTAGATTACACAATAGAAATAAACAAAACATGAAATAGTATAAGAAGTAAATATCCGACAACAATGCACAAGTAAACAACGGAAGACTAAAACAATAAACCACTGGAGCACATATGTATATATGAAATGATGCATGATACATATATAGGAAAACAGCCAAACATGTCACAATGCTAGAAATACAAACAGTAGAAAAACAAGTACAAAAGAAAAGATAAATAGAACATTAGCATCGCAAGCCTACGCTTGGTCCCATGCTCTCCTGATCCAAAGAAATAAAGTACCAAAAGTCGAAGGGTGCTTGCCTCTGTCTATACCTGCAACAACATAGTCTGTTTGGGCCCAAAAGAATGACCCAAACAGGGTGTGATCATAAATCCCAGTAGGCAACCACCTGAAGATCTGTGCCAAATAGTCAGTGAGCATATGGTATGTAATAGTATAGTAAGCAGTAAATAGTAATATTAAATAGCAGGCAGTAATCAGCAAGCAATAACAGGATGATATAAAACAGTAATCAATCCACATAACAACAAGCAGCAGTGAAGAAAACAGCTAACCACAATAGGAACCCCTCCAGGAAGTACTCGCAGCCAACCCCTCTGGTCCTATCCAAGAAGTACCAACAACCCTCTGGGAAGTGCACTCAGCCTAAACCCTCTGGTTTGGTCATACGAAATTATAATACTCTCTGGGGAAGGTCGCTCGGTCAATTCCCCTTATAGTCTAGGGTAGTCAGGGACTCTCTGAGGAAGATCACGTGGTCTAACCCTCTTATAGCCCCAAGGTCTAGAAACTCTCTATGGAATCTCACTCGGTCAATTACTTCTATAGTCTTAGGTCTATCACAGACTCTCTGAGGAGGCTCGCTCTGTCAATTCCTCCTCTATCCTGGAATGGTTTAAGAAAATTCAAACAAGTAAATATTCTCTGAGGAAGATCACTTGGTCTACCCTCCTGTAGTCTATAATATCCAAGACTCTCTGGGAAGCTCACTTGGTCTATCCCTTATAGTCTAAAAAAACCAAGACTCTCTGAGGAAGCTCACTCGGTCTACCCTCCTATAGTCTATAATATCCAAGACTCTCTTGGAAGCTCACTCGGTCTATCCCTTATAGTCTATAGCACCATGTTCTCACAGTCCCGTGCCATTCAGTTCATAATAATTCTATAAGGCCAAAGTAAACCTATAGAGCTACTTGGATACCCATTCTATGGGACAACAAGCATGTTAAGAATATCATTCCATCCTACGGTCACAAGTCATGGAAGACGGGTATAACACCCAAAGGCTAACAAAACCCAAAGGTCATAACAAGAAAAAGGCATGGAAAAAACATCCAAGCAAAGAAATTATCTTCAAACATGATCAAATTACCTCTACACAAGCATACAATAAAGGCAAGAAAACAAAAGGGGGGAAACGGTAAACACACAATACCCCGTTCATGGGTATTGGTGGAAATTTTCATATAAAACTCAAATACTTTGAAAGTTAAGGCACAAACCACCTACCTTGATGCTAGGAGATCAATATACTTTGACCATGAGGCTTGATTATCCCTTTAACGATGTAGATCTATGAAAACTCACAAAAATTTTAACCCACGATATCTCGAGAAAGAGGGAAAATCATGGAATGAAACTCAAGAAGAAGGAAGATCTCACCCCTGCGGTTCCAACGCAATCGATAGCGGTCGATTCAGAAAATAGACGGAGGCTCGGGGGCTCGAAGGATGATCACAGCCATACGGATGCTCCTGGTCAAAGAACCTTGAGAAGAAGACCATTCTGTCGATTAGGCGGGACCTCGGTCTTTTTAATGAAAAAAAGTACACGGCGTGTACTTGTAGAGTACATGGTATGTAATTGGATTTTCCGTACTCCGCTATAAGTGGTCTCCACATCACCCCTACACACCATGTGTGTAGCCCGAACATGGCCAGCACATAGCCACACATGGCAACAAGGTACACAACGTGTACATATAAAGTACACGACATGTACTTTGAAAATTTCCATATTTTCCTCTTTTTCTCAAAAATGACCAGAAAAGGAAAAACATACCTGAAACGAAGATTCGAGTTCTTACACATAAAATATATGGATTATCCGATAATTTCATTGGAATCATCACCACCGTATTAACTTTTCTAGGATATCCATTATTAAAAATGGTGAACCTAGGGGATTCTTCAAATTCTTGAGGGGTGTTATGCTAGGAGATACCCTCTCAGGTATTATCTTTTCTATTGTGGAATATTACAAGAGTAGATGCATCTATAAACTCTTAATATTGGTCTCTATAAGTGTATTAATGATTTAAGGGGAATGTTTTCTCCCTCTTATATCTTTTATGATGATGATATCATTTTAAATGGGTTGGCCTCTAAGAAAATTTTTAATTTATCATTTCTCTTTTCAATCACTATTAGGAAGTGGTTGAGAAATATATCTTTGGGAAAAAATACTTCATTATTTTTGGAGAAGGAATTTCTATCTCATGGAAAAATAGAATTGCTAGGAATTTGGGAGTAAATAATGGGAATCTCCCTTTCACTTATCTTGATGTCCCTCTTTTCTAGTGTAAATTCAAAAGAAGTCATCTTGAAAACATATTCTCTAGTATTATAAATCAATGGTAAAACTATAAAGGAAAATCCATGTATCAAGTTGGGAGAGTGTGTCTGGTTAATTCAATTATCACCTCTAAGATTGTCTATTCCTTCTCTTTATATAGGTGTCCTAGAAGTACAATCTATGAGCAGAAATGCATGATCAAAAAATTCATAAGGACTTGATCTGTTCATGAAAATAAACTCATTATTGTTACATGTAAGGATTACATAAAACCTATTGACATGGAGGGGGGTCTTGGAATCAAAGGTATCTAAATTTTCAATGATGCACTCATCACCAAATTTATTTTGAATTTACTAACCTATAATGATGCCACTCTTGAATTCATTTTTAATAGGTTCAATGCAAGGTTGATGAATGGATATGCTTATTATGTTGCTTCTTCTATTTGGTATTCCATTAAGAATACATACAATGTCTATATTCATATATCCAAATGGATTGTATATATACACTCAAAGATTAATTTTTGGAGTGCTACTTGGATTTAAAAACCTCTTAGTAAAGTCATGGATATCCCTCTAAATAGGTATTATATTTCTTTTGATGACTTACTTCACTTAAACCATAGGAATGATATGATCCTTCCTTAGTAATTATCACTTTATTTGTACAAATATATGTTTATGGGAAGGGATAATCTGGATTTGGATGTAAATAGAGATGTTCGGTTCAACAAAAGGGACTTATGTAGATCAAAATGTGAAGACAATAATTTCAATCCCTCTTGCTTATCCAAGATTTTAGTACCTTTCATTCAACCATATTAATATCCACCAATATGAAAAATATGGAATAACAAACTACCAAAAATTACGTATAGAAGGATGGTTTTCATCTATCCTTGGTATACCTTATTTTAAATGCAAATGTTAGAAAATACCAATGCATTGTTTTGACGTGTAGATTTATCTCTATATTCTGGAACTACCACCAAAGAATTTTTGACATCTCTATTTGCAGGAGTAGTCATATTGGTGACATGTTAAGCTTCATCTCTACTACCACATATAGAATACATATTGTTAATTTGTTGATAATGGCTTTTTCATCTATCATTCATTCACTAGGATAGTAAGGAAGAAACTGATCTTTGAAAACCATACCCCTTCCATACATATTAGAATATCTCTTATTCATTGTGGTGTTTTTTATGCTTCCATAACTCAAACAAGTACTATGAATAAAAAATCCATGGATCTTAATACTATTCAGATACTTGATGTAAGTGGAAGTAAAATAAGGTCATTTTTTCTTTAATACATCTGGCGGATTCCAATGCTTTTCTCATGGCTCAATGTTAATGTTGTTGTAGCCTCCAGTGCACCATGGTTGTCTGGGTGTAGAAGTTTTTTGCACACAGGGTATGGTTTTTTAAAATTTTTATTTCACTCACTATATTGTAATTTTTACAACATCTATATTATGTTGTATTCTACTCTTGTTGTTGAGGCTTAGAGGAAAAGAACAAGGAGTGTTCCATATAAGGCAATTCCACACTATAACACTTGTCTTCATGATGTTTCTAATCTCATTATTATGGTCTCTCATGTCTATAGGGAGGCCAAACAAGTTGAATATTCTTTATAAAAGAATGAAACCTTGAGTTGATCTTGACATGGTCCTTTGAGACCCCTGAAATTTGTATTTCTTTGATTGACGCTGATATGCAGGGTGTTATTCACTTCTAATTTTGAAAATACCCTTATAATGATTCACTCCCATGCTTTTATTATACATTAAATAAATTTTCGGATTAGGCACGCTGGTCTTGACCCTTTTTGAGTATTTTCTTTTTATTTTAAACCTTAATTAACATGATTTACCTTTTACTGTGGTCATTACTATTTACCATAGTTATTATTCATAATGGCCAAAAAATAAAAGGGAGATATTTAAAAAATGTTAATTATTATAATTCCAAATATTTAGTCTATTTTATCAAATTCAATTTATATAATTGGATGAATTTAATTTAAAATTAAACATATAAAACCTGATGAAAAACTGTTTTTAATAAGAAAAAAAATGCATTCATAACTATATAATTTTTTATACCCAGATCAAGAATAAAATTAATTACATGGTCCATAATTGAATTATTAACAATATAAATGACCTAAGTTTACTTTTAAACCATTTTAAAACAAAATTTTACTTTTTATATCATTTAAAAAAAAGATAGTTTTTAATAAAAAACAGTATTGTTCACCAATATGTTGAAAAATAAAAAAAAATTATATAATTTTTAAATAATAATCATTTTCTAATTTTTTCATGATGTATTAAAAATTGATGTACCTTTTTAAAATGAAAAATATAAACTTTTTATAAATTAATTATATTAGCTACATAAAAATTACAATAAAAATCATTTTTTGAGGAAAACATATTTTCAAAGCATAAAATGAATTTACAAAAAATTGATTACTTATTTTATAATAATTAGTCAATAATTTTTATTATGACGGACATTTTTATATAATTTTTCAAATTTAGTTTCTCCTTTTCTTTACTTACAATTAAATGGATAGGTTATAAGTATCATATTTATATAATAATCTTTTTATAGTACTTCAATGTTTTCTAAATGCTTGGTGTTGTATTTTTAATGAGCTATAGAGATTAGTATTAATTTAATATATATTTTCAAGGTGTTACATTATATGTGAATAAGGTGGTGTAATTTCAATTCATTCCATTGATTATCATTTTTTTTATGGATTCTCATTTCTTAATGAGGTTTTGGTAGGGTTTCTAGAATGCACTGGGTACACAGGTACACTTGGGTATGACCTGTCACCCATAGATTGATGAACAATCCTAGCATACTATACTAGTTTTAGAGAACATTATTTGATATTGTTTCCTCAATATTAGTGGCTCTTAGGAGACTCATCTCACCTTGGTGGTGTTTTCTTATAATAATATCTATTGAGAATCTATTCAGTTGGATACTTTTGAAGCCTTATATGGGTGGTCATGTAGATCACCTTTATACATGTTGAAATCTGGAGAGCTGTCCATAATTGGGCCATGTCTTGTTCAAGATTCCAAAAATTTGGTTCAGTTGATCAAAACGTGGATGGTGACTGCCAAAAGTAAGAAGATATCCTATATTGAATAGAGACATCATCCTTTGTAATTTTGGGTTTGTGGTCAATTTTTATTATGCGTTTCACTAAGACTTGGGGAGTAGAAGATTAAGAAGTATAGGAAGTTAGCATTGAGATTTGTAGGGCTATTTGTTATGACTGAAAAATTTAGCATTGTGGAATACTATCTAGTTCTTCCATAGAGATACACAGTTAGGCGTGAAGAATTTTTTGGATTTGGTGGCCTATAACCAAATACTTTATACTTTATTCATTAATAAATACCTTATCACAACTTGATTGTTCTTCTGTGTGACAATTCAAGTGATAATTTCCTAAGGATAGATGTTTCACTAAAAGGTCATAGAAGATCCCTTCTATGATGAGAACCCGAAAGTTCCATAACACTATTGTTGAATATATGTTCTATGGACGAATGATGTTATTTGAGGGACAGAAATAAAATAGTCTATTATGGGTGAGGAATCACAAATCTTTGAGGCGCCTTCTCATGGTGTGCGCCCTTGGTAATATCTAGGATGATATTATAAGAATGAGACCCTCCAGTAGAAAATCCACATTTCATAGTGTCATTGGACGTTCCTATATATGGATGTGTGTATTGGTCCTTATACTTTAATATTATTATTAATATTTATTACAACTCATGCACTTAGATATATTGAAAAAAACAGTGACGATACATAGTTTGCAGTGAGGTTTGATATGTTGGGTGCACCACAAGTAATACTGCATTAATTGATAATGTGAAAAAATATTTTCCCCTTATATTCCATAACTGAAGTAGATATCTCAGGCCCTTTGATGGAATTGATATATCCTAAATAAATCCATGGCCATGGTCAGGAATGGGAAATTTCAATTCTGAGAAGTTAAAGAAACAATAATCAAGCACATGGGTTTATGGCACTAGATTGAAACCTACTTGATTCAGGATATCGAGACAAAGGGATTACATTACACAGTAAGCATTTGTAAGAGGTGACACATCATTGTGGTGTTATGTTCTTTCTCTATGAATGTCGTGGCATGTTGCTAGATGCTAACCTTGGACATTAGCCAGGCTCCAACTAATTCCACTTAGAAAGAGTCCTATTGGTTCACACACTAAGTGTTTCTAAGTATTTTAGTTAAATATTAATTTAACAAGTTGAATAAAGATTATTCACGACTGTGGTTTAATTATTATTCATGGATGCCTGATTTCATTTATTTCGAAAAAAGTTATTTGAGAGAACATATTGTGGGAGAAATAATATATTTATTAGTGAGTACTTCAATTATATTTATTTAAAAAATAAATTTTCATTATTCAATGTCTAATAAATGTGGTGGGGGAAATAAAGGGAAAAGGAAAAACAAAATTACACATTGTGTATATTAATATACACGTCGTGTAATTATTCTGGGGATTTGTGAGAAATAATATTATTTATTTAATTAAATAATATTAGGTGTAATTCGTTGGGGGAATGTCAAGTAATAATAGTAGTCAACTGTTATAATTATACATGGGGTTTCACTAAGAATTAAATTAAATTAATAAATGATTTTGGGTAATTAATTCATTTTATTATTCTACGCAATTAAAATCCCTATTATATTATTCTCATTAGCCTATCCATTTTAAGGGTGTGCACAATGGATCTAGATAAAGTCTCTCGATCCAGAAGGGAATTATTTTTTCATCATGAATGCTCTCTAGTTACGAGAGATATCCTCCACCATCAGATCAAAGAGAGAGCTTTGGAAGTGGATCTCAAGGCGATCGAATGCAGACTTTGCAAGCGAAGGCTCTTTCGCACTAGCACCTAGATCTCCCTTCGGCGACATCCAGGGATATGTGGAGCATGTGTGGATCACCTCTATAGGAAGCCTATACTTGGATTCTACGACCTAATGAAAAATCACATCAGATTGTGATCGGAAATAACAACAGAGTGAGAATTCCATCAAGGTAATTCTTGTCCTTCTAATTAAATTAATTAAAACCAAAATATGATGATCATATATATGGTTCTAGTACTCCACTCTTTTCTTTCATTCTTCATCCTATTTCGAAGATCTGGAATTTTATTATCATGATGGATCTCGTATTGATCACTATTAACAGAAAAAATTAATGTTGGGTACACCCACCAACGTGCTTCCGCTGCACCTGAAACCTACAACTGGTATCAGAGTGGTCATATCGTTGATTATAATTATTTTGTTTTTAATTGGTGATTTATGAATCTAATAATTTATTAGTCTCAATTCAAGTAAATCATTATAAAAATATGATTCTCAAGATCTATTCCTCCTCTTTTGATTCTCATTAACCTTACAGAAATGATTTTTTATTTTAATTTTGATTAAAATAGAAGATCTCATCTAGTGGTGCCAAAGCTTCCTGGCTATACAACACCATACCACACAACATGTATTCGGTATTACATGTCATGTAGTATAGGTTCCATGCACTAAGAGGGTCTGCCAAACCGAGTCGTGTCATTGGATTATATCTCAATGATTAAGACTTTATGGGTTGACCAAGAATATGTGGCACACAGTTTTAAAATTACACATCGTGTGGCCCACTGAACATGGATTGTAGTCCCTTTGGGTTAGGGTTTCACCGTTTACCCTATACACAGCTTGCCCAATTGGAAAACACGTAACATGGATACTACACGGAGTGTGACCCTCTAAACATGCTATGTACTCCGAATATTACTGAAGTACATGTTTATGCCATGTCCCCAGGTGTGTACTTTGGATGGATGGTCAAAAAAAGTACACACCATGTAATCGTAACTACACACCGTGTAATGATCCAAACTACTATGATTTATTAAAATTTATTATTATATTATGGAAACCCTTGATACGTCTACCATAGTGCAGGTGTAAAGATGAGACACAACATGTGATAGGTGTTTTATATATATGTTTTTTATTTATCTTATGTGTAATGTTCATTTCTACTCATTGGGTAGTTATAAATGGTAATTCACTGGGTTTCCTCTAAGGTAGAAGTTTTGTAAAATGATAATTTTAAATTAATTTATTTATTTAAAATTATGATGGCTGAGAATCTCAAGGAAATTTAGAAAAAGGGTTTAAGATAAAAGGATTGATTAATTAAATATAATTAATTGATTCGAGCATTATTTATCTAAAACCTGGAAGATTAAATAATTGAATACTATTTTTATTTATGCGTAAATATCGTTACAAGTATAGATGATCATGATGTAGACCAATACCTTTGCATGTGAATGGTTTATTTTAATTTATTTATTTAAATTAAATTTATTGGCTTGTGAGCCTTCTCCTCATTAATATGTAGTGAATGCATTACCAAGGTTTCGTTTATGTAAAACCCTGTTTTACCCCTCACCTACAAGTGAGATAAAAGAATATGTAATGGATGGAGCTCCCAAGCTAGTGGAGGCGGTTCAAGTAAGGAGCCAAGGTGAAACCAGTCCAAACAAATATAGAGGTGAATATGTGGAAATCTTTAAACATGAACCCAAAAGGTTCTAGGTGTTTCTCCCCTAGGTCTTGGGTCGGTTTATCAACCTATAAGTATACTAACTAATAGAAAAATATCATGATCATACCATTTATTTTATTTCTATCAATTTCATTGTTTATTTATTGTGAGTGTATTATCATGATCACACAATTAATGAATTAAACGAGCATGGAAGATGAAACTAAAATTAGACCATCTTATGCATAAATATTATCTTAGAAATTGATAATCACTTATGTATATTCCAATTAATATTAACAATAATGTAATAAAATATAAAAAATGGAAATTTACTTATAAAGATAAAATCCCTCAATGAAATATTAATTCGGTATAGCCTTCCATAATCCTGGTTTGAATCGAATCATAGTTCAAAGTGCATAACCAACTCTAGATTGGGTGATTTATATTATCAGGGAATTATAATTCTAGGTTTTGGGATGGCTTGAATTGGTTCACATCAAGTGTTTACTACCACAATAGGACATTGTGTGACGAAGATACAAAGGTTGAAGAAATCAAAAATAAAAGGATTTTAGGATTGGGATGTCCACTCAATAGATCATGGAACTACAAGTTAATGCAGTTGGCATTTGTAATGCCTACATAAAACCCTTCATGTTTCTTGAAGAACCCTAGTTGTGGTAATGAGAAGGGAAATATGGATCCTTCCCACTATAATATTCAAGAAATATAATATTTTGAAGTCAATGGTTAGGGCTATTGTATTTCAACAAAATAGTGGGACACTAATGAGTATTAAGTTATTTATTTGTCTCTGTTTCATCATAAAAAAGTACTAAACCTTTTCTCATCTTAATTTGTAGAAACAGAAAGAAAATTGACTTCAAACATATCATTGCGAACCATACTCAAGAAATAAAACCTTCTCACTAGCACCAATTTCTAGGAATAGGAAAGGCGTTTATTCGTCATCCTTCACCATGAGAGGAAATTATATGTTCTAGAAGAGAATTTTCCAATTGCACCTGGAAAAAGGGCCAGTGATTCAGAACTATCTCTCTATATGAATACATTGTATGATTTCATATATTTCCAATGTTTCATGCTATCGTCCATGTCTAATGAGCTCTTGGAGAAACATGAAAACATGGATGCGTATAGTATGATGTCTCACCTTAAGGATCTCTACCAAGAGAAGGAGAGACATGAGAGATATGAGATTTACAATGCTTTATTTACAACTAATCTTAGAGAGTTTGCGCCAGCTGGGCCTCGTGTTCTCAAGATTATTTGCTACATTTAATTCCTAGACATCTTAGGGATTATGTTCCCGAATTAATTGCATAAAGATCACATCCTATCATCATAGCCCAAGACCATCTCTTGCTTTATTTTCAACTACAACATGAGAAACAATGAAGAGAGTCTATCAGAACACCTAATCTGAATTATTAAGGTATATAAGGACATGGGGTGTAAAAAATCCATAGTACTTATGGTGAATACGTAAAATAAGGACAAGGAAAAGGGGTCAAGGATTCATAAAAGGTATTAATCGTCTGAGCACCGTCCTTCCAAGAAGGGGGAATATCCATAGGTAGGGAAAGGAACAGGAGGTGGTATGTTTTGCATGTGCAAAGCCAGGCCACTAGAAGAGGAACTACACCCTGAAGCGTAGGGATGCTAAAGGTGCATTCGTTATCAAGTTTAATCTTTCAATTTATACACATTGGGTATAAAATACATATTTTGGGGCTCACATCGATATTCAAATTCTGGAACCAATTAGTTTTAAAAATATTTCCAGTGGAGAGGTGGATCTTCAAGCTACCAATGGCGCAAGGGTGGCTGCATTGGCCATTGGCAATTACCATCTCTCATTTCCAACTAGAATTCTTTTGGTTTTACATAACTGCTAGTATGTGTGTAGTGTTACCAAAAACATAATTTCAGTATCTTTTTGGGATATAGATGGATTTATTTTCAGATTTATAAATAAGGTTGGTTTCATTTATATGAACAATGTATGTTATGATGTGGCACATTTAAATAATGTTTTTTATGTATTGAATGAAGAAACCCAGGTTTTGGAAATCAATAAATAATCAAATTTACATGACTCATATAGAACCCAGTTGTGGCATCACTATCTTGGTCATGTAAATGAGAAGAGCTCCACAAAGCACTGCCAGGATGGTTAATTAGACTCTACTTAGCTAAAACCACTTGATATATGTCACACTTATTTATAAGGTAAAATAACCAAGACCTCTTTCCTTGGACAGGGTGAAAGGGCCACAAAGCTTCTAGGATTGGTTCACATGGATGTGTGTAGACCATTTCCAGTAGAATCTAGAGGTGGATACTCTTACTTTATTACATTTACTGATGATTTGAGTAGATATGACTATATCTACTTAATGAGGTATAAGTGAGAATCCTTAGAAATATTTAAGTAATTCAATAATGATGTAGATAATATCCTTGGTATGATGATAAAGACACTTTGATCGGATTGCGGTGGAGAATATATGAACCAATAGTTCATCGATATTCTATGGGAGTTTGGGATTCTATCTTGGCTCAATCCTCTTTATACACCATAGTGGAATGGTGTTAGTGAAAAGAGGAACCACACCTTGTTGGACATGGCGAGTTCAATGATGAGTCATGCAGATCTTCAATTATCATTTTGGGGATATGCATTACAAACTAGATCATACACATTAAACCAAGTACCAACTAAGGTGGAAAATGGAATTCCCTCTAAGTTATGGAATGGTAAGAAACCCATTTTTTTGTACACATGTTTATGGGGATGCAAGGAATTTGTTAATGCATTCTAAAGAAACAAACTAGCACCCAATGGCATGAGGTGTGTCTTTATAGGATATCCCAAATAAATGAAAGGATATTACCTATATAACCCCTCAAAAAAGAAAGTGACTATCTCTAGACAAGTTGTCTTTCTTGAGAGGGAGCACATACTAAAAAAGGATAGTGGGAGGAAGATTTACTTTGACAAAGTTGATGCTCATGATATAGAGGAGTTGGTTAATGAACATGTTCTACAGGTCCCTATAGAAGAGTTTCCAGAAACACAAGTACTGCATAGGAGCTCAAGAACCAATTTTGGGTTCTAGTAGATGATCCAATAGATGTAAAGCTTATTGGATAAAAATGGGTATTCAAGATAAACCTAGACATGGAGGGTCATATTGTCACCTATAAAGCAAGGATAATAGCTAAATGATTTAGACTACATCAAGGAATTGACATTGATGAAACCTTCTTTCCATTTCCCATCTTTAAATCCATAAGAATCATAGTTTCCATAGCATCTTACCATGACTACAAGATATGGGAAATTGATGTCAAAAAAACATTCCTTAACGGGAAATTTCAAGAAGATGTCTATATGGCACAAACAAAAGTGTTTGTGACACCAATTGAATCCAAATGGGTTTGCAAGTTTCAAAAATCAATTTATGTATTAGAAGAAGCATCCAGATCATGGAACATTTGATTTGATGAGGCTATAAAATAATTTGGTTTCATTAAGAACAAATGTGATCCATGTGTTTATAAGCTGTTTAATGGGAATGCATTCGTTGTCCTTGTTGTATATGTTGATAACATATTGCTTATTAGATATGATGTACCAGTCTTACAGTTAGTTAAGGACTGTTTGAACATGTGTTTCTTTATGAAGTACTTGGGTGAACAAGCCTACATTCTAGGGATTAAGATCATCCGTGATAAATCTGATAGGCTACTTGGACTAAGTCAGGGTACATTAATTAACCAGATACTAAAGATATTTAGAGTAGAACAATCCATGAGAGGATTTCATCCAGTGTCACAAGGGAGAAATCTTTCTAATAAAATGTTTCCTCAGACACAACAGGAAAAAGATATATTGAGTAAGATCCCATACACTTCGTATATAGGATCCAACATTTATTCCATGTTATGTGTCGGGGTGGATGTTTCCTATGCACTGATCATGGTAGGAAGATATCAAGAAGATCTAGGATAACAACATCGGACTACAGTTAAGGCTATCCTTATGTATCTAAGAATAACTAAGGATATGTTCCTAGTGTATGGAGGATACAATGAGTTTTTTATCAAAGGGTATGTTGATGATAGTTTTCAGATAGATCAGAATGATCTGAAGACATAGTATGGACATGTTTTCTGTCTCAACGGAGGAGCTGTGAGCAGGAAGAGTTCATAGCAACCAGGTATCACTGATTCTACAGTGAAGTATGAATATATATAGTGGATTCTTATGAAACCAAATAAGATTTCTAGATTTGTATCATTGTCTGTTAGATTTATGTGGTTTGTAGCTGTAAAGATCCTATCACATTATATTGTGATAATACTACAGTAGTGGATCTTGCAAAAGAACAAAGGTCACATCAATAGACAAAGCACATACTCCAGAAGTATCACCTCTTGAGGGATTTCTATCAAAGGGGTGACGTTTCAGTGAGCAGAGTGTCCACAGAAGAGAACGTGGTAGACCCCATGACTGAAGGCCTATCTTAGTAGAAGCATGAATATCATGTGAGAGCTAGCAGATTAAAGGTCATTAGTAGTTTTATCTAGTCTAAGTGGGAGTCTGTTGGAGTTGGTGGCCCAAAACCAACTAATTATTACCTCATTCATTAATAAATACCTTATAAAATCTTGATTGTTCTTTTGTATGGCAATGCATGTGATAATGTCCTAAGAATAGATGTTCCTCTAAAAGGTCATTGCGGATCCCAACTATAATGAGAACATGGAAGTTCCATAAAACTGTTCTTGAATATATGTTCTATGTCCAGATGATGTTTTTTTAGGGACACAAATAATACAGGACATTACGGGTGAGGAATCATTAAACATTAAGGCACCTTCTCACGGTGTGCACCCTTGCAAATACCATGGATGATATTATGAGAATGAGACCTGCCAGTAAGAAATCCACATTTCCTAGTGTCATTGGATATTCCTATCTATGGACATGTGTATTGGTCCTTAGACTTGAAGATTATTATTAATGGGTATTATCACTTTCATACATAGTTGTATTGAAAAAAACTATGACAACACACTATTCGTAGAAATGTAGGATATGTTGGGTGCGTTGTGAGTAATACTACATTAATAGATAAGGTGATAAAGTATTTTTCCCTACTATTCCACAATAGAAGTAGATATCTTAGGCCCTTTGATGGAATTTATATAGCCTAAATCAATCCATGGCCATGGTTACACAATATGCTTCCGTTAGAGGTGACACATCATTGTGGAGTTAACTTATTTCTCTTTGGAAACATTTGAATGTTTTTAGAAATTTTACTTGGACTTTATGTAGGCTCTACCTAATTCCCTTGAGAAATAGGTCTAGAGGGTCACACAGTAATAATTTCTAAGTATCTTAGTTAAATATTAATTTAACAAGATGAATAAATATCATTGTCAATTGTAGATTAATAATTATTCAAGGATGCATAATCACATTTGATCATGATCGAAAACATCAATAGAGAGAGAATTCCATCAAGGTACTTCTTGTCCTTTTAATTAAATTAATTATAACCAACGTATGATGATCATATCTATGGTTATAAGAATCACCTCTTTTCTTTCATTCTTCGTTCTATTCGGAAGATCCGATATTTTATTATCATGACAGATCTCATATTGATCATCGTTAATGGAAAATATTAATGTTGGGTACACCCACTAATGCACTTCCACTATGACTGGAACCTACAGTATTCCATGTCTCTTAGCTTCAATGATTTCACCCAGAACCATATCCTGTTATTGACATTGATGAAATCATACTGGAGCTTGATTCTCCCTTTGATGAACAACTCGTTCACATAGGACCATAGTGAGAAAATTATATATGGAAATACTATTCCTCTAGTATGAAAACTCTAAAAGTACAACCATAATCATGAGAAGCCCTAGGAAATATAATTTTTTATCTAAGCCCAATGGCTGGAATTATTCTTTGACAATACTCAGTGACACCCAGAGTAATATCTCAACGATGAGATGGACTAGGGAGGGGAGGTTTTAAGACCCCATATATCTTGTTAGGTACATGTATACTTTATTTTGATAAATATATTTTATAAATTATTTTAGGCATAGTTATTGGAGTAAAGGATGTCTTGGTAGTGTTCTGGAGGACCGAGGCTTGAAATTTCATATTTTGGAGTTGGATTCAATGGAATATAGTTAGTGTAATGTTAGTGCTAACCATGACCCCAAACCGCATGACATGGTTTTCATAGACACATGATTTGTTAACCTTATGTTGGGATCTGTGAAACCATGTGAATTTATATAGTGAATAAAAAATCCACATTTTTAGTGCACGGTTTTTTAATCATGTTCCATAACTCTGTGAAAAGACATGTTATGGATAGTGATGATAACACAGTTGGTGTAAGATTTTAAAACATTGTGAACAAACTATTATTCATTTTAGAAAGTTAAAATTTGAAAACTACCCTTATGAACCTCAAGACTTTTAACCATATTTTTTCCACCTTTTGGCCAGAATACCTATTAACTCATGCTGAACACTTCTCCCCTGGATCATTGTGGTTCTCCCTTAGTTATTAATCATACGAAGTTCTACTGGTTGTAAATAAAGGATTAAGGTAATGATATGGGTCATACTTCTTCCTTTATTTGATTATTCCATTATCTCATGCTCTCACACCATTTATACCAAATACACCATATTTTTATATTTTTCTTATTCTTTCTCATTTCTTCTCATTCTGAGATGAATCAAAGGATAATATCTGATGAGTGGAATCCTTTATACATATGTTTGGTTTTCCCTATGTTTCTCTTATAGTCTTTCATACTTTTTCTTAGTGATTTCATTTTGTGTCACACCATATTTCCATGCAAGAGAATATATTTCAATTCCATGTTTAAAACATAATCATATCATGCTATGTACCCACCAAAATTGATAAATTTTAAATTCATGCTAATTCCTTGGGAATAAATTATTTATATTAATAACCATATGAATTTATTTATAAATTGAAAATCAATATGATTGTGTTTTCATTGAGGTTGGTAATTAGAAATGGCCTATAATGACAAGTGTCCTGCATGCTGCAGTTTTTTAAGTTGGTGAATAATGAGATATGACTTATTTAAGACATTCTTATAAAGTGTTAAATTAATATATAGTAATTGATGACTTTTTTTAAATTATAAACACAATCATCTTGTTTAGTTGATGTTTATTATGAAAATACCCATCTCGGGTGGTCCATGATAACATTCAAAAAACCCATATTGGGTAGCACATGATAACTATGAAAACACCCATAATAGGTGGCCCTTGATATTTATGAAAACTTCCATACTGGGTGGTTTCTGATAAATATATAAAAAACCATCTATGTTTGACCATGATAACTTTGAAAAAAACCCACATTTGGGTGGTTTATGATAATTAAATGTAATACCCTTATGGGTGGTTGTGATACTCCTTGGGTACTTGGGTATTCATGATTATCAAGACATTATTAGAGACTTCTGTTATTGGTCAAATTAGGTAGGTCCAAACTCAAGTATCACCGTGGTGCCTAAGTTTATAATTTATTATTATTTATTTTCTCTTTTTTTTTAATTTTTTAATTAGAACATGACAAGATACACTCATTCTTCATACTGGATTTATTTTGGGGCATTATAGGTGGTGGTCTACTATACTATAATCATATCCTACTCATAATACCATCGGTTCCTAAGAGGACTTCTTGATTGTAAGTTCATAAAATGGAAAACGCTTTATAATAGATGTTAGATCACTCTATTAGGATGCTTTTGGGAGATGCGTGTTAGGATAGAGCTTAGAAATCATTTGGAATTCTCAGAGTTTTTGGTCTATTTAATTTTGTAAAATTTTTGGAACTTTTGGTAATGATGGATAACTTTTTATGAAACCTGGATTTTATTTGTATCATCGTGGTTTCTACATTTTTTATAGTTCAACATTTTGTAACATTCTTGGTTTTCATTTGCTTCGTGATGTAATGAATGATATTTTCCTTTATTCCCATTATGAATACACTTTGACTATAGGGAACAGTATCCCCATGGAAACCATAAAACCCTCTCCATTGGTTGAAAACTTCTGGCATACAAGAAGGAACTCCATAAGTATGATAGTGACTATCGGTCTTGGAACAGATTGGTGGTTCAGGGTGATAGGATGTTACAGTAATCATCATAACTGGGGGAATGGAAACATAAGAATGGGGTGAGATCGAATTCCCAGTAATGGAAAAATTTATCAAGGGTTAGATCATATGCATGGGAGAAAACATGATCATGGGATAAATATCGTATTAAAAATAGTATGGAAACATAATATTTTTCCATAACCCATGAAAAAAAGACATGTATTCTCCAAAGAACCAACATATACCATGATATAACAGTGTAGAAACATGGGATCAAGAACCTGAGTCATGGATCATGATCATCGGCATAATTATATAGAATATCATGGATATTAATTATAACCCTATACTAAAACACTAATTTATTTGAATAAATCATAAAATAGTGAAGTGGAAGAAACTACCTATCACCCATTAACATAGAGGAGAAAGAAACTCTACCAAATTCCTATTAAAATAGTAGAGTATTCAATACTACCTAGTTACCATTAACATAGTGGAGTAAGAAAGACTACATGATTCCCATAAACATACTAGAGTAGGGAAAAATACTTGATTCCCATTAATATAGTATAGAATCCAACAAAAAATGATTCTCATAAACATAGTATAGTAGGTAACACTACCTAATTATTATAAATATAGTGGAGCATTCATCACTTTCTGATTCCCATAATCACAATAGAGTAGAAATCACTAGTTAATTCTCATAGTGGAGTGAGAATCAATATTTGATTCCTATAATCATGTCACGAGATATATATCCTTAAGAAAGACATTAGAGGGATATATATGACCCCACCAATCACATAGTACTAATCCATAAATATACACTACATTAGTTTATGAAATAATCATACTTCAAACAAAACTCAATTAAGCTGTGAAAGAGGGATGAGATTCATGAAATTTATTTCCTAGAACATTTCATAAGATATCTAGAGAAATAAGTTGGATGGTAGATTAAAAATATCTCCATTAAAACTCAAGGAGTATTAAGAATACTTTAAAATATTAAAAACAAATTTTTAATATATTTTTAAAATTAACTTGAAAATAAAGAGGGAATGCCCCATTTTTAAAAGTATTGAAAAATCATTAAATATGGTTTCTTTTTAATGAAATACTTGAGTTTGAATAAAAAAGTAAAATTAATCAATTAAAACAAAAATATTTTTTTCAGAAAATAAAATTATATGAGATATATTATTTTAATACTTTCTTTCAGAAGATATAAAAATACTTGAGAATCCTTACTTAAAATACAATCCTATAAAACCATTTTAAATTGAATAATTCCATTTAAAATATCAACCCTTTTCTTTAGAAAAATATAATAACATTTCCTTTCATTTTAAAAATCATAATGATTTAAAATATTTTGGAACCCTATTTTAAAACATGGAAGGGAATCCTTATAAATAATAATACTCAAATAGTGAAAATACCTTAAAATAGTTTTTAGAATTTTTTACCATAATCATAAAATATCACGTTTCAGATTGCAATCAAACATAATTTTACATTGATAGGAATAGAAAGTACCATAAAATAAAATCTTAGTTAAGAAAAACCAATAATTTATGGAAGGAGTTCAAGAACAAGAATTATAACTCAACAAATGGATTTGAGTTATCAAAAACCCTTACAACTTGGGTGTCTTTTTAATTGAGATCCATTTAAAGAATGAACATGATATGTCTCTTAAAACAACATGAATTTCATGAATATGCAAAACAATATCCATTATTCAGTAATCACACCATATCAATGATATCATGGTTCACAATATTAATTATGTCTCAATAAATAAAATTTGACATGATTAACACCTAATTATAGCTTTAGACTTCCGCTAAAGCACTTAAATATATTGTATAAAAAATAACTGTAATGACTTAAAATTTCACTAATTTGTTCCTTAAATAAAAATTATGTGAAAATAATTTTCGAAAAATGACACCAAAATAAATAAAAACTATGATATATGAATATAAAATTTTACAATGAGAGTATACGCATTAAATTAGTGAGTATTAAAGGAAGTAAAAATATTTTAAAATTTGAAAAAGAAAAATGAGAGAAATGGAATCATGTAGAAGAATTATCCATTAGAAAGATTATTTTTCCAAGATTGGAATGTAAGTATATTAACTAGGGGTTTCCTTAGATAAATACCATGTCGAAATAGAAAAATTATAGTATGAGTGAAAGTCAAGCTCATGGTAATTATCATGAAATTTATGCTAGAAGAATCACCAACCTCAACTGAAACATATCTTACCTTATACTTAGATCATAGAAGAAGATCCAAAGGGTCTATTTAACCCAAAATTATAATGATATAATTAGATAATTCTTATTTCAAATATTTTTTATCACATTTATTTTAAACAAATCTCATTTTTACTTTTAAATTAAAAATAAATTTTATTTTTCTATAAGAATATTTTTTCCTTTATATTTTTTATTTAAAAGTTATGTTTATAAATATTAGAATTTATATTTAATAATTAGATTTTTTTTGAAATTAAAATAACATAATTTTCTTTAAATGAATTTATATTTTTATAAAATAATTTAATTTTAGGTTAATAGTGAAAAATACTGATATTGCTAAAACTATCAATGTTCTAACATTATCATATGATACGAATGGGTTGACTGTTTTTAGAAAATTTTTATAAAAATTATATATAAATATATGTTTAATTATTTATAAGTAAAATATATAATTTAAAAGTACTTTTTTTATTTATAAAATCCACTTATATCATTTTGTAAATATATGTAATATTTTACTCTAAAAACTGATTTATTTGCTTATATTAAAATATTAGTTTTCATCACTTTTATAAATTAAATTCAAAAATATTATTTCTTATTTTAGAACAATATGATGATATTATTTAATAATATAAATTTCAATTTTGGACCTAAATTATGATTACTAAGATTAAATTTAATGACAATGATAATGGTAAAAATGTTATTTTTAAAGAATCATTTTACTAATATTATGTGATATTATCTGATAAAATAAATTAATATATTCTAAAAAGTTAATTTAATATAATTTTTATTCCTATATTTGAATAAATAATCACACATTCTATTGAAAATAAAAACAAAAACTAATTAAGAACACTTAATGGTGAAAACAACATTTTTCAACAAATTGTTTTTCCATAAATAAAACATTTCAATATAAAAGTCAGTTTTATCTTAATTATTAATTGACTTACATTAAATTAAGATTATATTTAGGATTAAGAAACTCAAATTAGTAATATGGGTTATTTTATATGTTTAGTAAAACATTATTTACTTGGGTAAATACTAGTAACCCGGATAAAACAAAAAAGGTAAAAATAGAAATATAAGAACAAATGAATTCCAAAATGTACAAAACATGTTTAGAAATAAATTTTTCAAATTTATTTACCAAAAAACATCTCAAAATCCCTTATATATTCCTATTTTAACCATTTATAATTGAATATTTTCATTCAATAATTCAAAACTAATGGGTGTTCACAAAAGGCCACTTTTCTTTACTTATAATAGGGGGGATAGTTACACCCCTTCATGACACACTTATTCTTTAAAATATATTCCTTAAAATATGAAATTTTAATCGTTCTATAATCCTTTAAAAATTTAATAATAATCTTTTTTGAATTAGTTATCATGCATTTTTATTTTTAAGTAGACTTTCAATAGGAAGTTCAGAGTTCCCAAGCGAGTATTACTTAATCCTTATCGTTTTTCCTTATTCTTTCCCTTCCAAATATAAAAAATATTCTACTTATTACATATTAATACATGCTTTATTACATAAACTTACACTTAATACAAACTAAAATATCAATATGTATAATATCTTTGGGAATTAGGTACATAGAATAAAAACTTATAATGTGGGATACAAAAAATTATTAAAAACTTCCTTAACATGATCATAATATTCCAACGAACTTAAAACTACATGGGATATCATGGGTAGAATCACAACGAAGGGGTGAGATATAAATCCCAGTAAGGCAATAAACAAGCCAGAATATGAAGAATATAATACATGTTTGGAAATAGGCACATCAATGGATCATAAAAAGAACATGAATAATAAGGCATGATATAGGATGATAATCACAACATGGTTAATGTGGAAAAAACTTAAAACATTGAGTCATAAACATAGATCAAGGATAATTATACCAAGAAATCATGGAGGAAAAAATACCATAAAGGAATATTTTACACCCCTATCCCAACATGATGTATCATGATACTAAACATTACCAAATGCGTTAGACTGCTATCTAGACACACCCATCATAATCACTTTATTCTCATGCTAAAGTGTGCCACATAGATCTTACAACATTGATTAATTAAAAATAATAATTTATTCAATGTTTAAGAAATGAAGAATAAATAAATTAATGTTTCCAAATAAACAATTATATGTTTATAAATTTGAATAAACTTCATAGAAAAATAAGTTCTGGTATTCACTACAGAATTGTTTTGGCATGGAAAATCACAGTGAAATTTCAACAGCATAATTGTGTTACACAAAAATTTATGAAAATGTTAGATGATATTGAAAGGGTTATCTCATAATTTTTAATATAATAGGAAGTAATAGATACATATATATACATTTTCCAACACTATGAAATGTAAATTAATTCGAATGTTCATAAAGAATATTGAATAAATAATAGAAAGTGAGGATCCCTTATAGAATTTCGGCATAGCAGCGAATGTACATAAAGGTTAATAGGATAGATAAATTAGATTTAAATGGGTTTATAACCATTTATAAATAAAATTGATAGTATGGGTTATATGAGAGAATATATACCAACATTAAGAAAATGGAAATTAAATGGCATAACATAAAAGGAGAACATGATAAAAGAGGAGAGTGAAAGACCACTTACTTGATTGTGTGAATCCGAAGGATTATGAGGAACTTATTAAAAGATTAGGGGTAAATTTTTATAACTCTAGGGATTAGAGGGAAGATTAATGTCGTTATACAAGGAGTTTTAGTGAATAGAAATGGTAAATTGGGTGGGTTTATATAGAAAAACAGGGGATTTACTTATTATTTCGGTTTTGGAATGTACATGATAAAATATACAAAACCAAAAAAAACTTCTTTAGTTTTTTAAAACAGTTTCTTACAAATGGATGTGGTTAAAATTATTTTATAAGTCCAACAGACTAAACTATAAAAATATTACAATTGTTGATATGAATGTGAGTCACACTCTTAAAGAAATGATTATAAAATCTTAAAATATATTATAATTTATGGAGGACTCATAATGGCTTTAAAAATAAATAAAATAAACTCAATATCACAATATTTTAAGGGGAAAACATTCATTTGGTCTTGAATCACATTTATATTTCTATTACATCACTTTTGGATAATTTTTATGTCATAAAACACAAAGTATACTTATAGAGTATTTAATTTTTACCGGAAAATTTTACTAACTAAAAAAATTATGAAAAATTCACCATGGTAAAATTTTTACAATAGGATTCAAAAAATAATATTTATTTTATCTAAATAAGTATATAAATATAATTTTTTTTATTTTTAAAATAATAACTGATATTTATTGAAAATGATCAGTTTTTTTGATAATAACAATTTTTGAACCCTAATAAAAATTACATTTGAAAACATAAAAATCATATGATAATTCATATTTGATAAATATTATTTTATAATATTGTTAAATTAAAATATTATTTATTTGAAAATTCCCCTTATTCATAAATTCATTAATTTAATTTGAATATTCACTAAAAAAATAATTTGTGCTTTATTGTTTCATAATACAAATCATTTAAAAAGTAACAATAATAGGATGAAAGTATCATCATTACTCTATAAAAAATAATATAAATACTCATATTTCTAGGGTCTTGATACATATCCAATTTATACACCAGCATAATCCCTAAGAGTAAGGTGCTTAATGTTGGGTCTTTCTTGGGACCATTTGGAAAACATGGTTTGGTCTGTGTTCTCAATGATCTTGAAATTATTATGTAAATGGTTTATATCATGCTTTAGTTATTGGATATCGTCTTGGGATTGGTCTAGTGAAAATAATAAAAAATATATATCCCTTATAAGATCAAATAAACGGGCTTCATAAGGTACGATCCGACTGGTTGAGGTCATCACTTCGTTTTTCTGTGTCAAATGGATTTTCTAAAACCCAATATTTATACTAGTTATGTGATCACTGTTCAGAAGCTATATTATCAATAGTAATTACACTTATTGTTCATTTAAATCCAATTTGATATAATAATCAAAATTAGTTCTTGTTTTTTATAAAACAGTAGTACATCTAATTAAATCCAAAGGGGGAATTTTATTCCTCATATTTCTGGTTGTTTTAATCTCCACCCTTTAGAAATTTATCCCTCCAAATTTTCTATCGCCACACTAAAACACATGATTGTTACTCTACTTCATCACTTCCTCTTATTACCACATTTCTTTTTCAAACTTATGGTTTCTACACAACACTTTTATGAGGGGAATTGTCTTATTTCGTAGAACTTTTTCTCTACAGTCTAATATTTTCACCGTCTTCTCTTTATATGAAATATCACTATCCCATGGTAACACATATATATTGAGAACATGTGAGGGTTATGATGTGTACATACTCAAGGGTGATACATGGAAAACATCATGTACTAAATATAGGTTTGTTGGGAGTTCTAGTCGATAGATCACTACCCTGATGCGATCAAGGATATCAAAAGAGATGATGTAACTTGGACTAAGATTTCCATTCTTCCCAAATATCATAAATTTATTTTATGAAGATATGTGGAGGAAAACCATGTATCTAAAATAAAACTTGAGGTCTTGTCAGTGATTGTCACCATAGGTCTTCTATTGACTCTGATCAGCCTTGATGTTCTACTGAATTATCTTAACCATCTCCACCATTTCATCAACCATTTCAAGCCCTATAATTTTTCCCCAACTTTATCCCAACATTCTGGTGTTCCCATACTCTTCCCATAAAGGGCTTCATATGGAGCCATTTAGATGCTTGAGTGGAAACTAATTCTGTAAGAGAACTCAACGAAATGAAGATTTTTTTCCCGTATTCCATTGAAGTTCATAAAACATGCTTGCAACATGTATTCCAGAGTTTGAATAGTCCACTTAGATTGGACATTAGTTTTAGGTTGATAGGCCATAATAAAATTTATCTCAACAATTAGATCATGTCACAGACTTATCCAGAACATGGATGTGAATCTTTCATATCGATCAGATAAAATCTATAGTGGTACTCCATGCAACCTAACCACTTCTTTGATGTACATCCATGCGATTTGGTCTAGTGATAAATCCTCACAAATAACAATGAAGTTGACAGTCTTTGTAATATGATCCATAACAACTCAAATAGAATTTTTTCTGTTGGATGTATTCTAAATTTTGGTGAAAAAGTCCATAGTGATGTTTTCCAATATCTATGTTGTTATGGTTTATGGTTACATCATACCCTTATACTTCTACCTTTCATCATTTATTTGATGACATACCAGGAACATTGATGTATATTCAGAAATATCCTTCTTTATATTGTCCCACCAAAAGTGCTCTTATAGATCGCAATACATGTTGGTGTTTCCTGGGTTAATGGAGAAATTCAAACTATGTTCATCATCCAATAATTCATTCTTTAACTCAATATATTATGGAACACATTTTCTTGAACAAAATCACACAATTCTTTCTTCCTTAATATTTAACTCCTAGGATTTCCCTTTCCTTATAGTTTCCACTCCCTTCAAAATTCATACATAATTTCATTGAGAATCATTTTACCTTTCCAAAATATATGGTTGAGCAATCAATTTTGAAAGGATTTATTATGTTCCATATTTTATGATTCTCATGACATCCTCTTCATTCTAATAAGATAACATCCTTTTAAATTACAATAAATTATAGAATTATTAGTTCCTCTCTTCTTAGAGTATCTTCCATCTTATTTTCTTCACCAGTATGGTAGTGGATTGAGAAGTTGTGATCCTTGATGAGATCTAACCATCTTCATTGATGTAAAATAATCTCTTTCTATGTGAATATATATTTAAAGCTCTTGTGATTAGTATATATCTCACACTTCATAAAGATAATGCAACCACATTTTCAATGAAAAGACCATAGATCCCAACTCTAAATCATGCATCATATAGTTTTTCTGATGAATTTTCAACTAACTTGAGGAATGTGAAATGAATTTTTCATTTTGAATCAACACACAACCCAATACCTTCTTCAAATCATCATTGAAAATTACAAAAACTTCCCCACTTTTGAGTAGTGTGAGCACATGAGAAGTGATAATCCTCCTTTTCAACAACATGAATCTTTCTTCACATTCATCATTCTAAAAAACAATACTCCCTTACAATTTATCTTTGTAGGAGGGTTTGAAAATTGTGAAAAATTTCTTACAAATTAGCGATAATATCCAGCTAACCCAACGAAGCTATAGATATCATTCATGTATGTTGGACTCAACCACTATTCAACTTCTTTTTTCTTTGAATGATCCAAATATATCACATTTTGTGTGATGATATGACCCAAGAATAATGCTTCCTTAAACAAGAACTCACACTTGTTGTACTTTTCAAAGAGATTCTCCTTTTTAAAGGTCTTTAGCATAATGCACAAATTATCCTCACAGTCCTCCTGGGTTTGGGAGTATATTTGAATATCATTTATAAAGACTACAAAACATTGGTTGAGGTAATCTCTAAAATGTATATTCATCAAGTCCATGAAGATTTCTAGATCACTAATGAGTCTAAATGAAATCAGAAAAAATTCATAGTGCTGATAACTTGTATGAAAAAGAAATCTTAGGGATATCTTCTTTCTTTATCCATACTTGATAATATCTTGACTGAAGACCCACATTGGAGAATTATTGTACTCCACGTAGCTGATCGAAGAAGTCATCAATATGATATAGAGGATAGATTTTCTATAACATGATCTTTTGGAGCTCACGATAATTGATACAAAAGTGAATTTACCCATTCTTTTTCTTAATAAAGTGGATGGGTGCACCCCATGATAAATCATGAGGGAGTATGAACCTTTTATCCAGATTCTAATATAGTTGGTTCTTCAGATCCCCAAGTTTCACATTATCCATCCAATATAAATTATTGGATATTGGATACTCGTCAGGTATAATATTGATTGAAAAATCAACCTCAGTTGAGAGAAATGCCATGTAATTCTTTAGAAAATACATTATCATATTCCCTCACAATAGGCATGTTTATTAAGATGGTTATTTCTTTAGACTCAATCATTTGAGAATGAAACACTTTCTCATATGGAATTAATATCCATACTTGAGATGATGGTATTAAAGATGATTCATCATCCTTTTTTCACTAGTATATAATCATGGGTTGATTCACCCAACGTAGAGTGATTTATTTCACACAAAAATTTATCTTGGCCCTAGGTTTGAAAATTGAATCCATGCTCAAAAGACCATAAAATTACTCCAAAGGGATTTTGAATGGATTTTACAAGAATTTAATCCCCTAAACATTGATAGGGGAGGAGTTATATACTTGGGAAGAAATAATTTCCCCATTTTCAGTGTTAATCGACATCACTAATTCCATGCTTTATGGTGGTTTTTGAATAGTTCTACTAAACATTCACGATATAAAGGAATGCGTAAAACCAGAATAAAAAATAATGTTCACTATTATTGAATGAATAACTAGTATACTTGTCACCACTTCATTTTCATGATTCACCTTGGCAATTGGGATCAATAAAACTTTCCCTTTCTTCCTTGGAGGTTGTTGGTTGTCTACAAAAACCCTTGGATTAGTGAATAGATTTGTAAAGTTCCATGGTTCCTTATAGTTAAAGAAATAGAAAATATGATAAGGGGTAATAGGAGAATACTTTTACTCTATCACATTCACAGGTTTCTCATATCATAAATTATTAGATAGGTGTCCTTTCTTCCCACGCCTAAATCATTTTTTCACCCCTTAGGAAATTTACAAGGTTCTTTTTCTCGCACCGTTGACATGTAGGATGATAAAATTTATTAGCACTGTTATATTTCTCCATAGATCCTTCATAATTAAACTCCACTCTCCACTTATTATCCCCATAATACCCTTGAGATTCTATGATCTCCATTTCAACTTTGAGGGCACATCAGATGATTTCTTCAAAGCTATCAAAGCCATGGATTGGTAAGGATTTTCCTAAACAATAAATTATCCCACCAAAGAGGTGGTAAACCTTGCATTTAGTTGTAACGTCAAAACCATAAGTGTATCATTCACGTCTTGTTATGTTTTCCTCATACTCCCCAATAGATTCATTATCATTTTTCTTGAGTTTAAGGAAATCCCTTTCCATTTTTTGACAAATAGTGTGAGTAACATATTTATCAAAAAACATTTTCCAAAATTCTTTCCACTCAATTGTTTGGAAAAATTCCTAGGGATTTTTATTGTTGATAAATTCCCACCATAGATCAGATTCTCCCTCCATATTATAAACATCTATAATAACCTTCTCTTGTTTAGAAAATTGAAGGATGGTGGAGATCTTCTTAATGGAGTTGATCCATTGACCATTGATTAAGTGATCAAAAAATCCATTGAAACTAGGATTCCTTTGTCACAGGAAGCTATGGATTGATGTTTTCTTCTCTTATGGTGGTTTGGATACTCTTATTGATCCAATTGTTTATTCATAATCTGATTATATTGAGAGAGTATCTTCATGATGTTCACAATGCCTTTTCTCATTTGGTTTGGAATATTGTTGGTGCAGTCATCACATTGCCCTTAGCATCAGTTATTAACCAGATTCCTCCTTTTTCCAACCATTTACTAGAATAAAATTCAAATTAGGGATGATTATATTAAACTATTAAATACATAATTTGGAATCCAATGAAAATAAAAGGATAACTTATAAATTTTATTTTTTAACTTATGAATTTCTAGGATTTATTCAATATTATCCATGATCTACTTCCTAACATATTTTATTATGGGAATTTTTTTATTCCCATAATAATGGTTCATAATGATATTATGAATTTACCGAAGAATATCTACCAAGAGTATCAAAAAAAGGTGCATAGTAAGGCCCATTGTCGTGTAACAGATTACCCCAAGTCAGGGATGAAACATCAAGTTAGATTTGTTACTCCTCGGTACATTAATGTCAGAACCATGTCCACTTGTAGTATCTAGATAGGGATGTATTTAATTGATAAAATAAATACATTATACTAACTGAAATATATATATATATATTCTTAAACTTAGTTTTACCCCTAATGCATTTTCTATATATTTCTAATCCTAATTCAAAAAATAACTTCACTCTTCCTTTGAAACAAACTATAAAAAACATGAACTTTATTATACATTAATACATGTTTTATTAAATAAAATTAAACTTAATAAAAAAATATAGATAATTACCATGTCATTGGGATTTATGTACATATAATAACAACTTACAACATGAGATACAAAACCTTATTGAGCACTTCCTTGACAGGATCATAATATTCCAATGAATTTAAACTACCTGGGACATCCTGGGGAGAAACATAACCAATGGGTGAGCTATAAAGCCTAGTAAGGGATTAAAAAATGAATAGCAGGAATAAGATAATACATGTTAGACAATAGTCATATCAATGAATCATAAAAGGAACTTGAATAATAATGCATAAGATAGCATAATAATCATAACATTAGAAATGTGGAAACAACTTAAAATGCTGAATCATAAACTTAGGTCAAGGATGAATATTACAAGACCTCATGGTGGACAAAATCCCATAAATTAATTATGTACACCCCTATACCAACATGATGTATCATGATACTAAACATTACTCAATGCATTGGAGTGCTATCTGGGTGCACCCATCATAATCATTTCATTTTCATGATTAAGTGTGCCACATAGATCATATAACATGGATTCATTCATAATAATAATTTATTCCACAGTTAAGGAAGGCTGAATAAACACATGAAATTACACAAATAAACAATTATATGTTCATAAATGTGAATACCCTTTAAAGAAAAATCAGTATTATGTTCACTACCTAATTGTTTTTTCATAGAGGATCGTAGTGAAACTTCTGCACCATAAAGATATTACATAAAAATTCATAAAAATGGTAAATGAGAGTGAAATGGGTTCCTAAAAATTTGGACATAAAATTTTATGTAATAGGGACATATAAATACATTTTACAATATTTATAAATGGATATATAATGCATAAATTCATAAATAATCTTGAATAAATAAGAGAAGATAAGGATCCATTATGAAATTTTGGCATAGTAATGGGTGTACATAATGTTTAATAGGATGGATAAATGGGAGTTGAAGGGAATATAAACATTTATAAATCCAACAGGATGTAAGAGTGATATGGAAGAACATATCCCAATATAATTATATGGAAACTAAAAGGCATAACATAAAATTATTTCTTGAAAAAAGAGGATAGTAGAAGATCCTTTACATGATTATGTGAATCCAAAGTCTTAGGAGGGTCTTATTGAAAGATTTTTGGTTCCTTGTGAGGACTCTAGGGAGATTAGGGTAGATTATGGACGTGATCCATGGAGTTTGGGTGAAGATAAATGGGATATTTGGTGGGTTTATATAGGAAAGGAGGTGGATTTATTTATTATTGAGGTTTTGGATACAACATGATAAAATATTCAAAACCAAAAACTATATCATTGTTTTGCCAATGGTTTCTAAAAAATGTTTTTAGTTTAAATTATATTTTTTATACAAGGCCCAAAAATATTAGAATATTACCATTGGTGATTGTAACAACCCAAGATTTTATAAGATATATTCTTTTTAATTACTTTCATATCTTCTGGTGTACGCTACACCAAGATTATCATGCACTATACGCAACACCGTTTTAGCTTGCAGTATACACAACACTAATCTTGGATCATGTTACAGAAAATTTCATGTTTGTTTGATAGTAGTAATTCTACTCAAAATTGAGTATATATATACATATATTCAATGTATTTTCTTATACACAACAACAATGGAGTCGTGCACTACACGCAACCCTGATTTGGCTTGCATTACACGCAATCGCGACCTTCCTCGATAGCGTGTGTTGTACGCAATACCAGGTTTTACTAAACAACGATATATTATTATAATATTATTATGAACTAGCCGTTATGAATAGTATAAACTAAATTTTGAATGTTATAACATTATTATTTCATCATACACATTTTCTAGAATGTGGTATGTGAACAAAATAAATTTTTCGGGTAAAATAAGTATTTTTTGAAAAATGCAGTTTTGCCGCCTTTTAATGGCGCACCCACATTAAATATAGTTTTTTAAATGTTTATAAGTTAAATTTGACAAAATAAAATTCTTCTTTTGAATCAGGATATAAAAATTTACATTGGATAAAGTTTTGATATTTTTCCGATAACTTTCATATTTTAGTGAATAGTAAAAACACGCTATATTTTAATAAAAAACAACTTTTTTCATTGTTTTAGTTTATATGGTTAAATTCAAATATTTAATGGTTCTAAAGTATAAATATAATATATTTTTACCATTTAATATAATTTATGTCATTATCATTGATTTTGCCTTGAATTCGTAGGTTAAATCAATTCAATCTTTTGCAATGTTTTAAACAAAAACCCGTTTTCTTTCGACAACGGGATTAATTTTAATTTAATTTCTGCAACTTTTTTGTATTTAATTTGGAAAAATGAATTCCATATTTGTAATCAGTGGGTCCAAATTATGTTAAAAAGCTACTTTTTATTTTTGGTCATTATGAATAGTAACTACGGTAAATTTTAATTACCATAGTTAAAGGTAAATCGGGTAATTAAGGGTAAATATAAGATTATAAAATTACTCTAACACCTTTAAAAGTCCTATTGGATGACTAAAAGTCGACTCATATCACCTAAGGGTCATATTAGAATCATTTAATGGACTTTTGTCCATGAAAATAATTTAATTATTATTAAAACCAGAGAAAGTGACAACATGCCACTTTCTTAAATCTTATAAGTATAATAATTTTAATTTAGTGATAAACATCATAAAACTTAAAACATGAATAGTCTCCAGAAATCTAATAAAATTATCTACATCAAGATAATTTGTTTATAATTTTTAGGGATTAAATAATTGTCATTAATGGTGATACATTAATGATGCCGAAATTATTTATTAAATGAAAATTCAGTAATATAGTTTTTATTGAAATACTAATACCCATTAAAAGGCCCAAAAACCTGAACACAACTTATTTTTAGTGTATATATATACCATAACCATCCAATGACCTAATATATAACCGTTTGGAGTCCAATAAAAGTGATTATGACACATATATTATTTTATTTTAAATGATGCCAAAGTTGTCACCTTCATAATTTAATAAAAATAACAATTTTAATATTGTTAATTTAATATGATAATTCTAGTAAAAGTATTATTGTGAACGGTAACAGATTTATCTTCATCATAGGATTTTATTTTTAATTTTTATTCAACAAATAAGTATATTAAATAATTATACAAAAATGTTATAGTAATTATTTTATTAAGAGATAAACCAAATAAATGGTTTTAAAAATAATAAAATAAATATTATATTAACTATTTAATGTGCTAAACTAATTTTATAGACACATATGGCCTTTAATGAATCTATTAAAGCTTTTAGTTTTAACATATCTTCTGTATATAGTTTATTTAAATTCATATAAATGAATAGTGTCAAAATTGACACTATTGTTATTTTATAAAGATAACATATTATAAAATTGTTTAAAAATAACAAAAGTATTTAAAAATTATAAATTTAAATTTATATGGTCTAAAATACTATAAAGTATCCAATTATGGAAAATTAACAACAAATAAGTAATTTTTTGTTATAATTTAAAATTTAGAATTTTATTACCACAAATAAAATTAAATTGATTAAGTAAGGATAAAACAAGTTGATAATGTTTAAAATAATTTCCTAACATGTCTAAATTTTATTGGTTGATGTGATTACAACCTTATATCATCTAATATTCTAATATGAGTCATTTTTGGAGGTTTTTAAGTGGGGTTAGATTTATTATAAATTAATATTTTTAAGACTTCCAAAGGTGCCCCTCTCCTCCCTTATAAAAGGGAACCTCCTCCCTATCTTCCTCACACCACTTTGAGCCTTCAAGCTCGGACAACCGCTGCCAAATTCTCTTCCCCACTTCCCTAGAAACCTTATATAGGTACTGGTCTTCTCAAAAGACCAACCCTAGTGCCCTAAAAAGAAGTTTAAATGAGGTGCGTCGAAGAAGAGGTAATCTCTTCTACCGATTATTTCAAGATTATTTCTTCTTCAACTTCTTCTTCTTTAGTTGTTTCATTTTGAAGTAATAACATCAGTATCACTCATATACTGATATGTTATTATAATTATGACATAACCCTATTTCACCATCTATCCATCCTACGGAAAACGAAATCACCGCGCGTGCGTACGTACGGAATACCGTCTCCACGCCGTGGTGTAATATGTTTTTCCAACACCACCTTAATTGGATGGGTATAATGGTGTAAAGATTAACTATACATAGTTATTATAAATCATTATGATTCTGATATATTGTATCATTTTTTCCAATTAAATTCAATAATTATGGGCATGATATCATCGCTCGTGCGTACGTACGGACTACTGTCTCCACAACGCGATGAGATTCATTCTCCATGTTAACCATTTAAGAATGATTATAAAGTGTATATAAGCAATAATAATGAAATATATGACATTATAAATCTAATTTATTTATGTATATGTATGTCATCTACTTAATTCCATTAAACTCAATAAGGAAACGAAAACAGCGTTCATGCGTACGTACGGCCTACCGTCTCCATGAACGGTGTATTTCTTTCCATTTATCGATCTATTATATATATGTATATTCTGAATATATATTATATATAAATCATGTTATATAATCTGAAATTAAGTAATCATGATCTAAGTAATCATACTAATAATTACAAGTCAAAACACGGACGACAAATGAAACGATTTTACCCAAAACAATCTTTAACATGGAATTTACAAAAGAACGGTTAATATAAAGTCATAAGTGAACCATATATGATATCATAAAAATGAATATGATTCTATAATAAGTAAATGACATTATTTAAATCATTATACAGGAGGTTCGGATACATATGAAGCATATCGAACAAAAGGTAAGGGATAATTTTGCAAATCTTATTTTTATCCGAGATTGCTTATTCGTAAGTATTTACTGGGGTTATTTCTATCATGCATGTACTTGTTTTATAAAAGTGTTTTCATGTATGTTTAAAGTTATTTTTACCCATTTTTTAATTTTACTACATGGTATGCAAAGAATCTTTCTTTTGTTTACGTCACAAGGTACTTTTTTTTGATTTTTCTGACAAAAGTACGAGAAGAATATTTTCTTTAACTTATATGGAAAGAAAGGATTTTTATGGTTTTATAAATCCTTATTTTCATGAAGCTTCCTCCAAAATATTTCAAGACAATTTTTTACAAAATCCTTTTCGTTTAAAATTGAATGACATTTTGTGAAAAGAAAATGATTTTGAAGAAGAGAGGATATTTTCCTCAAGAGTTCATTTCATGTGTTTTATCAAAACCATTTTTCATCAATGATGACATTATTTCATATGTATATGTTTCAAGTAACATGTCTCTATGATTTAAATGGTTTCACTTTTCTTATTATGAAATTATATCCATTTCTTTTATATAGATTATGTGATGATGGGATGATGTTTATGAAACCCATTTTATTTATTGAGTTATTATGAATGATGTATGTTTATTTTGTGCCATAAGTAATAATTATTTCATTATGAGATGGGTGGGACCTATATCTCCCTCCAATTCATTGGGTAAAGATTTATATCTCATGAGATAGACATGGCTGAAACAGTAAGTTAATCTGGTTCAGTGTTACAAGACTGAAACGAGGAGTGAACTCGATTCAGAAAGGGACTTTGTCCACTAAGATGGTCTTGGAAGCAATGCCTTGGATACTATGGAAATCATAACAAGTGCTGAATGGTTTCCACAATTACATGTTTTATTCCCATGCTATTTTATCATGATTGATGTTCCTTTATGATATATGCCTTACGTACTTCCATGATTTATGTCTTTGCTCAATATTTTAATGTTTAAATTTCATGTTCAAGTTTTTGCTTCCAAATGTTTATGGATTATTTTATGTGATCTATGTTTTCCCTTACTAAGCATTTGAGCTCACCCTTTTGTATGTTTTGTTTTCTTTTCCCCAGGAAATAAAGAAAGGTTTTAGATAAGGAAACAAAAAGGGGAAGATCGTTATGGGAGTTATTGAAGATATTTCAACATGATTAGAAGTTTATATTCCGAGTTTCCGAAGACACTAAACTATTACGATCATTGTGTGTCTGTTTTTGTTATCTATTATGTATTCCGCAAAAGTAATGTAATTTCCATGTACGTCAAGCTTCGGGTCTCTACAGTTGGTATCAGAGGAAAGGTTTAGTCAACCTTTGGAAACTAGGATGTGAAAACATTAGTGAGATCCCTTGAGATATTTATAAGGTATGTCTAGGGATGTCCCTAAGGATAAGTATACATATAGTATATAGTCCTAGAACTATGGTAACGATATTATAATTTAACCTAAGATGTTAGATATTGAGGGTACTCCCCCTTTACTATGTTTTTTCCCTAGCATTATTTTTTCCTCTCACAGAATTCTTTTTATGATTTAGTCAATGGAGAGAACCATAAGGAATTCGGTTAACATTGAATCCAATGGACAAATTGGTGACTATGAGAAACAAAATTGTGTAATGCTTAGAGAGAAAGATATTGTGATTATACCGAATCATTCATCGCGATATATGATTAACAAGGTGAAATTTAGTGGTATTCCTAAGTTATCAAATAAGAGGAAGATGGAATTTTATGCATGTTCGTATAGTGAGGAGCATAAAGAAAGGAAGATTGGGATTTCTAAAGAAGGGAAGAAGAACCTTGAGGAATACCTCAAATGGAGGGACATATGTTATTTGTGTGGAGAAAAGGGTCATGGAGTGACAGACTATTATGGTGTTCAATGTTTTATTTGTGGAGAACATGGTCATTACCCAACTCAATGCCCTGACCTAAAAAGATACTTCTAAACCAAGGAAGGACTTATTCCAGGACAATCATTAAAGATGATGGATTGAAGTGTTTATGTATTGGTATTCAAGAATAATGTTGTTGAGGTACTTTTATGTTGTATTAGAATATTTTTGTATTAGTTTATTGTGGTTTTCAATAATTTTATGGTACCGGTAACCATGAAAAGTGATTCAAATATTTTGGAATGCTGATGATATGCGCATAATGAAGGTATAAGAAGATAATGAGATGTTTGATTTTATTCATGAGCTCATGATTGATATAAGGACTAAGTGATATCGTGGTTTGAGTATATAGAATTTTGAGGATTTTGGTATGTGGAAAGTGTTAACTTTTAACTACATTCATGTTTTCACTGAGGTTCAATTGGTATTCATTCTTCAAGAGAATACATGATTAAGGTATTCACATGTCTGTAATTTGACCAAAAAGATATATCTTATGATATATGGGGGATAAATGATGGCATTCATGTGATTGTTATGTGACATTTCAGGTAATCATTTTCTTTATACTATGAGCTAGGACCGAAGTATTTTAGATAAGCCTAAAGATTGGAATGGATTATGTTGGCCATAAGTTAGTATTGTTTAAGGATATAACTTTTTTTCAATATTATTGATGGGATGTTATAGTAATGTAATTTTAGAAAATGGACAACCTGTAGGATGGGCGACAAACCATCACGTCGGACAAGGCTATGGGAATAGAACTCACAACTAAAGTGCGACAGGCCCTTATCGCCTACCACTGGCCTACAGGAAGTCCCTGGTTAGTGGAAAGTAGTTTAATTTTATTAAGCGGTATGATAAATAAAGTATAAGTACATTTTTGGAACCATATACGATTAATCTCTCCATAAGATGGACTTATTACTTTTGCTAACCTTTTGTTTGAAATAGATGGAATGACCCATCATTCTATCACATGATTTGCTAATACTTCACGAATAACAAATTCAACTTCATTTATTTAAGATATGAAGTGGAAATTGTTCAATTCACGAACAACAGTGAGACTGTACCAAAATCATGTAAGTATTTATATTAATTCATCAACTTTAGGGAAATGATCTTGAAAACCAAAAATGTTGTCCTAGTGCTCTTATATCCGATGAATCAGATGGTACCTTAGATCATCACAAATTTATGGCTTTTTGATTGATGGATTTTTCATAGCCATGTTCTCTACCACTCTCCCTCAGAACATGAAGGTTAGATTTTTCATCCATATCCATATTTTCACATATGTTCTCTTACGTGGAAACCCAGTGATGAGTTAATTTGGGTAACTAATATGTTTCATACTTCACTTTTTAAAATGAAGTTTTAGTTTTCCTTTTTACGAAGTGGGTTTCTATGAATAGTAAACGATTTATAACCCCAACAAATTTCGAGGGCGAAATTCATTTTAAGGGGGGTAGAATGTAACAACCCGAGATTTTATAAGTTATTTTCGTTTTAATTTCTTTCATATCTTCTGGTGTACGCTACACCAAGATTATCTTTAACTATACGCAACACCGTTTTAGCTTGCAGTATACCCAACACTAATCATGGATCATGTTACACACAATTTCATGTTTGTTTGATAGTAGTTATTCTACGCAACATTGAGTATATATATACATATATTCAATTTATTTTTTTATACGCAACAATAAAGGAGTTGTTCACAACACGCAACCCTGATTAGGCTTGCATTACATGCAATTGCGACCTTCCTTGATATCGTGTTTGTACGCAATACCGGGTTTTACTAAACAAAGATATATTATTATAATATTATTATGAACTAGCCATTATGAATAGTATTAACTAAATTTTGAATTTTATAACATTATTATTTCATCATACACATTTTATAGAACTTGGTATGTGAACAAAATAAATATTTCGGGTAAAATAAGTATTTTTCAAAAATGCAGTTTTGTCGCCTTTTAATGGCGCACCCACATTAAATCTAGTTTTTGACATGTTTATAAGTTAAATTTGACAAAATAAAATTCTTCTTTTGAATCAGGATATAAAAATTTACATTGGATAAAGTTTTGATATTTTTCCGATAACTATCATATTTTAGTGAATAGTAATAACACGCTATATTTTAATAAAAAACAACTTTTTTCATCGTATTAGTTTATATGGTTAAATTATAATATTAAATGGTTCTAAAGTGTAAATAGAATATATTTTTACCATTTAATATAATTTATGTCATTATCATTGAATTTACCTTGAATTCATAGGTGAAATCAATTCAATCTTTTGCAATGTTTTAAACAAAAACCCGTTTTCTTTCGACAACGAGATTAATTTTAATTTAATTTATAAACCATTTGTGTATTGAATTTTGAAAAATGGATTCCATATTTGGAACCAGTGGGTCCAAATTATGTTAACAATCTACTTTTTATTCTTGGGCATTATGAATAGTAACTACGGTAAATTTTATTTACCTTAGTTAAAGGTAAATCGGGTAATTAAGGGTAAATATAAGATTATAAAATTACCCTAACACCTTTCAAAGTCCTATTGGATGACTAAAAGTCGACCCTTATCACCTAAGGTTCATATTAGAATAATTTAATGGTCTTTTGTCCATGAAAATAATTTAATTATTATTAAAACCAAAGAATGTGACAACATGCCACTTTCTTAAATCTTATAAGTATAATAATTTTAATTTAGTGATAAACATCATAAAACTTAGAACATGAATAGTCTCCAGAAATATAATAAAATTATATACATCATGATAATTTATTTAGAATTTTTAGGGATTAAATAATTGTCATTAATGGTGATACATTAATGATGCAGAAATATTTTATTAAGTAAAAAATCAGTAATATAGTTTTTATTGAAATAATAATACCCATTAAAAGGCCCAAAAACCTGACCAAAACTTATTTTTAGTGTATATATATACCATAATCATCCAATGACCTAATATATAACCGTTTGGAGTCTTATAAAGGTGATTATGACACTTATATTATTTTATTTTAAATGATGCCAAAGTTGCCACCTTCATAACTTAATAAACATAACTATTTATTATTGTGATTTTAAGATGATAAATTAGAGTATAAGTATTATTGTGAACGGTAATATATTTATCTTTGTCATAGGAGTTTAGTTTTAATTTTTATTCAACAAATAAGTATATTAAATAATTATACAAAAATGTTGTAATAATTATTTTATTAAGAGATAAACCAAATAAATGGTTTTAAAAATAATAAAATAAATATTATATTAATTATTTAATGTGATACACTAATTTTATAGACACATATGGCCTTTTATTAATCTATTAAATCTTATATTTTGAACATATTTTCTGTATATAGTTTATTTAAATACATATAAATGAGTAGTGTCAAAATTAACACTATTGTTATTTTATAAAGATAACATATTATAAAATTCTTTAAAAATAAAAAAATATTTAAAAATTACAAATTTAAATTTATATGGCCTAAAATATTATAAAGTATCCAATTATGTACAATTAATAACAAATAAGAAATTTTTTTTATAATTTAAAATTTAGAATGTTATTACCACAAATAAAATTAAATTGATTAAGGATAAAACAAGTTGATAATGTTTAAAATAATTTCCTAACATGTCTAAATTTTATTGGTTGATGAAATTACAACCCTATCGCATCTAATATTCAAATATGAGTCATTTTTTGGGGTTTTTAAGTGGGGTTAGATTTATTATAAATTAATATTTTTAAGATTTCCAAAGATGCCCCACTCCTCCCTTATAAAAGGGAACCTACTCCCTATCTTCCTCACACCACTTTGAGCCTTAAAGCTCGTCCAACCCCTGACAAATTCTCTTCCACACTTCCCTATAAACCTTATAGAGGTACTGGCTTTCTCAAAAGACCAACCCTAGTGCCCTAAGAAGAAGTTTAAAGGAGGTACGTCGAAGAAGATGTAATCTCTTCTACCGATTATTTCAAGCTTATTTCTTCTTCAACTTCTTCTTCATTAGTTGTTTCATTATGAAGTAATAACATCATTATCACTCATATACTGATATATTATTATAAGTATAAAACAACCCTATTTCACCATCTATCCATCCTACGGAAAATGAAATCACTACACGTGTGTACGTACGGAATACCGTCTCCACGCTGTGGTGTAATCTATTTTTCCAACACCACCTTACTTGGATGTGTATAATGGTGTAAAGATTAACTATACATAGTTATTATAAAATCATTATGATTCTGATATATTGTATCATCCTTTCCAATTCAATTCAATAATTATGGGAATGATACCATCGCTCGTGCATACGTACGGACTACCGTCTCCACGACGCGATGAGATTCATTCTCCATGTTAACCATTTAAGAATGATTATAAAGTATATATAAGAAATAATAATGAAAAATATGACATAATAAATCTACTGGATTTTTGTATATGTATGTCATCTACTTAATTCCATTCAACTCAATAAGGAAACGAAAACAGCATTCATGCGTACGTACGGCCTACCGTCTCCATGAACGGTGTATTTCTTTCCATTTATCGATCTATTATATATATGTATATTCTGAATATATATTATATATAAATCATGTTTTATATTATGAAATTAAGTAATCATGATCTAGGTAATCATATGAATAATTACAAGTCAAAACACGGACGACAAATGAAACGATTTTACCCAAAACACTCTCTAACATGGAATTTACAAAAGAACGGGTAATATAAAGTCATAAGTGAACCATATATGATATCATAACAGTGAATATGATTCTGTAATAAGTCAATGACAATATTTAAATCATTATACAGGATGTTCAGATACATATGAAGCATATCTGACATAAGGTAAGGGATAATTTTGAAAATCTCATATTTATCCGAGATTGCTTATTCGTAAGTATTTACTGGGGTTATTTCTATCTACCATGTCCTTTTTTTATAAAAGTGTTTTCATGTATGTTTAAAGTTCCTTTTACCCATTTTTGTCTTTTAATACATGGTATGAAAGGAATCTTTCTTTTGTTTACGTTACGAGGTAATTTTTTTATTTTTCCGACAAAAGTACGAGAAGAATGTTTTCTTTAACTTATATGGAAAGAAAGGATTTTTACGGTTTTATAAATCCTTATTTTCATGAAGCTTCCTCCAAAAGATTTCGTGACTATTTTTTACAAAATCCTTTTCTTTTAAAATTGAATGACATTTTGTGAAAAGAAAATGATTTTGAAGAAGAAAGGATATTTTCCTCAAGAGTTCATTTCACGTGTTTTATCAAAACCATTTTTCATCTATGATGACATTATTTCATATGTGTATGTTTCAAGTAACATGTCTCTATGATTTACATGGTTTCACTTTCCTTATTATGAAATGATATCCATTTCTTTTATATGGATTATGTGATGATGGGATGATGTTTATGAAACCCATTTTATTTATTAGGTTATTATGAATGATGTATGTTTATTTTGTGGCACAAGTATGAATGATTTCATTATGAGATGGGTGGGACCTATATATCCCTCCAATTAATTGCGTAAAGATTTATATCTCCTGAGATAGAAATGGCTGAAACGGTAAGTTAATCCGGTTCAGTGTTACAGGACTGAAACGAGGAGTGAACTCGATTCAGAAAGGGACTTTGTCCACTAAGATGGTCTTGGCAGCAATGCCTTGGCAACTATGGAAATCATAACAAGTGCTGAATGGTTGCCACAATTACATGTTTTATTCCCATGCTATTTTATCGTGATTGATGTTCCTTTATGATATATGCCTTACATACTTCCATGATTTATGTCTTTTCTCAAGATTTTAATGTTTAAATTTCATGTTAAATTTTTTGCTTCCAAATGTTTATGGATTGTTTTATGTGATCTATGTTTGCCCTTAATGAGAATTTTAGCTCACCCTTTTGTATGTTTTGTTTTCTTTTCCCCAGGAAATAAAGAATGGTTTTAGATAAGGAAACAAAAAGGGGAAGATCATTATGGGATTTGTTGAAGATATTTCAACATGATTAGAAGTTTATATTCCTAGTTTCCAAAGACACTAAACTATTACGATCCTTGTGTGTCTGTTTTTGTTATGTATTAAGTATTCCACAAAAGTAATGTAATTTCCATGTACGTCAAGCTTCGGGTCTCTACAGTTGGTATCTGGGGAAAGGTTTAGTCAACCTTTGCAAACTAGGATGCGAAAACTTTAGTGAGATCCCTGGAGATATTTATAAGGTATGTCTAGGGATGTCCCTAAGGATAAGTATACATATAGGATATAGTCCTAGAACTATGGTAACGATCTTAGAATTTAACCTAAGATGTTATATATTTAGGGTACTCCCCCTTTACTATGTTGTTTTCCCTAGCATGATTTTTGCCTCTCACAGAATTCTTTTTATGTTTTAGTCAATGGAGGGAACCAAAAGGAATTTGGTTAACATTGAATCCAATGGACAAATTGGTGACTATGAGAAACAAAATTGCGTAATGCCTAGAGAGAAAGATATTGTGATTATGCTGAATCATTCATCGTGATATATGATTAACAAGGTGAAATTTAGTGGTATTCCAATGTCATCAAATAAGAGGAAGATGGAATTTTATGCATGTTCGCATAGTGAGGATCATAAAGAATGGATGATTGAGATTTCTAATGAAGGGAAGAAGAACCTTGAGGAATACCTCAAATGGAAGGACATATGTTATTTGTGTGGAGAAAAGGGTCATGGAGTGACAGACTGTTATGGTGTTCAATGTTTTATTTGTGGAGAACATGGTCATTACCCAACTCAATGCCCTGACCTAAAAAGTCACTTCTAAATCAAGGAAGGACTTATTCCAGGACAATCATTGAAGAGGATGTATTGAAGTGTTTATGTATTGGTATTCAATAATAATGTTGTTGAGGTACTTTTATGGTGTATTAGAATATTTTTGTATTAGTCTGTTGTGGTTTTCAATAATTTTATGATACCAGTAACCATGAAAAGTGATTGAAATATTTTTGAAAGCAGATGATATGCGCATAATGAAGGGATAAGAAGATAATGAGATGTTTTATTTTATTCATGAGCTCATGATTGATATAAGGACTAAGTGATATCATGGTTTGAGTATATAGAATTTTGAGTATTTTGGTGTGTGGAAAGTGTTAACTTTTAACTGCATTCATGTTTTCACTGAGGTTCAATGGGTATTCATTCTTCAAGAGAATACATGATTAAGGTATTCACATGTTTTTAATTTTACCAACAAGATATATCTTATGATATATGGGTGATAAATGAGGGCATTCATGTGATTGTTATGTGACAATTCAAGTAATCATTTTCTTTATACTATGAGCTTGGACTGAAGTATTTTAGATAAGCCTAAATATTGGAAAGGATTATGTTGGCCATAAGTTAGTATTGTTTAAGGATAGAACTTTTTTTCAATATTATTGATGGGGTGTTATAGTAATGTAATTTTAGAAAAACGACAACCTGTAGGACGGACGACAGCCCATCGCGTCGGACAAGGCTATGGGAATCGAACTCACAACTGAAGTGTGACAGGCCTTTATCGCCTACCACTAGCCTACAGGATGTCCCTGGTTAGTGGAAAGTGGTTTTATTTTATTAAGCGGTATGATAAATAAAGTATAAGTCAATTTTTGGAACCATATACGATTAATCTCACCATAAGATGGACTTATAACTTTTGCTAACCTTTTGTTTGAAACAGATGGAATGACCCATCATTATATCACATGATCTGCTAATGCTTCACGAATAACAAATTCAACTTCATTTCTTTAAGATATGAAGTGGAAATTGATCAATTCACGAACAACAGTGAGATTGTACGAAAATCATGTAAGTATTTCTTTTAATTCATCAACTTTAGGGAAATGATCTTGAAAACCAAAAATGTTGTCCTAGTGCTCTTATATCCGATGAATCAGATGGTACCTAAGATCATCACAAATTTATGGCTTTGTGATTGATGGATTTTTCATAGCCATGTTCTCTACCACTCTCCATCAGAACTTGAAGGTTAGATTTTTCTTCCATATCCATATTTTCACCTATGTTCTCTTACGTGGAAACCCAGTGATGAGTTAATTTAGGTAACTAATATGTTTCATACTTCACTTTTTAAAATGAAGTTTTAGTTTTATTTTTTACGAAGTGGGTTTCTATGAATAGTAAACGATTTATAACCCCAACGAATTTCGAAGGCGAAATTCATTTTAAGGGGGGTAGAATGTAACAACCCGAGATTTTATAAGATATATTCTTTTTAATTTCTTTCATATCTTCTGGTGTACGCTACACCAAGATTATCTTTCACTATACGCAACACCGTTTTAGCTTGCAGTATACACAACACTAATCTTAGATCATGTTACACACAATTTCATGTTTGTTTGATAGTAGTTATTCTACGAAACATTGAGTATATATATACATATATTCAATTTATTTTGTTATACACAACAACAAAGGAGTCGTGCACTACACGCAACCCTGATTTGGCTTGCATTACACGCAATCTCTACCTTCCTCGATAGCGTGTGTTGTACGCAATACCGGGTTTTACTAAACAACGATATATTATTATAATATTATTATGAACTAGCCGTTATGAATAGTATTAACTAAATTTTGAAGTTTATAACATTATTATTTTATCATACACATTTTCTAGAATGTGGTATGTGAACAAAATAAATTTTTCGGGTAAAATAAGTATTTTTCAAAAAATGCAGTTTTGCCCTCTTTTAATGGCGCACCCACATTAAATCTAGTTTTTGACATGTTTGTAAGTTAAATTTGACAAAATAAAATTCTTATTTTGAATCAGGATATTAAAATATACATTGGATAAAGTTTTTATATTTTTCCGATAACTTTCATATTTTAGTAAATAGTAAAAAAATGCTATATTTTAATAAAAAACAACTTTTTCATCGTATTAGATTATATGGTTAAATTATAATATTTAATGGTTATAAAGTATAAATAGAATATATTTTTACCATTTAATATAATTTATTTCATTATCGTTGATTTTACCTTGAATTCGTAGGTTAAATCAGTTCAATCTTTTGCAATGTTTTAAACAAAAACCCGTTTTCTTTCGACAACGAGATTAATTTTAATTTAATTTCTGAAACTTTTGTGTATTGAATTTGGAAAAATGGATTCCATATTTAGAATCAGTGGGTCCAAATTATTATAATAAGATACTTTTTATTTTTGGGAATTATGAATAGTAACTACGGTAAATTTTATTTACCATAGTTAAAGGTAAATCGGGTAATTAAGGGTAAATATAAGATTATAAAATTACCCTAAAACTTCTCAAAGTCCTATTTTATGACTAAAAGTCGACCCATATAATCTAAGGGTCATATTAGAATCATTTAATGTACTTTTGTCTTTGAAAATCATTTAATTATTATTAAAACCAAAGAAAGTGACAACATGGCACTTTCTTAAATCTTATAAGTATAATAATTTTAATTTAGTGATAAACATCATAAAACTTAGAACATGAATAGTCTCAAGAAAGATAATAAAATTATCTACATCATGATTACTTATTTAGAATTTTTAGAGTTTAAATAATTGTCATTAATGGTAATACATTAATGATGCATAAATTATTTATTAAGTGAAAAATCAGTAATATAGTTTTTATTGAAATAATAATACCCATTAAAAGGCCCACAAACCTGACCAAAACATATGATTAGTGTATATATATACCATAATCATATAATGAACTAATATATAACCGTTTGGAGTCTTATAAAAGGGATTATGACACTTATATTATTTTATTTTAAATGATGCCAAATTTTTCACCTTCATAATTTAATAAATAAAAAAATTTAATATTGTGATTTTAAGATTTTAAATTAGAGTAAATGTATTATTGTAAAATTTAATAGATTTATCTAAATCATAGGATTTTATTTTTTATTTTTATTCAGCAAATAAGTATATTAAATAATTATACAAAAATGTTGTAGTAATTATTTTATTAAGAGATAAACCAAATAAATGGTTTTAAAAATAATAAAATAAATATTATATTAACTATTTATTGTGCTACACTAATTTTCTAGATACATATGGAATTTTATGAATCTATTAAAGCTTTTATTTCGAACATATCTTCTGTATATATTTTATTTAAATTCATATAAATGAATAGTGTCAAAATTGACTCTATTGTTATTTTATAAAGATAACAAATTATAAAATTGTTTAAAAATAAAAAAAATATTTCAAAATTATAAATTTAACTTTATATGGTCTAAAATATTATAAAGTATCCAATTATGGACAATTCACAGCAAATAAGAAATTTTTTGTTATAATTTAAAATTTAGTATGTTATTACCACAAATAAAATTAAATTGATTAAGGACAAAACAAGTTGATAATGTTTAAAATAATTTCCTAACATGTTTAAATTTTCTTGGATGATGATATTACAACCATATCTCTTCTAATATTCTAATATGAGTCATTTTTTGAGGTTTTTAAGTGGGGTTAGATTTATTATAAATTAATATTTTCAAGATTTCCAAGGGGTGCCCCTCTCCTCCCTTATAAAAGAGAACCTGCTCCGTATCTTCCTCACACCACTTTGAGCCTTCAAGCTCGGCCAACCCCTGCCAAATTCTCTTCCCCACTTCCCTATAAACCTTATAGAGGTACTGGTATTCTCAAAAGACCAACCCTAGTGCCCTAAGAAGAAGTTTAAAGGAGGTGTGTCGAAGAAGAGGTAATCTCTTCTTCCGATTATTTCAAGCTTATTTCTTCTTCAACTTCTTCTTCTTTAGTTGTTTCATTATGAAGTAATAACATAAGTATCCCTAATATACTGATATGTTATTATAAGTATGAAACAAACCTATTTCACCATGTATCCATCCTACAGAAAACGAAATCACCGCGCGTGCGTACGTACGGAATACCGTCTCCACGCCGTGGTGTAATCTGTTTTTCCAACACCACCTTACTTGGATGGGTATAATGGTGTAAAGATTAACTATAAATAGTTATTATAACATAATTATTATTCTTATATATTGTATCATCCTTTCCAATTCAATACAATAATTATGGGAACGATATCATCGCTCGTGCGTACGTACGGACTACCGTCTCCACGATGCGATGAGATTCATTCTCCATGTTAACCATTTAAGAATGATTATAAAGTATATATAAGAAATAATAATGAAATATATGACACTATAAATCTACTGGATTTATGTATATGTATGTCATCTACTTAATTCCATTCAACTCAATAAGGAAACGAAAACAATGTTCATGCGTACATACGGCCTACCGTCTCCATGAACGGTGTATTTATTTCCATTTATCGATCTATTATATATATGTATATTCTGAATATATATTATATATAAATCATGTTTTATATTCTGAAATTAAGTAATCATGATCTAAGCAATCATATGAATAATTACAAGTCAAAACACGGATGAGAAATGAAATGATTTTACCCAATACACTCTTTAACATGGAATTTAGAAAAGAACGGGTAATATAAAGTCATAAGTGAACCATATATGATATCATAACAATGAATATGATTCTGTAATAAGTCAATTACATTATTTAAATCATTATATAGGAGTTTCGGATACATATGAAGCATATCGGACATAAGGTAAGGGATAATTTTGCAAATCTCATTTTTATCCGAGATTGCTTATTCATAAGTATTTACTAGGGTTATTTCTATCATCCATGTCCTTGTTTTATAAAAGTGTTTTCATGTATGTTTAAAGTTATTTTTACCCATTTTTGACTTTTACTACATGGTATGCAAGGAATATTTCTATTGTTTATGTCACGAGGTACTTTTTTTGATTTTTCCGACAAAAGTACGAGAAGAATGTTTTCTTTAACTTATATGGAATGAAAGGATTTTTATGGTTTTATAAATACATATTTTCATGATGCTTCCTCCAAATGATTTCATGAGAATTTTTTACAAAATCCTTTTCTTTTAAAATTGAATGACATTTTGTGAAAAGAAAATGATTTTGAAGAAGAAAGGATATTTTCCCCAAGAGTTCATTTCACGTGTTTTATCAGAACCATTTTTCATCTATGATGACATTATTTCATATGTGTATGTTTCAAGTAACATGTCTCTATGATTTACTTGGTTTCAATTTTCTTATTTTGGAATGATATCCATTTCTTTTATATGGATTATGTGATGATGGGATGATGTTTATGAAACCCATTTTATTTATTGAGTTATTATGAATGATGTATGTTTATTTTGTGCCATAAGTAAGAATGATTTCATTATGAGATGGGTGGGACCTATATCTCCATTCAATTCATTGGGTAAAGATTTATATCTCATGAGATAGACATGGCTGAAACGGTAAGTTAATACGGTTCAGTGTTACAAGACTGAAACGAGGAGTGAACTCGATTCAGAAAGGGACTTTGTCCACTAAGATGGTCTTGGCAGCAATGCCTTGGCTACTATGGAAATCATAACAAGTGATGAATGGTTTCCACAATTACATGTTTTATTCCCATGCTATTTTATCATGATTGATGTTCCTTTATGATATATTCCTTACGTACTTCCATTATTTATGTCTTTGCTCAAGATTTTAATGTTTAAATTTCATGTTCAAGTTTTTGATTCCAAATGTTTATGGATTGTTTTATGTGATCTATGTTTGCCCTTACTGAACATTTCAGCTCACCCTTTTTTATGTTTTGTTTTCTTTTCCCCTAAAAATAAAGAAAGGTTTTTGATAAGGAAACAAAAAGGGGAAGATCATTATGGGAGTTGTTGAAGATATTTCAACATGATTAGAAGTTAATATTCCTAGTTTCCAAAGACACTAAACTATTACGATCATTGTGTGTCTGTTTTTGTTATGTATTAATTATTCCACAAAAGTAATGTAATTTCCATGTACGTCAAGCTTCGGGTCTCTACAGTTGGTATCAGAGGAATGGTTTAGTCAACCATTGGAAACTAGGATGCGAAAACATTAGTGAGACCCCTAGAGATATTTATAAGGTATGTCTAGAGATGTCCCTAAGGATAAGTATACATATAGGATATCGTCCTAGAACTATGGTAATGATCGTAGAATTTAACCTAAGATGTTAGATATTGAGGGTACTCCCCCTTTACTATGTTTTTTTTCCTAGCATTATTTTTGCCTCTCACAGAATTCTTTTTATGTTTTAGTCAATAGAGAGAACCATAAGGAATTCAGTTAACATTGAATCCAATGGACAAATTGGTGACTATGACCAAAAAAATTGTGTAATTCCTAGAGAGAATGATATTGTGATTATGCTGAATCATTCATCGCGATATATGATTAACAAGGTGAAATTTAGTGGTATTCCTAAGTCATCAAATAAGAGGAAGATGGAATTTTATGCATATTCACATAGTGAGGAGCATAAATAAAGGAAGATTGAGATTTCTAAATAAGGGAATAAGAACCTTGAGGAATACCTAAAATAGAGGGACATATGTTATTTGTGTGGAGAAAAGGGTGATGGAGTGACAGACTGTTATGGTGTTCAATGTTTTATTTGTGGAGAACATGGTCATTACCCAACTCAATGCCCTGACCAAAAAAGTTACTTCTAAATCAAGGAAGGACTTATTCCAGGACAATCATTGAAGAGGATGGATTTAAGTGTTTATGTATTGGTATTCAAGAATAATGTTGTTGAGGTACTTTTATGGTGTATTAGAATATTTTTGTATTAGTCTATTGTGGTTTTCAATAATTTTATGGTACCGGTAACCATGAAAAGTGATTCAAATATTTTGGAAAGCAGATGATATGCGCATAATGAAGGGATAAGAAGATAATAAGATGTTTTATTTTATTCATGAGCTCATGATTGATATAAGGACTAAGTGATATCATGGTTTGAGTATATAGAATTTTGAGTATCTTGGTATGTGGAAAGTGTTAACTTTTAACTGCATTCATGTTTTCACTGAGGTTCAATAGGTATTCATTCTTCAAGATAATACACGATTAAGGTATTCACATGTTTTTAATTTGACCAACAAGATATATCTTATGATATATGGGTGATAAATGATGGAATTCATGTGATTTTTATGTGACATTTCAAGTAATCATTTTCTTTATACTATGAGCTTGGACTGAAGTATTTTAGATAAGCCTAAATATTGGAAAGGATTATGTTGGCCATAAGTTTGTATTGTTTAAGGATAGAACTTTTTTTCAATATTATTGATGGGATGTTATAGTAATGTAATTTTAGAAAAAGGAAAACCTGTAGGACGGACGACATCCCATCGCGTCGGACAAAGCTATGGGAATCGAACTCACAACTGAAGTGTGACAGGCCTTTATCGCCTACCACTAGCCTACAGGAAGTCCCTGGTTAGTGGAAAGTAGTTTTATTTTATTATGTGGTATGATAAATAAAGTATAAGTCAATTTTTGGAACCATATATGATTAATCTCACCATAAGATGGACTTATAACTTTTGCTAACCTTTTGTTTGAAACAGATGGAATGACCCATCATTATGTCACATGATCTGCTAATGCTTCACAAATAACAAATTCAACTTCATTTCTTTAAGATATGAAGTGGAAATTGATCAATTCACGAACAACAGTGATATTGTACCAAAATCATGTATGTATTTATTTTAATTCATCAACTTTAGGGAAATGATCTTGAAAACCAAAAATGTTGTCCTAGTGCTCTTATATCCGATGAATCAGATGGTACCTAAGATCATCGCAAATTTATGGCTTTGTGATTGATGGATTTTTCATAGCCATGTTCTCTACCACTCTCCATCAGAACTTGAAGGTTAGATTTTTCTTCCATATCCATATTTTCACCTATGTTCTCTTACATGGAAACCCAGCGATGAGTTAATTTAGGTAACTAATATGTTTCATACTTCACTTTTTAAAATGATGTTTTAGTTTTCCTTTTTACGAAGTGGGTTTCTATGAATAGTAAACGATTTATAACCCCAATGAATTTCGAAGGAGAAATTAATTTTAAGGGGGGTAGAATGTAACAACCCGATATTTTATAAGATATATTCTTTTTAATTTCTTTCATATCTTCTGGTGTACGCTACACCAAGATTATCTTTCACTATACGCAACACCGTTTTAGCTTGCAGTATACACAACACTAATCTTATATCATGTTATACACAATTTCATGTTTGTTTGATAGTAGTTATTCTACGCAACATTGAGTATATATATACATATATTCAATGTATTTTGTTATACACAACAACAAAAGAGTCGTTCACTACACGCAACCCTGATTTGGCTTGCATTACACGCAATCGCTACCTTCCTCGATAGCGTGTGTTGTACGCAATACCGGGTTTTACTAAACAACGATATATTATTATAATATTATTATGAACTAGCCGTTATGAATAGTATTAACTAAATTTTGAATGTTATAACATTATTATTTTATCATACACATTTTCTAGAACGTGGTATGTGAACAAAATAAATTTTTCGGGTAAAATAAGTATTTTTCAAAAAATGCAGTTTTGCCCTCTTTTAATGGCGCACCCACATTAAATCTAATTTTTGACAAGTTTATAAGTTAAATTTGAAAAAATAAAATTCTTCTTTTGAATCAGGATATAAAAATATACACTGGATAATGTTTTGATATTTTTCCGATAACTTTCATATTTTAGTAAATAGTAAAAAATTGCTATATTTTAATAAAAAACAACTTTTTCATCGTATTAGATTATATGGTTAAATTATAATATTTAATGGTTCTAAAGTATAAATAGAATATATTTTTACCATTTAATATAATTTATTTCATTATCATTGATTTTACCTTGAATTCGTAGGTTAAATCAATTCAATCTTTTGCAATGTTTTAAACAAAAACCCGTTTTCTTTCGACAACGAGATTAATTTTAATTTAATTTCTGAAACTTTTGTGTATTGAATTTGGAAAAATGGATTCCATATTTAGAATCAGTGGGTCCAAATTATGTTAATAATCTACTTTTTATTTTTGGGCGTTATGAATAGTAACTACGGTAAATTTTATTTACCATAGTTAAAGGTAAATCGGGTAATTAAGGGTAAATATAAGATTATAAAATTAACCTAAAACTTTTCAAAGTCCTATTGGATGACTAAAAGTCGACCCATATAACCTAAGGGTCATATTAGAATCATTTAATGGACTTTTTTCTTTGAAAATCATTTAATTATTATTAAACCCAAAGAAAGTGACAACATGACACTTTCTTAAATCTTATAAGTATAATAATTTTAATTTAGTGATAAACATCATAAAACTTAGAACATGAATAGTCTCAAGAAAGCTAATAAAATTATCTACATCATGATTAGTTATTTAGAATTTTTAGAGTTTAAATAATTGTCATTAATGGTAATACATTAATGATGCATAAATTATTTATTAAGTGAAAAATCAGTAATATAGTTTTTATTGAAATACTAATACCCATTAAAAGGCCCAAAAACCTGACCAAAACTTATTTTTAGCGTATATATATACCATAATCATACAATGACCTAATATATAACCTTTTGGAGTCTTATAAAAGGGATTATGACACTTATATTATTTTATTTTAAATGATGCCAAATTTTTCACCTTCATAATTTAATAAATATAAAAATTTTAATATTGTGATTTTAAGATGGTAAATTAGAGTAAAAGTATTATTGTGAAATTTAATAGATTTATCTAAATCATATGATTTTATTTTTAATTTTTATTCATCAAATAAGTATATTAAATAATTATACAAAAATGTTGTAGTAATTATTTTATTAAAGATAAACCAAATAAATGGTTTTAAAAATAATAAAATAAATATTATATTAACTATTTATTGTGATACACTAATTTTATAGATACATATAGACTTTTAGGAATCTATTAAAGATTTTATTTCGAACATATCTTCTGTATATATTTTATTTAAATTCATATAAATGAATAGTGTCAAAATTGACACTATTGTTATTTTATAAAGATAACATATTATAAAATTGTTTAAAAATAAAAAAAGTATTTAAAAATAATAAATTTAAATTTATATGGCATAAAATATTATAAAGTATCCAATTATGGACAATTCATAGCAAATAAGAAATTTTTTGTTATAATTTAAAATTTAGTATGTTATTACCACAAATAAAATTAAATTGATTAAGGACAAAACAAGTTGATAATGTTTAAAATAATTACATAACATGTTTCAATTTTATTGGTTGATGATATTACAACCCTATCACTTCTAATATTCTAATATGAGTCATTTTTGGAGGTTTTTAATTGGGGTTAGATTTATTATAAATTAATATTTTCAAGATTTCCAAGGGGTGCCCCTCTCCTCCCTTATAAAAGGGAACCTCCTCCGTATCTTCCTCACACCACTTTGAGCCTTCAAGCTCAGACAACCCCTGCCAAATTCTCTTCCCCACTTCCCTATAAACCTTATAGAGGTACTGGTATTCTCAAAAGACCAACCCTAGTGCCCTAAGAAGAAGTTTATAGGAGGTGCGTCGAAGAAGAGGTAATCTCTTCTTCCGATTATTTCAAGCTTATTTCTTCTTCAAATTCTTCTTATTTAGTTGTTTCATTATGAAGTAATAACATCAGTATCACTAATATAATGATATTTTATTATAAGTATGAAACAACCCTATTTCACCATCTATCCATCCTACAGAAAACGAAATCACCGCGCGTGCATACGTACGGAATACCGTCTCCACGCTGTAGTGAAATCTGTTTTTCCAACACCACCTTACTTGGATGGGTATAATGGTGTAAAGATTAACTATAAATAGTTATTATAACATCATTATGATTCTTATATATGGTATCATCCTTTCCAATTCAATACAATAATTATGGGAACGATATCATCGCTCGTGCGTACGTACGGACTACCGTCTCCACGACGCGATGAGATTCATTCTCCATGTTAACCATTTAAGAATGATTATAAAGAATATATAAGAAATAATAATGAAATATATGACACTATAAATCTACTGGATTTATGTATATGTATGTCATCTACTTAATTCCATTCAACTCAATAAGGAAACGAAAACAACGTTCATGCGTACGTACGGCCTACCGTCTCCATGAACGGTGTATTTCTTTCCATTTATCGATCTATTATATATATGTATATTCTGAATATATATTATATATAAATAATGTTTTATATTTTGAAATTAAGTAATCATGATCTAAGTAATCATATGAATAATTACAAGTCAAAACACGGATGACAAATGAAATTATTTTACCCAATACACTCTTTAACAAGGAATTTAGAAAAGAACGGGTAATATAAAGTCATAAGTGAACCATATATGATATCATAACAATGAATATGATTCTGTAATAAGTCAATTACATTATTTAAATCATTATAGAGGAGTTTCGGATACATATGAAGCATATCTGACATAAGGTAAGGGATAATTTTGCAAATCTCATTTTTATCCAAGATTGCTTATTCGTAAGTATTTACTAGGGTTATTTCTATCATCCATGTCCTTGTTTTATAAAAGTGTTTTCATGTATGTTTAAAGTTATTTTTACCCGTTTTTGACTTTTACTACATGGTATGCAAGGAATATTTCTATTGTTTACATCATGAGGTACTTTTTTTTTATTTTTCCGACAAAAGTACGAGAAGAATGTTTTCTTTAACTTATATGGAATGAAAGGATTTTTTATTGTTTTATAAATCCATATTTTCATGAAGCTTCCTCCAAATTATTTCATGAGAATTTTTTACAAAATCCTTTTCGTTTAAAATTGAATGACATTTTGTGAAAAGAAAATGATTTTGAAGAAGAAAGGATATTTTCCTCAAGAGTTCATTTCACGTGTTTTATCAGAACCATTTTTCATCTATGATGACATTATTTCATATGTGTATGTTTCAAGTAACATGTCTCTATGATTTACTTCGTTTCACTTTTCTTATTTTGGAATGATATCCATTTCTTTTATATGGATTATGTGATGATGGGATGATGTTTATGAAACCCGTTTTATTTATTGAGTTATTATGAATGATGTATGTTTATTTTGTGCCATAAGTAAGAATGATTTCATTATGAGATGGGTGGGACCTATATCTCCCTCCAATTCATTGGGTAAAGATTTATATCTCATGAGATAGAAATGTCTGAAACGGTAAGTTAATACGGTTCAGTGTTACAAGACTGAAACGAGGAGTGAACTTGATTCAGAAAGGGACTTTGTCCACTAAGATGGTCTTGGCAGCAATGCCTTGGATACTATGGAAATCATAACAAGTGATTAATGTTTTCCACAATTACATGTTTTATTCCTATGCTATTTTATCATGATTGATGTTCCTTTATGATATATGCCTTACGTACTTCCATGATTTATGTCTTTGCTCAAGATTTTAATGTTTAAATTTCATGTTCAAGTTTTTGATTCCAAATGTTTATGGATTGTTTTATGTGATCTATGTTTGCCCTTACTGAACATTTCAGCTCACCCTTTTGTATGTTTTGTTTTCTTTTACCCTATAAATAAAGAAAGGTTTTAGATAAGGAAACAAAAAGGTGAAGATCATTATGGGAGTTGTTGAAGATATTTCAACATGATTAGAAGTTTATATTCAGAGTTTCCAAAGACACTAAACTATTACGATCATTGTGTGTTTGTTTTTGTTATGTATTAAGTATTCCACAAAAGTAATGTAATTTTCATGTACGTCAAGCTTCGGGTCTCTACAGTTGGTATCAGAGGAAAGGTTTAGTCAACCATTGGAAACTAGGATGCGAAAACGTTAGTGAGATCCCTAGAGATATTTATAAGGTATGTCTAGGGATGTCCCTAAGGATAAGTATACATATAGGATATAGTACTAGAACTATGGTAATGATCGTATAATTTAACCTAAGATGATAGATATTGAGGGTACTCTCCCTTTACTATGTTTTTTTCCCTAGCATTATTTTTGCCTCTCATAGAATTCTTTTTATGTATTAGTCAATGGAGAGAACCATAAGGAATTCAGTTAACATTGAATCCAATGGACAAATTGGTGACTATGACCAAAAAAATTGTGTAATTCCTAGAGATAAAGATATTGTGATTATGCTGAATCCTTCATCGCGATATATGATTAACAAGGTGAAATTTAGTGGTATTCCTAAGTCATCAAATAAGAGGAAGATGGAATTTTATGCATGTTCACATAGTGAGGTGCATAAATAAAGGAAGATTGAGATTTCTAAAGAAGGGAAGAAGAACCTTGAGGAATACCTCAAATAGAGGGACATATGTTATTTGTGTGGAGAAAAGGGTGATGGAGTGACAGACTGTTATGGTGTTCAATGTTTTATTTGTGGAGAACATGGTCATTACCCAACTCAATGCCCTGACCAAAAAAGTTACTTCTAAATCAAGGAAGGACTTATTCCAGGACAATCATTGAAGAGGATGGATTTAAGTGTTTATGTATTGGTATTCAAGAATAATGTTGTTGAGGTACTTTTATGGTGTATTAGAATATTTTTGTATTAGTCTATTGTGGTTTTCAATAATTTTATGGTACCGGTAACCATGAAAAGTGATTCAAATATTTTGGAAAGCAGATGATATGCTCATAATGAAGGGATAAGAAGATAATGAGATGTCTGATTTTATTCATGAGCTCATGATTGATATAAGGACTAAGTGATATCATGGTTTGAGTATATAGAATTTTGATGATTTTGGTATGTGGAAAGTGTTAACTTTTAACTACATTCATGTTTTCAATGAGGTTCAATTGGTATTCATTATTCAAGAGAATACATGATTAAGGTATTCACATGTTTGTAATTTGACCAAAAAGATATATCTTATGATATATGGGAGATAAATGATGGTATTCATGTGATTGTTATGTGACATTTCAAGTAATCATTTTCCTTATACTATGAGCTTGGACCGAAGTATTTTAGATAAGCCTAAAGATTGGAATGGACTGTGTTGGCCATAAGTTAGTATTGTTTAAGGATAGAACTTTTTTTCAATATTATTGATGGGATGTTATAGTAATGTAATTTTAGAAAAAGGACAACCTGCAGGACGGGCGATAGCCCATCGCGTCAGACAAGGCTATGGGAATCGCACTCACAACTAAAGTGTGACAGGCCTTTATCGCCTACCACTGGCCTACAGGAAGTCCCTGGTTAGTGGAAAGTAGTTTTATTTTATTAAGCGGTATGATAAATAAAGTATAAGTCCATTTTTGGAACCATATACGATTAATCTCACCATAATATGGACTTATAACTTTTGCTAACCTTTTGTTTGAAATAGATGGAATGACCCATCATTCTATCACATGATCTGCTAATGCTTCACGAATAACAAATTCAACTTCATTTATTTAAGATATGAAGTGGAAATTGTTCAATTCACGAACAATAGTGAAATTGTACCAAAATCATGTAAGTATTTCTTTTAATTCATCAACTTTAGGGAAATGATCTTGAAAACCAAAAATGTTTTCCTAGTGCTCTTATATCTGATGAATCAGATGGTACCTTAGATCATCAAAAATTTATGGCTTTTTGATTGATGGATTTTTCATAGCCATGTTCTCTACCACTCTCCTTTAGAACATGAAGGTTAGATTTTTCTTCCATATCCATATTTTCACCTATGTTCTTTTACGTGGAAACCCAGTGATGAGTTAATTTGGGTAACTAATATGTTTCATACTTCACTTTTTAAAATGAAGTTTTAGTTTTCCTTTTTATGAAGTGGGTTTCTATGAATAGTAAATGATTTATAACCCCAACGAATTTCGAGGGAGAAATTCATTTTAAGGGGGGTAGAATGTAACAGCCTGAGATTTTATAATATATATTCTTTTTAATTTCTTTCATATCTTCTGGTGTACGCTACACCAAGATTATCTTTCACTATACGCAACACCGTTTTAGCTTGCAGTATACACAACACTAATCTTGGATCATGTTACACACAATTTCATGTTTGTTTGATAGTAGTTATTCTACGCAACATTGAGTATATATATACATATATTCAATGTATTTTTTTATACGCAACAATAAAGGAGTTGTGCACAACATGCAACCCTGATTTGGCTTGCATTACACGCAATCGCGACCTTCCTCGATAGCGTGTGTTGTACGCAATATTGGGTTTTACTAAACAACGATATATTATTATAATATTATTATGAACTAGCCGTTATGAATAGTATTTACTAAATTTTTAAGGTTATAACATTATTATTTCATCATACACATTTTCTAGAATGTGGTATGTGAACAAAATAAATTTTTCGGGTAAAATAAGTATTTTTAAAAAAATGCAGTTTTGCCGCCTTTTAATGGAGCACCCACAATAAATCTAGCTTTTGACATGTTTATAAGTTAAATTTGACAAAATAAAATTCTTCTTTTGAATCAGGATATAAAAATTTACATTGGATAAAGTTTTGATATTTTTCTGACAACTTTCATATTTTAGTGAATAGTAAAACACGCTATATTTTAATAAAAACAACTTTTTTCATCATATTAGTTTATATGGTTAGATTATAATATTGAATGGTTATAAAGTATAAATAGAATATATTTTTACCATTTAACATAATTTATGTCATTATCATTGATTTTACCTTGAATTCATAGGTTAAATCAATTCAATCTGTTGCAATGTTTTAAACAAAAACCCGTTTTCTTTCGACAACGGGATTAATTTTAATTTAATTTCTGCAACTCTTATGCATTGAATTTTAAAAAATGGATTCCATATTTGGAACCAGTGGGTCCAAATTATGTTAATAAGCTACTTTTTATTTTTGGGCATTATGAATAGTAACTACGGTAAATTTTATTTACCATAGTTAAAGGTAAATCGGGTAATTAAGGGTAAATATAATATTATAAAATTACTCTAACACCTTTAAAAGTCCTATTGGATGACTAAAAGTTGACCCATATCACCTAAGGGTAATATTAGAATAATTTAATGGAATTTTGTCCATGAAAATAATTTAATTATTATTAAAACCAAGGAAAGTGACAACATGCCACTTTCTTAAATCTTATAAGTATAATAATTTTAAAATAGTGATAAACATCATAAATCTTAAAACATGAATAGTCTCCAGAAATATAATAAAATAATCTAAATCATGATAATTTATTTAGAATTTTTAGGGATTAAATAATTGTCATTAATGGTAATACATTAATGATGCACAAATTATTTATTAAGTAAAAAATCAGTAATATAGTTTTTATTGAAATAATAATACCCATTAAAAGGCCCACAAACATGACCACAACTTAATTTTAGTATATATATATACCATAATCATCCAATGAACTACTGTATAACTGTTTGGAGTCTTATAAAAGTGATTATGACACTTATATTATTTTATTTTAAATGATGCCAAAGTTGTCACCTTCATAAGTTAATAAATATAACAATTTTAATATTGTGATTTTAAGATGATAAATTCGATTAAAAGTATTATTGTGAAAGGTAATAGATTTATCTTCGTCATAGGATTTTAGTTTTAATTTTTATTCAACAAATAAGTATATTAAATAATTATACAAAAATGTTGTAGTAATTATTTTATTAAGAGATAAACCAAATAAATGGTTTTAAAAATAATAATATAAATATTATATTAACTATTTAATATGCTACACTAATTTTATAGACACATATGTCCTTTTATGAATCTATTTAAACTTTTATTTTGAACATATCTTTTGTATATAGTTTATTTAAATTCATATAAATGAATAGTGTCAAAATTGACACTAATGTTATTTTATAAAGATAACATATTATAAAATTGTTTAAAAATAACAAAAATATTTAAAAATTATAAATTTAAATTTATATGGCCTAAAATATTATAAAGTATCCAATTATGGACAATTCACAACAAATAAGAAATTTTTTTATAATTTAAAATTTAGAATGTTATTACCACAAATAAAATTAAATTGATTAAGGATAAAACAAGTTAATAATGTTTAAAATAATTTCCTAACATGTATAAATTTTATTGGTTGATGACATTACAACCCTATCTGTTCTATTATTCTAATATGAGTCATTTTTGGGGGGTTTTTAGTGGGGTTAGATTTATTATAAATTAATATTTTTAAGATTTCCAAAGGTACCCCTCTCCTTCCTTATAAAAGGGAACCTCCTCCCTATCTTCCTCACACCACTTTGAGCCTTCAAGATCGTCCAAACCCTGCCAAATTTTCTTCCACACTTCCCTAGAAACCTTATAGTGGTACTGGTCTTCTCAAAAGACCAACCCTAGTGCCCTAAGAAGAAGTTTAAAGGAGGTCCGTCAAAGAAGAGGTAATCTCTTCTACCGATTATTTCAAGCTTATTTCTTCTTCAACTTCTTCTTCTTTAGTTGTTTCATTATGAAGTAATAACATCAGTATCACTCATATACTTATATATTATTATAAGTATAAAACAACCCTATTTCACCATCTATCTATCCTACGGAAAATGAAATCACCGCGCGTGCGTACGTACGGAATACCGTCTCCACGCTGTGGTGTAATCTGTTTTTCCAACACCACCTTACTTGGATGGGTATAATGGTGTAAAGATTAACTATACATAGTTGTTATAACATCATTATGATTCTGATATATTGTATCATCCTTTCCAATTCAATCCAATAATTATGGGCATGATATCATCGCTCGTGCGTACGTACGGACTACCGTCTCCACGACGCGATGAGATTCATTCTCCATGTTAACCATTTAAGAATGATTATAATGTATATATAAGAAATAATAATGAAATATATGACATTATAAATCTACTGGATTTATGTATATGTATGTCATCTACTTAATTCCACTCAACTAAATAAGGAAACGAAAACAGCGTTCATGCGTACGTACGACCCACCGTCTCCATGAACAGTGTATTTCTTTCCATTTATCGATCTATTATATATATGTATATTCTGAATATATATTATAAATAAATCATGTTTTATATTCTGAAATTAATTAATCATGATCTAAGTAATTATATGAATAATTACAAGTCAAAACACGGATGACAAATGAAACGATTTTACCCAAAACACTCTCTAACATGGAATTTACAAAAGAACAGGTAATATAAAGTCATAAGTGAACCATATATGATATCATAACAATGAATATGATTCTGTAATAAGTCAATGACATTATTTAAATAATTATACAGGAGGTTCGGATACATATGAAGCATATCGGACATAAGGTAAGGGAAAATTTTGAAAATATCATTTTTATCCGAGATTGCTTATTCTTAAGTATTTACTGGGGTTATTTCTATCATCCATGTCCTTGTTTTATAAAAGTGTTTCCATGTATGTTTAAAGTTATTTTTACCCATTTTTGACTTTTACTGCATGGTATGCAAGGAATATTTCTTTTGTTTATGTTACGGGGTACTTTTTTTTGATTTTTCCGACAAAAGTACGAGAAGAATGTTTTCTTTAACTTTGATGGCAAGAAAGGATTTTTACGGTTTTATAAATCCTTATTTTCATGAAGCTTCCTCCAAAATATTTCATGACAATTTTTTACAAAATCCTTTTCTTTTAAAATTGAATGACATTTTGTGAAAAGAAAATGATTTTGAAGAAGAAAGGATATTTTCCTCAAGAGTTCATTTCACGTGTTTTATCAAAACCATTTTTCATCTATGATGACATTATTTCACATGTGTATGTTTCAAGTAACATGTCTCTATGATTTTCATGGTTTCACTTTTCTTATTATGAAATGATATCCATTTCTTTTATATGGATTATGTGATGATGGGATGATGTTTATGAAACTCATTTTATTTATTGGGTTATTATGAATGATGTATGTTTATTTTGTGGCACAAGTATGAACGATTTCATTATGAGATGGGTGGGACCTATATATCCCTCCAATTAATTGGGTAAAGATTTATATCTCATTAGATAGACACGGATGAAACGGTAAGTTAATCTGGTTCAGTGTTACAGGACTGAAATGAGGAGTGAACTCGATTCAGAAAGGGACTTTGTCCACTAAGATGGTCTTGGCAGAAATGCCTTGGCTACTATGGAAATCATAACAAGTGCTGAATGGTTTCCAAAATTACATGTTTTATTCCCATTTTATTTTATCGTGATTGATGTTCCTTTATGATATATGCCTTATGTACTTCCATGATTTATGTCTTTTCTCAATATTTTATTGTTTAAATTTCATGTTCAAGTTTTTGCTTCCAAATGTTTATGGCTTGTTTTATGTGATCTATGTTTGCCCTTACTGAGCATTTGAGCTCACCCTTTTGTATGTTTTGTTTTATTTTCCCCAGGAAATAAAGAAAGGTTTTAGATAAGGAAACAAAAAGGGGAAGATCCTTATTGGATTTTTTGAAGATATTTCAACATGATTAGAAGTTTATATTCCGAGTTTCCAAAGACACTAAACTATTCTGATCCTTGTGTGACTGTTTTTGTTATGTATTAAGTATTCCGAAAAATTAATGTAATTTCCATGTACGTCAAGCTTCGGGTCTCTACAGTTGGCATCAGAGGAAAGGTTTAGTCAACATTTGGAAACTAGGATGTGAAAACTTTAGTGAGATCCCTAGAGATATTTATAAGGTATGTCTAGGGATGTCCCTAAGGATAAGTATACATATAGGATATAGTCCTAGAACTATGGTAATGATCTTAGAATTTAACCTTAGATGTTAGATATTGAGGGTACTCCCCCTTTACTCTGTTGTTTTCCCTAGCATGATTTTTGCCTCTCACAGAATTATTTTTATGTTTTAGTCAATGGAGGGAACAATAAAGAATTCGGTTAACATTGAATCCAATGGACAAATTGGTGACTATGAGCAACAAAATTGTGTAATGCCTAGAGAGAAAGATATTGTGGTTATGCAGAATCAGTCATCGCGATATATGATTAACAAGGTGAAATTTAGTGGTATTCTTAAGTCATCAAATAAGAGGAAGATGGAATTTTATGCATTTTCTCATAGTGAGGATCATAAAGAATGGATGATTGAGATGTCTAAAGAAGGGAAGAAGAACCTTGCAAAATACCTCAAATGGAGGGACAAATGTTATTTGTGTGGAGAAAATGGTCATGGAGTGACAGACTATTATGGTGTTCAATGGTTTATTTGTGGAGAACATGGTCATTACCCAACTCAATGCCCTGACCTAAAAAGTTACTTCTAAACCAAGGAAGGACTTATTCTAGGACAATCATTGAAGAGGATGGATTGAAGTGTTTATGTATTGGTATTCAAGAATAATGTTTTTGAGTTACTTTTATGGTGTATTAGAATATTTTTGTATTAGTCTATTGTGGTTTTGAATAATTTTATTGTACCAGTAACCATGAAAAGTGATTCAAATATTTTGGAAAGCAGATGAAATGCGCATAATGAAGGGATAAGAAGATAATGAGATTTTTGATTTTATTCCTGAGCTCATGATTGATATAAGGACTAAGTGATATCATGGTTTTAGTATATAGAATTTTGAGTATTTTGGTATGTGGAAAGTGTTAACATTTAACTGCATTCATGTTTTCACTGAGGTTCAATGGGTATTCATTCTTCAAGAGAATACATGATTAAGGTATTCACATGTTTGTAATTTGACCAACAAGATATATATTATGACATATGGGGGATAAATTATGGCATTCATGTGATTGTTATGTGAAATTTCAAGTAATCATTTTCTTTATACTATGGGCTTAGACCGAAGTATTTTAGATAAGCCTAAATATTGGAATGGATTCTGTTGGCCATAAGTTAGTATTGTTTAAGGATAGAACTTTTTTTCAATATTATTGATGGGATGTTATAGTAATGTAATTTTATAAAAAGGGCAACCTGTAGGACGGCCAATAGCCCATCACGTCGGACAAGGCTATGGGAATCAAACTCACAACTGAAGTGCGACAGGCCTTTATCACCTACCACTGGCCTACAGGAAGTCCCTGGTTAGTGGAAAGTAGTTTTATTTTATTAAGCGATATGATAAATAAAGTATAAGTCCATTTTTGGAACCATATATGAATAATCTCACCATAAGATGGACTTATAACTTTTGCTAACCTTTTGTTTGAAATAGATGGAATAACCCATCATTCTATAACATGATCTGCTAATGCTTCACGAATAACAAATTCAACTTCATTTCTTTAAGATATGAAGTGGAAATTGTTCAATTCACGAACAACAGTGAGATTGTACCAAAATCATGTAAGTATTTCTTTTAATTCATCTTCTTTAGGGACATGATCTTGAAAACCAAAAATGTTGTCCTAGTGCTCTTATATCCGATGAATCAGATGGTACCTTAGATCATCACAAATTTATGGCTTTGTGATTGATGGATTTTTCATAGCCATGTTCTCTACCACTTTCCATCAGAACTTGAAGGTTAGATTCACTAGTGCAGAAATCGTTTTTTATGTCACCATTTTTTACGTCGTTTATATATAACCGACGTAAAAATGCGGCGAGTATAATTTTAACGTCGGTTATTTTAATAACCGATGTTACAAATCACGCCTGTTGGGTTTTTACGTCGGTTATCTTATAACGGACGTAAAAAACCAATGCGCGGGGGGTTTTTTACGTCGGTTATTTGATAACCGACGTAAAAAACGCGTCGATATCGGGTTTTTTACGTCGGTTTCCAAATAACCGACGTAAAAAACCAACCCGTGCTTTGGTTTTTTACATCGGTTATAAAATAACCGACGTCAAAAATGCGTATATATCGGGTTTTTTTACGTCGTTTATTTGGAAACCGACGTAAAAAACCTGTAGATATCTCGTTTTTTACGTCAGTTATAAAATAACTGACGTAAAAAGCCAAAGCGCGGGAGCTTTTTTACGTCAGTTTTAAGATAACCGACGTTATAAAGTTAAAAAATAGTTTATAACGTCGGTTATATAATAACCGACGTTATAAAACATTTAAAAAAAATAAAGCCCGTAGACTGTCATTTACGATTTTTCGATTGACAGTCTGCCGACTCGTCTCTCTCTCGCGCGGTAAACCCTAATCAGCTCTTCGATCGACCTGAGTTAAACTCATTTTGGCTTCATTGTTTATCTTCTTCACTCCTCTTGGATCTATCATCTCAACTCGCAACATTCAAGTAAGCCTTCCACGAATTTATTTCATTCGTTTTTGTTTCGATTCTTGATGTGCTTTTCGTTCGTTTTTGAATCTCATGGAATTTTTTGATATTGCAAATGGTTATTATGTCCATTCAACTCGCAACATTCAACTCACAATATTCAACTCACAACATTCAAGCAGGTGTATTTTGGATAAGACTATTTTTAACTCTTATTCTAGATTTTCATTCTGATATACACTTTACAATTCTATAGTACAATGAAAAATTAGATTCATTAAAGCTTCTTAAACCACTTATACTTCATCTTTTCATCTGAAATACGAATTAGTAACAACTCCAATATGATCTCTATATTGATCTATCTGAATACCAGCAACTTCATTACAAGCAACCTCTTAAGTATCTAAATAAATCAATATCTGATAAAAATATTACTATGACCATGAGAACATAGATATTTGACTTCACAACCATTCAAATTATTCAATCATTTAGAAAGAATAATTAATTTTAAAACATTGAGGATTAGCTTCAGCAAAATCTGAAAAATAATGGGTGGTATTGTAACGTTCCATTCTTCCAGCAACATTATTACTTCCTACTTAGCTGGAATGTGTGTTTCTGGATGAAGATTGGTAGTACTTATTTTCTTAAAATCATATTTTCAATATGATTGTCTAAAAAATGATTTTCATGAATGAAATTGGACCAGGTTCAATCGGTAATACCTATCCTTAAAATTTCATTCAACATTCTTACATCATAATTTTTTTTCAGAAAATTATGATTTTTAGAACTCCTAGATCAGAAAACCATCATCTGTTTTCATCTGCATTCATAAAAATATCAATTCATACCTATTACAATCAAATATTTCATTCTGGACTCATGGTGAGTATGATAATACATTTCTTCTTTCAGTCATCTCCTAAAAATGATGGACCTTTTCATGCAAAGTGTATCTGATTTCTTGAATACGATGGTATGTCTGATTCTTAACAAAATCAAGTGAGGTGATTTCTTTTATTATTAATAATTCATAAAAAATTATAATACCTAAATATTATTATCATCCTTTTCATATTTTTCATTATAAAAAAGGTAAAGGGTACTTTCTTTTCATTCTCAAGTTAAATTATATTTTTTATAAAGGTCTTTTCTATCTAGGTAGAAATAATTTAACGATAATTGGATTGAATTAGGTATATTATCTTATCTTACCATCCAAACACATTTTTATGTATTAAAAATTATTTTGTTTTGTAAAAACAATTATGAACCCCATTTCATTTTTGTTAGTTAATTGATCTACGAAAGTGTTATAAATGATTTGATGATCACGATTCACCCATATATATGGTTAGTCATTATGTGACATTTGGGTCCATAATATCCTTCTAATGCATTCAAAAATGCATTATATATCATAGATCAATATGGGATACAGATGGTTATACCATGTCCAATGTGTTATGTGATGTGTCTCGTAAGAAATATTATAATAAATTATAGGAAAGGTGATTAAAATATCCCAATATGAGGTGAATGAAACTATGTTTTCCCTTGACATATGTTATGACTTATATGATTATGTTTGTGCCACACTCTTATGTTATTCCACATACCAATGTTGTGATCTTGTGAATAAGGTTTTTTAAATCATGTTCCCACTATCATATAAATCATGTCTTATGTTATGCTAAAATTGTTATACTTGGACTCAGGTTTTATGATCTATGATTATATAGAACTGTTTCACTTATCTTTTTGATCATGTGCTTTGTGTATGCTCTTATACCCCCATGGATATCTTTTTATGAGATTAGATATTATATTTATATATATCATGTTTACCCATAATGAGTATCGTAAATCAAAACTTTTATTATTTTCATTCCCTAAGTTATAAAAATAAGTATTATGTAGGATGATTCAAAAATTTAATCTGTGAGATGAGTTGTTTTATGTGTGAAACCTAGGCCAAACACATATGTATTTTTTTATTGGTATTACATTATATAGTTCAACATATACTTTTTTTTACATTACCATGATATTAACATTACTTTTTCTAAAGAAATATTAATGTCCTTAGATTATATGTCAGATCAAAAGGATATAGTAATTCTAATATATAATCAGAATGATCAGATAATATGACAATATTATTAAACATAAAACAAATGGTCTATATTCATATTTCTAACATGACACTTACGATGTATAGCTATTTGGTGTTGGGTACTTATGAAAACTACTACTACTTTCAAGATTTTGGCACTTGAAAGTGTTGAGTACTTTAGATCATAATGATTGAACAACAAGCATGAATAACACATGTTATATGCTCCATTAGGTATTCTTATATTTTAACATGTTTATTAGTATATTGGCATGAGATTATTATAAATGTGTATCATCTGATCATATTCACTTATTCCAGATAAAAATCATTTTGTTTATGTTTTATTGATGTATATTTTATTTGGAGAATCATTAGGCGTCATGGTTTTCTTTGATTCAATGAAATTTAAAACTGTTATATCTAACTATATTTTGTTTTAAAAAATATATTCAAGCATATTTTTTTTAAATACCTATAGATTTGTTTTATATTTTAAATTGTTTTACATTCAAATTATGATTTTTTTCATATAAACATGTATTTGTCTTATCTTAAAAATATATATTTTTTGTTGATATTTGTTATAGGTAATAATGAGTCAAAGTTGGATTACGGCACATCGAATGAGTAATGAATTTGTGGAAGGTGTTGATGCCTTTTTGGAATTTGCAAAAAGAAATGTTCCAAGTAGTGACATTTTTTTCTGTCCATGCCTGAAATGTTTGAATATGAAGAAGTTGAAAAGTAGAGAGATAAAAGATCATCTGATATGTCATGGTTTTAATCCGAGTTACATCCCTTGGATTTGGCATAGTGAAACTGGACGGAATGTCACTGATGATGATGATTCGCAAGATGGTAACTCTTATGGAATTGAAGAAATGATTCGCGATATTGTAGCAGAACAAATTGAGATAGAACCGACAGTTGCACGTCTATATGGTGATGCTGAAAAACCATTATATCCCGGTTGTACAGATTTTACGGTTTTGTCGGTGGTGCTAAGATTGATTAACCTAAAGGCGAAGCATGGATGGAGTGACAGAAGTTTTATAGAGCTTCTACAATTGATGAAATACATTCTTCCAAAAGATAACGATCTTCCAGATTCACATTACAAAGCAAAGAAAATATTATGCCCGATGGGATTGGGATACAAGAAAATACATGCTTGTTTGAATGACTGCATTATATATAGGAAGGAATATGAATTTCTGTCAGAGTGTCCAAAATGTGGGACATCACGGTATAAGGTGAAAGAAAAATCATAGGGTGATGTAGAGATTACAAAGCTCCCTTCAAAGGTATTTTGGTATCTTCCTATAATTAATCGTTTCAAACGTTTATTTGCTAATTCACATGATGCAAAAAGGTTAAGATGGCATGCTGAAGAGCGGGTATGTGATGGAAAAATACGTCATCCAGCTGATTGTCCACAATGGAAGAAAATTGATGCGTAGTATTCTAAATTTGGAAATGAAATAAGAAATCTCAGACTAGGGTTGTGCACAAATGGAATGAATCCATACCGAACACTCAGTAGCACACATAGTTCATGGCCTGTTTTATTGGTAATTTACAACCTCTCTCTTGAAGTTTGTATGAAGCGCAAATATGATATGTTGAGTACAATGATCTCTGGTCCAAAGCAACCCGGTAATGATATTGATGTTTACTTGTCACCGTTGATTGATGATTTGAAACTGTTATGGGCTGATGGTATTAGGGTGTATGATTCTTATAAAATGGAATATTTTCAACTGCATGCAGTGCTTCTGTTCACTATAAATGACTTCCCAGCGTATGGAAATTTGTTTGGATACAGTGTTAAACGGCATAAAGCATGTCCAATTTGCGAACAACAGACGTCCTATTGTCAATTACATCATGGGAGGAAAACAGTGTACATGGGTCATCGAATGTTTTTACCTATGGAACACCCTTATAGAAGGATAAAAAGGCATTTAATGGCTCACAAGAATTTGATACTGCTCCAAAACCTTTATCCCCTGATCTGTATTTTGAGAGGGTGAAAAACCTTGACGTGACATTGGGAAAGACACAGAAATCTGGTAATGATAGACATATTTGGAAGAAAAGGTCAATTTTTTTTGAGCTACCATATTGGAGGTATCATGAAGTTAAACATAATATTGATGTCATGCATGTGGAGAAGAATATCTATGATTCTTTGATTTGAACATTGTTAGATATTAAAGGAAAGACTAAAGATGGGTTGAATGCAAGATTAGACTTACTATCAATGGGAATACGTTTGGAGTTAGCTCCCACTCCTAAAGGAAGACGAACGTTTCTTCCCCCAGCTTGTCATACATTATCGAAGAGGGAGAAAATTAGCTTCTGTCAGTGTCTTCATGATACCAAAGTGCCTCAAGGTTATTCTTCTAATGTAAAACTTGTGTCTCATTGAAGGACTTGAAGTTGATAGGTATGAAATCACATGATTTTCACGTCATGATGCATCAAATTCTACCAGTTTCATTGCATGGAATATTGCCCATTCGTGTCAGAAAGACTATAATGAAGTTGTGTTGTTTTTTCAATTCAATTTGTAACAAGGCGATTGATGTGAATTCTTTGAACATTTTGGAAAAGGATGCAATTTTTATACTTTGTCAATTGGAAATGTATTTTCCTCCAACTTTTTTTGATATAATGGTGCATTTAATGATTCATCTGGATCGAGAAATAAAGCTTTGTGGACCTGTATATCTTCGTTGGATGTATCCTTTTGAAAGGTATATGAAAATATTAAAGGGGTATATTAAAAATCTATATCGACCTGAAGCCTCCATTATTGAAAAGTATATTTCTGAGGAGGTAGCGGAGTTTTGTACGAGCTACTTGGCTGCGGCGCAACACATAGGTTTGCCTCCATCTCGCCATGAACGATTTAATAATGAGGGAAAGGGGATTCGCAGCATGAAAGTCAAATCATTGTCAGCTGAACAGATGAAGAAGTTAGAATCATACATCTTGAATAACATAGCTGATGCTAAACCATATATCACATTGCATATTAATGAGTTGAAACAATTTCATCCAAAGAAGAAAGAAATGTGGACTTTGAATGAGCACAACAAAACATTTTTGTCATGGATTAAAAAGACATTTCTTGGTAGATCAGATGTATCAGAGACATTAAAATGGATAGTGGGTGGTCCATGTTTAAATTTGATAACATGGTCTGGTTATGACATTAATGGTTATACATTTCATACAAAATCTCATGACAACATAAGTGCAGTTCAGAATAGTGGTGTATTGGTGTTTGCAGAAGCAATGCATTTTTCGAGTGCTAAGGACAAAAACCCAATTTCTGCATCAAATGCATATTATGAAGTGATTGAAGACATATGGGAGGTTGATTACATTAAAATTAATGTTCCCGTTTTTAACTGTAAATGGTTTAACGGTAACAACAGTGTCAGACACGATGAATTTGGAATGACACTTGTTAATCTGAATAGATTGGAAGACACAGCTGATTCTTTTATAATGGCAACACATTCAAAACAAATTTTTTATGTAGTAGATCAATCAGATATGCAGTGGGCAGTTGTTTTACAAGGGAAAAAACAATATGTTGGTGAGGATGAACTTGATGAATATGCTGATTTATGTGAGATCCCTACTTCCATGGAAATATTAATAGAACATAATGACGATCATGTTGAAGACATAGTTTGTGCCATAAGGAACGATCACGACGAAGGAATTTAGGAAAAAAATCCATCTGTACATTCATAAAATTATAGTTAACATATGTTCATTTCTTGTTTACATTTATTTTTTCCATAAATGTTAGATATTTTAAGTTTTTTATTTATTAAAACATGTTTTAAAATAAAATAAGTATATATTTTTGTTTGTTTTAAGTTTGTTTAGTTTACTTTATCATGTTTATAACCATTACATGAATTTTAAAATGCTTATTTTTGTTCACTGACAATTACTTTACCATGTTTACAATGTTTACCAGGTTTACCATTTTTACCATTTTTACCATCTTGACCATCTTGACCATCTTAGCCATCTTTACCATTGTTTAACATGCTTACCATATTACCAATGTTTACTATTATGTAACTTAGTACACTTTTCTATTTTCTGATTAAAGTAGTATTAAAATATTTGAATTTGTATATTTGTTCACTGACAATTACTTTACCATGTTTACAATGTTTACCAGGTTTACCATTTTTTCCATTTTTTACCATCTTGACCATCTTGACCATCTTGACCATCTTTGCCATCATTTAACATGCTTACCATATTACCAATGTTTACTATTATGTAACCTAGTACACTTTTCTATTTTCTGATTACAGTAGTATTAAAATATTTGAATTTGTATATTTGTGAACTGACGTTTGTTTTTTTGATTTGAAGGATAATGACAGATCATTCAGATGATCAACCACATGATTCTGGAGAGGATCATATTGCTGGTCATACATCTGGGGATGAACATTCACATTCTCCTATTACGAAAAAGAGTTCAAAGGTTGGTAAACGTGTGTGCACACGTTTACCAAAATTATCACTTGCCCGTACGCAGGATCAGAGGATAGTAGTTGAGTTTGATGATGATGATATTCCTAGAGGTCCGAATTCCAAAGATTTTAAGAGTTTTGTTGCAACTCAGGCTAAGTCCAAAGTAAGAATTCTGTATGATGATTGGAGAGGTGTGGATAAAGCGATTATCTCTCAGTTGTGGGAGACGATTTTGGTAAGATCTTTTTTCATTGTTTGACCATTCTTTTAATGTTTCTAGTATATATAATATGTTTAACCTCTTCTTTATCAGATGACATTTGATATTCCTGACACTGGAGGAGTCAGGAAGAAATGTTTATCGTTGGCTGCCAGGAGATGGAGGGATTTCAAATCAACCCTCTCATCTGATTTCATTTATGGTCATAGGAGTCATGACAATCCATGTCGTATATATCCTTTTATAGATGAAGACACATGGAGATAATTTTTTGAAAGTAGAAAAAAAGAGTCATTTCTGGTAAGGGCAATGTAAACTTTTATAAACTTTCTTATATAAATGATTTTATTAATGTTTTGTTAATAATTTATTATTCTTAAATTACAGCAAACAATGAAAGCTCATCAGGAGATCCAATCTAAAAATGTATACCCTCATAGTTTATCTCTGGGAGGGTAAACATTATTGGAAGAAAAAATAATAGCGGAAAAATTTCAACAACTAAGAGCTGAGTCTTCAAGCTCTGGAGAGGTGGCCCCTCCATCCCCTCCATCTAGACATGAAAAATGGAAGAGAGATCAGAAGGGAAACAAAGGGCAATATCATTCGAAAGAATCGAGAATCGTAGCTGAGAGGATTGTAAGATATCTATTTAATTTATTTAAGTTAACTTTTTCTTCATATAAGTTTCAATCATTACAGAAATGTTCAATTAATTAATACAGGACTCTCTTGAGGAGCAGAGTTCAGAGGGGACATTTACAGCTACTGGGAGGGAAGATATTTTATTTGCAGCATTGGGAAGGCCCGAACATCCTGGTCGTGTAAGAGGATATCCGGTAGGTGTATCGGTAAGAAAAGTGTTTCCACGTTCTTCAACTTCTAACATTGAGGGGGTTTATAAAAAAAATAGAATACTTGGAGGATGAAGTTCAAAATATTAATGCGAAGATGGAAGACAATATTAGAGAGTCGGTGCAGTCTATGTTTGCAGAAATGAAAAGACAATTTCAGACTGTAGCTCCCACTCCTCCACCTCCCCCTGCAGACCCCATTATTTATCCTCCTCCTCCGCCAGTAGCTCCCACTCCCCCACCTCAGCCTGCGGACCCCATTTTTTATCCTACGCCTCCGCCGCAGCTTCCTACATATTGCGAGTTGTATGTTGATGATTCTCAACATCATATAGTAGCATACTGGTTGGTATATTGTATAGGAGATACAGTTCATCATCAACAATTAGAGGTAGAGAATCAGAGGGTCACTGTATAGGATATTATAGATAGATCAGCTAGGGTACCAATACCTACAGATGAGGTGGTGACAGTTGGACAGAGTATCGGCCATTTTTTAGTTTGGCCATCCAGACTTCTTCGACTCATTACCATAGAGGTATGAATGTTATATCTTTTAATTTATTTTTTTTATTAAAGTTGTTTTATCATTTAAAAACTACTATAATTCTCAATTTTTTTCACATGAATACTTCAAAGGTAAAGAAATACTGTATAGACAACAACAAAGACAACAGACTATGACATCAGATACAGATTCCAGTGGTCTTGATAGATTGTCAAGATATTCACATTTGTTGTTGGGTTTTTATGAGTTTCCAATGGAATCTCATGTTTGTGGACGTGAAATAAGTGTGGGGATTACAAAATCTGATATCATGGAGCTTGTTACTGGAGATAAGTTGGGCATCAACGTGGTACAAATGTTTTCCATGTAAGTCTTAACACCTTTTCCCTGCGTTATATTTATTAAAAATGTATACTTATATATGTTTTGTATTAGGTATCGTTATAATATTTGTGAGAGGAATGAACTGACAGAAGTATATGGATTCATGGACCTGCAATTGATTTCCCCTGAAGCATGTCCATTGACTGAGGAACAAAGAATGGTTTATATTGCTGAAAGATTTGAAAAGATTATAATCCAACAATGTTGGATGATGCCTTTTTGTGAGAGGTATGAAACACATTTCTCTCAAAGAGTTAATTATCTTTTAACATAAAAAACCACTAACATTAAATTTCCTTTTATCAGTAATCATTGGATGTTAGGGATTTTTTGCCCAAGGGATAAAGCTCTTTATTGGATATGCTTTGTTCATGGTGATGTGCGGGCAAGTTTTAAGAATATATTGGAAAAGTAAGTTTCAATTTCTCAATAGTTTTATATATTATAATGAATTTTAAATTTACCCCATTCGTATTATTTTATAACAGTGCATGGGTATACTTTTGAAAAAACACAAAGAAAAGAAATGCAAAGATCAAATATGTAAATGCGAAGGTAAATTTCCATTTATAATTTGTACTTTTTGATTTATTACATAAAAATAATATATTGAATTTACACTCATTCAAAACAGAATTGTCATGAACAACAAGACCTCATCAAATGTGGATATTATATGTTATGATTTATGTATGAAATAATAACAACTGGGACAGTTGTGAATTTTGACCTGGTACGATTCCCTCTTAAACATTGCCATAATATTTCAATTTGATTTATTCATTATACACGTTAACTATCTTCTTTTTTCATTTGTATCTTTTTGATGACCCTCAACCCTATACTGCTGAAGACATCAAACACGTACAAGTGGAGTGGTCAAATTATTTTACAGGTTTGATTGAATTTTAGTTGTTTGTAATGTAAAATGTAATTTTGAATATTTTCGTTTTAATTGTGTATTTGGTAGTTGTTTAGGTTTGATTTAGTTTTTTTTGAAGTTGACAGTGTAAGTTTTGAATGTTATATAAGTGAATGTTTAATTTTTCTCTACATCTTGTTTTGGTCTACTATTGATGGTTCTTCTGGTATGGATTTGGGTCTGTGGGGGAGGGGTTCCAAGGGTGTGGGGGTGTGTTCAATGGGGTTGGGGGTGTCCAACAGTCTGGGAGGGATGTCCGGTGGGGTGGGGGGACAGTCCTGGGGGTGGCAGGGATGTCCAGGGGTGTGGGAAGCCGGTCCAGGGGTGTGGGAGTGCTGTCCAGGGGTGGGGGGTTGTCCAGGGGTGTGGTGGGGGCTGTCAAGTGGGGTGAGGGGGTGAGGAGGTGCTGTTCAGGCGGGTGGGGGGTTGTCGAGGGGTGTTTGGGGGTGTCTGGGGGTCGGGGGGCAGTCCAGGAGTGTGGTGGGGGCTCCAATGGGGTGGGGGAGGGTTGTCCAAGTGGTATACATGAGGGTGGGAGCTCCAATGGGGTGGGGGAGGGGTGTCCAGGGGGTATACATGAGGGTGACTGCTCCAAAGGGGTGGGGGAGGTCTGTCCATGGGGTATAAATGAGGGTGGATGTTGTCTAGTGGGTAAGTTTTATATGTTATCTATGTACATGCTTAATTTTGATGTACTTCTGTTTTTGTGGTACGATTTCTTGATTTGTTTTCTGGTTGATTCTGGTGGAGAGAAGATCACTGCATTCTGTTTAAAAAAAATTGGGTTTATCACGTCGGTTATTTATTAACCGATGTGATAAAATGCCTGGAAAATAGTTTATCACGTCGGTTATTTAATAATCGACGTGATAAAAGGTCTGCAGAATGGTTTATCACGTAGGTTATTTAATAACCGACATGATAAAAGGCCTGGAGAATGGTTTATCACGTCAGTTATTTAATAACCGACATGATAAAGGGCCTGGAGAATGGTTTAGCACGTTGGTTATTGAATAACCGATGTGCTAAACGGCCTGGAAAATGGTTTATCACGTCGGTTATTAAATAACCGACGTGATAAACCGCCTCCCTCCGGTTTATCACGGCAGTTATAAAATAACCGACGTGATAAACCCCCCTCCCCCAGTTTTTCACGTCGGTTTTATATGAACCGACGTGATAAACCACGCTCAGCCCAATTTATCACGTCAGTTCTTATAGAACGGACGTGATAAACCACCCTCACCCCAGTTTATCACGTCGGTTCTATATGAACCGACGTGATAAACCCCCTCACCCCTGTTTATCACATCGGTTGTTTAAGAACAGACGTGATAAACCATTGTCCAGGCCGTTTATCACGTCGGTTCTTCAATAACCGACGTGATAAACCATTCTCCAGGCCCTTTATCACGTCGGTTCTAAAATAACTGACGTGATAAACATCGCGATTTTATGTTTTTGACGTCGGTTTTTAAATAACCGACGTCAAAAACCTTATTTATAACGTCGCACATATTAACGTCGGCTAGAAACCGACGTAAAAAATTAAAAATAACGGACGTAAAAAACGTTTTCTGCACTAGTGATTTTTCTTCCATATCCATATTTTCACCTATGTTCTCTTACGTGGAAACCCAGTGATGAGTTAATTTGGGTAACTAATATGTTTCATACTTCACTTTTTAAAATGAAGTTTTAGTTTTCCTTTTTACGAAGTGGGTTTCTATGAATAGTAAACGATGTATAACCGCAACGAATTTCGAGGGAGAAATTCATTTTAAGGGGGGTAGAATGTAACAACCCGAGATTTTATAATATATATTATTTTTAATTTCTTTCATATCTTCTGGTGTATACTACACCAAGATTATCTTCCACTATACGCAACACCGTTTTAGCTTGCAGTATACACAACACTAATCTTCGATCATGTTACACACAATTTCATGTTTGTTTGATAGTAGTTATTCTACGCAACATTGAATATATATATACATATATTCAATGTATTTTTTTATACACAACAACAAAGGAGTCGTGCACTACACACAACCCTTATTTGGCTTGCATTACACGCAATCGCGACCTTCCTCGATAGTGTGTGTTGTACGCAATACTGGGTTTTACTAAACAATGATATATTATTATAAGATTATTATGAACTAGTCGTTATGAATAGTATTAACTAAATTTTTAATGTTATATCATTATTATTTCATCATACACATTTTCTAGAATGTGGTTTGTGAACAAAAAAAAATTTTCCGGTAAAATAAGTATTTTTCAAAAAATGCTGTTTTGCCACCTTTTAATGGCGAACCCACATTAAATCTAGTTTTTGACATGTTTATAAGTTAAATTTTACAAAATAAAATTCTTCTTTTGAATCAGGATATAAAAATTTACATTGGATAAAGTTTTGATATTTTTCCGATAACTTTCATATTTTAGTAAATAGTAAAAAACGCTATATTTTAATAAAAACAACATTTTCATCGTATTAGTTTATATGGTTAAATAATAATATTTAATGGTTATAAAGTATAAATAGAATATATTTTTACCATTTAATATAATTTATGTCATTATCATTGATTTTACCTTGAATTCGTAGGTTAAATAAATTCAATCTTTTGCAATGTTTTAAACAAAAACCTGTTTTCTTTTGACAACGGGATTAATTTTAATTTAATTTCTGCAGCTTTTGTGTATTGAATTTGGAAAAATGGATTCCATATTTGGAAGCAGTGGGTCGAAATTACGTTAATAAGCTACTTTTTATTTTTGGGCATTATGAATAGTAACTACGGTAAATTTTATTTACCATAGTTAAAGGTAAATCAGGTAATTAAGGGTAAATATAAGATTATAAAATTACCCTAAAACTTTTCAAAGTCCTATTGGATGACTAAAGGTCGACCTATATCACCTAAGGGTCATATTAAAATCATTTAATGGACTTTTTTCCATGAAAATCATTTAATTATTATTAAAACCAAAGAAAGTGACAACATGCCACTTTCTTAAATCTTATAAGTATAATAATTTTAATTTAGTGATAAACATCATAAAACTTAGAAAATGAATAGTATACAGAAATCTAATAAAATTATCTACATCATGATAATTTATTTAGAATTTTTAGGGATTAAATAATTGTCGATAATGGTAATACATTAATGATGCAGAAATTATTTATTAAGTGAAAAATCAGTAATATAGTTTTTATTGAAATAATAATACCCATTAAAAGGCCCACAAACCTGACCACAACTTATTTTTAGTGTATATATATACCATAAGCCTACAATGACCTAATATATAACCGTTTGGAGTCTTATAAAAGTGATTATGACACTTATATTATTTTATTTTAAATGATGCCAAATTTTTCACCTTCATAATTTAATAAATATAAAAATTTTAATATTGTGATTTTAAGATGGTAAATTCGAGTAAAAGTATTATTGTGAAAGGTAATAGATTTATCGGCATCATAGAATTTTATTTTTAATTTGTATTCAGAAAATAAGTATATTAAATAATTATACAAAAATGTTGTAGTAATTATTTTATTAAGAGATAAACCAAATAAAGGGTTTTAAAAATAAAAAAATAAATATTATATTAACTATTTAATGTGCTACACTAATTTTTTAGACACATATGGCCTTTTATGAATCTATTTGAGCTTTTATTTCGAACATATCTTCTGTATATATTTTATTTGAATTCATATAAATGAATAGTGTCAAAATTGACACTATTGTTATTTTATAAAGATAACATATTATAAAATTGTTTAAAAATAACAAAAATATTAAAAAATTATAAATTTAAATTTATATGGTCTAAAATATTTTAAAGTATCCAATTATGGACAATTCACAAAAAATAAGTAATTATTTGTTACAATTTAAAATTTAGAATGTTATTACCGCAAATAAAATTAAATTAATTAAGGATAAAACAAGTTGATAATGTTTAAAATAATTTCCTAACATGTCTAAATTGTATTGGTTGATGATATTACAACCCTATCTCTTATAATATTCGAATATGAGTCATGTTTGGAGGTTTTTAAGTGGGGTTAAATTTATTATAAATTAATATTTTTAATATTTCCATGGGTGCCCCTCTCCTCCCTTATAAAATGGAACCTCCTCCGTATCTTCCTCACACCACTTTGATCCTTCATGCTCGGCCAAACCCTGCCATATTATCTTCCCCACTTCCCTAGAAACCTTATATAGGTACTGGTATTCTCAAAAGACCAACCCTATTTCCCTAAGAAGAAGTTTAAAGGAGGAGCGTCGAAGAAGAGGTAATCTCTTCTACCGATTATTTCAAGATTATTTCTTCTTCAACTTCTTCTTATTTAGTTGTTTCATTATGAATTAATAACATCAGTATCACTCATATAATTATATGTTATCATAAGTATGAAACAACACTGTTTCACCATCTATTCATCCTACAGAAAACGAAATCACGGCATGTGCGTACGTACGGAACACCGTCTCCACGCCGTGGTGTAATCTGTTTTTCCAACACCACCTTATTTGGATGGGTATAATGGTGTAAATATTAACTATAAATAGTTATTATAACATCATTATGATTCTTATATATTGTATCATCCTTTCCAATTCAATTCAATAATTATGGGAACGATATCATCGCTCGTGCGTACGTACGGACTACCGTCTCCACGACGCGATGAGATTCATTCTCCATGTTAACCATTTAAGAATGATTATAAAGTATATATAAGAAATAATAATTAAATATATGACATCATAAATATACTGGATTTATGTATATGTATTTCATCTACTTAATTCCATTCAACTCAATAAGGAAACGAAAACAGCGTTCATGCGTACGTACGGCCTACCGTCTCCATGAACGGTGTATTTCATTCCATTTATCGATCTATTATATATATGTATATTCTGAATATATATTATATATAAATCATGTTTTATATTCTGAAATTAATTAATCATGATCTAATTAATCATATGAATAATTACAAGTCAAAACACGGATGACAAATGAAACGATTTTACCCAAAACACTCTTTAAAATCGAATTTACAAAAGAACGGGTAATATAAAGTCATAAGTGAACCATATATGATATAATAACAATGAATATGATTCTTTAATAAGTCAACTACATTATTTAAATCATTATACAGGAGGTTCGGATACATATGAAGCATATCAGACATAAGGTGAGGGATAATTTTGCAAATCTCATTTTTATCAGAGATTGCTTATTCGTAAGTATTTACTGGGGTTATTTCTATCATCCATGTCATTGTTTTATAAAAGTGTTTTCATGTATTTTTAAAGTTATTTTTACCCATTTTTGAATTTTACTACCTGGTATTCAAGGAATCTTTCTTTTGTTTATGTTACGAGGTACTTTTTTTGATTTTTCCGACAAAAGTACGAGAAGAATGTTTTCTTTAACTTATATGGAAAGAAAGGATTTTTGCGGTTTTATAAATCCTTATTTTCATGAAGCTTCTTCCAAAATATTTCATGTCTATTTTTTACAAAATCCATTTCTTTTAAAATTGAATGACATTTTGTGAAAAGAAAATGATTTTGAAGAAGAAAGGATATTTTTCTCAAGAGTTCATTTAACGTGTTTTATCAAAACCATTTTTTATCTATGATGACATTATTTCATATGTGTATGTTTTAGGTAACATGTCTCTATGATTTACATGGTTTCAATTTTCTTATTATGAAATGATATCCATTTATTTTATATGGATTATGTGATGATGGGATGATGTTTATGAAACCCATTTTATTTATTGGGTTAATATGAATGATGTATGTTTATTTTGTGGCACAAGTAAGAATGATCTCATGAGATAGACATGGCTGGAATGGTAAGTTAATCTGGTTCAGTGTTACAGGACTGAAACGAGGAGTGAACTCGATTCAAAAAGGGACTTTGTCCACTAAGATGATCTTTGCAGCAATGCCTTGGCTACTATGCAAATCATAACAAGTGATGAATGGTTTCCATAATTACATGTTTTATTCCCATGATATTTTATTGTGATTGATGTTACTTTATGATATATG